>OY751448.1:7216152-9616152 GCA_963565745.1 Phengaris arion | reverse complement strand
TATCTAAACTAAGTACCCTTATACCATGGCGAAAACGGAAGATAAAATAATAACAATAGCCTATACTAGGGGTCTTGTTGAGGGTTGGAAGTTAGGATTCAATAGGTTATCATCAGATATGGTTACAGTTTGTTATAATCTATATATATGTATAAAAGGAGATGTCCCCACTGACTGACTCACTAACGTACAGACTCTCGCACAGCCGTAAGCGCTAATAGTAGAATAGTGAAATTTGGACAGTGCTTTAAATTTACAATGTATACAGACGCGCACTAAGAAGGGATTTTGAAAAATTCCAATCTTAAAGGGGGAAATTAGGGGTTCAAAGTTTGTATGGAAAATCTTTAAATCTGCATCGATTGCGATGAAAATTGAGATTCACGCTCTTAAATATATATATTAAATACGTGTTACAGGGTCTGTTAGAATTCACCTTCTAAGGGTGTAAAGTAAGTGTTGAAAATATGTATGAAAATTTTTTTTATTTAATATCCGAGGAAATAAATAAAAAGTATTGAGTTTTTATAGTTATTTTTAATTCGTCCCCAAAAGTGGTGAAACGGGGGACCGATGTTGGTATATGTTTGAATTTTGCCACACAGATATAGTTATTATGACGTAATAATCTGTTAAAAATGGTTTATCGAAATACACACCTCACGAGGGTAGGTACAATGGGGACTCACGCGGACAAAGTCGCGCGAAAAAGCTAGTTACTAATAATCTCATATCTTATATGTTATAACTCGCGTTATGCCTAACATTCAATACGTAGATAAGAATGTTGTAACGTTTGACCACATTTAACTGTCGCATGACAATAAAAAATACTTTATCATATTTTCTCATAACTGTGGGAGAGCCATACTTCGACACGAATGACAGAACGGCGGCGTGAAATAACGCTTGCGTGACTTTTAACTCAAGTGCGCAAAATAAGTTACACTTGTAACTCCTCAGGCGATCCGTCTGCTCGTTTTCTGGTCCAATTCATTAGAAAAATCGAAGCCAGCTAAGTACATAATACACCAGACACCTATATACGTTATATCTCAGTGAGGGATAATTAAATGATGGCCCGTGCCACCTTACCGCCTCACCTTTGTAACACACTCTAGCTTGAAGACTCAACCTCAGTATGTCTAACTAATGTATCAATAAGGCTAACTCTCGTTTTGCCCACTTCGAGATTAGATTTAGGCACGAGTGATTCTACGATAAGAGACACGGTGCGGTGTTGGTATTCAGTTTAAAATAGCTTTATCCTTTTAAACGTTGATTTCTTTTGCAATTAATTACAGCACCAAATGCCCTTTATAAGTATCATCATGGTATAATGTCTAATTCTGAATCCATTTTCTAAATTTGTTCTTTGAATACCTAAATTTTCACTCCTCTAGCCTGTCCCTTTGCCGTTTTAGATAAACATGAGGACAACAATAATTAATACCTGAAGCGTGAAGTTAGTTATACTTAACACACAACACATAAGAATGCTGTTATTTGTTAAATGTTGTGACGCAACAGTGGCATGTAGTATGAATTTTTCTCTCCCCTGGTGCGACATAAAAGTAATGATAATTGATATTATTCATGTAACCTCATTGCTCCTCCTTGATACACTTTATAGACTTGACAATGAATGTCACGACAGACTTTTGTATTTATATTCATATGGATATCGTGTGTTATAGAATATTATATAAAAGGTTCCGTTGCCGTTCTGCAGTACTGGCCATTTCAAATTAAAATAATTTTTGATTGGCTAAGAATTCTAATTTCAAATTAATTTTATTTTAAAAACATGGAATTCTTTTTCCAAAAGTAGTGATTTGTTTATTGATTAGTGTTACATTTTCATCGCATTTCATTCTTTTTCGTCATCATGGATACGTTAAAAATTCGAATAATTATGGAATATGAGTACCGTCGTGGCAGTAACGCGGCACAAGCGGCACGCAACATCAACGACGTTTACGGAGCTAACACTACACACCAACGCACCACCTGTTATTGGTTTGCTCGCTTCCGTTCTGGAAATTTCGACCTGAAAAATGAACCTCGCGGTCATCCGAAGACTTTGGTAGACAATGACGAATTAAAGGCGATTGTGGAAGCTGATGATACACAATCTACGGCTGAATTAGCAGCAGCTCGCAAGCAAGCTCAGCTAGCAAGACGTGAGCGTCAAAACAATATTGGTCCATTTGCGTCAAATTAGCAAGGTAAAAAAGCTTGACAAATGGGTGCCCCTCGAGCTCAATGATCGCCAGCGCGAAGTACGCGTCGAGACGTGCCTTGGACTGCTCAACAGACACACAAATTAAGGAATTTTGAACCGCATTGTTATCTGATATGAAAGATGGATTTTGTTTGATAACCGCAAGCGCTCAGCAAGTTGGTTGGATTCTGGTTCAGCACCTAAACAATGCCCTAAACGAAAACTTACCCCTAGAAAAGTGATGGTCACTGTTTGGTGGTCTAGCGCCGGTGTGATTCATCACAGCTTCTTACCAAACGGAGTGAGCATTACTGCAGACGTGTACTGTGAAGGACTGAACACAATGATGGAGAAGCTGGCACATCTCCAACCAGCATTGGTCAATCGCTCATCTCCGCTGCTCCTGCACGACAACGCGCGACCTCATACTGCACAGCAGACGGTCTCTAAGTTGCAAGAACTGGGGTTGGAAGCTCTCCGTCATCCGCCCTACTCACCAGACCTTGCACCTACAGACTACTACTTTTTCCATAATTTGGATAACTTCTTGACGGGAAAAAATTCAATACCCGAGAGGCAGTACAAAATGCCTTTGAAGAATTTGCTGCGTCCCATCCAACTAATTTCTTTAAGAAGGGCATCAATAAACTGCCACTGTGTTGGCAAAGATGCATTGATTGCATGGGTGATTACTTCGATTAATACAAATAAAAAATACATGAAAAAAATTCGTTTAAATTTTTTCATACAAAACGGCAATTTCATAGGTAAAGACCTAATATATTGTGAAATAATAGCATCAAATGTTGTTTCTTTTGTCGTCTTTACGACAAAAGAAACAAGATAATTGGTTGCTTTCAACCAATTATCTTTTATATAATCAGTATAGTTTAAACATCTTATTATAAAACAACATTCTCGTTATAACGTAGGTACTAATGTGGGAATAGTGGAAGCCCCAAAGGAAGATATCCGACCGAGCGATATGGTATGCTCGGTCGGGCCGATTGTCATGAAAGGCATATTTCCCGTGGCAAAATAGTTAAATTTTGTTTGATTTATGTAATTTTACTGTGTTTATGTGGATTAGGGTCATGCAACTATTTAGTAATCTGTGGTCATACTAAAAGTTGTTACAAATAATGTTAAGATTTTAACAGCAATGTTTGTTTTTGAGTTAGGAGTAATTTTATTAATCGTTCCTTAGTCCTGTAACTTCACCTCCACCAGTTACGTTACCAACCTATAATTACACTTTTTCAATATATTATTTTTGTTTTCCGTCACATTATATTTACGAGTTATATTGATTTAGTCCAGATAAGTGGTCGTAAAGTGCTGGTGGTTATGTATCTACCTTGGCCATATAAAAAGTAATTAAATATGCATAAAATTACTTGCCCTTCCTCGAAATGATATAGGAATAGGACAACAATCGTAATATTATGTGTTTAATGTAAAAAACTCCCACCTCCTACCGTACCTTGGCCGACTGTTCTAAGAACGTGAGACCTCTTACTGTAGATTGTAGAATCACCCGCATGCCGCGTTAAACGACTCACCGGTTTGTGAATGAGATATATGCGTAAAGCGTAAAGCGTAAAGGGCTACATGGTGAGTTGTCAACTCGTCACCACATTGTGTCCGTTGGTGCACCATCAATTTAAATGCTGCGATCATACAAAAAACGTCACTGCGCAAGTGTCAATGGGTGAAAATTTCTACCCAGAAATGTCATGGGTGTATAGTTTATCGATATGTAGCCCTAATCACTTGTATTTGTAAAGCTGGGAAAGTAGTCAGCATATTCCGGAGTCCGAACACACGTTTAATTGGATCAGGTTATGAACAATATCTACCGATTGCCTACTATTGCTTCAATTTATTTCGTTTTAAGATTTACAGCACACGTGATAGTTACTGGACAATCGGCGAAGACGAGTCCAACTAATAAAACGCGAGTGGGTCAAATTGATTTGAACGTCGACAGAAAAGGCACGCGGTGTGCTTCAGAAAATTCCAGATTTCGCATCGTAAATGTATGGTCTTTTTACACTAACTTTGCCTGATCCCAAAGTCCTATTCGTTTAGGGGTCGATTTACGGGATAGGACTAATGACAATGAAAATTAAAACATTGAATACATGATTATGTGGCGGCCCATTTAGCGCCACGATCCTGAATCGCGCTATCGAAGTTTTCTAATATCGGCACTATAATATACGACATCTGAATTGCATACAAGTGGGCTTCGGGCCTGACCGAGTGGTATGCTTTTTATTCGCAGGGCGCAATTTGAAACCGCGGCATCTATCGCAGTTTTACCGACCGTACCGAGCGAAACGGACCCGCAGATCTTAAAAGGCCGCTTTCGGCAATTCACGTTCAATTCTTGATGAAATACTTCAAAGATCATAAAACGGCCACTTAACCGCCAATTCATAATATTATGATTAGTATACAATTCATAAAATATGTGGCCTTTTTAGGCCTCCCCCGCTCAGCGATCTACATTACATGAAAGATGAAAACTAACGAAACAACTTCATGCTCATCGCCCGCGAGAAACGTCCTTGAGGGAATCTTTCTTAACTCTTTCAATACCTGTCCCTTTAAATGAGGTCAACACTCAACTTTGAGAAGGAACAGTCGACTAGTGCAGGATGATGTGCTTGTGCCTTGTATCAAATTTTTGTACTATCAGGGAATTAAATTCATAAGCAGTTGACTGTTGTCATAATTTGCTCGAAATAATAGTATGATATCAAACTGACGTCATTGACAATTGTATTGGGACTCCATGCAGTAAATAAAATGCAAATAAATCATGAGAACACTCTTCCTAGTTCTGCTTATGAATTAGATTCCCTGATAATACCTACATAGTTTGTACGAATCACATCACGTGACAACCTTAGGTTATGTGTACTTCTTCAATGCGTAATTTGCTTTACTCTAGTCGGGTCAGGTTTTGGCGCCCTTGCTAGGACTGATTTTGATAGTAAATGTCAACGTGATGATTTCGCAGATTTGAGATTTCACTATGAATTAAGGCAAATTAAGTTGACGTAGGTATGTCTAATTTACATAACCTTAAAAATACAATATGTTTTTTTCGTATTTTAATAACACGTTCTGAAAATTAGTAATGTTATTCTATAAATAGGTAAGTTTCATGTGAGCATATCTGAACAATAATTATTAGTTTCTGATTTACACGAGATCAAGACAGTCATAAGGAGGTCAATTTCGAAAGTAGTCATCCGACTTAAAATTATAAAATTGTAGTTTTTCCTTGTGCATACACATTCCAATGAATATATTGCAATTTGCATGTCAATTAATGTTTATAAATATTGAAAAAAAATTAATTTATCCATTTGTTTTCGGGATAAAGGCGGGAAACTTAACGTGACTAAATGTGATGTCTAAGCAAATGTATTACAACAAACGATAGAAAGCAATTAGTACAATAAATAATGATTAAATAACCAACACGGTTCGTCATAATAAAGTCTGTGTATGTAAATACAATATTGTAATAAAAAAGAAAGTAACTACAGAAGAATAAACGACGCAACAGTATCTCAAAAGCTAATGTTCGTCGTACAAACATAAACATAACATTATTGGGGGCTTTGCCAAGATATTTTCAGGGTCGTGGACGTTCCGACTTCGGTGAAATTGTTCCTCATACGTATGTAACAATGAGCTAAAAATATTCGCGATAATCACACGCAAAATATTTGCAACTTAGTTCCGGAAACAAAGTAGGTACAGGCCACTTACCTTTCTGCGACCGGGACTGCTTTCGATTTCAACTCGTAAAACATGAAATCCTGCTGATGCTGAGCTGCACTCATCTCATCCCAAATCCTTTGGTCAATATTGAAGTCGTTCGTGAGAAGAGAAGCAAGATCGTAACCCATATCGATGCCGGATTCATCCATTTTAACTCTTACACCAACACAAACTTTACACTAAAAAACTCCCATGAAGAACATTACAAATACATACTTAGAGGAACCAAAACTACGACATTTATAATTATAAATAAAAGACAGATATCTTTGCAGCATCCATCCTCCCAGCTGTCTACTTGTTGCTGTTGTTGATTTTGCACATAGATTAAAGAGTCTTTGCGAGATAGGATGATCAAAATACGACCGATTCAAGAGTGACCTTATTTATAAGCGTAAATCTTATACTAATTTAGCTCTTTAACTTGAAGTCATAATACAACAGTATTTTTTGTTACTGGCAATAAAGCAGTTGATAATTTCTATTTTTAAGTAGAAAGATAAAAAATGGTATGACTTATGTGGATTTCCTCATATTATAACACTGTAAATTATTGTTTGTACGTCAGCCACGAATACAAAAATATAATACAGTTGTAACATTCGTATCGAGCCTATAGACAAAATAATTATAGCACGTCTTGACTTTAGCCTGATGATGTTTATTCTGTTCCTCAACTGTCATTTGTCAATAATCCCGGTAGGTACCTACCACTTTAGGACGCTTGTTTTGCGGCATTGTTCTATTTTGTAATTAGGTAACTCGGATAGAAGAATTGTTTAAATAATTATAAAATGTCGAAGGCGCATCCTCCAGAATTGAAAAAGTAAGAATTAACAAAGTGCCACTTGTACAATAAAGCGCTTACGATTCCAGTTACCTAACCTCTTAATCATCTATATGAGTGTGGTTTTTAGTTGTTAATTTATTTATACAATAATTACAGGTTTATGGACAAGAAACTTGCTATTAAACTGAATGCAGGTCGCAGTGTGACTGGTGTATTACGTGGATTTGATCCCTTCATGAACCTTGTTCTTGATGAGGCAGTCGAGGAAGCCAAAGATGGATCTAGAAATCTGATTGGGATGGTGGTAAGTAAAAAAACATTCGAACTACTGAATATCTATAATTAATATTACGATAAATAATTAATAAATATAATATTATAATATAATCATAAAACTTACATAGTGGTCAAGAAGAAACTTAAAGTAAATAATTTTTTTTTAACTTGGTACTGGAAACCCAAAAGGAAATAAAACAGAATTTGAGATATCGCTTGTACCTAAAGAATTTTGTAACATAATATTAGTGATCAAAATTTAGATTTTACCCAATTTTATCTAAATGTAAACTCAAACAAAAGTCATTGTATTTCTTTGTTCCACAGTAAGTGACATTAAAATTGGTAGTGTTATATTGTAATAATTTATTTTTGTTTACGTTTAGATTAGATTTGATCTGAAAGGAGTATTTAAATATTTTTGTAATTTTAAAATTATATTTTAATTTTCAGGTTATTCGTGGGAACAGTATCATAATGTTAGAATCATTAGATAGACTCTAGTTTGTGTGATTTCAATTAATTGTAAGTTTAATGTTAAGACACAATAACAATATGTTTAAAACAGTTTCCTTATACTAAAATTGTGTAGAAATATGTTCCATTTGTAATCTGTAAAACCAATTTCAGCACAATGTGTGCATCTTTTTGTACTTTGGATTAAACATCACCGAAACACTACTTGCATTGTTTTATTTTTGTTTTCCCTTGTTTTTCACATTTCTTCTCAGGATTTCATACAATATTTTGCCTCTCCTTGGCTATCAGATATTTGCCACCAGCGTCCAAAACCAATATCTGATCAGATAATAGGAAAACATTCTAAGGCAGACATCAAGAAAAAGGAGTCCAAAAAACCTTACAATCTTTGATGGGACACAAAGACAAGACACAGTTATATTTAAATTATGCACTTAGGCTACTTGGTGAAATTTACAGAATTGTAATTTTTATTGTATAGAATGATTCAAGTGATTTTACTGATGCACTATATTTGCATAATATTGGCACGCAGTTTCCTTGTTGTTGTGCCTTGATTCAGGTTCAGGCTTGAGCAATCCTTTGTGTCCCATCAAAGATTGTAAGGCTTTTTTAGACTCCTTTTTCTTGATGTCTGCCTGAGAATCTTTTCCTATTATCTGATCAGATATTGGTTTTGGATGCTGGTGGCACATATCTGATAGCCGAAGGAAGGCAAAATGTATGAAACAAATACCTACCTATCTTTCTCATTATTGTTTTGATATCTTTTTGTTTCATTGACTTAAGGATTTTATCCATTCATCAGTTAAGTATAGCCCACCTAATCCACCTATCACATACTTAGAGTGGAAAACAAAGTAAATGGACAGTTGTATCATAAATTTGGTTTTATTTGTATTTCCGGTCTACAACTTTACTGAATCAACTTGTAAACCAATTTGGAGGACGATTATTCGAAAATGGTTGACTTTGTAAAAAAAGTCATGTATGAAACCATACCTTTATTTGATTGGAAATAATATTAAACGGGAATAATCATGGATTTAGTACTAGCTCCATGGGTAGAATGAAAAATTTTTTCATTCCTACTTCTCATTTTGTTTCCCATACGACTACAAAAAAAACTCCCTAGGAAGTTTCAGTAAAACGTTTACCACTTTACTGAATCGACTGACTTGACTACTGGACTGCACTGACGATTTAAGTGGACTGTGACTAGACTTTGGACTTGACGATTTAGGAATACGGAGCTGAGTTGAAAAATTTAATGAAAATTCTATTCCCCCCTTTTTAACTTTACACTGGCAATGATTTATTACCTTCTGCCATTTATGAAAATAAAAACTGTCATCTGTGACAGGTCTCATCTTTTGACGTTGAGATTTGTGGTTTGTCGTCAAAAAATTGCAAATCGTTTTGATAGGTATGTCATAACTCATAAGTACCTTTTTGTTTTTACTCCTACATTGTTAGTTTTTTGATAAACCTTTAATAATGACGAAACACATGCAATGATTTAAAGGAAACAAACAGCAAAAGGAGAGAAAACAAGTTTTTCGTTCCCATTTATAAAGTAAGTGACCTAACGGGCTTGGACCTTGGTATAGCTACTTTCATGTTATGCTTTGTTTACGTTGTTTAGCGGCATTGTATACATAATTTAAATTATTCAATTATAAAACAGTTAGTGTAGTGCGTTCCATAGTTGAATACAATCGTATTATACTTTTTTCTTTGTCGACGTCATGTAAAATCCGGTTGCAGAAGTTACTATGTTCCGCCTAAACTTGTGTAGTGCTGTATGTGTGGTCATATACTTCCTATAGTTATAAAGCGATTAAATTTCCTGAAACTCAGTTGTGCTTTCTTAATCAATACATAAAAATGGAAGACATCGGTCTAAGTAAGTCTTTGTTGTATTTTTAAATACTAATAAGCCTCATATTATGATGATTAATGAGATTTTTAAAGTATTCAGGTCACAATATAATCTACCTAAATATAGATTTAACTTTTAATAGCACTATAATATTTAGAACTTTAAAAAGTGTTGATAGCATTGACACCCAAAATGATATCAATGAATCCTACAGTGACTCATTAATTTAGATAAAGGTCACAGATGCTCCCACAATATGTAAATTATAGTCCAGTTAATATTACCAAAAAAGGTACAACTTTATGTAAATGACATTGTTCTTAATATTAATTGGAGATGGTATTTGATCATCTCCAAATGGTGATTTGTCTTCAATGGAACATACTATGTTTTGGTATGTAAAATTCAGGATTTAGAGAAAATTGAAATGAGATTTAAAATAATAATTTACTCTATTAGTACATGTAGTACTGTAATTAATTAAGATGGCTATAGTAAGAGTTACAGTGTAAGTGCAGCCTACATTATTTTGTCAACATAATTTTTTATTTTTTTATTTTTACAAAAAAACTTACAGCTATACATATAAAAGCCTTTTAAAAGTTTTTACAGATTTATAATAATAATAAACCATTACGTAACAAGCAAATAAAAAGAAAGAAAAGAGAAGAGAAAATTGTCTTACAATATTACTCAACAGGTCCAAAATCAACCCCAATGGCTGAAACACTGGATCCCCTCTCACCAAGCTTAAATGCTTCACAACCACCAGGACTAATTAACAAGTTAAGATCTAGATTTAGCAGAAACTCACCTATGTCTAGACCACCTGGAGATGGTATGTAACATTTGTTTACAACATTCATTACTAGGATAAAACTACAGTAGAGTTCATAATGTCCGTTTGCAAACATCACACTTCTACCAATGTATGAAAGTACCAACACAATGTTTCTGAAAAGAACTATACCTACTTGTGTACTTATTTGTTACACTCAGACTTTGATCTAGTGTAGACAGTGTTTTAAGTTATAAATCTCATCTTATTAATTTTGTGGGCTTTGTCTTGTCTAGGCTCACTAAGGTATTTCATGACTAATGAGGCACATTATACAAATGTGTTCAAAACAATTCAACAGCATACAGTGCTTGGGATTTAGGAACAACAACCTTTCGATTGTATTGCCCGTAACATTATTAATCTGAAGCTTGGGGAAATAAAATGATTCTTTAATGTTTGGTCCATTTGTAAGGAGGTATTCACGAATTTTTTAAAGATTTAGCAAAAACTTTGAGCATTTTTACCTAAACAGTCCCTTTTAATCTTTGCAAAGATCTTATAACTTACCCACAAAGGCTGTCTATTGCCATTGTAGCAATAAAACTCTTACACACATTATTGTTCCCTCAATTCCAAATTTGTTATTGAATAAAATTACTTACATTGACGGTAATGTGTATTTTTCTACAGCAAAAAGTTAATAGGCATCTTGTCTATAATAATTATAAATAACTTGTAAATTAGTTATCTATATCTATACAGATCAATAAAATTGAAGTGTCTGTTTGTAATTTTAAATTAACAATGTTTCACATAATGCTTATAAAAGTATATATGGTACTTACATAATTTTTTTTTGTCTGTCTGTCTTTCTGTCTGTCCGTCTGTTAGTTCTGGCTAATCTCTGAAATGGCTAGACCTATTTTCACGGGACTTTCACTCGCAGATAGACGATGTTATAAGGTGTAACATAGGCTACTTTTTCTTAGGGTTCCATTTGAAAAATAGGGTTTCGTTTTCGTAAGTTCTAAGCAAACTAAGTTGCGCGCAGCTATGTATACTAATATTATAAAGAGGAAAAGTTTGTTTATTTGTTTGCATTGAATAGGCTCCAAAACTACTGGACCGATTTTGATAAAATTTGGCACAGATACAGAGTAGACCATGGGGTAGGACATGGCTACTTTTTGTTGCGGTAAAATGATTATTTCTTTTAGCGCGCACGAAGTCGCGAGCAACATCTAGTAGTGTGATAAGAGATGACCTTTCAAGTAATAAAAAACCTAACCAAGAGCAGGAGTCAGGACATGTCTAAGGAGGGTTCCGTAACTATAACTGCGTAAAAGGTGTTTCCAAATTACTTCAAAAGCTTATGTCCGATTTCGTTCAAAATAATTTTCCTTAAGAGTTTTAGCATGATATATCAGCATGGATATTTAGAAATGCGAAGGGACCAACTTATAAACCACTTTGGAGGCCGATTACTCGTTGACTTTGTAAAAAAAATCATGTATGAAACCATGCCTTTATTTTAAAAGATCTATTCCACAATACCCCACACAATGGGTATTATATAAAAAAATATTTTTCATCTCCACTTTACATGTATGGGAAGCCACCCCTAAAATATAAAATTATTATTATTCTATGATGCTAACCGACACCTATACACAATCTATGACTATACCAAATTTCATCAATTCATATTCATAATTACAGCTAGAAGCGCGGACAGACAGGCAGACGGACGGACAGAGCGAAACTATAAGGGTTCCTTATGTATTACGGAACCCTAAAAATAGAGGGCAGTGTTTACATCAGTATTAAAGTCTAAAGATTTTTCGTAATCAAAGAAGGTGTAACAAACTGTAAATCAAGGTTGTAATATAAAAACAACTTAGTAATAGTTCACTTTGAACTTTATCAGTCTTTAAACTATTAGTGCTACATGAACACGTAAAATGGATATTAAAAGTGGTAATTTAATTTAAGCTTTATTGTGATATAAATTAACTATTGCAAATTCAATGAAACTCATTATTAAGTATTACTAAAAAAAATGAATTAAAACTCTATGACTCATGTTTTGATATGATATGATTTATCTAGAATGTTGGCGAATTTATAAGAAGCCTTATTTTAAAGGATGGGGACGCAGGATGTTTATAATAATATACAAAAGGATAATTATTAATTATAGGATATGTCGAGTTTGGCGAGTTCAGAACAGAAAGGCCAGGAATTAAGAAAGTGGGTACATTTGCCGGCGTGTTCTGCCCAGTTGTCCTCTCTATGTTTAGTGCACTTGTTTTTATTCGAATGGGTAAGTTTTTCAAAAATTTTTGAATACAAGTAATGTGTATGTTTTACAATAACTTTCAGTTGCACTTTAAAAAGTTATATTCTAAATATGTTAAATTAAATTATTAAAAGTTTATAATATAATTGGTTAAAAGACTCAAGGATGAGTAAGAGTCAAATATGGCTTTCTTTATGATATTTAATTATCCAATTAACAATTTGATGACCTTTGTGGCTGAGTGGGTAAGTGCATTGGTGCTCAAGCGGGTTCAAATACCGCCGAAGTAACAAAAAGTTTTCCTGTGTTCCTGGGTCATGGATGTGTATTAAATATATGTATAGTATAATAAAAAACTTAATTCTACTTGGTATAAAAGTACTAAACTTCCCGGCAGTGGTGAAGCGTGAGATCTGCGGTTAATGGTAAGCCATGTAAGCCCATATTATGTATATTCTATGTTATATAGAAAAATGATACTTTATTTTGATTTCGCTAAGCGCCATCTATCGAGTGGTATACATCTAAGACATGTTTTTTTATTTAATAGAAATATTATAGTTAGGTAACGTTCATAAGGGAAGCCCATACGATGTCAAGTTGTATACACACCTTGCTACTGCTTCCCAAGTCTGGTCCCCGTAACACAAGTCCTTCAGATACTAGCACAGGCCCGCGCCAGATTGATGTGGTGTGGAAGTTCCATAGACATTATTATTTTATATTATAATTAGGTAGGTATTAAATTTTTTCATAATTTTTTTTCAGGTTACCTAATAGGAAATGCTGGTATTTTAGTAACATTGGCTCAATTTGCACTTGCATATCTGATTGTTGGTTTCACTGTCACTTCTATTTGTGCGATATCTACCAACGGCGCCGTGGAAGGAGGAGGGGTTTATTGTATCCTTTTAAAATTTTTCATTCATTCGTTTTTTCTTATGACTGACTTACAAATTTATGAGTTCATATAAAATCAGATTCCTGTTAAAATTAACTCGTGTTTTAAGATTAAAAAATAAATGTGTTCCTAGAATATTGCTTTTAAAAAGTCAATCTCCCTAGCCAGGAATCAAACCGGAAAATTAAAAAAAAAAGATCCAGTATTATTGCACCATTTGATGCTAGGAGGTAACGTAATTTCTGGTAAATTCGTTCCTTCTAAATATGAACCAGTTTTACAATATACATAACTTCCTAAAAAAAGGAGGATTTTTTAAACTTTTTTGGGGATTTTCAATCCCTAATATCCCGGTTAATACTGAGCTTAGAGAAAAGTGGTCTTATCAGGTTTGATTTATTACATCAATCTAAAACCAAAAATCAAGGTTTTATTTATGGCCGTGCGAAAACGAAAAGGCCTTCCATACAAAATTCAGTATTGCCATTTAATTATGATTTACTTCTTCTTTTGAGTATGGCGGCCTCAGTGAGTTGCCAATGTCAGAGTGGTTTTATGAAGACTGCTCTAACTATTGCAGGTCCGGTGAAACAACAAGGGTATAATTATCTAATATTTTACAAAGCTGTTGAAGCATTTTAATTCTAAAACAAACACAAACATACAAGTGTTAGTAATAAAAACGTCACAATTTTATATTGTTAGAATGAATATCATATGTACATAAAATTTCAATAAAAGGAGTATTTACAAAACATAATAATGATTTAAAATTAATAGGGCGAGAAATCGAGGTAAGAAGAGAGTCGTAAAGGGAGGGTGTGGTTTCTTAGGCAATAGAACAAAATGTGATTTAAGGTACCCTCGTCTAGGCCACACTCACAAAGAGAATTATCCTTGACCCCTGATCTTTGCAAGGAAAGTGGGTGAGCAACAGTGACCAAGTCTAACTCGGCAGACTGTTGGGCATACTGGTTTGCTACACTGGAAATATTTAAAAAACGTTAATGTTAGCCTTTAATATTACTTGAGCTGGCCCACTCGGTGTTCCACCTGATAGTTAAGTGTTTTTTGGCTATGATTTACTTACACTAGCGATCCGCCCCGGCGTCGCACGGGTGCAATGTATAAATTATATATTTAATCTTTCCTCTTGAATCACTCTTATCTATTACTGAAAACTGCATTAAAATCCGTAAGTAAGTAGTTTAAAATGTCTAAGCAAACAGACAGCAGAAGATACTTAAATAAATATACTATGTAAAGATACCAGTGGCATGGAGTTCCTACAACTCCATTCCTATCGGCTTCACTTACCACTTACCTTTTGAAGACCCACATCCAAATCCCTACCTATTATACAGGCTAGGGCTTCCCTATGAAGGAGAACCAGGCTTCGCCTCTGAAAGATAATATTTTCTTTAAATAAAAATCAGTCATGATAAGTAGGACTCTAGGTCCGGAGTTCGGCGGAGCCATCGGGACATTGTTTTTCTTTGCCAATGTTGTGTCAAGTGCGCTTTGCCTATCAGCATGTACAGAAGCATTGACTGAAAACTTTGGCATCAATGGTAAGCAGTGACTTCAAATAACATGTTATTTTTTTATTTACTATGTGGCTAAGGGCTTGTTTCACAATCGCCTAGTAAGTGACGAATAGCTTATCCGGAAGTTTTGTCTCTGTCGCCCAGTATAAAGTAAGCAGCGACGAATCATAGGCCGAATACTGGAACGATAGTTAAATTAAGTGACGCTCAAGTCACACGCTATCCTTGTCATTTCGGCTAGCAGAGACAGAGACAGCCTGTGAAAAGGAGGACTCTTAATTTTGATGAGTGTTTCAGTATTCGGCCGTTGGTCATGCATGTGTTATATATTATAAATGTGGAGAAAGCAAGTATCTATCGTTGCACTATGCTGTGTTTAGATCTCATCTAACCTAAACATAATATGCAAAAAGATTAAATTTAACTAAATTAATGTGTGATTGTATTTTTTCATTGCACGTTAAATTTAAATTGTTTCTTTGTTTACCTTTAGAATAAATTGGATCTGAACAGAATACAAAAAGGTAGGTCAATGTAAAATGTAAGTCTGCCTATTTATATTCTGACACCTCTGTGACTCAGTGGTTAGTGCATCGGCGCTCAAGCCGGAGGTCGCGGGTTCAAATCCCGCCGAAGGAACAAAAAGTTTTCTGTGTTCCTGAGTCATGGATGTGTATTATGTAATAAAAATCTTAAGGCTCCAACAGACGAGAGGCCGATCGTTTCAGTAAGAACTGACGTCAGTTCGGCCTGAACAGATTCGAGCACATACACGGAAAAATCGCATCAGTTCGTATTGGTTTGCCGCGAGCTATAATTGTATTTTTATAACACTCGAATTTTATTTATTTTATTATTAGTTATTACACTTCGACAACTCACTACGCTTGTACACGATACACGCCCGCACGGCCGCGGTTCTGGCGAGAATTGAAGTGATTTTTCACACATGGTCCGTTCAGTCTATCTAAGTTGGAAACATTTATTCAGTTCAGAATTAATGTTGACAACTTAGTTGTTTTACAAAGTTTTAATTCAGACAGTAATCATATGCAAATTGGCCTAGGTTAGAGACAAAAAAAATTGACAACTTATCATAATAATACATCGTAGCATTCGTCCGTAATTTGCTTAAAACTACCCGTTCAATTACTATATACATAATATTTCCTAGTATATTTTAATGTAACGGTAAAATTTACAAAATTCAATAAATAATAAAATTTCAATATAACAAAAACCTAAAATTCAGTGGTTTTGGGGGATTTAGGGATTCCTAAGTTTAGTATCTTATTTTAATAGCTTTCGGTATTCTTTTAGTAGTTTTTATTAGAAATCGATGCGAGTTTAGTAGTTTCGCAGAAACAGCTGGCAACACTGGAACGAATCGCTTCAGTCCATCCGGCCGACTGATGCGATCTCGAAATTGCACACAGACGATACGATTTTGCATCCGGTCAGGCCGAACTTCAAGGTAAACCGGACCGTATATGGGGTATATACCCTTAAATATATCTATGGTATAAAAACATTTAATACATTTCCCTTGTCTGGTACCCATAACTCCAAGTTCTTCAAGGACCGGGACACGGGACTAAAGTGACGTGGTATGAAAGCGTCTATAGATATACAGGTGTCCTAAAACTCAACGATAATCTGGGACCGGACGAAGGGCCAAGTTACACCAGTTCCGGGAAAAATAAAATAAAAATTCCATATCACTCAGTTCAGCGATAATAGACAATTTTGTAAGAACGTCGAAATTCGTCACCCTTGGTCACATTTTCAAGTCCTGTGATCACCAATGTCACAATTTCGCTGTGATTTTTTTAATTTCGAGATCTTCATTAACGATTCTATTAATTGTAACTACGAATTAATGCATAAAACATTGTTAATTTAATAAAATAAGTTAAGTTTTAGTGAGTCATGGTTCACAAAAATATTGTTAGTTAACTTTGATACTTCATTTTGAAAAAAAAATGTACTACACTACCTTTGGCAAATTATTTCAAAAGATGGCGCATTTAATCAAGATTTAAAAATGGTGCAACACTAGCCACTTTTCTTGCCATTAAAATTTTTATTTCTCATTTTTTTCAAATTGAGCTCAATTTGAACAACTCAACATTAGGAATTTTTGTTACTAAAATTTTTTATTTTTTGTTTCTGGTCTGAAATAAAATTATTATTTTTAGTAAAGAGGTAATTGAGTCAGTTAATAACCAATCTTATGGTAAAAAAACATAATAATAATTAATAAAACAATGAACGAACCGTCGTAAAACTTTTTATTTAATTATTCTCCTTAAACTACAGTAAATGTTCGAATTGTTTGCCTCCGGCACGAATACAGGCTCTGCAACGCCTTTTTCTTTTTTTTTTTTATTTCTTCTGACGCTGCATCAATTTTTTGGCGAAGTTCTGATAGATTTTGTATTGATTTCGAATAGTCTTTTTCTTTTATGCATCCCCAGTAAAAAAAATCAACTGGATTTAGATCGGGGGAACGAGGAGGCCATAAAATTGAGCCACCGCGTCCGATCCATCTGTCAGCATTCAAATAATCTCTTACAGCCCGAGCATAGTGCGCCGGACAACCATCTTGCTGAAACCACATTTCTCTGCGAATACTGACCGGTGCGTCTTCTAACAAATTTGGCAAATCGTTTTGAAGAAAATGCAAATAGGTGGCGCCATCTAAATTTTGAGTTAGCTCAAATGGTCCAATCACTCGTCCGTTTAAAATTCCAGTCCACATGTTTACTTTGAATTGGTATTGGGATCGGTCTTCACGCATTAAATGCGGATTTTCGACGTGCCATTCATGAAGGTTGTGTAAGTTTAAATAACCGTCTCTTTTAAATGTAGATTCGTCGGTCCATAAAATTTTGTTTAGGCACATTGTCCTGTAGAAATCAATTCTAGGTGCGTAATCTCGCGGTGACAAACTCTGGACGCGTTGCACATGATACGGATGAAATTCGTATCGTTTTAAAATTCGATGAGCGTTACAATTCGGTACTCCCGTTGCTAGTTCTATCGCACGTACTGAAGTGCTGGGGTCATTTTGAATTACATTCAAAACTACGTCGTCATAGTCTCTTTGCGGTCTTCCACCGGACGTACGAACACTGGGCAATCGTCCTTCCGAGTATGACGCGTGCACATTTTGGAATACGCGATAATCTGGGTGACGCTGCACATTGGGGTATCTCTCGCGATACAATCTGGCTGCGGCAGAGGCATTACAACGGCATTCACCGTAGATAAGATGCATATTTGCATATTCTTGTACTGTGTACAGATCCGGCATATTATTCACACACTATTTTCACAGCACAAAGTCCAGAAAAGCAAAGCCAATGTCGTCAGTACGAATGCAGTATTAAGTCCAAAGTAACACAAGCCAAAGTCGTCAGTACGGATGCAGTATCAAGTCCAAAGTAACACAAGCCAAAGTCGTCAGTACGCATAGAGTATCAAGTGCAAAGTAACACAAGCCAAAGTCGTTAGTAGTTAGTACGATGGTTACACGAATACGAGAGATGCGTAGTAGACGAAGAAACGATGCGTACTAAATGTTGTGAACGGACGACCCCTCAAGCGTCACTATCCGTCTCGCTCATTCTAAAAGTCGAATATCAATCTGTCTCGCTCTAGAGTGAGACAGACTGTCAGCGTCACTATCTATCTCATTCTATCACTTTTGTTCATTACACACACTCGAGACCCCGATCTGTTAATACAAAAAAGTATCAATTATTATTTTTTAAATGTACTCGATTTGAAAAAAATTTGAAATAAATTTTTTAATGGTAAGAAAAGTGGCTAGTGTTGCACCATTTTTAAATCTTGATTAAATGCGCCATCTTTTGAAATAACTTGCCAAGGGTAGTGTAGTACAATTGTTTTTCAAAATGAAGTGTCAAAGTTAACTAACAATATTTTTGTGAACCATGACTCACTAAAACTTAACTTATTTTATTAAATTAACAATGTTTTATGCATTAATTCGTAGTTGCGATTAATAGCATCGTTAATGAAGATCTCGAAATTAAAAAAATCACAGCGAAATTGTGACAGGACTTGAAAATGCGACCAAGGGTGTCGAATTTCGACGTTTTTACAAAATTGTCTATTATCGCTGAACTGAGTGATATGGAATTTTTATTTTATTTTTCCCGGAACTGGTGTAACTTGGCCCTTCGTCCGGTCCTAGATTATCGTTGAGTTTTGGGACACCTGTATATTATTAGAATGAGACGTACGCCTCCTTCAAACTAGCGTTTATGTACAATGTTCGGTGTGCATCTCGGCGTAGTATTTATTGCCACATTTGATAAGTACGCCAGCGGCATCTAGCCCAACGCCAAACGAGACCAATTCTTTATCTATGTTGACAAACTTCACTGCCGTGATGTACAAACACAACATGAATTACAGGCTACCTGGTAGCGGAAGGCACAGGTCTACCCGGCGGCTACTGGTACCAGTTCCTGTACCGGTCGACGCTGAACGCGATCGGGCTGAGCGTGTCCCTGGCGGGCGCGTCGCTGTTCGCCCGCACGAGTCTGGCCACGTGGCTCACCATGGTCGTGTGTCTGGCCAGCGCGCTGCTTAGCTTCTTCGTCACCAAGCCGCTGATTGTAAATGATTTTTTTTAACAAAGCGAACGTGTGAACCACTTGCATGATAGAAAACTATTACCGTCGCATGAACACACGCAACACAAAGTTTGCCGGACTAAATTTTAATTATTTATTTTCGGAGTATACTAAGTTCTATAATATAAGAATTCCGTTTTAACGCTCTGAATGGCGTGGACAATTTCAATAGAACACTTAGAGCTATTTAAGTGGGTATAATTTTTTTATTCATTCTCTCCCGTACAGATCGACAGACCGTCTTCAAACACAATATCGAACATAACAAACTTCACATACACGGGCCTCAGCATGACGACTTTCAAGGAGAACCTGTACCAGAATTATGGCAGAGACTACAATGCACCAGACGGAGAGATGGTGGATTTCGCCTCGGTGTTCGGTGTTCTGTTCACTGGAGTTACCGGTGTCATGGCCGGAGCTAATATGAGTGGTTAGTTAGTATTTCATTTTACGTTTTTTATTTTTAAATAATTTTAATAATATAATAAGTTTTTATCTTATACCTTTAAACGAGCAATTCTTGTATATTTATTTATATGTTTCTGTGATCTCGGAAAAGGCTCTAACGATTTCGCAGAAATTTGGTATATGGGGGTTTTCGGTGGTAAACAATCGATCTAGATTAGTCTTATGTTTGGGAAAACGCGTGTTTTCGAGTTTTCATGCATTTTTCTGTCCACGCAGAATATGGTCGCTAATTTCGTCTTGCCGGCCACTGTCCGTCTGGTCCAGCGGGTTAAGACGCGGACGGGTTCGAATCCCGCACGGTGACTTTTGTTTTTTTTTTTTTTTTAATGTTCAAGTTTATATAGTTATAATTTTTTAATTTTTAATATTTTTAGACAAGTTTAAAAAATGTAGTTAATGTTTGAGATAACAATAAATATATCTCATAAATATGTCTAACATTTACCTATACCGATTACGTGAATAAGATTTATGCTTTCGAGTTTCACCATATTATTACAATAAATAGTAATAACCGAGCAAAGCTCGGTCGCCCAAGTACTATTTTTTTAAATAAAAATTTGCTTTTTTAGTTGATGTCGGTAATGTTAAATCTAATGGTAGGCTTCTGATATATGCAACCGCGACTCGCGACCGCGACCAGCAAACCATCGAATCAGGTTCTCTGGCCACGCCCAACGGTCGCGCGACGCGGGTCGCGGGGATTGTTCAGTGCTCCATATAAATTCATACTAAGCAGTGGCTCCGTGACTTTTTCGATCTGAGGTCGCGGTCTCGCGTCGCGTGCATCGGAATGTTACCTTAAGAACAGTTAGACCATGTAGTACTGCAACTTAACGTTATTTTAAAATGATGAGACCTTTTAAATTATACTCATTGATAGCTAAGCGGATGTAGCTGTTACATCGGTTGTCATTGTTGTGGCTATCACAAATTCTGTAAACTGTATACGTGACTACTATTCTTCACGAAATAATAGTCATTTGATACATAATAAAAAAATAAGTTAAAAAAACTATAACCCGACTTTGTAAAAAAGGGGTCTAAAACAAGGCCAAAACAAGAAAACAATTCAGATATAAATTTAATAATTTAATTTATCTACTTTTTCTAATTAAAAATGGATGAACCAATTAACCGATTTTAATCTAGTTTATTTTTGTTTGAAAGCTGACATGGGCGAGAGTGTTCTTAGCTATAATTCATCATCATTACCTCGTTCACTGCTTGACAATTCAGAGGTTATTTAAATTTTTATTTTGTTATGTATTGTCTAATAAATTTAAATTTATAAAATAAAATATATTTTATGAAAGTACTATAATATATAAATTATATTTTATAGTCTTATATTACGTAATGTTCGAAAATTGGACAACTGGGCTGTACGGATTGTACAACCACATTTTAAACTTTAACAATATGATTAATATTATATATTTATACATATTTGAAATGTGCTTGCCAAGACCTTTCTTTTGATACCAAACACATCATGAGTGTCTCGGTTTGATTTTTTTAGATGTTTAGAATCTGAGGTTCAATTTTCGAAATACAAAATTTTGAAAAAAAAAATAATATATCCAATGTTACCCGCGGAATCATTACGAATCTATTGACACCTCATTTATTAAAATCGGACCAGTAGTTTAGACGCTACGAGGGAACAAACCTACATAAATACATAGACTGCCAAAATCATTACCCTTCCTTTTGGCTTCGCCGTAGTCGGGTAAAAAGAAACGGGCAAATAAAAAGTAAATTGAATGTAATTTTTTTTATAACAGGTGAACTTAAGAATCCGTCCCGCAGTATACCAGCTGGTACACTAGCCGCGCTACTGTTCACAGCGTTGGCGTACATAGCGCTGACACTGCTGACTGGTGCAACTTGCTCGCGAGGTCTACTGGTGAACGACTACGTCTATCTACTGCCTATCAATATATGGCCTCCGTTTATAGCTGTTGGTGAGTATTAAATACTAAAGGCTACTTATCTGTAAGTACATCCACAGTATTAAGGCGCGTCTCTTGCGCGTGTTTTTTTCGTAACATTACACAAAACATCGAAACATTGGGGCGTGGCTATTTCTGTAGGAATACACAATGTTTTTGCCTTCCGATACGGACGGAAAACATTCACCGCGCGGGTAGAGAGGGGAAGGAATGTTTCATTTCTTATCATCTGTTACACCACTCACATGACCATTAAATATAGAAATACGGAAGAAATTATTTATCAATCCCCCAAATAGGTCTTCTATTCGTAACTCCTGATAAATACTAAAATTACGGGTCACTAAATATGTCCTAACTTGAAATCTGGGGGTCTAAAAAGGCCACTTTAGATGTTTCATATCGACGCTTGAAAGGCAAAAATGACCATGCGACATACATGTATACAACTTTACACTAGAGTAAAGTAGTAGTAGTAGTAGTAGTGTTAAAGTTTTTTTGCGTAAAAAAATTATAGAAAAATACCTATTAGTCGAAACTTCTTCATTCTAACGAATTTGAAATGTATTTTAAAGGCTTAATAAACTATCATTTAGGGATTATGCAATTTATTTTTATTCTCTTAAATAGTGTCGCTTAGTAATAATTTCTATAAAAATACAAACAGGTAAAAATTACTAACCGTCAACAAAATGTTGTCATGAAAGAAGTAAAAAGAGCTAAACATCACTAAATTATAATTATGTTGGAAGCAGAATTGCGCATCTAGAAGTAACACATTTTTCACATAATGGTAGAATGATCTAAATAAAAAGTAGAAAAACCTTTCTTTCAAGCAATTTTAACTACTGTACAAATAAAAAAAGGTTAGTGTGGGGTGTTATTGAACGAGTATCAAAATAATTTGATTTTAGTCGCAAAATAAAAAATAAAACAACTGTATATTTCAACGGATAATTATCATCATAATCATTAAACCCCTTTTGTGGTAATCTACAATCATCTATCGAGAATGGTGGACGAATTAGAGTATACTTCACCACTACTCTAATGCAGGTGAGTAGAGGTTGTGTCTCAGTGACCAACCCTTTGTTATGAACGTCTATAGATATCTGTTATGAACGTCTACACAAGTATCTGTCATTGAATACTTACAAAAACTTAAATTAAGTGTTGGTAAGAATAAACTCGGGCAATTTTTTTATAAATTTAGTAACTGTACGTTATTTTACTCATTAATATTATAATCAACTTATCTTTAAAAGTACTTAAGTTTCATTTCAGCTTTTTCAGTAATTTTACTTACCTACTATTGCTTTGGAACATACATACGTACTAGAAACTTTTCAAAATGACCTGTCTTTAAAGCCACAAGCTTGTGATAAAATCTCCTTATTAGATACGTATACATTTATAATAATAACAGCAACAATTTAACATTTTAATGGCACTTATAATACTTTGTACTATTTATCACAATTAAGCTTTTCAAAACCAATTATCTATCTACGTGCGAGGTAGATTTAGATTACTCTTAATAATATAACTTGAAATCTATCCATTGACATAAGTTACAAAAAATGTTCTTATACCTAATCAAATATAGTAATTTTTTAACCTCATAGGAACTTTTATAAAAACATCCCAAAAGTCTTCATACAAAATAAATTATTCCAAACCTTTTTGGAAGTTAAATAAAAATCATCCCTACTTATATATTTTTATATTATAAATGCGAAAATAACTGCGTCTACCTGTTACGATTTCACGCCTAAACTAATGAACCGATTTAATAATATTCGAGGTAAGAAATGTTTTCTAAACATAATAAAAAATACCGCAGCCTCTTAAGAAGTTGCATAAAAAACATAAAAAAATATCTCTATAAATAAAAAAAAATGTAAAAAAATCGAATCATATTTGGAAATAGGTGTTAAGCTTCATTGTGCTTTTTATCTTCGATATCGGCTTCCTTATGATAAATAATTACAAGAATGGTACACACTAACAAAAATGTACTTATTACAAAAAGCATAACTTAACTTAATATAAACACACTCATTATGCATAACAAATAAATTTATGTAATTGAAAACGTACCGGTTCATTAAACATCAGTCTTCTATGAACTATTTCTAAAAATATCCGTCGAGTTCACATTTAGAATCCTGAAATTAAAATTATATTAAAATTGTTTGGTTCTCTAATAATTATGATTAATAGAAAAATAATTAACGTAACAGGTAGGTACCGAGGTCAAATCCCTGCTATTCAAGCCTGCTTCTAACAAAGCTTGTTTTAGTATGTAATTTCCTCTCGTATTGCGATTCATAATATAACTAAAACAATAAATTTAAAATGCATTGTTAAAATAAACAATCAAAAATATACCAATAAGATCTTAATAACGAAACAACTTACCGAGTGTTAATCGCAAACTCCGCGTACTTTGTGCGATGCGCACGAGCGCACGGGTTGCCTATGCGACAGTCCCGCGACGACTTATCGATAATTTGTTACCAACAACCATTCAAAATACGCTTTGTAGCGCATATAACCGACAAAGTGAAATACGCATAACAGGGATAAACAACTTTTTACACAATTTTCATATTATTTAAAAACACTTATCTAAGTAAAAAAAACAGTAAAAAAAACGACAGATAAAAAAATACCAAACGACAAAACATATTCTTTTTCGGAAAGAAGAAGAAATACTACTATATTACATTTTTAATTACATTACATGTAATTGAAATTCTAAACGGCTATGACTATATAAATAAGTTTCGGGCAAAATTTCTTAAGCAATACTCCTACCCTAGTTAGTGAAAGCTAAAAAATATTTAATTTTTATATGTAATTCCAATTTATAAATTCCAATTAAGGCAATGATTACTAAGTACAAAATGTTAAAATCTGAAGTCGACCAAGTAAAAATAATTTGTAAATAGATAAAATTATAGTCTCTTGGTCGCCGAATACGGTGAAAAAAGAGGTTTTTTTAAATTACCAAGCGTCAACCAAACTCGTCGGAGCGATACGCCAATAGGACCAATCGACGGAGAAAAATTTTCTGATTTCAGTGATATATATATATAACTAAATATCGCTCAAAATTTCGCTTGGTAATTTTTGCCTACAGTGAATGGCTACATGATTCATCTGATTTCATCATATTAGAAAACACCAATTTTGACAGTTTTCAATAGAAATGCGTAAAATAGCGCACATAATATGAATTAATAGAAATATATGAAACACCTAATTCTGCATCTGCAATCACTAAAACTGCGAGTGCGTACGTCTTCCTCATCGGAGCTCATGATCTTGTCAAAATGTTTTTGATTTAAACATACTGTTTTGTTTCAATCAATAACATTTTCTATAGCTGGAGAGAGCTTGTGTATGAAAACAAATATTGTTGTTTCATGTTTTCTGTGTAATGTTTCGAAAAGGCATGAGCAGGAGACGCGCATTTACGTGTAAAGGCGCGTCTCCTGCTACGTATGTACTGCGCGTACGCACGCACTTGCTTGCGTGTGCGTGCGTGCGTAATGCGATAACTCCCGTCGTTCGAATGTCCTTATAGACGTTACGAATCAACTACTCGATTTATAAATTATTCTGTGTAACAAGATATATTTTAAGAATTATGTTTTACGTTTCAGGTATGTTGGTGGTAACATTTTCGGCTGGTTTGTCCAACTTGATTGGTGCTTCCAGAGTTCTTGAAGCTTTAGCAAAAGACAATATATTTGGTAAGCAATATCCACATTACATGTCTTGTTATTAAAAAGTTTATCAATCTTATACTTTAAACTAGTCCAAACCAGTCGGAATCTCGGAAACGGCTGTAAGTATATCCATGAAATTTAGTATCCATGCAGTTTTGGGGGAGAAAAATCGATCTAGCTAGGTTCCTTGGGAAACTGGGCATTTTAAGTAGGTAATATATTTTTTGTAAAAAATGTCACTGAATTTGAATTTTTAGATGTCAAATCCGGTTACTGGCTTGGTTAGCATCGTACTTTTTGCGTTGTTGCCAAATTGGTGTCTCGGGTTCGAATTCCGGTCAGGCTAATATTTTTGTGATTTTTTTAATATCTTTTTACTTTATCTTTTATTTATATATTATTATTATTATATTTATAATTTATTATTTTTTATATATATCTTTTTATTTTTACTTAATCGTTCAACTAAGACTCCGAGCAAACGTCCCCCTCTTCAACGGCCTCCCTGGTATTGTTATTTATACTATGTATATTTTTTAAGGTTTCCTACTCCGTCCTATGGTGTCTGAATCTGGTAACCCGGTGGTCGCAGTAATCGCGTCCTGGCTGCTCGTACAACTCGGAATTATGGCTAATTCTCTTAACGACATTGCTCAGGTACATTGCTATTAACTTTAACTAAACATTAACACAGCAGCTTGTTATGTTTTAATGAAATATCTTTTGAAACTATTACTGACATGATTTAGTCTCATCTTTTTTTTACTTAAAAATTTCAGTATTCTCTTGTTACAGGTGAACTCCGTGCTGTTTATGACGAGCTACTTTGCCATCAATCTCGCATGCTTGGGTCTAGATTTGGCTTCGGCGCCCAATTTTAGGTGAGACTTTAATATTGATTGAGATCGATCAAGAGAATCTTGTTACAGGTGAACTCCGTGCTGTTTATGACGAGCTACTTTGCCATCAATCTCGCATGCTTGGGTCTAGATTTGGCAAACTATTGGAACTATTAATGGAAACGAAACCCTTAGATAAAATTACGGTTAAAATCCGGTCCGATCGTTTTAGATATTAGCCGGAACAAACAGACAGACAGACAAAATTAAAAAAAAAATAATTTCGTGCTGTACGTATCGTATCATATACTATCATATGCATTTTGTGCGTTAATTTGAAATTACAAACAGACAATTAAATTTTATTTATATTTTGTATACAATATATAGATAAAATACGAAAATTCTTCAGGCTAAGTGGTTTAATGTCAACATAAAATTGTAACTTCTTATTGACTACGCGTTTGACGCAGCAATAAATGTCAAGTCTTAAAAGATTTTTAACTTCTAATAAAACAATAAAGCCTCACTTTGTTTCTATTTCCCAGGCCGACGTTCAAGCAGTTCTCGTGGGTGACGTCACTAGTCGGCCTGTGCGGGTGCGCCGCGCTCGTGTTCGCGCTGCGGCCGGCGTACGCGTGCGGCGTCGCGCTCGCCGCGTGCAGCCTCGTGGTCGCGCTACACTTCCTATCGCCGGCTGCCGCCGACCCCAAGTGGGGTAGCCTCAGCCAGGCACTCATATTCCACCAGGTAATGTGAGACTTTTGTGACGTCAGTAGCGTGCTGTATTTGAATTTAGTGTCGGGTATACGACAACAAAAGACTATATGGGTTCATAAAAGACATAAAAAATATAAACATAGGGGCGCTAGTCACAACGAGATCAAACAAAAAAAAACAGTTTCGTTACTTGGTGTTTAAATTGGATAACAAAACTGTCAAAGGAGGATGGGCAGAATCTACGTACTCAATACGAACGAGCCAGTATTTCTTGTAAGTACATCATTTCCTTCATTGACCTCATATATTTTTGTTCTCTTTACTATGAGCTTTATATTATCTTATGAATATTGACTGCATCGAAACTTGATTATTGTAAGATTTAATTAGCAGAATCGACCTACTGTAAACGGTTGAGGTCAATATTAAAATACTAATAAAAATAATCTGACAATTTTCTTGACAAATAACAAATAAATTGCTTATTATACTTCGTGCGTCGTATGATGATATGGGTGACAGTTCTTATATTCCTTGCTACGCAAACTTCTTACAAGAAAACAAAAAAAAAGAAAACGAAATAAATTATATTCCATTGACAAAAAATAATATTTCTTTAATTATAAATGAAACTGCTATTATTCTTATTATTAACTCTGATATCTTATAATAACTGTGAAATATAAATATGAAATTAAATTAAGAAAATATGTCATAAAAATTGCAGATGCATGTAACGGAACTTCTGTCAATAGAGATTGACACTGTTTAATCGACATCAAATCGATGAATAGGAGCGGCCATCTTGTGATCGTATTGCAACTCGGAAATGTCAGTACGAGTGCATCTGCCTTGTAGGTATGCGATTTGTGTTTTCGTTGCGTCTGCTTTGAGTTTTTGTTGATTTTGACTTTTGTTATTGTTTTTTGTTATTGTTTTTGTTTCCGATTCCGAAACGATCTCGCAATCTTTGAGTTCCGACTGCAGTGAATAAGAAAATAAACGATTTTAATAGTTTTTATTCTTTTATTATTATTTATTTACAAATTACCCATTTCTTAGCAATTTAATTCACAAATCTAAAATCGATAATTTCGATTTCATTTCCTTTACGAACTAATTCGATACTTTTAAACAATCGATTAATTTTCGTTATGTAACTTCACTACGATTGTCAATTATTATCTGTCACGCATATCTTCTTAGGACGCATATAGTATAGTTTCGATTGCCAGTTATGTTACTTTCGGTTGATTGAATTTAAATTATTTTCAATTTTACAAAATTTATTACGTTTCGTCATTTGTGATTCTGAGTATGGTTACATAGTATGCAATTAATAGTATTTGTGATCTCAGGTCCGCAAATACCTGCTGCTGCTGGACCCCCGGCGTGAGCACGTCAAGTTCTGGCGGCCGCAGATGCTGCTCCTGATCTCGTCGCCGCGACAGTCTGCGCCGCTCATAGACTTCGTCAATGATCAGAAGAAGGTAGGTTATTACAAAATATGTAGTAAATAGTATTACGAGTATAAGTTGTGTTTTATAACAATATCTATATGTTTTCGATTTATTTCGACAAACAATTATTTAAGGGTCAATTCACACCGAAATGAGATGATACGCGACATGGCGCTGCATTTTTAAGATAGCTATTCAAAATTTAATTTTATTCATTACACAAGAAGAATATACGTTTGATTGTAAGAGTTCGAATCTTATGCAGTGTATTACTGATGTCTTAAAAGGTGTATCTTTGTGTGTAGTCAATAAAGTTCAATTTTGTTAGCTAAAACGTCGCGTAACGTCTCGATTCGTCGCGGTGTGAACTGACCCTAAAATGAATTTTTATAAAATGATGATGGCGCGACTTGGCAGTAAAATTCACTCTGTGCCGTTACTGCTCTACTTGTGAAAACTCGTTTGTCCGTTTATATACTTTGTACATTCATGTACAGGGTGGTCTTTTCGTGATCGGCAACGTGACGGTCGGCCGGCTGGACGGGAGCGGTGACCCCCTGGCCGAGGACCACAAGTACTGGCTCAAACTCATCGACCATTTGAGGGTAAGCTATTTCAGCATATTGTGTGAAAAGTCATATCAGTCAGACGACCTCTGTGACTCAGTGGTTAGCGCGTCGGCGCTTAAGCCGGAGGTTCGAATCCCACAGACAAAAAGTGATTCTGTTTCGGTCTTGGAAGTGTATTCAATATATGTTTAGTGTAATAAAAATCTCAAATATGTGTATAGTATAAAAGCATCAAATATCTTTCCGTTGTCACTGGTACCTGTGATACAAGTTCTTAGGATACTTAGTTTACCAGATTGATGTGGTGTGGGAAGCATCCATAGATATTATTATTATATTATAACTCTGCTACGAGGGCGGGTCAATAAGTCCGTGACTTTTGGAATAAAACACAGATTTTTTGATAAATAAATCATTTTATTTTTCAACGTAGTCCCCCTTGAGCTCTATACACTTTGTCCAACACTTCTCCAATTTTTTTATCCCTTCCAAAAAATATGATTTGTCGAGGTCCTCAAAATAGGCCTTTGTTTGCGAGATGACTTCATCATTGGAGTCAAATCTTTTTCCACCGAGCCATTTTTTCAGGTTTGGGAACAAGAAGTAGTCACTCGGAGCCAAATCTTGAGAATAGGGTGGATGTGGGAGCAATTCATAGCCCAATTCATGGATTTTTGCCATGGCAACTGCACATGTGTGCACCCTTGCATTGTCTTAGTGAAAAAGAACTTTTTTCTTGGCCAAATGAGGTCGGTTTTTTTTCAAATCCTCATTGAAGCGGTCCAGTAAGTTGGCATAATATTCCCCATTAATTGTTCTTCCCCTTTGAAGATAGTCAATGTGGATTATCCCACGTGCATCCCAAAAAACAGTCGCCATAACTTTATTGGCTGACAAACCCACCTTGGCCTTCTTTGGCGCCGATTCACCCTTAGAAACACACTGTTTTGACTGTTGTTTGGTCTCTGGTGTATTGTGATGGATCCATGTTTCGTCCACGGTTACAAAACGGCGCAAAAACTCCTCCATATTGTGATTAAACAACGCCAAACCTTCCTGTGAAGTTGTTACACGATTGCGTTTGTGGTCGACTGTGAGCAAACGCGGCACCCATCTTGCGGAAAGCTTTCTCATGCCCAAGTGATCATTCAAAATTGAAACCACTGAGCCATGCGAGATGCCTATGGCTTCCACAATCTCTTGCACTTTCAATCTTCGGTCGGCCAACACCATATCGTGAATTTTTTCGATTGTTTCGGGTGTAGAGACCTCAACTGGGCGTCCAGGACGTTCGGCATCTTCAGTGCTTGTACGGCCACAAAGAAATTCAGTAAACCACTTTTTTACCATTGAAATCGATGGTGCAGAGTCCCCATAGTATTTATCAAGCTTAGCCTTGGTCTCGGTAATGGTTTTTTTTCGCAAAAAATAATGCTTAATAAGCACACGAAATTCACTTTTTTCCATTGTTTCCTTAAGTTACTGGATAGTCTGATAAAGATAGCTGTAAAACACAAACTAACTGACGCAGCAAGTTCAAATTTTGATAGGAGTCAACTGAGAGATGCCTGTTGACAGGAGTAGTGTTGCTTTTTCAGTAAGGAGGTTAGAAATTCAAAAAGTCACGGACTTATTGACCCGCCTTAGTAACTGAGAAATGGAGATGTTAGTAAACTACTAATGTAACATATAATATATAACTAATAAAATATATCTACCGACTGTGAATATAAATTATAATATTATATAGTACCCGGTCAAAGAGAATAATATGATATAATAACATCTATGGACGCTTCACACCACGTCAATCTGGCCCCGTGCTAAGCATCCGAAGAACTTGTGTTACAGGTACCAGAAAACGGGAAGTATATTTAATACTTTTATACTATACATATATATATATAAGATTTTTATTATATTATACACATATTTAATACACATCCATGACCCAGGAACACAGAAAAACTTTTTAGTTCCTTCGGCGGGATTCGAACCCGCGACCCCCGGCTTGAGCACCAACGTGCCGAACCACTGAGCCACAGAGGTCGTCAAAATGCATTCAAACGTCAAATGCACCTTTGAAAAGAGATTTCGGATAGTGCGCTTGCACATGTGCCGCAACACCTGCGACGCCGCCGCGTCGCCACTGCACTTGGATTTGTATGTCATTTTCTGCCGCAACGCCGACACAAAAAATCTGATAGCGCCGCCGGAGCTGCGGCGCTTAGTGTCGACGTACTACAGCATTATCTCTGTCAAACACTGCCAATGTGACAATTGTCACTAGCGCGCGAATCAAGCGAGCCTATCTGTAATAGCCTACTTGACCTAGTTTTTATTTATGTCCTAAACGCTTCATAATCGCAAAAAATACATTATTTTGAAACCTAAAAACCTAAAAAAATATATTTATAAATACACTTTTTGAAAACCGCCGAAAACACTATTCGCCATGTTGGTTGATAGATTGTCTGTCCTGTGACGTCATACTAATACTATTAGGTCCTTACATATGAAATTGGCGTTTTGTCGTACTGGCCACATTGATCTCAAATATATATTCTTTCTTTCTTTCCAATTTCAAATTTATACCGCTATTTACTTTGTTTATTCTTCTTTTGGTTTTTTCTTTGCGTCAGTCTGTTTACAAAATGGAAAACTTGAAATATCGCATTATTTTCGAGTACGAGTTCCACCGTGGCACCAGTGCTGCAGAAACGGCTCGAAGCATTAATGATGTGTATGGCGGCGGTGTCGCAAAAGAAAACACAGTGCGTTTTTGGATCCAACGTTTTTGTTCTGGTAATTTCGACCTGCAGAACAAGCCCTGTGGACGGCCGGAGACCAAAGTTGATAATGAAGAATTGAACGCTATTGTGGAAGCGGATCCATCGCAAACCACGTCCGAGTTAGCTGCAGGCTGCGGTGTTAGTGATAAAACTGCTTTAATCCACTTGAAGCAAATTGGGAAGGCGAAAAAGCTTGAAAGGTGGGTACCTCATGAATTGAGTACAGCAAACCGACAAACGCGCGTCGACTGCTGCTTTACATTATTCAACTGGCACAATAATGAAGGGATTTTTAATCGAATCATTACCTGTGATAAAAAGTGGATCCTGTACGATAATCGGAAACGCTCATCGCTGAACCCTGGCGAACCAGCCAAAGCCTGCCCGAAATTTAGCGAAAATTGACTCAAAAAAGTTACTTGTCAGCGTTTGGTGGACCAGTGCCGTTGTCGTTCACTACAGCTTTCTTAAATCTGGCCAGACGATTACGGCAGATGTCTATTGCCAGCAACTGCAAATCATGACGGAAAAGCTAGCTGCTAAACAACCGAGGTTGGTCATTCGCTCTACGCCACTGCTGCTTTAGGACAACCCTAGACCACACACTGCACAACAGATGGCTACCAAATTAGAGGAGCTTCAATTGGAATGTCTAAGACGTCCACCGTACTCCCCGGACCTTGCTTCAACATATTAGCATTTCTTCGAAATTTGGATATCTTCTTGCAAGGGAAAAAATTCAACTCCGATGGGGCAGTCCAAAGCGCCTTCAAAGATTTTATTGATTTCTGTCCAAAGGAATCAATGAACTACATATGAGATGGCAAAAGTGAATAGATAGCAATGATATATACTTTGATTAAATAAATATATGATGTTTAAAAAAATACTTTTTTTACTTAACATAAGTAAAACGCCTTTACAAAACGCCAATTTCATATGTAATGACCGAATATTTGTAATCTGTGCTATAGTCCGCTCAGACAAAATGGCGGTGTGACGTTCCGTTTGACGTTTTGACATAAATAACTATATAAGATGTCATGAACTATTTATTTACAGAAACACGTTCCGTTTCACTACTACATAATATGTGTTTAGTGTGTTTGTGTTGTCACATCCTTGTCGGAAGTTACTTCGAGATGTTTTCATTAGTAGAAATAAAAAAACAAAAATACATATTTTTAAATCATCTTTATTATCAATCATAAGTTTTTAATTTATGATATCGCTAGAATACGTTTTCCTAAGCCAAAAACTAAAGAAAATACTCCTTCAATATATGAAATTAAATATGAGTTAAGTAGCCTATTGCTTGACAGTACGAATGTCAATGTAGCGGCGCTCTTGCAATAAAACGCGTATCTTCTTGTGTACTGAATAAAGTTAATTTTGAATCACTATTTTAAAAATGCCTAGCCGCGTTGCATATTGTCTCGTTTCCGTGTGAACTGACCCTTAGAGTAAAGGATCTATAAAGCCGACACTAGACAAATATCTATTTTCAATGGTCGATGTGCATTCTTTTTGGAGAGGCACAATGCTAAGGTATGGTATGATATTATATGCTATGATATCAATTGTTTTGCCCGATGTGACTTCTTATGTTTTCCGTAGGTGAAGGCGTTCGTAGAGCTGTGTCTGGCGGAGTCAGTGCGCAGCGGCGCGGCGCAGCTGACGCGTCTCTCCGGACTGGGTGCTATGAAGCCCGACACCGTGCTGCTGGGCTTCCGCGACTCCGCGCCGCCAAGGGACTTCTTCCTGGAGTACGTGCCGCTGACTAGTATACACTATTGAGTATCCAGTATCCATTATCCGACCAGCATGAATGCACATAAATATTTGAAAAGATTTACTCGCTTTGTAGACGTGTTTTTAGGGTTCTGTACCCAAAGTGTTAAAACGGGACCCTATTACTGAGATTTGTTGTCTGTCTGTCCGTCACCAGGCTAAAATATCTCCTTAACCGTGATAAAGTGCGGTCGCGGAGCACAAGAATTTCGTACGTACATTTGTACGAATATGTTGCTATCGCGTTCCTGTCGCGTACCAGTGTAAACGCGATAGCAATATAGTCGTGCGCGAGTAAAAGTGACAAGTAGCGATAAGTCAATGTACAAAATTTTACGTGCTCCGTGACTGTACTTTAGCTAGATATTTGAATTTTTTACAGGTGATGTGATGTACTTCTGTTGCCGCTATAACAATAAATATTAAAATATAATAAAATAAATATTTATGGGGTAAAAATCCCGTTTTTTCCCATACAAAAAACGTGATTTTCAACCGTTTTGCATAGAACCCTTCGGGCGCGAGTCCGACTCGCGCTTGGCCGGTTTCTTACGCTCTACAAAGCCGACACTAACCGAATATCTTTTTTCAAAGGTGTGCATTCTTTTTGGTCTGGTACCGTAGATGAATTGAAAATTCTTTTATTTACACACAAAAATATAAGAGAACAATAATAAAACTATAAGAGGAAACTACAAACTGGCGGTCTTACTGCTGACGGCAATATCTTTCAATCAACTAAATATGTAGTTGTGTAGATGCCTCAAGACATTGTATACAGTGCAGTTTTGATAATATGATACCTATACATATTGTTTCGATTTAAGATAAAGATATTACTATATTAAATCGGGTCGAATTTTAATTATTGTTACATGGAATTCTATAGAATGCCATGTAGAAGTGATTATATTTAAACACATATCCCTTTTTACCCGGCTATGGCGCAGCCAAAACGATTTTGGCAATCTGTGTGTATGTATGTATGAAGGCGCTACGGTGGGACCGTAACGCCTAAACTACTGATCCGGTTTTAATTAATGAGGTATCAATAGATTCATAATAATAGCATATACCGGGTAACATGGGATATATAATGAACGTAGTCGGGTCATTTTATTAAAATATATAGTTATTTAATCAGAAAAAGTAATTAATTCTCAACTCCACAGCCCGACATCGCCGTACAAGACGGAGCAATTCGACCTGGACACCGAGCATATATTCCCCGCGCGCAAGACGACGCCGCGGCTCTCCGCCGCCGATTACGTCGGCATCGTGTCCGACGTGCTCTGCGTGCGCAAGAACGTGTGTCTGTGCCGCAACTTCCACCTGCTGGACATGGCCGCCGTTGAGGGGTTAGATACTAATATAGATATACTAAAAACCTATAGAATAAAAAAATAAAAATATAAACAACTAGCTGGCGCTCGTAACTTCGTATGCGTGGAACTATTAATGGAAACGGAATCCATTTTTTTTAAACGTAACTCTATGATAAAAGTAAGTTACTTCTTATAACATAAGCTATCTGCCAGTGAAAGTCCGGTAAAAATTGATCCGGACGTTTCAGAGATTAGCCGAAACAAATTATGTCTGATTTTTTGGTGTAGGTACCGTATATAGTATCATAATATGCATTTATTGAATATTTGTATTGATAAACATAAAGTACTTTCAAAATGAAATAAACCTAAATTCAAATATTTTAATGTGTAGTAATATAAATTAAATATAAAGTCGTTTGAACATAGATCGATATTTTATGATTATTCAAATACGTTCATGAAACTACTTAGCATTTTTCTTAGTCGGATTATCTGATCCATAAATCGATTTTTTTAAATGTAAATTTGACAGATTTGTAATTTAAGTTCATTATTTAAAAAAAAAATCTATTTAAATTTAAGGTTGCGAAGCCCTAACTGTTTGTGAATTTTTATTTTTTACTGGTGGTCTTGACTATAGTTAACTTAGCCAGGGTTTATGTAAGCCTGGTAGGTAATGTCAGCGGGCAGTAGTTCTAAATCTAGTTTTTAAAGAGACATTTTAAAGTGCTTTTACATTCCAGACGCTCGGCACATCTGCAGCACATCGACGTGTGGCTGGTGGAGCCACTGTGCCCGCACGCCGACCCGTTCACAGTGCGCGCGCTGTTCGCGCTGCAGCTGGCGGCGGTGGTGCGCTCGGCGCGTGGCTGGACGCACCTGGGCCTGCGCGTGCACGTCGTCAGTGAGTGTATATCCTTTACTACGTGTACGCTTATACGCCCACAATATAGGCTAATCGAACGCTTACGCAGAATAAATGCATTTCGAGACGGTTTCAATAGAAAACCGTCTCGAAATGGGGTGTTTACGACAACAAATTACAGTAAAGCTAAACACATTTATAAATTTTGAAAATTAAAGTCGCTTCCGAATGTCGGTAAAATGGAAATCTCTGTTTTAATAGAGGTCTTTTTGATTCAATTGTGTTACGCTCCAACTAAACAAAGGTCAAAGAGGTCTAAATCCCTACGTTGAATTTTAATTCCTATTTATCTCACCAATTACCAAATAATTGGTGAGATAAATAGGAATTCCCGCTTTCAAAATTTTTCATGCGTCAAGTAACTGTTGAAATTTTATAAACCGGTATCAAATAATAACAATAATAATCTATGGACGTTTCACACCACGTCAATCTGGCGCCGTGCTAAGTATCCGAAGAACATGTGTTACAGGTACCAGACAATGGGAAGTATATTTAATACATTTATACTATGAATATATTTAAGATTTTTATTAAATAATACACAATAGGAACACAGAAAACTTTTTGTTCCCTCGGCGGGACTCGAACCCTCGACTTTCGGCTTGAGTGCCAAACGCGCTAACTACTGAGCCACAGAGGTAAACTATGAACATTATCCCCCTTACTAATAAAAATATTTACACAACGGATAACTTACACAACGTTGCTATCTTTGTCTGATGCGTTGGAAAAGTCACTCGACAGACAAAGACAGCAACGTTGTTAAGTTATCCATTGTGTAAATCTATTTATTATTAAGGGGGTAAGTATTTGTATTGTATCATTATTTACTTTTGTTTTACAGAGTCGCATCGTAGTCCGCCGACCACCGCGTCGGACCCCAACATACCGCAACTCACCCCGGGTCTGCCCATATTAAATCGCCTGGAGCAGCTGCTGAAACTGCTGCGGATTAACGCTACTACTCATGTGAGTCTTGAGACTGTTATATGATATTATTACATACAAATCAATCCCGCCAATAGATGTCGCTATCGTCGAATTACCTACATTATATGCATTAATTTGGTACTTTGGCCTACATGTAAAAGTTTAGTTGTTATAAACTATCAGAAATAATTAGGTATAACAACTTGATAAAAGTAAAAAGTAAAGTTTTGTAATTAGATGCATTTTGGGCCAAGAACTTATGGAGCGGTATTCACCCGCGTCCGCCGCGGTTGCGGGCCCGCAACTTCTGTAGACTACAGATATGTATGTAAAAAAGTTAAAGCACAACTCACGGCGCGTTTTACACCCGCGGTGTTCGCGTGTCCCGCTGCAACGGCGGGTAACTTGTAGGATCGCGCGGGCTGCGGTCACCCGCAGCCTCGGCGGGTAGTGCCCGCGCGCTCTGCATTCGGCTTGCGAGAGAAATTCAGAAAATCTATTGTAAATATGTATTTGCCTTTTTGAAACCGCGCGTCCTGCGATCTTTACCCGAAACGTTTTGGTGGGGAGGTAGCTTGGAACCAGGAGAGGTACATAGGATACTTTTTGTCCCGTTCCCTTGGGACGTGACATAAAGTTTATAAAATGTGTGATTTGCTATGGGAAATTACAAAGTAATGGAAAATCTTATTTTATATACTTAATATAATAAAAATGGATTGCAATTCCAATGTCTCGCTAAAACTTGAGACCGGCTGGACCGATTTGGCTAATTCTTGGTCTTGAAATTTAAACGGTGAGAAATATTGGAAAAATTGCGGGGAAAATATAATTTACACCTACATTTACAGGTGCGACAGAATAATGTGTCGGGACGGCTAGTTATGTATAAAATACAAGCATACCCTATTATTATTATTTATAGTTAAAATTAAATATTGACGCTTTTTCGTTACATGCAAATTCAAACGATGCTACACAAGAATTGACTTGCAGAATAATTTGTTTACAGGTACAGGACTGGCCTGAGCTGGAAATGGATCGATGTGCAAACGACAGCGGCGCAGGCAGTCTGTACCATCGCATACCGACAAACTATTTAGAGAGGTGAGTACATTTTATTTCCACTTATTCTCAAACTTTATTAGTTAGTATGTAAGGTAAACTAGCTCTGAGTGCTAAGTGTGAGTTTTTCTTTTTGCATTCGATCGTGAGCACGTTTGGCGTTTACTAGGAATTTGTATGTGATTCGTACAGCGCCATCTAGTTATAAACGCGACAACTAGGTCAAATCACATACAAATTCCTAGTAAACCCCAAACGCGCTCACGATCGAATGCGAAAAGAAAAATTCACACTTAGCAGTCTGTAACGTTAGTTAACATGTCTGCAAGTGAATAAAGAAATGTTATTTATCATTTTCATAACACAATAGGCGATTGTGAAACAGGGCCTGTTTCACAATGTCCTATTTTGGTCGAATAGCTTATTCGGCCGCTTTGACGCCGCTCACATTATTCTGGGCGACAGAGACAAAACATAGAAATAAGCTGTCTCACGCGTATCAGTAGATTATGAAACAGACACCAAAAATATTGTGATGTTTCAGAGTGAACAACATCCTCAAGTTGCGCTGCTCGGGCACCGCCGTGACGTTCGTGCAGTTGCCCACGCCGCCGCCACTTGCGATGGACGCCAACGACGCAGACGCTAACGAAGCGCTCAGCAAACAGTATTTGAATGTGAGTTTCATTGCAAAGTTAGCTACGGAAGTCGGAACACATAACACCAGCATATTAATAATAATCTCAGTTAAACTTAATATCAGCATCAGCGTATCCTGAGATATGATAGTCTATAGAGTGTTACGTTTTATATTTAAAGTTTTTTTGTCGAGTTGAGTCCAGTCTGAAGTTGGTTATGAAACACAGCGCGTGTATACGTTCTTTGCGTTGTTTTTGTAGTTTAGTATACGAATCAAGGTCCACTTTAAGATCACGACTATTATGTTCAAATTAATAATATTTTACAGGTACTAGACATATTGACAAAGGATCTGCAGCCGACGATCCTAGTCCGAGGTTTAAAGTCCGTCACCTCGACGGCGCTGTAACGTCCACAACTTATGACTCAATTAGATAGAATAAATATATCCTCTAAGATTTGATATTTATACTGGGATTACTAGCACTACTCACTAGGAACTAGGAAATGATTGGTGGCGCAATCAGTCAACGTTGCATCCACTAAAATGAGTCTAAGGCCGCTGCCACGAATTTTGCCGACGGGCGCCATAGCTTGTCAGAAATGCAATCCTGTCAAGCGGTGACTATGGCGCCCGCCTGCGCGCGACTTCGCTGCTGTCACTGCACACCGCCGCGCCGCTCACCGCGAATTTAGAGGCAGCGGCTCTATAGCCATCTCGATAAATCTGCATTCTTTGCCTGTCTGCGCAACCGAACTAACGCCAAGTGGTTTATTCAGGTGTAAACATTGAAGTTAAATTATTATTGCATATCTTCTAGCTTAAATTTATATAATTAATGAATGTACATTGTAAAATATGTTTATATAATTTTAATTGGCTTTATTATGATACTAAAGTCTAAAACCAAAGGACACCAAAGTTCATCAGTGATGAGCATCACCACGCTTTATGTCAATGTAACAATTAACAAATGACGAGTAATGTTAACGAATATATTTAGCAATTATTTCATTGAATATTTGAAAGATATTATTTAGAATATTTTGGTAATGTTTTTAAATTAGTTTTATTAAAATATAAGGAAAATTAAAGTTGCCGCTATGCCTTAAACATGGTGCATTTTACATATTTTTTAATTATTAACTAGAATAGAGTAAAACAATGATTACTTACCTTTTTTTTTCTACAGCTATCTTTTTATTTGGATTTTAAAAATATTTTGACTAATTTACATATTATAATACGCGAGTAATTGTTACTATTAGAAACAGTTTTTTAAATTATTGTTTATTATAATGCTACTTTTGTTAATTAAAGTATTTCTTTCTTTACTACACCAGACTTGCTGTAAAATATTTGACTGTGTTATGACATTTCAAACAGGCAGTTTGTTAACTGCATTAACATTTTAACCATAGACGTATGGTTACGTTGGTTGGTACGTAACATTTTAACCGTAGACGACGTATTATAGACGAGGCATGTTGAGGCAAAAACTGTCTCCACTTAAATGGCGCCACTTTTTATATTTTTGGGGCCATTTTGACATTTCAAGTATGGTGAAAACCAAGATGGCGTAACTTTTCTTGTATGAAGATTTGTTTTGTCAAATGTACGTCATAGCCTATCTTGAGTTTTGAAATTTTTGATTTTAACATCATTTTTTTCCACTTAGACATCAAGGTTTAATAATTTAATAAAAAATGTTCCCCTTACTAATATAAAAAAATGTAAACCATTGATTAGTTATTCAGCGTCCTCGTTTTCGTTTCGTTTTCTGTCAAGTGACCTTTCCAACGTATCGGACAAAGACAGAAACATTGAATAGCTAATCAGTTTCTAAATATTTTTATTGGAAGGGGGGTATTCATTTTAGTTACTGCCATTCTAACTTACAATCTTTTTCTACTCCTTTATGTGTAATAATATTTCCATTATCACTCTTTTATTTCTTATTATATTATTTCATACTTGTATAAAATGCCAATTGACGCTGACAATATATTTATGATTATAATAATAATTATTGTATATGAACTTTAAAAAGCATGATGTTATTTTCTCTCTAATATATCTTAAGAATCTTATTTCTTTTTTTAAATGGTAACTTAGTAACCAAGTAGAGTATTACAATATCTTAAGTCTATTTATTCTACTTTTATTCAAAGGTTATATCTATAATAATCTATATTATTCAGTTTTTATTTTTAATGAAAGAAAGTACTATTAATTAACTACTATTACTATTATTATATACTAGATACTAGAGCCTTAGTTAATCGTACACCTGAAAGTATTAAACTAACCTTGTTTTTGTTAATAGGTGTTTTTCTATTTTTACCCATAGACCTGTATAATATATTATAGACGAGACCAAAAGTGTTCTATTGCCCTACCTTTGGGGTTTGGGGCAGTCAAGTTTTGACATTTGCTTTCCGCAGTCTAATCGCAACTAATTCTAGTAATTAACTTACACTTGTAATTTTATTTTGATAGAATCATATCACCAAATATTAGTATATGATATTATCGTGGTACTATTATATACTGATTTTTGGTGTTTGGACCAATCAAAACGGGTTTGACGTTTGTAAGATTACCATTTTTCAGTTTTATTATATCGGGACTGGATCGTAACTGTATTATTGCAGAATTTAATTAGCAGAATCGACTACGCATTTAGTTCACAAAATCTTCTGAAATCAAGATTAGCGTATTAGCGTACCTAACGTTTTCTTGAATATTTTTTACGACAAATGTACGTCATAATATCCCATACTTAGTTTTGAAATCATTGTTTTTACCAAGTTTCAGAATTATAATCAAGCAGTAGAAATACTTTATAGTTTGTATTTTATAAATGAAAACATGAAGAAAAAGAAAATAGCTAAGATTTAAGGAATGATAAAGAATAAAAGGAATAGATAATGTTTATGAGCAAGAAATTATAAGGTACACAAATAAATATATTTTTATAAAACTATGTGTTAAATAAATAACATTTAGAATATGGTTGCTTACTTTGTTAGATATAATAAATGAAACTAAGTAATGTATAAAATTGGTGAACGGATTGTAAAGTGTAACACATTCTAGTTCTTATAAATGTTCAATACACTTTTTATGTAATATTATTTTTAATGTGTAATCAGGTAAAATGGGATCAATTATTTGTAAATGAATGTGATATAATAAAATATATTTGTAAACAAACTATTTTTATTGACTATACATTTAACATCGTTAGTGCAATGTGTTTAAATTCCTTTTTTGTGACTATGAATATTTGTAAACGGAAAAATAACAATATTATTTATGTAGTTGTGTCCATTGGCCAGTGACAAAAGTTATCAAAATCGTTCCCTTACGCACTGCCGCAGTCTTGGAGGAAGCAAGGCCGCGGTACTCTTGGGCCGCTATTTTACTTCTCAGTACTTTCATCAAGTGATTTGGTGTTCGTTCCTTTTTTCACTGTGATCATTGGAGGTTTGACGTCAATCCATATGATGTCGACAAGTACTGGGAGTACTGGCGCTCTCGAGGTAAGCACGATCACAGTGTAAAAAAAAGGAACGAATACCAAATCACGTCTTGACGAAACCACTGGCCAGTGTTCTACGAAGAAAAATGGCGGCCCAGAGTATTGCGGCAGAGCATAAGGGATCGATTTTGTCACCACTGAGAGCACTGGTCAGTATGTTATGTCCGTTATTAATAATAATAAAATCTATCATGATTAAATCATTGTGAATATACCTTAATAAAACCCTGGTACTACAATAAATGACGAGGTAAATACGATAAGTAATTTCACTCGATACCGATCGCAAAGTTTTAAATTTGTTTTATCCACACAATATGAACGATCTACAACTTTACCTTACAAAGCGCTGTAGAAAATGGTAGGAAGCGGCATTCTTGAGACTTGACCCACTTCGCGTCTTTTATCCCGCACAAAGGCTCGCCGGTCGATCACTGGTATTATATTACTTTACTAATAATTTGTTGCATTTATAAGAAAAGTTTCTTAGGAAATATATTTTGTAAGATAATAATAATAATATTTATGGGCGCTTCACACAATGTCAATCTGGTCCCGTGCACTTGTGTTGCAGGTACCAAACAACGGGAAGTAAAATATTGAATACTTTTATACTATGCATATTTTATTTAAGATCTTTATTATATTATAGGTACACATATTTAGTACACATCTATGACATGACCCAAGAATACCTAAAACTATTTGTTCCATCGGCGGAAGTCGAACCTCCGGAGTGCTTACGAGCTAACCACTGAGCCTCAGATGTCGTCAAGATAGAAGATGGGAATAGATCAAATTACTTTTATGTTCTTTGAAAATTATCAAACTGAGGTATCTTTCATAATTTGAGTTAATACTTAGGTGATTGGCTAATATTTAAACGCCATAATATAATATTAATAATAATATAGACAAAATTCCGCTCCGAATTGAGGTATGTACCTACTAGGTATAGGTTGGCTCGGACCTTAGGAGTCCTAGGACCTAGATATTCCACACTACATCGCATGATTCATCAAGTTATTTCATGGGAATTGGAATGTTTTGCCAGAATATAATATCATGTAGTGAAATGTAACCTTATTAAACCCCCGACGCGAAAAGAGGGTTGTTTTAAGTTTGACGTGTCTGCATGTCCGTCCGTGGATTCGTATCTCCTAAATGAAAGGTCCGATTAAAATGCGATTTTTTCTGTTTGAAATCTGACGTGATTGAGAGCGTTCTTAGCTGTTATTCAACATCATCGGCTCGCTAACTGCTTGACAATTCGGGAGTTACTTAAATTTTTAATTTTGTTTTTTAATTTTTCCACGGTCACGTAATATTATTCCGAACCAAAACTTAAAAAGGTATCGAATGTCACAAGTTCAAGTTTTTCATTTCAACTTTCCCGCTGTTGAGACTTCGGAATCAACACGAGTAATTCCTTACGGGATTACTTGAATTTAAATTTGGAGCCTGCGAATAATGGCGGCTTACATGGAATTGAATAGAGGAGTCAGATGGTCAAGCCCGACTGGAAAACTTTAACTCGACTTTGATTTTCACTCAAAGTTACATCTAAATATTGAAAATATTGCTATGGGCGCGCATTATTATTAAATAAGTTTAAAGTTAGCTGTCCCGAGTCCAACACACGTCAATAATTGTGTTTTTGGTGTATGTTTCATAGTAGGTTTTTCGATTCACTTAATGTGGCTGGTGTCACTAGTTCCTCTGTTAGGGATGAATTACCTACTTAGGTGTTATTTAGTGCCATAGACGTGGTAACTATTTAGTAATCTGTGGCCACAGATTACTAAATAGTTAGTCAGTTAGTCAGTTCCACGTTGGTCTCTACGGGCGATCTTCTTAAGCACTTGGAAGTTCTTACGAGATCATTAGAGTGTGTGACACAGTTCTGTAGATTGAATAATATTAGGTCTTTACCTACGAAATTGCCGTTTTGTATGAAAAAATTTAAACTAATTTTTTTCATGTATTTTTTATTTGTATTAATCGAAGTAATCACCCATGCAATCAATGTGTCTTTGCCAAGTGCAGCAGTGGCAGTTTATTGATGCCCTTCTTAAAGAAATAAGCTGGACGGAAGGCAACAAATTCTTCAAAGGCATTTTGTACTGCCTCTCGGATATTGAATTTTTTTCCCGCCAAGAAGTTATCCAAATTCTGGAAAAAGTAGTAGTCTGTAGGCGCAAGGTCTGGTAAGTAGGGCAGATGATGGAGAGCTTCCAACCCCAGTTCTTGCAACTTGGAGACCGTCTGCTGTGCAGTATGAGGTCGCACGTTGTCGTGCAGGAGCAGCGGAGACGAGCGATTGACCAATGCTGGTTGGAGATGTGCCAGCTTCTCCATCATTATGTTCAGTTCTTCACAGTACACATCTGCAGTAATGCTCAACCCGTTTGGTCAGAAGCTGTGATGAATCATACCGGCGCTAGACCACCAAACAGTGACCATCACTTTTCTAGGGGTAAGTTTTCGTTTAGGGCATTGTTTAGGTGCTGAACCAGGATCCAACCAACTTGCTGAGCGCTTGCGGTTATCAAACAGAATCCATTTTTCATCGCAGGTAACAATGCGGTTTAAAATTCCTTCATTTGTGTGTCTGTTGAGCAGTGCAAGGCACGTCTCGACGCGTACTTCGCGCTGGCGATCATTGAGTTCGTGAGGCACCCATTTGTCAAGCTTTTTTATCTTGCCAATTTAAGCAAATGGACCAATATTGTTTTGACGCTAACGTCGAAAGCTGCTGCTAATTCAGCCGTAGATTGTGTATCATCAGCTTCCACAATCGCCTTTAATTCGTCATTGTTGACCAGTCTTCGGATGACTGCGAGGTTCATTTTTCAGGTCGAAATTTCCATAACGGAAGCGAGCAAACCAATAACAGGGGGTGCGTTGGTTTGTAGTGTTAGCTCCGTAAACGTCGTTGATGTTGCATGCCGCTTGTGCCGCGTTGCTGCCACGACGGTACTCATATTCCATAATTACTCGAATTTTTAACGTATCCATGATGACGAAAAAGATTGAAATGCGATGAAAATGCAACACTAATCAATAAACAAATGACTACTTTTGAAAAAAGAATTCCATGTTTTTTAAATAAAATTAATTTGAAATTAGAATTCTTAGCCAAACAAAAATTATTTTGATTTGAAATGGCCAGTACTGCAGAACGGCAATTTCATAGGTAAAGACCTATTATTATGAGGAGAGAAGTGAAATGGGATTATTGTAGCTTATAATAATAGTTACTTACCTTTATAGTAATATGTTAATAGTAATATGCGATGCTAAATAATAAATGAACGCTTTGGTAATCAATCATAATAAGGAGACGATATCTGTATCTAATAAGATGATGTGTGTCTAACTAGGTAAATGCTTAAAGTTGTTAGAAACATCTGATCGAATGCAACTTAATATTATGTGCTTAACAGCCTCTTAGCGCCTTTATACACGCGCCGCAGATCCGGCGGCGCCGTTGAATTTTTTATGGATTCTCCGCCAAAAGCTGTGACAATAACTAAATATGTAACGTAAACTACATAGCCTATGTTACCCGGGCTATATATACATATTGACACATCGTTAATTAAAATCGGATTAGTAGTTTAGGCGCTACGGTGGAACAAAGATACATACATACATTATAGACTGTCATAATCCTCCTTTTGGCTTCGCCGTAGTCGGGTAAAAAAGACATAGGTACAGGTAACCTATCTACAGATCCTAGTACAGCGGCGCGCGCCGCGGAGGCTGCGGCGCATGTGTAGCCGTAGAGCTACAATATCTCCGAAGTACCTAAATTTATTTATTTATTTTTATTTATTTATTTATTAAGGTACACCAAACAGTACACAAATAACTTAAATAACATAATATTAAGACTCATAATTTTGACCTGATGTGTGTACCAAATTACAGGCGTACATATCATAACAAGTAGGGCGATAGACTACAATATTTAAAACATTTTCAAAAAAAAAAAATATATATATGCGAACTAACAATAATACTTTACCATATACAGATAATAAAATAACAGTTCTATTTTCGAAATTATAAATAAATCGCATATTTATATAACAAAATAGTGTTGTATTCGTATTTCGTATGATAGAAACTGTATAATTAACAAATTTATATCACTTGATTTTGATAGATGAAACTAGCCTATTTAGAAATACAACTCGGTCAACATAAGTTGACACTTGCATTTTAGCCCCTTCTCTTTCACTCGATTCTGTCATGACCTGAGAGTGAGAGAGATGGGTAAAAATTATACCGTCCAGCTATCACGGTTCACGACTCATAACACATAGGCTGGTGATAGACAGACGGAAAGCGGAGTCCTAGTCTATACTAAACACTAATAATAAAGAGGAAAGATTTGTTTGTTTGCATTGAACTTACTGGCTTTGGCTCTGAACTTACTGGACCGATTGTGATGAAATTTCGTATCTTACGTATCTACCACAGTGCGACCACTTGTATGTCGTAGTAAGTAGTGTTAATGACTTGATAGAAAATTAATTAGCAGTAACATGTACTTAATCCAAACGAACCCATCACTGGTGGGCGCAGTAAATAGTGTGACACTCCCCGCGCCTCAAAACCCCCGCACCCGCCTATTACTACGACAAATTCAGGGTCGCACCTCACCATCACTTAACCAATGTTTAACATTCAGTGGAATATGGCATGCTATCAAGCCCCATGTAAATTCGTAAGCTGTGACTGTGTTTTGGTTTAATGCAGGGCGAAGAAAAGTTGTAACTGCACAAGTTTTTGTCTACGACTGCTTTGGATAAACTACGATTAATTACGTTAAACCAAAATTTTGGGAATACATTTCGATCGGATAAACGTTGTCTATGTGCTTAGAGGTAGACTTAGCCCCGATTTCACAAAATTTCTTAAAACGCGCTTATGGCTAAACTCGGATCTCATCTCTCTCTCACTTAATGTTAGAACGGGACAGATATATTTTAAACCTAAGCTCGGCGTTAAACGTTTAAAAATATTGGTGAAATTGGGGCTAAACGCTATTTGAACTCTATCTCTTTATCCCACGTAAATACAGTATCCCATGGGAATGGTGGATTTTGTCGGAATAAACAGTAGCCTATGTTTTAATTCAGAGTCTCAACTACTACCATACCAAATATCATCAAAATCCGTTCAGTAGTTTTTGCGTAAAAGAGTAACCTCACAAACTTTCATATTTATAACAGTAGTAGGATCGCATCGTGTTAAATCGAAATAAAATCAACAGCAACTTATATCGAAATGACATCGTACCTCTCAACTTCTTAAGGATGTTTTTTTCAGAAATCCAGTCAACTAAAAATAGGGGTTTCACTTGAAAAGTTCGCTTAAAAGCTGGTTCGTTTCAGGTAGCATTCGATAAAACTTAAACGACATTAAACCACCATCACTACATCGTACAACTGAACATGAAGTGAGTAGAGCTTCACAGCGATCGTAACCAATTCAAATATCCGACCCATCCGGAGGGAGAGGGTGGGGGACAGGGGTGTATGACGTCACAATCCCTCTGGCGCCGCTAATGACGTTAGCATTACAACTTCATTTAACACCTATACAAACATTTTGTACGAGTTGTTTGTGTTACAACCAGTTAACTGCAAACAGATTGTAACACAACCCGCAAAATTAAAAAGGGTGGTCCGTGAATAAGTATTGTACCTAAAAAAATGTTTTTGACCGTGCCTTACCGATTGAAAATCGAAGTGTCTGCCTCGGCTTCTCTTAAAATGTACTTATAATAATTTCCTGCATACATTTTTTAAAAAAGAACATGATAAACTTACCTACTTAGATAAGTAGTATAGATATACTTACGAGTATATACCTACTGTATAATATTATAAAGAGGTAAGGTTTGCAAAGCATCTTTTTTTAATTGAAATTGACCAGAAAACGTGCAAACGGATCGACTGATAAGCATTTACCGTCGCCCATGGACACTCACACCAGAGTCCAGAGGAGTTACACTTGTAACTCCTCTTGTGCTGCGCACTTGCATTCTTTCCTTATCCGATCCTTACCCAACCTAAGGCCAAGACGCAGGCCGAAGGGGGCTTGGTGCAGATGGTAGGTGTCGGTACTTGGTAGTAGATGTTGATGTAGATAGTAGGTGTAGGTAGTAGGTGTAGTTGTTGGTGTAGAAACTGTAGGTGTATGTAAGTAGCTATTAATTTATTCCAGTTCTTAGCTAAGACAAAACAACTTCTATTGGGCAGAGCTAGTATTTGTGTATTTTCTTTTATGATTAACAAACAGATGCCGATGTTTTTACTGCTTTGGATTTGAAAGGTAAAGAGAAAGATTTCAATACTCAAGATGCTATGACGTACATTTGACAGAACAAAACTTCACACATTGTAAAGTTACGCCATCTTGGTTTCACCATACACCAAATGTCAAAATAGCCCCAAAAATCTCAAAAGTGGAGCCACGTATATGGAGACACTTTATGCCTCAACATGACCACAGGTCAATGCGACTGTAGCAATCAACTAAAACGTACTAAAACTTTTATAAATTTTGCGTCACATTTCTCCAAAAATCCAGCTTAAACATCGACATTTTCAAACGAATTAAGTTCAGATCGCAATCCTGCGAGAGGCACTAGCCGTCATGTCGGTCGTCGGTCAGATTCAATGTGCGCGGGAAAATACTCCACTCTAGGGCATTGGCGGAATTTCATCAATTTTTATCCACACTGGAGCAGATTTATCTGGAAATCGGTGAAAAATTGTATGAAGCTATCAGACCATATTTAGGTATCGATTGTCTGATAGCTAGCCAATGCCTGGGAGAGTGGATAGACAGTGGAGACCTCAGGCTGCTAGGGCTCGGGTCTCTCCTCGATGTGAGGCTGAATATTAGGCTGGCAGAATTCGGCTTTCGGCCACTCTCTCTAGGACACAGTCGCTTTTATGTACAAGTAATAAAAACTTTTAGATCAGCGACATATTAATGACAGTTTTATGTTATTATCAGAACAAAATCATCGGGGCCGGTCAAGAAAAATATGAGCTGGATGAATACCAGGCTAGCCAATGACACAAGAACGAGAGGAATCGAAGACCTTGCGGGAGGCCTTTGCCCAGCAGTGGGACAGTATAGGCTACAAAAAAAAACAGTCAATATTCCGTACAAATAGACTAAACGTTTTAACTTTAACATTTTTACAATAATTGAAATCAAAAGATCCAACTCCTTACTTTTTATTACATCTCAATGTGTTTTATTATTCATCTTGTGAATCCACAAATAGGTTACAGATTGAAATGACTTCATGCGGAACGTTCCAGTCGCTGGAAAATGTCCATTAGACTGGCGTATAATTTAATTCTGTACCTAGTTCACAAGTACTACAATGAGAGACCTAGATCTAGACAAAAGCCGCGGATGCCTGTATCCGCTGAATGCAAGTGTGCGTGTTTTTCACGTTCTTCGCAATTGTACCGCTGCAAACTATTAACTTGTTGGTTGGTTATATTCCAATTATGTAACCATTACCTACTGTAAATAATTATACCTAATAATAATGTCTATGGACGCGTCACACCACATCAATCTGGCCCCGTGCTAAGTACTCGAAGAATATTTTATGTTACGGGGACCAGACAACGGGAAGTATATTTAATACTTTTAAATTATACATGTAATTAAGATTTTTGTTATATTATAGAATATATATTTAATACACGCACATGGCCCAGGGACACAGAAAAACTTTTTGTTCCTTTGGTGGGGTTCGAACCCGCGACTCCCGGCTTCAGCACAAGCACGCTCAACCACTGAGCTAAAGAGGTCGTCACATAAGAATTATTCCTTTAGGTACTCACCACTTTCCTATAAAACTAGGGTAGGGTAGGGTAGGGTAGGTATGTTCATATTAAGTAATTGTTACTAAATCTAATATAGGTATAAAATTCTCGTGTCAAAGTGTTTGTAAGGGTCGCCATACACCATACTGCCTATCGTTCAATTGGCATGGATAGCATGGTCCAACTGCCGATTGGATGAATTAGAACTGTCTGTATAAGGGCGTGGATTGACATGACAGTTGTACGTGTACGTGTATATGGACGTAGTGCAGATTGGATCAAGCCGTAGCAGCGTCATGGCAATCGGACGATTGGCAGTATTACTCTAACCAAACTCCTCCAAAACGACTTTACCGAATTTTATGTTTTTTTTTCAATCTAAGGCAGGTCACAAATTACTTTTTATTCACATGGCACGCCAACGTCTGGTGGGTCAGCTGTTAATGTTACCTATAATAATGTTATTATTACTAAATAGTTACTTGACTTAAGAGCCCTATTACAAATCTGCACTCTGCGAGATGAGGTATTTGAAGCGTTCCCGACATTTCGCATTTTGTAGTAATTTTGCAGTTGTATTTATCGTTTTTATTGAAACAGGTTAATAAATTCATGCTTTAAAATTATAAAATCCTTATTATTCTGTTGTGTTCAGTATTCAGTATTAAACTAAAGATATTTCAAAATTCTAAGGCCGCACGAACTATACGACTATATAGGAGATAACATTTTATTATTTCATTTGCTTAGAACAGTAGTTCAATCCAGGAGCTCAAAAATGTGCCTTCGTGCATTTTATGAAAATCTCTGCAATTTTGGGCGTAATTAAAAATTTACAAAAAGCGAGGCCGCTACGGACTAGGCCAATAGCTATTCTGCACTATTCAATGTGTCAAAATTATTAATGTATCTTTGTTTCTGAGACCAAGAACGCCAAAATTGGTCATTTTACGCAAAAATCACAGTCGAGATGTAATATGCCTCTTAACACTTTTCCAAAATTTCCTGAGTCCGCCCGTGCTCCTTGCCCCGTGAGTCGTGTGTAGTCAAAACGTCGGAAATGAAAAAAAAAAAACTACATCGTAAAAGTAATTTTATTTGCTTTGAGGTTACGGAAACCGAGTAACTTCAGAAATGTGATTTCATTATTCGTTTAGAACTCGAGCATTTAAACACTAGTTTTCGGTTGCTAGTTTCTAACCTATCATAATATTATTGTTATAATCCTGAAATATTATGTATTGTGTTCGGGGCCTAAGTGACCATTTTTTTACAATATCGAATGATACACGTCGGCCGGCGCAGGTCAATAATGCCGGTCTGCTTTATAGAAAATTCAACGGACTTTTGATAGGTACGATACGAATAAAAATTTCATTCTTACACGAGGGTGCAACCGGGGGGGAGGGGGTGAAAACCAATTACAGAGAGGAGAGAGGGCGTGCGCCTTCGTATCATAATCTTTATATACCCGCGACTTTGTTCACGGCGGAAGAAATCTATTCTATAAAAGTCGTCCATTTTGCAGGGATAGAAGGTAGAATATTTATCCAGATTCTATTTTCTAGAATATAATTAATAGGAACTCAAGCTCTCGAGTCCTTTGGTAAATATGAGTAGATATGTAAAAAGCTTCTTACATGGATAATAGAGTAAAGGAGTATCATCAGAGGCGGAAATATTAAAAAGTGTCAGACAAAAGTATTTAAATAGTCCCAAAATTGGCCATAATAGTGCTAGTGACAGAAGCATTCAGGTGGGTGTGTTTTGGCGTTAGCAATAAGAGATGGAGTGAAGTCATGAGTAAAGTAAATTGAGTTTAGTTATTTAACAAAAAAATACCGACTTTAGTAGTTAATTCAAAAAGTCATGAAAATTGTTTTTATAAATATAACCGAAGAAGATGCCAAGATTTAATTCTCCGTTTACATTTCGCCGCTTTGGGTAAATCTACAGTAGCGCCCCCTTTAACGCTTTTTTAAGGATATTTTTATGTATTACGGTACTCCTTCACTGTAGTCTCCGTGGCTTTTTATTCTACGTCTATGTATGTAGTGGTGAAGAAATGCCTTTTCCTCTCTAGTCAAGTAGCTCTTTTGAAAGAGCATTGACTGTATCTGGGCAGCAGAATTTCATGACCTAGAAAACCCATGAACCGAAACAATACTTAATATCACTAACTTCAAGCTATTATTTCAGAATAATATTGCTTAACATACGAAGTAGGAAAGAACGAACTGAGAATAATACTGACGCGGCTGGGTTTGTATATTTCAGTGAAATTGTTTATTCCAAGCTTGAAAGTGTGCTAGTGGGTCAGATATTAATTTAAAGTTATATAACAATTGAATTAAAACATTCTATTCATCTCAATGAGTCGTATTGAGCTTACAAACTTCACTTAGTTCAATTTATGCTTTTAGTTCGTTCATTTTATGCAAAATGCGTAATTTACGCACAATAAATTATTGTTTATCGTTTTTAGTGTTACGTAGTTCATGTCTCGGAACCCTACTTTTTTTCTCGCGTCTACCCTATAGTGTGGTGTATCATTAGATAGGTCCTTTAAAACACCGAGAGGTTGCTAAGACGATTTTTTTATTTAGAAATCCGTTTGCGAGATATTCAACATTAAAGCGCAATTTTTGTTAAAACAGCCGAGGCCTCTAAAAGCTAAACGGCTGGCTCGAAAAATATGAAAAAATTCATGATGTTTGTCCATGTTTTGAACTATGGCTTATATAACTTTGTAAGTACAGGAGTTATGGATACTTAACTTGTAAAATGCACTTGGAAAACTTCGTACAAAATTATATTTTACTAGTAAATATTGGTATAATGGTATGGAACCCTACGTGCAAGAATTCCACTCGCACTTGGCCGCTTTTATTAGGGTTTCGCATTTAACTTGATATATGGTTATTGTTACTAGACTTAAATCGTTAGTTCTGTTGTAAACTTTTGCAATTTTTAGAGGGTAGATTCAGGAAGCTTTAGACAAAACGGTGGGTAAATTCATACATTTTTAACTAAAGATCTGACTAGTGTTGCCAGGTACGAATATACTAAAATCGGGACAGACGGCAAAAAATGGGATTCCAACTCTATAAGTCGGGACTGCAAAAAAAATCCCTTTGCAAATTAACCTTCTTAACTCAATATGGGTGTCAAAGGTTAAATATTTCTTAATACGAATATAGTATAGGGAGCTGGTAGGTACACCGTATACTTCTATTGTTCTATCACTTTCTGTGCGCCACAGCAAGTGCACCATTCCTTTGCCCCTTGAACCAGGAAATATGTCTGGCGACACACGGTGGTGTCTAACTGGCGCGCGAGTCCTGCGCACGCGCCGCGCCACACGTGCGGCGCATCTGCTCTGTGTAAACACCGGCCAGGGGTGCGCAACCGTTGAAAGAGATTAACAAATTAAACTCATTTTTCAGCGTCACTGATAATATCTATATATGTTGAAAATATTTAGATATTTTAAGATTTTATTATACCGTACCGTATACCTGGTAAGCTCCGTTGCCTAGAGGGTAGACCGCTTGATTAGCACTCGAAAGAGTCCAGGTTCGACTCCCAGGTTGTAGCGTGTACCAATGAGACTTTTCAGATCTCAAGTATACGCATGCTCGGTGAAGGGAAACCAGTCATTCCTCTGGACTAGGCCCACTATGTAGTGAGAGTGCTGTATGTGCTTGATCAACCATAGGCACTACAGTATTTAAGAAATAACTTCGCTCGGAACAACGGAAAAGGGCTTAGTTTGTTTTTAAATATTAGTACCTGGGTAGCCGAGCTTTGCTCGGAACTCTAGTAGATTTAAAAAAAATAAAAAGAATCACAAAAAAATATTTCACCGGGGTTTGAAAACACCACATTCTGAATTTCCGAATAACGCGAAAATTCACCAAACTGCCAATCAGACATTATAGAGTCGAAATTATAGATATATATATATATATATATATATATATATATATATATATATATATATAAATTAACAAAAAACGAACGGCTAAAATTTCGCAATATACTTACCACAAAAGCTTAAAATATATCTAGAAGATTTCCGCACAAAACAGCAAAGCTAACAAAGAGCATAATACTTTTAATTGAACGCTCAAAGCCAGTTTTATTATTTTCCCTTTTCTAATTAATAAAAACCATTGTCGAGCGGATTATAAGTTTAAATCCCGAAATGGTTGGGCGCTTCTGCCAATCGCGATAACGTAAACAAAGACAATAATTGTGATTCCGGACAGCCGGGAGTTAGCAGGACTAGCCTTATTTAAAATACCAGAGCATTTCAGGGATTAAAATAATTTTCATTGTAGTGAAAAGGCATTGAAATTAATGTTTGTTTTTTGTAACAAGAGAGATCTTTGAGGTGTTAAAAAGAGACACGCCTAAGGGTGAGTACTCAGTTCAAACTGTGATGATACGCGACGCTACGCGGCGCTGCATTTTTATGATATCTATTCAAAACATAACTTTATTCTTTACACAAAAAGATACACGTTTCTTATGATAACAGTGATATACTGCACATGCGCTGTGCGCTGTGCAGCGCGGTGAAACCAGACATTCGAACTCTTACAATGAAATGTGTATAATCTTCTCGCGTACCGTTTCGTTTCCGTATGAATTGACTCTAAGTCTAGGACGACATTATTTAACTCTATTGTATTAGCGCAGAATTTTATTTTCAGCGCTGTTTTTTTTCCGACCAAAGGGATTCCGTATAATGTAGTCCCAGTCTAATGATTGTGTCGCGCTTTGACACTTTCTCGACTTTCTCGCGCTTATTACGGCAAATTATCCTACTATTATTATAAATGTGAAAGTTTGTGATGATGGATGGATCGATGGATGTTTGTTACTCTTTCCCGCACAAACTACAAAACGGATGTAGATGAGATTTGGTGTGGTAGTAGTTTAGGCTCTGGATTAAAACATAGGCTACTTTTTATCCCGAATTATTATGGTATTCCCGTGGGATACCCGATACTTTATTTCAGCAGACTGAGCCGCGGGAAAAATCTAGTACCTACTTAAATAAATGCGATCAGTTTACACTTTTCATACGATTGAGATTTCTTAATTTTTCTTGTCTTGAGCTTTTTAAAGCCCCAGTCTTAAACTATCAAATCGTTTGCTGTGACGTGTAGAGCGCGTCACATATTATGTAACTTCTTAATAATTGAAATTATGTATCTGGTCAATTCATTTCCAGGTGACCAAGAGCGACCACATGAGACCAATTCAGCTCAAACTTTGATCGCCTAACTAGGCCAGCACATAATAAAGTCTCTTGTCTTTGCCTGTATCATTTATGTATTAAACATTACGGCACAATGGCGGCGGCACAAAGAGATAATTGTGCGTCGGCCGCAAGGCCGTTCTAATCAAACATGCTTGTACTGTAGAAAATTAACGGAAAGTTCCATATTGTAGGAAATAAAATGTTGGGTTAAAACTAGTATTTTAAGGTCTTTAAAATTTTCTTGAAAGTTCTGAATGAACTTAATTTTTGACGATAATTTATTCATAAATATACACCAGGAAACCTTTTTTCCTCGAAATTTTTGATACGAGTAAATCTCAGCTTTTCCGCTTTCAACTAAAGTTAGTTCTATACCTGATAATTTATTTACGTATATTGTATAATATGTGTATAATATTCAAACGAATGCGTTTACAGTTTAATTTTAGCGAACATAAATCTGTGATTATTCATAATGGTGCTAAATATAGGCGCAATTTAAAGAATCGTTGTGCAGACTGCATCTGCCCCACACCTGTTGCTGATCATACGAGCATATTACTCACCGCAGACCAATGGCGATGTCTTTTGGTATCGGTTAGCAGTTAGGGGGTTTGGTTATATTAACATACTAGCTGGTGCCGGCAACTTCGTTTGCATAGTACTAACGGAAACATAACCCCGGGATAAAGTAGCCTATGTTACACCGTATAACATCAGCTATGTACCAGTGAAAGTCCCGTGAAAATCGGTGCAGCCATTTCTGAGATTAGTCGGAACAAACAGACAGACGGACAGACAAAATTAAAAATTAATTACAAATAGACACTTAAATTCGTTTTCCTTGTATAGATTGCTTTGTCGGGGCAACACTGAGAGGAAACGCCTGATGGCAAGCGACTACCGCCCACGGACACCCGCAACGTTAAAGCTGCAAGAGTTGCAAATATGGCTAGAATACTGAGATCGAGTATATGTGTAGTTAAAATAGATTTAAAATTTAACCACGCCAGTCACTAGAGGCTAAAATTAAAAGCCATTTACTTGTTAGGTATTATACCTACACCTCATATTTGGAATAGAATAGGCTAAGAACTCACGGAGCTATTTTCAGTCGCGTCCGCCGCGATCGTGGAACTGCGATTTTATTTCAAAACTCACGAGACCGGTTAATTGCGCGATTACAAGTCGCCGCGCGCCGCGGTTGCGGGCGAAAATCGCAAGACGGCCGACTGCAAATCTAAACATAAGAATTTCGCCCGCCAATCGAACGCAGAGCGCGCGGCCGCAAATCGCCGAGGCTGCGGGTGATCGCGGCCCGCGCGATTCTACTAGTCGCCCGCCGGTGCAGCGACACCCGCAAACAATCGCGCATGCCGCGGGCGTAAATAGGTCGTGAGTTTTGCTTTAATTTTTTAAATATATTTTTGCATTCTACTGAAGCTGCGGGGCGCAATCGCGGCGGGCGCGACTAAAAGCTCCGTGAGTTCTTAGCCTAAGAAAGCATTCTTTTGGTAAAGGTACCAATAATGCAATAGGGACGCTCGAATTTAAACTGCGCATAGCGGCTTTCTTGATTTCTATGGCTGTAAAATTTGGCTAGAATACCTACTACATATACTACAATTTACGATAAAAGTTAACCATTCAAAAATGCGAAGAAATTGTTTCAGTTTGTTATCAAAATCAGCGCTCTATTCGTCTAACATTCCGTGCGTTGCACCTTGGTTGCGCCAAATTTATGGCGTTTTAAAAAAGAAATTGTGGCCTACAGGGTATGGATCTCTCAAACATGTGGTTCCAAAGGATGGCGATACTTGCCATACAGCACGCGAAAAATTAAATTTTTTGAATTAGTTTTTCGAGCGCGTAGTCACGCGGTAGCGACCGCGACACCACCTGACCGCCAAAACCGTCTGGTTTTAACAAGGCTGGATCATTTTTTGAGGGGTAACGTGAAACCTCTACGTAGAGAAGATAAGCAAGCAAACCCTACAAGCAAACATAGGTGACTGGGGTTCTTCGTGGACTGGAGCTCCACTTAATGCGAACATGTCGTCGAAAATTGGGCTACAGCGGAGACGTGTCGACTATTTGGCAAATATTATATTCCATATATATTGTCATCGAATATTCTTTACAATAGAATATGAACTTGATCGAAGACCAACTCGACAAACTAGAGCGTCTTCAGAATTTGTCTTTAAGATTTATCTTTGGGTTGCACAAATTCGACCATGTTTCAGAGTTCCGCAACAAGCATAAGTGGTTACCGATTCGTTTTCGCCGTAGTGCCCGCGTACTCTCACTCCTGGTGACTCTCCACACTTATGGTGTAAACATACTATTTGATCCCAACAGCCCTCAATACCTGAAATACATCTTTAGCTTCCGTTGCTCCGACAGGCAAGAGCTGCGGTCTTATACAAATCTCCTTCTCGATATCCCCATCTACCACACTAAGTATTTCCACTCCTCTTACTCCGTCCAATCCGTCTTACTCTGGGATTCTCTCCCTACCCGAATAAAGCAAGCTAAATCAATAAATATTTTGAAATCTTACCTAAAATCTTATCTTAGTATGTGTCAAACTTAAATATAACGTAATATTATATTGTAGGTTTCTTAAATTGTACATGATAATTATATATTATATTTATAGTGTTATAAATTATTATTAAAAGTATAATATTGTATATATTTATATGATGTATAATAATTAAGCCCCAGTATCTGTGTATTTACGTATATATGCATTAAATATTAAATATTATGTTTATTGTATCATAATATATATTTTATGTTTATAATGTGTATATGGTGAGCACAATTATACCCTTCTCCAGCAATTTGATCCGTTCTTTCAAAAGTTGTCTGGAAGAAATTGCTGTTTAGTATAAAAGCCGACTTTGTGTACTTTCGCTTATATAACATTGTTAATATATATAATATGTTTGTAACAGCTGATTGTGCACAATGAAGTATATTTTCATTTCATTTCATAGCATAAAAATCCTGGTTATATAACCTAAACAGATTGTTTTAAGAAATTTCAAAGTTCTATCGCTCTTAATGAAAATCTAAAAACTTACTTGTGTTTATTTTTTTCCTAACAATTTACACCGAGTAATGCTCCTTTATCAACCTGTAGTAGGCTAACACGGTGGATGGTGCCCTAGCAGTAAGGACATTAGTCGGAGGTGATGACGGTGGTCATTATCCTTTAATTATACCTATTCCATAAATTACATAACTAATAGTAAATAGTTGTTTGGCTCGTAAGCTGCGTCAACAAAATAAACAATGTGTGTACTGAAATGGCAACAAGAGGACTTAACCCTAAAATGTTCTAAATTAATTATTAACCCTCAGAGACTCGGTTAATTTCGCAGAAGGGCATTGTAATAAACCTTTCTAATAACAATTTAACGAATAACATTATCCTTTCTCTTGAAAATGAACGTTTTAACAAAATAATTTTATACCGGAAAAAATAATTTAATCAGGTGTAATACCTTGATTTACTTGCAAAAAGTGTACCTCAAATTATGATTGCTCAAAATGATTCGTTAATCCAGATTTCAGAGAGCCCCATCAGGGGGCTAGCAGGAACATTTCACACCAGCGTAAACGTAACGTTATCGAATTAATTTGTCTGGGTGCTGTCATGATTTCATTTGATTCTTATTCAATACCTGATGTATAAAAATATTTTGTTTGTATTAATTTATAAATATTTTTTTAACTAGAGTATGTAGTCCACATACTAAAAAGTAATTTATTATTTTAACATTGAGGAAGAAAGTAAACAGTAGTTTACTTTTAGTTCTTACATAGCAGCGTCGTCGATTATTGATAATAATGATTAAATCAGTACCTACACCGAAAATTATCATTTCTATATCCTAGCAAAATATTATAAAACATAGAAATATTTTTTGGAAACCAAAAAAGTAAGTGTTCCCGCAAAAAAATTAGCAAAACGCTGCCTGCCACCCTCGGCAAATTTACATTTCATCAACTGATTTAAATATTAATTCGAGTTTTTATGCATGTTTCAACTCTACAAGATTTTTAAAAGATTAACTTTGAGCAATTTTCTGTAATGGCCGACTTGATTGTCATAATTTTGCATCTGTTTATCTCTTGTGAATTTTCCTTGTTGTTGGGGAAAAGATAAAATAATTATAGGATCTTTAGAAATAATAAAGTTATCTCTTTTATGTTTTAAACGACCAATGAGCGGACTGATTGCCTGATGGTAATCGATTACCTACGTCAGCTGAGAACGCACATATAATTCCTCTTTTCATCTAGTGTTGGTCAAGGAGCTGCGGTAGGCTATCGCTTTACCATCTGCGCTTTCGGAAGATCTTAAGATTAGGTACACCTTTCAAAATAATTAGTTTTATTCCTAGGTCAGTTCACACCGCGACAATACGCGGCGCTGCATTAAAAAAAAAAACTTTTCGCTAACTCAATTATTTTATCTTGATAGGCTTTGCATGTGACATTTGTCAATAAGACATTGACATTATCTAATTTTTATAACTGTATTATGCAACACTAACTAGCTAGCTATTTAGTAAACAGATATTCTAGAATCGTATGGTATCCCGTAGGGTGCAATGGTTTTGTTCTACGCGAGTAGTCTACGTCAAAAGTTAGATATAAATAAATCCTAATCCTAATCTATTCTGTCTTAATCTATACCTTATTAATATTATATTATAAAGAGGAAAGATTTGTTTGTTTGCTTGCAGTCAATAGGGATAGGGGATCACGGAAGGCCAGGGAACAGGGGCGATTTCCTTTTTTCTGGGCATTGCGCTGCCATATTATGCAGAATTCTGTTTATTATAGTCGTATTATAGTCGAAATTATTGATATATAGTTGCACGATGAAAGAAAAAAATATACAGCTTAAAATGCCCAGGACCTAGGTCCCTGGAAAAATGCGCATTGATCGATTTTTCTCCCCCACAACTCCCTGTGTACAAGATTTCATTAAAATACTTGCAGCTTTTTCCGAGATTACGATTAAATATATACAAGATTAGCTCGTTTAATGTATAAGATTAATGGTTGTGTAATTGTATCAGAGGAAAGGAATAAATTATTCTTATTCTAATCAGTTACATCACATTAAAGTATGGGTTATGATCCACACTCTATCGTATAGCCGGATGTACCATATAAGGATCTTAAGGACAACACACATCAAACGAATTTCGATAGTAAAACGTGTTATAAATTATCATGGCATTATGAAGCTTCAGTTCAAGAGTTGTCGAATCTACAATTAAGAAAAGTCTATCTCTTGCCATCAGTGCGCTATTAGATCTAACTTTACGCCTTAGGGTCAGTTCACACCGTAACGCGGTGCGCCTGTGACTGTTCGCTGCGCAGTGCATGGCTATGCGCATTTGACAGCAGTACGCCGCGAGGTGCCGCGCGTGCAGCCAAACTTGTATCTATGTGGCGACAATAAAATACCTTTTCTTTTGTTTCGTTATGACGTTTCTTTGACGGCGGACGGCGACCACAGGCTGCGTCTAGCGGCGCGGCGTTCAGCTATGTCGCGCCGCTCATCACGCGGGTGACGGCCGCGCATATACCGCTGCGTCGCGATGCACCGCTCTACGCCGAGAGGTGCAGCGCTATGTGATGCAATGTGTTCTGAATTGTCACAATGAAATATGTAAATTTTCGTGTAGTGAATAAAGTTTAATTTTGAATGGATATTTTAAAAATACATCCCCGCGCAGTGCCGTGTCGCGTTGCATTCTGAGCTGACCCTTAGGGTTAGTTCACACCGTGACGATATGCGACGCTACGCGGTTCTGCATTTTTAAGATAGCTATTCAAAATTGAATTTTATTCACTACACAAAAGAATCACGTTTCATAAGACATCAGTCATACACTGCACATGCGCTGTGCAGTTCGATATTCGAACTCTTATAATGAAACGTGTATCTTCTTGTGTAACAAATAAAGTTCAATTTTAAATAGCTATCTTAAAAATTCAGCGCCGCATCGTGTATCGTTTTGTTTCGGTGTGAATTAATCCTTACAGTGGCTACATTTTTCTTTAATACGAATAGTCGTCGCTTCAACTTTGGGGTGAACAAATATTTTATATCCGCATGCGACGTCTCTAGAATGACTGGTACGTCTCTGCCAGCACTCTATAAAACATAGGGCCCTACGCCCTCAGTACTTTATTTCTGGCGCAGGCCATGTGGCGTGTAAACGGTCTTACATCAAACAAAAGAATTCACTTTATGGTCAATGTAAAAATAAATCTCTATACAGCGTGATTCCGAAACGCGTTATTGGGTAGAAAGAGAAAGAACATACAATACATTATCCCTCTCCTACCAATTGATAAAAAGAATTTACCAATTAAGCAAATATAGAATATTTTATAATAAGTATCTGGGAGACTAAGCTTTACTCGGAGTTTTAGTAGAACGATATAATAACTTAAAAAAAAAGAAAAAAAATCACAAAAATACGGATATGACATTCAGGAATCGAAATCACTCACGCGACAAAAAAACGTATTATGTAACTATAAACTTAAAAATGCAGTTTCCCAGTAATAACACCTACCAAAATTTCTTGGAAATATTTGCAGCCATTTCCGAGATTCCGATTATATAGGTATATATACAAGATTTGCTCACTTAAAGTATAAGATAAGATTACAGATGTTACTTGGGTAGAAAGTAAAAATTTGTATCTTCATGTCATCGACAAGTGCGAGTACATATTACTTACAATTCATATTTTGAGACATTTGGCATTTACAGATTGATGAGAACTGCCAACTGTATAGATAGGTACTCGCAGCTACCTGACATCATTCGTCAGGCCAAAAAATAATGAAATAAATGGCTGAATCGCGCGCATCCTGTGGATTTCAGAGGGGCCCCCAATACAGCCGGTGCCAAAACCGGGCGTCGAACCCGCTACATCTGTTCCTCTGCGCACGCGCACGCGCACGGATGCTCTCTTTCCACGCCCAGTATTACAGGTCTATTATAAAATATTTATAAAATTCCTATATTCAAGTAATAAATAGTGTCGAAATAATACCTCTCAAGTTTCGCTATAAAAGTCTGTTCTTCGTAAGATGAAATGAGGAGTCGTTCATAGCAATATGTTGAAACATAGAATTTACTATGTGGTACTTAGACGTGGCGACGCGATACATCGTTAACTCAACATTATATTTTCAAATTTTATTAGTTTTATTAGGTATATCTTATACAATAAACGAGACAGACAATTTTGTAAATATATAATCGTAATCTCGAAAACGAAACTGCGCATTTTAAGCTATATATGTTTTTTCTTTCGTCGTCCAACAATATATTAGTGATTTCGACTGTATTATGTGAGTCCGATTGGCAGATTGGTATGCTTACGTAAAAATTTGTCTCAAAATTCGGAATGTTGAGGGTTCGAATCCCGGTCAGGTAAATATTTTTGTGATTATTTTATTTTGTTTTTTAATTTATCAGAACTCCGAGCTAAGCTCGGTCACCCAGATACTTATATTTAAGTTATATAACTATATTTTTTTATAAAAACTATAACCCGACTTAATTATATAGCCTATGTTATATTGTTATTGTTACGAAGTTATTGACAACTAATTTATAAAAATCTTATCAGTAGTTTAGGCGCTACGGTGGAACAAATAGATACTCATCCTTTTGGCTTCGTCGTAGTCGGGTAAATTAAGCTATTTTGGTAATTCCCTACGTTTAGACAGTAATGTAGACTCATTTGTAGACCATTTTTTTTAATATTACGTTTACCTCTAATACCTTTCACCTCTAATACCTCTTACCTTAACGATTAAGATTTACGATCCACGATCAAGGATGGATAAACTGTAGGTACAATACCTGGGCGGATTGATAACTGGCCGAAACGACGAACTTAAAAAAATGATACGCAAAAAAGGAATATTACATTATATTCTGGCATCTTTTTGAAAATAGAACGCCAAATTTGAATTTAATCGAACTGATGGAATTTGTTTGAGAGGACGTAGAACTTTCTCTGTAGTAAATTTTCTTAACAATGGAAAGAAACGAAATTCGTGCGGTGATAAAGTTTTACGTTTTAAAAGAGAAAACAGCAACCCAGATTAAAACCAAGCTAGACAGTGTTTTAGGTAATTCTGCTCCTGCATTGAGTACAATTCACACCTGGGTAACTAATTTTAAACGTGGAATACAGAGCTGCGAAGACGCCCAATGGTCTGGCCGTCCAAATGAAGTCACGAATTCGGACATAATCAAAAAAATTCACAAAATTGTATTGAATGATCGGCTCTTAAAGTTGCGAGAGATAGCAGAGATGGTGAGCATTTCATCTGAACGCGTTTTTAATATTTTGCACCAACATTTGGGAATGAAAAAGCTTTGCGCGCGATGGGTGCCGCGTTTGCTCACTGTAGACCAAAAGCAACGTCGAGTGGACGATTCATCGGAGTGTTTGGCGCTGTTTAACCGAGATCCTAATGAGTTTTTGCGGCGTTATGTAACAGTCGATGAAACCTGGATACATCATTATACTCCCGAGACAAAAGAACAATCTAAGCAGTGGACTGAGAGCGGAAAACCTGCGCCGAAGAGAGCAAAAACGGTTTTGTCGGCCGGCAAAGTGATGGAGACTGTTTTTTGGGATGCTCGAGGGATTATTTTAGTGGATTATCTGCAAAAAGGAAAAACAATAAATGGAGAGTACTTCGCAAGCTTGCTGCAAAAATTAAGTGAAGAAATCCAGAAGAAACGACCACATTTGTCCAAGAAAAATATTTTGTTCCACCATGACAACGCACCTGCACACACGTCAATGGTTGTAGTCGCCAAACTCCATGAATTGCGGTTCGAATTGCTACCGCATCCACCCTATTCCCCGGATCTGGCCCCGTGCGACTTCCACTTATTCCCAAACCTGAAGAAATGGTTTGATGACCAGAGATTTTCATCAAATGAAGAAGTAATTGTTGCCGTGGACGAGTATTTTGAGGGGTTGGAGAAAACATTTTATCAAACTGGTGTAACGGCATTGGAGAAGCGCTGGACTAAATGCATCGAGGTAGAAGGAAACTACGTTGAGAAATAAATTTATTTTAAATAGATTTTTGAAGTTTTTCTTTGTCGTTTCGGAAACTTATCAATCAGCCCTCGTATATCCATCCATGATCGTCTAAGTTCCAATGGGGATGATGACTACATGTAAAATATCGAGTTGAATTGTTATATTCAGAAATATTGAGGTATTACAAGTTAATAAATGTAAAAAATATAATATTTTATGTGTAGTTTAGTAATGAGAGACATCTAAAAAGTAGTAAATTTTTTTTTTGCTAAATTAGTAAACAAAACCTACATCAAAGTTTACTTACATCATATAATAATAATAATAATAATAATAATAATCGTTTATTTGCCAGAGTGAATGTACAATTTGGTCTTAGATAATAATATTAAACATTTCAGGTTCATGTCACTCAACTAAATTAATAGTATGCAAATGTCAGTAATAAAATTTATGATAATTATTAATTTTCATTTAAAAATTACATATTTTAATGTCAAAAAAGACAAAATACATGATCAGAAGAAAAAAAATACCAAAAGGAAGAAAACGATATGTCTATGTCATTTACCTTATTATTTTTATTTTTTTATTTTTTTTAGAAATAAGTATCCAGATAATATTCCTTTACGTCATAAAAACATTTATCTAATAGCCAGTCATTCAATTTTATTTTAAAAGTTGATAAGTTAAGTTTATCAAAATCTTTTGGCAATTTATTAAATAATTTAATAGCCATAAAATAGGGACTCTTTTGACATGCTGTGCTGTTACACTTAGGCATAACTAATTTATTGGGATAACGTTGTGATCTGTTAGTCATGTTAATGTCTTTGTTTTGTACAAAATATTTGGGGTTCTTTTTAACAAACATACACATGTCTCTAATGTACATGCATGGCAACGTAAGTATACCCAGTTTTTTAATTAACAGTTTGCAAATTTCAAGTGGTCCTACATTACATATAGCTCTTATGCATTTCTTTTGTAATTTGAAAGCTGTAGTGAATTCAACAGAGTTGCCCCAGATTATAAGACCATATGATATAACGGAAGATACGTATCCGTGATATGCACAAAGAGCTGCAGATATTGACACGGTCTTTGCTAAACGTCGCAGTGCATAAACGAATTTGTCCAGCTTGCTACAAATATAGTCCATATGCGCCTTCCAGTTACAGTGTTGGTCAAACATTAATCCTAGAAATTTTATTGTGTCTACTTCATCTATATTTTTTTTAATATAAGTAATTTTTTTAGGTATTTGTATTGCGTTATAGTATTTAAATTGCATTATTTTTGTTTTACTCAGATTAACCTGTAAATCGTTTTTATCTAGCCAGAATATTATGTCATTAAGTGCATTGTTAATTTCTTGTTCATATAATAAAATATTTTGGCATTTTACTAATATCGTTGTATCATCTGCAAATAAGACACTAGGATGCTTCGTTGCTGTTGTGACGTCATTTATATATGTAAGAAATAGAAATGGACCAATCATACTCCCTTGTGGTACTCCTATGTCTATATATGCGTATTTTGATTTGTATGTTTTTTTTATATTACCATAAATGTTTGTAATTTCTGTACATACTTTTCTTTTGCTTAAATAAGATTTTATCCAGTCGTATGCTTTTCCTCTAACTCCATATCTTTATAATTTATACAATAATATGTTATGATTAACCAGGTCAAAAGCCTTTGTCATGTCTAAGAAAATTGCAGTGATAGGTACTTTATTATTTAAACTATCATGTACTATTTTGCTCAAATAAAAACAGGCGTCTGTAGTCGAACTATTGTCACGGAAACCAAATTGTTCATCAACCAACAGGTTTTCAGAAATAAAGAAACTTTTAATACGTTTTAACATTATTTTCTCAAAGATCTTTGCGAAAATGGGAATTAATGTTATTGGACGGTAATTATTTAATTCTGTTCTATCATCTTTTTAACAAAGGCTTAATAATTGAAATTTTTAATCGGCTAGGAAACACTCCCTGTTCTAATGATTGATTAATAATTTTAGCAAGTGGATAACAAATTTGTACTGCACATTTCTTAATAACATCCATTCGAATCTCATCATATCCTCCAGCATTAGTGTTCTTTAATGATAATATTGTATTAAAAACTTCATGGGGATCTGTTGGGTTTAAGAAAATTGTGTTTCTATTGATGTTGTGTAAGCACATAATCTTATTTATGTTATTGTCCTTTTTTGGCTCCATCTTTCCTAAATTTGTAAAGAAGTCATTGAATATTTGGCATATTTCGTTAGGCTTGGTATATACTTTTAAATCCTTCTTAGGAAGTTATTCTTCTTGGAATATCATTATTTTTATTATTATCGCCTAAGTTACAAAAATATTCATTATGGGTAAGTATGAATTTAAACGCACAAATATCGGAGATATTTACAAATATATTCCTGCTTCCTTATACTTCATACACTTTAACCTAGGCGTGACATCACAGCTAGGTACGACTTTGGTATAATGAAGCGTTTTCACGAGACTTGCGAAATTTTGTAAAGAAATCGCTATAGCTTTGAAAATATTTTACTTTTGATATACTGTTTCTTCTGAGAAGTTACTCATATTTAAGAGTATTATTCATTTATGTAATAAAATAAATTGACATCTAGCTTATTACTTCTTGAACCTCTGCAATGCGGGTAGACATAAAGATACTAACTATTACATAAAAATATTCGAAAACACACTCGTAGCGTCAGTTTTACTGATGGTAATGTCGAACAAAGCTTCTTGCAAAATCTTTGTTTTATTCATGTATCGGTAAAATGTGTGCCGTATACACTTATGTTAATGTTATGCGTAATTCATGGTAATACCTTCCTGTCGGACCATCGGGATTCTTTTATATCTCACGGTAAATAACATTTTTTTTAAATCCAACTCGGCGGAAAAGATACTGCGGCTACAGAAAAGCAATGTGAAAAAACTTTTGAATGTGTTTGGGCGAGTAAGTAAAGGTACTGGCGTTAAAGCCTCCGTAGTCCGTGGTCCAGTGGTTTAGAGCTTGGCTCTCGACTCTGGAGGACGTGTCGTGGGTTCGATCCCCGGGTTGGAACAATGTTATTTTCAAGTATGGTTTGGATAATACAGGCTGATCACCTGATTGTCTGACAAGAGAGATGATCCATGCGTCGGATGGGCATGTAAAAAGTCGGTTTTGAGCCTGATCTTTCGCCAGTCATGTCGGTTATGCATCCCGCTAGGTCACGAGAGCAAAGGAAGACAGAGTGCTCTTGTCTTTTACGCACAAACTTGGGCACTATAATAATCTCTCCTCCGTGATGGCATGTTCGCGCTCTGGCCGAGCGTTTCGTACAGCAGCTGCTTGCCCATACAAATCTCTTCACTGGTGAAGGTTGACTTGCAGATCTGCATGATGCTGACCTCGTCCATGGTGTCGATGGCGTGCTGGATGAACGCCAGCAACTCGTTGGATACCAGCCCCATGGTAGACGTGCAGCGGGAATCAGGCGCGCGACTCGAAAAAATATTTGATTTTTGCTTCGTGAATGTAATGCGGAGCGCGACCGTTCTACAGCGCTCGACGCACGACACTGAAATAACTCCTGCATAGCTGGTCTGGTTTCAATGTAATCAGCCATCATCATCGAAATCGGTGTGGGCAGCTATACTTTACAAAGGTGCAGCAGGCCATTGGTTAGAGTTTTGGCTTAAAAAATCGTCCACGGGTGCTTACCGTTTGAAGATCCTTCTGCTCGTTTGCTCGTCGAATACCACAAAAGTCGTTAGATCTAACTCGACACAGTCGTATGGGAAACACATATTGTCGTCAGTTGTGAAGAAAGTCATTTCGATTCATACACATTATTGGCACAAATTGAAAATATTTACCATGTTTTAGTTTTGGGCATTGCGAAAAGATAGGTGTTTGTCCTAGATAGTCTTGGATGACATGATGAATGAGTGTCTTGTTTACAAGATTCATGGACAAGCTACTGGAAATCGTATACGATTACACCTACCTATATTTGAGTAATATTGTTGTCTTGTGTATAAGCTACAAGTAACAACAACTGGAGCGAGAGGAGCGAGATGTAAACCACGGAACCCAACCTTTTTAGGGTTCCGTAGTTTACATCTCGGAACCCTTATAGTTTCGTCATTTCCTTCCGTCCTCGGCTTACCGTCCAAACGGTTATTGCTAGAAATATGAACTTTGCATGGATTGCACCGACAACGTGCTGAAATAAAATCACGAAAAATTATTTTTTGTGGTACCTGCCTCCCATAAAAGTACAGAGGGTATGTTTTTCTTGCGTCTACGCTATAGGGGTATCATTAGATAGGTCTTTTAAAAACATTGATATTTTTTATAGCACTGCAGTACTCTTTACCTATACCTATACCCTCTTGCCCCATCTGACAATATATTATTAGGTTTGGTAAAACGAATTACAGACATTTTGGGCATATGGTCTACTGCTTATGTAAAGACGTTTAAGCAGAAAAATATTTTAAAAATTTTGAATAAAATCTAATATACCTACTAAATAAAATTACATTGCGCTCTCTAACGGAACGTTTCAACCTATCTAACAATAATTATTTGTTAAAAACGTCACACTTGTATCGCAAAAAACCGGCAAATTATTGAATGACAGTGTTTTTAACAAATAGTTATTGGTAGATAGGTTATTGAAACGGGCCGTAAGGCGCTGAGGTCATTAGCCTCACAGAAACAGCTGACTAAAGCGAAAGCAAATTCTTTACCTGAATAATATAAATTCAATAAGCTGTGTGAGGTCAATGACCTCCGTAGCACCGTAAAGAACATAATGTAATTTTATTAAGATTTTTTTTCGAAATTTACTAATGATTTTTCTGCCTAAACGTCGATTTTACCAAACCTTAATATAGAAATACGACATATGCCTTCTGCAAATGTTTAGCTGTTTTCTAAATATTTTGATTAAATAGACTCTTCGATCAAGCCTATAAACTTGTCATAAAAATACGCTACAAAAGCACTATTTAGACAAGCGCAGTGCATTTAAAGATCAGTACACTCAAGTTAACGAGGTCTTTTATCATTACTTCAAAAGCGTTCGTATTAATGTGTTTTAAAGTATTTATTGAGATCTCTTGTTTAGATCGAAATCTGAGAACAACGTCGTTTAAAGTTTCAGGTAGAAATTTTAATGCTTTAAGTTTATGACAAGTTACTAGTTTGGAGATTGTAGTAATCCTACTACTACTATAAATATGTAAGTTTGTAAGGATGGATGGATAGATGTTTCTCTTTCACGCAAAAACTACTGAACGGATTTAATTTGGTTTATTAGGGTCTGGATTAACACATTTTTGGCTACTTATTTCCCAAAAAAGTACAGTACGCGGACGGAGCCGCGGGCAAAAGCAAGTTATTTTTAATTTAAAATTGGATATTGAATTAAAGACGTGTTGATTTTTGTATGTAAGCTGTCGCATGTATGAAGGCAAACAAAAGTTGATCAAATTAAATATTATAGGGATAAACACAAAGATTTCAAAACTAAGGATGGGCTATGACATATATTTCATAGCAAATATATTTCACAAATCTTCATATAAGAAAAAGTTACGCCATCTTGATTTCACCATAGCTCAAATGTCAAAATGGCCCTAAGCAACCCCAATAGTGGGGCCATTTAAGTGGAGACAGTTTTTCCCTCGACATGCCTCGTCTATAAATTATAATATATACGCCTATGGCAAAATCATGAAAATATTAACTAAATTCAATTATAGTAAAAAGGTACATTCTGTATACTAAGTTATGGTAATAAATAGAATTGTCGCCACATTCCGTGCAACACCATAAATAACAAAGGGCTACAAGAACAATTTGTAGGAAACATTAACCTATATGCGATTTAAATGGAACGCGCTGTTTACGTGAACTTTCAAAATGGCGACCAAATGTCAAAAATGAATGCTAAATCGTGGCATTTCGCAGCAGATCCACGGATCGCTGCCCACCCCAGCTGACGTCTTCCACGCTTGGTGTGTCCTGACCTTCGAATGGGGCGATATCTGCAAATTTGACCTTTTGTTCCGAAGATTATTTTCGGGGGTTCCTTGTATTCAAATAGGATAGAAAGGGTAAATGGACCTAAATAATATATTCCCGACGGAGTCGACGTGATTATTGGAAGGTTGACATTTTTTATTGTTTTTAAATTCAAAAGGATATGACTTTATGCATGAATAAAATGTTTTTTTTTTTTTAAATTAGGTTTTGATTTTATGTATGTACCTAGTAAAGTGTGAAAACTAGAAGCAGTTAAAAATATATTTATTTAATCTGAGGTAGTATCCATAAACATTGATAAGCCCAAATCATTTAATAACTCTTGGCACATGGTTTTCGTCCACTTACACCAAATAAAAAGATAAACCATAACCTATTTACAGTCCCACTTACCTCATTCGACGCAGCTGATCGAATCCCGATTTCCATCATAACTTTATATTTAAACCCGTCAGCTGCCAAACCCGCTGTTAATTTTGGCGCGTTTTACGACCGACTATAAACCGCCATCTTGACGACGCGGCAGTTCAAAATGGCTACGGTTCGTAAAGAGACACGTAAAAACGTATTTTATTATAATTGATAGCATACAGTAATTAAATGGGAATTGAATTTAGTGGTTTCTGGATTTCGGGATTTCTTATGCTAATTCGTATGGACGTTCAAATCTATTTGAGTCCCTGAGATCGTCTCGCGTCCCTCCGCTTCCCCTTTACTAGTTTTATGGCTACTTTTAATGTAAATTTTATGGTTTTATCAAGTGAAACCGTCGATGATGGATTCTGTTTATGTCTTTGTATATTGATGGCGTAACAGACAACATGAAATGTTTTTTGTTTTGATTAAATACATAAATAGTGGTAAAAATTCGATTAGGGGTCAATTTCACATCACGACAATAAACAACGTGACGCGGCGCTGCTTTTTTAAGATAGCCAATCATAATTGTACTTCATTTACTATTCGCGAAGATACACGTAACATTGTTAGTGCGGTGCCGCGCATCGCAGCTTAGTGTAGCTCGAAATTGGAACTCTTGCATTTAAACGTGGATTTTTTTGTGTAGTGAATAAAGATCAATTTTGAAGCGCTATCTTAAAAATGCAGAGTCGCGTCGCGTCTCGGTGTGAGCAGACACTAATCCTTGAACCGCCCAAAGGTCAAAACTCTACAGAGGTAAAGTATAAAATAGAATAAAGATACTGACAATAAAAATACTGCGCTTTTTAATATATAAGTTTTGATTCCACTAGGTACAAACATTGTTTGAAAGTTTGTAAAGATCTTAGTTCTACGCTATCATCGCAATAAACCCTAGAAAGTATAATATAATCCTTCTTCCATTTTTGAAGACAGGTAGGTATGTGGTATCATGGTAACTACTTTTTTTTTAATATATGGCATCGGCTTATAACCATTTGTCAGTGTCAAGTTAAAAAGGCGGGAAATAGAACTTTCGTTTCAATTTTCAACACCGTATTTCTAAATCGTCAAGTCTAAAGTCTAGTCAAAGTCCAAATAAATAGTCGGTGCAGTCCATGAGTCATGTCAGTCGATTCAGTAAAGTGATAGAAGCTTTACTGAAAGATCCTAGGGAGTTTTGGAGGGTACACAAAATAACACGTTTTTAGAAGTTGTATCACTTGCCCACACTCACTTGCACGATAACGAATATTTAATGGTAAGTATTCTACCAATATTACACAATAAAAACCGAAATAACACAAATTTAAGGGGAAAATACAAAAACCACAACGTCTTGGCAAAACTCCTGATGGTAACTACTTACTATATTAAGTTAAAATTAATTTCATATTAAACATCCACCATATTTTATAGTTCAGACAAGACAACAGTGGGGTCAGCTAGTTTTAGATAAACTACAAAATCAACTTATCAGGTAGTTTGTCGTTTAATTAGCCGACCCATATCACCGTGGTGTGGGTGTGTGGGTGCCCCATAAGCAATGTACACCGTGACCCCGCGGCCATTGACCTCACCCGACCCACAACACAGGGTGTTCCCATTTGTGCTGGCGATTTTTGACCAACTTGAAGGCTTTACTTTTTCTTTTAGTAATAATGTAATAATATTTATGGACGCTTCACACCACGTCAATCTGGCATCGTGCAAGTACCCGAAGGACATGTGTTACGGGGACCAGACAAAAGTTTATTTAATACTTTTATACTATACATATATGTTAGATTTTTATTATATTAAATACGCATCCATGAGTCATCACCCAGAAACATAGAAAAACTTTTCTGTACCTTCAGCAGGATTCGAACCCGCGATCCCCGGCTTGAGCACCAACACTATCAGCCACTGAGCCACCGGGGTCGTTTAAACTGACTCTTTACTTGTTTAAAAAAAAAAAAATCGAAACCTACGTGAATTCTAATGGTACTCTTAGTACTTCTTTTTTAAAATGACTAATAATATAAGTATTGGAGCTGTTTCTATAAGTAAGGACTAATAAGTTATTGTCTGCTCATTTTTTTTATCTTTTTTTATTTTCCAATTGATCCAATAGATACTCAATGTATATTTACCCTATTACCTTACCTATCAATGTAACTTAATTTTTTTATAGTAATTTAATTACTTCACACTCATCCTGTATGTGGTCAATGAAAAATATGCTCTATTAATTTAAGGTTAATCAGATCTGGCGTATTGGAGCAACAATAGACGCCTTTTTCTTTTCGGTGAAAGTTTTTTTACGATTAATTGTAAATAGGAAAAGAAAGGTTATCTGCCATAGTAAATAGACCTTTCTTTGCAACTTGTTACACTTGATAATCTTACTTCCTTTTACCATTATAATAAATGATCATAGGTAAATGTGAAAGTTTGTTAGGATGGATGGTTTGATGGATGGATGGATGTATGTTTGTTACTCTTTCACTCAAAAAGTACAGTGCTTCCGTGGGATTACTGTATTTACAGGGGCGAAGCCGCGGGCACAAGCTAGTTTTTACTATTATTGGACAAATATGCTATAATATATTGTAACGGGCTCTATAGGGTGTGTCAAAAACAATAACATTTAGATGTTATCAGCTAACTATCTATACTAATTAAGATTATCAATATCAAATCGTTGCAGTCTATAATCTATAATATTTCGTTTATAAATTATTTAATATTTTACAATTGTTAAGAAAACTATGTACAAAATATTAATTTGTCTTCTAATAACTTATGTACCTTTCATACTTCGTTATTTTTTATTTTGATAGTGAATAATGAGTCCGGACATAAGACTTCAATCATTTGGATTATTTTCACAGTCAAACTATAAGTAGAAAATGTATTGAGACGTATGCAATATACCTATACAAACATAACGTTATATACATTATACATGTAGCTATACAAACTTCAATAAAAGGGAAAGTGGCCTACATTTTTTAATACTTTTGAAAATATATTCTCGAGTCCCAAGGAATATTTGCCTTTTTCTTCATAAAAATGTCATAATGTACCTTCTATACTGTATCTCCCTTTTATTGGAAGCCCTACAACTCTTCACTTCGCCCTTACGCGCGATAAAACGTTGCGTATTTTAACACAATCATACGAAACGTGCTAATTTGAACCATATCTTAAGTAAATAGGGCTTAGAATCGAATAGCCGTTTTTTTTTCAAATTTATACATCTAGCACCATTGAAAATTTCACTTTCACCCTTAGATTTAAGGTGCTATTTACTTAAATTGAGAAAGATGGGTTCAGGGTTCATATTATTAATTCTCACATGCAATGCCTTTCTGGATAATCGAATAGAATTCTTTGCAGAATATAAAGGTTTTATTTAGGACGTTTAAAGAAAACTACCTGGGTAACCGAGCTTTGATCGGAGCTCTAATAGATTTGAAAAAATAATAATAACAATCACTAAAATATTTTACCGGGGTTCGAACCCACCACATTCCGAACAAAGCAAAAATCTTACATATGAATCATACCCATCTGCCATTCTGCCTGACAAACTTAAAGTCGAAATAATTTATATATTGTTGCACGGCGAAATAATAAACATATGTAGCTTAAAAATGTGTAGTTTCCCAGGGATAAGACCTAGCTAGATCATTTTTCTCCCCTAAAATTCCCTGCATAGTAAATTTCATGTTAATGTTATTTACAGTTAAAGAAATCTTGTATTTTAAAAATTATTGTGCATAGAGTAGGTATATATAACCTATATATTTACCCTATGAGATGCTTCACTTTTTACGTATTTTTTGTTGAAATTGCTCAAAACTGGCGAAAATTGAATACCATTTTAAGTAGCTTCTTTCATCGATCAAAAATTTAAAAAGCCTGATGATAACGACGAAGGAATGTATGTTTGCACTGAAGTTCAACAGACTCTATTAATTTTGTAATGAGGAGATAGGCACTTTAAATTAGAGCGTCTGACTCACGTTCCATGAAAAAATCAGCATTTAACATCACCTAAACATGTGTTACCTACGGGTCCTAAATTACTTTCGTCTATAACACACCCGCAATCGTTTATAGCTTCTAAACCATTGGGATTGAGTTCAAAATGAAATGACGCGACATAATGAACTCCAATGTGTGTGTTCAAATTATGCTATTCAATTTTAAATCCTAATATATGTTCATAAGGTTGTATTTTAATTGGGGAGGTTGTATCGGGATCTAGGCGTAAATCAATCGATCGACGCGAAGGCGATCAGCAGGAGCTCGCCTGCTGACGATCAAAGATGTTATATTTAGATACATTTTACGGCGAAAACCATTATATTTTACCACAGCTTCTACTTGGCTTCTGACTACTAAGAGATTTTCGAGCCGATTCTAACTAATACTTATAGATATAAGCTGTTTCGTAGCACAATTTTCAACTAGACGACGCTACGCGTGACATGTGTCTACATGTCGTCTATGTTATCTCGCGCCAAACAAATCCATGTGTGCAAGCAAGCTTTGTTGACGGAGTGTAGACAAATTACGAGTAGATATAATTATCTCGCGACATACAAATCTATGGGCGGAGGCAAGCTTTGTTGACAGCTCTCACATAATATATTATGGGTAGACAAATCTTGCGTCTCCTCTTCGACAGTTGTGCCATTGTGAAAATATTAGTACGTTACCCTAAGTATAAGTTCTATTAATCTATCTGTAGTAGTCAAATTCCTTAGAACTATTGAATCCCCCATGGCTCTCACCTTGAGGAGTAACATAAGTTGTTTTTATTCTAGATTAAAAAGTATGACTTCCGTAAAATGGTTAGATTTTAATTTAATATAATTGATGATGATTTTAATCTAATATATCCATGAATATAATATTATGTTACATGTAGTGTACTGTTAAAGTAACTATGTGGAAGTGTAGCTAGAAATTGCGCACAGAAATTCCTGTTTCATAAGCGTTGCAAAGGTGAAAGAAAATTCAATCTTAGAAGCTGAAATCCATGTTACATTTTTCCAAAATTTACAAAAGCGAGGATATTCATAATAAGTGTTTATATATGAATATTTAAAACGGCCTCATTTATTACGGATCCGTAACACTCAAGGTACCTTTATAGCTTCGCTCTGTCCGTCGGTCTGTTCGCCCTTCTTCTGTAATTATGAATATAAATGGATAAAATTTGGTATAGTTATAATTATATTGTGTATAGATCTCGGTTTTGGTATCATAAAAAAATATTAATTTTATACTTTAGGTTGGCTCTCCATACATGGGATGAGGATGAAAAAATTTTTTTATCCTATTATATAAGTGGTTTATAAGTTGGTATTGGAATTTCTAAACTATACGCGATAGAAACTTGTACGTTTTCATACTGATAGATCATGCTAAAAACTGTTTAGGAAAATTATTTTGAACGAAATCGGACAATAACTTTTGAAGTAAATTAAAGAAAAGCTATTGCGCGTTCATAGTAAGTTCCTTAGACGTGTCATGACATGCTCTTGGTTGGGTTAGGTTAGGAGTTAGGTTATTGGACAAGGAAAAAACATACATATATATATATATATATATATATATATATATATATATATATATATATATATATATATATATATATATATATATATATCACGTAAAGTTTATTAATTTTATAACTCAAATCTCTCAATCGTGACTTGATAATAGTTGTTAATATTATAAATTAAATTAAATAACGTTTATTTCGGACGGCATATGCCCATATTATAAACTAACATACATATTATTATTATTAATGAAGATAGTGCATTACCTGTGTCACAAAACTCAGCCTTCAGGTGATAATGATGTTTCAACTTGTAGTAATATAAAGGTAGAGTACCAAGCTATGCGGAGTGGCGTGGTGTCGTGAAATATCGCCACGAAATGATCCAATGACCTTATGTTATGAGTGTAGGTTCACTTCGACCAATATGACAAGGTTCTAGTGCTATAACGTAAGGGTTCAAAGAAATCGCCATTAGCCGATACTTGTATACTTTTCTTTTGATAAAAATACACTCTTCATTCACTCTACTTCACATAGAAAGTACTTAACTTGTTATGTAATATATGTAAGGTTGTGGGTTATGTGGACGTTGATCCTTTATGGGATTGTAGTTTCCAATATTTTCAATAATTTCTTTCATGAAATCCATTTTCCGAAATTAATAATTTACGAGATTTTGGACTTTTAAGTTTTTTCTAAAATGAACGATTATTTTTCTCTTTTCCAGTTTTTTTAAATTTGTGCTTTTAACTTGTATGTTTTTAGTAGTTTTTTATTAAGCTTATGAGCTGTTTATTAATAGTAATACCATTACTGTCGTTAACTATGAACGGTTAACTAACTCGTAGTAGAAGATTGAAAAATAAAAAAACAATTTTCTTAATTTTTGTAGTTTTTTATTTGAAAATAATATTTGGCAGCTACTCTGTAGATATGTTAAAAAAACATCTACGTTTTAACAGCTCTCCAACGAGACTATTAGATACATACAAAGCATAAAATCAAACAAATTAAAAGCAGAAATTTAAAAAAATAGAGAAGGGAATAAAAATCGTATTAAAGAAAATAAACTGGAAAATGGTTGTCAAACTTCGATTGGCCGAAACGACCACAAAAGTAGGACAGTCTAAATGTGGACACTTTTTGGCTCCACATGACTCGTCTGAAATAATTCTATGGTCGATCATGATACCGTTTTACTTGGCAAGATCCCCATACGTGACCTTATGCTGACCTTGCCGCCGCCGGTAGAAAGCCGATGCTATCTCGAGCCTCCCCTTCAGACGATAATACTTCACTCATATAGAAATTACATTATTATTTTATCGTACATTTTCCTGTTATAGGGTAGGTTATATCGATAACTTTCATTCGTAAAATGATTGATTTTTTAATGGCTGAAATAAGATTTAAAAAAAAAATTACTGACTACTAACCTTCTTATGCCTATCAAAATTTTATAAAAATAGGTCAAAAAAAAAAAAACATTTTGGGGTAGGTCATATCACATAGGGTTATAACACATCCATGACCTAGGAACACAGAAAACTTTTTTGCTCCTTTGGCGGAATTCGAACCCGCGACTTCCGTCTAACCACTGATCCACAGAGGTGGTGGAGGACTTTTATTATTAAGGTTATTATATTAGAATATCTATGGCTTGCATATTATAAAAGTAACTAATTACAAATAAGTATTTAAATTATGCATATCTGTGAACGTGAAATGTTCTAAAAAGTGCTATTTACCTATATCTTAATAGGTGGCTTTAATGTTATCATATTTTATTGTGTAAAATTCAAACAAGTATCTACATTTATCCAGTTTCTCGAGTTTACTCTCTCTCTCACATATTAGAGTTTTTTTTATCAAATTATACAATGATAACTTTATTCACACACATAAAAATAATAATAAAACAGATAACATAATAATATGACTTAGCTATATACTTTAAAATATTTACAAACTAAAACAAAAAAAAACCTAAAAGAGACAACTATAACTACAAAAAACCTCTAGGTCGTCCCCATCAGGCAGAGTGCCTAATAGACTCAAAGAGTTTCGTCGCTAGATGGCGATGAGGAAATAGTTAGGTTAGGTTAGGTTAGGTTAGGTTAGGTTAGGCACCTATCTGGCTGGTGATGGTGTAGGGGTACCATCACCCGGTAACAAATGGCCCTCGAGATGTAAAGCGTGGCAAAACATGCCAAAAAGAAGTAGGATGAAGGTTCCGAGCAGAGTCTGCACCTGCGGACAGGCGCCGGTAGAGTTGCGGTAGAATGCGCGAGCGATCCCGTGGCTCCCACCAATTGGCACTGAGAGGGCTCTTCGATGGTTTTTTAGTGGGTATTCTGGCATGTAGCCAGCGAGTCCCACATACCGCCTGGAAACCTAGGGCGGGATGCGTAAACGCATTTTCCCATCGTCAGAAAAAAAAATAAAAATAAAATAAAGGCACCTATCTGGCTCAAAGAGAGCCAGATAGGTGCCGGGTCTGGGGTCTCGGCTGGCCTCTACGAGTTTTTTCGAAATTTCTCTGAATGATTAAATTGTAAACATTTATTTCATTTTGTAGCATCTTCGGTAAGTTAACAGGAGCTACTAGCTACTAGCTACTTAGCAAAAAATAGTGTAATTTGCAATATTGACATACTTGTCAATGAATTTTAAATACAATCAATCGACTCGTTTCGACTCTCGTCCCAACACGAACCTCTACCCACAAAATATCCTATTGAATATATTTGTCTGTCGGTAGCCCTTCAGACGCACCACAAGCCGATAAAGCATTCACATTATAGCTTCACTTCCTGAAAAATCTTAAAACAGGAAAAAGTTACGCTATCTTGATTTCAGTCGATTTTTTAAAATTAAATGCGGACTGATTAAATCGCGGAAAGTAAATATCAAAATGTCAAGATGACAAAATTAATGTCCAACCTCGACTGCCCCAAATAACCCCAAAAGTAGGGCAGTTTAAGTGTGGACACTTTTTGCCTCGACTATTACCTCGACCATTACCTCGTCTATTATATTCGTCATTTATATAAGCCTGAAATCCGTTAATAATATATAAATAGGTTACATTTTAACGGATTTCAGAGAAACGGATCGGAAAGTCGGAGAAGGGTCACTTACCCTTCGTGCGATAGTATAGAAAAATATAAGTTTCTGCTCCTGTCAATAGTTTTATTTTATATAAAACATTTTACAATTTGTTAATACTTACAAACATAGACGGTAAGTCTATGCTTACAAATAAAAATATATCACAAATATAATACCTCCTAACATCAGACTATAATTTGGTAATTTTAATTTCTTTGACTACGAAATACTATTAGGATTCGATCCTCGTGTTAGATGAACAAAAATGTTGTTTTCAAGTCTGTTGAGGACAATGCATGCCTTAATGTCTATCACCCGATTGTCTAACAAGAAAGATGATCCATGCGTCGGATAGGCAATGTAAAAAGTCGGTCCGGCCGCGTGCGCTTGATCTCTCGCCAGTCGTGTCGGTCATGACCGACACGACTGGGTTACGATAGTAAAGGAAGTGATAGTGCTCTTTTGTATTGCGCACAAACTTTGCCACTAAAAATAACTCCTGCGTAGCTGGTCTGGTTTGAACGAAACCGGCCACCGTAACCGAAATGGTTGTGGGGAGCTATTTATTATAGGTACTTTAAGGTTGGCTCAAGATCGAGCAGCCGCGCGATCAGCGATAGAGTCTGAAACGTAGTCCTGAGGGTCAAGTCTGTTAAATAAAACCTGCAATAATACAATTACAATCAAGTCCCGACACGCCAAAACTGTCAGACCGGTATTCTCGTAAACGTTCAACCAGCGTCAAACGCGATCTGATTGGTCCAAACTTCACAAAGTCAGTTTATGATAACAAGTAGCTTTACTTATAATACAATCAAAGTAAAATGAAAGTCTACTTTGAATGAGAATTGAGCTTCTGGACTTAACCTAATGTGAACAGTGGGGTTAGGAGGAACAACTGACAGCTACTTATTCGTAACGATTCCGAAAGAGTGATATCGTTAGCGAATGTCAATTGTATTAATTTACAATTGACATTCTTTTTTTTATCGGGCAATTGGCCCACCACACTTACCCACCACTGCAACTGCTGTGTAGCCAGGATCGACAGTGGTAACCAACCACAAAAACCCTTTGATATGATCTCAGGGGTGCCCGGGGGACATGCTAAATCTGTCTTGGAACCCGCAACGAAATTAATCAGAAGATTGTAGGAGGAGTAGGAAGTATTCCAGTTTCGTAATGAAGTTTAAGTTAAGTTTCGTGTCGTAATTAAATGTAATTAAACAATTGACATTCGCTAGCATTACGAATACGTACTTGCCAATTATTGTTCCTGCTTGGGCTACAGGACTTGATGCAAAAATGAAGATAGTTTTGACTCCCGATCATTAAATTTTTAAATTGGTTGATTAAAGGCAATAAATTTTATAGGACCTGTTTCACAATCTTCTAATAAGTATCATATAGCTTAATTGGAAGTTTTGTTTCTGCTTACTTTATATCGGGCGACAGAGAAAAAACATGCAAATAAGCTATCTGATGCTTAACGGTAGTTTGTGAAACGGTACTCTTATCTTATGACTATTATGAAACCAAATTTTTGAAAGTAAATTTTAATAGAGCTACCAATTGAAATTAGAATCAACAATATCCTGATAAAAAAATATTTTATAGAACTTACGTTCAACAGTACTGGTACCGACTTCAAAATTATGAAGATTGAGTAGAGAAATAGTTACAATTTTAGACGAATTTAAAAGGAGAATTATTTAGAAAATAAGTTTTATTTCATATCCCTATCCCAAAACATGTATCTATTTTTTTCAAATTTCAAATCCTAATCTTACTTTAACGTATATTCATATGTAGCTCTTATACAATATTCCCCGACGCGACCCCACGTCGCGACACAACAGGTGTTTATCGATCCCGCCGTAACTTCTGCTCCCGATACAAAACCTCTTCGGAATTTTATTTAAATTCAAAAGGAAGTAAAGACGAAGTTTAAAAAAGAAATATTTGCATAAGAAATTAGGTGTTGCTCTTATTTATTTCTGTGCACGATAAAAATCAATCAGACGAACTTCCCTAGTTAAGTCTGATTATAATTATGAGACGACTGAACCGAAACATAAGAGAAAGGGCACATGTATTGGTTTAAAATCACCAAAATTCTTATTTTTTCCGAAAGGCAACATAAATATGGACCGATTAATCCAAAAATTATATTAATCAGTTGCTAAACTGTAAGTACAAAGTGAAACAGAAAGTACCTAGTTATTCATTTTCAACTTCTGTGACGTCACTCGTGCATAAATTTTTGTATAGAGCGTTTTCAATGCTCTCCAAAGATTTCACTTTTTTTTGAGGACTGTATTTCGTCAACGGTTGATTGTAGATATGCCATTGCAAAGATAATATTTTCTTGCTTATACGATTCATTTGAACAAATTATGGAACAAATATTAACAAAAATATGTGGATCTAAAAAAAAGGTTTACGGATCATCTTTCTTGTTAGACAATCAGGTGATAGGCATTAAGGCATGCATTGTCCTCAAAAGACTTGAAAACAATATTTTTGCTGATCTAACACGAGGATCGAACCCTAAAAGTATTTCGTAGTCAAGAAATTAAACAATAGTAAGTGATGATTTTAACATGTTAACTCCACCACTGTTAGATTCACATCATTGTTAAAATCTTCTTTATTTTAACTTATTTAATGAACCAACAAGAGCAAGTGATACAACTGCTACCTGCATTGACCATATTTTTACTAATATCACTCCTTATAAAAAAGAAATAATTAATATTCTTAGCTCTGATCACTGTAGACAGCTGGCTTCATTTAATATTAATTGTAACAATAATCCGAAAGAAAAGGTTGTGTTTATCCCTATAAATAAAAAACGTATATAGAAATTTAGAAGTAAATTAGCTGAAAATATTTAGTACTGGAATGAGTCCAGCAGCTCAGATGAATCTTTTAATAGTTTATATAAGTTAGTAAGAACACAATTTAATTCAGTATTTACTTCTAAAACGGTCAGACCCAACAGTAATAACATAAATTTTAATGACTGGGCAATCGTAGGAATTTAAAAAGTAGGCAAAGATTATACACATTATATAACCAAAAATCGATAGATAATACTGAAAGATTTAAAACATATTTAAAAAAAAAAGTTAAAAGTATATAAAGCAGCAAAAGCTCGTAATATAAAAGATAGAATCAGAAATTCTAATAACAAAATAAAAACCACATGGAAAATAATTGATAGTGAGACTGGAAAAGTCACCTGTTGCAGCTCTGACTTTGAACTTTGTATTAAAAATAAAAACATTACTTCTGACTTTGAAGTTGCGACAGTCTTTGAGAAGTTTTTTGCAGACATTCCGGTCTCAACTACAAAATGCCTAAATTCTTCGCCTGCAGCTGCTGAAAAGGTACTCAGAGATAACGTCAAGGAATGTAATGTCAATTTTAAATTTAGAGAAATTGATTCCAGAGATATTATAAATATATTTAAGATGTTAAATATTAAAAATACTACCTATATCTGGGTTATGTCTACCAGAATTCTCAAATCAATAATTGAAATTGTAGCTCAAGGACCTAGCCAAAATATTTAACAGTTATTTAAAAAGTGGTGTACTTCCTGACTAATAAGCATAGCAAGGTTATGCCTCTTTATTTTATTAAGTCTGACCGCAAAATTATAGACCGATATCGATACTACCGACTTTAAGTAAAATATTTGAAAAAAAAAACATCTTAAACTAACAGTACACTTTAATACAAATAATTTATTGCATACTAAACAATTCGGTTTTACTAAAGGTCGGTCTACTACATATGGAGGTATTGAGCTTCTTTGTAGTATATTCGAGGCTTGGGAGGAGGCGCAGGATGCATTGGGGGTTTTTTGCGACCTTTCTGAGGCATTTGATTGTGTAGACCATGCTATAATAGTCAGAAAATTACATCACTGTGACATTAAGGACTCAGCTCTTAATCTTTTGAGTACTTATCTTAACAATAGGACTCAGTGGGTGGAGGTTAATCGTAAAAGGCCCGCTGTTTACTTTTGACTTTTTTATATTTAACATAGATTTAAGTTTACAATGTAAAATATATAGTTTCTTTCAAAAGAACAGTTTTCCAACTTTGTGCTATAAGATGGCCCCGTGCGAGTTTCTTACGCCGGTTCTTCTTGGCGGATTAGGGTTGAACCGGTGGTAGCTAGGTTTTATCCTTAAACATAATCCAGATGACAAAGTCGTGTAAAAAAACTAGTACACGATTGGCTATTAAGTAAAAGTTATCATGACACAGAACACATCATACATATATTTTAACAACCCCATATACGCGCATCCTAGCAGTACCTAGCTACTGAACCCAAGACGCCGTCGCAGGGCTAGGGTGCACACTCATATAACACAAACATGCATAGGGCATATACATATACACACATTTCTAACATATCCACACACACTCGCATCCTAGCAGTACCTAGTTACTGAACCTAAGAGACTGTCGTAGGGCTATGGTGCATACGTACCTGCACTACCCACATACCGCACTACACACACACACACACACTTTAGCAGCACGTACATAGGTACTGAACCTTAGCGCAGTTGCAGGGCTAGGGCCTAGGGGATACACGGACAAACGTACTGGTACACAATTCACATACTGATTCCGCAATTTACTTCTTCCCATTCTACTATATCTTGCGTATACTGTGGTATATTGGTTGTGGTAATGTAATTATTTTTCTCATATTATTAAAACAGATATATTATTATTATATATTATGTTATTAACTGTTTTCATAGTAGTCTTTACACTTCAAGATTTTTTTTCCTTATATTGTGCATGATGAAAGAGACTGGTCTCACGACACAGGGAATCCTAGTGTGGAGACCAAAGGTATACTTAAGGATATATGTAACTTTTGAAACAATAAAGATTATTATTATTATTATAGCTTTTTCTGTAGACGAAAAAAGCTTGTTAAGTTTAATTTGGAAATAAATTTTTCATTTCATTTCACTTATTATGTACTTTCCGAAAATCCAATTGATAAAAACACTATGCATGTTCCCCATTACTATAATTAACTTGTGAAAATATGGGCGATTTTTTCTTACATACATATGATTTGCTGAAGCCGGCATGGCGACTTATTAATCACCAAGCTTTTGAAACCGATATTAGGCATGTATGCGGCAGCTTGTCCAGCCAAGTTAAAAGAGAAGGGAACTGGCATTATAACATTAATTGTCTCTTGAGACAAGATGGTTTCTAAATAAAGATGGTCATTACATTTAAGTTCCGGCTAAGTGCAAGGGTTCCTTACCATTAGCTATACTACTATTAATATCGAGCAGCAGTATTAATATCGAGCAAAAAACAGCGAAAAAGTCAAGTTTTTATTTAGTTTTGTATGGGAACACCCCCTCGAATATAATTTTAAAGAAATATACAACTCAATATTCAGTGATTATTTCAAGAATCTTCCTGTAGCCGATATAAATGATAAATATCGAGCAAAAAAATTGTTGTAAGGGGTAAATTAAATATTTTATACCCTTAAATATGTATTTTATTCTGTTTTTAGTATTTGTTGTTATAGCGGCAACAGAAATACATCATCTGTGAGAATTTCAACTGTCTAGCCTAGTGAAAGACACACAGAATAACAGACGGACAGGGATTTATCAGTTTTTTTTTCTTCTTCATCTCCACAAACCGTGTTATTTTTAGATTTGTGATTTTTCTTTATTTATTTCGTTAAAAATTAAGTCGTCGTGCCAAATATTTTAAACTTGTTGTCATTTATTTCTTCTATGTGTAAATTCTTTCTTCATTTCGCCTTGGATGTTGTCCCGTGAGCGTTTTGATATGGTTTTTATCCTGGTCTTTGGTCCGTCATCTTCTCTACGGTGACATCTCTGTTCTTGATGGCCATCTTTAGGTTGTAATCCAGGAATTAATGTGATGCTTGCATCTATGAATTTCCCTTTATCAGTTTGCCTAGCGCGTCATTACTGTCTTCTGTGTAGCACGAGTATCCTAGAGTGTGACCGGTTAGGGCGACCACAGCATGGGACTGTCATGCAGGATTGTTCGCCGATCGTTCGATTATCAGTAATAGCTGGTCACATTGTACCCTTTGGATATGAAACACTAAAAAGGAAAATAAAGTGTACACCTTTTGCTCCAACTAACTTACCATGAATTATAATTTTCCGTTTTCGCGGGAAATCGCATTAGCCGCATTCGCACAACAAATAGTTTCCGATACTTAGCCGATCACAGCCCGACAGTCGACACTACATCCATCAACGAAGCGGAAAGTGGAAACGTTCAAAGGCGAACATCACTAGCTGTCATGACTTGCGTAGGAAGTACAATCGGACGCAGAAAGTGTGACGTGTTAAACATTTTTGGGGTGGCTGCCCCTTTAAAACTATTTTCATAGTTGGGGAAGTGTTTAATGGGGGGGATTGAGTGTGACAATCGGGGGATACGTTTGACTGTTGAAGCTACTTAATGTGTTTGAAATGAAACAATATTTTCGGCTTTGTGTTCGGCAAAAGCATAGTATAAAAATTAATAAGTTAAATATAGACCTTAAGTTAAGAAACTTTGGACTTTATGAGAAACAAATTTGATGTTGTAAGAATAACACTGAAGAATAACAAAATATTCGTAGCAGTGCTACTTACTTGTAGCAGTGCTACAAACATGTAGCAGTGCTACGAATCTGTTAATACCACCCGGATTTTAATAATTTTTTGCACATAGATAACTAGTAGCCCGGATTACTACTTTAGCTGCTCTTTATGTGATCTTAGAAAATGTACGGCTCCTATAGGATAGAGGAAGGTAGTTGAAGCCTATAGCTACTATAATATAGTCTGATTTACGGAATAAACACAATAAAAGTTAAAATATCGATTTTGCTTACGTGGCTGACTGTACATTTAAGTTAGTTATCATGATTATTGATCTGATGCGGCAGTGACGGGTTCAAAAGACAATATCCGTTATAAGATTCACGCCAAAATCACCCTAAAATAATTGACACAAATTTATATATTCGGAGCTTGAAATTTGACATTCATTGGGGCGATTTTCCGATGCACAAATAAAGGGGTACACAGTTTACTATTTAATATTTATTGGATAGACAGAAAAATGTTGTACAATGTATATATATATATATATATATATATATATATATATATATATATATATATATATATATATATATATGTGATGATTTGACGACGATTATTTGGACTTTGACTACACTTTGGACTTAAATAAATTTGGTTAAACGTGTCGATCGCCGTATTTATCAGCATATATACATTCTACATTGTTCAATTCTATTAAATTAATGAATCAGTGCACAAACAGTACTCGTGGGGTTTGGTTATTTATCATCCCTTCTATTAACTGTAGAAACACTACAAATGTATTTTCGTTTGATAATTCTAAAAGGGAATTGCTCTGTAAATAAACTACAGGATGAACAGATCATCTTTCTTTCCTTTACTGTAACTTATTAGTCCTAAAGATGTTATGTTTATATTATGGTATTGTAAAACAGCTGACTTGAATGCAACTGCAACAAATAATTATAAAAAGCTAAGTACACAATTCCTTATGTCCCTTGGCATATCGTTTTTCTATGGAAATGACAGACGACACACAAAAAACGACGATTGCCGAGGGACATTGAGGTTGTGGTCGTATTTTATGTCCGTTTATGCATTTTGATATCTAATTTCTAAAATTCTAAACCAGTGATTTGATTGTAATGAAAACTTTGTAGATATTATTAGACTCTTGAAAACACCTGAGCGAATTTCTGTGCAATTGAAAGCTTGAAATGGCATTATTATGTTAATACGTGGAGGAAACTTTCAGTACAGTTTTATGAGAATTGTGCGTTCGGAGGAGTATGATGTTTGGCACAGTTACAGTTTGTATGGAGGAAGGTATGCAGAAAACTAATATTTTTTGATGTGTAACATCTTTCCTGTCGCTTTCCTGCAATTTGTGGGAATTATTTTGTGAATCCGAGGGATCCGTCTGATCAGTGTTTAACAGGAAATCACGGAAGCGTGCGTGCTATTTAAATTCACTAATGAGGGCGTGGTGGTAAGGTTTGGCCTACAGATTCGAATAAAATATTTCAAAAATTAAAATTTATTAAATTTTGACGTTGATTTCTGTCACTGCGTCATGGAAAACTTACCGTAGTTTTTTATCATATTATAAAATCTTACTAAGCATTGTGTTGTTTTGAATTATTTTCGTAAAATGTTACACATCATATTATGCGACCACTGTAATGTTCATGGCTCGCTCGCTTTTTTTTCAATATTGCTTAAAAATAGATAAAAGTAATAAAAAGTAACAACAACACACACTTCCTCAAATTATTAACACACACTAGAGTATGTTTGATAGATACGATTGATTTACACGTTGACATTTGTCAATCTGTTACAACATTTTTAAGAGGCAAAATAAACACTTATTTATGAGGGTTTCTTTTACCTCTTAAGCCTCGTTCAAACTTAAAAATTATATAATTTTTTATGGGCGAATTTCGACCACAGGGCGACGTCTGAATGAATTAAGAGTGCTCTTAACCTAAAGTGATTAATTTAAAATTATTTAATCTGTAAAAAAGTCTCTATCAAATGTACCAGGACATCGGAATGCGATGGCGAACTAAAAAATGAATATTCACGAAACATTCAAATCCAATCGATCTTGCGACAATCCTTAAACGCGGGTCAAGCCGCACTCGTCTCAAGTGACCCCGTTGTAACGATAATTCCATCTCCCCTCCACACACACAAGCGCCTATCTTCTATCCCCCTTGTTCCCCTGACACCAACACCGTTTGTACAGTCGCCGAGAAGCCCGGGTGAACCTTATCGCCATAGTCATAAGATCGACAAGTGGTACAGCGGCTTGACGGTGACCGTACAGCGATCTTCAATGAATGAACGCAATTGTGTTTTTTTAATGTTTTACACTGAGGTTTCAGCTGTGGCATTCAGTCGGTCTAGATTCATTATAAGGCATTATATAGGCTTATATAATGGGAGATTAGCTCTTACTTTGGGTTCGCTTTCGTGCAAACTTTTACCCGGAAGCTTACATACAAAACGTAGTCTTCATTTTTCGAAGAATGTATTTGGCTTCATTAACCCATTACGTTTTTAAGGTTCAGTCTCCCTTATAGTTTCGTTCCGTCCGTCCATTTGTCTGTCTGACCGTCCGTCCTCCCTTGATAATTTCGGTAATCCATATTTCTATACTAATATAATATATAGAAAAGGTTTGTTTGTTTGTTTGCATTGAATAGGCTCTGAAACTACTAGACCGATTTCGATGAAAATTGGCACAGATATAGAGCAGACCACGGGAAGGATATAGGCTACTTTTTATTGCGGGCAACATCTAGTTATGAATATAATATATAGACGAAATATCAGATATTTATTGCGCAGTTCCCAGGTAAAACCTAGCTAGATCGATTTTTCACCCCCAAAACTCCCTAGATACTAAATTTCATGGTAATAGATGAAGCCGTTTTCGAGAAAACGATTATATATATACAAGATTGTTTCGTTTAAAGTATAAGATAAATAGGTTAGGTAATCGGTTGTAGAGAGGACTCTATACAAGGCACCACTTTTAAGACTAAATTAGAAGTTATTAGTAATTACATACAAATTATAATAGGGATTATATTCAGAGGGTTTATCCAACATGCCATCGTTTACAATGTAGAACTTTGAAATTGAAAATATAATATATAGAATTGATACAACATTCGCTACTTGACATAGTGCGCTATACGTCAATACCGTGTAATAAACGATGGCATCTTGGCTAAAGGGCCTGTTCTACCTTCACTTCACTTAAAGACACAAAAGAAGGTTATTGGTTTTTATGCGATCACTTTACCAATATTCTGATGTGTTTGATTTTCCCGAGTCGGGCGTCGGGCGCCCCCTTTCCCCCTTTCGAGGGAATTGTTGGGGTAATATATTTACGTCTGACGCATCGGCAGCTATCACACAAACAAAGAGCACCGCGGCCGTTTTTACTATTAAAATTATCACCAGCACTCTGGCCAGATACCTCACGCCACGTCGATTCACACTCCCACGATGTATGTTCTAATGTTATGGGTATCAGTCAGAAGTAATATACCTTTGTCGCTCAGATCTGCAGTAAAGCCAGCGCGTTGACGCTGAATAGGGGCTCGCGGATTTAAATCCCGCCGAGGGAGCACAAGTTTTTTCCATGTTCCTGGGCTATGGATGTGTATTAAATATATGTATAATGTAATAAAAATCTTTAAATATATGTTTTGTATAAAAGTATAAAATAGACTCCCCGTTGTCTGATTACCTGTAAGTTGTAATACAAGTTCTTCGGATACTTAGCACGGGGGCAGATTGACGTGGTGTGAAGCGTCCATAGATAATATTATTAATATATTATTACTGATTACTGTTAGCAAAATAAATATGATAATTATTTAACATTACTTTTTAAAAGAAAAGTTTATTTGACAAATTAGAACATAGACTACATACAAGATATTATATACATTACAATAAAATAACAGAAAAAGAAGACAAATACATAACATGAAATGGTAAACAGGAATAATATTAAGATTTTAAGCACTAGACACTGCCAGAATCAGATGGTCGGTAGTATGTACTGCGATTGATATAGCTTACGCCGTAATTATTACATACGAGGGCGGGTCAATAAGTCCGTAACTTTTGGAATAAAACAGAGATTTTTTGATAAATAAATCATTTTATTTTTCAACGTAGTCCCCCTTGAGCTCTATACACTTTGTCCAACGCTTCTCCAATTTTTTTATTCCTTCCAAAAAATATGATTTGTCGAGGTCCTCAAAATAGGCCTTTGTTTGCGAGATGACTTCATCATTGGAGTCAAATATTTTTCCACCGAGCCATTTTTTCAGGTTTGGGAACAAGAAGTAGTCACTCGGAGCCAAATCTGGAGAATAGGGTGGATGTGGGAGCAATTCATAGCCCAATTCATGGATTTTTGCCACGGCAACTGCACATGTGTGCACCCTTGCATTGTCTTGGTGAAAAAGAACTTTTTTCTTGGCCAAAATGAGGTCGGTTTTTTTTCAAATCCTCATTGAAGCGGTCCAATAAGTTGGCATAATATTCCCCATTAATTGTTCTTCCCTTTTGAAGATGGTCAATGTGGATTATCCCACGTGCATCCCAAAAAACAGTCGCCATAACTTTATTGGCTGACAAACCCACCTTGGCCTTCTTTGGCGCCGATTCGCCCTTAGAAACCCACTGTTTTGACTGTTGTTTGGTCTCTGGTGTATTGCGATGGATCCATGTTTCGTCCACGGTTACAAAACGGCGCAAAAACTCCTCCATATTGTGATTAAACAACGCCAAACCTTCCTGTGAAGTTGTTACACGATTGCGTTTGTGGTCGACTTGCGGAAAGCTTTCTCATGCCCAAGTGATCATTCAAAATTGAAACCACTGAGCCATGCGAGATGCCTATGGCTTCCACAATCTTTTGCACTTTCAATCTTCGGTCGGCCAACACCATATCGTGAATTTTTTCGATTGTTTCGGGTGTAGAGACCTCAACTGGGCGTCCAGGACGTTCGGCATCTTCAGTGCTTGTACGGCCACAACGAAATTCAGTAAACCACTTTTTTACCATTGAAATCGATGGTGCAGAGCCCCCATAGTATTTATCAAGCTTAGCCTTGGTCTCGGTAATGGTTTTTTTTCGCAAAAAATAATGCTTAATAAGCACACAAAATTCACTTTTTTCCATTGTTTCCTTAAGTTACTGGATAGTCTGATAAAGATAGCTGTAAAACACAAACTAACTGACGCAGCAAGTTCAAATTTTGATAGGAGTCAACTGACAGATGCCTGTTGACAGGAGTAGTGTTGCTTTTTCAGTAAGGAGGTTAGAAATTCAAAAAGTCACGGACTTATTGACCCGCCTTAGTATATTTACTTATTTCAAAGCCATTTGATTTCTTATGTGAATTTGTTGAAACCTATTTCTTCATTTTGACGACAAAGTAGATTGAGTGTGACAGCTCTGCAGTAAAGCTAGCTAGCACTTAGCGCGTTTCAGGTTTCACAGTTAATCTGTGAGAAAAACACAGGAAACGTTTTACGGATAAACCTAGGTCTCATACGGCGACGACGCGGATATCTTAGACATTGTACATTTAACCTAGAATCTAGTATAATTCTTATAGTTTATCCTAAAGATAGGTAGGATAGTGGATAGTGAGACTGAATTAGTGCCTATATACATACGTTTACCTATTTTTATATACTCCTATAGTAAATATTATTAGCGTACTGTACCGCTAAAGTTCGGACCGCGCGTCGAACTGCGTTCCAAATCACGAATAGATCTGTGCGGTTTGGACTGCGGATCTAACTGCCGTGTCAATTACGACAAAAAATGCGTGCACGGTTTCGAGTGCCGGCGTCTTACATATTTAGGCGCGTATGAAACTGTGAAAATGCGCTCGCATTATTTACGTACTCGGCACAAGCTAATAAAAAATCATATACCTATATTAATACTCTACAAGAATTGTGCGAACGGAGGAGTATGAAATTTGGTTTATATGGAGAAAATGTACATAAAGTTTTTTTTTAATAAGTAGTAATGCGTAGAAACACATAAAATTAATATAATATTTTATAAAGTTACACACACTACCTCACTTAAACTACCATGCCTTTGTAAATATAATAACAGTAGGCCTTGATTTGACACTATTGTTAATCTTGCTTTCACGTACTATAAACACCATTTACATAATTATTTTTTATCACATATCTTAGAGGCAAAAGAGCCCTAAAAATGACTAGTAGTAATGACTATACCGATATAATGGTAATACCTAGTAATGACTTATTTAAAATAAACAACTTGTGTAAATTTCGCTCAGTGGACAACTTCAGTTAAGTATCACCGATTTTATAGTCCATAAAACTGTATAAACGGGAAGATAAAAGCTTCAAAATTGCTGTTTTTGAGGGTGTGTTCACACGAGTGCGAATTTTCTAGTCGCGACATATCGCGCACGTAGCGTCAGAATCTCTTTAGAAACATTGGAAATTAATGCTTATCTTGAATTTTAATATAAAGTTTAAAATACTATCATATTACCCGTACATTAAAAATATCTCTATCTATCTAATAATATCCGATAGTTATAATTAAGTGGTCATTCTTTCAATTGTTACTCTGACTCTGCGCGTTCACGACGCGATTTCGGCTCTAGGCGATCAGCGCTCATGAGCGCGTGTCATCTGAGCGCGCCCTCAGGGGACTATTAAACATTTCAATCATCATCAATTAAAACTATCCATTTTTCTTATCATGACATTAAATATTATGGCTTCAAAAATATCAAAGATTAATTATAAATAAATAAATTGGGTTGAAGAACCCACAATAAGTGCGAATGACTGTTCTATGTAAATTGTAAGTAAGGAAAGAGTTGCGTCTTTGAAGGTGACGAAACAAATAAAATGAAAAGTAAAAGTCGAAGAAATGAATTAAATAAATATATTTAAGTTTAGTAATCAGTAGATTTATTTATTTATTTACTAACCAAGATAACAATAATTCCATTTTTAGGTTTGTAGTCATCATCAGAAGCCCTACAGGGGCTCATATTATGTTGATGAATTCACAACAATTTTATAATCTAGCGCACTGAGAAAAAAAGTTAATGAGTAATAATATACATTATGCATACATGCAAATTCTGCATATAAAACATAATCAATTGTAGTGTATGTGTGTGTGTGTGTGTGCATTAACAAAATATAATAAAATACACCTAATACCTGCATATTTTAGCGCCGCAAATACCTTGTTTGTAATTACTGAAATTACTACAAACGTACAGGTACGCACGCGCCTACAGTACGACCGCGACCTTATTGTCTTTCGGTAATCGTCGTTTTTCATACATCACCTGTAATTTCCATAGAACATTGCCGAGGGCGATTAGCAACATGATTATCTACTGGGTATCATTTCAGCTCGGTCTCATTAAAAGTAGAGACTAATAGAGTCGTATAATTATAGACAATAGGTAAGGTTCCTTCGTCCTAAGTCGCACCTTGGCGATGTCGAGTCTACAACTTGCGTCATCGAGTAGCATCAACTCGCGGGGAAAGCGTAAGCCAGTGAATTGCGTGCCAGCTTTGTGAAATAATAAATAATTACAATGTAAACAAATATTAAAAAAAGGTTTTTCATTATATTTTTTTACTTATTTATAAGATTTTTATAAGAATGTGATGCTTACCTTTTTGTGCTTGATGCTCTTTATTAACATATTCTATTCGTAACACTTATTTGCCAGTAGATTTCTTTTTTGTTTTATCAGATGTATTAGTTTTAAATTAAAACTAAGAAGTTCCTGTGCAATATGTTTAATTAATTCAGTCGTACCTGTGCAAGAAAGCAGGAACCAGTGTATCCTATGTAATGATCGGATACATGACCTACGTGCTGAAGTAAAAAGCCATAGAATGTATTTAACTGTGTTCAATCATAACGATTTTATAAGTACTTTGTTTATTAAGCGTATTTTTAATTTCTGATATTTTAATAATTAGGTTCGACTTTCCAGACTCACGTATAAGTAATATGTTGTGTATGTTCTAAGTACGACAAAGACGATATGAATTAGACGACTAGGCGCCTTACGACCCGTTTCAATAACCTATCTACCGATAACTATTTGTTAAAAACGTCAAATTTGTATCGAAAAAAACCGGCAAATTATTGAATGACGACGTTTTCAACAAATAGTTGTTGGTAGATAGGTTATTGAAACCGGCCGTTAGTCGCACCGAAAGTAAATTTAAAAAATACGTTAAAATACTTACACCTTTTTTATTAAGGTTTTCAAGTTTCTATGATTGTCAATCAAAAATTATCTGAATAATGCTTCAGTAGATGAGAGTATTATGTTTTATTCCAATTCCACTGAATATTACAGGACTATTTATTTCCTTAGGTAGTATGATTTAATAAACTTTACCTACATAAGTAGGTGTAGGATTCTATGAGGTAAAATAGAAGAACCGGTTTTATTTATTTTGTACTAGCTGACCCGGCGAACTTTGTACCGCCATATTTTTTGCCGTCAATTTTCTATAATTTTTTTTCACACAAACCTTCTCCTGAAAACAGAACTGTCGTACACATAAAATAAGTATTTATCCAATTTGGTGCAGTCGTTTAGAAGTTATGCGCGTACGGTAATTCATTTTTATTTATATAGATTACAATGTTGTGTACAACTTACATATTATGTATTATGCGACATTCGTGGCTAAAAGCACTTTATCACATTCACAAAGTCAATAATCCAAACAATACACAATTAATAAATTTCTAACCATTAGTTGGGACAGTCAATTATGTAACCTAATTCCTAAATGATAAAGTTTAAACTCACTAGGCGAGAATACAAATATAATATCTTGGTTCATTAACGTAATCAAATTTCCCCAAAACAATTGATGAAGTTGTGAATTTCGCTTTTTTGATTATTGCGGATAGATAGGGTGACCATAATTTAAAACAAATGTTTGTTTAAAATACGGTTAAAAATACTTTACTTAGGTACTTATTAAAGAGTAATAGAAATATTATTTTATTATTTGTGTGCATACATACATACATACTAAACTAAAAGAAAAGTGGCAAAAACTTGCCGCAGTATTTTCCAGAAAATCTATGTAGACACTAGACATATATTAGAATACAAGAAATATGTACCATATGTATGTTTTTCTATTCATTATGTTTCTTTATTTATTTCATTAAAATCTGCTCCAAATACTCTGGCCCTTTAGCCAATATGCCATCGCTAATTACAGTGACGAAGTTAGAAATCAAATATGTTTGGTATTAACGTATCGCGCACTATGTCACTAACGGTTTCAATAACCTATCTACCAATAACTACGTATAATTTGTTAAAACATCGTCATTCAATCAATTGCTGATTTTTTGCGATACAAATTTGACGTTTCTAACAAATAGTTATTGGTAGATAGGTTACTGAAACGGGCCGGAAGCGAACGTTATTTCTATCCTATATATTTCCAATTTCAAAGAGTCATTGTAATTAATGATAGCATATTGGCTAAGCCCTCAGATCTATAAATTTATTTTTGAATAAAGTCAAGGTAAATGTAAGAAACACGACTTTTTACAAAGTCAACTATTTTCGGGTCTACAAGAGATATAAACTTGTAATTTTCCATGCAGATAGGTCATGCTAAATACTCTTTAGGAAAATATTTATGCGCGAAATCAGACAAAAACTTTTGCCATTTATCATGCCCATAGTTAAGTAATTTTTATGTATTATATGTAACGGCATAATGTGTTATGGACACATTTATAATAATGTTGTGTCTGGAGTCTGTACATGAACGCCACATAGGTATCAGCTGCAGGCGGTCCTTCATTTGCACGCGTCTGTTGCATAACTGACATTTTATGTTACTATAAATGATTAAAAAGGTACATAAATTGTAAGGTCCAAGACTAAATAACATACTTGTTTCGCATAACAATCTACAGCAAAATAACTAAACTATTTTGAGGAATCACCCTTTCTTAAAAAAACATTGGAAGTTAATGCGTATCTTTTATAATATCAAGCTTGAAATTCCTTCATATTATACCAGCGTCGCGTATATATCGCGCACGAGACGCGATCTCGCTGCGCCAGAGCATGTCGCCTATTCGCCTACACACAAAGACTTATTTTTTGATTTCACAGTCACCGTATTTAATTATACACATTACAGGCAGTAATGCCTGTGTAATTGGTAGGGATTTGGATGACGGTCATCAAAAGATAAGTGGTAAGTGAAGCCGCTAGAAATGGAGTTATAGGAAGCCCATTACACATATCATAATTAGGCAGTCACCCTTTCAACTGTTACTCTGTCTCTGCGCGTTCGCGCCGCGATTTCGGCTCTACGCGATCAGCGCTTACGAGCGCGTGTCATCTGAACGCGCCTTAATTCGCGAGGCCAACGGCTCACATGATCCATAAAACCCTTTTTTCAATTTAGACATGCACTGAACCTTCTTGATTTATGTTGCTAATTGTTTCTTCCGCCCATTGTGCTACACAATATTTGCCTTCTAAATTGTACCCATATAAACTACTGTCAGTGAAATTAACACCTAGCAGATACCTACTTATATATATATATATGTTGGTGTTATGATGTTAATGTTATTAACTTGCGTTATTAAGGTTCGTTAATTTCTTACATAATTTATTTCCATTCCTCCCGCGACTACGATTGCTGTGAAGTAGTCAAAACGTTGGGATAAACTAATATAAAATTAACCATGATAAAATTAGTTAAAGTTCCATTTGCAATATTCTCGCACCTATATTCGTTAAATCCTTACTTAATGCTATAAACGCGAAAGTTTGTATGTATCTGTTACTTTTTCAAGCAAAAACTACTGAACGGATTTTGATGAAATTTGGAATGGTAGTAGCTTAGGCTCTCGATTAGCACATAGGCTACTGTTTAGTGCAGTAAAATGTACGGTCATTCAGGAATTCTTTTTGTGCGTATGAAATCGCAGGCCACATCTTGCATGAATTAGATATTTTTTCTAGCTTAGATTAAATAATAAGAAGTAGCAACTTGTAGTCAGATAAATAGTGAAATCTTTTTTGCCAACATAATTAGAATTTAGAATGCAGTTACGACGACAGTTTGTGGTCGTTATAGGTAAAGGTGTTTCATTGCACAATGTACGGTTGTCGATGAACTTGTACCACTTTTGGGCCTTATTTTCATAGTAATAAGATCGAAATGTGTCTCACTGGGTCTGTCGGTGAACGGTCACGGTCGATGTACGGATATCTCCCTAAATATTTCTAGACACTTCGTAGCGTGAAAAAAACAACAATCATGGTCACCCGAAATCAGGTTCGTGACGGAATCACTTAGGAGTGGTTCATGAGGAACGGGTTCCAGTACAATGAGCATGGCCGCTTTTATTAATATTTTCAATCACATCGCCTGCAATATTTCATTTCTATTTTTGACATTTCATTTCAACACTTGGGGTAATGTGAAAAATGGTTTCCCACCCCTGACCTCGAGCGAGGCGTGTAATTCGTGATATTTGCCAGGTGAATTTAATATGAGCTTTAAATTTTGATACAGAAGTGGGGAACCTTTTAACTAAATATTATGATCTATTTGTAAATTTCTGTCTAGAATGTAGCTAGGCTAGTTAAGCCTAGCTACATTCTAGCCTAGTGTGGACAAAGTAGCTAGGAAAGAATTTAGAAGTTAGTAATAATAATATCTATGGTATCAGACAACGGAAATTAATTTAATATTTTTATATTATACACATATTTAAGATTTTTATTATATTAAAAACATCCATGACCCAGGAACACAGAAAAACTTTTTGATCCTTCGGTGGGATTACCCCGCGAACCCGCGACGGTTGAGCACCAACACGCTTAATCACTGAGGCACGGAGGTCGTCGAGAAGTTAGATTCAGAGTTTTGTTAATTTATCGATGCGTAACACTTGACTATGACTCATAGTGATTTGCTTCTAGACAAAATAAATCTATTATCGGGGTCCTTAATTATGGGATGTCACATAACAAATCAGCCACTTTTAATTTGACAGCTTTCAGCTGGCTGTCAAACGCACTATGGCGGTGACGGCATCTGCCAATCAGAGGCGACGAAAGATCTGTCAGCACATGCGCATGTAAGTGTATACTTACATCATCCATAGTTGGTTCATCCATCCATGGTTTGACGTCCGAAAATGTTACTTTCTAACAATTTTTAGTTTCAAATTTATCGACTTATGTATATCACAAAAGATCTTTGTACGCTCTACTGAACCTTATAACATTTGGCACGGTTCGCACTTAGCTGGTTTCCACTTTCCTCTTCTGAGGATTTTACGTTTTCTTGCTCCATTTTTTATCTTTTACCTGAAGATCAAAAATGGAAATAAGTTTTGAAATTGAAAAATATTTTCTTATACTGATTTAAGGTTCTCAAAAGAGTGAAATGTCCGCGCTCTCGCGTAATTTTTATGATAGTCTTTAGTCGTAATTAAAGTAAGGAAGTATGGGAGAAGTAGCTTATTTTTAATTTAAAATTTTAAAAGGAAAGGTAGTAATACCTTGAATTAGTAAAACATTTGAAAAGGATTGGTAGTAATACCTTTCCTTTTCAAATTTTAAAGTAAAAATAAGCTACTTCCCCCATACTTCCTTACTTTAATTACGACTAAAGACTATCATGTTGGTGGTTCATTTTGTTTTTTCTGCTGTCAAAATCGAGTCACACTGATGCATTACGGCGATGTGAGATAAGGCCAGAGATATTATCACGTTTCGTCACAGGCCACAGCTACACCGTAAACGAAACACTTTGTATTTACTTTGGCCAAAGAATAAATATTACTCACGTAAAGAACCGCCATTCAATAGACTTACACGAATGATGGCTGGTAGTTATGTATGCGTGGCGAGATATATGTGGGGGGTGCGCGCGACAAGCGGGGCGTGAGTTTTTTCCAGCCAGGACTGGTCTGGCCTGGTCGTTTCGTGCTTTGACATAATTGATAATATAATTTCATAATATTTATGTTAGATTTGTCTGACGCGACGTTTAAAATTATTTCGGTGTCAAGGTTAGGCTCACGTCAACGTGTCTGACATTTGCCGGTGCTCGAGCTGTCATTTGTAGGGAGTGTCGCTCCTGTGCTACGGTGTTTTGGAAATGCCGTTGATTTCATAGATTCGGTTAAACTCACGTCTATAAGTTTTCGAATAACTAGAGTCATGTTTAAGTATTGCATCGTAAGTTGATTCAATGCAAAAACAAAATTTTAAAGCTGTATCCGGATACATCGAGACATATATTTTGTAGCTATAGCAGAACAGATCTGGATAATTTTCTCCTTATTTACTTCTTACCCAGTTTAATTAACGTGCAAAGAAATTGTTGATTTTTTGACATCTCTATTCTATTTTTAATATTATAAAGATTCCCTAAGTTAGGTTCATAGATTAATTATGCCTTTTCCCGGAAAACCTATATAATATGAAATGAATCTATTTAATTTTATATCCATGGTGACCGTCAGCAGCGCGGAAACATGAGACATGATGAATGAAGCGAGTTGGCGTCGTTTTTTGTTAGTCTTTGTGTTTGATATATTTACTTGTTGTGAGAAATTACTTTTTAAGTTATTAGCTGTAAAAAACACGTGTCTCTGTCGGTCTAACTTTGACCGATTTTGCGCAAATAATTAAACTGAAACCAAAAATTTCAAAACTCAAGATAGGCTATGACGTACATTTAACAGAACATAACTTCATACAGTAAAAAGTTACGCCATCTTGGTTTTCACCATACATCAAATATCAGCCATCTTCTTTTTACAAGTGGGGCCATTTAACTGGAGACACTTTTTGACTAAACATGTCTCGTCTATAACATATACATCTATGACTGAAACTGAAAAAAACACTTTTTTCCTCCAAGTAAGCCGTAGAATAGCGTGATACACTGCAGCCTAACGCTCCTTACAATGGGGTTAGGCTTGGACTATATGGTCCGGAATCCGGAACGCCGGTGAAAATGCAGAGTACTGAAAATACAATTCTGCGCTAATACAATAGAGTTGAAAATGGAAGTTTCGAGTGTCAAGCTGTCATATATGATATTGACATTTGACTCGACACTCATATTGTATTCGATTTTCAACTCTATTGTATTAGGCGTAGTGTTCTATTTTCAATGCTCCGAATTTTCGACGCCGTTCCGGATTCCGGATCATATAGTTCCAGCCTCAGACTCGAGCACGCCTAGTGCGCACTATCCGTTTTATATTTTGAAAATCCACATTAAAATATATGTTATTCGTCGCAATTGCGACTGACAGAACAATATGTATAACAAAATACGATCTCACAATACATTCCCTAACATGAAATTTAAAATTAAATTCAGCCCTTCAACTTCCCACTGACTTTACCGGATTTTTCCACTCTCCTCGCATACGCGATAGGAGGCCAGTAGTCACGCATACATTCCTCGTATGCTTGTAGTAGTGCACTGTACAATCAAATGGCGAGCTATGTAGCTGTTTATCTGGTCCTCTTTAATCTGTGAATTATAGTGAGCTGTTGTTTATATGTTTACGTTTAGATTCAATTAATAATAATAATAGTATCTATGGACACCACGCACCACGTCAGTCTGGTCCCGGTGTAAGTCCTCGAAGAACTTGTGCACCAGACAACGGAAATTTATTTAATACTTTTTGTATTATACACATATTTAAAATTTCTATTATATTATACACATATTTATTACACATCCATGACCCATGACGAGGTACACAGAAAAACTTTTTGTTCCTTTACCGGGATTCGAACCCGCGACCTCCGGCTTGAGCACCAACACGCTCAACCACTTAGCCATCGAGGTCGTCGTTTAGATCTGAAGTTTTATGTGGTCTTTCTAAAAGGTCCTGTAGCAGCAAGTGTGCATATTTCTCACTAGTTTGGGCGTCGCTGCCAAATTTTGATGTTATTAGCGTATGAACTGAGCCTCACCGAGTCTCCGTTAGTGAATTAGCAAACAAAGCTAATAATATTACTACATATTACCGCAGCCAGCCTAAATTTCAGGAATAACAATATCAAACAGGCTAGATTTCGGTATTGCTTTATGTTCGTCGCGAGCTGAGTAAAAATCTTGACTTGCTTAATTTTGCTGTTTGTAGTTTATGATCTTATATTCTATACTGACAATTAAGAGGAAGGGTTTGTTTGTTTGTTTGCATTGAATAGGCTCCGAAACTACTGGACCGATTCTGATGAAATTTGGCACAGATATAGAGTAGACCACGGGAAAAGACTTTAACTACTTTTTTGTCGCGACAAAATATACAGTTTTGTCGCCGGCACCATCTAGTTACTGTATAAATTGTTTTGTATTTTGATCACGAATCAGTCATCAGTGTTGTTTTAAAGTAAGAACTTTTTCCTTTCATATTTGCAAATCAAATATTTAACTATTGTATAGGCGCTATCGTAATTTTCAGACAACTCTCTTTCGGTAACCTTACGAATATGTATCGTACTTGTCAATTGTTCGTGCTAGGCCCACAGACGATCGCCCGCGATCGGCCGCTAACCGCACGTCAGCCGCAGACTTTGAGCTGGCCACGGAAACTGATATCATCATAATTTGCGCAAACTGCCTGGAATGTATAGGCTCTTATTTGCCTAAAATCAAAATTTGCGACAACTAACACACACAGCCGACTGCGACATATATTTATTTTAAAGAGTCTGGCAAACGTAAAGTTGAATCTGGGTTATTTAGAAATTTTTAAATTAGAAACTCTATACAACTTCAAAGCCAATTTGACAAAACTTTCGTGGTTTTAGCTTAAAAAGTTGTTTACATTTCATATTTATCATATTAGTACTAATTTCTTATTATCAACTCATCAGATTCTAGAACCCCAATTCTCCTAATCAACTTACACTTTCATTTTACTTTTATTGAATTATAAGTGAACCGTCATTATATCATTTTTGGAGTTTGGATCAATCAAAACGGATTTGATGATGGTTTGACGTTTATGAGAATACCATTTTGCTGTATTAACATATCGGGATTGAAATGTATTATTGCAGGTTTTAATTAGTAGAATCGACCTTCTGGTTATTTGAATTTTTTCATAGGAATGAGAGTTTTGCCACCCTTCGATTTATTTACTTTTCCGCAATTTCTCAGGGTTAACTCCCGTTTGCCAGACTCTACGTCGCATTCACCGCGAACGTCGCGACTCGCGGTCACACTAACGCAACATCTATGACAATTGGTTTGCTCGTTTGCTCATAAGAATAATATTAAAAATAGTAAGTAATTATCATAATATGAATTAGGTAGTAGTATATTAGGTAGTAATAAGTATATATAATATGAATTAGGTAGTAATAAGTAGGTATATAGGTGTCATAAACTTGGGGCCAACACATGAACGCGTAATATTTCGTTTGTTGTTATGTGATGATTTTAATTTGTTTTATAATAAATAGTTCCATATTTTTAGCAGTATCTTTCAATCATTAGCACTGCCCTGCACACGTAAAATTCGAAACGCGCATCGGACTGCGTTCCGCGGCGGGATCTGTGTAGTTTGGACAGCGGATCGAACTTTCCTGCTGATTACGACGTCAAATTCGTCCACCGTTTTGGACTGCCTGCGTCATACATAATATGTCAAAATGCGTCATAGCGCGCGGTTCAAACTGCGGAAAATGTGCTGTCATCGACATGCCAGATCGGACCGTCGGCCCCACGCATTTAGGGTAAATTCACACCGAAATAAAACGATACACGATGCGGCGCTGCTTTTTTAAGACAGCTATTCAAGATACTTTATCCATTACACAAGAAGATACACGTTTTGTGGCGTTATATATATTATATATGTATATAATATATAATATGTCAAAATACACCTTAAAATGCGGCCGTACAAACCCAGTTGTCCAATTTTCGAAAATTACGTAATATAAGTCTATAAATATACATTTTTGTATTATACCTATTATTTTACCCTCATAAAGTACATTTTATTTTATAAATATAATAATTTTTATATTATAAATATCATTTTACCTTCATAAATTACATTTTATTTTATAAATATTATAATATTATTATTATTATCGTTCTTAAAATAAAATAGAAAAAATATTAGCTGGCTCCGCGCTCGTGAAAAATATATTATTTTTAATTTCAAATGTTTTGATTGGGTACTTATTAATAATAGGTATTTACCTATGAAATTGCCGTTCTGCAGTACTGGCCATTTCAAATCAAAATAATTTTTGTTTGGCTAAGAATTCTAATTTCAAATTAATTTTATTTTAAATACATGGAATTCTTTTTCCAAAAGTAGTCATTTGTTTATTGATTAGTGTTACATTTTCATTGCATTTCAATCTTTTTCGTCATCATGGATACGTTAAAAATTCGAGTAATTGTGGAATATGAGTACCGTCGTGGCAGCAACGCGGCACAAGGAGCACGCAACATCAACGACGTTTACGGAGCTAACACTACAAACCAACGCACCGCACCACCTGTTATTGGTTTGCTCGCTTCCGTTCTGGAAATTTCTTCTATAGAGCTAGAGCTAGAGCCTATATAATAGGCTCTAGCTTGACCGTTTTGTACCTATGCATTTCTGGATTTATATTTGAGTTATTTTCTTATTTTGGCCTTTTTAGACCCCTTTTTTATTCCGTAGTCGGGTTATAGTTTTTTAAACTAATTTTTTTTGTGTAGTGAATAAAGTTCGATTTTGAATTGCTATCTTAAAAATGCAGTATTAATGGGCATCGTCGCTGTGTGAAGTGTCCCTTACACGTTCGTTTCGGCGCGCGGTTCGGAACGGCGCGTGCTATTTCCCGCAGTCCAAACTGCTCGTGTGCAAGGCGCTATTACAGTCTGTATAGCGGTATACGCATGCGGCTTGGAGGATAAACGCTTTTCATGTGAATAAACATTATAATGACCGTGGGGTTACTCTTATCAGTGACCTATTGCTGATTGCCTTATCAAATTAATGCCATAATAAAAATTATAATTATGCCTTCTAATTACCTGATTTGACTGAGGAAGAATTGGCTCTTTGAAATGGCAAAGGACGTAAAGTATTATAAAATTGATAAGTAAAATTACATGATCACAGTTCTATTTGAGCAGTATATCTATTATTTATAGTATATTATATTATATTATTATATTATCTATAGTATATTCTACAGTCTACACTGATATTATAAACAAAAATTTGTTTGTTTGCATTGAATAGGCTACGAAACTTCTAGACCGATTTTCATGAAATTTGATACATAATTAGAAGTACACCACGGGGAAGGACTTGGGCGGCGAAATGTACGGTTCCATGACATTTCCTTTAGCGCGCAAAATGAAATGGTCCGTTTCAATAACTTATCTTTCTTTCACCAGTAACTATTTGTTAGAAACGTCAAATTTGTATCGTAAAAAACCGTCAAACGATTGAATGGCGACGTTTTTAACAAATATTTATAGATATATAGGTTAAAAACGTCGCCAAATAACCTTATTGACACCAGCCCTAAGTCTAAATTGTAAGAAAACATTAGTAAGTTAGATGACTTCGAAGTTTAAGTAGATATATAATTATTGTAACCTAAGAAATAACTTTTGATGATACCCTAGTGAAATGAAGCACTGCATTACGCCTGTGTCCTTGTACAGTCGCGTCCATCGGTAACTGTCAAGCGGCGCCCACTTCCGCCGCGCCCGCCATTGTACAGTCGCGTTCATACTGCTAATCCACCAGAAAATGTTAGTGATAAAAATGAAATAATTAGAGGTCACCGTTGACCTCTAATTATCTTTCGCTTCGTCTAATGTGGCGTAGCTATAGCAGTAAAAAGCGATGGTAGAAAAGGACATAGTCAAAAATCTATACAAAAAAACCCCCGAGTCGGCAGTAATTGAATGTTCGGCAATGGGTCCACTATTGAGTTATATTAGATGTCACCAAAAGGTTAACCCCGAAATACGCCGAGTGTAAAAGTAATGTGCAAGAATAAAATAAAAATCATAGTAGGTGTGGATGAAAAATTTGTTGGTGTAGGAACTGTAGGAGTATGTCGTTTGGTTGGTGTTCTAGGTGGGTAGGTGTATACTTCAAGGATTCCAACTCGCCTTAACATAATGACATTTAAGGCTTTTGAGTTTTTTACTGTCCTCACGTGGAAAAATAAATTTTGTGTGATCGCACCCCTAACGCATTAGGCCGCGCCCCGGCCCGCCCTGACAATTGCCACTTTTAATTATTTTGATGTTACTACGGCGGTTCTCATACTAACAGGTCACGTTTATGACTCCAGTCAATTTTCATTAAACTTCTTGCCTCTAATTTTCATTCCTTTCGCAATGAAGATTAAAGAAAAGAGTACTTTTCATGAGAGATTTCATAGTACTTAAAATAATTTATTTACTATTTACTCCACAATTATGATTATTTACGATCAATAAATAGGTAACGCAAATGATAATATCTTTTGAGAAATATAAAAACATACATACAATACCTACAGATTTTTTCTTTACGGGAATGAATAAAATAATATATATAATAACTTTTATGAATACTAAGGCGGGTCAATAAGTCCGTGACTTTTTGAATTTCTAACCTCCTTACTGAAAAAGCAACACTACTCCTGTCAACAGGCATCTGTCAGTTGACTCCTATCAAAATTTGAACTTGCTGCGTCAGTTAGTTTGTGTTTTACAGCTATCTTTATCAGACTATCCAGTAACTTAAGGAAACAATGGAAAAAAGTGAATTTCGTGTGCTTATTAAGCATTATTTTTTGCGAAAAAAAACCATTACCGAGACCAAGGCTAAGCTTGATAAATACTATGGGGACTCTGCACCATCGATTTCAATGGTAAAAAAGTGGTTTACTGAATTTCGTTGTGGCCGTACAAGCACTGAAGATGCCGAACGTCCTGGACGCCCAGTTGAGGTCTCTACACCCGAAACAATCGAAAAAATTCACGATATGGTGTTGGCCGACCGAAGATTGAAAGTGCAAGAGATTGTGGAAGCCATAGGCATCTCGCATGGCTCAGTGGTTTCAATTTTGAATGATCACTTGGGCATGAGAAAGCCTTCCGCAAGTCGACCACAAACGCAATCGTGTAACAACTTCACAGGAAGGTTTGGCGTTGTTTAATCACAATATGGAGGAGTTTTTGCGCCGTTTTGTAACCGTGGACGAAACATAGATCCATCACAACACACCAGAGACCAAACAACAGTCAAAACAGTGGGTTTCTAAGGGTGAATCGGCGCCAAAGAAGGCCAACGTGGGTTTGTCAGCCAATAAAGTTATGGCGACTGTTTTTTGGGATGCACGTGGGATAATCCACATTGACTATCTTCAAAAGGGAAGAACAATTAATGGGGAATATTATGACAACTTATTGGACCGCTTCAATTTGAAAAAAAACCGACCTGATTTGGCCAAGAAAAAAGTTCTTTTTCACCAAGACAATGCAAGGGTGCACACATGTGCAGTTGCCATGGCAAAAATCCATGAATTGGGCTATGAATTGCTCCCACATCCACCCTATTCTCCAGATTTGGCTCCGAGTGACTACTTCTTGTTCCCAAACCTGAAAAAATGGCTCGGTGGAAAAAGATTTGACTCCAATGATGAAGTAGAATGAAGAAGAAATCATATTTTTTGGAAGGGATAAAAAAATTGGAGAAGCGTTGGACAAAGTGTATAGAGCTCAAGGGGGACTACGTTGAAAAATAAAATGATTTATTTATTAAAAAATCTGTGTTTTATTCCAAAAGTCACGGACTTATTGACCCGCCCTCGTATTATGAATAGAATAGGATAGATGCCTAGACGAGGAGCAGTAGTCATCGTGTAGAACAAGTCTATAAGTGTTATTTTTTTAACAAAAACGGAAATATTTTTTTTTGAGTGACCTTATATAAATAGAATTTAAAAAAATGTGTTTGAGTTTGAGACTCAAGAAGTGTATTTATTTTCAATGGTCAGATATCTATTGAATAACATAATATGATGGTCAGATATATTATGTAGGAATGATCCAGTATCATACTAGATCATTCTTAACTCCGTACGGCCCGTTTCAATAACCTATCTACCAAATAACTATTTGTTAGAAACGTCAAATTTGTATCGCAAAAAATCGGCAAATGATGGAATGACGACGTATTTTTTGTTAAATACGTCGTCATTCCATCATTTGCCGGTTATAGTTATTAGTAGATAGGTTATTGAATCCGACAAACCGTGAAACCGAAAAAAAATCCGACAAAAAAAAATCCGTGAACAAAACCGAAAATGCTTGTAAATGGCACTAAATCAGAATGAAACGAAATTATCTATTAGAATTCGTGCTGGACATATTACTAAGTAACGAAATATAGCGAAAGTGGCGAAGGGCCCATACAACACGACTGCCGCCAGCTTCCCTTTCAAATACATACCATAATCAATGCATATACAATTTATGTACCAAAGTCCATTTTATAGACGCACTGCCGTCGTCGTCGGCGTCGACGTCGTTTTGACGACTCTCTCAAGCCGAAGTCGCGGGTTCGATTCCCGCCAAAGGAACAAAGAAAGTTTTCTGAGTTCCCGGGGCATGGATATGTATGAAATATGCGTATAATATAATAAAATCTTAATACGGGACCAGATCGACGTGGTGTAGATACGCCTATTGATATTATTATCAGGTATAGACTCTGCGGCTTATGTGACTGTCTATGACAGAACTCTCATTCATCATGAATGTACAAATCAACTTCTCCGGATGTACAAAGAGAATTAACACCTTGAAACCTTTTTTACCAGCTAATCTATTAAGTAATTCAGTAAAGGGAGTAAATTTTGTGGAATATGACCGGCGTACGAGCTGACAGTTTGACTGATTGATGGCAAGCGTTTACCTTCGACCGCGGACACCCGCGACTTCAATCACAACGCTAGTAGTGTTATCTCCGGTTAAGCCGGCTATTTCATGCCGAAACATAGCTCGGTTATTAACAGTATTTGATTACGCGCTAATTTTGTAAACATATCAAACAGAAACAACTTTAAAAATAAAACAAAAACTTTATTCATTTTAGTCTTTATATTGATATTGTTTCATGGACCGATCTATAAACCATGTCATAATGGTCTTATTATGTCAGGGCTAATAAGGTATTGGAAAGGCTTCGGTGAGATTGTGATAATATATGACGCCCCCTGTTTTATCAGACTGTAAACATAAATCGCAGCGTTTGGTCGAAATTGATTTATTGTAACTAGAGGTTTATTAAATTCATAAAATTTTAAGTTTGAATATTCTGAAGGTCTTTTGCCTTTTAAATACGATACGAAATAAAAAATGTAAATGTTGTCTATATATTTAACAGAATGAATGAAATGAAAGTCATACTGACAAAGGTACACTTGTAACAAATTTGTATCATACACATTACGCATGCATGTATTTAAATCAACTTCTCTAGTGTGAGTAGGTAATTAATCTGAGGTAGTGTGTGTAATATTATTTTTATTAATTAAATGTATTTTTAAGCATTATTACATTAAAAATATTAGTGCATCTCCTTCCTCCTCCTTATAAACTTGAACTGTGCCAAATTTCATACTCCTCCTTTAGCATATATATTTTATTACAACAGAGTACAAAGTTTTTGCTTTACCTATGTATTAATATAATAAATATGATATAGTAAAATACTTAATGTCTTTCATTTAAAGTTATGGGCCATACTGACCGTCCACCCTGCAAAACCAGCACCGATGGCCGTCATTAGTATCAATAGTGTCAACTGTCAATAATTTATAATTTTTGCCCACAAGCCCGCTTCAAGGCTGCAGCATTGGATTTGCAGGATAGATGGTCAGGATGGATGGTCAGGATACTTATTAACCGTAAAACACCGGTAACAATTTTCATATTGACCTATTATACATAATATAATATAACTATAAATCGTTTGTATTAAGTTGGTAAGCTGATTGTGAGTTTAGTTGTAAAAAAAGTAAATTCAAATTTATTTATTCCCCAAGAATATGGTACAGTAGGTGTATTGAGTTCGACATATTCCACTTCATAAATAGTGTGCAAATATTAATAAAAACGTTAAAATAAAATGTCAGATTTAATAATGAGAAAAAAATAAATTAATAAAATATAATGTAGTGTTGTTTTTAACGTTTGAATGTTACATGATATCTATTCGATCATTAAAATATTCATTGATTGTATAATATGTTTTGTTAAGTAGGCACGTATTCAACTTTAAGAGACTGTAATTTCATAAAATATATTTTATTATTTTTATTATTAATATTATTATGCTCATTTATAACCAAATTTAGTAGCGACCCGCCCCAGTTTCGCACGGGTGCAAATTGCTATGTGTTATACCTACATATAGACCTTCCTTTTGAATCACTATACTATAACAATAGACTGTATTGCTGAAAACTGCACTAAAATCCGTTGAGTAGCTTAAAGGATCTAAACGAACAGGAAAGGAAGCGACCTCGTTTATAATACTATGTAAAGATTTAAGAAAATGTGACTCCGATTCACTTGGAAATACTTGTTGTTTATTATTACAAAAACATTGAAAATTTTCACCCCCGTCTCTCGTATGAAGCGCCATTACATTTCCAATTTGGCAAGAGTTTTAGGGCTTTTCGAACGTAATTGTGTTAACTCTGCGTCAAGTACTGAGGTTCACTCGGCCACTGCCAATGAAGCTTTCCTTTGTCTCCCACACCCGCGCCAGATTTGGGAAAAGCTTTTTTCTTTAGCAATTGTAACTGTTACTAAGCTAAAACTAAAAACTGTAAGGTTTTTCTTATGGACATCATTACTTAATTTTTTCTATTATTTCTCTCTTTTCAACCATAAGGTTTAGTAGGTACTGGGTAAATAATATTAATTGTCTAGTTTTAAGAGAAATATAAATAGCAGTAGTTGATTCAGATATAAGCTAGCACGGCGTAATATAACTAAACTTTTGACTATTCCTATATATAATAGGAATATATAGGAACACAGAAAACTCAACTTTTGAGTTTAATACACATCCATTTATTAAATATGCGTATACCTAATATAATAAAAGTATTAAATATATATAATTAGATTTTTTAACAACGTGGAAATAAAAGATCTTTACATCGAAAGAAACAAATATTTAATGCTATTATTTCACAATATAAATAATATTCTACAGCACAAGATATTCATAAGAATTTAAATACAAAAGTCTGTCTTGACATTCATTGTCAAGTATATAAAGTGTATCAAGGAGGAGCAATGAAGTTACATCTCTCCCTCCAGATCAGACTCAAATCGCTGCAGCTGTAGGAGCTGGTACCATCTTCGTAATGTGATATATATTTTATTCACATTTCTTGTGACCTGTGTCTACACTGTATGTAGAGTCAGATATCTTTTCCAAAACCTCAAATGACACAATCATTAGTTCATCTAACTTTCTTCTATTACGTTTATTTCCATTTTCAATGTATACAAAATCACCAAATTCCAGATCTAGATCTCTCCTCTTTCTATTGAATTTTTGCTTATTGTATAAATGTGACTACATAGAATTTTCAAATGCCAATTTTCTGTCCCTTTTTAAATATTCAACTGCAGAATCTGTGGAGCAACAAGGTTACATATGTAAGTATATAAAAGTATTAAATATACTTCCCGTTGTTTGGTATCTGTAACACGAGTTCTTCGTGTGCTTGTCACAGGACCAGAGTGACGTGGTGTGAAGCGTCCATAGAAAAAATAACTAATACTACTTCTATTATAAACACTTCTACACATGAGCACAATTTGATCAAGCGATCGCGGGCAGTGAGCGCTAGACGACGATAAAATAATATTTTTACTAAGCTTTATAAATGATTTAAAGTTGCCAAGTTGTCATCGGTAATTACGATTTAAAGTTGCCAAGTTGTCATCGGTAATTACGACGACGAAGTTCGAGAACATAAAAGTATTTGATATAGCATCGCTAAGTGACTTATACATCTATGCCACTTACCGATGTTTATGGCAAATCCCATATATTTTTATTTAGGATCTTCGTCGTCGTAATTAGCGATGGCTACTTGACTAAAGGTTTTATTTGAAAAGCGCCAAACCGACAAACTGTCGGTTGTTTATCTATGAATTAGCGCTATTGGTTTGGTAACGGATATCTGAACAAAGTAAGTGACATAGTTTGGTTCAAATAGCATTAAATATTATCAAAATTTTTAGAAATAAGAGCCGCTGGCCATCTGTGGCTGTCGCAAGTAGCACATAGTATGCGCTGAGCTTTAAAAAATCTCAAATGTACTCAAAAGTGGCAAATCTCAGTAAATTCCTTTATTAATTTTCCTCGTCCGGGGAAGTGAATAACTGAGTTATTAATTTACATCTAAACAAACTCGAACTCGAACGACGAACTTCCAAATCACGAGCAATGGGATTAACTAAGGGGCTGCAGTCTTGTTTATTCTTATGAAAAACTTCTCAATTCCTTTTATTCTAGAATAAATTGAAGACGGAAATCTACTTTTTTTTCTAAATAAATAATCTCGTCCATCAATAAAAAATCTAATATACTCGGTTACAGTAATTTTAATACTAATATATATCTACATTTCATATTTACGATGTATACTTCTATACTAATATTATAAAGAGGAAAGATTTGTTTGTTTGTTTGCATAATAGGCACCGAAATTACTAAGCCAATTGTAATGAAATTTGGTACAGATATAGAGTAGACCATAGGGAAGGACATTTTTATACAAAAAAAGTACAGTGTTCCCGTGGGATACTGAGTTTTAAGACTACTCTTAAAAATATACTTTTAAGACTACTCATAAAAATATTTATTTCAACATATTTAATATTTATATGTATCTTTTCCTATGTCCTTCGTCTACTTTTTATTGCGGTAACATGCACGGTTCCCCGGGGATTTCCTTTTGCGCGCACGAAGTCAGGGGCATTATATATTTTACTAAACGTTTTATGTAATATTCTTTAGTTATATTCTTATAATAATAAGAATCTTTAATATATACTTTATATTCTTTATATTCATCTCGGAAAATCCTCGCATTAGTTAATAATACTCATAATATTTAAAAGGGTGCAAAGAAAACTTGAGTAGGTACAATATTATAATGGGTGCCTTCCTAACATTGTCATACAAACTACAAACTTTAATTTCGTATTTTATAACTACAAGTTGATTACTAATACAATATTTAACTACTAGATATGTTTACAACGAGCTACTTAAAATAGCTGAGATTATTTTTAGCACATATTTGATGTTTCTAAAACCGGAGCTAAATCAAATTTTTATCCTTTTTTATGGTACCTATAATTCCCATTTTACCTATTTTCGTCTTCTAAATATGTTACGTTTGACTTCATAAAAATCCTATTTGCCATTAAGAGGCACTTAAGAGGCGAATATTTTTAAATTTTCATATTCAATAATAATTAATCTTTTTTGACGTTAATGAGATAAGGGGAGATATTCCATCATACGTTAAAATAATCTCAACACAAACCAACATCTGCTATTTACGTTTACTGTGTTTGGATTAAAATCATAAGATACGGCGTTTTGTTTTGATAGAAAATGTACCATGACATTTTCTATCTCATACACTCACTTCTAAAATAATATTATACAGAGAGAATATTTGTTTGTTTTGATTAAATAGGATCCGAAATTACTAAGCCCACAAAGAAAATTGGCATAGATATAGAGTTGACCACGAGGAGGGACATATTTATCCCGAAAAAGTACAGTGTTCCCGTGGGATAACGGTATTTACGCGGGCGGAACATCTTGTATCAAAAAGATTTTTGACGGTAAAAACAAATATCTATACGAAAAAGTAATTTATTTCCTTAGCTTCCTTTGAAAACGCTTTTTTCATAACATGTAATTTCTAGCTTATAAACATTGGAATTGAGGAAAAGAACAGAATATGTATAAATGTATAAAAGTAATTAAAAGTTTCATTTAATTAACAAACAACGACTCGTTTACTATTAGCCCGGCATGTTTATGAGCGTTAGACACGAAAACGAAAATCGTACGTGAAAAACGAAGTAAAATTACTACACATCAGGTGGTAAGTAAGATCGTTATCTGCGACGTCGATCGTCAATAAAGTAAAATTTATGTTTTGCCTTTCGTGACAGGACTGATTATATTCTATACAGACCAACTGACTTCGTTTCTAAGTACAGTCACAATAATTGTGCTATAATGTGTACCAAATTTTTTAAAGATATCTGTAGACTACAACCATCGCTTTAAATATCTTAGCAAATGGCAAAATATTTTTTATAACGTAAGATTTTCCTAACAATTTTGTCGCGTAATATTTATGTTAATAGTTGTGATTCAAAAGTGTATTTGATATTATTATAACAAAACTACTTTATTGCATTATTTTATATTTACCTACAAGAAATTTATTCCATTACGAATTACGATAAAAATATTTAAACAGGTACGTACGGGGAGATATACAACAATGGGTAAAATACCCTTTCTTTTTACCCGACTACGGCTAAGCTAAAAGGAAGGGTAATGATTTTGGCAGTCTACGTATGAATGAATGTATGTTTATTCCACCGTAGCGCCTTATCTGCTGTTCGTATTTTAATAAATTAAATTTCAATAGATTTGTAACGAATGCCCGGATTACATGGACTCTACATATAATTTACGTAGTCGGGTTATAGTTTATATAAAAAGGTATAGTTATTTCCTGATTTCTGTCGCTCTAAGCTCATAGCTCTCATCGTTAGTAACGAATCATAGGCAATATAGTATAATGTGTCAATTTTATGGTCTGCCTGTATTTCGGTCCGCTACCAGCACGGCGAGACGCTCCATCGCCTATAATCACCACAGGAAGATATTAACGTTATTGCTATTGATTTATTAATTGTTTGATTAGTAGGTATGCAGTAACAAAGATCCCTACATACAAAGAGCTATAGATAAGAAAGGGGGTAGGTAGATTACAGGTAAGTAAATGACATCTTCTGGACAAACAATTAATTGATATGTAATCGATTGCGATAAAATATCGTAAATATTATAATTCCAGTAAGCCGAAGACTTTCCATTAACATTATATATCGCGATATCTCCCGAGCGTTCCCGTCGGTGTCGATTAAGATTTTTTTTATAAATAAATATATGCCGACTATGTTATTCGGGTTGTTATTACGAATATATTGATACGTCATTTATTAAAATCGGATGAGTAGTTTAGGAACTACGGTGGAACAAACATACATGCGTAGGTTGTACAATGTATATAGGTACAAACATAGACTGCCAAAATCACTACCCTTTCGTAGTCGTTTTCGCAACGCGATGTGTTCAACATCATAAGGGTTTTTTCGCATTCGTTACTGTCAGAATTCGTAAATGTGGCCTATTTATAATTAATACTAAGGCTGGTGTGGCCCTACCTTTACACTAACACTTTACCTCTAGTTTCGTACTAACGACGCAATCTGAGAGCCAAAAGTCAATTTGTTACGGAACAGGTCCGACATCCAATTTGATGGCGCTTCCCGATTTCTGGTAAATGTACAGAATTTGCTTTCATAACATTAAAATTAATTCCGTGTTTATAACAAAAAATGATAGTTAACTGTAACTACATAGAATTCAAATTAATTATCATTTCAGCTTCTTGCCTGAAACAAGAAACAATCTCATTAAGCTATTTAATGTTGGTGAAATATCTTTTAAAACCTATCAATTTTTAACATCCCAACCTAACATAGTATTCTTATTAATTTATGATATACACAACCATTTACTTGTATCCTACTAATATTATAAATGTGAAAGTTTGTGAGGATGGATGGATGCACGGATGGATGGATGGATGGATGTTTGTTACTATTTCACGCAAACCTAATGAACGGATTTCGATGAAATTTGGTATGGTAGTAGTATAGGCTCTGCATTAAGACATAGGCTACTTTTTATCTCGAAAAAGTACAATGTTCCCAAAGGGATACTATATTTACGCGGGCGAAGCCGCGGGCAACAGTTAGTCATAAATAATAATTATTAATGTACATACATATTTATACATTCTTAACAACTTTAAAAAATATTAAAATACTAACATTGTAGCTATGTTATTATTTACTGGGAAAGTTGAGTGTCTGAGAACACCGTCTTCACGATTCTCCAGTTTTTAGCCGCATATCTCATGAATAAAATAATTCTACATTATTAGGTATTATATTAATACGTAAAGCGAAAACTTTCAGTACAGTTTTATGAGAATTGTGCGAGTGGAATGGAGGAGTATCATTATTGTCACAGTTAAAGTTTATGTGGAGGAAGGTGTGCAGAAAGCTAATTTCTTTTTTTAACAATGCCTAGAAATACATAAAATTAATAAAAATAACAACAACACACACTACAATAACTTCTATAGACGAAAGACTCGGCGTTTTTCGGGATTGACCATTTGGTGATATCAAATATGATTTTAATCTTGACTCTGGGTCAATTTCGGACAACACCTTTGGCACTGTTACGTACTATTCAGTCGTGATAATTTACCATGGATATTGAATGCTTCAACAACAAGTGCTCTATTCGCCGTGTGTTGCGTCCGTCCATTATATGGCGTTTAAAAAGAAATTCCACAAAGGTATGGCTCCAACAGGGCGGTTCTACTAATTCTAATATATTATTGTACTCTTAAAATACAATACTCATACAATAAGCAACTCTATAATACTATTAATAATATCTATATACGCTTCACACCACGTCCATCTGGCCCCGTGGTAAGTATCCGAAGAACTTGTGCTACGGGTATCGAACAACGAGAAGTATATTTAAAACTTTTATAATATACATATATTTAAGATTTTTATTATATTACACACATATTTCATACACATCCATGACCCGGGAACACAGAAAACTTTTTGTTCATTTGGCGGGATTCGAACCCGCGACCTCCGGCTTGAGCGCCAACGCGCTAACCGCAGAGCCACCGAGGTCGTCATTGCAATATAAAGTGCGATAACGTACAATATATTATTATAGTTGATCTATAGTGCCAATTTTACGAAAAGGAAAAGTCAAAGTAAACTCACGCGGACACGCGTCGGAAGTCGCTAACGATCGGAACACGTAATAGAGGATGCTGCGACCCCGCCAGGTCAGTCCTGCTCCGTCTCATATTGTCCGGAGTGACCTTTGACCTTCGTATTTACCTATACTCCCATATTGTCCGATATAACCTTTTAGTGTGCAATTTTCATGGCCTCTAATATCAAAATTAGTCTTGTAGATCTCTCGTAGTTTTATTTAGTATATAGTTTGTGGTTTATGAGAAGCCTTCTACCAAGATCAAGATATCTTTGATAAGCATCAAGATATATTTGTAAAGGTCTACGCCTACTGTATTTATAAAAGTACTAGCTTTTGCCTGCGGCTTCGCCTGCGTGGAAGAGTGTTATTGGAGAAAAAACTTTATCAGCCAATAACGGTATGTACTCACTGCAATATACTTTTGTATACAATATTGAAAATTGTTTTTAGGGTTTCATACCCAATGGGTAAATCGCTATCACCTCGACGCGACGTGCGAGACCGCTTGATATTATACAGGGTGTTTGGTAGGGAGCTGTACATACGCCTAGGGTAGAAGCTAGGGATGGTCTGCTACCTACCCCCGCCCATTATATTGACCTTGACCGCCAGATATTATTTTAATGACTTTTTTTTGATTTTTAAGGAAAACTCGATATTTTTGACTAAAACTACCTGTAGCTCAAAATCTATCCATAGGACAGGTCTGCTAATGGTCTTGTTGTAATTGTTAGAGTCTTATTGTACTCTAAAAATTAATTTCACACACGAAAATTGTAGAAAAGAAAAGTTATGGGACCTGAAGTACCGTAGTAAGGAAAAACAATAATTTTAATGGCCACTTTCTATGGGGTTTAAAAAAAATTTAACAGGGTTGGAGTTCTTCTGATTTTTTCGAAACATCCCCAGTCTATACCCTTTCTAATGATATGCTAAAAGTGTTATTATCACTTTTAGTTCCGAAGTTATTAATTATTTTCCACAACTAAGGCACTTTAAGCAACAATTTCAACTAATGAAAATTAAATGTGTCCAACCGTAAAAGGATAGCAAATTGGTGACCATTAACTTGTAAACATGCTCGGCACCTCTTCCTCATCTCCACGGTCACCGTGCCAAGCAGCAGTTCTTCACGCATCTTATTGAAAGCGCCGTGTATCTTGCTTATCAAAACCTCCCTTGTTGGTACTTCCTCTGCGTAAACCAACTCTTTCGCCCTTCCCCAGACGTAGAAATCAAGTGGGGTAAGGTCAGGTGACCTTGTAGGCTAGGGAATTGGCCCGCCCCGACCTATCCAAGCATAGGGAAGGAGTTGCTTAAAAACCCTCACAACTAGGCTCCAATGGGCAGGACAGCCGTCGTGCTGAAATACTATGGGCCGATCATCATCAAACACGTCTTCCACTAAAACGGGCAATTCATTTTCGAGGAAATGAAGGTAGTTTTGCCCGTTTAAGTTGTCTGGCAAGAAGTGTGGCCCTATCAAGCGATTGCCGATGACGCCTGCCCATACGTTCACTGAGAACCTTCTTTGGAATCCTTTGTGCCTCTTCACTCTTGGGTTTTGCTCTCTGGGTGCCCGCCCAGTGATGGAGATTGTGGTAGTTAACAATTCCTTCTCTGTCAAACTTTCACTCATCGGTCCAGAGAATACTCCGCAAAAAATTTATGTCTTCCACGTCAGTATGGAGCAAGTGGTGGCAAAACTGCATCCTCTATGTGTAATCGTTTTCCTCTAAGCCTAAAAAAAAATATTTAATGTTTTGTCATTCAATGTGATTTGTCCCTATGAATTGTTAGCGATGTAACATTGATTTCTATCTCTGCCTTTCCGTTTCCCTCTCTCTCTCACACACATACTCACGTTAATTTTAAAATTGTCTATGAAATGCACGTACTAGTTCTAGGTTTTCAAGTCAAGTTTTTTCAGTCAAGTTTTTTTAAGCTCGCATGTCATTCACATGACATGCGAGCTTAAAAAAAACTTCATGTAAAATAATTACCTTGTAAAGGGGTGTAGTGGAAAGAATGATTTCCATTTTCCCGGAGATCAGACCAGACTTTCCACACGCTTAACTCAAGTGTCCGAGCTACGGTTCTGATACTTCTGGATCTTCCGTAAATAGGGCCAATATCCGTTGGTCATCAGCCCCACAATTGGTTCAAATCTGTTGACACTTGGTTCTCGGAAATTTAAACCTCCGGTTTGTCGTAGACGCCGAAAAGAAGAGCCAAACGTCTGGTGGTTGGGTATGCGTCGCTCAGGATACCGCTCTTGATAAATCCTCCGCGCTTCGCGCCCATTGCAATTAGCCATTCCATACACCAACAGGATGTCGGCGTACTCTTCGTTGGTAAATCCAGGCATTTTACTAACAATCAACGTAAGGTAATAACAACAAAACTTAACACGAACGAAGTAATAACAAACTCAACAAAATTAAAGAAAACAGTGGAGTGTAGTGACGGCAAGTACGTGAGCGAAGATGGGCAAATCTCGACTGACAAACAAAGACCCCACCGAGTTACCTGCCGCCGTCGACCCGAGAGTGAAAGAGACAGAAATAAGTCTTGCTCTCATTGAGTGAGACAGTAAATTTTACGTGCCAACTGTGGGCCAAACTGGTTTAAATTCCGGGAATTACATTTGTCTTACAAAGGTACAATCGTGGTGGTAAAAGTGCCTTAGTTTCAGAAATGAATTAATAACTTCGGAAATAAAAGTGATAATAACACTTTTAGCATATCATTAGAAAGGGTATGGACTGGGGATGTATTAAAAAAATCAGAAGAACTCCAACCCTGTTAGATTTTTTTTAAACCCTAGAAAGTGGCCATTAAAATTATTGTTTTTCCTTACTACGGTACTTCAGGTCCCATAACTTTTCTTCTCTACAATTTTCTGGTGTGAAATTAATTTTTACAGTACACTAAGACTCTAACAATTAAAACAAGACCATTAGCAGACCTGTCCTATGGATAGATTTTGAGCTACCGGTAGTTTTAGTCAAAAATATCGAGTTTTCCTTAAAAATAAAAAATAAAGTCATTAAAATAAAACCTGGCGGTCAAGGTCAATATAATGGGCGGGGGTAGGTAGCAGAAGATCCCTAATTTCTACCCTAGGCGTATGTACAGCTCCCTACCAAACACCCGGTATAAATAAAGATTTCTTTAAGTTTTCTTTTATTACATAAAGGAAAAAATTATGTATTTATCATATGTATTTATTTGATAAAGAAAACAATATTTATGTAATATAGGGAAGCCTATATTTTACATAAAGAATAAATAATTTATGTAATACATGGAAGCCTATGTATTAAATAAAGAAAACATTATTTATGTAATAAATGGTAGCCTATGTATAACATAAATAATGTTTGCTTCATATAATACATAGACTACCATGGATTAAATAAATGTTTTCAAACAATAATGTTTTCTTTATGTAATATACGGGAGCCTGTATTTTACATAAAGAATACATAATTTATGTTATACATAGTAGCCTTTGTATTACATAAAGGAAACATTATTTATGTTATACGAAATATATATAAAGGAAACTTTATATATGTAATAAATGGTAGCCTATGTATGACATAAATAATGTTAGCGTCATGTAATACATAGGCGACCATGTTTTACATAAATAATGTTTTCTTCATAAAATAAATACATTTAATAAATACATAATTTTTTCCCATAAGTAATAAAAGAAAACATAAAGAAAACTTAATTTATATAAAACATAATAGCCTTTTTATTAAATAAAGAAAACATTATTTCTGTAATAAATGGTAGCCTATGTATAACATAAATAATGTTTTCTTTATGTTATACATAGGTTACCATGTATTAATTAAGGAAAACATAATTTATGTAATACATGGTAGCTTATGTATTACATAAATGTTTTTTAATGTGATACATAGGCTTCTATGTATTACATAAGGAAAACATTATTTATGTATTACATGGTAGCCTATGTATAACATAAATAATGTTTGCTTCATGTAATACATAAGCGACCATGTATTACATAAGGAAAACTTTATTTATGTAATAAATGGTAGCCTATGTATTACAAAAATAATGTTTGCTTTATGTAATACATAGGCTACCATGTATTACATTAATTATGTATTCTTTATGAAAAATGTAGGCTCCCGTATATTACATAAATAATATTTTCTTCATGTTATACATAGGTGACCATGTATTACTTATGTATAACATAAGGAAAACATTTTTTATGGGTGTCTATATTTTACATAATGGATACATAATTTATGTAAAACATGGTAGCCTATGAATAATATAAACAAAACATTATTTATGTAAAAATGATAGCCTATGTATTATATAAGGAAAAGATTATTTCTGTAATAAATGGTAGCCTATGTATAACAAAAATAATGTTTCCTTTATGTAATACATAAGCTACCATGTATTACATAAATAACGTTTTCCTTATGTAATACATGGTAGCCTATGTATTACATAAAGCAAACTTTATTTATGTAATACATAGGCTACCATTTATTACATAAATAATGTTTTCCTTCTGTAATATATGGTAGCCTATGTATAACGTTAAACAATAATGTTTTTTTAATGTAATGCATAGGCTTCTATGTATTACATAAGGAAAACATTATTCATGTAATACATGGTAGCTTATGTATTAAATAAATGTTTTTTTAATGTAATACATAGGCTCCCATGTATTACAGAAGGAAAATATTATTTATGTAATACATAGGCTACCATGTATTACAGAAGGAAAACATTATTTATGTAATACATGGTAGCTTATGTATTACATAAAGAAAACATTATTTATGTAATAAATGGTAGCCTATGTATAATATAAATGTTTTCTTCATGTAATACATAGGCGACCATGTATTACATAAATGTTTTTTTAATGTAATACATAGGCGACCATGTATTACATAAATAATGTTTTCTTTGTGTAATAAATAGGCGACTATGTATTACATAAATAATGTTTTCTTTATGTAATACGTAGGCTACCATGTATTACATAAGGAAAACATTATTTATGTAATACATGGTAGCTTATGTATTACATAAATGTTTTTTTTTAATGTAATACATAGGCTACTATGTATTACATAAAGAAATCATTATTTATGTAATACATAGGCTACCATGTATTACAGAAGGAAAACATTATTTATGTAATACATGGTTGCTTATGTATTACATAAATGTTTTTTTAATGTTGTACATAGGCTACTATGTATGACATAAGGAAACATTATTTATGTAATACATAGGCTACCATGTATTACAGAAGGAAAACATTATTTATGTATACATGGTAGCTTATGTATTACATAAAGAAAACATTATTTATGTAATAAATGGTAGCCTATGTATAACATAAATAATGTTTTCTTTATGTAATACATAGGTTACCATGTACCATGTAATTTAAAAGATACACCAACAAGGAACAAACATTTATAAAAGCTAAAATTGCACATTCATGTTTGCATATCTAAATGCTGCCTTAATTATAGGTGTAATACAGCTTGCATCTTTTATTTTATTTTATTTTTATTTTTATTTGATCAAGGTACAAAAATAATTAATGAACTAAGTCTTTACAAATAGGTTAGTAAGTTAATACATTGGTGAATTCATTAATCTAAATATTGTACACAGCTTTTGTTAGTAAAAAAAAGAGAAATTACATTGACAATCAACGTCTTCATTTAGGAAAATATTTGAAAAACTTTAAGGTGCATTATGTATACCTAACTAATTAACGTCTATAATAGTTTGTTACAATCAAGCAAAGAGATCTTATAAGCAGAAATTTTTTGATGAAAGATATCGATATTTACATCAGTCTTTGAACAAAATATGTCATTATAGGACTGACACATGCGACGTAGCGGATTATTCCGTCCAACGTTATTGCTAAAAGGTGGAATGTCAAAGAGCACTGGCTTTCGTTTAGGGCGTTTACTAATAGATAAATTGATGTTTGCAAGCAATTCATCACTGAGCACACCATTGACAATCTTATGGAGCGCACATAAGTCTGCAATATTGCGACGTTGCCCTAAACTGGTAAGACGGTAATGGAGAAGGCGATCCTCATATTCAGGTAGAGTATTTCTTAGGTTATCTTTGTTGCTTAGGTATCTAAGAAATTTTCGCTGTATTGACTCTATACTTTCGCTATCAATTTTATATATGGGTGACCATATAGGTGAGCAATATTCCAATTGTGATCTGACCAGAGCGGTGTACAGCATCTTAAGTGACTCAGTATTTTTAAAAGGTTTTGCAGTTCGTAATACAAAATAGAAAATTCTTTTTGCTGCTGTGATCATAGTTTGATAATGAAATTTAAAATTTAATGAGGAATCATACCAGACACCTAGGTCACGAACTAAATTAACTCGAGTCAGATGCGATCCAGCTATAGTATAATAGTATTGTAATGGTTTCTTTTTTTTTGTGAAAGTTATATATTGGCATTTTTTAACATTAAGGTTCATGTCATTTGATAAACACCAGTAATATACAATATTAATGTTATGCTGAAGAAGAACACAGTCATTGATATTTGCTATTTCGTTGAACAATTTTATGTCATCAGCATAAGCTAGACATGGACATGTAAATTTATCGAGTAAATCGTTTATATGTATTAAAAAAAGGAGAGGACCTAAGTTAGAGCCTTGTGGAACGCCTGACATTGGTTCGAAAGGTATTGAGTCAAAACCGTACAGGGCAACAATTTGGGTGCGATTAATAAGATATGAATGAAACCATCGATGAAGATCACCATGAATTCCTAGATGTTGAAGTTTGATTAAAAGTACATTGTGATTGACGCGGTCGAATGCCTTGGAAAAATCCAAATATATTGAGTCAACTTGGGATTTTTTATTAAAAGACTGACATAGGAAATTTGAGTATACCAGCAAATTAGAAAGTGTTGACTTACCTGATATAAAACCGTGTTGTTTTGGGCTGAGACAGTGAAGTATATGGTTGTAGAGTGAATCATATATCATTCCCTCAAAGATCTTAGCTAAGCAATTGAGGATGCTAATAGGCCTGTAATTTGTGACATCATTTTTGTCACCGCATTTATAAATGGGTGTTATTTTTGCTATTTTCCATAAATCGGGGAAAGTGCCTTGGCTAAGCGATTTGTTAAAGATTATACTCAAGGGGGTACTCAGAGCTGAACCACACATCCGTACGAAAAAAGGTGGGATACCGTCCGGGCCACTCCCTTTCGAAATGTCGATTCCGCATATACGTTTATAGACATCGCTTTCGCTAACCTTCAAGCGACTAAGAATATAGTTTGCAGCTTTAAAGTCGGGTTTGTAGGATGTGGAGCTAATATTGGGGGACTTATGAACAGAAGAAAAGTATTCTGCAAACAAGTTTGCTATTTCCGCACCAGTAGTGGCAGTTTTATCCTTATACTTAACTGATAATGGGAGATCGTTAGTCATGCGTTTAGCCTTGGTATAACGCCAGAAGGCTTTGATATTTTTGGCTAAATCTTCTTCTATGTTTGATATGTACTTTGCAAAACATTTATATATCATACATTTTGTGCGCGTTCTGAGCAGGGAATACGAGTCATAATCGCGGGGATTGCGGTAAGTTTTGAATTTATGATGGTACTTGTTTTGTTCTTTTAGGGCTTTTATTAGTGGTTTAGAAAACCATGACGGGTAGTGACTATTTTTGTAAGTTGAAAGAGGTGTGCATTTGTGTAAAATGTCGAACACTTTGTTATAAAAAAATTGTATGTAATCATTAACATTGTCTATACTTTTAGCATAACGTTCCCAATCTATTTATTCAATTTCAGTTTTACATTTCGTGTAATCAATTTTTCGAAAATTCAATTTTTGCAATGATGTGTTTTCTTTTAAAGATTTATATGACTCGATTGTAAAATCGAGTGGGGGATGGAACTTATCAATTTTGCTTAATGGGAGAGTTTGAGAAACATTTGTCACATTTAGGTCCGATAGTATTAGTTCTAGTACGTTATTACAGCAGTTAGAAATTCTGTTAAACTGATTAAGATTGTTTTTCAAAATGAACTCGTTTAATAATGAGAGTCTCTCGCAGTTTTTAGTCGAGGTATTCGTTTGTGGACCGAGCCATGACGTATCGGGAATATTGAAATCGCCCATCATCAATGTTTTATTTTTTGGGCATGATGTAATAGTTTGACTACATAGGTCAAGAAAAATTTTAAAGATCTCTAGGGAGATGTACGATGGTATATAAGCCAGACACACGTTTATGAAGTAATTTTTGTCAAAAATTATGCGAATACATACATGCTCTATGTCACTTTCTAAATTTAAAACTTCGAAATCTATGTCCTTTTTTAGTGCTATTAATACTCCACCTCCGTGATTTTTACCATATAGTTTTTGGAAATTAGTCGTCCTGTCTCTTCTTATAACTCGATATCTATCATCAAAAAGCTCAGATGACAACACAGAATCAGTAAGCCAAGTCTCAATAAAGCATATAATATCATAGTCACAACAGAGCACAGAGTTATATATTTCGAGACATTTTGATTTTGAACCTCGTATATTTTGTACGTAAACTTTAAGGTGTATATTACTATACATTTTAAAAAAAATTTAACTTGCTAACTATTGCATTCTACGGTAATAACTTAAACGATTTTCTCTAGAGAGTGTTAGGACTTAATGAGTATGAACCTAGAGTTCTCATCTTTACGCACGAAAATCTGTCCATCTCTAACCCAAACAAATTTGTACTTCATTTCTTTGGCCTTTAGTCGAGCAGCATAATGAAGTGCTTTATTAGCCGGAGACAAGTGTTCGGCGACGTAAATTGGGGTGTTTTCGCCTGGGTATCCCAGAATACTTGTACTGATTTTGTTGTTAGGATTAGATTTGTTGTAGCGGGATACAGATGAAATGAATTCGTCGCGACGCCTTGGACTAATCAATTTGGCAACAATAGTGCGCGGCTTTTTGCTATCCTTATTAAATTTAGCTACTCTTGTTACTTTCACGATATCATTATCGCTGACTGAATATGAAGTCGCTTCAGCAATTTTTTTGATAATATTGCATAAATTTTCAGATCTCGATTCGCTTACACCATGTATCTCAATATTGCAGTCTCTTAATTGTTGTTCAAGAAGGTTAATTTTTTCATTTAGTTTATGCAAATCATCGGTGTTCTGGGTGATTAATTTTTCGTGGCGATCGCTGTCAGAGACAAGTTTGTCCATCCGAGCACTAAACTCGTCGTATTTGTCGCTAAGAAAAGCTACAGAAGTTTGCAGGTCCTTTACCAAGTTTTCTAAAGGTGTTATGACCGCAGCCAATTGTTCGCGAATCAGTTTAGGTAACTCTATTTTCAGAGCGCTTATTATTTCGTCTTTGTACGAAGAACCCTGAGAAGCACCTATATCAGGTGAGTGAAGCTCGTTTGTTATATCTTCACATAGAGCTAGTGATAAAGCTGACTTAATCGGAGTGTTGGAGTTGTCACCGCCTCGTTTTATCTTGGCAGAACAGTCGGGACAGGTCCATCCTTCATTGAATTTTGGTGATAAGGCAGCGTTACTCTGGTAGTTAACACAGGTGTTATGGAATGTTTTACGACATTTGGAGCAATTGATTAGTATTTTATTTCCACGCTTCACCTCCTTATTGCAGCCGCCACAGGTAAGTGTCATGTTATTTTTTAGAATAAAAAAAAACAAAGTAATAAAATAGAAAATAAAAAAACCAAAAAGTATCTCCTTGGGTTTGAACTCAGGCTCTATAGCTCCCACGCAGAGACGACTTGCGCTTGGACCGCTAGGCTAGTATGGGGCCCGCTTCACAGTGGTTGACAGCTAGTTAACAGTTGACACCGTAGTTGTTGATGAAGTTTGATAACTACCCTATATGTCAGTTATTGTTCCGCAATTAATAACACAAATTGCTTGAAAAAACAGTCAAATTCAGAGATTTTCGAGAAAAATATTTTGATTCACGATAGATTGACACTTTGTCCGAAATTTGAGCACAAAATTGTAGCACTTAGACGATTTTGAACACGCGAATTAATATTGTTTTAGCAGGAGCTCGCAATGCACTTGTGTACTTGTGGGTGTGTGATATGCAGTATTTTATAAGTACTTACATAGTTTTAGGGAGATAAGTTAGTATGAATTTATATAATTTACTAATTAAACATAAATAAATCAATCACTTAAGTAATAAACTAAGAATTTAAATGGTTGAAACTAAACAAAGTTGTTCGACAATTACTTCAATTTTTATTACGTTCTTATTATTTTTTTAAATTCAATTAACTTATTTGAGAATATACAGGCCTCGGTCGTACATGATATATAATTGTTATATGTCCTGCACATTCTATTAACCGGTGAGGATTGCCCCAAGTTAGTTTTAGCAAAGTTAATGTGGAATGGCTTGTAACAATTTTTTCTGGGTATCCTACTTGGCACATTAATGGATATTTTACGAAGTAGTTGGTTGCAATCAATGACACCTGTTAGTAGCTTGTGCAGAAAAACTAAATCTAAATAATGCCTTCGATCTAAAAGTGGTTCCATCTTGAAGAAGGTTAATCTGTCTTTATAATGTGGTATTTTTTTAGCCAAGCCATGTTTAAAAGAGAGGTGCCGATAGGAATCGTTTCTGAACGCGTTCTATGCGATTTGTATAAATAGCGTAAAGAGGGTTCCAGACAGTGCTGCAATATTCAAGTTTGTTGTGTACTAGGGCGTTGTATAAAATTATGGTGGTTAAGGGATTTTTTAAACTTAAGGTTTAAAGAATTTATTCTCATAAAAAGATACAATATCCACTTACATGAGAACAAGACGCTAACAATACTTATTTATGATAGATAGTACAGTTCGAACTTAAAAACTAAGTACAAAAGTTTTTGCAAATGAAAATTAATTGTTAAAGTTAAATTACTAAGAAAACAATATAAAGATAAAAATACTTATTAATAAATACTTCGCACAAAATACTTATTTTAACATTCTTAGAATAGATTTAATAGTGTTCAATGACATGCTTAGATAAGTGGTGCTTAAAACAATTAAATGAATTTATATTTTTAATGTGGTCGGGTAAACTATTATATAACTGTGCTCCCTCAAAAGTGATGCTTTTTTTGGCATAGTTAGTACGTATTTTGGGTAGAACTAATAAATTAGGGCGTCTTAGACTTCGGCTAGTAGTTTGGGATTTTACAGAAAAAGATAATTCACTTTGAATTTTACCTTTGATTATTTTTCTAATTAGTATACAGGTGTTATAAGTATATAGTTGTTTTGTATTCATAATTTTAGTTTCATTGTAAATTTTGGTTGTTGGTGTAAAATATGGGTATTGAAATATTATTTTTACAATTTTATTTTGGAGTCTCTGTAATTTATTTATTTTAGTTTTATTTGCACTACCCCAAACTTCAGTAAGATAAAGTAGGTGTGATTTAACGAGGGAGTTATAAATATTAAAGCGCAGTTTTGTTGGAATGCATTGGTTTATATTAATAAGTGAGCCTATCAAAGATGATAATTTATTAATTATGGTATCTATTTGATTATTCCAGGTAAGATGCCTATCCATTCTCAAGCCTAAGTATTTTTCGCTGTGTTTTTCTTTAATCGGAGTATTGTCTATAACTAGTGGATCATGAGCTGGAATGATTTTGTTTCTTGGGCTAAATATAATGTAGCATGTTTTGGCGACATTAATTGTTAAAAGGTTGTACTTAAACCATTCAGAAAGAATATTTAAATCATTTTGAACTTGTTTTATTATATCATGAATATTAGCTCCAAAGTAGAAAATACAAGTATCGTCCGCAAATAAAGTTAAATAACCGCGTAGACCTATTCTATCAATATTGTTTACATAGATAAGGAAGAGAAGAGGTCCTAAAATCGAACCCTGTGGTATACCACAGTTAATAGGGTGGGGTTTACTGCATAAATTATCAATTTTTACTATTTGTAGTCTGTTTTTTATGTATGATTCAAAAATTTTTAATGGATTGCCTACTATGCCAATAGCTTTTAGTTTCTGTATAAGTAATTTATGACTAACAGTATCGAAGGCCTTTTTTAAATCGATAAAAACTCCTAACACTATGTTTTTCTTATCTATATTATTTTTATTTTAGTTACTAAATCGATTATAGCTGCCGTAGTACTACTTTTTGCTCTAAAACCATATTGTCTTTGCGAAAAAAAATTTAAGTGAGTCAAGATAATTGGATAGTCGCGAGTGTAAAATTTTTTCAAGAATTTTTGATAGTACCGGCAGCACTGAAATTGGGCGATAATTTCCGGGGTCTGTTTTGGGTCCAGCTTTGTATATAGGCGTTACCTTAGCAATTTTTAAACTGTCTGGAAATTCACCGTCTAATAATAATTTATTGAAACATCTAGCTAATTTATCACAAATATGGTCTTGCAGGCATTTTATACTTTTAGTATTTAATTTATCAATACCGCAACTCGTATTAGAATCAAGGTTTTTAATAATAGTAAGAATTTCCTGTTTAGTACACAAAGATAGTTCACAAAGTTCATGGTTGGTTAATTCATTACAATTAAAAGAGCCAGGCCCAGTGTGATACTTTTTTGGTATTTGTTCTGCAAGCTGTGATCCTATAGTAGAGAAGTAGTGATTAAAAATTTCGCAAATCTCATCTAAATTGGTAGTTGTTTTAGAATTCATTATAATCTTTGAGGGAACATAGCTTTTTACAATTTTATTATTTGTTAAGTTATTAACAAGTGACCACATTTTCTATGGATTAATAGAACAATTTGTGAATAATTTATTGTAGTACGAATTCTTCTTTTCTTGTATTAGCTTCGCTACTGAGTTTCTTACTTCTTTAAATTTCGCTTCAATTTGTTTTTCGTTTCGTTTCAATGTATACTGCTTCCAGAGATAATTTCGTGTTTTTATCATGTTTATAATATCTATATCAATCCAGTCATCTCGTAAATTATTAAGTAACTTCCTTTTATTCTTTTTATTTTTCTGTATGTGACATTTTAGTATTTCTTCAAAATCATTGTAGTTATCAGTAACATATTGAAAACTATCTGTTCCTGTTGATTCTTTTAGGCTTTTGTAATCTATGCACTCATTGTTATAATATATTTTTGGAGGGGGCTTAAATCTTTTTAGTTGTAAGAAAATTTGCTTGTGATCAGACATCGAGCTATTCATCAGAGTCATATGAAAGCTATCTTTGATTAAATTAGTACTTATATAATCAATTATCGACTTCTTAGTAGGTGCCTCTCTGGTAAAATATTTGCTGCATATTTTGTTTAGGAAAAAATGGCCTGATTGATTAATCATTTGCTTGTACCTCTTTAAGGTATTACTTTTTGACATGTGTGTCACGAGTTGTATTAATAGTTTTTTTTAATTTTGAGGTCATCAGCAAAAAGGTAGAAATATGTATGAATGAAACAAGTGGAAATATCATTAATGAAAATATTAAAAAGCAAGGGTCCCAACCTAGAGCCCTGTGGAACTCCGGATAGAGTTGGAAAAGGATCTGATGTGAAACCATTTACCACTACAGTTGATGTTCTACCAGATAAATACGACTTAATGCAAGATAACATAGAACCTGCGACTCCAAATCTATGCAGCTTAGACAAAAGTACGTCATGGGAAACCCTATCGAAAGCCTTGCTGAAGTCGGTGTATATAACATCGACATGTTTGTGGCGGTAGATCTGTTGCCTACGAATCCATGCTGGTTTTCAGATATATAAGGTTTTACGTGCCCAAATAGGATAGGGTAAATTAACTTTTCAAATACCATCCCAAAGGCAGGCAAAATTGAAATGGGACGGTAGTTTTTAATATTGTGCTTATCACCGGCTTTGTGGAGTGGTAAAACAAGTGCTTGTTTCCAGACATTAGGAAAGTGACCATTGCATATAGAATGATTAAAAATATGGTATGCAGCCGTTAGACTGGATAAGGAGGGACCATGGTCTTCTTTATACCATGAACTCAAACCAAATAATATTACTGCTCCACAGTATTTTAAATATCAAGATTAATAATTCGTATACTCATAGTTTAAGAGACACGGCGAAGGCGTACCTCGACGTACTAATTCCAGACGACAAGCCGGACCTGGACAATGATTTTCACCGCGAGATAAGGTTCAGAATGTTAGACCCCATCAATACGCCGGTCTCTGACTTACCTACACTTGATGAGTTCACTTCAACAGTTAATTTGTTACCTACGAAAAAGTCAGCAGGCGAGGATAAAATATCTAATATTATGATTAAGCAGGCGTGTCTAGCGGTAGGCTCATCTATATTACAGGTTTTTAATAAATGTATTGCAGAAGGCACTTTCCAAAAATCTGGCGAATCGGCACAATAAAATTAATTCCAAAAGCCGATGATAAACCACCAGACGATCCGAAATCCTACCGTCCTATAACGCTATTATCATGCTTAGGTAAATTATTAGAACGTCTTATTGTTCCCCGCTTGCTACCCGGTGGCCCGAAATTTAATAATCAGCAATTTGGATTTACCGCCGGGAAGTCAACAGTGGATGCAGCAATCGAGGTCAGAAAAACAGTAAATCTATCGGAGTGTAAATATGTAGTAGGTATATCTCTGGATATCGCGGGTGCCTTCGATAATGCCTGGTGGCCAATGCTACTACTGAAGTTAATAAACAGAGGCTGCTATCGTAATATTTATTATTTAATTTACTCGTATTTTTGCAACGGAGTAACAAAACTCCAACTCGGCCATTACACACATTCCAAAAACTTAACGCGCGGCTGCCCTCAAGGATCAGTACTATCGCCGCACTTGTGGAATATAAGTTTTGATGATTTATTATGTGTTCCCATGCCTCCTCTGTGCTCTCTGATAGGTTATGCTGACGATGGTTTTCTTATTATTCAAGCCAATTCGCGATCTGAAATTGAAAACAAGGCCAACAAGTGCCTCAACGTAATATCAAGTTGGGGCCACAGAAATCGATTAGAATTTGCAGCACATAAAACCTTTCAAGTACTTTTAAAAGGTTCATTAATATCAACTCCTTGCATTAAACTGAACAACATCAATGTGAAACGTAAACAGTCACTTTGTTACCTAGGACTTATTTTAGAAAATAAATACAGACCGGTGAGAAAGCTAAAAGGAATTTCTATTATTTCACAAAAATATCAACGTCGATATGGGGCCTTTCATTTAAAACATTAAAAATATTGTTTTAAACACTTACGGATTGTGTCGCGGTGCACTTTTCTTTTTCCGACGTTTCGGCTACTTTCCAGCAGCCGTGGTCACGGGAGGACTGAGGTGTCAATTGTCCTATTTGTTGAAGTTATTCAAACTACCCGAAGATTCTTCAATTATTATTTGTGTTCCGATCCACGCAAAACATACTAACAGTATCTTGAAGCCGCGGTGATTTTAAATTACATTTTATTTTGTTAATTATTGGATCCCAACTAGATGGCAGTACCCAGCCATCTTCTCGGTTAAAATTAGGGTACTTTTTAATTTCTATAGCCTCGCGTATCATTCTTGGGCGATAACGGTGTTCCTTTGCCAGTACTTGTGGCTTATCAAATCTTATGTAATGGCGAGGTTGATCCAGTGTGTGTTCGCAAATTGCAGATTTATTGTTGCGACGGTGTTTAACATCTGCGATGTGTTCCTTTACGCGGGTGTTGATGGGTCTTTTAGTTTGCCCTATATAGGAGAGACCACAGTCACAGTCGAGCTTGTAGACTCCTGCATCTTGAAGGGGAATGTTACATTTCACTGGTGGTAAAAATTGACTTATCTTTTTGGGTGGCTTGAAATATGTTTTTATAGAAGCTTTCCTTAGAATATAGCCAACTTTATCAGTGACTCCTTTCATAAAAGGTAGAACTGCAGGTATTCGTTCGACAGTGGCTTTATGGTTACCACTGTCGATCCTGGCTACACAGGAGTTGCAGTGGTGGGTAAGTGTGGTGGGCCAATGTAATACATAGTAGCCTATGTATTATATTAAAAAACATTTATGTTATACATAAGCTACCATGTATTACAGAAATAGTGTTTTCCTTATGTAAAACATGGTAGCCTATGTAGTACATAAAGAAAACATTATTTATCTATTACATGGTTGCCTATGGTTTACATAAAGAATACATAATTTATGTAATACATGGTAGCCTATGTAGTACATAAAGAAAACATTATTTATCTATTACATGGTTGCCTATGGTTTACATAAAGAATACATAATTTATGTAATACATGGTAGCCTATGTATTAAATGAAGCAAAAATTACTTTAACTTGCAATATATGTATTGCATGTTAGCCTATGTATTAGACAAATTATAATTATGATATAGAGTAAAGAAAACATTATTTATGTAATTAATATATCATTAGTATATCATTCATTCATTCATTCATTCATTCATTCATTTCATTCATTCAATGCATAAAATAAATAATGTTTGCTTCATGTAATACATAGGCTACCACGTATTACGAAAATAACGTTTTAATCATGTAATACATAAGCTACCATGTATTACATAATTTTTTTATTATTTATGTAAAACATAAGCTCCCATAAATAATGTTTTCTTCATGTTATACATAGGCTACTATGTATTACGTAAATTATGTATTCTTTATGTAATACATAAGCTACCATGTATCAAATTAATAATGTGTTCCTTCTGTAATACATAGTAGCCTATGTATTGCATAAAGAAAACATTATTAATGTAATACATGGTAGCTTATGTATTACATAAATGTTTTTTAATGTAATACATAGGCGACCATGTATTACATAAATTATGTATTCTTTATGTTATACATAGGCAACCATGTAGTACATAAATAATGTTTTCTTTAAGTAATACATAGGCTACCATGTTTTACATAAGGAAAACATTATTTATGTTATACATGGTCGCCTATGTTTAGCTTGTAAGCTTTAGTTTGTAAGCAAACATTATTTATGTTATACATTGGCAACCATTTATTACATAAATAATGTTTTCTTTACTCTATATCATAATTATAATTTGTCTAATACATAGGCTAACATGCAATACATATATTGCAAGTTAAAGTAATGTTTGCTTCATGTAATACATAGGCGACCATGTATTACATAAATTATGTATTCTTTATGTGAAACATGGTAGCTTATATATTACATAAATGTTTTTTAATGTAATACATAGGCTACTATGTATTACAAAAGGAAAACATTATTGATGTAATACATGGTAGCTTATGTATTACATAAATGTTTTTTTTTATGTAATACATAGGCGACCATGTATTTCATAAGGTAAACATTATTTATGTAATACATGGTAGCATATGTATTACATTAAAAAAACATTTATGCAATACATAAGCTACCATGTGTTACATAAATAATAATTTCCTTATGTTATACATAGTAGCCTATGTTTTACATTAAAAAACATTTATGTAATACATAAGCTACCATGTATTACATAAATATTGTTTTGCTTATGTAATACATAGAAGCCTATGTATTACATAAATAATGTTTTCTTTATGTAATACATAGGCGACCATGTATTACATAAATTATGTATTCTTTATGTAATACATAGGCGACCATGTATTACATAAGGTAAACATTATTTATGTAATACATGGTAGCATATGTATTACATTAAAAAAACATTTATGCAATACATAAGCTACCATGTGTTACATAAATAATAATTTCCTTATGTTATACATAGTAGCCTATGTTTTACATTAAAAAACATTTATGTAATACATAAGCTACCATGTATTACATAAATATTGTTTTGCTTATGTAATACATAGAAGCCTATGTATAACATAAATAATGTTTTCTTTATGTAATACATAGGCTACCATGTATTTCCTATTATGAATTATATATTATAATACATAAGCTACCATGTATAACATAAATAATGTTTTGCTTATGTAATACATAGAAACCTATGTATTACATAAATAATGTTTTCTGTATGAAATACATAGGCTACCAAGTATTACAGAAGGAACACATTATTAATTTGATACATGGTAGCTTATGTATTACATAAAGAATACAAAATTTACGTTAAAATTAATTATATATATATTACATGGTCGCCTATGTATTACATAAATATAACATAATTTATGTAATACATGGTCGCCTATGTATTACATGAAGCAAATATTACTTTAACTTGCAATATATGTATTGCATGTTAGCCTATGTATTAGACAAATTATAATTATAATATAGTGTTAAGAAAACATTATTTATGTAATAAATCGTAGTCAATGTATAACATAAATAATGTTTGCTTCATGTAATACATAGGCTACCACGTATTACAAAAATAATGTTTTCTTCATGTAATACATAGGCTACCATGTATTGCATATTTTTTTTATTATTTATGTAAAACATAAGCTACCATGTATTAAATAAATAATGTTTTCCTTATGTCATACATAGTAGCCTATGTATTACATGTAGCAAACATTATTTATGTTAATCATAGGCTACCATTTATAACATTAATAATGTTTTCCTTCAGTAATACATGGTAGCCTATGTATTACATAAAAAAAAATTTATGTAATACATAAGCTACCATGCATTACATACATAATTTTTTGCTTATGTAATAAATAGAAGCCTATGTTTTGCATTAATAATGTTTTATTTATGTAATACATAGGCTACCATGTATTACAGAAGGAAAACATTATTTATTTGATACGTGGTAGCTTATGTATTGCATAAAGAATACAAAATTTATGTAATACATAGTAGCGTTTGTATTACATGAAGAAAATTTTATTTATGGGAGCTTATGTTTTACATAAATAATAAAAAAAATATGTAATACATGGTAGCCTATGTATTACATGAAGAAAACATTATTTTTGTAATACGTGGTAGCCTATGTATTACATGAAGCAAACATTATTTATGTTATACATTGGCTACCATTTATTACATAAATAATGTTTTCTTTACTCTATATTATAATTATAATTTGTCTAATACATAGGCGACCATGTAATACATAAATAATGTTTTATTTATGTAATACATAGGCTACCATGTTTTACATAAGGAAAACATTATTTATGTAATACATGGTAGCTTATGTATTACATAAAGAATACATAATTTATGTAATACATGGTCGCCTATGTATTACATTAAAAAACATTTATGTAATACATAAACTACCATGTAATACATAAATAATGTTTTCTTTATGTAATACATAGGCTACCATGTTTTACATAAGGAAAACATAATTTATGTAATACATGGTAGCTTATGTATTACATAAATGTTTTTAATGTAATACATAGGCGACCATATATTACATAAATTATGTATTCTTTATTTAATACATAGGCGACCATGTATTACATAAATTACGTATTCTTTATGTAGTACATAGGCGACCATGTAATACATAAATAATGTTTTCTTTATGTAACACATGGTAGCTTATGTATTACATAAATAATTTTATGTAATACATAGGCTACTATGTATTACATAAGGAAAACAGTATTGATGTAATACATGGTAGCTTATGTATAACATTAATTATTTATTCTTTATGTAATACAAGGGCGACCATGTATTACATAAATAAAGTTTTCTTTATGTTATATATAGGCTACCATGTTTTATAGAAGGAAAACATTATTCATGTAATACGTGGTAGCCTATATATTACATGAAGCAAACATTATTTATGTTTTACATTGGCTAAAATTTATTAGCCAATGTATAACATAAATAATGTTTGCTTACAAACTAAAGCTTACAAGCTAAACATAGGCGACCATGTATAACATAAATAATGTTTTCCTTATGTAAAACATGGTAGCCTATGTATTACATAAAGAAAACATTATTTATGTAATACATGGTTGCCTATTTATTACATAAAGAATACATAATTTATGTAATACATGGTCGCCTATGTATTACATTAAAAAACATTTATGTAATACATAAGCTACCATGTATTACATAAATAATGTTTTGCTTATGTAATACATAGAAGCCTATGTATTACATAAATAATGTTTTCTTTATGTAATACATAGGCTACCATGTATTACAGATGGAAAACATTATTAATTTGATACATGGTAGCTTATGTATTACATAAAGAATACAAAATTTATGTAATACATAGTAGCCTATGTATCACATGAAGAAAATATTATTTATGGGAGCTTATGTTTTACATAAATAATTATAAAAATTTGTAATACATGGTAACCTATGTATTACATAAAGAAAACATTATTTTTGTAATACGTGATAGCCTATGTATTACATGAAGCAAACATTATTTATGTTTTACATTGGCTACCATTTATTACATGAATAATGTTTTCTTAACTCTATATTATAATTATAATTTGTCTAATACATAGGCTAACATGCAATACATATATTGCAAATTAAGGTAATGTTTGCTTCATGTTATACATAGGCGACCATGTATTACATAAATAAAGTTTTCTTTATGTAAAACATAGGCTACCATGTTTTACAAAAGGAATACATTATTTATGTAATACGTGGTAGCCTATGTATTACATGAAGCATACATTATTTATGTTATAAATTGGCTACCATTTAATACATAAGTAATGTTTTCTTTACTCTATATTATAATTACAATTTGTCTAATACATAGGCTTACATGCAATACATATATTGCAAGTTAAAGTAATGTTTGCTTCATGTAAAACATAGGCGACCATGTAATACATAAATAATGTTTTCTTTATGTAATACATAGGCTACCATTTTTTACATAAGGAAAACATTATTTATATAATACGTGGTAGACTATGTATTACATGAAGCAAACATTATTTATGTTATACATTGGCTACCATTTATTACACAAATAATGTTTTCCTTCTGTAATACATGGAAGCCTATGTATTACTTTAAAAAACATTTATGTTATACATAAGCTACTATGTATTACATAAATAATGTTTTGCTTATGTAATACATAGAAGCCTATGTATTACATTAATTATGTTTTCTTTATGTAATACATAGGCTACCATGTATTACAGAAGGAATACATTATTTATTTGATACATGATAGCTTATGTATTACATAAAGAATACAAAATATGTAATACATGGTAGCCTATGTATTACATGAAGAAAACATTATTTTTGTAATACGTGGTATCCTATGTATTACATGAAGCAAACATTATTTATGTTATACATTGACTACCATTTATTACATAAATCATGTTTTCTTTACTCTTTATTATAATTATAATTTGTCTAATACATAGGCTAACATGCAATACATATATTGCAAGTTAAAGTAATGTTTGCTTGATGTAATACATAGGCTACCATGTTTTACATAAGGAAAACATTATTTATGTAATACATGGTGGCTTATGTATTACATAAATGTTTTGAAGTGTAATACATAGGCTGCTATGTATTACATAAGAAAAACATTATTGATGTAATACATGGTAGCTTATGTATTACATAAATGTTTTTTAATGTAATACATAGTTTACCATGTATTACATAAATTATGTATTCTTTATGTTATACATAGTCGACCATGTATTATATAAATAATGTTTTCTTTACTCTATATTATAATTATAATTTGTCTAATACATAGGCTTACATGCAATACATAGGCGACCATGTATTACATAAATTATGTATTCTTTATGCAATACAAATGCGACCATATATTACAAAAATAATGTTTTCTTCATATAATACATAGGCTACCATGTATTACATAAATTTTGTATTTTTTATGTAAAACATAAGTGTATCGAGCTGCGACTTCTTGATATGCAAGTCCTTCTCACGCTTGAGTGGTGATGATAATAATAATACAGCAGCAATTCTTATACTCTCCTTTATTGGTGCTTACCACAGATACGTATTACAATATGTAATGAGATATGCTTAACACAATATTTACGTCTACACTATGTATAGACTTTTGGCCAACTGAAATAAACTAACTCGATAGGCTTTACTTCATGACATCTGTCAATGTCAATAATTACATTGATATTTACATCTTACTGTTGATATATGTAACACCTCCCTTTTCGAGTATAAAAGCAAACTAATAATATAGGTACATAACTAATAACAATAAATTACTTATCTACTCAAATTTCTCATGCATATACAATTTAGGACGTTTTACACTTCTACCAGACCTGGTTACGTAACCGGTATTTTCTATACTCTCCATAGGAACACAGTTATCTTCGATAATGCAATTTTGAACGGGACCGTTTCCGAGTTGTGTCAAACTCATGGGATCTATACTCTCCTGCATGGGATGCATATTGATTGTGCTGCCATCGCCATAAAAAGAAGATAGAGAAAAGTTTTTTGTTATTAAATTTAGCTTTATACAAGTGGGTAAACCAATCACAGTTGGACAATTTAATTTTGTTACAACAAAAGTAATGTTTTCTGGTTTTGTTTTGTTTTCAACTAAACAACAAATGTTTAACACTGAAATTATCGGTATTCTGTTCCCACTGTAGGCAAATATATTATACTTTTTACACATTTCTTTACTCTGTTTGTCAAATTTAAGATTCAATTCTTTAAATACTTGATAAGACATCACATTTATGTCTGCGCCAGTGTCAATTAGGTAATCTACATTTTTGTTGTTTATCTTAAGAGAATAATGCTAGGACTTGTCTGTTCTGCTAATCAAATTTGTACTAGCATTTTGTGACTTTATGTTTTTTATGTTGAACAATGCCCCTATTGTAAATCTCTCAGCCTCAGCCTCAGCACTTTTGGGGCTTGATCATCATCATCGAGATTTATGCTACCTTTCCCAGTAACAAAAGTCCTGACACTATTTTTCTTGAAACATAAATGAGTAAAATGTCCATATTTAAAACATGACCTGCATCTGTGTTTCCAAGCTAGACAGTTGTGGCGACCATGCGATGTGTTGCACTTTACACACGACGTTGTTCTTGATCCAGGTGTAGCTGACCTTGGGTGACCTTGGCATGATGGAGATCTTGCGTTTTTTCTTTTCTGGTATGAGGGGGAACTGGCCCGACGACTTTTGTGTAGCTTGTATATTGTGGCTTCTCTTCCATCTGCTGCATTGATTGATTCTTAACTTTTCTGCGCCATCGTCAGTGTTCTACAGAGGAGTTTGGCTCTTTCTAGGGATAGATCTTGCTCTTGTAGGAGCTTTTGACGAAATTGCGAGAAGTTTGTGGCCATATTAGCAATGAGAATGTCCTTTACAAGGGCGTACCAAATACAACGAAACAAACAATACAAAATACCACGTAGCGAACCAAACTCACAGGCATGACATGCGTTTTCTAATTCCATTAGAAAATTTTCCAAGGATTCGTTCACACGCTGTTTCAACGTAAATAATTTGTGCCGCGCCACCGTCAAATTCTTTTTGGGTTCAAAATACTCGACGAATTTTGCCTTGACTTCTTGGAAAGTAGCAGTGCTTAGGTCCAAATTGAAGGAATAGGATATATATAATAGGATAGGCTTTACTTCATGACATCTGTCAATGTTAATAATGACATTGACAGTTACATCTTACTGTTGATATATGTAACAATAAGCTCCCATAAATAATGTTTTCCTTATGTTATATATAAATAATACATGGTAGCCTATGTATTACTTAAAGAAAACATTACTTATACAGTACATGGTGGCCTATATATTACTTAAAGAATACATTATTTGTCTAATACATAGGCTTACATGCAATACATAAAGAAAACATTATTTTTGTAATACGTGGTAGCCTATGTGTTCATGTTACACATTACATAAGGAAAACATTATTTATGTAATACATGGTAGCTTATGTATTTCATAAGGAAAACATTATTTATGTAATACATGGTAGCTTATGTATTACATAAAGAAAACATTATTTATGTAATAAATGGTAGCCTACGTATAACATAAATAATGTTTGATTCATGTAATACATAGGCGACCATGTATTACATAAATTTTTCCTTTATGTAATACAAAGGCTACCATGTATTACATACATTATGTATTCTTTATGTATAAGATAAGGAAAACATTTTTTATGGGAGTCTATGTTTTACATAAAGAATACATAATTTATGTAAAACATGGTAGCCTATGTATAATATAAAGAAAACATTATTTATGTAGAAATGATAGCCTATGTATTAATATAAGGAAAACATTATTTATGTAATATATGGTCGCCGGTGTATTACATGAAGAAAACATTTATGTAATACATGGTCGCCCATATATTACATGAAGCAAATATTACATTAACATGCATTATATGTATTGCATGATAGCCAATGTATAACATAAATAATGTTTGCTTCATGTAATCCAAAGGCTACCACGTATTACAAAAATAATGTTTTCTTTATGTAATACATAGGCTACCATGTATTACATAAATTTTTAATTCTTTATGTACAACATAAGCTCCCATAAATAATGTTTTCCTTATGTTATATATAAATAATACATGGTAGCCTATGTATTACTTAAAGAAAACATTATTTATACAGTACATGGTGGCTTATATATTACATAAAGAAAACATTTTTTGTCTAATACATAGGTTTACATGCAATACATAAAGAAAACATTATTTTTGTAATACGTGGTAGCCTATGTGTTCATGTAACACATTACATAAGGAAAAAATTATTTACGTAATACATGGTAGCTTATGTATTACATAATTTTTTTTAATGTAATACATAGGCTACCATGTATTACATAAGGAAAACATTATTTCTGTAATACATGGTAGCTTATGTAATACATAAATGTTTTTTTTAATGTAATACATAGGCTACCATGTATTACATAAGGAAAAACATTATTTATGTAAAACATGGTAGCTTATGTATTACATAAAGAAAACATTATTTTTGTAATACGTGGTAGCCTTTGGATTACATGAAGCAAACATTATTTATGTTATACATTGACTATCATGCAATACATATAATGCATGTTATTTCATAATATTTATTATATTGCTTATGTATTTCATAATATTAATTTTAATGTATTACATATACATAGGCTACCATGTATTACATAAGGAAAACATTATTTATGTAATACATGGTAGCTTATGTATTACATAAAGAAAACATTATTTATGTAATAAATGGTAGCCTACGTATAATATAAATATTGTTTGCTTCATGTAATACATAGGCGATCATGTATTACATAAATAATGTTTTCTTTATGTAATACATAGACTACCATGTATTACATAAATGTTTCCTTTATGTAATACAAAGGCTACCATGTAGTACATAAATTATGTATTCTTTATGTAAAATATAGACTCTCGTATATTACATAAGTAATGTTTTCTTCGTGTAATACACAGGCTACCATGTAGGTATTACTTATGTATAACATAAGGAAAACATTTTTTATGGGAGTCTATGTTTTACATAAATAATACATAATTTATGTAAAACATGGTAGCCTATGTATAATATAAAGAAAACATTATTTATGTAGAAATGATAGCCACAGTATAATACATATATTATATAAGGAAAACATTATTTATGTAATATATGGTCGCCTGTGTATTACATGAAGAAAACATTTATGTAATACATGGTAGTCTATGTATTACATGAATCAAACATTATTTATGTTATACATAGGCTACCATTTATTACATAAATAATGTTTTCTTTATTTAATACAAAGGCTACTATGTATTATACATATATTTTTCACGCTTGAATATAAATTTTCTTATATAATTGAATATAAATATCTTCTGAATATAAGATATTAATTTATACTTTATGGTCTACTATAATGTGTATAAAATACTTAAAGTGAGTAACATATTTAATTTGATAAGGATCATAAACTGTATACCTCTAAATAAATTCTGAAAATACTATACATAATGTGTTTAAGACATCACATTATAAATCTCTAAAATTATCAGTGTTTCTCTGCTATATTATGCATGTTTTATATGCATAAACCTGCCAATTGTATCACTCTATCTATTAAAAATAGCCGCATCAAAATCCGTTGCGTAGTTTTAAAGATCTAAGCATACATAGGGACAGACAGAAAAAGCTACTTTGTTTTATACTATGTAGTGATTATAATATTTTAGTTGTATTTACTACGATTTCATTGGATAAATAAATACATAATCTACTTAATATTCTTTCTTTAAATAATGAAAAATGTTAAATGTCATTCTAAACTCTATATAATGAAGTAATGTTTAGGCGGCGGAACCTTAAGTGTTGAATGATCAAGTTTCCCACGGAAACCGCTATTTTATAATTATTGCACGTCGTGTCACAGATAATGACAAATATTTTGGTCTCTATATAGAGAAAATTTGTAATAAAATCCAATGAGAAATTTTATAGAAAAATTGTTAAACATGAACTTTTTGTTACCAATAGCCTCGCACTTGCAAGCATCTGGTATGTCAATTATAAACATGTATGGCGTTTTTTTGCTATCACGGAAACAGGCCTTTTTCCGTCTGTTTAATAAAAATCATTATCTTTTAAATACAAAGTATATTTAATAGAAGCTAGAGTCATATATATATATATATATATATATATATATATATATAGTCATATATCACATAGTATTTATTTGTATTTAATGTGCATTGAGCATTTACAATCGTGATTAACAATTTAATATGACATAGCATTATTATGTGGGTTTCTATTACAATTGTCCGATATCTATTAAATAAAACCATTATGCCACTAATACAATATCTAAAGTTGCTTTACTACATAGAGGTCTTTGATGTGTGTACAGTCGCTGACAGAAACGGTGTAGTTTTATTACATGGCAAAAGGGTTCAAAACTGGTATACCGGATCTGTCTACGACTGTACAATTACAATAATGATTAACAATTTAGTATACATATCACATATACAATATACGTCTATATACGTCTGTGGGCAGATTGCATTTGTCCATGTGTCCGTTGACGTAACTTATTGTGTAACTCCTGAGCGATTTGTGTGGGATTTTCCATTTGTGCATCGTTTTTAATAATCATTTGTTTATTTTCTTATGTTTGTGAAGTGATTTGCAATTCTGTTACTGGGCCAAGGATTAATCTTATAAAGGCAGTGGTATGTAAATACCTAATTGAATTCCCAAGTAATTTTCTGTTTGATGCTTCTTTATGCTATATTTACACGGTAGGTAAGCAGCTAGATAAGCGCACCAATTTTGTCCTCCCCGGCCACCCGTGGATCCTTGATAGCATAGCGGGCACCATAACAATTCGTTAGGCAATGTTAATCGACGTTCGGTCAAAATTGATTTAGTTTTTTCTGCATGTAATTTTACAATATAAATATTTTTAACCAACACCTCTAGACTATTTACTTTCAGGTGTCAAAGTAATTTCGTGTTGAAAATATCAGATGGTAAGTATTTTTTATATTTTTCTTAGCTGTGTGTACCGTGCACATTTTTCATAGTTATCTCTAATAGTGATAAAAACATAAGAAGAATGTATGCAATGTAGATGCAAAGTGGAATGTTGTGTAACTCTACAGAATTGAGAAGAAAAGCATAAGATATAAAAGCTACCACACGTATATCTCTATTATCTTTTTTGGCGATAAAATAGTTTTATACTCTAATGAAATAATTTAAAAACAAGGAACTTTTAATATTTAAATCATAATAGTGTTCGCAATCTAATAAAAACATTTTAATCAAAGATTTCAATACTAGTAACACTACTCGTTTAATATTATACGAGTAATATCTATAACGTTAATAGTACAATAGTAAATAACTAATCCAGTTCAGTATTACTAACGTAAAAATCTTAAACAATACAGCGCAATTGTTTGATATTGTACACCACGGCAGAATACGTCAATAACTGAGCTTTACATTTCCTACTGCGTTACTTTGCAGCGCGTAACGGCGTTGATAGAGAAATGAAAATTACGCACGAAAACTGAGCTTAAAAATTATTTTACCGCTGAAATGGATTTAATAGTGCATTTTTCGAGCGGAAGCTAGGCGCGGCCGAGGGGGAGGCAATATGGCCGCCATTACGTCACTTTTCAACCGTACGTTCGGAATTAGATCAGTACCATGAATGCAGGCCTCCGGGCGGCCGCGTCTTTGCCGTTCCGTTCTGTAACTCGTAAAGTGATTTTAGTTGTGTGCAATATCGGGTTTGTTTTACCGGGAAAAATGTAAGTACATTTTTTTATGGTATACAATTTTTAAGGACATATTGTATGTTGCGGTTGGAGGGATTAAATCGTAAAATCTTCGACCCCTATGAGGAATTGTGGTATGGTTAACAATGGCGAAAATGGTTTTTATCAATACCACAAAATAGCGCGAGCGCTTTTGAAACCTTTATTGATTTGTGGTTGCGTTTGTCGACGACAAGTTAAACAAATAGAAGCCTATCTGTAATACAACTAGTAAATATTTATAGCGAAAAAATTGTAAACGTAAGAAATACGCAATGGTAGAGCTTTTTCAGGCCGCCACGCGCCAGAGTGACTTATGCACCCCATCCTCTACGTTGATTGAGTATATAATATATTCTATCTTTTCAATTTACGTAGTAAATTTTTATACTCGAGATCTGTAAAATATTTAAAAAAGGAAAAGTAGAGTAAGAAAATAAAGATACGAAAATGAAACCTTTATTTTGAAATAACAAAATATTTGAATGCAAAAGTAGTTAAACTATTTGCTGTTGATAATATTAAAATGTAGAGAAATTAATGTACCTAATAAAAGCAGTATTTTTATGAGTATCATATAATCAAAATTTGATTTTAACACACGGGTAGTAGAGTTTACAGTTCACATAGTATCATGTAGTAAAATTATTACATTTTTTTATTAATTACTTTTTTATATTATTTTTATTATATAACATAATTATTTATAATATTAAATTACATTAACTTTGAATACATAATAAAGCATAATTTAAGCAATCTTTTAAAATCGTTTAAATAGAGCGCGTATATACACTTTACATATACATAAAAAAGTCACACACAAAAGGCTATACAGAAAACTGCAATAAAAAGTCGCTCTTTACAAATGTTAGTTTGTAGAACAAAGTATGACAAATGTTTTATGTTAATTTGTCATTGGGTACAGTCAGGATCATTATTTAAGTTTCCATTTGTCATGTGCAATGTACGGTCGCCGACAGTTGCGGCGTACGACTTTTGTGCCATATTCCCATAGTGATAAGGTCGAAATGTGGTAGCCGAAGCCGTCGGCGACCGTACCTATTCGTTTCACTGTGTAACAAAAAGCCTTGTAGCATCGTTACTAATGTAGGCGGTTCAAATGAAGATAATGTAATATGAAACAATATAATAGCTAATCAGTATTAATTGCCATCCCGCGTGTAGGCTAGCGTGGCTACGGAATCCTCCTCAAAGAGCCCTAGCATGAGAATCCCAAACACCACTTAAATTAAGATACACTTAAGTCACACACTATCCTTTTCATTCTGCCAAGCAGGGACGGCCAGCGATTTAGGGAGCCCTTACTTTAAGCGGTATTTGAGAATTTTGTAGTATGATACGTTTTGAACTACACAAATCGCTCTATCAAACTCTTTAGGTCGATGTTTTAAATTGATGTTATTCAAATATAAAAAAAATATGTTTACACATGTTAAAAATATCAAATCAAATGTATTTTGCAGTTGAAATAGAAATTACGTGTGAAGGTTTTCGTGTGAAATTAAGCTATACAAAATAATTTAACACGTATTACGTAATCAGTAATAATTAGATTTAATAAAATATATGTTAAAGAAGAGATTTTAATACCTACTTTGATTTTGCTGCCGAACTTCGAAGTTCTATGTAATACTAAGGACTTACCGAAACCAAGTTTCTTTTACTTATTTAATAATTAACCTCTACCGTTGAATAAATTCCTTATTTTCGTATGCAAACTAAGAATTTTACTTTCCGCTCTCCCGCTTGCCAATCTGCAACGCAGAGATAAATTATTATTTATGTTAAGGATTTTATTTTCATATTAATTGATAATAATCTAATATATAATAATAATAGTATTAATAATTATTATATTATTACGTGAAGCAAAAACTTTTAGTACCCACAGTTTTACGACAATTGTGCACCTGAAAGAGTATGAAATTTGGCCGGTAAATTAAATATTGATTTTTATGTTTCCGCGAATATTGTTCATTATTTTAAACACGGATTGTGTTGTCGGCTACCTTCCACCAATGAAACACCGTTATCGCCCAAGAATGATACGCGAGGCTATCAGAATTAAAAAGTACCCTAATTTTAACCGAGAAGATAATTGGGTGGTGAAGTTGTTCAAACTACCCGAAGATTCTTCAACTATTATTTGTGTTCCGATCCACGCAAAACATACTAACAGTATCTTGAAACCGCGGTATTTTTGAATTAAATATTATTTTGTTTATTATTGGATCCAAATTAGATGGCAGCACCCTAATTTTAACCGAGAAGATGTCTCGGTTAAAATTAGGGTACTTTTTAATTCCGATAGCCTCATGTATCATTCTTGGGCGATAACGGTGTTCCTTTGCCAGTACTTGTGGCTTATGTTACGTAATGGTGAGGTTGATCCAGTGTGTGTTCGCAAATAACAGATTTATTGTTGCGACGGTGTTTAACATCTGCGATGCCTTTGCGCAGGTTTTGATGGATCTTTTAGCCTGCCCTACATAGCAGAGACCGCAGTCACAATCGAGCTTGCAGACTTCTGCATCTTGAGGGGGAATAATACATTTCACTGGTGGTAAAAATTAACTCATCTTTTTGGGCGGCTTGAAATATGTTGTTGTATGAATTGTTATAGAAGCTTTCCTTAGAATATAGCCAACTTTATCAATGAGTCCTTTCATAAACAGTAGAACTGCAGGTATTCGTTCGACAGTGGCTGGTTTCACTCGGTGATGCAAGCGTGGGACACGAAGCTTATTGTCACGTTGAACTTGTGTGACATGATGAAGCTCGGTATCCAAAGTCGGTATTTTTTCTATCTCAGAGGCAAAAGAATCCTATAAAGTTCAAACTTAAAAATTATATGAATTATTATAGGCGGATTTTGACGACGTCTGGTAAACTTAAATACTCTGCTTTAGTATTAGGGCCTACTATAGTGTTATTAGCTCTTCATAATAAATTGATGCTGTCATCGCAGCTTGTAGAGTCTCCTAAAAGTTTCTAAGCTGAATCTCTATTTTGACAAGTTAATTGTATGAAATGGGCTAATAAATGTGTATAAATTATGGACTCACTCGTGCCCCGGGGCTTATGTTGGCCGTTCTGAGCGTTTATCATTACGTACTGGCGAGATTAACGCCCCAAAGCGTACTTCGTCATCATCATCAGGCGTTATAACATACGGGGTGAATGCCTGGCTAGGGAAATCAGGTATCTCTTTTATTCTCTTCTTAGGTATCTCTTACAGTTTCGGATATCGCCTACCTGGCCCACTTGAAAAATCCACCCTGATGTGCTAATTACCAAGGATCTAAAATTATTAATAATCGATCTACTTGTATTATATTTTACACAAAAATGATCTAAGATTTTTTTCGATAAATGGGAAATTATAAAATAAGTGAATTCAATATTTTTTTTTAATTGTGAAAGAAGAAAAATACGTATGCTAATTAAATTGAACTATAGATAAAAAAAACATGAAAAGTAACTAATATTAAAAAATGATTTTGACATTTAAATATATTTTTAGTTAATTTTGCTTTCCTTGTATAAAACGAGCGAGTATTTTAATTCCTTGTTACATAGGTATGTAAGTTATACACGTATTTCATTCTGTACATAAAACTCAGGCAAAAGATAAACATTTTTGCATTAAAAAAAACTATTATCTTCTTCAAATATTTGCATTAAAATCATAAGGAATAAAGAGCTTGGAGCGTGCGGCGTGTCCGGTGTAAGTTGAGCTGCGGAGTTCACACGATTCCCCCTCTGCTGGTACAGATGACCCATGGTGAGAGGGGAGGGGAGGGTCACGTTATCAGTGGTGGACTAACAACGTCACTGTCACTGTGGGCGCCCGTGCGACCTACATAGTGTAATTATTGTCGGGACTGAGTACCGACTTGCAGGCGCCTAGAGGCTTCGTGGGCGACACGTAAACCGTTCCCATATCAATTTGATACGAACGAATTACGTTCTAGTTTTTTATACTAGCCAATGAATTAGACATTTCTAGCTTTATTGTCTTTTAATGAAAAAAAAGACATTTTTTGGGCCGTTCCTGACTAAACGTGCATGGAAAGTGGACTTTGGAAATCATAGTTAAAATTGCTATTAATATACTTTGCAAGATTATTGTTTTTGATTTCTAGCCTGTTAAATTTCTATGTCACAAGAATATCTAGTAGAGTGCGAAATACCTTACAGATAATACCGATTTACTTGAATATTCACGCAAATATATACATACTAATAAGTGGTATATTTCATTAAATCCAAAAATGTAATGAATATTTAATATGAGTACTTATTTATTTTATAATTGAAATTGAGCTGAAACGACGCATCGCTCGGAGTGCTCAAAAATATAATTACTTTATCATCCGCCTCGGAAATGTGACGTGAGTCGAATTTAATTGTGTCGCGTCACACTTTTCCCCGCGAATGTGCGTTGCGAAACACAAAATGCGTAATCACTTTTCAATATTCGCTTTTGTGGATGTAAATGATTATCAATAGCAATCGGCGGCAACCCACAGGGCTAAAATGATGGAGCGTGGGGACTTAGTGGTTATGATAATTAAATTCTTGTAGATTTCTAAAGAACAACACAGACACTTCCTTCGCAGGCTCACTGAACTACATGTGAGAGTAACGAGGTGAGGACCTTGCAAATTATTTAAATATTTGCCCGACTGTCAAGAAGGGTAATGTTTTTTTTTGTGGCTAGGTATTGTTTTCCATAATTCTTAATTGTGATATAAATAATATATATTACAATTAAGAATTATAGAAAACTATATAGTATTTGGACTATGTTTTCTGAAAATAAATGTTTTTTTAAAGTATTTATAGAAAATGTACGCGTTGAATTGAAAGTATCAGATTTGCTCTACCATCAGCTCTACCAGACTTTTTACTTATTAATAAAATTGAAAGTTATAAATCTATTTGAATCAGAATGTTCAGTTAATCTAATTATACTAATTAAATATCATCTTTCATTGATATAGTCAATAGGTATTTATAATATTGTTTCATGGCCGTTTCAAGTATGTACGAATATGATAATGAAGCCATAGAATCGGGATGAGATATCGAATCTGCGGGTCGATGACATCACGTAGGTAGAGTTCGTGCTTCGTACCTCCGAACGAAATTGTCAGAATTAACTGTATTGTTCTCGTATTGAGGTAGCTATTGACTTTAATTATTCTCTACATAGAGTAAAAATGTGACAAGTTAAGATCAAAGAATAAAAGAACTTTTATTTAAATTTTCGTGTTTTCTACTGGCTTGGCGCAATTTTAACACTGCGTGTATACTGTGTACAGCTGTCGCAAAATATTATGTAGTTTCTTAATTTAAAAAACTTGTCCACAAAATGTTCTTATTTTCAAGCACCTTTGGGTAATGGTCAGTTTACACCGCGACGTTAAGCTACGCGGTGCTGCATTTTTAAGATAGCCATTGAAAATTGAACTTTATTCACTACACAAAAATATACACGTTTCATGTGACATCAGTCTACACTGCACATGCGCTGTGCAGCGCGGTGCAACTTGACATTCGAACTCTTATAATGAAACGTGTATCTTCTTCGGTAATGATTAATGAATAAAGTTCAATTATGAATACCTATCTTAACAATGCAGCGCTTTGTCGCGATTCGGTGTGAATATACCCTAACATACATATTGTATTTAATAATAATAATAAGTAATATATATGGACGCTTCACGTGAATCTGGCCCCGTGCTAAATGCCCGAAGATCTTGACGAGTTACGGGGACCAGACAACGGGAAGTATATTTATTTTTATACTATACATATATTTAAGATTTTTATCATATTTTATACACATCCAATCCATGACTCGGGAACAACGAAAAACCTTTTGTTCCTATGGCGGGATTTGAAGCTGCGACAGCAACACAGAGGTCGTCAAATTTATGCTTATACATATAATTTATTATTTATGATTATTTGATTTAATATGAAATAGGTTCTAAGCATATAAGCATATAACTTACCCAAGACTGTCGGACACCCTTTCAATATGTGACATTGTCTTAATAAGAAACGCACTATTAAACTACCGCGCAGTTAAACCACAGATTGATAACGTTAGTTAAATGCTTGAAATATTTTGGATGATGCTTATCTCGGCCATAAAAAATAAATGGTTTCTGATACAGATTTCGCTACGAGTGAAAGTAGACAAAGGTTATAAAGGTACAAAAATATGACCACATCGCGGTGGTCCGGACGCAAACGTGGGCCGCTCGTGCGATGTTACTAAACCTTACAAAACAGTCAACTGAACACGAATTTCAAATTACAGACCTACTCTCGTACGTAAGCAAGCACGTAGGGTGAGTAGGTAAGTAGTAAGTAGCTTGTTTATTTTGATGCAGTCGTTTAATTGGATTCGTTTTTAATTGGAGCGTGTTGGCGCTCATGCCGGGGTTCGCGGGTTCCAATCCCGCCGAAGTAACAAAAAGTTTCTCTGTGATTTTGGGTCATGGACGTGTATTAAATATGTGTAAGGTGTATAATGTAATAAAATCTTAAATATATGTTATATTGATAACATAAAAGTATTAAATATACTTCCTATTATCAACTGTTTACCGGTCCCTTTAACACAAGTTCTTCGAGTACTTAGCACGGGGCCAGATTGACGTAGTGTGGAGCGTCCATAGACATTATTATTATTAATTTAGAGTAAAAGGTTCACTGTGTGTTAGATTGGATATGACTTTGACCATACGCACGATGTCCATAGGTCCCGGACATAACTGCGCGTAAGCAAGGCAAGCACAAAGCACATATTAAACCATATATATATTTAAATTTATTATTACAAAATCAGCAAGATATATTAGCAATTTCGATAAACGGAATAAACACAGAAAAATCTCATAACGACTCTACATTGTGCATGACATAAAAACAAATAGTCTCATGTTCTTTATCCATTGATAAAATACAGCATAAAAACGAGTGTGTCCGAAACAGAGGAATAATCAAGTTCTTTGTTGAAATAACGGAGCGATGAGTGCTTTGTTGGTTGAACTGTTAATAACAATCGCTTATCCGACTTTAAAGTTTCTATTTTAGTTTTTGTGATTTTCTCACCTTATCGCAATAAGAAGACGATTCGATCACTACGCGGCACGCAACGACAAAAAGATTTCTAATTTGTATTAACTAACAGTGTCATTTTTATTATTTTTCTTAGGGCCAGTTCACACCGAGACGAGTCGATACGCGACATGACGTTCTATTTTTAAGATAGCTATTCAAAATTTAACTTCATTAATTACACAAGAAGACACACGTTGTAAGAGTTCAAGTGTCAGGATGTACCGCGCTGCACAGCGCATGTGCAGTGTACCTATGTCATGTGAAACCTGATGATGTCGTAAATTAAGTTAAATTTTGAATAGCTATCTTGCGTCCTCGCGTCGCAGTGTGAACTTACCCTTAAGTTTAAGCCTTGTAAGCCGTATTAATACATTTTTATCTCACCTCTAAACAAATTATTATCTTCATATTGTATTAGCAGACATATACATATTTAACTAGATGATTCAGTTAAAAAAAAGCCCTTCGATAAACTCAATAATTTCGACAGAATGGACTGAATTTCTAATATCTTCTAACGGCCCGTTGCAATAATCTATCTACCAATAACAATTTGTTAGAAACGTCAAATTTGTATCGCAAAGAACCGGCAAATAATTGAATGGCGACGTTTTTAACAAATAGTTATTGGTAGATAGGTTATTGAAACCGGTCATTAGAGAATAACCAATTACTGACACTTTATTTTAATTTTATCTTTTTGACTACTTACCTATATCTAAAAAAAGTTTATCTTTTATCTCAAATTAAAATTTTTAAAGAATGTTATAATAATGATATGCTCGGAAAAGTTAACAATCATCTCGGTTTCAATTAAAAAAGTAATATTATTTAATTCTTGTTTCCAATCAAAAAAGTCAATGTATCTGGCTGCCGTTCTTGAAATTACTTTCCTTCTGTAAATACAATGAATATAATATTATAATCATTTCACCTCTATCCCTTCTATCCTCACAGTTCTTATCACTAAAATATTGCAATCAAATCTCGATTAATACAAACTATAAACCATTATAAGCATATTTCCTGCTTAATAGTCACGGTAAGCTGTATTGGGGATGGAATTAAGTTCACCCTCCGGAGCGGAGGCTTTGAAGGATCGATCGACTCTCTACTGACGTAAAACGATACATTCAAATCGTAAAAATCCACGAAGATACGTGTCACTATCGAAGCTAGCGAGCTAAGCTCAATTCATCGTCGTATTAGACGGAGTTTTTCAATAACGATTTACGAAAGCTGTCGTAAAAGTCGTATTATTTTTTAATTAATTATGACTCGAAAGTCATTGCTTTTAATAAAAGAATATTCATTTCTCTGTTATAAGTAATATAATATTGTTATGTATAAATTTATTGTTTATACTCGCTTTTGCATGAGATTAAATTCGCGAAACGTAAATCTAGTTCGAATCGAGTTACTAGATATTACCGGGGTTTTATTTATTTTGATAACTATGGAAAAATAGGTGGCTGGGTAGATACAATCTTGTATTTATATAATCGGTTTCTCGAAAACAGCTGCAACCATGAAATTTTGTATGCAGGGAGTTTTGGGGAGAAACATCGATCTAGCTAGGTCTTATCCCTGGGAAATTTCGCTTTTTAAGCTACATCTGTTTTTTCTTTTGTCGTGCAATTTTCGTCGTCGGCAATAATATATCAATAATTTCGACTCTAATATGTCATTCCGATTGGCAGTTTGGTATGCGTATGTATAATTTTCTTTGTTCGAAAATTCGGAATGTACCTAGTGAGTTATACTTTATTCTTTTCTTCGTTATACTTTTATTCTTTTTAATTTATCAGAACCTAAGCCTAATTCGTATTTGTAACATACACATTTCACGCACATACCGTAAGGGGTATTAGATCCTTACTTAATTTTATTTATTGCGACATGGCTTAATTCACATGGTTGGAATTAATTATGTGTATATATATTAAATGAGATTAAGTGGTATTGTATTGATTTAAGTTTCGTATACGGAAAATATAATTTCACACGATATTATAATATCATCACTAATAGTAAATGCTGAACGGACATGTACACTTCATCATGTCATCTATATATATAAGGTTTGGCAAAAACAACAACGGAGATTTTGGGCATATGATCTACTGCTTATGTAAAAACATTTAGGCAGAAAAATAATTTAAAATTACAAATAAATATATATTAATAAAATATATTATAGAACCTCATTCCGTGGAGTCGTGGAAGGCCGCTAGTGTGGGACGCTACCTGCGTGGACACGCTGGCGGTGTCACACGTGACGGTCACTGCAAGGGCAGCGGGGGCGGCAGCTGCATATGCCGAGACCCACAAAAGGCGGAAATATTAATCCATCGGTGATAGTTACATTTTTCTGCCTTTTTGCGTCGAAACTATGGAGCCCGAGTACCAAGCTCCTTTTTAAAGATTTGGCCAAAAAACTGGTCGACAAAACCAATGACCCTCAGGCTGGAGCTTACTGCTCCAGAGCAATGCTGCTAGCCTCCGACTTAGAAACAGTTTTTATCTATAGCCCTTTTTTTCTTCAAACAATAAGTTATATATAATTTAGATATTTTAACTAGTTCTTAAATCTTTTTTTCCGTCTGTCTATCTGTCCGCGCTTCTAGCTTCTGTAATTATTAATATAAATGGATGAAATTTTGTATAGTTATAGACTGTGTATAGATCTCGGTTTTGGCATCATAAAATAAGAATAATTTTATATTTTAGGGGTGGCTCTCCATCCAATACATGTGAAGTGGGGATGAATTATTTTTTTCATTCTACCCCATCGTGTAGCATATCGTTGAATAGGCCTTTTTAAATAAATATTAAGACAGTTTAACTGAATTGTGCGTGCGGCGCTATGTGTGGATAACATATTTTAACGTAAAGGTAGTAGTGGGCCGCATCGAATAACACAAATAAAGGCTGTAAAATTACGCACGCACACAGCGCCACGCGCACGAATGAGTTGAAGTATATCATATAACATGGTGCAATGTCTACAAACTTATTTCATAGAAAATTAACTAAGCGGACTTAGTTAATTCGTATCACGCTCCTGGGCGATTTTACATAAATTCAAAGATAACACAAAGGAATGTCACTCAGTAATTTGGGTCAGCCATAGTTAATTAAGCCTGGGAAAGGTTAATTAATATTTATAGGTGTGTCAAATTACCAGGACTGCTGACGTAAACGTAAACCGTAAAGGCCGCAATTGTAGCCTAAAAGACTGAATTTCTATTCTTGTGATGGAATTACAGTATATGGACACCTCTCAAGCTGAATCTCATCAAGTGGCATAGGCTACTGGGCGTGCTATACGATATTTACACATGTACAATATCGACAAAGTTTCTGATCGACTACTTAATTTTTTCCTTTGTACTAGGACGCGTCAAAATATTTAAACACAAAGGAAGTGCATCAACTGCAGATGTGGTTGAACTGCGTATTTACACGTGAGTATGTATGCGTGCGCACGATTCACCTGTGATCTTAAGTGATTTTCATCTTATGCATGTTCGATAGTAAATTATGCAATGTATAGGTATATTGTATAGGTACGCTCGAAAAACATTACCCTGCCCTTCTACGTCTAGTAAAACTAAGTAAGAATATTATAACATCAAACCTTCAAATAATAATAAACAAAATTGTCTAAATTAAACTACATATATATCAATAGAACATTTTTATAGATTAAGCCAATCGAACTTCAAATTAAACCTCAAATAATAAGCCGTTAAGTTAATAAAGTGATTAAAAAGTTACCCGTCGATCGTAGCAACAGTCGGGGAGGTAAAAAACGGAAAGGTGTATTAGGGATGTCGAGTGCGGAGTTCCGCTCTTAAAAAAATAGGGCTACCACTTTAAATATATCGAGACGCTCAAAATTGAGACCTATTTATGGATTTTCTCTCAAAAGGACAGTTGCGATGAAAAATTGAGAGAACTCACATAAAGTACAGATAATTACTACACAACTACAAAGTCTGATCAACATCAAATAATATTAACGACAAGAGTTTTCTCTTTACCTAGACGAACTTCAATTTCGGTATAATATCTCGAAACTCTTCTAAACGAATCACTATTGATATGATACGACGTCTTAGAAAAAAGAATTTAAAACCAAGTGGCAACCCTAATGAAGGCATTTTACAAGCTGGCAACCCCACGAAGCAGATGCGTTGCGCACGCGCTGACTCACAGGCAGACGATACAACAGTTTTTTACTGATTATCTTGTAGGACTGCAGTAGCAAACATGTGTAAATCCGAGTGATTAGAAATCCCGATAAGGATTCTTATTAGTTACAAGACGGGTAAATTTTAACTGCATATTTTGTGCAGAATATTATTAATCTATTAAGAGTTAAGACAGATACAGAAGTAAGATGGAACAACTAAAATCGTAGAGTCGATTTCAATCAAAACTCTTCAAGTAAAGCTTTTATTCCCTTACAGGGTAATCTGATGGAGTTTTTTTTATCGCCATATTCTGAAGTATGAGGGCTTAGTGCCATAAAAATTGTCATAAAAGTAATCGATAGCATCTTTGCGTGCGAAACTGCTTCATGTTTTCATGCAAATACTGTCTGGGAATGTAGGTTAGACAGTTACAAGATATGCCACTGATATAATACAGGTTATAATATTTTGCAGTGTGCATTTTTTTAAAGCTTTTAATTGATTTTTATTAGAAAATTATGTTTCGATTGTGCAATATAATGTAGTATAACAATATTATGTTGGTCGATTTTCGCTTGACATATCGTCGTGTCATTTTTGTTGGCAAAATTGCCTTGCGACCTAGCCGAATTGTCATTTACACGGCCGATTTTGGAATCGTGAGGCCTTAAAACCAGTTAGGACTTAAGAGTTTAAAAAAATGACCAAAAAATATATATTTTTGAAGTAGAGGAAAGATGAATCACTCAATAAACCATTGATTAAAATTTTAAGAATTCATGTGGCTCAACAATTTGATATTATAACAAACGAAATAAAAAAATTAAGTAACCTCCGAATTGTCAAGTAGTGAGCCAGCTGATGATGATGATAATTTATCTCAATCAGCTAAGAACTTTTTGCGTCGGGGGTTAAAAACATTATTTGAATTGGCAAATAATACAATTAAATAAACAGTAAACACTCAATCGTGTCTATACATAATTAGTTTGCGGCTGGGAATCTGGTGTATCTGATTACAAAAGAATGGAGGCAGATAACTCATTGTAATGCATATTTAAAACAGTACAACTGTACGGCTTAATTCTTTATTCATCACCATTATTTTCCGACGAAGTAAACTACATTCACTGATAAACTTCTAAACTTGTATTCCGTAAATCATGTCATCAATCACCGTGACATTTACGAAGAGTTTTCAAAATAAGTGCAAAATGTCCTCGTACCTTTTTAATTTACACACAAGCAGCTTGGCAAATCAGCAAATCCGTTTCAGTGCCTCCCAGCTGCTCGACCTTTTGGTTCCCTGCTTGCCTAACTTGTGCGAGCACCGTAGGAACGTAGAATTTCAACTATTTCTGGAATTGGTTGTTGATAAATGTAAGATCACTTGAAAACATAATTCACATACTATATTATTAGCAAAATATTTTAAAATTTAATTAGAAAAAGCATTGTATAGCTAAAAGCGATGGATAAAAGATATACTGGAAGGAAAGTTATAATTTATAGACGCAAAACTAAATTAGTTCAAGTAGTAGACTACTCGGTCTCACGCCAAATTAGAAAGGTCCTATTTACACATAATGGCACAAAAACTGGTTTCGTCCTCTCGCGATCTGAATCTGCTGTTATTAGTTACTAGTTAGTCAGTTTACATGGGAACAGATATTATCTCTGACACTAGAACTTAAATCTGTCAATACTTTATGTCTTAATATCAATTTATAACTCTATGATAGTATCCTGTATTGGTCTGGGAGTTAGTGTTAGATATAATGATGTTGCTATAGGTACATAAGGGTCAGTTGACACCGGTACGAAACGATAGGGAGCTGCACTTTTAAGATTACTATTCAAAATTGATTTCAAATGTCAAGGCGTATGATTGATGTCATATGAAACGTGTGTCTTTTTGTATAGTGAATATAAAATTCAATTTTGAAGAACGCGGTCGCTAAATGTGGGGGGCGATTATAACGTTTTACTACTACGTACTAGTATTTAGGTTGTAAGATTGCACTATTTGTTTTGTAAATTGTAATTATCTTAACAAAAGGACGTAGGTACAGATATAGCGTCTGTTCCTTAAAAAAAACACTGAAAATAGGTATTTTCGTATATTTTTTGATGTCTCTATTTTAATGCAACACGCGGCACAACTGTTCTTTACGGCTTTTCTTAAGTTTTAACTGTCTTATTTTCTTTCTAGGTACCAATACATATCCTTGTTTAGAGCCATATGCTATATCAACATTGACCTTACAATTTACAAGAAACACTAGTCTGGTTATGCTTGTCCTAAAAAATGTTTCTTCCTTATTTAGATAAAGTAATCATTTTTTAATTGCGACATTTAAATGGCTATGGCCTTTTATAAGAGTAATGGCAGAAGTCAAACTGTGTCTATTGTCTTGGGATTTAACGTTATTTAAAAATTACTAGAATACGCAACATTTGATTTCTTCTATATCTCTAGATTTTTAGAATTGTTATTTTGCATAGCTTAACCAGTAATAAATTTAAATTGTGAATTTGTGTCTAAATCATAAAATCTTATTGGAAGTATATTTCTATATATATAAGTCTATATTTATTTACGAAATAAGCTCAAGTTACAATTTAATAGACAAAAAATCGTCAAAAACCGTCAAAGAGACAAATTTGTCTCAAAATTCTAAAATTAAGAAAATAATATATTATAAGTAAATATTCCTTAAAAACAAAAGCCATATAGTAATATGTAATCCTCGTTACACTACAAATACACACTGGATGTTTTGTTGGACCCCATAACATAGTTGTTTTGCTGGACACCATAACATCGATGTAAGCAGTTGGAGCAGCGAATGGCCTTGGATATTCGGAGCAGTCAACGTGAATGACCAACCAACTCACCATTATTAGATATATGTATAGTTTTTTGTGTCGTCTGGCGATAATTTATTTTATTTTTAATTACTTATTTGGGTCCGGTGAAAGTTATTGTTTATAGTTTAGTTTATTATAATATCAGAAATTTTTTAAAGTTTTTGTTTATAGTTTAGTTTTTTTTATTTATTTTTTTCTTTATTTATTCTTCATGTACACAACAAAAATAACACAAGATATTACAAAATACACAAAAGAGATGGTACAAAGGCGTGCTTATCTCTAAAAAGAGATCTCTGCCAGCAGACCTTAGGCAGAGTTTAGGAAAAATAAATAAGTAGGACACAGGTAGTACAGCAAAGAATAATACCGGATTGGAGAAGAAACAATTACTTACAACTGATTTATAATGATAATAAACTAATAAATACAAAATACTAAATACATATTATAAATTTAATGATATATTTATACATTTATATCTGTATACAATAACTAATTATTATTAAATAATATTAGTTATTGTAAACAGTATAGTTTGTTATATATAACTTTTTTTTTTTTCGACGCCGGGCCCCTGAAAAGGACCTGCGGAAACCAAAACCCAGGGGCAAAGCCCCTCTACTTGGGGTGGGATGACGCGCCCAGTACGAGTACTGGGTGCATGAGTCTTTAGGTTTTAAGGGAAGACCCCCCGCGGCAGAACGCGGGGTAAACCCATGGCCCCGGGCAACCTCGAAGCAAAAGGAGTGTCGAATTGCCAATCCAGGCACAATCGGGACCGGCGGTCGGCTCCAAGCGGCGCGTGGGTGTCCCGACCCGGGGGCCGAGAAAACGTGTGTGGATCCACTCCCTCACACGCCGCGTTTACCGGACCGTGGACACAAGCGACCTGGGGAAAAGGGAATATATAACTTATCGTTTAGAGTTTAGCTTTTATACCCTGTTATGTCGGTGGCCGCGAGCACATGTGGTATCAACAATGCACAATGCCCAATTTGCAAGAGGCACAAAAGGCCTAAACATCCATCTAGGTAAAACACATAACCACAGTTCAACAAGTTCACATTAGTATCCCACACATCCACGTCGTCACAACCAGCCGCAACGCCAATTCCCTTTTGGAAAAAATATCCAATTTAAAAGCGTCATTACCAATCCTAAAAAGAATTCCGAAAGTTCCCAGGATCTAAGTAGCCATACGTCTGTCCTCAGTAATCAAAGTTCATTTCCAACCCCGATTGTAGCCAGCGCTGGGAAAACCTTCTCACTTTTCTATTCCGTGTACTACACGCGGCACAAGATAGAAAACAATCACTGACATCTAGCATTAAAAATAACTGCACTCATGCCATCAATTCTCCAATCCAACACTTTGGTGTTGGATTGTCGTTAAAAAGATGCCCCTGCGTAAAACGCAGAATATAACACAAAAAACTGAATCAAAGGTAAGTGACGGAGACCTAAAGGGAAGGGAAAGGGACCTATTTTAGGGAAAGTATAGAAATCATTAGGGCTTAGGTCGGGGCTGTACGGCGGATGGTCTAATAATTCTATGATTTCTTGCCCTAAAAACTCTTTTGTTCTGTGCGCGGTGTGAGAACTCTCATTGTCGTGATGGAGGATGATGCGGCGGTTGCAGTTCTCTTTATGGAGTTCAGAAACGACCTGTAGCAAACAAATGTTAGCATACCATTCTGCATTAACCGTTCTTTGTCCCTCAAGAGCAATAGTCGCAACATAGCCGGTTTTGGAGACAAACGTGGCCACCATTTTTTTTGCAACACTCCGTGAACGAATAATTTTTGTTGGCTTTAACTCATTTTCGAACACCTAAACTCGTGACTGGTTTTTTGTTTCGGGTTCGTACGCATATATCCAGGATTCGTCACCTGATACGATGTTGAATACAGCATTTGAGGATCCTACGTGGAATCTTTCGAGAGTTCTGACGCACCAAGTAACGCGAGCCGCTTTTTGCTCTTCACAGAGCAAATGCGGTATCCATCGGGAAAACAACTTTTTTACACCTAATTGTTCATGCAAGATTATTTATATTTGACTCATGCCAATGTATAAAGTTGCCTGGATTTCGCGGTATGTCACATGTCGATCTTCCTCAATCAGCTTACGCACAGGATCAACGTTTTCTTGGGTGACTGCAGTTTTTGGACGACCTTGACGGGGATCATCATTGAGCTTGACACGTCCACGTTGGAATTCAGCAAACCAGCGATAAATTGTGGTATTGGATGGGGCTTCATCACCAAATGCAGAAATCATCCGGTCAACACACTGTTTTTGTGTTAAACCACTTCGAAAGTCATAATAAATCATCGCTCTAGAATTTTCTCGAGTCAATTACATTTTCTCAACGACTAAACAAGTTTGACAAGACCTTGTGACAAGACCGAGAATCTTTTTTTAAATGTATAAACGGTATTCGATTTTTAAAACCAAGGAGTTTTAAATTAAAAAGATTTTAATATGACAGGAACAGTGGAAATATTCCATTCCCGATACTTTTAGTGCAGCCTATGTATATACTACAGTGTCATTGCGCGGATTCTACACTCATAATATACAAAAGTGATCGTTTATTTTCTTCTACTGATTGCCAGCAAGATGATCCTTTGGGCCCCGCTCCGCTTACTGGGTGCCCCCATACTCAGTGACGGTTGCAATACTTTTATTTCGGAACAAAACCGCAAATTATCAGAATCTTTTGTTAAACTTAATTAAATAAATTTCCATAATATGACATACCAAATCATTCGGTTCTGTCTGTTTGTACCCAAATTACTTGTGAAGATGCTGTCCACTATGGAGTTTTCCCAATCTTCTCTTAGATTTAGATCTTACTTTGAAAGACACACTAGTCAATGTTCTGAATTGCCACATCTCCGACACCTCATGGGTCCAAGCCGCTCTCCCCATTCGTTTCGGAGGGTTGGGTATCAGGAAGGTGTCCAGTGTGTCTCTTCCTGTTTTTTTGTCATCAGCTCATAGCATCCATCTACTTTTCACTAAAATCATTACCAATTTATTAGGCTGCGTGGGCATAAACTCATTACCGGAAGCCGTTAAAACTTGGCGCGGAGTCTGCCCAGACGATATTCCAGTCCATCATAACATTAAAAAAAAATTGTGATGAACCACTCCTCAATTTGGTACGATCAGACCTGCTAAATTGCTCCTCCCCTGCTGATCGCGCTTACCTCTTAGCATCTGCTGAGCCGAAATCGATATACTGGCTCCAGGCTCTCCCGTCATCCAATGTCGAAACTCTGTTGGATAACCACACCTTCACACTATCGGTCAGTCTGCGCTTAGGAACCGCTACCAACGAACCCCATCGCTGTCATTGTGGTACCACGGTAGACCGCCAAGGGCACCATGGACTATCCTGCCACCGCAGTGCTGGCCGCCGGACCCGCCATCCTCCATAAATGACGTCATTCGCAGCGTTCTTGCCACTGTCAACGTGCCGGCCTCACGCGAGCCGAACGGTATAAGCACGTGACGACGGCAAGATACCTGATGGTATGACCGTCATTCCGTGGAGCCGTGGAAGGCCCATGTCCCTAAGTCTAGAGCTTACCTCGGCCAATGAATCAGTTTGGCATTACAGCGAGGCAATGCTGCCAGCCTCTTAGGTACTTTATCCGCAGTCTCCGACCTAGATACAGTTTTTTATCTATAGCCCTTTTTTTATTCAAAAAATAAGTTTATATAATTTTATATAATTTAGATAATAATTTAGACATTTTAACTAGTTCTTAAATCTTTTTTTTCTGAAATATTTGATAGATAGGTATTCACATCCAGCTGGGTTTTAGATTCGCTCTAGTAGTTATAGATAGATTAGAAGATATAGTTATAGATTGTATATAGATCTCAGTTTTAGTTTCATAAAATAATGATAATGTTATATGTTAATATCACTTTATATTAATATCAATTAATATCACTCTCCATACAAGTGAAGTAGGGACGAAAAATATTTTTTACATTCTACCCCATCGCATGTAAAGGCAAGGTTTTCAAGTAATCGGCCTCCTAAGTGGTTTGTAAGTCGGTAATTTCCGTGCTGATAGATCATGCTAAAAACTCTTTAGGTAAATCATTTCATCATCAACCTTTGAATGATTTAAAGAAAACCGTACGCGTTGATAATTACGGAACCCGAGATACGATAAAATTTTGGGAACATTTGGTAGATTCCTAATTTAACAACAGTCTCAATTAGAAGAGAATGCAACGGTCAAGTAGTGTTTCTCGCTCGGAGTATTCTTGTTGAGGTATGACAATACAACAATTTAGCAACTCGCGTAGGTAAACAGGAACACGTGGGTTTCGATTTTGGCAATTGCCAGTTACAGGCGCCTAAATTGCAGGCAAAGCGATTATGTATCATACTGTATCTGCGAGACACGAAAAGTTGCGGTATTTTTATCGCAAAAAACCTCTTACCTTGTGTAGAAGACTGGGCTTGCCCCTAGCGAGCCTTACCTTACGACCAAGGTCACCTTTCAGCAAATTGCTCTGTTTATCCCCGGTATACTACATTTAATCTTGGTCTTGACCATCTTATTAATTATACTAAGATTTAACTTTAGTAGCTTACTAAGAAGTGAGCTACTTAGTAAAAGATGGAGGTACGTTCTACTGACAGTATTTATTTTAATTTAAAACATAAAATAATAACATTAGGACAAGCTATTTTTTTTCGTCTTTTGGACATACACTTTGGTTTTTATTTTTTTGGTTCAAAACTTGTATTAGGGACTGAATGGTAGTTAAAAATGAATAAATAGTTCAAATTAGTTTAGTACTAATTGCACGTGAACGTAGTCTTACGTCTTAGCCTAAATTATCCCACTGACACAGAGCTTAGTTTTTGGTTTTGTTAGTGTAAATGGTTTTATTGGTCCGTGGTATAATTAACTATCTTATATATATATAATTAATTTATAAATCAAAGATTTCTTTCTATTAAATTATTAGATATCACTAATAATTTAATAGAAAGAAATCTTTGATTTACGAAATCTAATTATTTCATAAGTGATTGTTTTTGTTCTTTATTAAAATCACAGAAATAAGTAGGTATTTAATCAGCAATAAGGAGGTAAGAATTTGGTACGTAAGTTCAAAGGTATAGTAATTAATCATCATCAAAACACGTGTAATTTAAATTGTTATTAATAAAAAATAATAATAGGTATGACGTATTTTATAAAAATTTAAAGAATCACCATTAATATCAGTTTTTCCTTTGATTAAGTTGTAGGTTGCTTATAGTTACGCGTTTTGAGCGCAAAAAAACTTACTGTCTGGTTAATTTGTAAGTCAGCGACTCAGTACGTAACCTTTTACTTTATTTTATCATTCAAATACCAATACAATGCAGGTTAATTAAATAATAGTGACTGTATTTTAATCCTCCTCTATCAGTCGTGAACCTCAAGTCTGAGGGTAGTGACCTTCTCCTTCCATGATCTCTCTTCTTACGTGGGTGCGCCAGCTTCTCCTGTCTTCGGCCACTCGGAGAGCATCGTGTGCGGTGGACTCGAGTGTGGTGCAGATATAGTCAGACCAACGCATCGGCCTGCTGCCCCGCGTCTTTTCGTCTATTTTGCTAGTAACCATTACTTTTTCAATATTGTCTCAACAAAACTAGTTTCTATTTTACCAAATTGGTGCTCACTCAGCATATTGTTGCGAAGTCGTAACGCTGATTTTCAGTGAGCACCATAACAAACAAACAAAAAGAAAAATTTTATAAAACTAAAAACGTTCAAAAAAATAAATAGGAAAAGTGAAAATGGGAACAATCAATTATAACATGTAACGCATATTATGATATTGATATAACATTTTTTAAAGTATTTAATAAATAATCTAGACAAAATAGCTATTAAAATCTAGAAATATGTAATTAACCATCTATGGCACCATATAGTGTACAGTTTTCAATTATAACACATATGTACTGCTAGTATGATTCAGAGCCAATGTAGCTTAGGAATCTGAGTGGCTGGTATGAGTTTTGTAACAATTCCTTTCTATATGAACCGTCATTGTTACCGAGCGCAGACAAAAAACTATTTGGCTACATACTAAAATCTGTAGGTAGTACAAGGGAATTCAGGCAAGTGAATATACCCATACCTACGAGACCACTTTTTAGCATTTCTCTTCCGCTACACAAGCTTTTGCATGGATTTTTTGCGGTGATTTGCTGCGGCGCCGCAGGAATCCGGCGTTCCCGGGAAAAAAGAACTCTGCGCTAATACAATAGAGTTGAAAATGGAAGTATCGAGTTTCGAGCTGTCATATATGACATTGACATTCGACTCGACACTTGTGTGTGCGATTTTCAGCTCTATTGTATTAGCGCAAAGTTCTATTTTCAGCAGTCTCAATTTTCCCCGGCCTTATGGATTCCGGAGCATATAGTCCCAGCCTGATTTGATTGAATTTCATATTTTTTGTTTATCTTTAAAATTAAATTTAATATAAACAGATGAATTTGAGGCTGATGCTGTATGTGTCGACGTGCAAAGTCTTTGGCCGGGTACTGTATACATTTTAGGCTTAAGCATGGCCTGATAGTCCAGGCTGTGTAAAAATTTCAATTCCACTAGATAAGGTATCAGATAGTGGCGTGATAACGGCAGCACACAATGAGCTAATACCGCACCAATTTAGATACAAGTCTATGACGCCTTTATATTTGCGTTGTTTTATCGTTGTATATTAGTTTTATGTAATAATGGTCGATGTTCTTGAAGGAAAATGCTTGAAAGTTCGGTATTATATTACGTGATTGTATTGAATTATATTGAAATATTGTAATTGTGGTGAATAACAAATGAAAAGTTCGAACGCCCTGCGTCTTATACCCGTACTTACGTACATACACGTACCCGTATTACGTATACGGCCAACAATAACAATGCACAACGACCCATAGACATAAAGCACAGCTTAAAGAAAGAGGAATAGATGAACAGCTACACAGTTAGCTTTCACTTTGCACCACTATAAGCATACGGTGTGTCCACGATTGTGTCGAAAAATTGTGGGCCATTGAAGGGGACGTCAACATTTTCAAATAATGAACGATTTGAATTCCTCTATGAAAGCTGTTTCTCTGTAAGTAAGAATATATATTTTCTACGCTGTGCTTATATACACTCAAAGTAAGGACATTTTAAGCCTCGATATGCCGAGGCTAAAATTTAATGACAGAATTATTTTTTTTGGCAACATAGATATCAGTGTTGACCTGTAAAAGACTGCGAAACTACGACAAACGCGTAAAAGAGATGGACGAGATATAATATTATAGGTAAAAGAAGTAATTGTTGTAATAAAATTAAAGTACATAAGTGATTTTATAAGAATTTCAAAATAAAAGCCTGTTACCACAGGTTACAGAAGCCATTACAAGCCTTAGTTCGATCGCTTACATCGTAGTATTCTGTACGATCGATTCTTAACAGATGGTGTGACTTTTTCCTCATATGAAGATATTTTTAGGCTCAATGTATGCAATATCCTGTCCTTATGTCTATGCACCGTATACTATACGACCGTAGAAAAGAGAGGTTAGTATCAGATTTGTAGAGCATCATCTCTGTCAAACACTGCAAATGTGACTTTTGTCAGTGCATTTGTTTCGAGCGTAAAAAAAACCTAAACATAGAACATACGAAAAAAACATCGGTTTTTAAACCAGATGTGTATTCTTTTTGGCCTTAACCTTGTTGCACTCTGGACACATGATAGTAATAATGAAAGTTTTCAGGATAATGATGATACTGAACTACTGAAGACCTGACGTAAACTGTCCTAATCTAAACGCCCTATCTATGTAACTGGCCGGTTCGCGTGACGAATATTAATTTAACCCACTGCACTGTTCCCTTTTAGTGTAATTGGGGTGCGAGCGGGACGGACGCGTGTGCGAGCGAGACGGACGTATGTCCTCAACAGCTGTTCACTTCCACCGGGTGTAGCCACTTTACATTCATTAATGATGTACTAACACTAGCTACGAGCGGAATTAGATTTTTAAACTGTCATAGACAATGCATTTCCTTCGAAGGAATTCTCATATCATGAGTAGATTATTCTTCTTAAAAATTAAATTGGCAGGTTACACATTACTCGACTGAAAATATTCATCTAAAGCGTTTTCTCTTAGCTCCAGTTCACACTGAGATAGGACTCGGCGCACATTTTTAAAGATAGCGATTCAAAATTGAACAATATTTAGTAAACAAAAATATACACGTTTCATTGCAAGAGTTCGGATTAAGAGCTGCACCGTCTTGCTATGAAACGTGTTTCTTTTTTGTAGTGAATAAAATTAATTACTTATTTACATTTTGCGACTCAATCACCGTAACCCAAATGGGCGGCTGTTCAATCATTCATAATCATTATAGCCGTCCGCTGAAAAATTAAAAAGCATAATGTGTAGTAAAATAAACTTTATATAAATGGTCTTGAGCCCTAACATAAATAATGTTTCGAAACAGTATTAATTTCTATATAAATAACTTAGTAGGAACGGAATGCTACAAATATAATTTTCACAGCCGACATTTGATGTGAGGCGAAGGTCAAATCGAATATAGACGTAATAATCATATCATTAGTTGGTTACTTCGCCTTGACAAGTTCGATTTGGATTTCATATAATATTCAACGCGGCTTGAAGACAATACCTTCGTTCTATGGATTTTTAAAATGTATCATCAGTGTTACTTCATAGTACACAAAAAACATACGGCCATCAAGGCATCCTTACTTAATATTATAAATGTGAAAGCGTGGATGTTTGTTACTCTTTCACGCAAAAACTACTGAACGGATTTCGATGAAATTCGGTATGGTGGTAGTTTAGACTCTGGATTAAAACATAGGCTACATTTTATCCCGAAAAAGTAGTGTTCCCGAGGGATACTGTATTTACGCGGGCGGAGCCGCGGGAAACAGCTAGTATTAAATAATATTATAAGTGCATAAATAATAATATTTCATATTAATAAGGGAGTAAAATTTTAAGTAAGTTACACTAATTTTTGTTATTGTAATTTTGAGTACTTTTTAGTAATATTATCTTTAGTAGTCTTACTAATATTATACTTATCTACTATAGGTATAAAATATGTGAATGCTTATGAGGATGTTTGTGACTCTTTTATTCTTAGGCTACATTTTATCCGAAAAACGAACGGTTCACGCGAGATAGACAGGTTCTGTGAGAATGAAGTCTACGTAAGAGTCAGTTCACACCTAACGAGACGATACGCGATGCGGTGCTGCATTTTAAGATTTACTTAATTCAAAATTTGACTTTATTCGCTACACAAGAAAATACATGTTTGATTGCAAGAGTTCGAATGTCAAACTCTTCCGCTCTGAGTAGCAATTAGCGCGGCATCGCCACTCTTGCGTGTGAAAGGTTATGTAGTAGCTTCTTGTGTAGTATGTACCTAATGAAAAAAGTTCAATTTCGAATAACTATTTTAAAATGCAGCGCCGCGTCTCGTATTGTCTCGTTTTGATGTGAACTAAGGCAAGTAAGGCATCTAATAATTGTAAGAAATATTCTATAACTTTCATCTTGTCTAAAACTACATTAAATAGAAATATTGATAAAAAGTTGAAATGTCCTTGTCGCCGTAGCCGTGATTAACATACTACATAAATCAACTATGAATAACGTTCGCACGCTCGTGCGATAAGCACTCTATTGTAAATGACATAAGGACCATTTTCGTTAAAGTATGCAATTATGAGTGTATGTTATGCAATGCATTAGTCACTACGACCGCTTTTCACAATGTATTAAACTTATTAACAATGGAGTACCAGCCAATTAAGGAATTTTCAGTTTTTTACATAACAAAAATATTGTTGTAACTTTTAAATTAAATAAATTAGATGCCTTCGTGATCCTGATCTAGTGGTTTATAGCTTGGCACCCGACTCCGGAGGCCGTGGTTCGCTTCCCGCGTTAACAACGTTGAACAACTAAAAATATTTTCAAGTCTGGTTAGGACAGTGCAGGCTGATCACCTGATTGTCTGACAAGAAATATGAATTATGATCCATGCGTCGGATGGGCATGTAAAAAGTCGGGCCTGCGGCTGGTCTCTCGCCAGTCGTGTCGGTTATCCGTCCCAGCGGGCTTAGCATGCCGATCCGAAGAAATAATTTTAAAGAAGAAATATTCTATCCAAAACAGTTCGTTGCAAAATAGTTCTTAATCCATGGTAACAAGGTCGTTAATAGAAGTCAACATTTCTAAATAGACATATTTTTAAAATGGCTGCCGGGAAATCTTCTGTCAAAAATGATCAAATTTTCAAGTAAATGACTGAACGTAAAGAAACTATTTGTCTTGGAGCGCCGTGATGTGGAGTGACATTATTGTAAGACTATTTGACATTGAAATAAGAAAACGTTTCTACTTTTAGCTGTCAAAAGAGGCCATTTCATGAGCTCATGCTTACTCATGTTGTTTTTATCATACCGACGATGCATTGACCTTGCTGCCTTACAATAAGAACTATTTTGCTCCGAATAGCATTAATGTTTCTTCAATCTGTCATTTTGTCGATTCTTCGGTGTTTCTAGGGTGCACATACTAAGCCTGCTGGTCGGTCATCGTCAGGGTTACGAGATTAAAGGAAGAGAGAGTACTCTTGTGTACTGCGCACACACTTGGGCTTACGTAGCCGGAGCCGGACTGGTTTGAACGAAACCAGCCACCGCCAACGAAATCGGTGTGGGGAGCTTTTAGGTACTAACTGTTAAATCCCATTAAGGATACGATTTTTAAGCCCAAAATCAAACAGAGGGGTTTTATAAATATGAAGTATCTGTGCCTGTCGGTAGCATCGTAGCTCCCAAGCGGGTGAACCGATTTTGATGTAGTTTTTTAAAGGTGTCGTATCGAGAGTGTTCTTTGCTATAACTCATTATCATCAGCTCGCTTACTGTTTGTCAATGTCGGGGGTTACTAATTTTTTTTAAATTTCTTATGTAAACGCTTGTTAAAATATCAGTGTCTAATAATATTATGTTTTGTTGCAGATAATATCGCATCATGTATGAAGGTGCTATCCTGGTAAGTTTATATAAGCACTAGATATAAACAAAATCAAGAATCAAATCATCGATAAAGTATGGCAATTATTTTTAAAGAAAATCGATTCATTATTGGTGGAATGTACGAACATAATACTCGTAATATATAGATAAAAAAACTAACAGCCGAATTGAGAACCTCCTGCTTACTGGGAGTAAGTTTAAAATAAATTGTTAAAAAAAACTGCGAAATGCTTCGAGAAAAGACAGTACAGCCACAAAATAAGAAATGGTTACTACGTAAGTACGGCCGGCCGCTTAAATACTGACTGAGAGACTGCTGCCGCCCTCTTAGGTTGACCGCTATCGTCGCGTAATGCAGTTGTCTATATTGCATGGTGTAAAATAGGGGTATAAATTGTAATAAACAAGAACAAACAAATAATCACGTCTAAATAAATATATGTATAAATTTGACTACATCTAAAATATTTAGTTTCATTAATATACTCCGAAATATTGAGGCATTGTACTACTTGGTAAATGTAAAAAAATATTAAAATTGATATGTAGTTTATTAATTAGATACATCTAAAAAGTACAGAACAGAATACTATTCATTTGCATAAAAGAAATATTCAGTCATCTAGCCTATTTCCCTGGAGCAAAATATACTGCGATACCTGGCATAGCTTTTACTGAATCTTGGCATCCATTTCAGTACCGTGGCATAAGCTCTAATGCAAGTATTCCGCAGTCAAATTCAAAAATGTCGAAACATTATACCGCCAAGATTTTAACAAACCGCAGTTTCAAAGTTATTTCTTGAATTCGAAGTTCATTTTCGAAGCAATTTTTAGTTTTGGTTTAATATTTGACTTCAGTTAGTCTAATCCAAAGATTTATATTTTTAACGGGAATTGCAATTTGCAGTGTTACTATTTTAACGTAATAAAATTCTGAATTTTAAAATAAACATAACATAAACTTGTTTCGTTCGTTCGATAAAAATATGTGTGGCATTTTAATAAGTAGGTGTAGCGTTTTTTGTATGGAGTGATTTATTTGTCACGTAGTAACTATATAGTAATCTGTGGTATCGTAGCTCCCAAACGGATGAACTGATTTGGATCTAGTTTTCTTTTGTTTGCAAGTTGATATGATCGAAAGTGTTCTTAGTTAAAGATGCAATTATTATTATATTATGAACCCTTTCCCAAGTATGTATATTCTATTGGACATTGGGAATTTTACTATAGAACAATTTTTTATTACCTACCCACGGCGACCAATGAGAAAATTAGGTTAGATGCAAGCGTAATGCATTTGGATTACAACGGCACAGGTCGCATATCTGCAGGAAGTGGGGTAAATACTGTGATAATAAAACTCATTTAACCGAATTCATATAAATATGTTTAATATGTTTAATAATATATTGATTATTATCTCTACTTATATAAAGTCTCCGAAAATCAATTACGGACACTTCGGGTACATGATTCACTGCTTGTGTAAAGACGTTTAGGCAAAAACTTATATGTGTGAAAAGTGAAAAATCATCTCATGTATGGCTAGCTCTCCGCTAAGCGCAAACTCGGCCATATAAATAAATAATATTCTTGCCTTAACGTCGTCACATAAGCAGTAAATCATGTGCCCGAAATATCCGTAATTGATTTCTCTAGACCTTATATATGGATCTGAATTAAAATAGTGTCATGAAATGAAATGGGTATGAAAATTGTACAATCTAATGGTATTTTGATTTGTGGTCGCCACTTTTTTAAACAGCGAGTAAAAACGTCCAATTTGTCTTTTTCGAACTATTAAAGACTTTGTTTGTCTATGATAACGTATAAGTCGTGACGTTCAGAATTCTTGAGTTAAACCAGGATTAACTAATTTATGGGCTCAAAAGCGTGAGGCGAGATAACGCTTAAGATAAGGACGAAGAATTTCATTAACCTGTTTTAAATACCACTACACCCGGGTTTTACGAGTTCGTTTCAACGTAATTTTACCCTGAAGCTGAAATAAGAGGCTTTTTTTTAGAGTCGGATAATTCTTTACGTACCTATGGTCGCCTTGTGGATGAAATTCACATATTTATGATTTTTATAATTTTAAGTTTGAACTTTTTAAGTGTCCTTTTGCCTCTAAGATGGAAAAAAGAAATGTTAATTTTATGTCAGATTGACAAATGTCAACGTGTAACAATTGTATCTATCCAATACACGGCAGTGTGTGTTAATAATCTAAGGTAGTGTGAGCAGTTTTTGCTATTTTTATTAATTTTATGATAAAAATATTATCTTTCTCTGATCGACTTACTGCACTTTGACCGTGCCAAATATCATACTCCTCCGTTCGCACAATTCTCGTAATACTGTACTAAAAGTCTTGAAGCGAAAAAATTACAATTAAAGGTCAAGATGTACTTCTCTAGCGAAAGCCTAGTAAAGTTTCAAAACTTAATATTTTTAAACAAAGCGCATAGTTTATGCAAAAAGTTCCTGAGAGTAGGAAGCAATGGTTCTAGTTCTTCTAATGGTATGGCTCTTCTAGTAGAATTAGGTTTACTTAATTCTTGTTATGACCTAATCCGTAAATTTTAAGTTGTCATAAGCATCTTTATCTATCTCACAGTAAGGATTATAATCCACTACAAAAACACACTGACAAATCATGCCATTATAATATAAATAAATAATAACTCCCCCACACCGATTTCGGTGACGGTGGCCGGTTTCGTTGAAACCAGGCCAGTTACGCAGGAGTAATTTCATAGTGCCCATGTGTGTGCGCAGTACACAAGAGCACTCTCTCATAACCCAGTGGGACGGATAACCGAGACGACTGGCGAGAGATCAGGCGCAGGTTCGACTTTTACATGCCCATCCGAGGCATGGATCATCTTTCTTGTCAGACAATCAGGTGATCAGCCTGCGTTATCCTAACCAAACTTGGAATCAACATTTTTGTTGTTCCAATGCGTCGAGAGCCAAGCTTTAACTACTAGACCACGGAAGCAGGATTATAATCCACTACAAAAATACACTGACAAATCATGCCATTACTATGTAACTAATAAATATTCTTAGCTATTTTTATTTTTATTTAGTATAAAATACAGAAATTTGTTACTGTACGTTTAAAAAGCTTTTCAGTCACAAATAGGCTGTATCATAGCAACTAGCTACACTGGTAACACTGGTGGTGACGTACAAAGCCTATTTTGAAGCTGGCAACACAATGTGTTCGATAGCCCCGTTACACGACGCAACAGACAACAAAGGGATTTGCATTTATATCCGAACGCAACTGGGACATCCGCACGTGTTCTTTTTTAAATTCTCCTCTATCGATGAAGGCTTTATGTTCGGGTTCTCACCGTTTTATTTTATCGCTCCATTTTAAACTCGTTCATAATAATATAAAGTTATGCATTTTATACGTTACGGTGCTGGAGATAAGGTTTATTGGACTACTCTAGTAACTCGTAAGGAAAAGGAGCGGATTGTTTGAATGAAGTAATATTTAATTAATACGTGACATATTGGGGTTAGTACAGAATGAAAAACATAACGTGGGATCATTGGTCATAGTAAGAGTCTGCTGTGTTATTTATACAAGTAAAACTAATTGAAAATAATTAATGAACATTTCCTTCCTTGTTTTTTTTATTTATCATGTGTAGTTATCATATAGTTTTGAATATATTATGTAGATTTTTGTCAACTACATTGTAAATTGCGTTTTGTTTCTGAATATTCGCAGAATATTTAAAATTTGCATAATTATGCAGTAATATGTAACATAAATTATTGTATTTTTAAAGTAGAACCCCGAGTCGTCGATAAGATTTCCCCTTGAATCAGTTTTAGAGCTCGAACACCTTGACAAACATAGAAATATGAGCCAAATACACTTTTACCGAGCGGAGTTTTTAGTATTTAATCTTTAGCTAGTATATTATTATCAGTGTAAAATCCACTGGAATATATTTTTTCAAAAGAGAAATTGACGCAAATATTATAATATGAGCTTTAACGACAATTTTGAAGATAACATAAAACAGCGGCGCAAGGTTAGCTTGTGGTACTCCAGACATAAAGTGCGCGTAGAAAGAAAATTGGAAAATTTGGTACATTTCTTGAAAGCTTTTCTATTACTACATCAAGCTTACTAACAAATCTCCTACTATACTATACAATAACTAATCTTCTTGTCTGTTTGAATCTTATATCAATTAAATTTAACAAGAAATAAAGCAAAAGTTAAACATCTTTACATAATAGATCTAATCTATTATCATCTATCTCTCAAACTCAAGAGTATAAAATTTAATTTTTGAATGTAAATTTTCCTCTCTATAGTAGTAAAAATCCTAGCCTTGATGAATTTGGAATTGATATAGAGTAGACCAAGGGGAAGGACATAAGACTACTTTTATCGCGATCCCACAGGATTTTATTTGCGCGTAATATGTCTCGGGAAACACAAAATTCTAGTCATACAATATTAAGCCTTAAAGATGTAATTACAGTACCCATACGACCTGTTTCATAAATTAATTTGCGTTGTAGAACAATATTTCATTTTCAAATAGAGCACTGTTCGTGATAAGTAGAATGAGCCATGGGCTATAACTCATAGCCATGCTCAAACAATCTAATAACCAAATTTTAAAGTGTCAACCTCGGCTCGCTCCTTTCAAACAAAGAAAGAATAAATTACACGCATCCAGCATAACGTGACCCGCCGAACCCCTCGCCGCTCGAATAAAATACTTGAATTCTAAGAAGCACAAAGAATCTGAGAGGTCTCGCGTAGTGGATGCCATGGTGTTCTACATCTGTTACAAGGATTTCTTTTGGCTCCGGAAATCGTGCCACGCGAAACTAGTTCTTAGCGTTCGGGACATAAAAATTCATGTTCGTCTCATTATGGTTTTGGGCCAACACAATACGCTTCGTCTCACCTACATTATTTTTCTATTACGAGCTGAGAGTGCACGCCGAAGCGGCCTCTATGCTACACGCCTTGTGATGTATATCTGTGGGAGGGTATTTTCACGTCTGGTTTTACAATTTGGTTGGTTCCGACTGGGTTTATCGCACCATTTTTTTTCGTCTGTGACGCCATATTGGGTTATGTAATGAGTTTTAATTAGAACCAAATCTGTTTCGTTTCAGATTTACTGGTCTTTGTTCTTTAACAATTAACACCATACAAAGATTTAGTTTTGAAAATGTCAACCATAACAATATAAAATATATTTGGGTAGGTGAGCGAGCTATGACCATACAAACGGTAGCTAGTAAGTACAAGTTACCCATCGATAGCAAAATATTGAAATTGGGGAGAAAAGTAAAAAGAAAGATTCATATATTTCTATTACTAAAAGTCAGTTCAAACTTCAAACTTCAAACTGAAGCGATGCGGCACTGCATTTTTAAGACACCTATTCAAAATTGAACTTTATTCACAACACCAAAAGATACAGGTTTCATGTGACATCAATACATTGCACAATCACTGTGCAGCACGGTGCAACTTGACGTTCGAATTTTTACATATAAACCTTGTATTTTCTTGCGCGAAAAAAGTTAGAAATGCAGAGCAGCGTCGAGTATCGTTTCGTTTCGGTGTGAATTGACCCTAATCTGTGTAGTGAGGGTTTGGCCCATTACAGAATATACACGTTATTCTTGGATTATTGTAATTTCAATCCTTTGAGGGTTAAAGCATTTTTACGGGTAACCGCTTTATAGCAAAATAAAATTTCAAACGGCCCGTTATTATGAGCTATTGCGCTTAAGAGATTAGAGTTGTATTTTTACTAGACTTTGCCTTCGGCTCCACGCGCGTAAATACATTTAGGTACAAAAAATATCGGTTGTCTGTAAAGTCGGTTTACTGACGATAGTTGAACGTGACAACGTCAACAATAACAACAACAACAACAACAACAACAACAACAACAACAACAACAACAATAACAATAATAATAATAAAATGCGAAGTAACGGTAACAGGTAACGGTACTTGGTAACAGTACTTGGTAACGCATGAGTCATGTTTTTTCGCGCGTGTAGCCGGCTCCATCGAATTATAAGACGTTATCACGTAAAAAAGTACCTATGGAATTTCATCAAAATCAGGTCTCTAGTTTTTGCGTGAAAGGGTCACAAACTTCCATTTATCCATCCCTCCATTGACACAAACAACTACAATACTTAGTATGGTTTTGTTCGGTTAAAATATTTTCCGATACCAATTTTGCAGAAAGTGTTAATTTTCACAGAAGCTTGAGATATCAGCTAATTTTATCGTGTCGCTTTTTGGCAGTAGGTGGAATACACTGCCGTAGCGCGCATTGTAATTTTTTTCTCTCTCATAATATATTTTCCAAACCAGAAGCTTGAAAGAAGAAGAAGAAGCACTAGAAGAAAGGTGACTTCAATAATCGCGGTAAGAATCAAACTAAAAGCGGTGTTTTTATTATAATATCGACCAGGAGCTTAGGAAGTAGCAACGTGCTAAGTGCCTATGCGTTTTCTCATAACAGCTACAAATTCTATACAAAGCACAAACCTCTTCCGTCTCTGTTTATAAGCGGCTGAGTAGGGATGGGATATTTCATTATTTATATTTTCTATAGAATATCGATCGAATACTAGAAAGGTGAATTTTTATCATTTTCCACATTTCGATTTTTTTTGCACTCTCTATGAAAGTTTTAAATCAGAAAACACTCTGCGCTGCGTGTGAGTGTATATAGGTACAGGAGGTGGCGGGGTTGTGTTTTCAGTGTTTCAGTAGTGCTACGTGTTTTTCTATACAAATTAAAATACAAACATACAATTTATAAATTTCTGCAGTCGTACAATATGGTGTAATCTACACCCTACAGCCCTATCCAATGCTCGAGGTCTAGTAAAACTTGTTAACTATACGTCTAGCACGTCGCTGAAGAGTGTAATTAGAAAACTGACTGGGCTTCGGATATTATCGATATTCAGATTAAGGGTCTGTTCACACCGAAACGAGACGCGACCTGACGCGGCGCCGCTTTTTAAAGGTAGCTATGCAAAATTGAACTTCTATTAATACGCAATAGAATACACGTCAATTTACAAGAGTTAGAATTACAAAAATAAAAATGTAGTGCTGCGTCGCGTTGCGTCTCGTCAGGTCGCGTCTCGTTTCGGTGTGAACTGACTCTGTGATTTTCAAACATTGCTAAGAAACATCGGGCACAATGTACATCTCTATGCAAATAGTTTAACTGCTTACTTAAACATTGATTTTAATACGGCGCGACCGAAATAACCGCACATTACATCACTTCCCGGTAATAGTCGTTACTGTTGTTACTGACGTTGGTTTCACTAGTAATGTTTTACTATTGATTTGGTCAATTTCTCATTATTTATCGACTAGCTTTTAGTTCGCATCTGCGTTTGTGTCGGACGGGAGCCCAATTTTTTAACGGTATTCCAAAATAAAAGTAGCCAAATTACTCCTTATAAAATCCGCTATCTACTGTTAAAATTCTCGACAAGAGAGAACAACGCATTTGATCATTTTCAAGTTCTTTTCGATGCAATTTAAGTTAGTCGATGGAACCTGGCTATACTTTGGATTCTTGCGAGAATCTAGATAATATAATAGTACCTGGGTGACTGATCAATTTAAAAAAATAAAAAGAATCACAAAAATATTTATCTGACCGTGATTCGAACCCACTTCATTTCAAACAAAGCAATTATACATAAGCATATCAATCTGCCAATGAGTCGAAATTATTCATATATTGTTGCACGGCCACAATATAAAAAACACATAGCTTAAAAACGCGCAGTTTCCCAGATACCTAGCTAGATCGATTTTTCTCGCCCAAAACACCCTGCATACTAAATCTCATGGTAATATTTGGAGCCGTTTTCGAGAAACCAATTAGATATATCCAAGATGGTCTCGTTTAAACTTTAAAGTATAAGATTATATTTGCCGATTTACTTGAAAGGACACAACAGTGAAAAAATTCAAGCGTACGTCGTAATGTAAGTCGATGTTGTAATTGGCCAAAAGTAATTTCAGTTACGACAAACTAGTGACAACAGTATGAGGGAAAAAATAGATTCTACTTTAAACACAAAGGTTTATCGTCGCAGCATTTAAAATGTAATTCGTCAATCGATAAATAGAGCATGCCGGGTGTGCGCCGAAATCCGCTAACAAACATAACTTCATTGTCGCGGGCTTAACCAAAAACTCATTAACTACTTTTTGGGCGAGCATGAAGATTTTAATATTATAAATAGGCCAATTTTATTTTTTTAACCTCACATTATTGCGTTTGTAATTTGAGGATAAAGTTTTGTGTTTCATAAAATAAAATATATTTTATGTTCAACTAGCTTTTGCCCGCGACTTCGCCCGCGTGGGATAATGTTCTTGGAGAAAAAACTTCTTCAGCAAATAACTCTATTCACTGCAATATACTTCTGGATACAATATTGAAAAGGGTTTCCTACCGGCCGGTACCGCCGCGCCCCAACCGCCTATGTCCCTGCATTTTAAATCTGTAATATCTTCGAAAATATTTATTTAAAATAATATGCTGTAAAGGGCCATATTGATCTTTTTTAAATGCACAATGTATTTAAGGCATTTATTTGGATAAGGGTTAATGCTGCAATTAATTAAAGGAGAAAATGGTTATACATATACCATTGCGAATGTTTTTGTAGACCTTTTTAAGGTGTACAATATTGTAGTAAATTATTTTGATATATCTCGTAGGGTTCAGACAACGTTTGCAATGTAAGCGCAAAAAATGCGTTATTTACGACATTAGAAACCTCTAAAATTATCAGTGTTTCTCTACTATATTATAAATGTTATATACATATACCTTCCTCTTTAAAATGGATTAGTAATAATAGCCAGGGTAACATAGACTATATAATTTACGTAGTCGGTTTATAGTTTTTTTAAATAAAAGTTGTAATTTTTTGAAAAACATGACAGCCTTCACTCCCTAGATACGGATAAATCTAAATTGAATCATATATAATTAAAAAGGAATATAAACTTTTGAAGTCTTATGAAGTGAAACTATCATAACTTTGAGTAATATGAGTGAGTGTGGCGGGGACGTGTGTGATGGATGCCTTCCATTTATTCTGTAGAACTTTCCAGAACTAAAGAGTTTCGAGTCACTTATCTTTACTCAGTATTCATCCTGTTTGCTTTTTGTATTAATTCTTCCTACTTCTATCCCTATCACTACATAGTATAAAACAATGTCGCTTTTTCTGTCTTTCCCTATGTGTGCTTAGATCTTTAAAACTACGCAACGGATTTTAATGCGGATTTTGTAGTAGATAGAGTGATTTAAGAGGAAGGTTTATACGTATATAACATGATGACGTAGTACACAGTTGATCCTTATCAAATTAAATACGTTACTAACTTTAAGCATTTTATACACATTATAGAAGCCCTTTAAACCATACAGTTTAAATTAATATCTTATATTTAGAAGATATTGTAAAATTTATATTCAAGCGCGAAAAATATAATATATGAAGCGGTCTCGCACATCGCGTTGAGGTGATAGGCGGGACCCTACCCATTGGGTAAGGTATTTTCTCCAAGAACACTTCCACGAGGGCGAAGCCGCGGGCAAAAGCTAGTACTATTATTAATGTAAAAGTTTGTGAGTATGGATGGATGGATGTTTGATGATGATGGAGTCTTTCACGCAAAAACTACTGAACTGATTTCGATGAACTGATTTACTATAGTACTAGTTTAGGCTCTGGATTAAAACATAGGCTACTTTTTATCCCGAAAAAGTACAGTATTCCCGTGGGATAGGTACTATATTAACAGTGCAGTGTATAACTGATGTCATATGAAACGTGTGTATCTTTTTGTGTAGTGAATAAATTTCAATTTTCAATAGCTGTCTCAAAAATGCAGCACCGCATAGCGACGCGAATCGTCGCGGTCTGAACTGACCTTTAGAACCCATGCTCTAAGATATAGACATTGTTGTCGTCGCTGATGGAGCCTATTTGGTCTGACTGAGGCCCTGAAGTGCAAAAGGCCGCGGTTTTAAAGTTACACCTTACCTCTCGTCTGGCGATAATCGCGCGATCGACGAACGGTCAACAGGCCAGCGTTAGGGCCCACAATACCGGGAAACGAATTCGCAACGCAGAAAACTGCGACGCGAATTGCTGCTATGCGATTTCAATTTGTAGGGAGACCCCCTACAAATTGAACCCCCCTGACCACACAGATTTTGTGTACGAGCCCTTACACTGACGAAAAACGAGCCGTTGTTTGAGCACGCAGAGTGTATTGACGGATTTGATTCGGGTATACACGGTTTGGGTCGGATGACCCTTCGTAGAGCTTCTGGATGCAAGCTATGACCGCGACCTTATTCGCTGCGGATCGCCCACTTTACAGTAATATAATAATGATAACATTAAGAGGCAATCATCGTGCCAGTTAAATTGTGGTTATTGCAAGTTGCATTTATTTAATCATCTCATTTCTCGGGAACGCGCCGGCCATCTTAACTCTAAATCGTTTCTAAATTGCCCGAGCATCTATATGTTAAATTTAAGTTTAATACAACTTTGACATATTTTAGATCACGTAACTGTATATTCAATGTAACTAAGTACGCAGGTGTGTACTACAAATATTTTTCAATATGTAAAATTTACTTTACTTTAAAACCTAATAACTGCCAGCGTTTAAACATTTCGATTAAAATCGTATTAAAAAAACGATGGTATTGACGCTGACTACAATGGTGATGTTGATGATAATCCGAATCATTAAAATGATAAACAAAGATAGATGTGCAGTTCCCGGCCGGGAGTCGAATGCGGGCGTGTGCGTTGGGATATAAAACAATCGACACCTATTAAGATTATCAACTATTGGGCGTAGGGTAGGGTACAGCCTACAGGCTGATAGCGAATATCGACTATGGTGAACTATTATTCACCAAAGATATACAAAAAAATCATGTATACAAAAATATCGGTTGTCTGTAAAGTCGGTTTACTGACGCTAGTTGAACGTGACAACGTCATGCTTCTAGTGCGCGCGTAATTGGCCGAGCCTTAGGTAGGCGTGTTGCCACCGCGAAGTCCGGCGCCGAACTGAGTAATAACATCAAGCGCCCTCACCTCTCCGTCCCACCGCTCACATACCTAAGGCGCGGCTAGCTGAGGTAACGGCAATGCGTCATATTTAGCGAGGTAACGCTGGTAACAGGTAACGCATGAGTCATGGTTTTTCGTGCGTGCAGCCGGCTCTATCAAATTATAAGACGTTATCACGTCAAAAATTAGAAGAGCACAATTACAATCCGTAACATTAACAAAGTTTCGAGATTTAAGTATTCTACTAGTCTCCGTAACTGAGAGGAATGACTGACGATATTTACTGAAGTGATCATTAAAATTCGCTACATTTCTTTTATTCAAATCTACAGAACATTGTGAGGAAAATGACTGGAAAAAAAAAATTAAACGGAATTAATGCTAAAGTCAATAGGTTTTTGTACTTTGGCTGTTATTTTGGTGGTTTTTCTAGTACGACGTATGAATTACGACTTTATTGCAATGTTAATAAGGAACATGTTAAATTGATAGAATAATAATTTCATTTGTGTGCGTAAAGCTTCAACACAAGCTACCATCTAGAAAAATTTGGGGGTGGGTCACTTTCTTCCCCATTAGTATGAGTCATAATAATAAGGAACGAGGGTATCCAAAGACTAGTACGACAAACTTAAGGGGGTGATAGCTTGGGTCAGTCTTGGATCAAAAATAAGTTAATTTTACAATAAATTCCATCTCACGATTTCATTGAAATCAGCCCCTTATGCAAGAGAAATAGCAATATATTATTATCTGTAAATAAAATAAAATATTATACCTTTTTAAAATCTGCATTAAATGAGTCACTTTTTAAAATAGTTTGCCATCACAGTTCAGAACTTTTTTTTTCACCAAAGAAGGTCAAAATTCAGCTAGATAATTTTCTGCATTTAAAAATCCAAATTCAAATATTTTTTTTCTCTTATTCCAATAATGAAAAATATTATGTACATTGGGTAATGCTACCTATCAGAAATAATAAAGTTATTTTATTCATTTGCATGTATTATTTTAAAAAACTAGTACTTAATAATCCGACACAAGGTAGTAAATTAACGGATTAAAAAAAAGTCCAAATATCTCGAAAATGGTGAGGTTTTTACTAAAGTCAAATTTGGATATTCTGACAGGAATGACCCAAGCTATCATCCCCTTAAGTTTGTCGTACTAGTCCATGGACACCATGTGTATGTCTCATTCTCCTGCTAATAGCCAGGTATTTATGCTATTTATAGTTATTAATCTGAATACAGAACCGTCAAGATGATCGAAAAGAGAAACGTTAATATGGACATCTTCGTCATCAGCCTATCCATCCACTGCTGAAAGTAGGCCTCTCCTAATCCTGATCTTGGGCAGCCCTCGACCATCCGCTGTCAGTCTTAAAATCGTCGGTTCATCGTGCCGCAGGACGTCCTACACTACGTTTGCCTAAGCTCCTCCACTCTAACACTTGTCTGCTCCATCGACCGTCTGTCTATCAGCAGAGAAGGCCGGCCCACTTCCACTTCAGCGTGCTAGTTCTATGAGAAATGTCGGTGACTTCAGCTCTCAAAATGGACAGTGTCTCGCCTTTTTTCCGCTCTAGCGCAAAAAAAATAACGGGAGAGACGCTGCTAGCGAAACTTTTCGCCGTGATTCTGGACGCCGTATAACGCTTCTCACCTATACCACACATTGTTTGTATATTCGATAATGTTGGTTGAGTCACACTCGAGACCTCCGTCACAGACATGTGTAGAATATATAGTATGCTATTGAGGAAACAATGTATCTCCAGTAGTTATCGCTGCAACATAATCGTCTATTAATGAATTGAAAGTAAAAACATTGAACAGAACTGTTAACTTTTTAAGGTGAACAAGACAGTTAACTGATTACATTTACATTGTAAATACTAAATTTGTGAGGATCATGTGTTCGTTACTACTAGACTTTGGTCAATAATTGATAAATTATTACGTGAAGTAGGTACTGTTTTACAAGAATTGTGCAACCGGAGGTGTATGAAATTTGGCCGGTAAATTAAAGATTATGTGGATGAAGGTGTGCAGAAAGCTTATATAATATGTTTTTAATAATGCTTAGAAATTAATTAATAAAAATAACAACCACACTACCTCAGATTATTATTTAATACCGTGCGTTTGATAGATACAATTTGTTATAGTATTACACACTCACGGATTTGGTCTGGAGCAGACCATGGATTCGGTTGCCATGGTTGTTATGGGTTTCTCCCTAAAATAAGCGGAAAAAATCCTGTAGGGGTGAAGATTTTTAGGGTTCCGTATTACACAAGGAAACCTTATAAACACACCGGCATATTTAGCGGAACACAAAAAAAGGTCCATAATTAAAAAATATGGTTTTATTTTAAAATCTACTTACTACACTCCTTTTGTTATTTAAAGTTTCATTTGTTTTACTTAAAATGAGATCACATTAAGAACAGATTTTGCGAGTAAAGGCTGTTTGTGAAAAATGGTACATTTTTGAACTTTTCATGTAACCGGGAAAAGTGAAAATTAATATTAAAATAAAAATTAGAAAAATGGTGATTAATATCGCGTATTTCCTCCACGTGCTCTTATTAAAGTTTCTACCCGTCTAGGCATACTGAGAATGATGTTATCGATGGTCTCCTGGGATTGTCTCCGCCATTCCTCAACTACGGCGATTCGCAGTTTCACCCACGTTGGCAGGAGCTGGAATTTTGGACTTAACTTTTCTTTTCAGTAAGTCACAAACGTGCTCTATTGGGATTATATCTGGTGATCTCGCCGGCCACTCCATAACAGTGATATTCATATCATTAAGATAAGCTTAAGTTACCCGAGCGGTACGCGGCCGAGCATTATCCTGCATAAAAACAAAATCGTTACCGATATATGGGGCAAACGGTACGACATTTTCTTATAAAACTTCCCTGATATAGCGGTCTGCAGTCAGACTCCCTCTGTCAATCACTACCAAGTCTGTGCGAGCTCCCAAACAAATGCCCGCCCAAACCATTATTGATCCACCACCGTATGCAACTGTAGTTTCAAAATTTGTCTGAATGTATCGTTCTCCTTTGCGTCTGTATATTCTTTGCCTGCCATCAATTTGATTTAAGAGAATTCTGCACTCATCACTAAACAATACCTTACTCTATTGGTCCGCGTTCCTAAGTCGATGTTCCTGAGCAAAAGTTAACCTGTTTCTACGATGATTTACCTCGAGCCTTGGAGCCTTGGCGGGCACAAATGAACCCAAACCAGCTTCTTCGAACCTTCTTCGTACCGTACGCTCACTTACGGTTACACCCCGCACTGCTTCTAACTCATGTCGGGCTTGGACGGCCGTCAAACGGCCTACGTACACGAAGCCGAATGAAACGATCATCCCTACTCGAAGTGCGTCTTTTTCTGCCTTGTCCTGCTCTTCTCACGTAAGTACCGGTCTCCCTGAACCGTTGGATACTGCGATGGATCGTTGAAACTGGTCGACGAAGATCTCTGGATATCACTCTGTAGGTTTGACCATTTCTTCGCATTTCGAGTGCTCTGGCAATCTCCGTTGGGGCTAAGTCAGGCATAATTCAGTCCTCAACTCCAAAAAAATACGCGATTAAGAAAAAACTAACAAAAAACAGTATTTCAATGAAATTTTAAATCAATCTCAGAAGGAAGAAATACTCGAAGTTCGCTCCAGATAAGATGTATTTGAATAAAATTAAAACAATTGCATAAAATGTGATGTTCAGTTGTTTTCTTAATTTGAAAATATTTCTTTTTAAATTAAATGACGTATAAACCAGCCAGCAACCTTATATGATACTGATATCAAACCTTTATTTTATGTTCTGCTAAATATGCCGGTGTGTGTAGTTTAGCTCTGTCCATCCGTCTGTCTGTCTGTCTGTCCGCGCTTCTAGCTTCTGTAATTATGAATATAAATGGATGGGTATAGTTATAGACTGTTTATAGATCTCAATATTGGTATCATAAAATATGAATAATTTTATATTTTAGGTGTGGCTCTCCATACTTGTGAAGTGGGAATGATTTTTTTTTAATTCTATCCCATCGTATAGGGCTAAATGGCTAAAGGTTGCTCTTTAAATAAAGGCACGTTTCAAACATGACTTTTATACAAAGTCAACTATTTTCGAGTAAGCGGCCTCCAAAGTGGTCAATTTTCCATGCTAATAGACCATGCTAAAAACTCTTTAGGAAAATTATTTTGAACGAAATCAGGCAGTAACTTTGGAAGTACTTTGAAAAAAAATCGCGTTTATAGTTACGGACCCTCCTTAGACATATCACATAGACATTATTTCATTAAAATTTATTTTTAGATGTCAAGAAAATACAATTCTTGTATTTCAATAAAATTAAGCTATTGATCGATATAACATCGACAAGCGATTTGAAAAATATATTTTAATGTTTATAGGACATAATATTACAAAACATATTTTTTTATTATATGTTTATCAGTATATTTAAGTTTGGGAAGAAGTATTCTTTAGAGTTGGAACACTACACAAAAATCGGAATGCACTGTAAATAGAACTCTGTGGTTATATTACAATAGAGATGAAAATCAAACACACGAGTGTCGTGCTGTCATAATGGTCTGCTCCAAACCTAATCGGTCCGTGTGTAAGCAGTATCACACGTTGACGTTTGTCAACCTGTCACAACATTTACATTTTTTTCTATCTAAGACGCGAAAGAACATATAAACAGTTCAAACTTAAAAATTACTTTAATAATTATGGGCGAATTTCGACCGCCGGGCGACCTCTATAAAATATTATTATGCCACGTAAGGTGGTAATAAATATGAAGAATGCGCACTGTACAGTAATACTGCATAATTAAGTTACAATACTGGATTTGACTAGTAGTATATTTATATATAGACTAACATTTGATTTTAAGTACTGTGCAGTGGCAACCGAATTTTTAAAATATTATATTGTATGTGCAGAAGATATCATACCATGTTTTTTTTTCTATTTTATTATATTGTATAGAATATAAGTAGGCATTCAATTAGGTATTCATATTTAACCAGTAATTCCCTGTTTGATACTAGATTACTATTTCTAATCGGGAATTATTTTTGCCAGTATTTTTCCGCTTTTCCATCATATTCAAGATGATCTTCGAGTGTAAGTTATAACTCACTAGCTACTAAGTTTTGTTTTGTTTTGCTTTAGATGTGGCGGCGATAGAGTCTTTTGGGTGGATACTTTTTGCCACTTCTAATACGTTTCAGTTTTCGTCTAAAGTGCCATACTCACGGTCCAGCCTTTATATCCAGCACCAGTACTTATGGTCGTCGTGAGTGTCAATGTGTCTTTCTTATCATTTTTAATTTTTGCCTAAAAGGCCGATTCAAGGCATTGCATTGGATCTGCAAACTGGACCGTGAGTAAGCGCTATTTTACATGGAAAAAACATCTTACGGCACTTAAACAGTTCCTAGTTATGAAATTTGTTTCATTCGAAGATATAATTTTATATTTGCGAAGATAGAATTGAAAGGAACATTAGAAAGCGTTGATAAAATAGTTATTTAAATATTAGATGTAAATGTTGGGGTTTTCCTATTAAATTGTGTCATGTAAATAACTTTTCCTCGTAAACAAAGGGAAATCTTAATAATGTATGAAAATCATTACCACCTACGAGTAATAAACGAATATTATTGTTATTGGAAATACCCCGAGATAAATTCTTGGTATATGTAGTTTCATGATAATGGATTATATTTAATATACTGGTGATTTTTTTATTTTTTCAGGAAAAACAGGGTGTAATAATATGTACAATATGAAATAGAGTCCGATGACCTTCGTGGGTCAGTGGTTGAGCGCGTTGGTGCTCAAGCCGGAGTCGCGGGTTCGAATCGTTTTTATGTATTCCTAGGTTATAGTATAATATAAACATATAAAAGTATTAACTATACTTCCCGTTGTCTGGTTCCCGTAACGCATGTTCTTCGGATACTTACCAAGGGCTGATTGGCTGACTGGGCAAGGGCCAGATTGACGTGCTGTTAAACGTCCATAGATATTATTATTATTATATGTTAGGTAAGTAGTAATTCCGTTAAACTTTCACGCACATGAAAAAAGTACAAATTGCCGAATATCTCAGAAACGGCCCAATATCGTGGCCATACATGTGGGGGGTTCAAATGATTTGTCTCCATCCCCGTGGATCTGCATTTAACGGATTTCTACCAAACATCCTGCTAGACTAATAAGCACGTCTAAAACATAATGTTCAATACAAATAAATGGGCTTAAAACCTAGAAGATTCTAGTTTTAATCCAACCTTATTATTTATAGCATAGATATGGGACAGGCTGCTGTACCTAATTAGTATTATAAAAGTTTATTTGTTCAAGTAATTCTGATAATGTACTCAGACGAATAAGACGAGATGATGCAACTGGTCCATTTAGCGTCATTTACCTCTTTGTAAAACATACAAGAAAGGTTTTTCCAGTGTAGAAGGTAATCAATAATGATTACTGCAAACAAACGTGAAGCGATGTGAAAAATGTTATGTTGGAATTGGCGTTATGTTTCGCTAAGTCACGATACCGAAGGTCCAAGGATGGGTGGAGGTTTAAAATACTGGTGACGCGCTTGTAACTCCAGAAGATCGATTCTGCTATTTAAATCTCACGTTTCGATTGGTCCAAACTACAAAATTCAGTTTGAGATATCAAGACTAAGATTTGAGATTCATCGAAAGTAAATCGAAAGTCTAAGTTAAATACGAGAATTGGAGTTTAGAACTGGTTTAACCTCACTTACCGTAAGACGATTCATCTACTCGTTTGCTAGTTTTATTCCATAAAAACTATTTTTGTTGGTTTGTAGTATTTTCTAACTTGTGAATAATCTGATAACACAAGTTCTAAGTCCTGGCACTTGGCCAGGAACTCGATCCTACTAATTCCAGCATTTGGTGCAAGTAGGTATTCAATTTCCGTTACATTGTTTGCTTCTACAACTTTGTTACTATAAAAGCTGTATTTGTCAAAAAAATGAATATGTAGAATAAACGCTCAAATGATTCGGCGGAATTGTTTCTCTTTCTCGAAAAACCACTGAACGGATTTAAATGAAATTCGGCACGTGGCCTATCATACGCTTGCCCCTTGGCATTATGTGCTGGTCCCTCGGAATATGCATATTTTCTTTCGACGCAGACGAAGTCTCGGTCAATATCTGGTCGTCCTATTCGGTATTATCATGGCAGTTTATTGAGGTACAAAATACATACAAACGAAATTAGTAAATGTAGAAGAGTTTATTTTTTTTGGCCTTATCAGTTACGTCTGTACTTTGGAATAATGGTCAAGATAATCCTTCCTAATGATGTCGAATAAACTAGGTCTGTCACGCTGGAACCCGCTTTGAAAAAAATCTGCCTTTTTTGAGCCTACTTTGCCTAGAAACGATAGTAATAAACGTAGAAGTGTTTATCTTTTTTTTAAGTCTTATCAGTAACTGAGAAAGCATCATTCGTATTGTTTAAACTAAGAAATACGATCAATAATGCGTAGAAAAGTTTCGAAATACGTTCCAAATTTATTGTAGTTTATTGTAGTAACAACAACACATTACTTTATTTTATATTCTTTTGAAGTATCGCAAAAATGCTACAATAACGAGATTTTGAACTATAAAATAACTCTTATTTCAAAACTACAAACGATGTATGATGATGTTGATTGTAGCTGAATTCAGATGTTTGCAGTTACCATTGAACACTTATCGGCGATGAAAGAAACGAAATCGACTATTCAATAAGTCGATACTCTCAAAACAATTATGGACCTTAAATTCTATAGCGTTTGTAGTAGTAGTCGTCGTAAACAGCCTCCGTGGTCTAGTGGTTAGAGCTTGGCTCTCGACTCGGAGGTCGTGGGTTCGATTCCCGCATTGGAACAAAAAAAATGTTGTTTCCAAGTTTGGTTAGGACAATTCAGGCTGATCACCTGATTGTCTGACAAGAAAGATGATCCATGCGTCGGATGGGCATGTAAAAAGTCGGACCTGCGCCTGATCTCTCGCCAGTCGTGTCGGTTATCCGTCCCACTGGGTTACGAGAGTAAAGGAGGAGAGAGTGCTCTTGTGTACTGCGCACACACTTGGGCACTATAGCATAACTCCTGCGTAGCTGGCCTGGTTTCAATGAAACAGGCCACCGTCACCGAAATCGGTGTGGGGAGTTATTACTATTGCTATAGTCGTCGTAGTCGTAGTACTAGTAGTGTATGTGTGTGTGTATGTGTCTGTTTGTGTGTATAAGTATTTGAAATAAGTGTTATTTTATAATTCAAAATCTCATTATTGTAGCATTTTTGCGATACTTTAAAAGAATATAGAACAAAACAAAATTTTATAGTTACTACAATAAACTATAATCCATTTAGAACCTATTTCGAAACTAGTCAATGTATTTTTACTAATATTTCTTAGTTTAAACAATACTCATGAAGTTTTCTATGTTACTAATATCAGTACAAAAAAAAACTATACCACATCATCAGCATCGTTTGTAGATAAAAAAAAAAGGAAAATATTTTTTTTTTTTGGTCTTGTGTCACTACAAATGTACTAAAGGAAATTTAATAAGGTTCTATATTGTATACAATCATTTGTAGTAAACAATTCTTGAACTACAATGTAGCTGCAGTTCTTAATACTTACCAGTGTCCTTGGATTGTTAGCAGGCTTTATTGCACAATGCCAAGTTAAGCGCAAATGGATGATAGTAGTTGATTCAATGTAGGGATTTAGGTCCTTGACTCTCCAAATTCTTCTTTATTCAGCTTCACATAATTTTAGATTCAATGTTTCTGAGTTTGTAGTTTAATGTAATTTAGTGATAAGTATGTATGCATGGTCCCCTCGCGATCAGAAAAACACAGAAAGACAAGCTTAACAGTCACTACAAACATCCAATTTTAGCTACAATCAACTACATAGTCACAAATGTTATTTTGTGATTTAAAATCTCGTTATTGTAGCATTTTTGCGATACTTCAAAAGAATATAAAATAAGTAATATGTTGTTGTTACTACAATAAACTACAATAAATTTGGAACGTATTTCAAAACTTTTTTACACATTATTGCTCGTTTTTCTTAGTTTTAACAATATCAATGGCGCTTTCTCTGTAACTGATAAAACTACAAAAAAATGAACTCTACTACATTTATTACTATCGTTTGTAGGTAAAGTAGGCTCAAAAAAAGGTAGATTTTTTCAAAGCGGGTTCCAGCGTGACAGACCTAGTTTATTCGACATCATTAGGAAGGATTATCTTGACCATTATTCCAAAGTATCTGCGATGTCAGGACTCGGGCCACTGGAAGCGTGAAAATCGACCCTTAAATCCCTTTAAGTGTTTCGTAACTTCCTTCTATTAATGAGGCTATATGACATGGCGATTTTTTGCCATTGGAGGTCATTGGCTTCTTATGTAATGGTAGGCAAGTTTTTTTGACAAGTATTTTTTGTACATCATAACTGAGCAATTTAGTGAGAACTTCAAAATTCATAGTCACGATGACAAGGAAAACAGTTTTGGATAATCCTACTACTATTATAAATGTGAAAGTTTATGAGAATGGATGGATGTTTGTTACTCTTTCACACAAAAACAACTGAACAGATTTCGATGAAATTTGGTATGTAAGTGGCTTAGGCTCTGGATTAAAACATAGGCTACTTTTTATCCCGAAAAAGTACAGTATTCCCGTGACATACCCGATATATATATACGCGGGCGGAGCCGCGGGAAAAAGTTAGTTCTAAATAATTGAAGATACAACACAATTTGATTTATTTGCAGATTTGAAGAAAACTACTGTTTTCAATATGTTTTGAAAAGTGATTAAAAGAAAATGTATGTTAAAGTGCTAATACGAAATTCTAGGCTTTGACTTTAGACATAGGTAATTGGAAAACACTTTTCCTGATATGCCTTTTATAGATAATTCTTTTATCGGTCTTGAGTGTAATATGTTCTAACAAGCCATCTAACAAGTTGGCGAACTAAAGCAAGTGTGTACTAATGAATGCAAAAAAAAATCTTTAAAGTGAATGATCTTCATTTGAAAATTGGCTTCTTGCCTTTCTTCATACGTTAGAGTAGATAGAATATGTCATCAGATAAAAAGTCACGTTTGAAAGGTTTCTATATTTCTTTTTTTGAGATTTATGAATATTCCTATATCTACTAGTATAGGGTTTGGACGAACGTGTGTCCACACTGTTAGCGTAGAAAAGGGAAAAAAAATAAATTGGGCAATTTACATTTTGACGACATTCATCTTGCTACGTATCACCAAAAACTGCGACCCCCGAGCCCATAAAGTCGAACAACAAACGACAACACTGTCGCCACGGCCCCGACACCACCATAAAACTGTGGTCAATTTGTTCAATCTACGAAAAAGTTACGACTCCGAGTATAATATAAAGCATTTAGATAGAAATCCAAGGGGAAAAGATTTAACCCTACATTTCTTGATAAATCAGAGCGTCCAGCCGCGCCCGGCCGCACCTCGCCATAAACAAATCCAACCTATTTTGTTTGGCATTTGATCGGGGTGGGGCGCCATTATCCCATAATCGCGAGGTGGTCGCACCACCCCGTAACATCGATAAAGACAAGGAACGACCTTAAAGTAAAATAAACACATGATCCAAACGAGGGGCGTACCTCCAATAAAGGTATATACACAACCGCGCCCTTTCACTAATGAGAATAGTTTATGGGTAGCGCTAGAGTTTATGGCGTGTGCGCGCGCACCCTCCGGTGCCTTATAAGTTGTGTCGGCGGTGGTCTGTGATCAGTCGGTGTTCGGTGCGAGTGCGCGCGGACCGCGAGCGCTAACGAGTGTGACTCACTCGCCTCCGCCTGTTAATTGGGCTCTAACCTAGAATTTGAATTATCGCGTGGGTACGTTTGGTGAACTAGCGCAGCTCGCCGTGTTAACAGAGTTCAAATGAATTACATCCACTCTACGTGTGCTTCCTTCGTTAGTTTGGTTTATGCAATTAGACGGTTCATCATATTCACTTTTAAAAGTTTCAAACTCTGCAACCAACTTTCCGAATACTAAGCCACTTAAGTACTTAAAATGAAGTAGTACTTCATTAGTAGCAAAACATTCTTTTTTTGATAAGTTAAAAAAAAAAAACTTTAATAAGATTTTGACGTATGTTATAATGCAGATTTCTAACATTTCCTGGGAACGTTGTTACAACGTTTCTTTTTAATAATTTGTGACTGGCAACCGTCTCATTGATGTAAACAAAGTTGCAATCGTTCTACTTTGTATGTTTAATGACGAATTCCTCCGAAACTATAAAAGTGTCGTTGATCTTTAATTTTATGTAAAGCGATAAAGTTTTCTTTCAAGATTTAATGCAATGAAATCCTAGATTAAGCCTAGGGTTAGACTTATCAGCTGTGCCCTGAGGTGTATAATTGGAATTGCCTGACTGACCTTTACTTGACACTTAGGTCTTAGGAAGTTAAAGACTGAATGTTTCTAAGTTTGGAATAGATAATCACCGGGTTGTTTAAATTCAATTTAAAGCTTGAATGAAACAAATCGATAGTTAGTTAAGGCTTGCTATGTGCTAAGGGTTTGCTTAGGCTACATTTAACAAGAACCTAAAGATTATTAACTCGAGTCCTCATTGGATAATCCTACTTATATTATAAATGTGAAAATTTGTGAAGATGGATGGATGGATGTCTGTTACTCTTTCACGCAAAAACTACTGAAAAGATTTTGATAAAATTTGGCTCTAGATTAAAACACGGGCTACTTTTTATTCCGAAAAAGTACATTGTTCCCGCGAGATACTCGATATAATATTTACGCGGGCGTAACCGCGGGAAATAGCTTGTTACAATATAAGACGATTATACACTAATTCATCGAAATTTGGGGTAACTAAGTACTTCACGGTGAAAACCCACCCTGTGGTATTCTAATAATTTCTTAAATATAAACTACTAGCTGTTTCCCGCGGCACCACCCGCGTAAATATACTATCGAGTATGCCGCGGGAATGCTGTACTTTTCCGTGATAAAAAGTACCCTTGCCCTTGTTTTATTCCAGAGCCTGAACTACCACCATGCCAAATTTAATCAAAATCCGTTCAGAAGTTTTTGCGTGAAAAAGTAACAAAACATCCATCCATCCATCCTCACAAACATTCACATTTATAATATTAGTAGGATTTGCCGTTCGATAAAAATATTCTTAATATAATTTGTTTCTTGTCAATATAATTAATTCCCATAGGCTCAAAATAAACAATCAACGTAAACATATTTTGCTCTTCACAACATTCGTGCCATTTGTCACGAATATCTTTTTATTTAAACAAAAAAATATTATCACGTCAAGAAATACTCGATATAATTAATCTTAAATCGTCAATTATAAAAAACATCTGTATATTTATGTACGGTTGTGAAAAAATCTAGTAAACATCGCGACTGATGTCAAGCTCCTTAACGCTCGTCCACACAAAAAAATGTCAGTGTGAAAATAGTGGCAAACAAAATTTAACCTTAACATCATTTAAACTAGCGTGCACTAAACACCCTACTTTAAATGATGTTTTAGATATACGAAATGAATCCTTAAGATTTAAATTACATTTTTTTTACAATTTAAATTCATGCAAATTCTTTTCTAAGTGCAGAAAAAAATCATACACACAGATTAAAATCTTGCGTGATACGATTTTTTTAATTATTTTGAGTGGAGAGGAACAGTTTTTATTATTTTGAGTTCGTTACAAAAATGTCTTACAAGTACACACACACATCATAATATTTATTCGCAAATTCATCATTCCGTATCAAAACTAGACAATGACAAGTGCTTGTCATGATTGGGCAAATGGAAGTATTCGTCATATTTCCTATAAATGATGCCCAAAAAAAATTTTATTAGACGTTTACTTTGAACAGTCGGCTCACACACAAACACTTACAAAGAAGTCATCAAATTATGTTGTGTAAGAATGTCGTGAAATCGTGAAATGGGGATAAAAATTGTGTTTTTTCGTTTTCTTTCAAATTATTAGCATAAAAACGTATTCTGTGTTTATATGTTAGTGGGGAAAGTAGGCCACTAAATTATGATTATATTTCTGTGTGTGAAAACGAATACCGACAGTATGGTTCTTCATGATATGGTAAGTGCTGAAACATTTCTTATAACTTACACAATATTATAAGTATTTCATCATATTCTTTTTAATTATTTTATCACATGCCCTTATATGCAAATATATTAAGGCATTTTCTTCGACCACCCTTTAGAGTTTAGATAAATCATAATTTGTAAAAAATATTTATTTTTCATTCAGATAGGTAATTCAAAAAATACCTAGTCACAAAATAAATAAAAATACAAAGTTTTCTAATTTAACAATTAGCGATTGTAGGTACCTGTTATAACCTATATCAAAATATATTTCGGGCAGCCAATTTAAACTTATGTAGCAGGCGTTTCATTATTCATTTATATTAATTACTAGATCTTAGCCTTGATTGACTTGAAGATTTACAGTGGATACTACTGTTTAGGTAAAGATTTATAGTAATAAATTATGTAATTGAAAAAAATATAAAACTCCCTGTTTACGTATCTGCCAAATACAAGATTCACATGAATCTATACCACTAGATGTCGTATATCACGGCGAGAAGTCTCTCGATAATTCTCACGAGAATGGCAAGAGAAGAGACTGTCCACATCTTTCTTGCGGCTTCTCGAGAACCTCTCCCAGGTTCTCGAGAAGGCTTAAGAAGTAAGCGCGACTTGTACTATTACGTATTCTGTGGCGTTAATTAGATTTGGTTAATCAAAACATGATAATTTAAATAGTGTTACCTAATATAAGTATCATATGAAATAGCCTTCAATCCAAGGATATAGAGTATCGAATTACATTTCTCTAGGCCTTGGTTCGATCACACTTTGGACATTCTGAAAAACGCGAAATTGAGCCCTAAAACAGTGTTAATAGAACGCTAATTCGTAATAAATTATACTCAGCAACATCTTCAGTTAGTTAATACTATCAATCGCGAGTTTAATCTTTATTGTTTGGACATAAGGTTCAATTTTGTTATTTTTCGTCGGACTTATGTGACTGCGTCCTTAGCCAGACTCCGTGACGACACATTTTCTATTCATTGAGGCGTGGAGCCGGAAAATTTCAGAAACAATTACTCACGAAGTTTTGCAATTAGAAAACTCTGATCAATACAAACTTCATCCATAAATATCTTTGGGCGACTTTTCAATTACAAAAGAAAGTATTGTTTATCGTTTCTCTCATAATTTTCATTCTTGGGTTAAGATAATGGGGAAATAAATTATTTTTCTACCAGGCGCAACTGCATTTTTAATGTCTCTCGCAAATCGTGAGTTTTCAAATGTTGTCTGTCATGCCCTACAATTTAATGAAAATATAGATTTCACTACTGCAACATCACCACTTATATCGAAATCACGAACGTCGATGTGAAATATTCTAATATCTAGGAAGTAGAACCGAAAAGTAACGAAGGCTTCATCCATCCACGAAGGCTCATTAGATCCGCCAAAGGATTTCGAACGAGAAATGATCCAGTTATTGCCACAAAAGATCGATTATCATTCCAATTTAACTGGAAGAAAAGGCGAGAAATACCCTTTGATGTTACCCTCTTGACTCTCAAATTGGCAAGATTGATACACTTTTAAAAATATCGGTAAGAAAATTAAGTGAATACTCTAAATTTCCAACAAAACGAATTGTAATCAGTCCGAAAAAAGTTATTACGTTGTGATATGGGTAAAGATGGATAGGATTAGAGTGGATGGATAGATGGATGGATTCAGAAGTATGTTTTCTATACCCCTGAAAATAATGCTTCAACTAAATTTCGTATAATTTTTAGAGATTTGAATTTCTAAATATTTATTTTTTTAATTCAAACCTTCTCCCAAACCAAAACATTCCCAAATCACAATATATCAGAATCCCTTTCACACAATTAAAACTTTCATTTTAACATTCTGTATATAATAGGTCCAATCTCGGCTCTATTCTGTGCAATCATTGCGAGTACAAAATTGGTGCAGATTTCTACAATAGTAAGCAATTTGTGTAAATTGGGATACTGCCGATACTGGATGCACTATGCAGTAAATCTGACTAGATTCTACGAATGTTCAGCATTTGGGACTCAAACTGCTGAATTCGTAGATCATTACATATCTACACTAGTAAGGAGGAAATATTTGTTCGTGTTTTGTTTATGTTTGTTTTTATTGAACAATGAACAGGCTCCGAAACTATTGAACTGATTTTGATGGAAGGCACAGTAGTCCACGGGGCTACTTTTTATCGCAAGAAAATGTAATGTTTCCGCTATATTTCATCCATATGGATGAAATGCAGATTGGATCAAGCCTGCAGCGTCATGCCAACTGGACGATACGCAGTACGGTGTATGGCTACCCTAAAAAACTCTAGATAATATTAGCGTCTGATCATACCGAGACGCGACACGATGATTTTATATTACGACTAGCTTTTGCCCGCGGCTCCGCTCGCGTAATTACAGTATTCTACGGGAACGCTGATATACCTTTTCGGGTTTAAAAAGTAACCTATGTGTTATTGTGTGTCCAGAGTTTCAAACTTCCCTCCATACATCCATCGTCACAAACTTTCAAATTTTAAAATAGCAGTAGGAAGTAATAATATGGAGGCATAAGTAATAGTTTTAACTAACACTTTATAGGCTATTTTTCAGACTTCTTTTTCGTCTTAGATCGAATGCTTATATCTTTTAGATCTTTTCTAATTGAGCATTTTCTTTATGTTCTCATGTCCAATCATAAAGTCTAGAATAGGTTTAGATCTTATCGTAGTCGTTTGTAGCTAGCTAGTCCATTAACGCCCTAGGTTTTACAAAAGCCTTTCCTAATCTCTATGATCTTACATACGCAACGACCCCACTTAGACTTTATATCCAGGCTTTTCTAAGTCTAAGTCTTATTCTTATTAGGTACTTTTATTACGTAGCTATTCTAATAATGTAGAATGCAAACATGTACCTACACCTACAATGATCATAATAATAATAATATTTATGGACACTTGACACCACGTCAGTCTGGCCCTGTGGTAAGTATCCGTAGAACTTGTGTTACGGGTACCAGACAACGGAAATGTATTTAATACTTTTTATACTATACTTATATTTAATATTTGATTATATTATACACATATTCAATACACATCCATGAGCTAAGAACACATTTTTTGTTCCCTGGCGGGATTCGAACCCGCGGCCTCCGCGATTGAGCGCCAATGCGCTTACCACTGAGCCACAGAGGTCGTCAATTCATTACCTAAAACGCGAGTGTTTTCCTATTTTGCGATGCGATATCGGATATCGCACCGATAAATTGCGAAGGTATGAGAGAGACAACATGACGATATTGAAAAAACGGGTATATGTTTTAATATGAAACATTTAATTTCTTTTATCATTATCGGGGTGATATCCGATATGGGACTGAATATTGGATAAAACACACATAATATGACATAAGAGCGTTATCGGTGCTACAAGATGTGAAAACGTCACACTTTATGTTTATTGTTCTTTCCGATACAAGAGGAATATACATATTTAGTTTTTGTGTGGCACTTTTACCAACTTGATTTCGGCGACAATAATATTATTTTTATCGTCTGTAATTTCATCTGAACTAAATGAAATTTTAAACTTTAATTTTAGACCAAGTTATTTGAACTTCATTATATCATATCTATCGTGCAAACTTTTTCTAACAAGAACCTTCAAGTTGTGCTTAAACGGCACACTTTCGTAAATTCGGCATAATGTAATAGAGCCTAAATCCTTAGTAAGAAAAAGTTGAGCACTAAACCAGGCTACAGTGAAATAGATATCTTATGTATGAATGAGAACTGTGGCACCATTTCCATTGATTGCTTGAACAAGCCATTGTACGAATAGTGATGATAATAATATATCGATAAATTTTATGACGTAAAGAATATATTCATCGATAAGTTTTATGACGTAAAATATGTTCTATCGATAAATTCTTTAATAGCCATGACAGTAGATAATATTGTTTTGTCGATATTTCAAACGCTTTAATGTTAGGTACTGCACGACATAAAATATAGAAAGCAATTTAAAGCTGTATTGACTTTATACCTGTACAATTGTAATTTTATGTACTAGCTGCTGCTCTGCTCGCCTACATCCATCCATCCATCCACTATATAGCCTATGTTACTTCTAATATCTCCAAGTATATGGGTACAAAGTTTCATGATGATCGGTTAAGTAGTTTTTGCGTGAAAGCGCAACAAACAAACTTTCATTCACTCTTATAATATTGATTTAACTAAAAATTATTAGATAGTTATATTAAGAAAGTTGAAAAGTTTATGCGTGTTTTAGGTTACATTTGTTTTTATATCCATGTAAATTATTCTAATAGTTTAAAAAAAACATAGAACTAGTATTAGTTCTAGATACGAATATCAACACTAAGCTTAGGTGATTACTAAAAATTCCTTGTTCGGAAGTTCTACAAAAAAAAAAAGATTGTATCGTCCTCACTAGCGGTAATTAGATTCCTCCCGCCCAATTCTATCAGAGATTGATGAAGCACTTGACGTCCATTGTTCTTGTTGCGGATTGGATTTTTCAAACGCTCTAAAATTCAATGAAGACTATTTAGCATATCTTTGTATTTTAATGGGGTAAGACCGGTAAACGAGTATCGTATTGCCTGATGGAAAGTGATTACTTCCGGTCATGGATAGCCGCACCATCCGAGGAGTTAAAATTGCTCTGCTCTTATTTTAATATGATATTTAAATATGATATATAATATTTAAAAAAAAAACTGTGGTTCAGTGGCTTGGAGATTGGTTCTTGACCCCGGTGGTCGTGGGTTTGATCCCCACTTTGGAACAACAATTAACAATGTTGTTTTCATGTCTGGCTAGGACAATGCAGACTGACCACCTGTTTGTCTGGCAAGAAATATGATCCATTCGTCGGAAATCTCTCGCCAGTCGTGTCGGTCATCTGTCCCACTGGGTTACTAGAGTAAATAAAGAGTATGCTCTTGTGTAACGTGCACACATTTGGGCACTATAAATAACTCCTGCATATCTGGTCTGGTTATAATAAAACCAACCACTGTCACTGAAATCGGTGTGGAGAGCTATATTTTATAATGTTTAGTTAAAATGCGTTAAGAAGTATCTAGAAAGTCTTGTCTACGAAATCTCGAGACGTTAACGCACTTAATAGGGGAGATTATGACTATATCTAAAATATTTAGTTTCAATAATATACTCAGAAATATTGACTGAGCATTACGACTTGGTAAATATAAAAAAATACAATATTTTATGAGTAGTTTATTAATATAATATTAGATACATACAAAAAGCACAAAAAAGATTTTGTTTCTGAAGTAGTAAACAAAACCTACATCATTAGTTTACTTACATCATATACAAAAACATTCATTATGATAAGTATGAATTTAAACGCACAAATATCGGAGATATTTATAGATATGTAGAACTGCGGCCGTATACTTCATACACTTTAACCTAGGCGTGACGTCATAGCTAGGTACGACTTTAGTATGGAGCGTTTTCACGAGACTTGCGAAATTTTGTATACAAATCGCTGTACCTTTGAAAATATTGATTTTTGATATACTGTTCCTTTTGAAAAGTTACTCATATTTAAGAGTACTATATGAATAGTACTCTTAGTAGTAGTCGTCTTAGTAGTAGTAGAATAGTAATAGCACATATGAATGTGCAATAAAAAAATTCAGACATCTGGCCACATTGTGTCATTCAGAGTTATATACATTTTATGAAAATTATCCTCTTACCTTTATATTTTGTGCCTTTTACCTGCAAAAGGAAAATATTTTTGTGATTAGTAACTTCAAAAGTAGCCGGGTAATTATTCTATTCCTCACTCGTCTATAAAATTTAACAAGAAAAAAATTGAGGAAGATATTTTTTGGCACCCTTGTACTAATTGACAATGTTGGCAGGAACCTTGACGATGATCAAAAACAGACCTCCACCGAAATGGAACCTGAACGGCATACAATATTGTATCTGTTTAGAATGTATCTTTAGAGTTAGGTACGCTTGTTAAAAATAGAAAAAACATACCGGTTGTCTGTAAAGTCGGTTTACTGACGATAGTTGAACGTGACAACGTCAACAACAACAACAACAACAACAATATTAATAATGAGGTAAAGGCAATGCGAGGTTACGCTGGTACTTGATAACAATAACGGGTAACAGGTAACGCATGAGTCATGTTTTTTCGTGCGTGCAGACGGCTCCATCGATTTATAAGACGTTATCACGTTAAAAATATATATACTTAGCAAAGTTTTCGTGTGTGACACGTATTTAATATAATAATAATAATAAACATTTATTTGACACAATGAGACATTACACCACAAATAAAACAAAGACTTACATACAAAAGTCATAAAAACAGGACAGAAAAACAACTCAAAACATAAAAATTACGTACCATGAGTAGGAGTAGGTACGCAAGAGATACTATTATGGATAGGAAGGTAGGTAGTGTAATGCCTAACTGTCAAAAAGGAGACCGCTCAGGCGTATCACTGCGGCGTAACACCACAGTGCCTGGTATGCGGTTCCATATTGTTGTCGTTTGATGGACAGATTTAATACACTCAGCAACAGCACATAAACAGTTACATATATACATAAACGATTAACGAGATAATGATAATAATAATATATATTATGGGTTACAAAATACAATAGATAACAGTGCGAGTCATTGCTATGGACAATGCAGCGATCACGCCACCCGCGCCCTTCGCACTTCCCTCACACACTTCTCATATATGAAATCTACTGAATAATTAATTTCAAATAAGTAATAACTGAAGCATTACAGACAAATTATTGTTATCGCGGATTTATGCATGTTTTCATTGCAATTTATTTAAGTAAGCGTTTATTAAGCTATTTGACATTCAAGTTTAAGCAATCGCAAATATTTTAAAGAACCATCAAAAGTTAGCGATATAATAACATTATCATAAGAAGATTTATCTCTGCATTGATAATAATTAATTTTTGCTTTATTTTCATTGGTTACAGTAATAACTAATGAGTTATATAACCAGCACGAAATATTTCAGATTTTACTCATAAATTAGTTTTACTGTAAATAGCAGAAGCTTTCATTTTATGATCGAATATAATTTCATCAGATTTTTTCGTTATGATACAGTGTATACTATATTTTTAGTGTATAATCTACATAATATATATATATATATATATATAGCGTCGGTATAGATTCTTTGAAATTCTGCCAAAAAATATTAATCGTCTGCTCCAGAAATAAATTTAATGTAAGATCGATCCATTTCGCCGCCAATGATGGTTTGGTACAAGTCACAAACTAATTTTTCAAATTTAGTATCTTTTTGGCTTTTTTTACAGACTTAATATACTATGTACTATTCTGGAAAAAGTGGGTTTTAGTGATTTTTAATCTATCATGAAGATTGAAGAGTCAAATGCCTAGTATTTTTAATTTTCGAATATGTTATTAATTTTATGTCGAGTCAAGAGCAGCTTTCACTTTTTTAAAGGATCTTCATGACATGATTTTTATGTATATATGTTTTTTATACTATGTTTAAAGTAACATATCACTTTTACTGAATAAGTGTTTTGTGAAGCATTAAGCGAGCTAATGATAACGAGTTATATTTTTTATCTTTTAACCAAAAAAACCGAATAATTTTGTATCTATTTTGTGTCTTGTAGCTACAACGCCATAAACAGATTCTTTAATTGTTAAACATTATTGGGGGCTTAAAATTGACTACGTCCGCTGTCGCTTGTGACTCGCGCCGGTAATAAGCGTCAGTGCGGCGCGGCGGGCTGGCGTGTGTCCGTCCGTCAGGCGCACATTACTCGCGGCTCAAACGCCGATATTGAAATTTTCGCTGTTAGTTATTGCGGTATTACCACATATCTCAACTGATACCCGCGACTTTGTTTACTGAAAGTTTAAACATTGTAAGCCTTCGTATAAAATGTGGTCTTCCTTTTAATTTGAGCTCAGTGCAAAACTAGTGCCGGAATACACCAGCATGGCGTGGAAACTTACATAATATTTTAGTATATACGCTGTAATACCAGCTGCTGGAAGCGATTCGAGCGGAGTGTACATTTAAAGAGAAAAACGTCCGCAGATCGAGCGAACGATCCGAGATCCGTCTAAGATAATATGCGCTAAGCTTCATAATATTATTAACAATTTCTTCTTTCTCTTTTCAGGTAACTTCTTATTTCTACACACGAAACGGTTAATTAAGGAGTATAAGCGGCGTTAGTTAAAAATTGTCAGGATGTAAGTTTATTACATGTATTCTACCTACCTATGATATATAAATTATAACTTAAAAAACGATAAAACTATATTGCAGTGAAGGTGATGGTAGAACATTGTACAATTAGGTACATACTAAAGTTTATAATAATATAAAATAATATCCATGGACGCTTCATATCACGAAAATTCTTATCATGGGGATAAGAATCCGAAGAACAAGTGTCACAGGTTATTTTGTATACAGTTACCAGACAACGGGGAGTAGATTTCATACTTTTATACTATACATTTATTATACACATATTTTCTGAACACCCATGACTCAGGAACATGTAAAACTTTTTGTTCCTTCGGCGGGATTCGAAACTGCGACCTCCGGCTCGAGCGCCGACGTGCTAGCCACTGAGCCACAGAGCCAATTATTACGTAAGTGATACAACTTATGATATTATGAAACCTTAAATTTGCCGAAAGCATGCGATCATACAATTTCCGATATGGAACCGATATCTAATTGACAGGAGATACCCGATATTCCCCAAGCAATTTGTAAAATGATTAATAGGTTTAAGTAACGGATAAAAATTGCATTTTATAGATAAGTGAATGGATGGTTTAATTGAATTAGTGGTCACGCGAGCGGGGCGCGGTGAGGGTTTATGTCGTTCCGTGCAATGGCGTTAGTTCTGTGGTGCTGAAGGTTTTATGCCTATGTGACGTGTATATAAAAATCAAAGGTCTAGAAAAATCAAATTACGGATTTTGGCCACATGATTTACTGCTGCTGCTGCTGCTGACGTTTAGGCAGAAAAATAATTGTCCTACTCGAAAAAAATATTATTTCTTTATATGGGCGTGTTTGCGTTTAACGGAGAGGCAGCCATACATGAGATGATTTTTTACTTTGTGTATGACAAATATTTTTTTTCCTAAGCGTCTTTACACAAGCAGTGAATCATGTGCCCGAAGTATCCGTAATTGATTTTCGGAGACATTATATACATTTGAAATACTTTGAACCATATACCTATATAGTTATTATAGACGAGTCATGTCAAAACAAAAAGTGTCAACATTTAAACTGCCCCACTTTTGGGGTTGTTTTAGGCAGTCGAAGTTTGACATTTGCCATATTGACATTTGCTTACCGCAGTATAATCAGTCCGCACGTATTTAATGTAATTGACAAAATCTCCTGCATTTGAGATAGTGTAACTTTTTCTTTTACGAATATTTTTTCTGTCAAATGTACGCCATAGCCCACCCTTTTGAAATCATTGCTTGTAACCACTTGTTACCACCGTTCTTGCCCCTTGTTCACAGATCTTGCCAAGAAAAGGGTTTCTTTTATCTTGTAGTAGTTCAATACGTGTGATATGATACAAGTCAACTTGGAGTCATTTCAAACTCCAACGGCCAAATTATCAGCCGTTTTTATTTCTATGCTCCTATAGTTGGACGTTGGACAAAACTGCGCGTGTGTGGGACGTATTACATATTAATACGAGAAGTACATACTATTATATTAATACGAGAAGCACAAAATTTCAGTACAGTTTTAAAATAATTGTGCAACCGAAGGAGTGTGAAAACCGGAGGAAGGTGTGCAGAAAGCTTAAATTAAAAAAAAAGGTTAGAAATACATAAAACCATAGACGTATATAAAGACGAGACATGTTGAGGTAAAAACTGTTCTCACTTAAATGGCACCACTTTTGGAGTTTTTGACATTTAAAGTATGGTGAAACCAAGATTCTTGTATGACAATTTGATTTGTCAAATGTACGTCATAGCCTATGTATATAGTTTTGAAATCTTTGCATAAAATTAATAAAAACAGCATATATTGGTCTATGAAAAATAACAACACACTACCGTGAGTTTAAAGGATGCAAATAATTTTGAAGATGACATATTTTGTCAAACTGTCTCATCATTATAAAACTACTATTTTTTAATTTTCTAGATTAGAGGCAAAAGAACAGTTATGAAGTTCGACAGCCACCTCTAGTAATAATAATCATTTGTTTATTTAAGACCAATACGGCGTAAACGCTAGCAATCTAAAGGCCGTGAACTGAACATTCGCCCGCGCTCTACCGTGACTGAACTAGCTCTCGTTGCCGGCTCCGCTTCACTTGTCAAGTACATGTGTCATTTACTAAAGACTGGTTTGTTGAAAGATCCATTAAGGGGGATCTATTAATCATTTGGAGCGCCAATATATGTAAATAGTTATTTCGGGACGCAACTTTGAACTTGGTGCTGATGGTATTTAGGTGCTCGTAAAACATAAAGAGATATTATAATTTTACAGTTACATAAAAATGGATTAATATAAAAGTATTCCTTATTTATTATTATAAAATATATATTATAATACTATGATTATTAATGATAATATATATCTTACTTATTTATTTTTATTTCTTCATTGCGAATATGACAATGTAAGGAGCAGAATATTATTATTGTCAGCCAATGGTGTCCCACTTTTTCCCTTCCCTCCTTATTTCTACAAGACCCGATTCTTCAATGTATTTGGCCACTCTTTATCGAATGCGTCCAGTTCGTCGCGCCATTCTGTCTGTGGCCACTCCGAGACTTGACGTATTACGTTATTAAAAATTAAAAAAATTGCCACAAGCTTAGAAGCACAATATACGATTAACAAAGTAACCAATTAGCAAAAACTATATGCCCTAAAAGCGATTTAAAATTGTTTTATTAAATTTCCAACATTCTACTCTAGTTTCGTCTCAATGCTGTTTGTATTGGCACAGATTTCTGGGCTCTGCCCTGAATTCGCTATTTCATACCTCACCTTATAACTGGCAATAAAATATTTCGCAATATTCGTCAATTTACTTCACTAATTACGCAATAAATTAAATGACAATGGGCTTATTAAAACTCTGAAAGTATTGCCTACTTTTTTATAGTTGTCATCGCTCGGTAAGTAAATTACTGCTTTGTTAAAGTTATGTAATTGGCCTGTAAATTTTGATATTTACTGGACTTCCGAAATGGTTATGGATAAATTACTCCCAATTTCTCTAAAGCCTGTTACTGTTAAAGGCGCGCTTAAAAATTTGACATAAATCTGCTGTTTTGTGGTACATTTTGCGATGAAATGAAACCAAATCCTACAAAACTAACAGTTTTGAAATAGAGTACCTACTTCTTTGTCTAAACTGAAATAGAGTAATTCTTAATTTAAAAATATGATTTTTTGTATAGAAATAATAATTGTTCAGAACCTCTGCACCCAGAATTTACAAAAAGAACATATTTTTGTAAATCTCTCGACGAAGAGCAAATCTCTCTCTCTCTCTCTCTCTTATGTAGCCAAACCCAAAGATAGCGGATGTAATTACCTTAAATAGTACAATCAAACAATCCAATAAAAAGCATAAAAAGTTTCCTCAAAATTTTCACGTGTTTTGCTATTTATTACGCATGAAACCCAATGCGTGGCAATAAGGTTTATTTTATTTGGTCACTGTTTGGATTTATTGGATAAAACATTTCTAATATATTTGCTCTCCATACTCTAGAACCTGTCTAAAAACTTTTTGTAAACGCTTCCTTCATCGTTTGTTTAAATAATATCATGCCTTGTTTTACTACGAATTTATACGAAATTCAGTTAATACGAAGACCGAGAGAGATAACATGATATTTAATAAACGATTAACAGGCGTTGGTGAAATTGACACTAAATGTAATAGTTTAGGTACCATGAAAAATATATCGATCATTATATTTCGTAACGGGATAGACCCCCATTCAAGCCGTTTAAATCGGCTGCTTCAAAAATTTCAAATCAGCTGGTTCAAAGCGTTTGGAAAACCGTAATGACATTTAAAAATAAAAAATACGTGTGGCACTCGGGGACTGCCGCGCGGTAAAGCTATTGCATAGCATTTTTTATACTTTCTCGAAAACAGCTGCTTACGTATTCGTCCGATTTCGGAGCAGCTCGTCTCGATCCGTGCGAGCTTCGTACACTCGTGGACGCGGCCAAAAAGCACGCTGTCTCACCTAGCATTGTGTCTAAAAGAGATAGAATCAGTTATGAGCAGTTAGCAGCTAGTCTACACGCATACGTCTAGTCGCACGCACACAAACACCGTGCCGAAGACTGCCGAACTGAAACGACGTTAGACGATGCACGGATTTCAACGCCGCACCGCTGTGCCGGTCGGAGTGGGGGGTGTTAGGTTTATTTTCGTTACGAAATTTCTTGATTCGGTCGCCGTGCTCAAATCCCGCGATAAAAGCTATGCAATAGCTTAAAAGACAATACACTATAATCTATATCATATTTCTGATCGATCTTGTTTGTGGTAGCATATTGAGTGAAAGTAATTGAACGTGTGTGGCGGGTATCAGCAGCATAAAAGAGCAAGTCAGCCGCGGCAATATCGAATAAAATTTTGTTTTAGCCCCCACAGTGCTTCCTTACAAACCCAACATCAAATAAACCGCATTGACTTATATACCGCTAAAAAAGAAAGTAACTTATTTCCGCCTTTAAATGAAATCATTGTTCTAACTGAGAGCTTGAACAATACTCCGTTGTGAAGTTTTAATAGTGTTCAAACATTGGAAGATATTGGTGCGCTTCCGTTTATAACTGTATCTAGTATCTACTGACGCTGTTATTGCTAATACTCGGCTAATATTCGGCTTACTAAAGTAAGCAATCGTTATTGACTTCCCTATCAATAAACTCAAGCCACTGGTCAGATTGCGCAAAAAAGTAGTAGACATAGTGATTGTGAATAAAGGCATTTTGTCAGATCCTACGAACGAACCAAGTGCGAGTTGGACTCGCACACTTTGGGTTCCGTACCATCTATAAAACACAAGCAACAAACGGCAAAGAAAATCACGTTTGTTGTATGAGATAATGTATTATATTTATTATATTTTAACCGATTTATTTATTTTTGAAATGAATATACGAGTACAACTAAATATTCTGTGAATATTTATTTTGTTGTATGGAAGGTGATTTTATTTTATTTTTAGTATTTGTTGTTATAGCGGCAACTTTAACTGTCTAGCTATCACGGTTCATGAGATACATCCTGGTGACAGGCAGACAGACGGACAGACGGATGGACAGCGGAGTCTTAGTAATAGGGTTCCTATTTATCATTTGGGTACGGAACCTTAAAATCGCGAGTGAAGCATATAGATAGCAGATCCATCATAATTTGTAGTCCTGTATTTCATCCAAGTAGGTATTACTTATTTTTATGTTATTTTTTTCTAAAGCTAATCATAATAATAATATCTATGAACGCTTCACAACACGTCAATCTGGCCCCTTGCTAAGTATATTAATATTTAATACTAGCTTTTTCCTGCGGCTCCACCCGCGTAAACACAGTGGGATCGTGGACACTGCACTTTTGCGTGATGCGTAGTTTTTTGCGTGAAAGAGTAACAATCCATCCATCCATCCATTTTGCATATTTCACATTCACAATTATAGTAGTAGGACTTTTGTTCTATACATTATACATACACTTATTTAAGATTATTATTATTATAACTGATTGAGTGTTCTTTTGGTTGTTGGTAGAAATTGATGTTCAGAATAATATCACACGACTTTTTTTTTACACTTTTCCACTAACTCATCATCAGCTGTCGAAGCCGGTCGTGTTTATATACAAATTATTGTAATAACCCAAATAAAGCGTGATATTATTTTTATTATATTACATTATACATATTATTTAAGACACATCCACGAACCATTCACACAGAAAAGCTTTTTGTACCTACGTCAGGATTCGAACTAACTATTAAGCAAAATAACTCATCACTAAGTAGATGATCAGGCAAACGCTGTATATGGATTAATATCACGCTGGGAAATTCATTTCATATCCATTATCGTTGATGCCCTGATGGTTTTGTTATTGGAGTACAATTGTTTAGCTATTACTTAATACAAGAAACGTTATTGCCTCCCATCTAATTTACAGTGAAACGTGAGACTTTTAGCACCATTTGCTGTTTTTGGAGCCCAAAGGCCCTAGACGGAATTGTGATTCTTGTGCTCATCATCACGCGCGTAGTGTGTGTTAATAATCCGAGGTAAGTGTGTGTTGTTGTTATTTTCATTAATTTTATGTATCTCTTAAGTTTTATTTCAAATAATATTAGCTGCCTGCAAAACTTCCTACTCATAATGTTTAATTTACCGGCCAAATTTTACCGGTTGCACAAATCTCTTAAAGCTCTACTAAACGCTTATGCTTCACATATTAATATATTCATAACTAGCTTTTTCCGCGGCTCCGCCCGCGTGAATATAGTATCCCACGGGAACACTGTAATTTTTCGGGATAAAGAGCTAAACTACTACCACACCAAATTTTATCGAAACTCGTTCAGGAGTTGTTGTGTGTAAATATGTAACAAACATCCATCCATCCACACTAACTTTAACATTTATAGTAGTAGTACAATTTATAATATAACTTGGGGAAACATAATCCACTGGTTAACAAGTGAAGGTCAGTAGACCTTCCTACGAAACCCTACCAATGCACAGTGTTCAACTCACTCTTGACCGTTTTGTCTATAGTTTTTATCTACGTCAAAACAATCAAGTAGATTGGTTTTAATTGCCACAACGAGTATTCCATTGCTAACTTAATTGTGCTAGTCATTACTTTATCTTTATGTAGTTTTTGTTTAGCTTTTAAAGTGATAGAATCGCGCTTGAAATGAAATATTTAATTCCATCTCTAAATAGTGCTAGCCAACTAAAAATTATGCACTACCGAACATAAGTAGGGGAGACTGGGGACACAAGATCTTCCTTTAGTTTTGATCTCTAATTTCCTTACCTAACATACAATGTTATATATGTATAATATAAGTGAAAAAAATGGTACTACTATTATTATTGAAATGTCATACTAATTAGTTCTACTTACGGCCACACTCAGAGACATTTATGATTTAATGCTTACTTAAGGAGCCGCTTTATAAAGATTTTGATATAAAGTCCATACAGTTTCTGTCCAAATCTCTACTACGTATAGCTCCTTATGTAAGCAATAAATGGATCTGAGTGCGGTTGTGAGTGACTTAAAAGGCAGTAGCTGCTAGCTACCAATTTGTCGGGATATTTTCTAACTTGTAATCGTTCCTCTTGGGAACAAAAACTATGACAAAGTTCGTTGTAGTCGGTTAGAAGTAATAAGGGTCTAATTAGTGTGGAACCTGCTGACGCTCACGTAGTGCCCGGTGATGGCCCTGGAGATCTTGACCTAATTAACCTCAAAATAGTTTGAGACTGTCACCGAAGGCGTGTTTTTGTAAGACAAGAAAGTTACGGTGAACCGTTTGATTTTCTTGGCAATCATGAGAAACTGTTATGGCAAATAGGTACAGCTTATCAGCTGTTTACTATTTAAGTAAAGAAAAAATAACTGAAGCATTGACCTATCAACCACAAGATTTTTATAGTTATTAATATTTTTATTAAACATATTAACCAATCATGGAAAAAGCGTACGAATAGTGACTGTCTCCCCTACTTACTTATAGTTAGTATAGTTTTTATAAATATTATGTATTTTATTGACATCAAAGTCCTTAGCGTCACTTGCCGTCACCAACTTGTATCATTAACGAAACAAACATCCAATTTCGCGCTGTCAACGCAATAAAAGTTAAAGCTTTTGTTTCAAGCCGCAGCTCTCGTTTATCACTTCCCGCCTTTTTCTAATTGACAGCTGTCAAACGCTTATCGTTTTCGCGCCTCGCCGCCACGTTGTCCGATATATAATGATGTAGACTTTTCCGATAGGTATCGACACTTTTTCGATTCGACATGTGTTTCTGTAATTCGTGTCACGTTCGGTAACTCGATATGTGTGGCCTTGTTTGCTTTACGATTGGACGAATGTACACTATAAAGCGTGTTTTATCAGTTGGAGTAAAAAGATTTTATGCTTGTCATTTTTAAGTATCAAGACTAGCTTGGTTCTCTATCCAAATTCATCGTATAATTATGCGCGATCATACATAAAAAAATATACGTGTTGACTTGAGAACCTCCTCCGGTTTTTTCGTCGGTTAAAAAGTATTAATATTCACCAGAAATCAGTGAAAAGTACACAAAAAAAAAGACATTCATCTGCAAAATATGAGATAGCCCGGAATCCGCATGCAATATAAGGATTATTTTTTGAAAGCAAGTCTATTTAGATATGGGCGACCTTATTTATAATCCTGGATTTGCACTGGGATTACATTTGGATCCCTGTGAAAGGAGGTCGCAGCCTTTAGCGACGTTCTGAAATGGAATACTGCATACACTTACGAGTACACTGTTACAAAATATTTGGGTCATTTATTGAGGACAGAAGGATTAAAATGTGGCAATGCAAAATATCTCATAGACTAATAATTATATTACTCATTTACTTATAGTTTATGTACCATTTAGATGTGTAAAAAAGTACCTAATATTTCTACTAATAGCGGGTAGGGTTGGCTAATTACCCGACTACGGCGAAGCCAAAAGGTAATGGTGATTTTGGCAGTCCATGTTTTATGTATGTTTTTTTTGTTCCACCGTAGAGCTTAAACTATCGGTCCGATGTTAATAAATGAGATTTCATTACATTCGCAATATCCCGGGTAACATAAGATATATAATTTACGTAGTCGGGTTATAGTTTTTATAAAAAAAATGTAGTTATAAGTTAACTTTCCTACATCAACTCTGGCAAAGCCATTAATTTATTTGTTTTATTGCGCTCTGAGCTTCTATTCTTTAATCAAAAGCTTTAATTTTTTACAGTCCACTCATCGAAATTGAAGTAGATATATAGATAGAGGTCGTCGCCTGGATTCTATCGGAACTACCAATTTAACTGACATTAATCTGTGCCAGGAACCAGCCGGAAAATTCCTTAACTAAACGTACCTATACGTTAATTAACATTGGCAGTAATTCCTGCCAAGGCGGAGACGTTCCCCCTTCGACCTCCAATGATCGAATTTCGAACGAAGTGATGCTAGAATAGAGAATAAAATTATGTAGATGTGATTGTTACGATATATTTAGAAATGTTCCTATTTTGTATGTTAAACACTTGTCTAATTCAATCGGTTACTTATTATTATTTACCACTAGTATATAATATAATAAATATTCTTTGCCTAGAATATTAACCTACAATATGTAGGGAGGTAGAAATTTACCTTTAATAGGTAGGTATGTTTTTGGTAGATACCTTATGGTATAACTGGCTCTGAGGTACAACATTTTCCTCTACGAACTTTTACATGGGAGAGCCATTCTTCGACACTAATGGGCCACGGCGTCACAGAAAACCAGCGCGAAATAACGCTTGCGTTGTTTTTAGCCGAGTAAGTGAGATTACCGGAGGCTCAAGGAGGTTTGGGGATTTTAAGGACCAGTAACACAAGTTCCCAACACTAGAGAGAGAGAGAGAGAGAGAAATTATACTTGTACCTCTGGTGTTGCGACTCCATGGGCGGCGGTAATCACTATCCATCAGGCTATACGTCTGCTCGTTTCCTGTTCCATTTTATATAAAAAAAACTGTTGTGAACATTGACATTGATTATTGTATGTAGTAAAAAATGTCCTGAATATTTTTTCTGTTTATTATTTATATGTCCTCTGGTAAGAAGATTCAAGTGTAAAGATGACAAGAAAAGTAGAAGATGAAAAAAATTACAGTGCCGTGAAGAAAGAAAATATTGAAGTTAAGAAGATAAGAATTGCAATAAGAAGAGTTCGGTACACTGATGGGCCTGAAATGTTGCTCCTTACCTGTATTTGAACTAGGTGAGCAAACTTTCAGGTGTGTTAGTGCCGACTGATCTACGGAAATAAATCAACACTGAGGAATTCTAAACGGTGGAAAATCGGTAAAAAAATACTTTTGAGCTTACACTTATAAGCCACACTTACTTCGATCTTTTATTTTCGATTATCTTAGCAAAATTTTGTCTTAAGAGAACATTGCCGTCTAACTTTCAAAGACTACCATGCAAGTACGTACGGATAATTCCAGGGTACATGCCACAGTGGAATAGATGCCGTGGTTTTAATTAGATACTCTAATTTTTAGTTCGAAAATATTCAATAAATTAATGTTATTTTTATAAATTAAGCATTTAACTTTATTTACTAAGAGATAAGGAGTGATTTTCAAAATTGATTTTTCTATTCTGGTTAATAATCCCTAAAATGCTTATAAGTTACACTGAACAACTTGATATACCTTTCTGCTTTACAAACTAAAAGTAGGTACTGTGATATATCTTTTAATTCATTATGAAGACCTATCCAACTATCCTACTACTATATAATATTGAATATGAAAGTTTGTGAGGATGGCTGGATATTTGTGACTCGTTCACGCGAAAACTACTAAACGGATTTTGATAAAATTTGGTATGGTAGTAGTTTAGGCTCTGGATTAAAACATAGGCTACATTTTATTTGGAAATAATTCAGTGTTCCAGTGGAAAATTGTATTAACGCGAGCAAGGCCTCGGGTAAAACGCTAGCTTTTAGGTATATATAGCTATAAATATTTCAAGCTAGCCTATGTACGAAGTATAATATTATAATCTACCAATGATTTATGTTGTTTTAATTAGGTAGGTATTTAATGGGTATATGAGTCATACACTCATATTGTCTTAAAGTAGCGGACCATTACAAGTTAATCATTGTTTTCCCACACAAAAGCTCTGCAATTTATATCGCATATGCAATTACTTTGCATGTGTAATGTAAAGATAATTGCTAGAGGTGCAGTCTTCTATTCTAAGATTGGTGCCAGTTCCTGAGGTTGTTTTGTCGGGAGTTTATCTATTCAATAGCGCTTTTAATTTTATAACACAAACGCGACTAACTAACAAGAAAAAGTATCGACAAAAAAGGTTTTTTTCACCAAACTTAGCCCGGAGCTCCGCCCGCGTAAATACAGTATCCCACGGAAACACTGTACTTTTCGAGATAAAAGTAGCCTATGTTTAACCTTAAAGGTTTAGCGCTAAGCGAGTTTAAAGAAGTTTGTTATGTAATTAAAAGTTCATGGCACATATTATAATTATGTGTTTTTTTCCAGAAATGGTTTTAATTGATGTAATATGCTTCAATTATAGCGATTAACCTCAAAATATACTTTACCTTTCTGTATTATTTACCTTCCTTGACAGGACAGAACAAAATCAACAAAAAAAAAGAAATGAAATCATCCATTCAAACATTACACTTCAAATTTGCCTACTCTTTGTATGTCATCATTTCCCTGAAAACCGGACGGATGCTCCAGACAATTTGGGTGTTTCTTTGATCTTAAGGTACAAGGGACATAAATTTTCCAGGTGACCGGCCCTCTTGATTCGAAAGGGTTCATAAGTCCACGAGATGGACCATTGAATAATTCTGTAGTTTTTTTTATTTATTTATTTAATAATTTATTGCACACAAGAAAAATGTATAAAATTACAATTTAACAAGAAAGACGACACAAGGGTACTGCTTATTTCTAAAAAGAAATTTCTTACAGCAGCCCTACGGAGAGAGATGGGATAAAAGATAGCAGATAGGACGTGCACAATTACAAATACACTACTTACATATTATTATATCCTTACTAAAATTAAATTACATACATACTTACATATTATATACATACTTAACAAATATAAAAAAGTAGTCATAACTATTAAGACCGATCTACAATAAAATATGAATATATAATAATTTGACGACCTCTCTGACTGAGTGGTTAGCGTCTTAGCGCTCAAGCAGGAGGTCGCGGTTTGGAATCCTGCCAGGGGACAAAAAACCTTTCTGTGTTTCTGGGTCATGAATGTGTGTTAAATAATAAAAATCCCATTAGATATTAATGGTTACAATATTTAAGTAGTGAAGTATATACTTAATCACTACCCATATTATGAATACCGCATGTAATACACAAGTTCTCAAAGTCTTGTTGAAATAAGAAGCTCTCGTGCATGCTGTCCTCAGTCCTGCTTGTTCTGCCAAAGAGAGACATGGGAAACTTTGATTTAAGCACCCCGAAGTAGCAGACCGACATCCAGAATAGTTACTTTTTATAAGTCTTCATGATATACTCGTAGAACATTATAATTTTTAGATACGTATCTATATATTCCAATAAACAAAGGTTACATAATAAAATGCATCGGCTTCCTGTGTGTCATTTTATATTAAAATGGAAGATTATACAATCACGTGCGAAGCTGTACCTGCTGTAGGATGACCACAATACATCTAAGTTTAGAGACAAATTCAATTGTTATGATACAATAAAAAAGGAACTTACTTATTATATTTTATATGCTATGGCTAGCTTAACTCAAAACAGTTCAAAGTATTTTAATTTAATTTTGATTAAGACAAAAAAATCACTTAATGGTATTTTTTTACAACAGACGCATATTAACTTGTATTTTACAAATCGAAATCCATCAGTAAAGATATAACGAAATCTAACCACAATGTTCTTGCTTTTTTATTTCAATATTTATACCAGTATAAACTTGTTAACTCGTCACTCCACCCTATTCTTTGTAATTTGCCGCCTTATCAGCATGGAAATAGGTGTGGAAGGTAATTTCCGTAATTTTATTTTGGAAATTACAAAAGAATCGGATGAGCTATTCCGGAGCATTTCCATTTCCCGGAAAAATTTGTTTACATATATACGTATAGTCTATGTTTACGTATAGTCGCTTTTAACGACATTAGACTTAATCCTTAACTATAATAATATAAAACTATACTCCATTACTCCATAAACTCCATTACTCGATATATATTTGCATCCTACTATTATTATAAATATGAAAGCACGTGAGGATGGATGGATGGATGGATGTTTGTTATTCTTTTACGCAAAAACTACTGAACGGATTTTGATCAAATTTGGCATGGTAGTAATTTGAGCTCTGGATTAACACATAGGCTACTTTTTACCCCAAAAAGCACAGTGTTCCCGTGAGATACTGTATTTACGCGGGCGATGCCGCGGGCAAAAGCTAAGTATAAAATAAAGATGTATTAAAAACAATTTATAACTTCAAAAAAAAACACGGTTATACGTTCAGCTGTATATATTTATATTTTACGATTCGGCTGTATTTTACGATTAATACCTTAATGATCAAAAAATAGCTTAATGACGGATTTTTAACGCAATTATAAATTATCTGATATCTGCATTTTATCTGATAGCGCAGCCAGTGCTATCGCCAAGTACTTAGCGGCCGCAACTATCTTTTCTCCAAGCATTTCGTGGCTTTTTTGTGCCCCCATATTTTCGTTTGTAATAAAGATAGTGGTCTTTTTTGTCGCGAAGAAGTCGTTGGCGGCACAAGCTAATGTTTTAAATTTCATAAAAATTGTGTGTATAGTGTAGGGATATCAAGCGGCAAAAAACGCGATTTTTAAAAGAGCATAATTCATAGTTCAAAGCATACTTCTAGCAGACTTAGAAATTACAAATTTGCTGTCAGGCTAGGTTATTAGCTACATATAAATAGAAAATATAGAAAATGTAAAAATGTATGATTACAAGTTCACTGATAACTTTATAATCCTTACTTATATACCAAACCTCATAATTGAGAGAAATCACCACAGGTTATTTTAGGTTAGGTTAGGTTAGGGCCGACTCAACCGGATAAATATGACGTTGCTCTTCTAGTGTTGCGGGTGTCCACGGCCAGAAATAATTTTATTTATGGAACAAATGGACCGCCTGATGACAACACCGCAGCAATTAAAAGTGCGTTCACGGTCTTTAAAAATAATTTTATAATTTAGGGAAATTCCTTGGTCTTCGGGTAACCTACAAAAAGAAATTAGATCCCACAAAAACATTAAATGAAAAAAAGCCAAGTATTTCCTTCGCAAAAAGTTATGAATATTCGTAGAAACCAAGTTCAATTCAAGATAGTCCATTTAATTAGTTACCTATAAAAGTTTTGTTTCCGTATGTGGAAAATTTTATTTTTATAATTTATCATATTATAGTGAATTGGCAATTAGCATAAATCAATATAATATCAATATTATAGTTACTAATGGCGTATAGCTAGTGCAAACATCTTATTACCTGTAGTCATTCTATTTTTTGTGATCTAGATTGTGTTAACGATTTTCAAATAAGAAAACTTAATTTAATGTTTTTGTGGGATTGTATTATATCTATATCTATTATTTAAAAATATCCTGTCATAGAATTTGATTAAGAACTCCTCCGAAACAATTTTATGGATTTTATTAAATTTGTGTGTACTTATTTGGTGAATTTGGTGGGTCTGAGAAAAGGACGTAAACTAATTTCTATACAGTTACAGCTACGCAAAAACTGCTGATCGGATTTTGATGAAATCCGCTTATCATCCCGAAAATGTAGAGTGTTCCCGTGACGTACTGCATTTATGTAGGGGGAGCCGCGAGCAAAAGCTAGTAATATTATATAACAGAAGATTGCCGGGTCTGCTACTAATTAACGAAAGAAAAATAAATTATCCCACTTTTAACTTTTGTTACAGCATGGTCACCGTAGCATATGCAAAGGACGCTTCACACAGATTCAGATCACGATTAGCGGTATGATGTCATTGTTACGACGGACAATGGAGCCGAGCCTTCGCTTGACTGCTGTCCGCTACCAACTTCCTAACTACCAGTTAGTATTAAACATAGGTAAAGGGCTCTTTTGTGCTTGAACACGTCGGTACTACTCGTAAATGAATGAACCTTAGCCGGCCATTTGTGATGTGAATATCACTTACATCATTTGTGACATCGGTCTCACGCACCGGGTTGGTGCCAAAACTCTGTGATGTGCGGCCATTGCAGTCATGGGGTAGACTGGTGGTAGAAGACGTGTAATTAGGGTCAGTTCACACCGCGACGATACGTGACGTTTCGCGGCGCTGCATTATTAAGATATATTAAAAATTGAACATTTATTTCATACACTGCACATGCGCATTGCAGCGCGCGGTGCAACCTTACATCGAACTCTTACAATGAAACGTGTATCTTGGTGTGTAATGTAATGAAAACAGTTCGATTTTAAATGTCTATCTTTAAAACGCAGCGCTATGTTCCGTACCGTTTCATTTCGTACTGTGAAAAAAGTATTTAATTTTTTTAACTACCCAGTCTCACGGATGTATCATAGGTCACAAACGGCATTTTAACCTAAGCCTGTACTCCCGACATGCTATGCGGGTGTGCAGATTTCATAATTGAAAGCAAGTCGGCACTATCATTCGAAAATAAAAAACGTCATTAGGTATATGCTAAAAACGTGTCTACGTAACTCGTAGCGTGTCATTTGTTTATAATTTCAGTACATTCTATAAAATTTGTACCTTTACGCTAAACTATCATTCGTATATTCGCCAAAAACGAACTTTCGTAAAGTCGTCACTTCAAGGGGCGAGTGGAGTTGGGCTACGCATGTTGGAGACATTTTGTCGCGTATTACGGCCGGTATTTACGAGTAACGACAGTAACTGAGCAACGGATTAAAAGGAGAGGAACAAATAAACAGCTACATAGTTAGCTTTCGATTTTATTGCACTACTACAAGCATAATTATACTGTATCCACGATTGTGTGTAAAAATTGTGGGCCGTTGAACGTCATCAAATTTGGATCGTTCTATGTAAGCTGTTTCTCTGTACGTAAGTATGTATTTATTTTCTACTCTGTGACTGAGCCCTACGCTAGATAACCTAGTGAGTTATATTGAAAATTTACCTGTGTGTCCAAAAATACCTATCTATCTATCGATTCTGCCTATGGCAAGTATAAGATTTTTGATGTGTAACATTTTTCCTCTCGCTCTATAGCAATTAGTGGTTGCGATTCCATGAAATGGGACGGAAGTGTGTAACAGGAAGGCGCGGAAACACGCGCTATTTGAATTGACGAATGAGGACGCGCTGGTAGAGTTGGCCGTCAGATTCGAATAAAATTTTTAAGTGATACATATTATCTGTGAGACTATGACGCGGTTGTCATGGTAGCAACATTGTTAGTTTACAAATGGAAAATGAATAAAGATTACACATTCTAAATACTACATTTATCACTTCACAATATCTGGCGACGAGGATGACTACGGATCTACAGAAATGGAAGAGGATTCGCGCCTCTACACGCTCAACTTACAAGGTTATGAAATTACTTCAATACGAACAAAATTCCATCATATACAGAAACTCAGACACGACTACAATGCTTACGTGAAAACTTACAAACATTTCGAAAGTTACAACAAAACTTAGAATTCGAAATATCAGACGAAGAATTAGAGAACAAGATACGACATGGAAGAAAAATTTACATAAATCAAAATTAAACTTAAATATGCATGACCAAACCGAACATAATTTTACATTAGCACAAATCAAATCAAATCAAATCAAATCAAATCAAAAATTTTTTATTCAAAATTGGTATTTTTAAATACTCTTTTTGAACGTCGTTACTACGTGATGCCTACCACCGGTTCGGGAACTAACCCAGCGAGAAGAGCCGGCAAGAAACTCGTCTGGGACCATCTTTTACCAAAAAGATGGAAAATTATTCTTTTAAAATCAAAATTATTACAATGTTTGCTTATGTCTATGTAACAAATAATAACATAAGATAAGGAGCCACCTTATTCCCAAGGTGTGCCGTCTTGAATGAAGTCATTAATTTTATAATACGCTTTGGCACACAAACGTTCTTTAACTACTTTTTTAAACTTATTAATGGGAAGGTTTTGAACCTTTTCTGGGATTATATTGTATAAGCGTATACATTGGCCTTTAAAGGATTTACTAACTTTGCTTAGTTTGAACACTGGCATATCTAACTTGTTCTTATTTCTAGTGTTTGCACAAATTTTAAATCCCATCTACATACAGTTGATAAAGTTAATTATACACAGAGAGAGGATAAAAGTGCGATACGAGCGAGCAATACATACTTACAATTTACAGAAAAGATGACAACAGAAAAATAGATTCAACGTACAGAACGGAGGAAACATCCAAAAATGAACGGAATATACAGTCTTCAAAATATATTAAAGAAGCACTTACACATTTCACTGGGAATAATACAATTAGTGGCATTATATACGGGCCATCTACATCTACACCTTTAGAACAGAACACAGTAATATATTGTATTCCACCAGGAGAAATAATGAGCACAGATGCAAACGAACGCCATGCGATTGACAACGTGCACAATACATTTAGAGAAGATAGAAATACACATGACACATGGAAAAGAATAGCTATAGAAAGTTATTATACAAAAAACAGATACAAGAAGCTTTTAAAGAGAAAATATAAAAAGACATACTACACGAGATGTACACCAGAAATTTACACCAAAAATAGATTTTACAGATACTAGAGACAGAGAGTTAAAATGTAAATATGTACTGCTGATATACATTAAGGAAAACGAAAATAATTTGCAAAAATATAAACACAAGGGGAAAGAAAAAAAAAAGCTAATAGAAACACGAGTCGTAGATTTTTTTTACCATATCGCATATTTTGGAAGGTTAGGAGAGATTGTTACATCATACATGTAGTAAAAGGAGAGTTGTTCAACATGTATATAGAGAAAAGGGGGGAGGAAGGCGGCCTCATGAACTAGGACTATTGCACGTCGCCTGCTACATTAGGTACGACGTGCAATGAGATGCTGGCGCAATCTACCGTCGGCACTTGGAGCAGCTCCTGCTCCAGGCGAATAGCGGCGAAGGACTGATATATTATCTGTGAGACTATGACACGGTTGTCATGGTAGCAACATTGCTAGTTTACAAATGGAAAATGAATAAAGATTACACATTCTAAATACTACATTTATTACTTTACAATATTCAGTATTTAGCTTTTTTAAAATTTGACGTTGTTTTCTGTCACTGCTTAATGGAAAAGATTCCGTATTTTTTATCATATTAGAAAATCGTACTAAGTATTGTTTTTTTTATATTTTCATAAAATGTTACACATCATATGCGACCACTGTATACACCCCATACACGGTCCGGTTTTCCTTCAGTTCGGCCTGAGCGGATGCAAAATCGTATCGTCTGTGTGCAATTTCGAGATCGCATCAGTCGACCGGATGGACTAAAGCGATTCGCTCCAGTGTTGCCAACTCTGTTTTTAGGAAACTACTAAACTCGCATCGTTTTCTACTAAAAACTACTAAAAAACTACCGATAACTATAAAAAAGGTACTAAACTTAGAAATACCTAAAAAACAACAAAAAATCACTGCATTTTTAGTTGTAATATATTGAAAATATGATAATTTTACCGTAAAATAAAAAAAATAGTACGAAATATTACGTAATATAGAAATTAAATTGGTAGTTTTAAGCGACTTACGGACGCCTGCTACTATGTGCTATTATAATAAGGTGTCATAATAACACATAGTAGCACGCCATTTTGCGTATTAAAAAGTAATAATAATAATAAAATGCTTTATTTTAAACACAACAAAATAAAGGTACAACCATTACAAAATCAATAGCGTATGAACTAGAGCCTAAGCTAGGGTACCCTGTATTTCAGGACTCCAGGTTCCACCCGCGGATATGAGGAGAACATCATAATATATTATATATAATATATTGTTTTTAATTAAGCATAGTTGTCTGAAAGATAAAGAATGTGTGTGTGTGTGTGTGTGTGTGTGTTGTGTGTGTGTGTGTGGGTGAGGCATGAGTAAATGATACAAATGAATAAATTATATCTTATACTTAGTTACTGTAGTGTTGATATCAAACATTCTGTTTCTTTATAATTAAGTTTTAATAGCCATTTTTTTAGAATTATTTTGCAATTATTACTCGTTTTATTGTATATATTTAATAATATGTTTATTTTATTGTAGATATGTGGTGCGAGGAAGGACAAGTGTCGTGTGAGGAAGACAGAGTGATGTTTTGTTATAATGCAGACCTTATCTGATCTTCGTTTAAGCAGTATAGTAGTAGTATAGTAGAATAGTAGTAGTAGAATCAAAACTGAGCTGAGGAACTGAGAATATTATGATTACTGTCTGGCTATTTTCTACAAAACCACTACTAACAACTAAATTCCTACTAAAGAGGGAATAAAATACTAAATTTAGTAGTAAAACTTTGTAAAACAAGTAAGTTGCCAACATTAATTCTGACCTGTACGGATGGACTGAACGGTAATAAAATTCGTGTGTAAAATAAAACCGGTCAAGTGCGAGTCAGCAAGAAGGGTTCCGTACTAAGCAGAAAAAATCACGTTTGTTGTATGAGAACCTCAAATTTTAATTTTATTCTGTTTTTAGTATATTTTGTTGTAACGGCAATAGAAATACCTACAACATTTGTGAAAGCTATCACGGTATAAGAAGGTTAAGATACAGCCTGGTGACAGACGGACGGACAGCAAAGTCTCAGTAATAGGCTCCCGTTTTTACCTTTTGAGTACGGAACCCTAAAAATGGTAACGTGGTCTAAAGAATATTTATTAGAGTTCATTGAAGTATTTGAAACTTTAGAGCCACTATGGTTGATCAAATTTGTTATACAAATGATTTTTTAGATAAAAATTATTACTTGAAAAATGTACGGCACAATAATTCGGTTTCGTCGATAGCGTCACTACAGTTGCAGAATCAATAAATAAAATAATAACCTAACCAAGAGCATGTCACGACATTTCTAAGGAGGGTTCCGTAATTATCAACGCGCAATAGGTTTTCTTTGAATTACTTCAAAAGTTATTGTCATAAAGTTATTACAAAAGCTAGGAGAGCGGACAGACAGACAGATGGACAGAGCGAAACTATAAGTATTACGGAACCCTGAAAACACGACCGAAGCTCGCGGCAAACCGAGTGCTATTTTCCGTGTATGTGCTCGAATCCGTTCAGACCGAACGTTAGACCGAACGAACCGGGTACGCGCATGTAAATTGCAAATCATACTAAGCCATATTGGCTCAGTTTGGTCGAACGACCCGTCAGTTGTCAAGCGCTAGTATATATATTATGACGGTTTGTGTCGTTATAGGGTGTCACGATGCATCGGAAAAAAAATTAAAAGCTTTGGACATAACATTTAATATGTAGGTACTACAACATGTATTAAGCCAAATATTTAAAACATTTTAAAATAAAATCACATTTTGTCGCCATTTTGCTGCCCTTTTGTGAATTGTGAAAATTTTACTAGTAATAAGAAACTTATTTCAAAATTTGCAACTAAGTTGCAACTATTAGTTAGCCATATTTTTTTAAATATTTTCTGATTTTTTAACTATCAATTTAAAGTATTTTCAGTATTAAGATAATCCTTAATATTATATTCCTCAATACCAGTTTAATATAAATAATGTTTACAAATCGTGTTTAGATGGTTTAAAATTAAATATAAGTTATATTTTTACATCTCACGATATTAAGAAAAACAAATACAATAATTTCAATTTTAAGAGCAACATTTTCCGTGGAAATTGTCCCCTAAAACTGTACACACTCCACAACGTTAAAGTTTTGTGTGTGTGTCGGTTTGTAATGCTTACGCCTACATCTATCTGTTGCTTGCTTCACTTTGTACGATGCATTTGTTTGAAGACTATCTAGGCGTTATTAATCTAAGGGCCGAATTGACGTCAGTTCGGTCGGATGCGATTTTCTCCGTGTAATGTGCTCGAATCCGTTCAGGCCGAACTGACGTCAGTTCTAACTGAAACGATCGGCCTCTCGTCTGTGGGAGCTTTTAGGCTCGCTGGTTTTTTATGTATCTAGTAACTATGTAACAATATACGATAGACATTAAATGTTCCGAGGTCACTTTATTTAATAGTTAAACTACTCAATCAAGTTAGTTCGAACAATCAATACTTGTGCGAGTCTGTAACAACGCCCTGAGGACATACACAATTGGATGACGAGTGGAAACAGACTAGATTATTAAATGTATTTTAGGCTCGGCGCAGACCGGCCAAAAGCGACCGCGACAGATCGCCTTTTAGATTCATTTTGACCGTATCATCGCGGTGTGAACTGACCCTAATTCTACGTCCCCTACCACCAGCCTACCCCGTGACAGCATCGGGGGTGTACATCACAGAGTTTTGGCACCAACCCGGTGCATGAGACCGGGGTTACAAACGATGTAAGTCAAATTCACGTCACAAATGGCCGGTCCACTCAGACATTTTACATGCCAATGGCTACTTATAGAGTATGGATCATAGTGATATCTAAAAGGTATTATAATTTATAAAGCGTCAAATTCCAACTATACCAGTGGATAAGGCAAGCAGGATTGCCCCAGTCACGGGTACCTTAAAGTAGTTTTCCGAACTATGCGATCTCGACGCGAGACTGCGACACGCGACCAACAAATCAGTCTCTCTAGCCTCGCCCACAGGTAGCGCGACCCGGTCTCGGTGGCGGGTCGCGATCGCATGAATCAAATGGCTATATTAAATCTTTACAATGACTTCTACTATAATATAATTTTATTTACTATTGCCCAACCTAAATAATATTCACACCGGCACCGACCAAGTGCTAGTTGGATGGAAGTGTTCCGTACAAAACGGAAAAAAATCATATTTGTTGTATGGAAACCTCAAATATTTCTTTATATTCTGTTTTTAGTATATGTTGCTATAGCGGCAACAGAAATATATCAGCTGTGAAATTTTCAACTGTCTACTTGTCTAACTATCACGACTAAGGATATATAGCCTGGTGACAGACAGACAGCGATGTCTCAATAAATAGAGTCCCATTTTACCCTTTGGGTACGGAACCCTAAAAAAGGCTTCAAAACAGCTACAAAAACATTCTGGGAAAAGGCAGCTGTCCATGAAAAACTATTATACATAACTTTCCATTAAACGCAACTCCTACATTTTTTATAGAAAATCGATATTAAATTTTCATTATCCACCGTTCACTATCTTTCTGGGTCTAAGTGCTAATTTCACCAGCGCCTGTTAAAGTTAATCGTTCATTAAATATCATTTTATCTCTCTCGTTCTCCGTATTAATGAAAGAGAAGACATTTAGACAAACGATTAACACTAAAAGGCGTTGGTGAAATTGGGAGTAAATCTATAAACAAAGGAACAAGTACTTTCAAATGAAAAGAAAATTATTATTATGTTATGCTATATAGAGCAATTTACTTTTTGCAGAACTAAAGTAAAAACCAGTATTCTTTAAAGAGGTAAAAAAAATGATGGTACAGTAGCTGACAAACCTGGTGTATCTCTTCTGGACCTTATTGCCATACTAATGTTAAAATTTTCACACATGAAATAATGATGATTGCCGCTATATTAGCAACAAATACTAAAAACAGAATTTAAGAAAAAAATGGTTGTCTGTTAAGTCAATTTACGGACGATTATTTTACGTGATAACGTCGTCACAAGCCGAACGCTTAGGCCGATCGTGCCTCTCTATCGCTTGTTCCGCGCTCTCGCTTGCACGCTCGGCTCAGGCGGAACGTGACCTCAAACGTGACAATCAAGCGGAACGTGACAATCGAGCGGAACGTGACAACTTTTCGAGCGTGCAGCCGGCGTTCATCGATTTATTAAGACGTTATCACGTCAATAAATTTTTAAGGGGAGCTCCCATACAACGAACGTGGTTTTTTTTGCCGCTTTGTACGGAATCCTACGTGCACGACACTCACTCGCACTTGGCTGTTTTTTTTTACACTGACAACTTTTTTTTTACAAGAACTGTTAAATATATTAACTACTAGCTGGCCCTACAATAGTTGTTCTGTTTTAATAGTTAACTATAAATAAATAACTACAACCTACACCTATTCCTACACCTGTTCCCGCAATTTTTCAACATTTCTCACCGTTTAAACCTTACCTGAACTTTCATAATTATTTCAAGACCAAAATTTTCCAAATCAGTTTTAGCGAGACGAATGGTCGGCCGGAGGGCCGTTTTAACTTCACCGGGCTGTGACTGCCCGATTTTGGTGTTCGTGTGCGAGACATCGGAATTACAATCCATTTTACATATAAAAGAACATTATTTGGTTTTATGCGACAACCCTGTTTCTAAGAACAGATGTGCTTCAAGAAGTTTTAATTTTAAGAGAGAGGATGGCTTTCTAACTTTGAGAAAATCTTAACTTGTAGCTGAGGGAAAGTTTTGAAGAGGATTTGAACAAATTACGATTTAAGTGAAATATTCGAAGGACTTTTACAGCTTTTATGTATGTAACAAAAATCATGTATTTTGTGTAAAGTAGCGTTTTTTATGTTATTTTAATCCAACTTCTATTATAAATGTGAAAGTTTGTGAGGATGGATGGATGGAGGAGAGTAACAACTCTTTCATGCAAAACTACTGAACGGATTTCGATGAAAATTGGTATGGTAGTAGTTTAAGCACTGGATTAAAACAGGCTACTTTTTAACCCGAAAAATGACAGTACTCCCGTGGGATACTATATTTACGCGGGCGGAGCCTCGTGAAAAAGCTAGTCATTTCATACAATTTATTGGAGTATTGCAGTAGTGTTTCTCCTATTCATACCTGATATTAATATTGAATGTCTAACATTAAATAATAGAATCAAATTCTGCGTCCATAATGTGAATTTGTGGAGGTTTTTTTATTTATTATTATGTAATTATTTTCACTTTCGCGTTCCACACGACGGGTTCGAATATAATGCATTAATTATTTTCTTCCCACGAAAATAAAAATTACACACACATGTTTCGTAACACATTAACAAAGTCATTTTTGAGGTTTGTGTTTTGTTTTCTTTATTAATATGGAAATTTTGTTTCACGGCGGCGGCGCGGGCGTTATAAAGGGACAACATGTAACTTAAGTGAAATTTGATTTAAGAATCGTTTATGTACTTTCCTGTTAGATTACTAGGCCGTGCAAAAGTTTATTTTGAATAACAAGTGCGAGTCAAACTCGCACACAAAGGGTTGGCGTACAAAACGCCAAACAAAATCGAATGTCGGCTGTTGTATCGAAGCCCCAGTTAATTTTTATTTATTCTGTTTTTAGTAGGTATTTGTTGTCATAGTGGCAAACAGAAATACATCATCTATGAAAATTTTAATTGTCTATCTATCACGGTTAACGAAATAGTTTTAGTAATAGGGTCCCGTTTTTACCCTTGGGATACGGAACCCTGAAAAGTACTAAGTACCTACAGTTCTAAGCAACTTCCCTTCATGTGTTCTGTGTACGACGTAGCAGTCACGCATTCAATGTAAATAATTTAAATGTCACTGTAATTTGTCGACATGGTAGCTATCTATTAGTTAAGAACCGAATAACAGCGGTATATCAATCCCAGCTTCTAATATTGTTACCTAATAAATACTAAATCGTGATTAATCGGAATCAGTTTCGAATAAATCAGAAATAGTCTGAAATAAGTAGAGTATAAGCGCTGTAAATTTTATTATTACTACGGCAATAAATCAGTTATGCCACTTATTATAGAAATATTGCTTGTCCTGTCTGTTGGTTCTGATATTGTAAAGAAACTGAGACATTTGCTCACGCATAGCGGTGAATGTTGGCATTGACTATTGTGCTGTCGTATTCATGAAATAACAGTAAACTAAATAAGTGTTGATTTGTTACAAGAAATTTAATAGCTAAGAAAATTATTAGTTACAATTTAGTTACAACAATGATTATAATCTTGGGTTATGTAGTTTTAAGATTTACCACCACTAACGTGTCTCTACTGAAGACATCTGGGATAGTTTCTTCTGAATGTGAGAGTAGTTCTACTACACTCTACAGTCTGGGAGATTTAACACTATGGCGTGCTTATAGTCTACTTCTAAGAAAAGACTCAAAGTCCTAGGCATAAATACGCATTAGGTGCGTAGGAACTCTCACAAGTCATAACGTTGGTGTCAAAATTATCGTTTGAGTGCCATTTCTCTATCTATCTATAGAAAAATCTAGAATCGAACTGCACTGATCGAACCCTCTTGCTTTACTATTTGGCCACAGCCGGCACAGCCTTGGAAGCTAACAATTAGCTATAAAAAACCGGCCAAGTGAGAGTAGGACTCGCGCACGGAGGGTACGTACCAAACGGCAAATAAATATCACGTTTGTTGTATGGGAACCCCATTTTAAATTCATTATGTTTTTAATATTTGTTGCTATAGTGGCAACAGAAATACATTATCTGTGAAAATTTCAACTGTCTAGCTATCATGAGATACAGGTGACAGGCTGATGGACGGTCGGATGCACAGCGAAGTCTTACTGATAGGTTCCCGTTTTTACCCTTTGGGTACGGATTCCTAAAAACCTCCGGCTTCTACGTAGACAGTTAAACACCACAACTGGAGCGGCGTTCTCAAGAAATGGGTGTACGTAATACACCACGCTTGCCTACTTCGGCAAAAACAATCTAAGTCATCACTATTTGTATGCAGCTGAGTCATGCATAACCGAAGCCGGGTGGTCCCTATCTTCAATTGTGGGTGGTACCGTTATTGATATATTTTTAGATCTACATATTACAAATTGAAGATACAGATATGTAGAAATATTTATTTGAACGATCAAAGATATAAATACCTAGCTACCCAATGTTACTGAAAATACTTTGAATAGGGATTGTGCACATATTTTTTATCAATTAATACGTGAAGCAAAAATTCCAAGTACGGTTTTACGAGAATTGTGCATACGGATCAGTGTGAAATTTGGCACATTTAAAGTTTAAGTGGAGGAAGGCCCGCTGAAAGCTAATATTTTCAAAAATAACTATCAACAACACATATTACTACCTCACTCCTACTAGCTTTCTTGTATATATTACTATAGTAGGTTTGACACAATTGTCAATGAGTGTCAATCTTTCTTTCACAATCCTTATACGATATATCTAAGAGGCAAAAGAAACCTAAACAAGTTGAAACTTTAAAATTAAAACATGAATTATGATCGAATTTCGACCACAGGGGCGACTTCTAGTTTACATAAATAGATCCAAGTATCTTGTAACTTGTTTAAACCATGTAGTTAGTACAATTAGTTTTTGGATATCGTTGAAAATCAAGAAAAAAGAAGAAAATATCATTGAACGTTTAACATAGTCAATTAGACAGAGAGATCCGATGTGTAACGTGATGTCATATTACACGACTTGCATAGAAAGTTCATACTAATTACTAAATTTCGCTTAGCTAGAAAGAGATAAATTAAAAAAAAAACGAGCGAGCCTTACAGTAGTAGCTTAAGATGTGTAACATTTTATGAAAATATAAAAAAAAAAACACAATGCTAAAACCTTATCCAGAAAGGAGAATTACGCGCGTAAAGCTTCTAGACAAAATGTCATGCAATCTAGTACGATACGCGCGTTAGTAGATAAATACGCGCGTAGCTTCTAGACGCAATGTATTGGGACCTAGTACCTTGACACGTGCCTATGATTACGCGCCTTCTGAACATAGTCTTAGTACGATTTTCTAATATGATAAAAAATACAGAAATTTTTAACACTAAGCAGTGACAGTAATTAACGGCAAAGTTTAAAAAGGTAAATACTGAAATATTTTATTCGATTCTGACGGCCAACTCTACCACCGCGCGTTCATTCGTCAAATCAAATTCCGCGACTTCCTGTTACACACTTCCGTCCCATTTCACGAAATTACTCACACAAATTGCAGAAAAGCGAGAGGAAAGATGTTACACATTATAACCAGATATTGGCCAATTCTTTTATTTTTCCGCCTAGTATGACGTCATTATAATATTTTAAGTAAATTTTCTGTTCTAGGTGCATTATATCTACATAATATTATGCATATATTATGGCAATATTATGTAGATGAATGATGAAGTTTTTAGATTTCAGCCATGAAATCTAAAAACTTCATTTTCATGCAACTAACGGCAGTATACTGTGTTTCTTAAATTATAAAAATAAATGGCTCTTAAGTGACAATATGTTGTTTAAGCCCAAGCGCGCACTGGCGGCCAGGCCGCGGCGGCCACCGAAATGTATGCAAGCGACTGCAAAAAAAAGCGACAAGCGCTGGCCGAGTGCGCAAAGTGCGCGCACTAATCATGATACAATGCACTGGTATCAATGCGCGCTTGGACTAAGCGGTCCGTAACATAAAGTAAATCTAATCATCATCATCACTATTGTCATATTAATACGTGAAGCAAAAACTTTCAGTACAGTTTTAAGAGAATTGTGCAACCGAAAGATTATGTATGATATTTGGCCGATAAATTAAAGTTTATATGGAGGATGGTGTGTAGAAAGGTAATATTTTTAAAATATTGCTTGGAAATACAGAAAATTAATAAAAAAAGCAACAACTCACACTACCTTAGATTATTAACACACACTACCGTGCGTTTAATAAATACAATTTTGTTACAAGTTGACGAAGCTAATAATAATATCTATGGACGCTTCACACCACGTCAATCTGGCCCCGTGCTAAGCACGGACGATTGACGTGTCCAAAGAACTTGTGTTACAGGTACCAGAAAACGGGAAGTTTTTTTAATACTTTTATAGTATACATATATTTAAGATTTTCACTGCATGATGATGATGAATGCGCTGAACATCTGAGCCACAAAGGTCGTCGAATCTCTCACAACATTTGCATTTTTTTCTATCCAAAAGTCAAAAAGAACGATTATAAAGCTCAAACTTAAAAATTATATGAATTGTAACGGTCGACTTTCGACCACAGTGCGACATCTAGGCAGATAATAATAGATACCCCAAACTTATTTTAAATACTGAAAGAACATTTTTGATTACCAAGCACTTGTCTTGAGGCTAGTCTGACTCTGTCTACTCAAGTATTTGTTTCTATATTTCCTATGTCGGTACACTTTAATCAACCTGATAGTGTGTTCAAACAAGCCACAAAGCTAATAATGTGTAAAGGCATCTAATTAGGCAGTAAACGGCTCCATCGACAAATTACTGTAACCAGTGATTTGGTGTTAGTGACTTTTATGTCCCTCGCATAGTAAATAGGCTCAAAGACCCTTAGTTTTATTATCACCACCATTGTTATCCCCTGTTTATATAAACTAAGTCAAGTGAGATTAAGCGGGGATCAAATTTGTGATTTTGTTTAATTTAAAGACCTAATTATACCTACCCATAGACATGGAGATAAAAATAATGTACAATAGACACAATCTATCGTGAAGAGTACCTATATATTCACCAAATACCGGAAATATTTTCCCTGAAACTCCTTTCAAGTTCCTTTAGTTCAATGTACGTTAATTATAATTATAATAAAGTTAAATAATCCTACTACTGTCATAAATATGAAAGTTTGTAAGGATGGATGGATGGATGGATTTTTATTACTCTTTCACGCAAAAAATACTGAACGGATTTCGAACGAAGAAATTTGGTGTGGTAGTAGTTTAGCCTCTGAATTAAAACATAGGCTACTTTTAATCCCAAAAAAGTTTAGTATTCTCGTGGGATACCCGATACTATATTTACGCGGGCGGAGCTGCCGGTAAAAGCTAGTATTATTTTAATCACTACCTACTTATATACTTAGCACCATATTTGGCGATTAATTTTCATTTAATTCTTGCACCAATCTTTATGATGATAAAACTACATTCGTTGGAGTAGGTGCCTAATTTGGATTTCAGGTTTCGCGGAAACGGCATAAACTAAAACTTTGTTGCCGTTAATATGTAAGTTAGCAGTTATTTCTGGTGTTCACGGCAAGTTAACGGCGGTAGGAGGTGGCGGCGGAAGTGGGTTTATGTGCGGCAATCGCGTATCGCGGAAAACGCCAGGTAGATCGCTACAAAAATAGACGCGTTTCCGCTGGTGGTATAGGGGACAGGAGCCAGCGACTTTTATATAAAAAACCGCTTGATATGCGCCCTTAAGTGTTCACTATTGAGAAACATGTAAATATTTGTGTCTTAAGACCACCGTCTTTCTTTTACTATAGTTAAAAAAATATATGACATTGATAGTAAAATATTCTATAGATAGCCATATATTAATATGGCTTGCAAGAGAAATAAATAAAAAAAGACGCCATAGCAACGCCATTGTAACATCTCTGGTGTAGAGTATACAAAAGCTCTAGTATTTACTTACCTTCACGCGATCCATCTGCTGGATGGTGTTTTTTTTTTTGAATCGAAGGCAGGTCAAAATCGAGCCAAGTGGATCTATTGTGACTCCTCCGCATTATATTACCTTCCCCAGGCCTATGCTGCTCATAAACTGGACGATATGGTTGGGATTGGTGCTATGAATTTCCTCTGTGGTGGAGTATTCGTGCTGCCCATGGGACCTATTTCTATTCTGTTGAAGTGCTGGGTAGTCGAGGATAAGGTGGAGGGTTGTCTGTCCTTTTTCCCGCAGAATCTGCAAGTCGTTGTGTCACCGGCTCCTATTTTGTTGAGGTGTTTGTGGAGCTTGCAGTTAGGGTTCATTAGTTAGGGAGAAGATTAGGATGTTTCTATGGACTAGAGCCATCTCTAGGCTCTCTAGTTAACAACCAATAATGACGAAGATCGCCGCCTGAAACAAGGTTGCAAATTTTCCCAAACAAACGTATTTGACTGTTGGTGTCATGCCTACGTAGAATCCAGCACCCGCCCAGTTATCTTTCGTGGATCCATCCGTGAACCAAACTATGTCTACTAGTAGGGTGGAAGCCCATTTCACCCTGCCCGCCGCCCTGGCCCTGAGAACTGCCTTCTTAGCCTCCATCTGAACAAGCAGAGGAAGATTCAGGTCAAACAGGCTAGCCTCTGAACACTATTTAATGTTTTTATGCAGAGCACCTGTAGAGCCTTTTTGTGCCACTACGCAGCCGTATGTGTCCATCGGCTCACTACAGCTATGTATAACCAGTATTACCTTCGGCCGAAGGCACCATTTAGATCTGATAAGTCTCCAACAGGATCCCAGAGCACATCTAGCCTTTTTCTTAATGTGCTCGATATGCTTATTCCAAGTGAGTACCTTATCTAAATCCTAATCAAATACCTAGGATAACTCCTAGGTATTTGATATCGCTTGCAAACGTGACAGTTTTCCCGAAGAGTGTTGGGGGTTAGTCACTCTAATTTCCCCTTTTTGGTGAAGGGTATCTTATCTGACTATCTGACAGACTATCTTATCAGCATTGACTGTTAGCTTGACCCTCATGCACCAATTTTCGTTGACTCTCAGTAATGATTGCATTTTAGCCTAGTGACCACTGATGCGCAATTGCACACCACTAGTATCGCTAGGTCGTCAGCGTATCCTTGAGCGTAGAACGTGTTATCATTCAGTTCTTTTAGGAGCTGAACCACTACCAGGGAACTCTATCGGCAACAATATATGCAAACAATCTCCCTGAGGGCATCCTTGAGTCAGCCTGCTCCTGAGCGTCGAGCCCATGATAGTAGATGACGCTATTCTGTTGTTAAGTGTGACTTTGATCCATTCTATAGTAGTTGGATCTATATTCCTTGAAGCCAGTCTATCCGTAACAGATCAGATTGAGGTGTTGTCGAACGCGCCTTCAATATCTAGTAAGGCGCATAATGCAAAATCGTTATCCCTAATGTCTATATCAATACGATCTACTAACTCCATCAACGCCGTTTCCGTAGATCTTCCTTTCTGGTAGGCATGTTGTCTTTCATGCAGAGACATTTCGATGAGATAAGTATCTCTTATGTGGAGGTAACCACCTTCTCCATCGTTTTAATCATGAAAGAAGTGAGGCTTATGGGTCGATATGACTTGGGTAAAGCTTTGTTTCTATCACCACCTTTGGGTGTACCTTGATACCTTTGCCTTTGTACATGCCAGGGGAATGTAGACCCACGCAAAACTTGCTCTAAATATCTTTAGTAGTGCAGGGAGGATAATGTCCTTGACCTGTTGGATAAGGGCCGGAAATATGTTATCCTCGCCACCAGTCTTATAAGACTTAAAACTGTTAATTGCCCAATTGATTCGGTCAGGTTTAATATCATGGAAGCTCTTCTCCGGTCGTCCTAAGACTGGTCTGACTAGTTTTAGGGTCAGTTCACACCGCAACGATACGAGACGCCACGCGCGATTTGGGGCTGCATTTGTGAGATAACTTCAAAATTGAACTTTATTCACTACACAAAAAGTGTATGACTGTTGTTATACGAAACGTGTATCGTTTCATATTATGACAACAGTCATAAACTGCACATGCGCTGTCCAGCGTGGTGCAACTTGACATTTGAACTTCTACAATGAAACGTTTCAGTGTAATTAATAAAGTATTATATTAATAAAGTACTCTTATAAAAACTTCTAACAAGTTAAAATTATTATAATAAATAAATGAAAAAGATGTAAGTAGAGCCTGCTCTAACAAAGTAATTGTCTGCCCTAAATTGAAATATCCTGTTTAAGCTCACAATGTCTAAATTTCAATATTACATGAATATAATAAAATATAATCGCGGCATTAAAATGGTTTCCAACATTCCCAAGATAACAATAAATGTACAAGAACATGGCATCTAGTATCAATCGGACACTGAATATTAACCGCAAAATGGTCCATAAATTGATACTGTTCTAGCAGGTTTAGATACTACTTGTAGTAGTAATTGTTAATAAATATTTATTGCTATTGTTTATTATGACTTTGTTATAATTCGATATGTTTTGCCCATGTTTAATAAAACTTATGATTATGTGTTTTAAACTATTTACAAGTGAGCTATAAAGCCTTGGGTATCTGGGTTTCTTAATGGACCATAGATTATTGGTTTCAATAACTATTTTTAATAGATTTAATTTATTACTATAAATGACGCAAAAATTGAGCGTTTACTTTACCTTAACCTTAAAATATGCAGTTTTCTAAAATAGTGAATTTATTAGGTATGTTAAGAATGTTTGTACTTGTATGATCATAGGTTTGATGCAATCTTTTCAAGGACGAAACAGAAAATTAACATTTAGAACCATTGTTAGCTATTTACGACCTTTAACATGAAATATTCTATATAATAATTATAAATATATATATTTTAATGTACCTACTCATTGTCACTCTCACGATCAAGACGAATCTAATGATACCTCACAAGCTCAAACGCGACAAGCTGTTTAGGCTATAGTCTATGGAGCATAGCATGCAAAAGACATATAGGTACATAGTACATACATACACTCGAAAAACATAACCCTCCTTCGGGCGCAGTCGGGCAAAAAAAAAAACAACGCGCTACACAATTCCCGCTACATGCTACAACTTGTGCCAGACGACAGAGACTACACCCAACACAGTCGCAGGGCGCGGCCTGCATACACAGTTGCTAATGGATTGCTTTTCCATACCTTTTATTATCATTACCTATTTTAAATGCTGACGCATAAGGGAGCACAGTACATCTTATAAACGCCCTTCTCAGATTTGAAAGAAATAGGTGTGCTGTGTCGTCATTAGAAAGAGACGCACAATCTTAGCTTTACTAAAAATATAATACATTATTATTTTATTAATAGTAATATGCCTATCAATAGGATACTTAGCCCATACTTAGCATGGGCTAAGTATCCGATGAACTTGTGTTACACGTAGATACCAGACAATGGGAAGTATGTTATATACTTTATGGTATTCGAACCCGTGACCTCCGTCAACGCCCTAACCACTGAGCCACAGAGGTCGAAGTCAAAGTAATATTACACTTGAAATGCAACATACTGAATCACGGGGGATTTACGTGGGTCGATTTTCGCCGCACTATTTCCACCGCTCGGCGAAAATCGACCGTGTCTGTGACGATTCGGCTAGATCGCTACTAGCAAGGCAATTTTACCAACCAAATAAATGGTTGTCTGTTATGTCGGCTTACGGACGGTGATTTTACGTGATAACGTCATCACAAGCCGAACGCTTAGGCCGATCGTGCCTCTCTATCGCTTGTTCCGCGCTCTCGCTTGCACGCTCGGCTCTGGCGGAACGTGACAATCAGGCGAAACGTGGCAATTTTTCCTTCAACTTCAACTAAAACATCAATTTATAAGGTAACGCTTTTGACGTGATAACTCACGTCAAAAGCAAGTTGATTTGTCAAGCGATTCACATCACGGCGAAAATTGACCCATGTTAATCCGACAATAGTCAGATTTTAAAATTTTAGAATTGACAGAGTTCTAATATTAAAAATATACAGGTTTACTGAAATCCTCCTTTTTTGAAGTAAAAATATGATGAAAATCACATGGTCTTTAGTATGTTAGAAAATTAACTATTACAACTTTTCAGTACTAGATTTGAGTCTACGACGATTCAGTAGGTACCTACTCTAAGATGCATTTTTTACGAAAGCCTTTTTTAGCCCCCAATACACCCGCAATTTTTCTAAATCGAGACAGACAAAACAAAGAAATATCTTTAAAACAGAGAGAAAACCTCCGATACACTTTAAATCGCACCAAATTGTTCCAGAACAAACCCTAGGGAACTCGTGTCAATCCATTTTAATGGTTTACCTACCGTTTATTTTTTACTTACGCTCGAATTACTGTACTTTGTACTTGCAATTTGTTTTAAGTCCACAAATAATGTGACAAAGAAAAAAATCAGTAGTCTATATTTTATTATATTGCTTGTAATAAATGGAGAAAACTTGTCGATTAACCCTGTGCAGCTCACGTGGCCGACTTTTCACAATTCAACTGATACTTTGTACAAGAGACTCGTCCAAAATGTGGCAAAATTATAAATACACACAAAAACATAAAAACATCAAACATACATCATCAAAAAAAAAAACCCACACAACATTACTTGACTACATCTAAAATATTTAGTTTCATTAATATGCTCAGATATATTGAGGCATTACTACTTGGTAAATGTAAAAAAATATAATATTTTATGTTTAGTTTAGTAATTAGATACTTACATCTAAAAAGTACAAAAAAGTTTTTGTTTTTGCTAAATAAGTAAACAAAACATACATCATTAGTTTACTTACATCATACACAACACATTCATTATGGTAAGTATAAAAGATAATATTAGAGATATTTACAAATATGTTACTGTGGCCTTACACTTCATACACTTTTACCCGCGTGTGACGTCACAGCTAGGTACGACCTTAGTATGGAGATTTTTCATGAGACTTGCGAAATCCTACTAATATTATGAATGTGAAAGTTTGTGATGATGGATGGATGGATTTTGGTATGGTAGTAGTTTAGGCTCTGGATTAAAACATAGGCTACTGTTTATCTCGAAAAAGTACAGTTTTCCCGTGGAATAACCGATAGTGTATGTACGCGGGCGAAGCCACGGGAAAATGCTAGTTTTGTATACAAATCGCTATAGCTTAGAAAATATTGACTTTTGATATACTGTTTCTTCTGAGAACTTACTCATATTCATTCAGAATACTATTCATTTATGCAAAAAAATTCAGTCATCTAGCCTATTATATAAAACTAGCATTAATTGCCCGCGGCTTTGCCCGCGTGAAATTAGGTTTTAAACTTTCATCCCCTATTTTACCCACCTAGAAGCTGAGTTTTAGGAAACACTAAAATACGTGATTCATTTTTTTTCCGTACTCAATTCACGAAATATCATGCAAATATGTCCAAGGAATAAAAAGTTTCATACAAACTTTATCACCTATTTTAATGTGAATTATATGTTGTTTATAATATGTTAAATTTTGAAAAATCCTTCCATAGTGGATGCCTACGTCATATGAGATATACGTGTGCAAAATTTTAAACTTCTAGCGTTTCAAATGTATCAACGCACAGGTTAACAAACCCTTCAGGGCTTGTTAACCTGTGCGTTGATACATTAGTCAATCAACTTTGTGTCAATATATATAATATATATTCTCGTGTTACAGATCTCCAAAGACGCTCGACCGATTTTTATGAAACTTTGCAGATGTATTTGGTTGATATGAGAATAGGTTGTAATCTCTATTAAATATAAATTTAATATAAAGTCTATTTTTTATATACTCCCAAGTGAAAGGAGTTTCACCCCACCACCCCAATTTGTTTTGAACACTTATTTTTCTTATTTTGTGATATTTTGGCACTAAAAATACATATTATTATAACCGTCAATTTTCTAACACCAACCCCCATTGTTTAATAGCGATATTAGTACTCACACATCACCTGTAGGTTGTAGGGGGAGGTGGTAGGTATAGGTGGTAGGTAGGCCGTGTAGGTGTAGTTGTATAGTTTTTGATAATTATTTATTTACTAGCTTTTACCCGCAGCTTCGCCCGCGTGCTCTTCCTCCCACACGGACATGTTTGTGGCAAAACACTTCTTTAGCCAATATACATGCAATATAGTAATAGCACAGAGTAAAAATGTATTCTTTATAATAAATTTTCACACGTAATTTTTAATTTTAGGATATCTCCTATACATAATCTCCTAGATAAGCATAATTAAATTGTATCCGTCTAAATAGCTTCTGAAAATACTACATTTTTCTTATAATTTTTTTAAACTTAGAATTGGTATAGTAACCTATCCTTAAAAGATATACATATCTATGCCATCGCGGACTTTTTTGTAGACCTATTAACGACCTTTGTTGCTCAGTGGTTGAGCGTGTTGGTGCTTAAGCCGGGGGCCGCGGGTTCGAATCCCGCCGAAAGAACAAAAAGTTTTTTTGTGTTCCTGGGTCATGGACGTGTATTAAATATGTGTATAACAGAATAAAAATTCTAAATATATGAATAGTATAAAAGTATTAAATATATTTCCGTTGTCTGGTACCCGTAACACAAGTTCTTCGAGAACTTACCACGGGACCAGATTGACGTGTTGTGAAGCGTCCATAGATAGTATATATTATATAATATATAGAAGACAAACAATCCCACCATACATTGTTTTGTTATTTATCCCCAACCGGTTAGGTTAGGCAGCGCTTTCGATTAAAGTTCCCAGACGGCTTGATTTTTTCCGACACCTTCAACAATTATCGTCATAAATCAAACAATTTCCACAAAACCTTAACAAGTTATTATCGACCTAAGCCTTCCCAAGGAACCACTCTGTCGGTAAATGTACACGGCATGAAAATCCTTTCAGTAGTTTTTGAGATTATCGCGAACATACAGACAGACAGACTCGGCGGGGCACTTAATCGTATCCTATGTCCGTCTCATGGTTCTCAGCTACCTCCCCACCAATTTTCAGCCAAATCGGTTCAGCCGTTCTTAAGGTATAAATATTGTTACTAACACGACTTTCTTTTATATACCTACATATATAGATTCTAGTTCATACTACTATATTCTAGTATTATTATCATTATTATGATTAATTGATATGCACCTACTAGATTTTGATACATTACATTCTGTAGGTATTCTGTTTTGAAATATTTTATATTTAATAAAATAGTCAGTCGTATATTCGAAGTTACAACAGTATTTTTGACATCGCGAAAATTCGTATTTTTATTTAAACATCAACATACACCACAAACCATTCACAAAATTTCGCATTATAATGACTGTTAAGTCGCAATGCAGTTCCTCATTTTGCAGTAGGCAAAAGCCACAATATAACAGATAACAGTTAATATTTTACTGGCACAGTCAAAAGATTTATCGTTCCATCATTCAACTCATTAACCATTCGATGTTAAGCTGACATCAACATCATTCGTTCATCGTTCTCCAGTCTCCACTCAATCTATCATTAATTAACAAATCAATACTACTGAACGATTAATTTAAACAGTAACGAATAGGTAGATAACAAATAGATACTTAACCGATATAATGGAATTGTATTATATAACACCCGTGCGACCTGCAATCCTAAATCTACAAATATTTAATGGTTCTATGTTAATACTACAAAACTAATGTTGTACAAGGATATTATTGTTTTATCCATTTATTACTTATGATTTACTACGTTTTCGACTAACCAGGACGATTTTTTTTTTTGTTTAACAAAAAGTATATTTACATTTACATTTAATCGATACTTTAATAAGAAGTGGAAAGATTTGTATGTTTGTTTGCATTGAATAGACTCCGAAACAACTATTTTGATGAAATTTTGCACAGATATAGAGTAGATCACGGGGAAGGACATAGGCTACTTCTTATCGCGGCAAAATGCGGTATTCCTGCGGGATTTCTTTTTGCGCGTACGAAGTCATGGGCAATATCTAGTGATTTATAATAAAACACTGCAGATAGATTGAAATCAAAGCGTTGCCTGGCAACCGAATAACAAATTTGAAATTTGTTCTATTTTCAAATTTATCACAGTCCCATTTGATTGGCAACCAGGACTACACGTATAAAAACATCTAACTCCTTTTGTTAAAAAACAAAAAGATTTTTTTGTGAACAACAAATTAACATTTTAAAAGCGATAAAAATCGATATTGACCTGAACATTTGGTGCAATGTATTGATTGAAGAAAGCACAAACTAGGGCAGGTAAGGTTTTGTACTTTATACATAATAATATAGTCTATCTCTTTTCTTTCAGTGTAGGAAGGTATTTACATCACATTCTAAATAAATTAATAGTCAAAACTGTTGGCTCATGAAACATTAGTTATGTAAATGTGTTCGAAATTGTGGACTGTTTAGTGTAATTTCATTTATTGTGACTTTACTGCCTTTATATGTTCTTTAATATACAAATTCAATAACGCTTTGAATAGGTTTCAGTTTTTGGTGAAATAACTAAATAATCTGCTGAAACTTAACTGTAATCAATCCTACTGCTATTATAAATGTATAAGTTTGTGAGGATGGATGGATGGATATTTGTTTCTCTTTCACGCAAAAACTACTGAACGGAGTTTGAAGGAATTTGGTGTGGTAGTAGTTTGAGCTCTGGATTAAAACAAACACTACATTTTGTCCCGAAAAAGTACAGTGTTCCCATGGGATACCGTAATTACTACAGACAGTACAGTAATTACAGAGCTGCGGGTAAAATCTAGTTCTTTAATATACCAATTTAAAAACGCTTTGAATAAGTTTTTGTTTTTGGTGAAATAACAGAATAATCTGCTGACACTTGACTGTAATTAATTTTATCATAAAACCAATTTAAAATCTCGTGCAAGCTGAATAATCGCATCTAATCAGTTCTTTGCTAGAGTAAGATCAAATACACATTGAGTCTAGTCTAGAGCTAGGCCAGAAAAAGTAATTACAGCACTGAGCACAGTTATCTGCGCATTAACACAGTTTGTGTTCCAGACCTTAGATTGTAATATTTCTCAGGGTTTTCTTCGGCCTTACAATGTAATTAATAGCTTTTCTAATAAAGTAGGTACTAAATAATACAAAATTAAAAAAAAATAGGTAACCCTCTCATTGACAAGCAGTGAGCAAGCTGATGATGATGTATTATCGCTAATAACACTCGATCATGCCAGCTTTTGAACAAAAAGATCAAATCAAAATCAGTTCGTCACACAGACAGACACGTCAAACTTATAACATCTTTTTGCATCGGAGGTTAAGCATAATTGCGTATTTTGTAATGATGCCCACCAGACAACTTGTTTCCCGCGAACTGTACATTTCTCCACGATGAAATTCCCCGTGCTTTACCTATGTTTGTGTCAAATTTCATCAAAATTGGCAATTTTAAAACACCTTTTTCGCATTGATACGTACGGAACACTTATATAAGCCGCGTCCTGACACGCTCTTGGTTAAGATTTTGTTTTTTATTGAATTGAAAATAGTGAACTATTCACCTACTTATTGCGCCAATGAGCAGTAGGCTAGCATGGTAGCCTACACCTCTTCATATTGAGTGACCCTTTTTCTAGTATAATTCGGGACACTGTGACTGGTCATCGTTGTGTAAACACCCTGAGTTGCTTCTAGGCCTAGTTGTGGCGGCCTTAACACTAAACTATGTATTTCCAAGGTGACAGCCCTGGTGACGTCACAATATCGATTAGTCGCGTTACTGTGAATCGATATTACACTTCGCGCACAAATTTCGTGCAGCTTTTATCATTACCCGATAGCAAACTCGGTATATTACGAGTTATCAGCCTGATTTACACAGCTTTATCAGTATCATTCTTCAAAGAGTGTGGTAGAAAATTCACCTTTAACGATAAGAAATACAGGCTACATTCCCATGATTTTAGCGGAAAGGTTTTGATTGGAGCGAATTTTTGCTCGTAGATAAATTGGCCAATGCCAAAGCTTTTAGACTAATTTGTTAAGACGCCTTTCGAGATAAGTGTTTTGAGATCTTTAATGCATTTAACATTGTAATGACAACAAAGTGGTTGAATTGAGATATAATGTTAAATTTATAATTCCAGTTCACATCGCGACGATACGCGACGCTACGCGGCACTGAATTTTTAAGATAGCTATTTAAAATTGAACTTTATTCACTACAAAAAAAAGATAAACGTTTCATATGACATCAGTCATACACTGAACATGCGCTGTGCAGCGCGGTGCAAACTGAAATACGAACTCTTACAGTGAAACGTGTATCTTTTTCTGTAACGAATAAAGTTGAATTTTGTATAGCTATCTTAAAAATGCAGCGCTGTGTCGCGTATGGTTTCATTTTGGTGTAAATTGAGCCTTAATTGGAACGAAATAATAAGTAGTAAGGGTCTTCCCACACGTACCATAACCACACCACACTGACGCGATAGAAGGTGGCTAAACTGTGGTTACGTGTGAACCACATCGCAACCACAACGCAACAACCAGCGACACCGAGTATTTGTATCGGTAATTCATGACAAACGTCGACATTGTGTCGGTACCGCAACGCAAAGACAAGAAGCCACAGCTTGATAACATTTTGTCGCGTCGGCGCGGTGTGGTTGTGTTACGTGTGAGAAGACCTTAAGTGTTTTGTTTTAGGTGGGTCGTAAGGTTGTTAAACCTTAATACGAATAAAATTATTCTACAATGACATGCACTACTTCCAATATTTATATTTTGCAATATCATAATAGGTTATACGACTGATTTTTTTATTGCGTCTATGAATAGTGTCATAAATATGAGTAAGTTCTCAGAAGAAATAGTATATCCCACCAAAAATATTTTCATGTAAAGTGGTACCGAGACGATACCATATGACTAGCACTGTCAAAAAGTTATCAGATCTGTTGTAAAACCAAGCTTCCGACTCTACACGCCTTAACATTTAAGCCTAACTTCACAAACTCTACACCTTAGTCAAAATATATGGCCTAGCTGGCGATTTCGCTACATTCACTTGGGCGTAAGGTAATAAATTCACCGATTGTTTTTCTATTACACTATTCTTGTAGGAACGAAATGGCCAAGCCCTATATTATCTTGACTAAGGTAGAGAATTTGTGAAGTTAGGCTTGTAGAATAAAGGCAGGCGTGTAAAGTTAAAAGCTTGGTTTTACACGAGATCTGATAGCTTTTTGATAGTGATAGTCATATTGTTTCATCTTGGCATCAGTTTACATGAAAATGGTTTTGGTGGGATAATAACATAATACGCTATTCCCTACAGCATAATCATAAGACATGGACGACCGCACAGTGGACCTGATCTTCACGGGCTCGCTGAAGCTACTGCCACCCGTCAGCTCCAAGATCGTAAGGATATTCACCAGCAGCACCTTCACAGGTAAATAGGCTGCCAGATCGCCTTATTGTAAGTTATTATCGCCGCCCAATGCCCATGGGCACCCGCAACATAAGGGTTAAGAAGTTTTGAAGTTCTCTGGGGGAGGGTTGGTATCTCCGATCATTTCAAGGAATTCAAGACTCGGGTAGAATAGTTATATGGTGTTTTATTTGTGTTACGCAAGTTAGCGTAACCAGATAATATTTCTCTAAGTAAATCATATATTTATTTTGGTAATTTAATATTTAATTGTAAATTCTTTAAGGACAATGACACAATCGTGTATTTCATGTGTAATTGATAAATTGGCTGCATTATAAACGATACGTCAAATGCAGTGCCTACTGCGGTAACGTGACCTATCGACTTAACATTACAGTGTTTCATACTTCTACTAAGGCCGATCATAACCGGAGTTTAACTGCTGTTTAAGCTTGGGTTAAATAATTATATTTAACAGAAGCTTTTGTTTAATTTTGAAATTGCAAATTTAAAGATGAATTATGTATGTACACAACGATTAGGCTATATTTAATTTTTAACATCCACAATATTCACCTCTAATGGGACTACCTCTTTCAATTTCTAATTTTAAATACAAAGTATATTTTTATTAAGAATTATAATGTTAATTTTAATAGACTAGAAAATCAAAAAAACGTACTAAAATATTTCATTCGTTAATGGTTTCATGTCTTAAGCATTTCATTTCCCAAAAATCATTAAATCTTGAAAGGTTTCTTTTATTTAAGGCGATTAACCTTCATTTGTTGCTTACTTTAACACGTTCCTTCCAATATTTGCCAATTAAACTACATATTCAATGCAATTTCCAGACACTGCGATGGAGAGAAACACTTTAATGGCAAAATGTTATCCACGCATCAAAGACTACTGCCGCGAGAAACACGGCTTAGAGTTTCAGGTCAGTAAAAACTGAAAAAAATAGTCATCGATATTTTTTTTTACACAATGAGTAAAAAAAATTTGAAAAAAGTGAATTAATTAATAAATAAAAAAAGTTTGTCATAAAACCGCCCGTCACACGTACAGTTCTGACCGCAGGAAATAGCACGCACCGTTCCCGTAGCAAACCCGCGCTCCGAATCGAAAGTGTAAATGCGCGTTGCCGCCTGCTGATCTGGCGTCTCGATGACATCGCATTCAGTCTGAATCGTAACGCATTTTTAAACGAAATTAGTAATTAACAGTCCGACCCGCTGTCCAAACCTTACGTGTGCAGGGCGCTATTATAATATCATAAACTTTACTCGTAGATGCGCTACGTCGTAGCGGCTCTACGAATAACTTCTGAAATTAGTTTTTTTTTTTAATCTAAGTTTTTTTATAAGACCTTACTTACAGTATTCATTGAATTCATGTTTTATGTTTATATTTGAAAAGGTAAACACAGACGACATTATTCTTAATCTAACCATTTCTTTTAAGAAATGCATATTCCTAGAATCGCCTTTTATTTATTTCTTTGTAGTATAGCCTAACAAATCTATACTTTTATTTTTACCGACGTATTTTTTCGTTCCAATGTTTTTCTTATTTCAAACCAGGAAGAATAAATTCAAAGAATCTCTTATAAAAAGCATTGATAAATATAGATTTCAATCGAATAGATTACAGACGACAGAAAATAAATTAGCGTTTACATCCATCTCATTCCAATATATTTAGTGATACAAATATATCACTTATCCTGAAATATTTAATTTTAAACATGTTCGCACTAAGTGACGTGACGTGTCGCCACGAAGCGACTCGGCCAAATAATTTATGTATAAGGCGATTCACGGGGGCGCCGATTCCGGGTTACTGAGCGTAGATTATATTACCACGAAATTGAAACGTTAAGGGTCAGTTCATACCAAGACAATACGCACGCAACGAGGAGCTGATTTTCAAGATAGCTTTTAAAAATTTAACTTTATTTACCAAAAAAAAAGATATACGCTTCATAAATGTCTTAGTAGTGTGGTCACATTGGTGACTCTCGACAGAACACGAACACGACAGAACACGAACTCCTTCTGGACGTCATCATCATCCCTCACCACCTCTGCGCACCACGCAAGCTACCATTCAGCCTCATGAGATACCTCGATCACCTGCAGCTTTGACGCACCCTGGAGCCCGCGCAGCAGCAGCACAGTTTCGACTCACTGGGACTCTCTGGCACTGGTTACTAAAGCAGAAGACTCAAGATTCGACCTCCGGTCTTCGGGGGATGTGGCGGACTAATTAGCTCCACAATCCTGAATCGCACTATCGAAGTTTTTACAGTTCGGCGCTATATTTACAACACCTGAAATGCATACAAGTGGGCTTCGGCCTGACCGAGCCAACCACCTCGCTCGGTCGGAGATCTCCCTTTGGGGCTGCCACCTATTCCACATTATCAACGACGATGAAATCATAAACCTCAATTGCCACCAGCTTCCTTGCTATAAGAAATAAATCATTTTGTCTTAATTTCATCGAAAGTGTTGCGTTATTCCAACCGGGCCACCGCCGCGCGTCGTAGCCTATTGTGTAGGCGCCTTAATTTTTACACTTTAATAGATTTTTCTCGGGAATCAGAGAGATTTATGTAGCGGCTTCCTAACGCGATTATGAGGAACGATTATTACAACAGTGTACATCAAAATTATCTTTTACATGTGCTTGATTTATAGTTTTTCACTCGAGGAATCAAAATATACTACTAAATAAAAACTGAAAGTTAGCTTATAGCACTTTTAAGATCATGGCGGGTGACATACAACTTTTATGATTAGTACAAATATTTATATTTTTAAAGAGTTAACTTGAGAAAGAATAAATATGTTTTCGTATAATATAGTGACGCAATATTAGTTACCTACAAAAATTTTGCATCCAATCAAAATGTACACAATATTTTTTTGTTGAACGGGTAAGTATTATTGGAAAAAATTATAATCTTAGAATTTCGAATCCATACAACACTGTAATTGAAGCTCCGAAATAAAAGTTCTGATTTTCTTGTTGGATTTAGTATGTTCAATTTTTAAGTTAATTCATATTTTTACCCGACACAAAAGGAAGGGTAATGATTTCAGAATAATGATTTTAGCAGTCTATGTATGTATGTACCTACATACATACATAGACTATATAGACGTATAGACAGGTGTTCTGTTGTAGCGTCTATACGTCTATATAGTCTATGTTACCCGCGGCAATATTACGAATCTATTGACACCTCACTAATTAAAATCGGACCAGTAGTAGCGTCTATACGTCTATATAGTCTATGTATGTACATCCATACATAGACTATATAGACGTATAGACGCTACAACGGAACACCTGTTCCGTTGTAGCGTCTATACTACTGGTCCGATTTTAATTAGTGAGGTGTCAATAGATTCGTAATATTGCCGCGGGTAACATAGACTATATAGACGTATAGACGCTACAACGGAACACCTGTTCCGTTGTAGCGTCTATACTACTGGTCCGATTTTAATTAGTGAGGTGTCAATAGATTCGTAATATTGCCGCGGGTAACATAGACTATATAGACGTATAGACGCTACAACGGAACACCTGTTCCGTTGTAGCGTCTATACTACTGGTCCGATTTTAATTAGTGAGGTGTCAATAGATTCGTAATATTGCCGCGGGTAACATAGACTATATAGACGTATAGACGCTACAACGGAACACCTGTTCCGTTGTAGCGTCTATACTACTGGTCCGATTTTAATTAGTGAGGTGTCAATAGATTCGTAATATTGCCGCGGGTAACATAGACTATATAGACGTATAGACGCTACAACGGAACACCTGTTCCGTTGTAGCGTCTATACTACTGGTCCGATTTTAATTAGTGAGGTGTCAATAGATTCGTAATATTGCCGCGGGTAACATAGACTATATAGACGTATAGACGCTACAACGGAACACCTGTTCCGTTGTAGCGTCTATACTACTGGTCCGATTTTAATTAGTGAGGTGTCAATAGATTCGTAATATTGCCGCGGGTAACATAGACTATATAGACGTATAGACGCTACAACGGAACACCTGTTCCGTTGTAGCGTCTATACTACTGGTCCGATTTTAATTAGTGAGGTGTCAATAGATTCGTAATATTGTCGCGGGTAACATAGGCTATATAATTTTATTTATGTAATAAACGGGCATTTATTTTTAAGCTACAAGTATCTCCTACTTGATATTTTACCGACGAACTTCAGTGGCTCAGTGGTTCAGCGCGTTGGTGCTCAAGCCGGTGGTCGCGGGTTCGAATCCCGCCGAAGGAACAAAAAGTTTTTCTGTGTTCCTGGGTCATGGATGTGTATTAAATATGTGTATAATATAATAAAAATCTTAAATATATGTATAGTATAAAAGTATTAAAAATGCTTCCCGTTTTCTGGTACCTGTAACACAAATTCTTCGGATACTTAGCTCGGGGCCAGATTGACGCGGTGTAAAGCGTCCATAGATATTATTATTATTTTAACTATTATTCTAAATTGCTAGATATATAAATAAAAAAATATATTTAAAATTTGTTAAACTTTCACAAAAGTTTTAAACTTTACCTATTTTTCATATTAAATGATCCTTTAGTTAAATAATTATCTACTTTATGGTGATTATATTTTGCTTTTTAGTCTAGCGAAATTCAATATTTTTCCTATGTAATACGATTGCTCGAGTATAGCTGAATAGCTGAAACGCAACAGTAAACTAAGTTTTAAATAGTTTGTTTAGTAAAACGCACGTGGTTTGGCTTCCGTCGACAGAAATAATCATTTAACGGTCGTTTGTTGATTTTTGTAAAGTTCGTGATACATGACATGCTATAATTTTTTTTTAAATAAACTCGCCGAACATGAAGCAATCACGTTTCGGTCCGCGCGGTGTCGCATTCACACGCGTCTATCGAGCATGAGACAGCGCGCGATTATGATCACAAATTTGGATTTTGATGGTTTGCGATTACCGTTTCCCATGGCACAGGCACCGCTTTTAAATTCTCAAAACGCCTTGGGCCTCCGATACTATGGATATACGATACTCACTCGACGAAACACAACGCAAACGTTATTTTACGCCGGTTATCATTGATGCTATGGTATTTCTCTAGTCGAGACGACGATTACTTAAAGTCCTAAGTGCTACTTAACATTTGTGGCACTGTTATAAAATATTATCGTGCTAAGCTAATGATGAATGATGTAGCTAATGTTATAATTACATTACTATGTATTATATAACTGCTGAGTAGGAGCAATTTAACGCTCCTTTAAAGCTTAGCTTGCAGTACGTGTCAGGAATCTGAAAGCTGTTTATAAGACCTATCCGGTGTAGGAATAGTTCAGGATTCCTAATAGATGATTTGTTATTGAAAATCATAACCAAACAATGTTTTATATATACAATTTGATTTGTCGTTTTATTGTGGTTACTGGCTAGCTCCAAACTTCTTCACTATCTATATTGTGGAAAAGTTGAATTTTTAACCCCGACGCAAATAGAGGGATAGGATATTATAACTTCGACGTGTCTCCCCCGCCCCCTATCTCCACCCCCCACCCCCCACTCTATGTGTGTGTTGAGAGTGAAATTTCAAGATCGCGTCACATGACACGCGTCAATACATGATTTTGGATATAACACCATTTGTCGGCAGCTACTTATACTTCTTCCATAATAACTTAACTTTTAAAGTTCGGCGCGCATACACAGATGGCGCTAGGTGTACAAATTTTATTTTTTCTATTATTTTTTGAAGTGATGTTATTTAGGCACGATGAGAGTATTTATCGTTCTTAAATGATAATTGAAGTTTAACTTATGACACGTGTACTCTGTACACATCATTTTTTTTCAAAGCTGCCGTGGTTTAGATTGTTGTTAGCTATAATTTATCATTATCAGCTCGCATACAGCTTGATAATTTCGGCGGACATCATTTTTTTTAAATTTTGTTTTTAATATAAGTTTAGTTAGAGACAGATACACACCAGCAGTGCTACAAACATTGCGAAGTTTTAATTTTCCTTATAATTTGCAAATTGTGCCTTCATATTTAAAAAAGTGGATTTCCTCCTCCCATGGAAGAAAGACTCGATCCCAGGATGTACCAAGACATTAAATATCGATAATGATGATAATTTTTTTTAACTTTTGAGGCAAGACGTAGTTGTGTGTCTGTGGCATAATAGCTCCTTAAGACCTAACGAATAGGCAGATTCTGATGCTTTTTTTATTTGACAGCTCATGGGATCGAAATGGGTTCAACATCATTAGCTCGCTAGCTAGAGCCTCTGTTCTAGCTAGCGAGCTAATGATGGCTCTGCTCGACAATGTTGCGGGCTACTAGATTTTTTTTTAAGGTGGTGGACATGCGGTGGGGCGTACGTGACGAGGCGACTGACGACCATATGACGACGGAGCTGTGCATGCGTGAGATCAAGAATTGCCAGCGCCTGTCCATGGGACCCAACTTCGTGGTGTTCCTGGGGCAGAAGTACGGCTACAGGTCAGTGACGTGGTGAATTGTGATGTGACGCATCGCGGCGAAGCGACGGACGACCCCATGATGACGGAGCTGTACATGCGCGAGATCAAGAACTGCCAGCGCCTGTCCATGGGACCCAACATCGTGGTGTTCCTGGGGCAAAAGTACGGCTACAGGTCAGTAATGTGGTGAATGGTGATGAAACGCATCGTAGCGAGGCGACGGACGACCCCATGACGACGGAGCTGTACATGCGCGAGATCAAGAACTGTCAGCGCCTGTCCATGGGATCCAACATCGTGGTGTTCCTGGGGCAAAAGTACGGCTACAGGTCAGTAATGTGGTGAATGGTGATGAAACGCATCGTAGCGAGGCGACGGACGACCCCATGACTACGGAGCTGTGCATGCGCGAGATCAATAACTGCCAGCGCCTGTCCACGGGACCCAGCATCGTGGTATGTTGGTACAGAAGTACGGCTCAAATCCATACAGTACAAGTCAGCGACGTGGTTATGTATCGCGTCGCGGCACGGCTATGGACTGGTCCATGCTATGTACTTATTATTTTTATATGATTTCCTAGTTACAATTTCATTAAAAGCTGGTGGTGGTGGTGGTGCAAAGTGGGTGGTGCAAAAAGGCTACCTACGACTGCGATCAGCCACCACTACACAATTTTTTCATTAATTTCGAGTTGTCATGACGTTGTCCGACCGCCTGCCGATACGAAGCACTGTCAAAAATACAAGACAGTAATTTTGTCGCGGAGGTCGGTATCCCGTTTGTACCGAGCCTTAATAATATTTTGTACGGTTTCTTAACATGTTCCTTTCATATTTTAGTATGAAAAATATGATCTATGTTTATCCTGCTACTATTAATAAATGTAAAAGTTTGTGATGATGCATGTAAGGATGTTTGTTACTCTTTCACGCAAAAACTACAGACCATATACACACACAACTACAGAACAGAACATAAAATACAGAACATAACAAGTAGTTTAGGCTTTGCATTCAAATACATGATACTTTTTATCTCGAAAAAGTGCAGTGTTACCGTGGGATACTTTATTTATGAAAGCAGAGCCGCGGGCTATCGCTAGCTATTTATAACACACAATTGTATGTTAACAACATCTAAAGTCTAGACGGACTTTCTTATTAAACCTATTAAGATCGCTTTGAAAAGCCCAGCCCATACGAAATTGCATCCAATATACGCGCCCTTTTATTTCCGGCACGCCCCGAATGAAAGTCAATATTTGTTCGCGTCGTATTTTATTACATAGAAAACCTTTGTTGTATTCAATCTTATAATAAAATGCTTTATTTGGTCAAGTTACGATTTTTTTATACTATACAAGGAATATTCAAGAGCTGGACATTGTTTAAGAAATCTCGTTATCATTATTTTTCAAATAGGTTTCAATCTAGACTGCTCCTATCAAAAGAGATTGGGCGTTGTATTTCGACTTTTTTAATAGCGGGTAGGCGACGGGTAGCCTATTAAGAAAGTCGCGACCACAAACCAAAACAATATTGGATTGTACAATTTTCATCCACATTTGATTTTCCCAAATTTTCCACATTTGATTATTATCTCCATTAATTAATAGGTATATTGTAATTATAAATATAAATTGTATATAAATATATAAATTGTATATAAATTAAAATTTGTAATTTGTAAACAATGTAATTAAACAATATTGTATACTGTATAATTAAGCAATATTGTGTAACAATAATGTATTAAACAATAAACAATGTAATTTAAAATTGTATATAAATATAAATTGTATTATAAATATACCTATGAAATTGCCGTTCTGCAGTACTGGCCATTTCAAATCAAAATAATTTTTTTTTGGCTAAGAATTCTAATTTCAAATTAATTTTATTTTATAAACATGGAATTCTTTTTCCAAAAGTAGTCATTTGTATAAACAAATCTAACACTAATCAATAATGATAAGTGTTACATTTTCATCGCATTTCAATCTTTTTCGTCATCATGGATACGTTAAAAATTCGAGTAATCATGGAATATGAGTACCGTCATGGCAGCAACGCGGCACAAGCGGCACGCAACATCAACGACGTTTACGGAGCTAACACTACAAACCAACACACCACCTGTTATTGGTTTGCTCGCTTCCGTTCTGGAAATATCGACCTGAAAAATGAACCTCGCGGACGTCCGAAGACTTTGGCCGACAATGACGAATTATACGATAGTATATGACGAATGTAGAAGCTGATGATACACAATCTACCTCTGAATTAGCAGCAGTTTTCGACGTTAGCGTCAAAACAATATTGGTCCATTTGCGTCAAATTGGCAAGGTAAAAAAGCTTGACAAATGGGTGCCCCAAGAACTCAATGATCGCCAGCGCGAAGTACGCGTCGAGACGTGCCTTGCACTGCTCAACAGACACACAAATGAAGGAATTTTGAACCGCATTGTTACCTGCGATGAAAAATGGATTCTGTTTGATAACCGCAAGCGCTCAGCAAGTTGGTTGGATCCTGGTTCAGCACCTAAACAATGCCCTAAACGAAAAATTACCCCTAGAAAAGTGATGGTCACTGTTTGGTGGTCTAGCGCCGGTGTTATTCATCACAGCTTCTTACCAAATGGGGTGAGCATTACTGCAGATGTGTACTGTGAAGAACTGAACACAATGATGGAGAAGCTGACACATCTCCAACCAGCATTGGTCAATCGCTCGTCTCCGCTGCTCCTGCACGACAACGCGAGACCTCATACCAGCAGACGGTCTCCAAGTTGCAAGAACTGGGGTTGGAAGCACTCCGTCATCCGCCCTACTCACCAGACCTTGCGCCTACAGACTACTACTTTTTCCAGAATTTGGATAACTTCTTGGAAGGAAAAAAATTCAATACCCGAGAGGCAGTACAAAAAGCCTTTGAAGAATTTGTTGCCTCCCATCCAGCTGATTTCTTTAAGGAGGCATCAATAAACTGCCACTGCGTTGGTAAAGATGCATTGATTGCATGGGTGATTACTTCGATTAAAACAAATAAAAAATACATGAAAAAAATTCGTTTAAAATTTTGCATACAAAACGGTAATTTCATAGGTAAATACCTAGTATATCATTAAGTACGAGTATATATCAAACAATTATAAAAATATATCAAATTATATATAGGCCAAACCCTTAAGGCTAGAAATTTAAAATTTTGCACACGTATTACTCGTATGATGTAGGCATCCACTGAGGAAGGATTTTTCAAAATTCAGCCCCAAGGCGGTACAAATGGGGCTGAAATTTTCTTGGCGGTCGGGTAAAAATAAAGAATGTTCTATACTTTCTTTCAGGCCGATACCAACGTACGTGCTCTCATCAGAGCTGCAAATGCTGCGGGACGAGCTGGCTGCGGGGGGAGTAGACGTGATACTACTAGACACCTGGTACAAGAAGGACTCGAACGCGGTACCCCCCGTGTCCGTTCTCCAGCCCATATCCTCCATACTCGTGAATTTCAACAACAAGGTAAACAACATCCTGGCGGCGCGCCAAACGGCGCCGTGTCACCAAGCCTTGGATTTTTTTGTGCCATGTTTGGTAGACTAAATTATGGCTGGATTTTTATTTTATCAAATAGAAAAGTATTTTATCCGAAATTGTTAGACAATATTTTAAATAGGTAGTATAATAACTGTATTGAGTTTCAACCGGGATGTGGTAGAGTAAAGGTGTGCTTTTACTCACTTGCCTCGCATATAAGAACGTATAAGACGGTGAAAAAATACTAAGTAGGTACTATCGAATAAGCTGCCGCTCGACCAGGCATAAGATGCGCACGCACACATACTCACGTGTAAATATGTAGTTAAAACACGCCTGCAGTCATTGTGGTCGCTTCCTCAGTGTTTAAATTTTTTAAGGCTTCCAAGTTCAAGTAAAATATTTAGAAACTGGTCGAGCAGGAACTTTGTCGATATTGTACTTTTTCAATTTTACACGCACACATAGACAATAATTCACAGCGTATGTACAATTGCACATAGTGTATTTGAACATACATATTTAATTCACTTTTATTTATAGACTTACACAAATCCAAAATTTCACAATTAAAATTACTCGCTACGACTACAGAATACCTTCAAGTATTTAAAATTTCATTGGTTTTATACTTCATGTATGATAATAATAATTGTAACACACTTTTGTATGAGGTATAAAATCCTCCTTTGAGATAGAATAATAAGAAAGTAGGCGCATACAGAGTGCCCTCTTAAGCGTCTAGCCAAAGAGAATTCCCAAGGAGGATAAACGTCGTGCGCCCGAGAAACCTAGAACATGCTCCTGGGAATTGCTGGAATCTTTTGCACTTTATTCCATTGTTTCCAGCGTTTGTGCGCATCAATACACTTTTATCTCATCATCATCTCGCTATTATTATCATCATTGTAATGGTGATTGCTGAATATTATAATGGCGTAAATCACGATCATCATCGCAGTGGCCGTAGTAAAATGTACTATTAATAAGATTTTTCCTCAATCTTGAAACAAAATATGCAAATACAGTGAAGATTAATCATTAATAAACACTTCGAGTTGGGTTTAAACTCTATTGACTAAAAGTTATCACAGTGAGTAGTGACAGATTCAGACTCTAAGGGTCGATTCACTCCGAAACGAAATAATACACGACAAAGCGCTGCATTTTTAAGATGGTCATTCAAAATTGAACTTTATTCATTACACAAGAAGAACACACGTTTCACTGTGGAAGTTCGAATGTCAAGTTGCACCGCACTGTACAACGTATGTTCAGCGTATGACTGATGTCGTATGAAACGTGTATCTTTTTGTATAGTGAATGAAATTAAATTTTGAATAGAATCGTGGTGTGAATTGACACCAACGGTGGATTTATCTATTTCAAATAAGCCATTATTATTCTATTTTATTGTCTCTATTCCAGAGGGTGCCGAAGCTGCAGGCGGAGGACCAGGCGATCTGGTGGGACACGCTGGGCAAGATGCAAAAGCTGTTCCGCAAGGCCTCCTCTCAGCTCTACAACGCGGGCAAAATAGACAAGGATACCATGCACAATTACTTCATGTCCGGTAAGTTATGACAGAGGGTACTGAAGCTACAGGCGGAGGACCAGGCGATCTGCTGGGATACGCTAGGCAAGATGCAGAAGCTGTTCCGCAAGGCCTCCTCGCAGCTCTACAACGCGGACAAGATAGAAAAGGACACCATGCACAATTACTACTTTACTTTAAAAAAATAACTGCCTAAAATCCCGTCCTTCCGTAATCACTGTTGCTGTAAATTGGCCGAAACGTCGGAATAAACTACAATGAAAATAAACCGCCTAGAAATCCGTAAAAGTAGTATTATTTATAATAAACGAGTATAATTCGCGTAAAAATAATTTATGCCTATTATATATTACATTATTTTTTATATCAATAATATTTCTGTGTAACTTTCTTATATCTGAAGCTTTAACTTGTGGCCTAAGATGAACTCTTCGTATATAGGCCAAGTAATAATTATTGCAATGTAAATACTCAATAACTACGAGCATTTTATAACTACATACAAGTTTTATACCAGCTAAGTTCGCATAATTTAAAATCAATAACTTTTATCGCTGTGATATTGATAGGCTAGATAAGAATATGAAAATGTGTGAAAAATACGAACACCACAACTTTGCGCTCTTGTCCATGAAATCGCTCAAAATGATTGATCATAAAATCACATTTACCTAAAAAAGAACCCCAAATCTCGTTATTAATTTACGATTTGACTTTACTTTTATTGAATTATAAATGAATTGTCTTGATATCAACCATAAACTGATTTTTTATGTTTGGACCAATCAAAACGGGTTCGACGTTGATTTGACGTTTATAAGAATACTATTTTGCAGTTTTAACATAACGGGAGTCGGGGTTGGATTGTATAATTGCTGGATTTAATCAGCAGAATCGACGTTCAGCTCATTTCCATTTGCAACGCCTAGATTCAGTGACACCTGCTTCATTAGCGTGTGGATTTAATTTCCCGCAAACTGAGATCTAATGATACCGTCCATGTTCCAGTAACTGAAAGGGAAGTGATCAACGGTGTGCTCAACGTGAAGAACACCAAAAACCACTGTCTAGCATACGTTAGATATATCAACAACATAAACCTCCAAAATCTGAAGAAAGCCGGTAACTATGTGGACATTCTGAACAGGAGTTTGGATACTGAAGCCTCGAAGCTGCTAGCGGATTTGCGGGATGTCAGGCTGCCGGACAAAATTGAGACTACTAATATACAGAAGTGAGTATAATTAACTGTATATTTAGTTTGACAAGCTTTTATACTGAGGTAATGTTTATTTTGTGGTTTGCCGAAATATAAAGGATTGATAAATCTGGCCATACATAAATGATGTGTTTATCTCTCGACGGCCTCTGTGGCTCAGTGGTCAGCATGTCGGCGTTCAAGCCGGAGGTTGTGGTGGTACCGGCTAGTAATATAATAAAAATCTTAAAATTAATTTTATGTATAGTATAAAAGTATCGATTATACACCCCATCGTCTGGTACCCGAACAGTTCTTCGGATACTTAGGTAGGTACAGCTTAGATTGACGTGGTGTGAAGCGTCCATAGATATTATTAGATATGAGAAATAATATTATTATCTCAGCACAAGCTCGCTGAAACTGTAGATATTTCCACTGGCCTTTATGATTTGTTAGGAAAAATTAAACTAGAGTCGTAGAGGTCGGCTAGTGGTTGAAATTCGGACAAAACTCATATTTAAATTTTTAAATTTCAAAATTATAGGGTTCTTTTGCATTTAGATACGCAATAAAATATGTAAATGTTATCTACGGATGTTATCTATGTGAAAGAAAGATGAACAATTGTGTCAAACCAACACCTACCGTTAGTATGCATTTGTATATTATTATGTTAGTGTGGGATAGATAGTTTGTGTAATAGCACATCTACCTCCACATCAACTTTAAATATTCCAAATTTCATCCTCCTTTCGCACAATTCTCGTAAAACTGTACTTAAAGTTGTTGCTTTGCGTATTAATATAAATGATACTTCTCTTTTTTACTAAAAGAAAAATGGTTTGTTAAATGATATTAACGTTTTTCCGCTTGATAACTATATAAGTGTTTGTTGTTCACAGATACACAGTAGAATGGATCGGCAGAGAGGGCCTGGACAACGAGACTCACGGCGAATATCTGAACCATTTCATATCGCATTTCTATAAGAATATCATAAAGCTGGTCGATCGGTAATATATTTTATAATAACTAGCCGGAGTAACCTGATTTAATTTATTTTAATCGCCTTAAAAAGCCGGCCAAGTGCGAGTCGGACTCGCGCACGAAGGGTTTCGTACAAAACGGCAAAAAAAAACACGTTGACAATTGATTTTATTCTGTTTTTAGTTTTTGTCGTTATAGCCACAACAAAAATACATCATTTGTGAAAATTCCAACTGTCACGGTTAAAATGTTACAGCCTAGTAACAGACGGACATACAGACAGACGGACGCACAGTGTACACATGTAGGTATATGAAGTGTATCACATATTATATAGCTTAGCATTTAGCTTTATTAAAATATAATTATTTGCGAAGCGTTACACAGAGGCTCGATTTTAATTTTCCGTTAAAAATGATTTATTATTTTCCAGGGCCATGCGCAAAGAGGACAGCAGCGCTCAGGGTCAGATAGTCACGGAGATCCTGCAGCACCTGCACGCCTGCAACAACTCCGTCAAGGTATTCCACGGCAGGGAGGGCGACCTGGAGTTCATAAGGAACTACATGACCAACATCTCGGATAAGCCACTCGTGCTGTATGGAGAAGGTACGGAAATGAATTCAAGAAAATTGACGTTGTGACCGGACCGGAAATCTTTTTTCACACTTGATTTTTAATGCTTTATGAACGTTGTTAATTTATTCAATTTTTAAAAGTAAATGTGTGGTAGTTAACGAAAATAAATCAGTCCTTGATGTTATTATTTAAGGATTTTGAGTTGAATACGAAATGCCTATTGCCTTCCGACACGAATGCGAATGCGATCTCTCGAAATCGAAGCTAGCAACTAATTCACTAAGGAGCCATTTTTAAAAGAAGATGAGCGAGGAACTGTTTTTATTCATAGTAAATGAGGGTTTTTGAGCGCCGCCGCCGCCTGGTGACAGAAAAATAATCGAAAATTCTTATTGCCCGTTTTTGATACCACTTACGCCACCAGATGACGCTTTTATGAGTTGGGTCTGCCCCGTAACGGCAGAAAAGTTGTCAAGGATCCTCATTTATCGACTAGGCCACAACTTACAAATTAATAATAATCATTCAACCACGCGGCTTATTGGTAAGAATCTGTACGTTGCGGCCTAGTCGTTAAAGCTCAATATTCTATGAATGAAAACAGTTGCTCGGTCTCCGTGCAGTTACCGCGAAGTTGTCTCGTCTATAAACGCGCCCTTGCGGAGTCGCGCGCAGCACTCTGATTGACCGAAACTCTCACGATATATTCAAATTTAGAATAAAAAAATTCAAACACGTATTCATAATTTCACACGCAACAGTTAGTTTTTATTTAATTTGTAAATACAGTATTTTTTTATTTTCAAACAATAATTTCGCCGAGTTTTCGAAAACTTTCAACCACTTGTAGGTGGTTGCGGCAAAACAAGCCTGCTCGCAAAGAGCTCGGCCATGTCTCTGGATACGTGGTTCGCGGACGTGCGGCCCACCAACATCATACGCTTCCTGGGCACCACCCCCGACTCCAGCGCCTTGACGCCGACACTGATTTCCATATGCCAGCAGGTAAATAAAAAACAGTAGTTCCAGCAGGAACAATCGACAACTACGGATACGTAACGTTATCGAATGTCAATTGTATGGACGCTTACGATAATGATGTGATTATGAATTCCCATTAGGTGGTGAAAGCATCAATTTGATAAGCTTAATTTATTTTACTGGAAGAGTACAATCACGAGCAAGGATACACGTAAAATTGCACTTGCTTCCCCCACGCCGGTGGCCGGTTTCATTAAAACCAGACGTCAGCTACGCAGGAGTTATTTTGTAGTGCCTAAGTGTGTGCGCAATATACAAGAGCAATCTCTCTTCTTTTACTCTTGTAACCCAGTAGCACGGATGACGGACACATTTGGAGAGAGATCAGGCGCAGGACCGAACCGAACATTTTACGTGGTCATCCGTTACTTTTTATCCAGAAAAAAAATATGGTTTCCGTGAGATAGACAGAATGCAGTTTTGCGCGAATGAAATCGTAGGAAACGCCTAGTGATGCATTAAAATGCACTTTTTATAATCACGAAATAGCAAAATTATGATATCTAGAAAATAATTTTTCAGATATCATACAACTTCGCCTTACCCTTCGAGAGTATACCCGACGACCTAGTGCCCCTCACTGCGCACTTCAAGCAGCTCCTGACCGTGGCGACTCAGCAGCAGCCTCTCCTACTGTTCCTGGACTCGGTAGACCAGCTCACTGGCATTGGCACGGAGAACAACAAGGTGTCCTGGTTGCCGACGAGGCTGCCGCCGCATTGTAAGGTGAGTTGGGACTAATTTGCGTTGTTGTGATAGAAATAGAAATCTGCGTTATGCCATTATGCACTTTATTGAATTCATGAACTTTAAACACAAAGTTGCATAATAAAAAAATAAGTGTGATTTATTTGTAAAAAGTACTATATTTTGACTAATAAATCACGATTATTTTATTAAGCTACAATGACAAAAAATTACACTTGTGTATAAAAATAGCTTATAACATATTTTTATAGCTACCAAATATATTAGCAAAATTTCATGAAATTCGGCAAAGCCGTTTCGGAGGAATTCCGTGACAAACACTGTGAATTTTATATATAAGATTTTGGAATGACTTTAACCGATTTTTAATAAATTCTTTTAATGATTCAGATTATAGTAACGTGCGCCTGTGAGGAAGCTAATCCCGAAGTCTCCAAGGAGTACGACGTACTCCGCCGTATGATTGACTCCGAGGAGAATTTCTTGGAGGTTAAAGCTCTGGGAGAGGACTTGGCTATGCAGGTTTTAAAGTTAGTATCAATTTTGTAAGAAAGTATAGAATAACTTTGCAATACTTAAAACTCATAATCTGGGAGCACGGCAGTTCCCCGCCAAGACGAGCCAAGCGAAGTTCAAGCTAATCTAACCTACCTGACCACCTTTTATCGAAGCGCTACGTCAATTTTTTGAACCCTCACATCTTGGGTTTGGATTATACCAGATCAATAATATTTTCTGTCTATCTTCCCAGTAGCGGATTTATTAAACATAATATAAAGTTTTAATTGCATAGCTTATACTATAGATTTTATTGATATTATATAAAAAACCCCTTATTTTGGTCAATGACTCACTGATGATCATCAAAACCAATAATATACTCCCGATTGTCCTAGAAAACTGAATTTTGGCATGTAAGTACACAGATAACATAAAAATTGTAATACTTGGAACTTTTATCTACCAACCCTTAAACTGAAAGCATGGAAGATTGCAAGACAGCCGCAAATTTTCAGACTAGGGGTCCTTGATCTTGTATAATAATGAAAAAAAATTGTCATAAGCAACTTACGAAAAGAAGTGAAATTCCACAAAAAACATTTTCATGTATAATGATGCCAAGACCAGACCAAATGACTCGCACTATGAAAAAGTTATCAGATCTCATCTAGAACCAAGCTTCTGACTCTATACGCTCTACAAGATACTACAACTACAACTCTACAATACCTCACTTCACAAACTCTACTTCTATCTTAGTTAAAGTATGTCATTTGGTCTCGTCTTGGCATCAATTTACATGAAAATGTTTTAGTGGGATTAAAATATTCTGAAATATAAAAATGAAAGCACTGTTGGTATCACCCCAAAAATTGGCATTACAAAATGTTAGGCGTTGACATATAAGGCCTCCCATGAAAAAGAAATGATTGTTATAGTTTTATCATTTCATTTTATGTACTTTTCATTGTTATGTTATCCTATTTTAAATGTATTATAAAACATGTTATCAATAATTAACAATCCGTTTAAGTCAACATAATATTATATTAAAGATAAAATATTCCCCTCATCACGTATAATGAACAACACGAACAGATGCAGCTAGTTACAGCGTATACGGTTACTGTGGATAATTTGTCTTCATTTGTCTACGTGAGATGCAACTAGAACCGTGTAAAGAGAATAATATCTCGTGCAGGAGAATGCGGCTTATGAAACGTGTTGTATACTAAATATTTTTTTAGAAAATTTCGTTTAGAGCTTAGGAGCGGCTCCGCCTTCTTAAAACCAGTATCCCACGGAAACACTGTACTTTTTCGGGATAAAATGTAGCATATGTAGTAATCCAGAGCTCAAACTACCACCAAACCAAATTTCGTCAAAATTTGTTAGGTAGTTTTTGCGTCAGAGAGTAAACGTCCATCCATCCTCACAAATTTTAACATTTATAATAGTAGTAGGATTTATAAGAATTATTCAGAGCGCCTTCTGCCTGGAAAAGTATATTACAATGCACATTGTAAATTCACACTTTAAGACCTAGAAGTATACTTAGGCTACGTTATCTTGGAGTCCAAATTTAAATTGTGTATTTTTCAGACTATGGATGGCAGCCGCCGCGAGGGATCTCTCAAACTACCAGTGGCGTCTGGTATCAAACGCCATAGGACAATGCTCTTTACCTATATTCGTCAAGTTGGTGTTTGCTGAAGTAAGTACTGGTACAATATACAAAATATTACGTACCAGCGTTTACAAAAACCGATGTAGGTCTTTTACTTTTCAATGTCATTTAAAATTAAATCTAGTAAACTAAACTTAAATAAATTCCCGATCATTGTTATGATAATTGTATTTATTACTACATGGTGCCCGTAACATCGTTTACATAGAAGTAGCAGAAACGGAACCCTATATTTTTAAACGAAACCCCAGGATAAAGTAGCCTATGCTATACCTTATATCCTCAGCTAGATAGCTGAGCAAGTCCCGTGAAAATCGCTCCATCCGTTTCAGAGATTAGCCGGGACAAACAGACAGACAGACAGACAGACAATTTTTAATTTTATTGTAAGTACCGTATATACTTTCATATGCATTAAGTGAATAGCAGTTAATTTAAAATTACTAACAAACACAAAAATTTTATTTATCTGGATAGATATCGTTCTATAGCTATATATATTTTAACAAATTTCGCTACTGAATTTGTAAATTTCTAGGTGTGCAGATGGAGAAGTTACACCAAGCCTCAAGATACTCACCTGGCCTCAACAGTTATGGACTCCATCATGATGCTATTTGAAAGAATTGAGAAACAGGTGAGAATAAGAATGCACAATAATATTTCAAAAGACAAAAAAAACGCGTCGCTCCATTTTTAATGTAGCTATTCAAACTTTATATACTAAATAAAAAACTATATAACATATACTAAACTTTATTTACTACACAAAAAAAACCCGTTTCACATGACATCAGACTTCTTCATCAGAAATCTTCTTGTTCAATGAATAAAGTTCAATTCTGAAAAGCTATCTTAAAAATGCAGCGCCATCTCGTTTCCTTTTGAGTGTGGATTGGCCCTTACTTTTTCATGTTTAGAATGTAGGAAAATTACGTTACTTAAATTTTAATTAATTGTTTAAAAACAATTAATTGAAAATGTTTGACATTTGAGTCTGACACGTCAATTTTTTATCTTTTTCGCAGCAACAAAACGTGGCTCGCGGGGCCCGGCTCTTTATTCTATTATAGGAGAAAATTTTAGTATAATAAGTATATTACTTAAATATTTATAATACGATATTATTACCTACCAGTTAGATATAATTAATCCGTATTTAGTAGATATTCAAGCCGTCACCGTCAGCAAAGTGGCTATTTACTATTCGCTTTGATAAACCTGAACATATTGACCACAAATTAACTTTTACATGGCAGCAAATTGGGAATTGAAGCTGTAACTACTAAATGTGTTTTATTTCAAAATATATTAAAATGTACCTACTCGCTAATTTATAAAAGCAAGTTATACCCAGAACAATGAGGTGCTGACTGGCAAAACCCATCACACTAGTTCCATGTTTGAAAATGGTGTTATGAAAATCTGTTTCAATTACATGCAAATACTATTTATATTATTATTAATTACTAGCTTTCGCCCGCGGCTCCGCGTAAATACAGTATCTATCCCACGGAAACGTTATACTTTTTCGGGATAAAAAGTAGCCTATGTATTCAATCCAGAGCTTACTACTAGCATGCCAAATTTAATCAAAACCCGTTCAGTAGTTTTTGCGTGAAAGAGTAACCAACATCCATCCATCCATACATACTCACAAACTTTCACATTTATAATAGTAGTAGGATTACGCGACGATTTTAATATTGTCACCTGTTTCTTGAATATACTAATCATTCCGTGACCGCGGTTACTGAAAAGTATCCGAAAATTCCTAAAAATAGATTAAATTCGTGAGAACATCCTCGGTACTTCAAGCTATTCTGTATTTTAAATAAGCTAATAGTTTTAAAGTACTATGATTATATCGTTCATATAGCATGGTCGTCTGCTAGTATTCCACGCCTTGGCCTACATCACAGCGGCTCGAAGTGGGCTATCAGAAACAGAGCTGGAGGATCTCATCTCTTTGGACGACAAAGTTCTTGATGACGTGTATCAGTACCATCTACCACCGGTCAGACGAATACCACCTTTGTTGTGGACTCGGTGAGTATTTATTTAGCAAATGTACTGAGTCTCCCATGACGCTCGATAGTCATTAAATATCCACTTTGGCCGCAGTGCCAATAATGCGGGATTTACATGTGTCGATTTTCGCGGCGAAGGTCGACACATGTAAATCCGGCGGAGTCGCTTGACAAATCGTTTTGTATTTTTTCTTGGCAAAATTCTCTATCGACCTAGCCTAGAATTTTCATTTACACGGTCAATTTTCGCTTAAAACACCCTTGATCGTGTCAATTCGTGTCAAGGTGTCAGCTTTAAAAAAAAAACTAAATCAATATCGGTTCATCCGCTTGGGAGCTACGTTGCCATGGGTACATGCAGATAGACACGTCAAACTAATAACACTCGTCCGTTTTCGTCGAGGATTAAAAAGAGATCCATGCCGCAGGAGGATCTGAATATCCAATTTACCTACTTTATTTTGTTACACCGACAGAATGATTCACATCACATTCACATTCACATCACAATGAATCTGGATAAAAACACAACAACAGTTTTGATTCAGTTATTAGATTTTCACAATGATATTATTTAGATAACTAATAATAATTCATTGCTTAGTATCCGCAACGACCTCCCCAACTACCTCTCCGAGCGGGAGGCGGACGGCGTCTCCGTGATGAACTGGTACCATCGGCAGTTCCGGGACACGGCGCGCGAGAGGTACTTCAAGAATATGAACATGGCCATGTACTTCCACTCCATGATCGCTGATTACTATTTAGGTAAGACAAATAACCATACTTACACCATCAAACAAAATACAGGGCACACATTTAGAATAGATGTGCAAAAGCCTTGGTGATATTAGGTCTTTACCTAACGGCAATTTCATAGGTAAAGACCTAATATTAGACACTTACCTAGTAATAATTTTAATTTTTCGTACAGGTATTTGGGGTGGTGGTACACCAAAACCATTTAAATATACTGAAATCCAAAGGCACAGATTCAACTTAGCGGATAAAGAAGGTGTTGCGGATCGTAAAGTGCCATTGCAGCCGCTAGTGTTCACATCGGCAGATGGTTCTAGCAAGCGATATAATCTAAGAAAGGTAATGCAACTTCTGTGAGACTAAAATATTGGTTTCATTTTGAATACCAAACAAAACAGAAGGCCCGGTGTCTTTCGAAGATATAAACGCGTTAAGGTTTTTTTTTATTATTTTACCAGTCCGAAGCTTCAGCAATATTTATTTTTAATTTTGTATTTACATCTTTCAATACATTGGAGTCCTATTTCGATTCAAATTTTTAGTTGAATCAACTTCACAGAAGTACCTATATTACATCTTTAATATTGATTTTAGTTTGGAGAGTTGCCATTCCATCTAGTCAGATCCCGGCGACTAACGGATCTATATGCTCAAGTACTATTCAACTATGAGTGGTTGCACGCCAAATTAAGTTGCTGCCCTCTGCAAGCAGAGCTGGCTGACTTTGAAGACGCTAAGCAGCATGTGAACAAAGATGCTGTTAGGTAGTATCTGAATGACCACTTGGTCGGTACTTTAATATGAATATTTTAGTTTTCCAAAATATATCTTAATGCTTTGTAGAGTTATTTATCTTTTGAACTTTCGCATCCATAGTATAATTCTCCATATCTTTTAATTTTAACCATCTAATTTTATAGGGAACTTATGCTGGTAGCAGACGCATTACGTCTGGGTGGAGCTATTCTAGTGGCTTATCCGAATATGCTGGCTCCACAACTAGTCGGCAGATTACTGCCAGAAGCGCCTAACAATCCTGCAGTAGCGTCACTATTGCAACAATGCCATGACAAAGGGAAGAATCACTGCGCTTTGCTACCTTCTCATCATTGTTTACATACACCTGGTGGACCTCTGAAGGTACATTTGTTATTGTCATGATTTAATATCTCATCAGCATCATGTGAGTAAAACAAATAAAAAATACTATTGCTTTATTTTACCCTTATATTTTCTAAAGTTTATTTGGAATATCATTGCTTATTTACTTTACATCTCAATTTTGTAAAAATTTAATGTTAAAAAAATGTAAATAAATACGACAGCACCATATTTCAGTATTCACTGGAAGGTCATCAATTCGCCGTATTCGCCTTTCGCCTGAGCTCCGACAAGCGCTACGTAGTCTCGATATCTAGTAGGGTCATATCCTGGGACCTCTCGACCTCTGATCTCGCCCGTGACCTCTGTCCCCAGTTGGAAGGTATCATGCAGAATCTGGAACTGTCGCCTGATAATAAGTGGGCTGCTGCGTCAACGAATAACTCTGTTGTGAGTAGAAAATAACCATATAGTAGTGATAGGTCATTGTAGTAATTATTCTAGTTATGTGTAACTAAATAATAGAGACTGGGGATGAATTATCCTATCATGCCATCGCAGGAAACGAGCGTGATATAACGAAAACTAGCATTGTTTCCCGAATAGATATTAATTTGGGTACTGAAGGTTCAACGGGGTTATGGAATATAAAGAAACATCCACTAGTTATCTATTTGTTTCAACCGAGGCCTCCATTTAAAGAACAGAAAAACTAAAACATAATTTAATAAATGATAAAACATTAAAAATGGCTACAGGAAAACTATTTTGTTTCAGTCAATACTACTGAATATGCTAACAAGTGAATACGTAACAATAGAGAATCCTTTGGATGAAGGTGAGTGCTGAATTATGCGCATGTTTATTGCCTTCGTACAGTTAATTGCTCGGAGACCTTATAAAGCTAGATGAACCTAGGTATGGTAATACGAACGTTAAATTTATTGGAAGGTAATATGTAAATTGCGTTTTCAAATTACCTTTCAAGACTAACAGAAACGTAAGAATCCTGCTATATGGTTGCTTTTGGGTAATTTTGTGATCAATCAAGATAAGTGCTTTGGCTGAAGAAATTAAAGTGACAAAAATATATTTGAAAATTACAACAGTAGAAAAAATTTAATCACATTGACTCGCACCTTCTTTTAATGTCCTATTATGATCAACTTCATGTAGGTATTGATATTATGGATGATTTAGAAAACAAATAATTTCTAGGTGAGACAGTCCGTGGAGTAAGCGTGCTGAACCATCACATGTTCATATACGGCCCGCACTCGTGGGTCCAGTACACCATGCGGGGGGAGCATGAGCAGACCACGCTGGCGCCTGACACTGCACCCCACGATGACGACACTTGGGAGATATTATGTAAGCCTTTCATAGTAAAGTGTCTTAGATAATGTGTATCGTGTAAGGGTGTGCTTAACAGAGACAAAACTGCCGACGCGTCACAACTTTTCCTCTCGTACATCCAAAAAAAGGGAACAAAACAGGATTCTTTTTTCTCCAGCGGGCATGTAGCCTAAAAGCCTTTACACACGCGCCGCAGCTCCGGTGGCGTCACTGGATTTTGTATGGATTGATGACTTGTAAGGGCCGCGGGAGCTGCGGCGCGTGTGTAAGTGTACTAATTCTGTAACAACAAGTTTATTTACATATCTTTAAAATGTTGATAAATATTTAGTAAATGGAATAAAGAGAAGACTACAACAATTAGCACTATTGTATTGTCTGTTATATTTGAAATTTAAATTATACATTGTACTTTTTTTTATTAACAATTTTCCCATTTTTTCACTAAAAGGACTAGTTTCCGAACCGGTGGAAGGCATTATGTAGGACAATTCTATAAGTGTTATTTATTAAACTATATGAAAAAAAATGTTTAAGTCGAATATTCCGTATTTATGTAATGTAAAAACTAGTAAATACAAAAGAATGTACAGGAATAATTATTGTCATGACGCCAATAACAAGATTTTTTTATAATGTAACATGACGTGTTTTTTTTTTCATTTTAGCGATAGAATTCCGAGACTTGGACCACATATTCCTGGTGATGTGGAGTGGTGATCTCGACGATGACCGCCTGCTGGTCCAGTTCTGTAAAGCTGGTTCCTGGGTCAAGCCGCTGCGATGTCGCGGCGCAGTCGCTATTAGCAAATATTGGAACAAGATCTACAGCAGTGACCCAAATAGCTATCAGGTACTAAAACCGTCGGGCTTAATATCTAAGTATTAAATAGGCCATATTATTAGACAATTTTTCGCTGATCACAAAATTCGGTTAGACGTACGTGGGTCAATCTCAAAGAAAATTTATTTTGTAACAGATAATAGAGGTCTGGAAGCCATTTTTACTTATGCCCTTATTAAGGATATTAATAGGAACATTAATAGGGGCAGTAATAAGGATATTATAAGTAAAAAGTTGGCTATAAATAAATAAATAAATATCTATGGACGCTTCACACCACGTCATCCGAAGAACTTGTGTTACAGGTGCAAGAAAACGGGAAGTATATTTAATACCTTTATACTATACATATATTTAAGATTTTTATTATATTATACACATATTTAATAGACATCCATGACCCAGAAACACAGAAAAACTTTTTAAACTAAACCCCGGCTTGAGCACCAACGCGCTGAACCACTGAGCCGCAGAGGTCGTCAAATCGGCTATACCTATTCAAAGTGAAAGTCAAAGTCAAAAATTTTTATTCAAAATAGGTATTTTTATCCACTTTCTGAACGTTGATCCAGATGATGCCTACCACCGGTTCGGGAACTAGCCTGGCGAGAAGAACCGGCGTAAGAAACTCGCGCGGGGCCATCTTTTATCAAAAACATGGAAAATTGTTCTTTTAAAAATATAAAAAAGGCATATATAACAATGTTATGACTAAAACTACATAACAAGCGTACAATAATATATGTAATTTAGAAGTAGCCTTGCAGAGGGTCACCTTATTCCAAACCAACTTACCAAGGTGTGCTATTATTCATAAAATCATTAACTTTATAATAGGCTTTAGCACACAAACGTTCTTTAACTACTTTTTTAAATTTATTGATTGGAAAATTTTGAACGCTTTCTGGGATCTTATTGTATAGGCGTATAAATTCTTTAAACGAATTCTTTACTTTGCTAAGTCTAGTCACTGGTATATAAAGCTTATGCTTATTTCGGGTATTTATATTGTGGTTGTCACTTTTCTTTTTGAATAGGTTTATTTTTTTAACATATAATACATTTGATAGATTTGATAGAACATACTGAGAAGCTACAGTTAAAATTCCAGTTTCTTCAAACTTCTCTCTTAATGACGTGTTGGGGGCCAGCTTGTAGATTGCCCGAACAGCTCGCTTCTGCAGCACAAATATAGTATTTATAATTATAGTTACAGTATTATTTTGGCCTATTTATATAGATAAATAGGACATTGTTACTGAAAAAATAACTTCCGGACAATAAAACTCCGTGAAGTGCTCAGAAGTGGAAAAAAATCGACTGTCATTATCCGTTACAAAATATATTTTTCTAGGAGACTGACCCACCTAAATATTTGTATATTTGTAATATTTGTAATTAGTCTTTCTAAAATCTCTGTGATATACTAAGAGTTCACCAATATATAGCATAACCATCGTAGATTTTTTTTTTCTACGAATGGATAGACAAAATTACAGATTGAAAACGACAGACGACAGACGAAATGACAGCTGTCATTTTGATCATATTATCTGTCACTATGTCTATTCTTGTGTAGACGAAACGCATTTCTGTGGTGGTCGTGCTAAGCGTGCAGTAGTGGCAAGTCTCTATGGTCTAGTTGGCTATATATAGAGCTTGGCTCTCGACTCGGAGGTCGTGGGTTCGAAATCCGCATTGGAACAACAAAAAATAATGTTTCCAAGTTTGCTTAGGACAATGCAGCCTGCACTCACTCACCTGATTGTCTGACAAGGAAGATGATCCATGCATCAGATGGGCATGTAAAAAGTCGGACCTGCGCCTGATCTCTCTCCAGTCGTGTCGGTTATCCGTCCCACTGGGTTATGAGAGTAATGGAAGAGAGAGTGCTATTGTGTACTGCGCACACACTTGGGTACAATGAAATTACTCTTGCGTAACTGGCCCGGTTTCAATGAAACCGGTCACCGTCACCGAAATCGGTGTGGGGAGTTATATATTATATATTAGTGGCAAGCACATATTACTTACGTTGCTGTCCACAAATTACCTTTTAAAAATATACTAACAATCGAAAAAAACATTTCATGTCTTTATCTGTCTATTTAAATAAGGACTTAAAGTTGACAGGCTAATATTAATAATTCATTAAGGAGCTTAAATGTTATCTCAGAATTAGTTTAATCTACGAATTCCACCAAACATTTTGTCGACCGAGCTATAAAACTGACCACACCCATCTAGGCATCTTCTTAACCCTAAGAGCATTGTTAGTTTAATGCTCTTATTCTTAACCTTAATAGTTTAATGGTCGGGTTTGAAAATTTGTTCCTTAATTTTGTAGGAAATATCTTTAATTTTCTCAGATTTCCATATTTGAACTAAATGAAGATGAATTACTTTGGGATAAAAAAGAAGAACTCCATCACTGTGAAACCGATACTGCTGAAGCGATGTTACAGTTGAAAAGAGGGAAGAAAGATCGCATGCTATTAGGTATCGTATAGTGATAGATAACCTGCTTAACAGACACAGTACTTAAGTATACAAAACAAAAAGAAATAAGCGTAATCTGAAAAAGTTTAAAAATTTAAGGAGTGTCTTAAATGTAATAGAAATTATTGATAGCTACAACAATATACGATTGTGAAAATTTTGAGATCCCTTACGATTGTGAAAATTTTGAGATTTTGAGATAAAGAACTTATGACTAAACATAATAAAATTCATATGATGTTCATTGTTTGCAAAAACTTTATAAGGGTCAATTCACATCAAAACACGACGCGACGCCTTATGCACTTTTTAATAGCGATACAAAATCGAAATTGCACGCGACGTCGCGCGATGCAGCGTTACATATAATTTAAGCATCGTTGCGTCACGTCGCCTCACGGTGTGAACCGTGTGGCGACGTGACGATGTGAACTAAGTCACAAATTGATCAGGAATATTTCATGCTTATCTGATTTAGTCCATAGCCCACTCAGAGAAGAAGCCTAGCTCACTAGACGGCAAGTAATTTTGTCCAAATGAACATTTCGTATGATTCGCAAATGCGAATCAATCCGTAATACCGAACTTCCCAAATATTTGGGAAACGCGCGGCGCGGGCGCGTAATTAACGCCAGGAAATCCCGCAAGTTTTGAACTAAGTTCATAAACTTGGCTCATATTGAAGTTTGACTACAGAAATTTTATTCAAAGCAATTCCCAGATTTAAATGCCGTTTTTGATGTAAGATAATATTATGAAATGCCAATTAAACACGTTTAAGGAGTTGATCCAACTTCTGCAAATAATTCCGCAGTTTTCGTTAATATTTAAAAGTGTTTTACAGCTACAACCACATATAGCTTTGTCGTTTGGGATTTTGATAATGCCATCCCGCGGGGTGGACATAATGATAAAGAACAAACAGATGAAGAAAACAAAGAAGATAATGAGGTGAGATTAGAATATCGCTTCTGCTAATGAAATCCTGCAATAATATAGTTACGATCCAGTCTCGATATGCTAAAGCTGCAATATGATATTCTCATAAACGTCAAATCCGTTTTGATTGGTTCAAACTCCAAAAACCAGTTTATGATATCAAGACGATTCAGGTATAATTCAATAGAAATAAAATAAAATTGTTAGTTATTTACGAGAATTTTGGTTTCAGATTAACTTTAGTGAAAATTAAGATCTCGAATTTTTTAATGTTGTTCCACTTGAATTGATTTTAACCTGATTGTTATAAGCTTTGAACTTCCATGGTGTGTATTGGGTATATTTTTAGACGCCTTTACAATTGCTAACGTTTACATTAACTGATTCTAGGAAGAAGAAAAATTAGATTCTCTACAGGAGAAGAATCAGCATCTTGAAGGAATCGTCCTGAAACTTCCTCACACCATACGAAATATTTCAACCAAGATGACTCAATCCAATTCGTTCATGATTAGCAATAATAATACTTATGCTGTAGCAGGCGTTAGGTAGATATACATTTTACTTACTCTCTTAATTAATTATAAACGAATAAAAGTAAATAAATTAAAAAATAAAATAATTCTAACAGAATCAGGATAAGGGAATGTCTAATATAGCTTCTTAAAATACTAGATGCTTTCCGCGAATTTTACTGTACATTTTCCTGCAATAAAACGTGTATATATTTATGTTCTTCACCGTGATCTACTCTATATCCGTGCCAAACTTTATTTAAATCGGCCTAGTAGCTTCGGAGCCTATTCCATGTAAACAAACAAACAAATATTTCCTCTTTATAATATTAGTATAGAAGTATAGAGGCCAGAGGATTTGTTGATAATTTAAATAATACTAATATTTGCAGGAAAAATCTTTATGTGTGGAGCTTAGAGACGACTAAACTTATTAAAGTGTTGGATGCACATTTCGGGAGAATAGTACAGTTGGAACCATTAACTTTAGGAGCGTGGAACAATGTGATTACGTCGTCTATAGATAGAACTGTCAAGATTTGGAATATTGATAATATATTTGAACAAGTTCATAAAATCGATCGCCAGGAGCTACCTATTGATTCAATAAGGTAAGCTGCTTTAACTCATACTACAATGTACTCATGAAAATAAAAATTACAATATAACAAAATTGGTAATTCTAGTTGCTACAATAATCCTCATAACTAAATTACAATTATGTATGTATATTATTTTTAATGATAAATTTTTAATTTAGTCTTGCAAGAGATCAACAATTAGCAGTAACCGTTACTCGGAGTTGCTGGGGACTATGGGACACCAGTACTGGCAAGCTCTTGGCCCAAGTCGCTGATGCACCCGTGGGAGCTATAGTCACTCATGCCGTTATTACCCCCAATGGAGAATCCGTCATCACTGCAGAATCTGGGAATGTGATTATATGGGATACTCCGGAAAGACAAGTAAAATTAAGTTTTATATTTAGGACAACGTATTTATTGCATTACAAACAAGTTGAAGGAAAAATAATCTTTTATCGCAGGCAGTTTTCAAAGAAGAACAAAAAGGCGTAAAGCAAATATTACTTTTAGAAGATGGAACTAAATTAATTACAATTTCTATGGTTGTTGGAGCTGATAATATTGATAATTTGGCAGTGGCGCATATCATTGCAAGGACAATACCTGGTAAGTACTATCTATATTTAATATGTAATACATGAAGAATTAATCAAATCAAGAACTATAAATATTTTACAGAAGGAGAACGAATTTACACCATCGACTATGAATTACGAGGTACTGGATATCGAGCTGCAGTGGTATCTGCTGATGAGCATCACCTAGTAGCTCCAGGAGTAGATAAGTCATCGAGAGATTGTCTTCACGTCTTTCACGCTAGAACCGGAGCTAAATTACACAGGTAAATGTAAGATTTCTAATGAAGAAACAAATCGTAACATATAATATTTTGGAGTTTCAAAAATATCTCAAATCAATCACCACGACTTATTTTTGTATAAAGAACAACTCAAAGTAACAAAAGATTATTTGACAATATAAATTCCTTTAAAGAAATACAATCGAATCGTGAGGGTTACAAATCCGTTAAAATTTACAACAGTACTACCGCTGTTATTCCATTTAAAATTAGCACTTAAATCCAGATAAGAATACTTAACAGCACATAATGACCCAATAATAATTACTAAACTGTAAACAAAACATAAAATTAATCTCTCTAAAATTTATGTCGGTTGGAGACAATTGGGCCTTAAGTGCTTCCAAACAGGCATTTAAAATACTAATGCTTATCTTGTTGAATAACACCTTGTTCAAATAAAACGGCAAAATGCCAGACAGCGTATAACTTAAATATTATATGTAATTGAATACTGAACACATCCATTACTCAACTTACGTGAAGCAAAAACTTTCAGTACTGTTTTACGAGAATTGTGCAACGGGCGGAGTATGAAATTTGACCGCTAACTTAAAGTTTATGTGGTGGAGGGTGTGGTGAAAGTGGTGAAAAAAAAAATTAACATTAATTCATAAAATTAATCAAAACAATAACAACACACATTACCTTAGATTAATAACAAACACTACCTTTCTTGTAATAGATACAATTTTGTAACACGTTGACGTTTCTAAATCTATCACAATATTTACTTTTTTAATTTTTTCTAAGAGGCAAAATAACCCTTATAAAGTTCGAACTTGAAAATTATATGAATTATTATTTTAACCACAGGGCGAGCTCTAGTTATTTTTATTAGCTTATTATAGTTTTTAAGAACTGTGTGATTTGTTTTCCTTTCAGGATTCCTGTAAAGAATAGTGGCATAAAGGACATGCAATCAATAGTGGCGTTACCACACAAGCCGCACTGGGTAGCCGTTGTTGGCAATGATAAGGCTGGAATACTGGATATCAAAACCAAGAGACACGTGAGGTCAGTAGATGGAAATAGAATATTTTATACTGACAGACCTTTGAAAGTGAAAACTTCTCAATGCTTTAGGCGAGTTGAGCGATTTTTGATTGGAGATTTTGTGGGTTCGCGTCACGGATCTTATAATATGATAAAAGAAAGAACTACTCGTTTAATAATATAAAGTTTCATTTTTATTGGATCTTGGCAGTCCCTATGACTGCCTGTTATTCTTTGTAAAGAATAAATAAGATCGTAAAGACTCCTGAGAATCGTAAACAGATAATATAATTTATTAAGGTGCAATTGTTTGCGCGAAGCTACAGGTTGCCAGTATGCACATATTTTTCATACATTGCTCATATGCCACTTGTGGTATACAGCCTATATGTGGAATATAGGTAATTAAATCGTGGATTTCATCAACTTCATATTTAAATTCAGTTTATATCATGAAGAATTCATTGTATTTTATCCCGAAAAGTTGCTAAAAGTATTTATCATTCTTTTTTATGTTCAATGAATTTGAAGAATTTAGGTAGGTAGTAGGTACATTTTGCTTTTTTATTACAGCATTTATTTTCAACATTATAACAACTTACCGACTTTTATTCAAAAATTTAGATTCGTCCCACGTTGGAACGGTGCTTGTACCAGAGATGGGAAAATAGGCCTCTGTGCCCCAACTCGTGGGGGTCTTGATCTCATAGAACTAAAGAGAGGTACATCAGTCCAGCAGCTCATCTCCAGGGCGGCTGAGGGCGTCTTCTCTATTATTACCATGTTCAGCTCCACTGACCATTACGTCTTCTATTATCATAGTGGGAGGAAGACTTTGAGGGTTTTCAGGTACGTTTAAATTATTATTAGGACTTACAATTTAGTTCATAAAAAGAGATGTGATAAACAAATCCAATCCAAAAATATTTTGGGTGCTACATGCTTCAAAACTTCTTGTGCCACTTAAGGTGCCACTCATAATATACTATTTACAGATGCATCAGAAATACTTAGGGTGGACCGAGGCATATTGGATCAATTTTTATGAGAATACTAGCTTTAGCCCGTAGGTTCGCCCGCGTTCCCACGTGCTCGTGGCAAAAAAAATCTTTAGAAAATATACCTACTGCAATATAGTAATAGTACAGAGTAAAAATATATACTTATAATAAATTTTCACACGTACTTTTTAATTTTAATATACCTCCTAGATAAGGATTAGATAATAGTGTATCCGTCTAAATAGCTTCTAAAAATACCACATTATTTGTGATCATTTTTTTAAACTTAGAATGGATATAGTAACCTATCCTTCAAAGATAGACCATATCTATGCCAACGCAATCTTTTTTGTAGACACCATAGTACTGACTTCAAAAATATGAAGATTCAGAAGAGAAATAGTTAAAACTACGACTTTTAGTCGAATTTAAAAGGGGAATTATTTGTAAAAGAAGCTTTACTTTATTTATACTATGTCACCATAATAATATGTTGGTGTATGTATGATTACTTTAAGTAAAGCACATGCTTGTAGTTCTTTAAACAATGCCGAAATTTCTATATATACCTGTATCTTTAAAGACTGAGGAGTTCTGTTCAGTGCTTTTGGATCTAGGGTACACCTTGGCACAAAATTTTACTTACTATAAAAGTCGAGATTACTTTAAATGTCCTTATAATTTTGTGGAGTTCTCTCGATTCATCATGGAGGCCATCATCAGGTCTCCACTTTGGTGACTAAGGGACCAATTTCGAATTGTATTCTTTACAACAACAAAATAATTTTGAAAATGCTTCGACAATCGGCAGAGTAATGTTCAAAGATATACGTGTCGCTGTAATTTTAAGATTATGAGAAGTACCTATTATCATCATAATGTGATGGTATATGGTGTGATGAAGGCGGTGATTGATGATGATTATAATTTACATAGTGGCATATGCTTTAACGACTCAGGAGTTCTGTTCAGTACTTTTGAATTCCTGGATTCAAAAGTGATGAAATACCCTGGTATACCTTCGTGCAAAATCTTTATTTTTGGTAGTATATGCCTGGACTACTTCAAAAAAGTCTAAATCACTATATGTGTCCAATGTCTACATAAATTTCGAGGACTTCCCTCGATTCCTCATGGATCCCATCATTAGGTCACCACTTTGGTCTTTACAGCAAAAGAATTTTGAAAATCGGTCCGCAGGCGGGTGGAGGAATCGTTTAACATACAAAAAAATATAAACAGCCGAATGTTTAACCGCCTCCTTTTTTGGAAATCGGTTAATTAAATTTTAAGTGGAGTAGAGTAACCAAAACGCATTAGTGAAAACCGAATTCAAATCGGTTAAGACTTCGTACGCGCAAAAACAAGTATCGCGGGAGCCGTACATTTTCCGTAATAAAAGTGTGAAAATGTGTTAATCCAGAGTCTAAACTACTACCATACCAAATTTCATCAAAATCCATTCAGTAAATTCTGAGATTAGCGCGTACAAACGTACAGACAAACAGATAAACAGAAAAATTCTAAAAATCATTGTTTTGGATTATATGTCGTTCATAAAGTCGCCCTGTAATACTTTTTCTTATATACCTTCCATGTACAGACAGCGACCAGTTACTTTTTTATATACCTACCTAAATACTACCTAAATATAATATACCTAAATCATACTACAGAATATTCATGAAACTTTTATTGACAAAATAGTAATCAGAAACAGATTTGAAATTAACATCTTAATACTTAAAGTCGATTTTTTTAAACATAATATATTTATTTATTCAAAGTATATACCATTGCTATCTATGCACTTTTGCCATCTCATAGGTAGTTCATTGATTCCTTTACTAAAAAAACCATTCGGATAGGAATTAATAAAATCTTTGAAGGCGTTGGACTGCCCCAATTCGGAGTTGAATTTTTTCCCTTGCAAGAAGTTATCCCAATTTCGTAAAAAATGGTTATCTGTTGGAGCAAGGTCCGGGGAGTACGGTGGATATCTTAAACATTCCAATTGAAGCTCCTCTAATTTGGTAGCCGTCTGTTGTGCAGTGTGTGGTCTAGCGCTGTCCTGAAGCAGCAGTGGCCTACAGCGAATGACCAACCTCGGTTGTTTAGCAGCTAGCTTTTCCATCATGATTTGCAGTTGCTGGCAATAGACATCTGCCGTAATCGTCTGGCCAGATTTAATAAAGCTGTAGTGAACGACACCGGCACTAGTCCACCAAACGCTCAACTTTTTTTGAGTCAATTTTCGCTAGGGGCAGGCTTTGGCTGGTTCGCCAGGGTCCAGGCATTCCGATGAGCATTTCAGATTATCGTACAGGATCCACTTTTCAACACAGGTAATTATTCGATTTAAAATCCCTTCAGTATTGCGCCGGTTGAGTAATGTAACGCAGCAGTCGACGCGCGTTTGTCGGTTTGCTGCACTCAATTCATGAGGTACCCACCTTTCAAGCTTTTTCACCTTCCCAATTTGCTTCAAGTGGATTAAGGCAGTTTTATCACCAACACCGCAGCTTGCAACTAACTCGTACGTGGTTTGCGAATGATCCGCTTTCACAATAGCCTTCAAATCTTCATTATCAACTTTGGTCTCCAGCCGTCCACGGGGCTTGTTCTGCAGGTCGAAATTTCCAGAACGAAAACGTTGGAACCAAAAGCGCACTGTGTTTTCTTTTGCGACACCGCCGCCATACACATCATTAATCCTTCGAGCCGTTTCTGCAACACTGGTGCCACGGTGGAACTCGTACTCGAAAATAATGACGACGCAAAGTAAAAACCAAAAGAGGAAAAAACAAATGAATTACGGTTTTCGAAACACAAATGCACGAGTAAATAGCGGTATAAATTTGAAATTGTAATTCCTAACCAAAGAAGATATATTTAAGATCAAAGTGGCCAGTACGACAAAACGCCAATTTCGTATTTAATGACCTAATATCTGACGTCGCTGTCAGCAGCGCTGACGGCGATGTACAAGTCCAATAGAAACAATGACTATTACTTATTACTTACGATGGGAGGTGCGGAGTGGGTCAAAAGTCAAATTTCATCAAAATTACGGGTCAAAAGGCACCAGTCGCTTGGCTCCTTATAATGTGAAAGTTTGTGAGGATGGATGTTTGGATGGATGGATATTTGTTACTCTGTCATGCAAAAACTACTGAACGGATTTTGAGGAAATTTGGTATGGTAGTAGTTTGAGCTCTGGATTAACACATAAACTACTTTTAATCCCGAAAAAGTACAGAGTTTCCGTGGGATACTGTATTTACGCGAGTGGATCCGCGGGCAAAATCTAGTTCTAAATATACATATAATAACCGAATAAGCGTGAATATATAATAAATATATATAATAACCGATCCTTATTTTGATCCCATTCACCCTCTAATCCGATTCGCCTCGGTCTACGATACGGGTATCGCAATTTATGGTATGAAGAAGTGATGACCTTTTTCATTATCATAGGAATATATTTTGTTCCAGAACAATCGATGGGCGACCCATAGCGGAATACAGGGCACCAGCAGAAGTGACAGGAGTGGCCAGCGCTCACGGCGGTAAAGCAGTAGCGCTCGCTTCTCAAGATGGATGCCTCACCGTACTAAATATAGTAGATCCATACGAATAGATTCTGTTTCAACTTTTTTCCATAGCTCTCATCTATTATTATTAGCTTAATTCGTGCTTATACTATTACTTTCACAGATTTTATCATGGTTTTGTATAATTTGATATTTGGATATAGGTACATTTGGTTTAGGAAGGATAAAATCCGTAAAAGTAATCTTGTAATAGTTACTAGTCAAGGTCTACTTTTATTAATATTATTATTATTGGTAATAATTATTATTTAACTTCTGTTATAAACTGTTGATAATTTATATTATAGTAATATTGTAATGTTAATAATTACAAAGGTTTAAATGTAGTAAAAATGTAGTATAGGATTCAATGTATTATTGAAATTAATGTAATAAATGTGAATTATCAATCTGTTTGTCACTTACATTTATTGTAATAAAAAATAATAACAATACAATAAGTAGGTACATTAGTCACTAGAACTGATAATCCACTCTGATTTATCTCAGTCAGTAAATTTACATCTCTATGCACATCATCTCTCTTTCCTTCTTTGTCGTTCCTAGTTAGCAGAGACAGAACGAACATTTGACGATCGTTTTAGCCACAATTTCACCAACGTATTAATACCAAGTTTAACGCTAAGCTTAGGTTTTTGATCTATCTGTCCCGTTCTAACATTGAATGAGACAGAGAGATCGAATCCGGGTTTAACGTTAAGCTCGTTTTCAGAAGTTTGGTGTAATCGAGACTAAGCCCCAATTTCACAAACGTATTAATACCACGTTTAATGTTGAGCTTAGGTTTTTGATCTGTCCGTTCCGTTCTAACTTTGAATGAGAGAGAGAGAGTTCGAATCCGGGTTTAGCTTTAAGCGCGTTTAAAGGAGTTTGGTGAAAAGGGACTGAGATTAATCCAAGTTTAGAACTCATACTCAGACACGTGTATGAACAGCCTCGCCACAACTTTGCCTCCGTACTCTTCGTACATTCCTTGCTTGTACAACTCCATGGTTACCTCCAGTTCTATGCTCTGTGGCCCTTTGAGGGATTTCACCATGGATACCACTGCTTCCCGACTGTGTTGTTGGTTTATTCTAAAACAAATTAATAAAATAGGTATTTAGGTTAAAAAAAATCTTAGTCACCGATTTGACACAAACGTTAGTAAAAATCAACTAAGGCCTGTTTCACAATCTACTGATAAGTGACAGATATCTTATATGTATGTTTTATCTCTGTCGGTCGATATAAAGTAAGCCGGAATAAAGCTTTCTAATAAGCTATCCGGCGTTTACTAGAAGATTGTGAAATAGGCCCTAAGTATTTATTATCAATAAATATTATCTTCGAAACCAAATTGAATAAAATGGACAAAATATAAGAACGTGACATCAAAATCTAAGAAGACAATCATCACGATTATTGTTATACTTTACGAACCCGCACTGCAGTTGTTCGTTGATGTGAGCTAATGTTAATTAGGTCATATGGGGGAGATATATTGAGTTAAATAGGCACATTGCTCCCCTATAAATTCGTCATCTTAACTGGTGTATATAAGAGTCAAATTAAATTTATATTATAGACGTTACACCTACAAAATATGCCTTATATCTTATTTTCTGACACGTTTTATCCCATAGAGATTTCTTCACTGTAGTTTACTGTCACATTTTCGTTTTATCAAGATTTGTATCACATCATTTACAAAGAATAAAAAATATTGTACCTAAAGTTTCTCATGTCTGCCCTTTCCTTCACTGACGGAGGCGCGTTCACGTCCACCAACTTCAGTTCAAACTTTAATTGGGAATTCGGGAAGTTTGGACCGCGCATGTGGAAGAGATCAACCTGAAACAGAACAGATATATTTTATAAAATCTGCATAATATTTTTGCTATGTATTTTTCTGTGGCACTTAATGATGTCAAATTTTACCTATGTAATAACGTAGGTTTACTATGAACCAGGTTCCAATGGATTTGAAATTATTGAATTAGGTAAGTATTTAATTATTTGTGGTCAAATTCATTGAATTGTTATTTTTTAAAAATAATACTAGATAATGCCCGCGACTTCGTGCGTGTAAAATGTAATCCCGCAGAAACCGTATGTTTTGTTGCGATAAAAAATGCCATTATCTGTGTAGTATCTGTGCCAAATTACATCAAAATCAGTCCAATAGTTTCGGAGCCTATTCAACGCAATTAAATAAAGAAACATACAAATAAACAAATCTTTCATCTTTATAATATTTTAATATTAATATATGTAGATAATTATAATTTTAAATTAGAATTGCTAAATGTTACCTTTCCATCGGGCAAGTAGAGGTTGGAGACGAAGGTGATGAAATTGTAGGAGTAGGTACTGGGCTGGTGCGTGCAGTCGTAGTCCTGCGGCGGGCAGTGGGTCTCGATTTTGGAGCAACGGCTGATAGTACAAAGTTAGGAAATAATAACGGTTTAATGACAAGTCATTAAATGGAAGATGCACAAATGTGCAAAGGTGAATTTGTGATACTTAAAAAAACGTCAGATTGAGTATAAATGTGGATGGAGGTAGAATGTATGTTAGGATGGCGTTAAACGTAGGTAGACTCACGCTTACAGAGGTAAGGCCTACCCCTATTAAAAAGTGATGCGAGCAACGAGCAGACGGATCACAAGATAGTATACAATTAATATCCTATGAAACTGGATAAACTATACGTTGCCAGATTAAAGTATTTTTCTTAAAACCTTTACCACAACTCGTGACAGTCAAGTCAGAGTCAAAGTCAGACAGAAATTTCGAATAAAAAACTCACTGTTTATCCACCAGCCTGTACCCGGGCGGGCACACAATGCGGTGACAGCGGTACGCGCCGCGCGTGTTGAGGCAGACCTCGTTCGTCGTGGAACCCGGGTCGCTGTGCGCGCACGGCGCTACGCCACTCTCGCATTCATCGATGTCTGTTTGGAAATGTTGAACTTAAATAACTCCATATTACAGTGTTGATGCCCACGTAAATGCTCACTATGCACGATACCAGTATCCTAGTTGGAAACATGAAACTTCGGAAGAAAATACGTGTTTTTTCGACCTTAAAAATTACAACAAAGGATGAATAGTGTTCCTTTGTGTTTTATTTCCCCGACGAATATAATGCGTTTCACGTCAGTTCTATGGAGCTGTGATTACATTCAAGCCGGCCTATTTGTATCCACACAGAGCTTTTTTTACCAATACAACTTCTGTTGTCCTCTGAGAGCCGGTAGCCGGGCGGACAGGCGCAGCTGTACGTCCCATGCTGGTTCACGCACTGCCCCACGCATAGGTTCTTAGATTTGTACTCTTTGCACTCGTCGATGTCGGAACATGTGCTGAAATTATTGATAGACTTAAATAACAAAAGAGAAAAGAGATTGCATCTATTATTTCATCTCATTAAAGTAGAATGAAGTACAAGAGAAGTGAATTGAACAAAAAAATGGGCAAAAGTATGAGTAGAGTGATTGATGAATCATCTAAGAGAATTAAAATATGGAAAAGAAGGTAGGAATTTTGTCTTAAAGCTGCGATAAGCTTACCGATTGTCCGGATTGAGACGATAGCCTCTAAAGCAGGAGCATCGGTAACTACCCCAGACATTGTTACATATTTGCGAACAGATTGCTGCTGAAGGTCCTTCTGAACATTCGTCCACATCTATGCACACCTGTAACATTTTATTTTTTAGATTTTTAATTTAACGTAATATTAAATTAGTTTGACCAGAAAATGTACGAAAATGGAATTTTAAAACTTTCTACTAATTTAGGATGTTGAAAAAATTATATATTATTAGCATTTAAAAAAAGATCTGTTTGTTAAACAATGTGAATCACCTTTTTTGAACATATTATTGGAATTGTAATTAATATTAGAATATACCTTGTCTGCTTTTGGAGCAGAACGGAATCCTTCATGACAGACACACTGATATGATCCCAAAGTATTTACGCAGTCAGCATTATGTGAACAAACCGGCTGTAATCCAAAAACACATCAATCAATTCTTTATTTTTGTTAATAATGAATATAAATAGACCTTTTTGTGAAGCAATTACTACTCCCAACGATAACTTACTGCGTCGCTTTTAAAGGTGAACCAATACAATTTATATAAAAAAACTATAATCCGTCTACTTAAATTATTTAGCATATGTTACCCAGGCCATTAATACGAATCTATTGACATACACACCTCATTAACTAAAATCGGACCAGTAGTATAGGCGCTATGGTGAAACAAACATACATAGACTGCTATAATCGCTTCAATTTGGCTTCGCCTTAGACGGGCAAAAATACGTTACTTGCAATTTATTGTTTTACAATAACGCAATAAATACTTACAACTCTCTCAGCCGCAGCACATTCGTCTACATCCTCACAGACATGGTCTCCCACGAGTCTGAACCCTGGACTGCAGCTGCAGGTGTATCCTCCATATAGATTGGTGCACTTTTGCATTGGCCCACATTGCGCCTCACCCGTGGCACATTCATTTATATCTTTAAAAAATAATGATGTCGGACTTTAATATTTTAAAGTTAATTTTATGAAATCATAAAAACTCCAATTCATTCATTAATTTAAAAGTAAATACGGGATATTACATTATGCCGTGATATTTTGGTTTTTGTCGCATTAAAAAGAAAACTATAAGTAAAGTCACGATTTAATAAAATGCTACAAATACTTTAGTTTACTAGCAACCAAAAAACACTATTTTTGAAAATACTTATATTATATAATATAATATTTTATCATTACTTCAAGTTGATTTAAAGCGTATTTTAATAAAAATCATGACTTACGGAATTGTGCTCAAAGATTTGACGAGATAACCTTATTGCATGTGTATCACGGAATGAGGGAAACTCAGTATTGTGTAATATTTGAATCTTTAAATTACAACAGGACCTAAATTTATTTATAAGTTTAATGTAAACAAGATAAGTAAGCCATAAAATTGAATCTGAAACGATAACTCCTAAGTTTTAATGTATAAAAGTATGGAGTATGCCATCGAAAACTAATAATGTTTTTTTATAAAAACCTAACACATAAGTTTTTTATACAATGTTATTTTTAATAACTGTTAAATGATCTTCCAATATATTAAGAACTTTTCTTTAAAAATTTGATTAAAACTTTTATTTTACTTCCGTAATAAAGTACTCGACTTTTATATGACTGTCCATCATTCCGGTATATATCCGGGAGAATAGTTAAATATATAAACAAATTAAAAAAAATAGGAGTCCATTATGTTTTTCGGGTTCCGTAGCGAAAATGGAAAAAAACGGAACACTTAGTATTACTGTAGAGAATATAATGGAAAAAATTTAATGGGGTCACTGCATAGGGGCCATTCATATATTACGTAAGACGCGGGGTACTCTATACAGATATATTTATAGGAGGGGGTTAAATTATGTAAGACGAATTTTGCTAGATTTAGAGTCGTTGTCTGATTGAAAATTGGCCATGGTCTAAATACCCAAATCGTCGCACGTAATAAAAATGATAATTATTGTTCATTTAACCAAAATCTGCTGTTAATTTCAGAGCAGGTCCTAGAGGCAACCTGCCAACTTGTCCCGTATCTGTCTTATTATACCATAATAAGACATATAGCGGTATATGCTAGGAAATTGACTTAATATGAAAAATTATAATAAAATGGTAGTTTTTTCTGAAGCTCTCGAGAACCTGCCATTAATTTGGCAGTAGCTCTCGTATATCATTTGATAGGCCTTCAAAAATAGCATTGACCCTCTTTTATTATTTTTTTCCTATTTATTTCTTTGCGTAATCTATCTGCTTGCTTTGTGTAATTTCAATTCAGTATTGTATTATTGTAGATGGTACCAAAATATACGCCGGGGGGTCACCACTAAATCGTGTTACGTAATAAATGAATTGATTTACATACAATGACTTCAAATATTTTTTAGCCAAAATGTACGAGGCAAAATAATATCCTATATCCATCTTAAGAGAACAGTCTTCAAAATAAAACAGTTTCCACGTCAAGTACTTTCGTATTTTTTAAAAATCTTTCCTCGAAGTTGAAAGTGTCTTATTACTAAATAATTATCGACTTGTACGCTATGTAATGTAAATTCATTTCTATTACATTCTATTATTGTATTTTAAGTTTGTGAATAAAGATTTTGTATTTGTATTTGTATTACATCAGTCATTGGCGTTACTTTTTTCACTGTGTATAATGAAATGAAGAGTACCTTCACATGAATTGTCTGGCCCTAATCTTGTTCCTGACGGGCAGAGTGAGGGTGGAGGATTTTGCACTTCTTTTTCAACTGGCAGTTCTGGAGATAGCACCGGGCGGGGTGGAGGAAAATCTGAAAACAATAAGAAACTGATTTGTATTTTCTCAACTAAAGCACTAAACTGAGGTTTTTGACAAATCCTCTACTACTAACTACTATTATAAATCTGAAAGTTTGTGAGGATGGATGGATGTTTGTTACTCTTTCACGAAAAAACTACTGAACGGATTTCGATGAAATTTGATACAGTAGTAGATTAGGCTCTGGATAAAAGGCAGGCTACTTTTTATCCTGAAAAAGTACAGTTTTCCCGTGGGATACTGTATTTACGCAGGCGGAGCCGCGAAAAAAAACTTGTATATCAATATTTATGTCGATTTTATTGAAATTCGTACCTGGTTCGTTGCCGTATCCTGGTGGAAACTGTCCGGGATCTCTGATTGGTACACATCTGTGTCTGCTGCTATCAAAAGTCCAATTGGGTAAGCAGTCGCATCTGTATCCACCGTCTGTGTTGACGCATATTTCCACAGATGCACAGTTTGCTTGACCAATGCTACATTCATCCACATCTATAAAATATTCAATTATTAAGCTATATATAATATTAATTTTAAAGAAACACTTTATATAATAACAAATGGTTACCTTCACATTGGCCGCTTTGTGCAATATAAATATATCCTATATCACAATCACTCCTTGGTCTAAATGGACGAGGTTTGATGTGTCGGTAATCAGGATATCCAAAGAAGTAGCCTAGAGTCATCATAAACAAAATATGGTCAATTTCTACACATAGTACCTATATGTATTACACATTGTAGGTCTGATGTTTCTTTGATCATAATTCATAAAATTATTAATTTTCAAAAAAAAGTAACAGGTTCCTTGCAACTTACTTCTCGTAGAAGATGAGGTCGGTGCTGGCGTTGTTGTGCTTGTCGTTGTAGTGGAAGTCGAGGTTGTTGTAGATGAAGGTAATGTAGGGGCTGGAATAGGAATGCACAGCCCTGAATCTCGCCAAAAATTTGGATTACAAACACAGTGGTAGCCCCCTAATGTGTTGCGGCAATCTTCCGTTAGTCCAGAACAACTGTGCTGATTTGTGGCACACTCGTCAATATCTGTCAGTATAAGAGATTCATTTAAATTATTAATTATTTAAAAACATGTTAATGGTATGTATTATCAGGGAATCAAATTCATAGGCAGGTAGAGTATTCTCATAATTTATTTGTGTTATAATAACCATATATGCAGTCACAATACAATTCTAAATCACATGTCAGTTAGAAACCATAATATTATTGTACTACAAACAAATAATGATAACGGTCAACCTGCTTATAAATTAAATTCCATGATGGTACATAAAAATATTCTAATAAAAATAGATGTTTTATACTGTCATATTAAACGATGCTTTACCATTGCAAGCACCAAAGGAATCCATTACAAATCCCACTTGACAATCTGCTGGTTTTTCATTTATTTTAGTCCATTTATTTTTAGGTACTTTATTTGTATCTAGTACAAGAGATCCATCATCTCTTCTATCAGCATCTACCGTTGTAGAATCTTGTCCAATACTAATATTAACTAGTGTCGGAGATGTAGGTTTGTCAGGTGTTGGACTGTAGGTAGATTCTGTTACATGTGATATATCATTTCTCTCAGTATTAGGCGTCTTTGTGTCAGTTTGTTTAGGCACATAATATATAATAGGTTCTCTTGCATTAAATGGATTATATAATTTCACGTCGGGATTTCCAGGTATTTCTTCTTCAGGTAACATCTGTATTGTTGGAATTTCAATTTCATTATTTATCGTTTCCTCTTGATTGTTTTGTTTATTAGTAGGTTCCTCAAACCCGATATCAGGTTGAACTACTGGAGGCTCAAACGGCTTAGGAGTAGTGGTGGAAGTTGTAGTTGATGTTGTGGTTGAAGTAGAGGTTGAGGTCGAGGTGGAGGTTGATGTTGAGGTCGACGTTGATGTTGAAATCAAAGTTGTAGTAGATTTTGTAGTAGGCGTCGTTGTAACTATTTCATATTTGGTTTTATTTACTTCCTTTTCATCAACTTCTTCTCTGGTAAGGTAATATGAAGTAAGTTAATTTGCTTTATACTTAACTGTTATTTAAATATTAAATTAATTAATATTAATAAAAAAAGGAAAAATTAATAGTATTTAGAAAAACACGTATTTTTGTAAATAATTAAACGTAACAGAGCAAGAAACAACACTTACTCTGAGTCATAATAATATTCATATTCCGCTTCTTGTGGTTTAGCTGGCGTTGGTGCTGGTATGGTAGTATTCTTCTGACATCGAAAAGAGCCAGGAATGTTAATACACTGATACTCTGGACCTGCGCGATCGCAGTTGTGTCTGCCGAGCGCGCATTCATCAATATCTACAATTATTGTTAATTATTTTACTTAATAAAATTAATAACTTGCTCGTTGGATTTTCAACGCCAAACCAGGGGAATTAAAAATTATTAATAGACCTATATTGTTAGTTATTAATTTCTTTGAACCAACCTTCGCATTTTCCGGAAGAGTGGTGTAAGATATAACCTGTGCCGCAGGATATGAAACGGATGCACAGGTATGATCCAACTGTGTTATCACATCTTTGCGACTCTGGTATACAGTCATTTTGATCTGTGGCACACTCGTTTATATCTGAAAATTAGGTTTGAACAAAATTTTAAGATCGACTACGATTTATCGTGTTTAGTTTCAACTCTTTCTTAATTTCATTTCATGAAGAGGATATTTTAGATCTTAATTATTAATTTAGTAATTACCAGTACAAGATCCAATTATAGGATCCAATTCAAATCCGAGCTTGCACCGACACTCATGACTTCCATTAAGGTTCAAACAATTTTGATGCTGATCACATAAGTGAGTGCCTTCTACACATTCATCAATATCTGAAAAATATGTAAAAAATTATAAGACACTGATACACCTACTTGTTAAAAAAATCGCAAACATAATATTATACCAAGTAATAGGTATTAAATTGTAAAATTTTAATTCAGATTTTATTTTCCATTTGTGATTTTTAATTCAGATCAATGGAGAAGTGGAGCTTATCAATAAATTTTAATCATATTTTATATGAATATTCGTTGAAATGAGTTAAAATATTACAATAACTCCACCTACCACAAATATGTGATCTATGACGTTATAATTGAGGTGTGATTTACATTACTTACATTTACATCTAAACTTATTTAATATTTAGCCGCCGTAGCAAATTGTTTCATAGTAAAATTCCCTGTGTTCTTTAGGTAGCATCAAAAAGTCACCATTAAATTGTAATAAAAAAACTTACCTTCACATGTATTTGTGTTCTTGTCTAATCTCATTCCTTCAGGGCACTTTACTAAATGGCTTCTAAAAGAAAATAATGAATATATAAATATTGTGCAATATGTAGGTATCTTACTAAACCAAGAATCATCTTCATTCGTGACATCACTCACGGATACACAAAATAAAAGAAAGCCTTACCCCGTCCCAGGTTTCGTTCTACAATCATACTGTCCAGGCACATTTACGCAAATTTGATCAGGTCTACAAATATCCTCCCCATCTTCACACTCATTAATATCTTCACATTTATTGGTCAAAGCATTAGCTTTGAATCCCGGTGGACAGTGTTTCGAAGCTTTGTTTTGACAGTAGAAATCACCATGAGTGTTGATACAAAACTGAGACAATTTATTACAGTCGTCCTCGGACCTGGCACATTCATCGACATCTGGAAGAAAGAGTCGACATATTTACCTAATTCATATACAATATATTCAAATCAGATTCCTAACTGCCAAACCGTGACTTCAACTGTTTTTGAACATGATATTTCTAACTATATTACCTTCACATTCTTCGTTTAATCCAGCTTTAAAGCCAGTTGGACAACGATCTTCCTTCGACAGTGGTTTATTCCCTAAATTTACTGGGTCACCGTAAGCACCACCACATTTGTATCCACCAATAGTGTTTTCGCATAGGTAACTTGGGCATGGTGGATTTGGTAGTTTACATTCATTTATATCTAGAAATCAGATTATTAAACTTGGATTTGGAAGAAATTGTTCAATCAAAACTTTTACTGCTTATAACTTACCATCGCACGCATTGTTGGCTAAATTCCTTGCAAATCCGGCAGGACATTGTCCTTTTTCTTGACTAGCTTTTGGAGTCTTTAGAGGAATACATTTATACGAGCCCAGAAAATTGAAACATTTTGTATTTTGTAGGCACACTGGTGGATCTAATGTGCATTCGTCTACATCTACAAATCAAGGATTATTATTAGCTAGGTATGTTTTTTCTTATCAAACTCATTTTATTTCTAGAGTTTCTGGATATTTTTTTCTACACACCTTCACATGACTTTCCATCGGCCTTCAACCTGTATCCTCTAATACATGAGCATTTTACTTCTACACCATTATCATTACACTTATGCTGGCAAGGATTACGTAGCTTGCAGCGATTCTTTGTTACCTGAAAATTTAAATTCAAGATGTATAATAAAACATAACAGATACAAAAGTAACTGTTACAATGCTTTAAAATTGTAGATTAAGGATTTTTAGAATGAAGTCGGATTCATCTGCCTCTCGCGGGATTTTTGCTTTTGTCTTCATTAATTTTCCTTGTAAATGTCAAATATCATACCTCTTTACAATTTCTTCCGTCAGGCATAAGCATGAACCCAGGCTTACATTCACATTTGTACGAGCCAGGTATTGGAATACAGTGATGAGCACATAGCTCATTGGGAGCATATTCTTCACACACTGACGCTATATCTGAAATTATAATTTAAAGAAACTGTAGTCTTATGTAGCTTAAAAACTCAGAACCCGCAGACTTGCGTGGTAGACTACAACCTAACCATCCGCACATTGAGGATTGTTTCGAGCCCAACAAGGACGTTAGTAATCATATAATGATAAAAATGAAAGTTTGAAAAGAGAAAAGCACGTCTTAGTATCAAAATTTTATAATTCGCTTACCATCGTCACCAGGTTTGCTTGAAATTGTAACGGAATTTTTACTATGAACAACGGGTTCTTGCTTGAGACTTTCGTGTGTTTTAGTCGCATCCTGAAAAAAATTATCTAATTTTGAATTGTATGAATTAAAGAGAATGCTATTTCTTTTTATACTATTTTATACGATTAATGAAATTAAAAAACGAGCTGCATCCTTGTTAATTTTATTTTAGAGTTATTTATAAATGGGATATACATAATTAATCCTGCGAACAAAAAACAAGTTGGCGACTGCACATGAGCATATTGTATTACTGAATTTGGCAGTGAATTAATATGTTGGTGACTAAATTACTAAGCTGGCGAAAGCACTCACGTGACAAAAAATACAAAAATCAGCAGATAAAAAGTGGCGAAATTTAATCCAAATTGGCACCGAAATTTATAAGTTTGCGACTTAGTTTCCGAGTTGGTGACTATTATACGATGTTAGCAGCTATAAAACCAGACTGGGTTGATAGATTAATGGCTGTTAAAAATTAAATTTGCAGCATACGGAAAATCGCCTTTCATCCACATTCGTAACTGAAGTTTTGTAATCAGCTATGAACAAGGAATTTTCTTATCGTTTGATAACCAGCTACGAAAACAGAATTAAATTTCTGTTTTTGTAACTGGTTTTCATAACCAGCTACCAAAAAAGGATTATTTTTCTCTGTTCATAACTAGTTACCAAAACAGAATTGCATTCATTTTTCGTAATTTAAAATTGAAATATCATTTATGTCTTTGAAATGTCCGAGATTCGAATAATGTTTTAATGCTAAGAGAAAAATATTAATCTCCTTCAGTTACGAATGTGAATTAAATGGGTTAAAGGGCAGTAGACAGTGAAACATGTGGAGATGGAAGCAATTGAACAAAAATCTATAGAATTTGTACCAACTAAACGAGGGGGTATGAAACTGCTCTATGATGGTCGGCAATACCATTTAAGAAAAAAATACACCAATGCAAGTAAATTTTATCAATGTTACAACTTAAGAGGCTGCGGTGGTAATGTAACACTTGACAATGAAAATAAGATTATAAAAGAAAATCCCCATGACATTTATAAGTGCCTACCTAATTATATATTATTAACAATTTAGTTATAAAAAAAGGCCAAAATTTAAAAACTAATGTTAGTAATAATTAAGAACCTATACAGAAACAATATGAGGAAATGATCTCAGAGCTCCTGGATGTTGGTGCGGATTTAGTATGCACTCTACCAGAATTCAATAGTGTAAAAACTGGTCTGTACAATTCAAGAAATAAAAGTTTAGGTGTGTCAAAATTACATTATAAGTCTCATAAAGAGGTAATAATACCAAAAAAATTTGACAATTTTCTACTGGCTGACTATCAAGATACAAATGCATATAAAGATACAAGAATACTGGTGGTTTGCTGTCCTGATATTACAAACATTTTTATTAATTTTGAACACTTTTTCATGGATGGTACTTTTAAATCGTGTCCACCGTTTCAGCAAATATATTCTATTCACGGATACAACAAACTTTAAAAAAACGTTGTTCCTTTGATCTTTGCATTCCTTCCGAATAAAACAGAAAAAACATACGAAACATTATTTGAAATTATTAAAAGTAGGTAAACGTACCTACATGGAACCCCAAAAAAATTACGCTTGACTTCGAAAAAGCAGCCATGAAGGCAATTAAAAAAGTTCTTCCAAAATCTACTATAAAAGGTTGTTTTTATCATTATTGTAACAGTCTCTTTAAGAAGGCTAAGGCGTTGAGACTAAAATCTCGAATTCTAAGACGGCATGTTGCTAGATATGCTGGCTTAGCTCGATTACCATTAAATAAGATTTTGTCGGGCTACAAATATATAATGCAAAGATTACCTAAAAGTCAGAAAATAGAATATTTTAACATATACTTAAGTTTTGGTTAAGTGATGTTAGTTTTATTATGAAATGGTGCTGCTATAAAGAAGATATCAGAACTACCAACCATCTTGAAGGATGGCACTCTAGGCTTAATAAGTATATAGGGCGTAAAAATCCTTCTCTGGCTCATGTTCTGGAAGTTTTAGTAAAAGAGACTAAGATACGTAGGCGAAGGCGTGTACGTAATAAAACTAATAAATGCCAAAATTATTTAGAAATAGACGCTGAAGTCAATTCGGCCATTGAAGTTTTAGAAAATAATATTATAACTGTTGGACACTGTCTGGAAATTATTTCTCCATATAAGATTTAGTACTCGTATATTATATGTATATACGAGAGAGGTTTTCGCCTTATTAGTTTTCCTGTAAACATAAGTAACAAATATAATAATTAATTTTGTAATAATTACTTTTATTTGCGTTTAATTATAAAAATATATACGTATTGCAAATTACGAAAAAAATATAAAAATCTTTCGTCATTGTGTGTTTTTAAGTTTTATGAGTTACGAAAAATAAATGCAATTCTGTTTTGGTAACTAGTTATGAACAGAGAAAAATAATCCTTTTTTGGTAGCTGGTTATGAAAACCAGTTACAAAAACAGAAATTTAATTCTGTTTTCGTAGCTGGTTATGAAACGATGAGAAAATTCCTTGTTCATAGCTGATTACAAAACTTCAGTTACGAATGTGGATGAAAGGGAAAATCGTACTACGTCGTCGTATCGTACGTAATACGTAAAAATTTTTGGATACTGTTGGAGTTTGTTTTCCTTTGGTTGTTGGTGTGTCGTTTTCAAGGTTTTTGGGGGTGCAGTATAATATTAAAATTAAATCCATTTTGTAATTCCAAAATGATGTACAATTTTTACATTAAAATTAATATGGGTGTCCTTTTCTAGGTTTCTGGGGTTGCTGATTATAAAATTGTCTTCCAATTTCAATTTCCAAAATGGAGAAATTTCATTCTTTGTTAAAATGACATGAAGATTGGACAATTAGGATTGATGATTATTAACACAGTATGTTATGTAGCTATGTAAGCTATAGAAATGTTTGGAATTTCTGGATATTCAAAAAAAACTCATTATAAATAAAATACGTGGTATCGGAATTACTTGGGGGGAGGAAATTTTCATATTTTTTTCAGTAGGATAGAATACCTGTTCTCGAGATAGAAGCGAAAAAAAATATCGCAATGCTCTACTTTGAGATACGAACGATGTATAAAGCTATAGAAATGTTGGAAAATTCAGGATTTTCAAATTTAGTTTTCTCCAATCAAGAAGAAAATATGTGATTGCGGGGTTACTAAGGGTGAGGGAATTTTCATTTTTTTCAGTAGGATGCACCGTTTCCGAGATAGAAGCGATTATATAAAAAAATATGGCAATGCCTACTTTGAGATACGAGCGATGTATAAAGCTATAGAAATATTGGAAAATTTAGGATTTTCAAATTTCTTTTGCTCCCATCATGAAGAAAATGTGTGGTTGCGGGGTTACTTAGAGAGAGGAAATTTTTATTATTTTTCAGTAGAACGCACCATTTTTGAGATAGAAAAAATGTACAGAAATTAAAATATATCCACCAGTTTGAAATTTAAAAATAAATGTTTTTTTTTAATTAACATCCCCTAAACCTATAAAAGGACACCTAGATTCATTTTATTCATTCATATAAAATAAATGTCCGCTATCTTTTAAATTCAAACTGGATATCATTTTTATATTCAGCATCCCTAAAAACCTCGAAGACGACACTCGTATCAATTTTACAGAAAAATAAATATTCGCCATTTTGAAGTTTCAAAATTAATCTACATAATATCTATACTCCCCGAAACCGAGAAAAATTAAAAATAGGAATTTTGTACGCTCCTTTAAGTTTCTTTTGAGTGCGCTCGTTTCACTGCTTATTATGTTTTTTTAATTACCTACATCAGGGAAAATATTATTAGGTCCTTACATATGAAATTGGTGTTTTATCGTACTGGCCACTTTCATCTCAAATATATATTTTGAGATCAAATTTTCATTTATTTCTTTGGTTAGGTTTTTCCAATTTCAAATTTATACCGCTATTTACTCATGCATTTGTGTTTCGAAAACCGTAATTCATTTGTTTTTTCCTCTTTTGGCTTTTTCTTTGCGTCATTCTGTTTACAAAATGGAAAACTTGAAATATCGTATTATTTTCGAGTACGAGTTCCACCGTGCCACCAGTGCAGCAGAAACGGTTCTAAGGATTAATGATGTGTAAGGCGGCAGTGTCGCAAAAGAAAACACAGTGCATTTTTGGTTCGAATGTTTTCGTTCTGGAAATTTCGACCTGCCGAACAAGCCCATTGGACGGCCGGAGGCCAAATTTTATAATAAATAATTGAAGGCTATTGTGGAAGCGGATCCACAAACCACGTCCGAGTTAGATGCAGGCAGGCACAGGCAGTGATAAAACTGTTTTTAAATCCACTTGAAGCAAATTGGGAAGGTGAAACAGCTTGAAAGGTGAGTACCATATGAATTGAGTGCAGCAAACCGACAAATGCGCGTCGACCCTGCGTTACATTACTCAACCAGCACAATAATGAAGGGATTTTAAATCGAATCATTACCTGTGATGAAAAGTGGAGCCTGGACGATAATCGAAAACGCTCATCGCAACGGCTGAACCCTGGCGAATAAGCCAAAGCCTACCCTAAGCAAAAATTGACTCAAAAAAAGATACATGTGAGCGTTTGGTGGACTAGTGCTGGTGTCGTTCACTACAGCTTTCTTAAATCTGACCAGACGATTACGGCTGATGTCTATTGCTAGCAACTGCAAATCATGATGGAAAAGCTAGCTGCTCAACAACCGAGGTTGATCATTCGCTCTAGGCCATTGCTGCTTCAGGACAACGCTAGACCACACACTACACAACAGACGGCTACCAAATTAGAAGAGCTTCTTTTGGAATGTCTAAGACATCCACCGTACTCCCCAGACCTTGCTCGAACAGATTTTTTCGAAATTTGGATAACTTCTTGCAAGGGAAAAAATACAACTCCAAATGGGGCAGTCCAAAGCGCCTTCAAAGATTTTATTGATTCCTGTCCGAATGGTTTTTTTAGTAAAGGAATCAAAGAACTACCTATGAGATGGCAAAAGTATATACTTTGATTAAATAAATATATTATGTTTAAAAAAATCGACTTTTTGTTCCGCCTTTACAAAACGCCAATTTCATATGTAATGATCTAATATAATATGTGCCTATTCTTAAATTTGATGTATAAGTACTCTCAAATTATCGCCAAGATGGTTATTTGTTCGCTAAAATGATATATGTCTGCCAGTTTGGAATATTCATTGAAAAAAACTGGTATTAATTAGTCACCAGATTTGAAATTTTTTGTACCTTATATTCTTTCGCCAACTTGGTAATTTAGTATTTAATATTCGGTTTTTTCACACCCAAAATTTTATTGTTTTGTCGCAAGTTTAAATACATGCCTTTATAAATAAACAATTATATGAAGTAAACATTACAACGGGTTGAAATATTTTACGGAATAACGGAAGGAGAGACTAGGTACACTCCCCATCCACAGAGCCTGTATGGGCAATACCTACTTTCACAGTAGTTATGTCTGTAGTATCTTAGTAACAAACTTTTCCAAGTTATTAGAATCATCAGATAAGGCACTTTTTTAAATAGTGGACGATAAATGATTTTAGTTTGCAATAAATTTTTTAACCGACTATAACCGAAAATATATATTATATATTTTGTATGTTCAACGATAACTCCGCCGTCTGTAAACCGATTTTCAAAAAATTTTTTTGATGGCAAGGTTATAATCCGAAGTTGTTCTCGTTGTCACCAAAGTGGTGACCTGATGATGGCATCTATGAGGAATCGAGGGAACTCCTCGAAATTTATATGGAGACATATAGTGATTTTGACTTTTTCTGAAGTGACCCAAGCATATGCTACCAAAAAGTAAGACTTTGTACTAAGGTATACCCTGGATTCAAAAGTACTGAACAGAACTCCTGACTCCTTATAGATAGATGTTTGGGGATTTCGGCGTTGTTGGAAGAACTGCAAGCATATGCCACTATGTCAATTAAAGTAATCATCATCATCACCACCATAATTACACCATACATCATCACATAATGATGATATAAATGGGTACTTCTCATAGTATTTTACACCGACACTGATATCTTTGAACTCTGCCGTTTATGGACCGATTTTCAAAATTATTTTTTTGATCTAAAGGGTATAGTAAAGCAGCATAATCCGAAGTTGGCCCCGTTGTCACCAAAGTGGTGACCTAATGATTGCATCCATGAGGAGTCCAGGGTACTCCTCGAAATTTATACTTCAGAAAAAGTCTTTAAGAAAAAGACTTTTTCTGAAGTAACTCAAGCATATGCTACCAAAAAGTAAGGTTTTGCACCAAGGTATATCCTGGATCCAAAAGCACTGAACAGAACTCCTCAGTTTTGAAAGATACGCGTTTGGAAATTTCGACATTGTTTAAAGAACAGCAAGCATATGCCAATATGTAACTTACAGTAATCATCATCACTACATAGTATAAAACAAAGTCGCTTTCTCTGTCCCTATATCCCTATGTATGCTTTAATCTTTAAAACTACGCAACGGATTATGATGCGGTTTTTTTTTAATAGATAGAGTGATTGAAGAGGAAGGTTTATATGTATAATAACATTCATTAAATAGTGCAGAAATACTGTTATTTTTGAGGTTTCTAATCTGTGTGTGATGTCGTAAATAATTACATTTTTTCCGCTTACATTGCAAACGGTGGCGTAACCCTACGAGATAGATCAAAATAATGTACTACAGTTTTGTTCATAATAAAAAAGCCTACAAAAAAGTCGGCGATAGCATATATCTATCTCTTAGGGATAACCCACAGTAACCATTTTTTTATCCTTTATTTTGATTTAAATTTAATAGCTTATTTACGAAGCGATTTTAAACAATACAGCATTAATCCTTATCCAATTTAGTACCTTAAATACATTGTGCATTTAATATAGATCAATATGGCCCTGTATATAATGTACTTTAAATGAATATTTTCAAAGATATTACAGATTTAAAATGCAGGGACATGTCTCGGCGGCACTCGCGAGTCGCGACTCGGTGCTCGCTCAACGATGCAGTTCTATGTGGAATATCCATAGAGGTAGTTGGCCAGTTTTGTTGGAATGTCAAATTATATTTGAATGGCAAATTAAATAATTATTCACTACGTAGTATAAAACAAGTCGCTTTATCTGTCTGTCCCTATGTACCTATATTGTATGCTTAGATCTTTAAATCTAAGCAACGATTTTTGATGCGGTTTTTTTAAATAGTCTTTTTATACTCAAGCGCGATAGATATAATAATATAATGTATATCAAGCGGTCGCGCATGTCGCGTCGAAGTGATAGGGTCCCATTTTTAACCATTTGCATTGGGTAAACCTATAAACATTTTCAATATTGTATCAGAAGTAGGTATATTGCTGTAAATAGATTCGCCGAAGTAGTTTTTTCTCCAAGAACACTATACTACGCGGGCGAAGCCGTGGGCAAAAGCTAGTCAACTTATATACAATACCTAGTGGAATCTTGGCGCGTATTCAATTATACATTTGATAGTATATTTTAAAAGTTGTTTAAATGTGTTAATAATACTATAACAAATATGACTAAAACGGGAAAAAATATTGTTTATAACAAAAAAAAAACCGACTTTCAAAGTAAAAATACACAAAAAAGTATGAAAAAAATCTTATTTTCTAAATAATTCCCCTTTTAAATTCGGCTAAAATTTTAACTATTTCTCTACACAATCTTCATAATTTTGAAGTCAGTACCAGCCAACTTAAACGTGAGCTCTATAAAATAATGATTTATCAGGATATTATGAAGGGGATTAGGTTTAAAAAACAAAAGGGGAGATTAAGTGTCCCTAGTCTCCCCATTCGTATTTACCTGGCAACATTTTGTAAAAGCATCCCCAGGCAGTAACTCCTCAGCGCTTTTACCTTTGACTAGTACAGAACATGAGGATGGACCTTTCAGCTTGCCAATTGCGGAGCCGGACAAGCACTGCTCGCAGCATTTCTGAAAATAAAATTATCATTACTGTTCTGCAGAAGAATTTAAAACTTCGATTACTTCATTTGGGATTGTTTTTATAATAATATCAGTAAAATTATAATAACAGTGTTTTAATATGACTTGTAAGAAACGAACACAAAGCGAATTTGAAATTGAAAATGCGTAATACGCTGGTAGAGGTAGATATAAATATTTTTTAACGTTTTTGTGTTATTCTAAAACTCTATGCGTTCTCGAATAATTCCGAATAACAATATTATCTGGGCGTATACCAACATGATATTCCTCGAGCCTCGGTTATGGAAAAGTTATACAATAGACGTTTTCTGATAATCTTAGATGAATATTTGCTTTACATTATGGTATTACGCTAGGACTGTGTAAATATTTAGATACCTACTAAGACTGCGGTCATATTATAAGGCTAAAGAGATTCACATAATGTGGAAAAACGCCTTTTTTTAGTTATCTACTTGTTATTAAGTCTTAAGAAATGAGATGCATTTATACACTAACCTAACCTAACATCATGGTTTATAATATTCCAATAAGGTGATAATCATCAACACATACTGAATGGTTGTAACAATACATATTGAAAGTAGATATTCTATTCAAGCTAGGTACATTTTTGAAACTACTTCGCGGTTGTACCTTTTATTATAAAACCGCTTCATCCTGCAACGTAGTCGTGGCCTTAGCAGCACAAGAGATATTACAAAAATGTTATCTTTACTATGGGCGATAAGTACACCTAATTACCTACTAAAGATGGTATACTAACCCAAAGCACGTAACTTCCGTCTAGCTCAAACTTCAACTGAATTTGCGAGAAATTACTTATTTTGGAAGGAAACTATATAGTTTGAAGTTTAACAACAACAATTATTTAAATACTTCAAATGCTAAATGTTTATAGTTTATGCTGCTGTGTTTATTTAATAACAATACTTTGACAAAAATAATGTTGGTGTGCATTTTTTTGGCCGAGAATTGTATTATCCTACTAAGTACTATTATAAATGAGAAAGTTTGTGGGGATGGATGATTGGATGGATGGATGTTTGTTAATCTATCACAAAAATACAACTGAACGGATTTTGATGAAATTTGATATAATAGTAGTTTAGGCTCTGGATTAAAACGGGCTATTATATTCAAATTTTATCCCAAAAAAGTACACTGTTCCCGTGGGATACTGTATACATAAAGTTGCAATTAGAAATATAGAGGCGATGAGAAATGGCGTACTATAATTTTAAGAATCTAGAGCTTGCAAATAATTTAGTAACATTGATCCTGACTCCCATTGATTATCCCAGTATTTGTGTGGCTTTGTGTGAACATGATAACGGATATTCTCTATCACATTACTCGAAGTACATTAAAATCCTCCACAACGTGTGTTTGTTCACATGCGACATTCACTTTTTAAATCGCTGACTCAACAAACGTAAAGCGGCTGTTTTTAACAAGTTTCTAGCCATTGCATCAAATTGGCAGGAAGTGTGGGAAAAGTTAAATGGCAAAAATAATACGATATCTACATTTAAAATATTAAACTTCCGTTGTTCAAGAGTTGAATATTTTCACGAGCAAGTTGTGGATAATAATTAAAGGTTTTATAATATGTCTCGTTTGAGATATCCCACCCAAAAATGTACTGAACGTGAACATTAGTCTGTTAATTGTTTGTGAAGCGAATCAAACAACGTTAGAAGTATTTTAATTACATAATTTTGGCGAACATTCTATTAATCTGTAAACATAACATGAAAAGTATATTATGCTCGTTACCTTAGCATTTTTCTTCGTAGAGCTGCAAGATCTGGCAGCCGTGGCAATGGAGATACCATTTATACAATCGCTCTTCTTCCTGGAGCAAATGGTTTATTTAATATGGTTTATAATAAAATATTATTACATTTTATCTAAGGATATTTAAAGGGTGATGTATGGCTCCATACTGCGTCCAATTGGCATGACGCTGCCGATTGGATCAATTAGAACTGATTATATAAGGGCGTGGATTGACATGGCAGTTAGACGTATGTGGTGTATATGGACAAACTGTAGATTGGATCAAGGCTACAGCGTGACGCCGTCCGGACGATCGGTAGTATGGTGTATAGCTACCCTAAGCGTACTGCCTGTATTCTTGTCAACTAATGTGAAAGTGGCATTAAAAGCCCATTCATACTCTCGTCGAAAAGTAACGTGAATGCTGCACACCTACACCTTTTCCCACTCGCGTGAAGATTTCTGACGCGAAAGACTCTCCACTAATCTTCGCCGGAAGTCTGGATGCCGTAGAGGAAGTGTCGTAAAAAGAAAAAAACTAATCCTTATTCGTCTTTTGGGAAACAATAATCCAGTTGCGTTAATCGGAGTTTGCAAAAACTACAACAAAAAATTCCACCATGTGTTATCGAACCAGCTGTTGTGACTTGTGCTTGAAGGATGTACTTTTGCCCATGACCCGAATATACAGTGTCCCACATTCGGTTTTCCTTGAGTAATATCATTATTTTAATAATAACATTATGACTATTGTAATTTCTATGTATGTATGTATGTATGGAACTTATCTACGCTTACTTCTAAAATACTGAAAAGACTCTAATAACCGTGTTTTAATGACGTGATACTATCAATCAGTCGCATAATGTCGGAAAATAGTTACTTCAAATGATATGTAACTGCTCCATAATATTTCATGACCGCATTTTGGCATTAGTTTTATTGCATGTCTACATGTCTACACTAGACATGCTTTTGGGCACTGTCTAGAACGGCAAATAGGTAAGGTCATGTTCTCGAATAGAGCTATGATTACTGTAGACAAGCCCCACAGCTTCGTTTGCATGGAACTATTAATGGAAACGGAACCCTCAGATTTATCTTACGGTTTAATTATATTTTAGTAGCCTAAGTTACTCTTTATAACATCAGCGGTCAAAAACGGTCGGTCGTTTCAGAGATTAGGCGGAGCAAACAAACAATAATATAGTCAGCAAAACATACAAAAAAATGCTTTTTTTGGTGTAGGTACCCAATATACTATCATAATATTATGCATTTGGTGCAAGGCTGTTAATTTGAAATTATTTGGACATTTGTTTGTATAAATAATATAATAGAACTTACTGGAAATACTCCTTGCAGCAGTGGTCCATGGCGAAAATACATAGCGATCCAAACTCCGATGGCACATCAGGAGGACTGGAGGAGGAGCAGTCCTCCAGGGTGTGGTTGCTGGCGTACGAGGTGCCCTGGTTGCAGCACAGCTGGGTGATCTCCGTCATCTGATCACCTATGGAACCTGGAAGTAGAGTCTAAATTAGAGCCTTTAGTATAATAATATCTATGGACACTATACCACGTCTATCTGGCCCCGTGCTAAGTACTCGAAGAACTTATGTTACGGAGACCAGACAACGAGAAATAATATACTTCTCTTTGTCTGGTCTCCGTAACTTCTTATTTATTATACATATACCCCCTTACTAATAAAAAGATTTACACAATGGATAATTTAAACAACGTTGCTGTCTTTGTCTGTCAAGTGACTTTTCCAACGCATCAGACAAAGACAGCAACGTTGTTTAAGTTATCCGTTGTGTAAATCTTTTTATTGGTAAGGGGGATAATATTTAAGATTCTTATACACACTCTTTTATACACATATTTAACACACATCCATGACCCAGGAACACAGGAAAGCTTTTCATTCCTTTGGCGGGATTCGAACCCGCGACCCTCAGCTTGAGCACCAGCGCGCTCAACCACCGAGCCACAGAGGTCGATTTGGTGAAACAAAGAATATGAATTTACACTTTACATAAATTTATGTTTAATATAATGTCATTTTAGGTACTTTATTGATTTCTACGTATTTATATTTTATGTCAATATTTAAACTATGATTAATTTTTCAATTATGTTTCTTTATCTTTCGTAAACAAAGAATAAAAATAAAAGATAGACATTCCAGAAAAGTTACAGTCGCAATATAAATCATTTGAACAATAAAGAGTTTTAAACTATAACTCATAAACCTATTTCCCAATATGTCCCCAATACTGTAGAGAGAAAGAGAGAGATGAAAATAAATTATATGTCGTTATTGATTTATGTACAATCATTTTTCAACTGTGAAGACAAATTTAAAATCTATTTAAAAACCCATTGACACATTAAATCATTACTGCAGTGTTAAGGTTCGATTAAATGCTTCATTAATAATCTTTGGACCTCGTTGAGCTTTTTTACTACGCGATAAAGAAGCGTTCGTGCGAACGAGGGCTTAGACTCGGCGCAGACAAGCGAGACAAGCGACAAAACAAGCGACTAATTCTATGCATTATTAAAACTGTTCAATTTGCAATATGGCTGTAGTGTCAGGTTTGATGTGTAAACTGCAACGCACGATTTGATGTGTAAACTGCAAATTGAACCGTTTTAATTACGAAAACTTAGCTTCTGAGTGCTAAGTGTCAGTTTTTCTTTTCGCATTAGATCGTGAGCGCGTTTGGCGTTTACTAGGTATTTGTATGTGATTTGTACAGCGCCACCTAGTTGTAAACGCGACAACTAGGTCGAATCACATACAAATTCCTAGTAAACGCCAAACGCGCTCACGATCGAATGCGAAAAGAAAAACTCACACTTAGCACTCTGTTCACAAGCTTTTATATAGATTTGTCGCACTGTGACTTCTGGTAACTCAAAAGTCAAAATGTATGTCAATTTATTAGCAAGGGCGACCAGTCGCGATCTTTTGTGACCCGTCTGCGCCGAACCTCACACAGATTAATCATTATTTTAATTTCTGCATATCGATAAAGTGTGTACAGTTTAGATTTATTTAATTAACGTTTACATGTGGGAGAGCCATGTTTTGGCGCGAATGGGCCGGTTCGACTGGATAAATACCACGGCCTCACAGATAACGCTCGTGCGATCCGTCGATCGTTTTCTGGTCAATTTGATTAAGAAAAGTCAGACGATGCAATTAAGTGCTTACAAATACATTATGTTAAAAGGTCAGAACAACGGTAAGAGGTTCGTGTTAAATACAGTTATAAAATATTATAATAAAATTATGCACAATAATATTTTCTGCATTATGATAGAATGCGATAGGAGCTTTAGGTTTTACAAGTTGTATAAGCTAAAAAAATCACGAAGATACATAATATTTAAGACATAATATATTTTGTAATTAACATTATTTCGTTCTCAATGAGACGTATATGTTATATAGAACAGTTTAGTGAGATTTCTTTTTTGGAAACATAGTTGGAATGAAATGGACATTTTCAGGGTTCCGTAATACTTAAGGAACCGTCATAGTTTCGATCTGTCCGTCCGTCTGTCCGTATGTCTGTCTGTCCGCCCCTCTAGCCTAGGTATTTATGAATATAAATAGGTGAAATTTGGTATAGTTTCATATTGAGTACAGATCTTGGTTTTGGCATCATACAGTAATTTTATATTTTAGGGGTGGCTCTCCATACATGTGAACGGGGGATGGAAAATATTTTTCCATTCTGCACCGTCGTTATCATAGGTCTTTTAAAATAAAGACAAGGTTTCGAGCATGACTCCTGTACAAAGTCAACCATTTTTGAGTAGTCGGCCTTGGAAGTGGTTCATAAGTTAGTCCCCGCCTGGCATTGTAAGTTTCCATGCTGATAGATCATACTAAAAACTATTTTGAGCTAAATCGGACACATACTTTTGAAGTAATACAAAGATAACCTATTGCGCGTTGATAGTTACGGAACCCTCCTTAGACATAAGTCTTTAGTTATGTTATTTTATTTAAAAATTAATTTAATGATGGATATAATGAATAATGATACAAAGTAAACGAAATATATTATAGACACTTAAAATTACGTGGCATTTCTTATGGGTGTAGGGTGACCATATATTAGCTAGGTGGGTAAAATTTGAACTTCGAACTAGTTTAACTACTTCAAATTTTACCTTCAAACCTTCAAGAAAAGAACTACTTCCTAAAGGGCCGGCAACCGGGTATCCACGGGCGACGGTAACCGCTCTCTATCAGGTGATCCGTCCGCTCGTCTGCACCCTATTTCGTAAAATGAAGATGAACTCGACAACATACATTTGAAGAATTCATGTATTAGAAGGAATTCCCCTAAACACACAGTTAAATGTTAATTTTCATGTTAGAGCTATGCTATAAAATGCATTGTTATTTTTAAAAAAATCCGCTAATATTGTACTCCATTTCTCAATGTACTTAGTTGATCGTTTTTGTACTGCAATATTAGCTGTGGAAGAGCTTAGTTACCTGATACAGGCGTTAAGCTTACTACAGGCGCAGGGGGGACACTCTACAAATAACAGCTCGAGCACGACACCAAAATATTTTTAAACGTCGCGTCAGACAAACCTATCATAAATATTATGAAATTATACTGTCAAATATGTCAAAGCACAAGACGACCAGCGGCCCCGTGAGCCACAGTCCAGGCTGGGAAGTTCCTCTCCGCCCGCCTCCGCATTCGCCCAGCCACGCACACACAGCCGCGAGCTGTCATTCGTGTAAATCGATGGAATGACGGATTTTTACGTTAGTAATATATATTCTTTGTTATAGGTGATGAGAGTTCTAATTCAATACTGTAAGCTGTTGGAACGAAGTTCCTTATCGCGCGTTGCGAAAGGGGGCTAGACGGAAAAAAGTAAGACTAAAAGTTGTAACGACACTTTTTGCTATAGTCGTAAGCCGTGCGGCGTGCGCGTGTTTCTCTGTCTGTCTCTCTCTCTCTCTCAATTATTACTAAAATTGAGCCTACTGATTAAGTTTACATTACATTATATTTGTTAATAATAAAAAAAATATTATTATAACTTAAAAAAAAATAAAATTTTATTACAATTCCTTCACTAATTAATCGAAAGGAACTTCGTTCCATCCGGGTGTCCCTTGACACCTCTCAAGTTTTTTTTGTAAATATACATTTTATTATTATATAATGTCCACGCAGGAGTTATTTTATAGTGCCCAAGTGTGTGCGCAGTGCACAAGAGCTCTCTCTCTTTTTCTTTACTCTCGAAACCCAGTGGGACGGATGACCGACACGACTGGTGAAGACTGACCTTTACTAAAGTGTCGTGTAGGCTTTAATGGTATATTCGTGTGAATTTATTATTGTGCAGTTACAAAAGGTGTCTATCGATGACGTCAGTCCTAAAATAGTTATTCTAAGGCCGAAGGCAAATTGTTTGATGGTTATTTAATACAAGATGTTGCCCCCGACTTCGCACGCACAAAAATAAATCACGCAAGAACCGCGATGAAAGGTAGCCTATGTGTCAATCCAGAGTCCAAACTACTACCATACCAAAATATTGTCAAAATCCGTTCGGTAATTATTGCGTGAAAGAATAACGAACATCCATCCATCTATCTATCCACACAAACTTTCACATTCATAATAATAGCAGTAGGATTTTGATTATTCTCAACTCGTCATGGACTTTATTTGCTGAATGTGCATGATATTTACGATGGTAGTTAATGATGACATACATTTAAATTATTATTGACTAACCCAAAATATATATTATTTAACTAAATGTCGACCGCTACTTCGTCAGCGCGTTAACAAATCTTACAGGAATCGTAAATTATTAGCAGTATCATTACATAGACATCCTTAAAAAAAATTGTGTATTATATTAGTCAGATTAGGTAGTCAATTATCTAGATTTTAATTTATACGAACGATGATTTAATGAAGTCGCCGTCGCCGTAATAACATTTATCCACCACAATTTCAAAAATATAAATAATAATCGAGTCCTACAAAATTCTCAGAAAATACTCTCAGGATGGTCACTCTTTTAGTAAAAAGCACATAACTGCACTGCAAGGCCTACATACTTAATATCAAACACTTGCACGAGCTTACAATTATCATTTCATGCGCATTAATGTTTTGCACTTTTTTCCGAGGCATTTAGCAAGTAATTAAATAAGTTAATTTATCCTGATTGTATTCACAATTAATAAATACTTACACGATAAAAATTTAAATGGAATTCACTAAGTTCAGAAAAAGTTGAAATTATTTAAATTAAAAAAAAACTTTTAAATTAAAAGTTTTGTAATAAGTTTAAGCTTTTCATGCAGGAAGCTTAATAGTCAAGTAAAAGGGACTTAAAAAGCTCACCCTCAGTCCCTGGCAAAGCAAAGGCGCACAATATTAAAAGTAACATCATCACAATTTACAATTTATCACAACACAATTCTATATCCATCGCAGTCTGTCTTCGCGCGTTCGAAAAGGATAAAACAACCGGCTTATTTATTCGAGGTTAAAACAAAGAACAATCCAAGTGGACAGGATTCGAAAATCGAACTGCGCAGGAGTGCGAACGGAGTGCGTTCGCGACGCAATCTATTTCGGTCGATCCACTGCAGCCGTCTTTGTCGCGTCAAAGATTATGCTAAGCAAACAGCATGGAACATCGGTACAATTATATCAGAGGGCGAAACTTCATTGATATTTTCTGTTTGTAAAGCAATAGGATGTTATAAATACTAAAGATTCGTTATAAAAGATGAATAAGCGCAATTGACAAGTAGTTAATTCAAATAAAAAAAAAATTGAATATACCAAAATTTATTACGCGACAAGTAGGTACTAATTAAGAATTATAATTTGCAAGACCTGCGTTATTGTGTGCATAGTAAATGATTTTTATAAATATTATGCAATATGTACCTACTCGTTCACAAAATGCAAACCTGACAAAATAGCATAGAAATTAAAAATATAATATGCATTGAAAGGTATGCTTTACCGAACATGATTTAATGAATATAATAATATTATGTACTATTATAATATTGATTTCTAATGTTCACTCAAATATTAGAAACCAAATACTTATTTACTAAACGTTTTTAACGATTTTATCGCAGTTTATTTTCACTTTCGTATACCTTAACGGTGGTCACGAGGAGACCTCCCGTAAACAAAGTAGTTGCATATCTGTAAAAATAGTTTTACTTTCTTATACACTCCTTTTATTTGAGAGGCGCTTCTTTATCATATTCTTTGTATTACGTTCCCCGTCGAGTCTCCTTACGTTGATCAAATGATAAGGAATTCCTTGCCAGTAAATAATGCATACTTGATTTAGAAAAATACTTTATCTTTCATAATAATAATAATAAAATAATCAGCAATAATAATACTTAATAATAATTAGATATTAATCTATGGAGACTCACACCACGTCAACCTGGTCTCGTGTTAAGTTCTCTAAAAACTTGTGTTACTGGTACCATACAACGGAATTATATTTAATGCTTTTACACTATACAAAAATATATATTTAAGGCTTTTATGTTAATATACACATATCTAGTTTTTGTAACACAAAAACTCTTTGTTCCTTCGGCGGGATTCAAACCCGCTGACGCGCTAACCACTGATTATACACCCAGAGATCTTGAGTGTACGAAGAGTTTTTTTTTAACCGACTTCCAAAAAGGAGGAGGTTCTCAAGTTCTCAGGAGGGGGATAGACACCAGGAATGCACTTGTGTTGATATTGATCGCTTCCCATCAGGCGATCGGTTCTCTCATTTTGTGTATTTTTTGTAACAATATAAGTGGGGGCCTAATTTGACAGTTGGCATACAAATTTCGAAAGCTCGTAATAACTTTATTTATATTTGTTATTAATTTAACATCACCAAAAAGGGTCACTTTGAATCCTGCTTTTGCCCTGTACTTTTTCTCTAAAAATTTTGGATACTGGACGATACCAAGTATCCGAAATATCACAGCTGGAATTTATAATTATTAATTGACGTTTGCTAATATATGGAATTAAAATAAACAAAAGCTTAAAACAAAATAAACTGGCAGCTTAAAAGTAAAGTTTGACCCTTGTCAGCTGTCTTATAGGATTACGTCAGGCAATAATATATCGGGGCTTATCGTATTCTTTATTCTTGGAACTAATAATTCCTTTCTACAAAAGTTAGTACAAGAACTTACATTAAAATAGAGATCTCTTATCTCTTTTATTAGTATATATCGCAATTTGTTGTTATCTCCACGTAATAACGTATACAAACATATTATCTACTCGCATATTTATAATCAATAGCGTGGTACTGGCACTGTGGTCGAAATTCGATTTCAAATTTTAGGTTTGAACTTTATGTCAAACCAGCACATAATCTGAGGTAGTGTGTGTAATTTTATTTTTATTTAAAAAAAAAAGCTTTCTGCACACCTTCCTCAACATAAACTTTAACAATGCCAAATTTTATACGCCTCCGATTGCATAATTTTCGTAAAAAGGTACCCCTTAAAGCGAAAACTTCTTACCAGAAGACTTCGCTTCACGTATTAATATTTATGCTGATTAACAAGTAAAAATAACCCGTGTGGGGTAACTGAAGTTGTGATAAGATTTTATGTCGACATGTTACTTAAAGGTTTATTCTTAGATCTTTGTTTTTAAGAGCTTTTCTGATCACACCCTTTTTTATCGTGATTTAAATACGCTATAAAATATTACTTATATATAACTATTTAGGGTTACGTTGGGCAAGGGATATACTTTCTATTTCTTTCCGGCTCATAATGGAGCATCTGGGGTTTTAGACTTGAATTAATGTTAAACCTTCTGAATTGTGTTATAAACTAAAAAGTTTACCCTTTTTTAACCAACTTCCAAAAAAGGAGCCGGTTAGACGTTCGGCTGTATATATTTTTTATTTTTTTTGTATGTTCGTCTGTGGACTTATTTTCAAAATTATTATTTTTCTGTATAGGGTATAATCCAAATTTGGTCCTTTTGATACCAAAGTGGTGACCTGATGATGGGATCCATGAGGAATCGAGTCAACTCGAAATTTATAGGGACATCTAGGGACATTGATTTGACTTTTATGAAGTAAATCAAGCATATTTAAAATTTATATGCTTGATTTACTTCAAACAAAAGTCAAATTCGTAAAAATAGTCTTAAAAAGAAAGAAAAAAATTGTGTACCCTGGATCCAAAAGCACTGAACAGAACTTCTCAGTGTTTAAAGATACACGTTTGGTAATTTCGGCGTTGTTTTAAGAACTGCAAGCAGACGTCATTATGTAACGTACAATAATCATCATCATTATCTTATATACAATACCTAATAGAAGCTTGCCGCGCATTAAATTATTCAAGCGCTTTTTTTAAACATTCTTAAAATGTGTTACTAAGCATAGAATAAATATGACTAAAAAGGGATAAATAATCATTTTTAAAGAAAAATTAAATCGATTTCCAAATTAAAAATGCACAAAAAAGTATGAAATAAATCTTATTTTCTAAATAATTCCCTTTTTAAATTCGGCTAAAATTTTAACTATTTCTCTACTCAATCTTCATAATTTTGAAGTCGGTATTAGCCAACTTAAATATGAGTTCTATGAACGATTGTTTTATCAGGATATTTTACGGGCTGGTACGATTCCCGTCATTTCGCGCGAACACGCGTTACTTCATAAATATTAAAAAATAAGCACGAAAATGTGGGTATTTTTTTTTAGTTTTTTAGTCGTACAACACTTAATTCAGAATTACTTATTAATATTATTAATTCTTTTTAAATTTCAGATGCTTGAGGAATTGGTATTGTACGGCACTGCCTATTTTATTTGCCTATAGGCCTATGTCCTATATGTACATAGACCATGTTTCTCCAACAGACAATATTCGAAAATATTTATTTGCAATAAAAGACCCACAGCATGTCCACAGCAGAGATTTGTCATTCGAATTTCCTATATTATATTATATTGTGTTATCATTATATTGTGTTGAGGAAAATCAAAATCAAACAAAATTGTAAAATCCAACACCTCTGTTATTGTATATTTTACAAATATAAAATACACAAGAACAGAAATTAAAAATTTTGAATTTTGCAAAAACGTACGTACGTAGTTTGTACTGTCATTTGTTGTCTTGAAATAATAATTGTGGAAGTTCGGGGAAGGTTTAAACGGTGTGAAATATTTAAACAATTTCGGGGAAAATATTAAAAACGACGATTGAGTTTTCCTATACTAATATGTAGGGTAGAGTAAAGGAGGACTATGTCCCTTGTCCATACATGAAAAAGTGTCCGTAAATAACCGTTCAATAACTAATCTCAACTAACCAATTATGACTCTAGCCGCTAGCGCCACTACGGTCAGTTTTGGAACTGTTATTTAACTATTATACTTTTGTCGGACACTTTTAAGCTTTTCTGCCTTAGAGAGATAGTCCTCCTTTCCTTATCTTGTATCTTTTTTTTTGTTCACTTAATTTCACAGAGATCTCTGGATTCCTCATGGATCCCATCATGAGGTCAACCGTTTGGTGACAATGAGATCAATTTAAAAGTAGGTAAACATAAAAAAATAAAAAATAAACACAAACCGCGGAGTAATAGCGTAATATACATACGAAGACATAGGTTACATAGGTGGGTACAGTCGAATTAAGAACCTCCTCCTTTTTGGAAGTCAGTGAAGAGAATGTTTTATCCATAGATTTCCTATTAGGTAATTATGCTTATGTTACGTCATATATTTACGTCTTCTTATACGGACTAGCAACAGAATTGTGTGTCCTTCAATAGTATTTTTTGTTAACTATTATTACGCCTATACTAACATATTAAATTAAAGTGATTTATAATAGCAATAAATATTAAAATATAGTCTGTTAGGAAAATACGAAAATGGGTGGGTGTCACCCAAATAAAGTAAGTCACGCACGCTGCGATCTTACGGAGAGATTACATCTTCTTTATATATATAATTCTACTATACGTGTGTATGTCACTGAACTCCTCCTAAACGGCTGGACCGATTTGAATGAATTTCATTGTATGCGTTTGGGTGGCGCCCTGGATGGTTTAGATTCACAAATCAGCCCAGCGGGACAACGTCTGTCGGGTCCGCACGTATTATATAAGTTTGCCTAGGCACGTCAGCCAAACGTCGGTAACGTGTGTGATGGCATTCCGGTGTACCGGTGCAGTCTTCAGTTCTTTTTGCGATGGTATCGATAGAACACGATGAGGCGGTGGCAATTTTTAAAGGCCCGTTTTAGGCCAATAACTAACGCGAGCTGCGCATGCGACCGGAGTACACGCACACACGCACACACGCGCAGGTACATTGTATAACGTACGGTGTCACTTGAAAGATCGAGAATCAAAATTTTCGATCTTGCGCCGGTCGCCTGCGCAGGTTCAAAAAACTGCGCACTGCGCAGGACTGTTTCCCAAACACGTTGCGGTGATCCTGCGCAAGCATACCTGCACATGTAGACCTCTCCGGTGGACCGTAGCGTGTGACTAGCATTAGTAAAAACGAAAATAAATTTAATTATTGGCCATGCTGCAATTTGGACAAAAATGGTTGGTTTCCTTTTTTAATGGATAGCCACAAGGCTGATTTTTAAATGTCAAGAGGATGTGAAAAAGTGTAATTTGCAATTTGCATTAAGTTCCGAGGGAAGTATTTGATTTCTACAATTTTTGTAAGTGCATGTGAAATCACACGAATGCTACAGAATGAATAATTACTGTCATCCCATTACTTGGATACTTACTGACTGTCAAGTGATTTTTCCAACGTATAAGACAAGGACAAAACATTGTATAGCTTATCCACTATATAAATATTTTTGTTGGTAAGGGGCTTTATCTATACCAATATTATAAAGAGGGAACATTTGTTTATTTGAATGCATCGAATAGGCTTCGAAACTACTTGACCGATTTTGATGAAATTTGGCACAGATTTAGTTTAAGACCACGGGGAAGGACAGTCGCGGGCAGCGTCTAGTGTTAAATATTTTAAGACCACGGGGAAGGACAGTCGCGGGCAGCGTCTAGTGTTAAATATTTTAAGACCACGGGGAAGGACAGTCGCGGGCAGCGTCTAGTGTTAAATATTTTAAGACCACGGGGAAGGACAGTCGCGGGCAGCGTCTAGTGTTAAATATTTTAAGACCACGGGGAAGGACAGTCGCGGGCAGCGTCTAGTGTTAAATATTTTAAGACCACGGGGAAGGACAGTCGCGGGCAACGTCTAGTGTTAAATATTTTAAGACCACTGGGAAGGACAGTCGCGGGCAGCGTCTAGTGTTAAATATTTTAAGACCACGGGGAAGGACAGTCGCGGGCAGCGTCTAGTGTTAAATATTTTAAATTAAAAAAGCTGTAATAATATACGTTTCTTCCATAATTCAAATAATTATTAATATTGGGCCATTACATATGAAATTGGCGTTTTGTAAAGGAGGAACATCATCGGTCTTTGATTGATTGTTCTATTGTATATTATTGATTACTGTATATCATAGAGAGTGTGAAAAGTATTTAGGGACATAGATATTATATCACTCGAACAGGCACTTATCTGTTTGTTTGTTTACGTTATCGTTTCTACGAAATCGAGATTTGCCGAGACTCGAGAACTCTGCGTCACGAAATATAAATCCGAATTGAATTTATTATTATACATTCAATTTATAATGTCTATTATAGTGATTTTTTAAAAATAACGTTGAGATTTGTACCTATTTAAAAACAAATTTGGCAATGTACGGCTATGAAATCTATACTTCTATACTAATATAATCACGAGGGAATATTTGTTTGTTTGTTGGCATTGAATAGGCTCCGAAAGTACTGGATCGATTTTGATGAAATTTGGCATAGATATAGAGTTGATCATCGGGAAGGACACGGGCTACTTTTTATGCACGGCAAAATGTACGGTTCCCGGAGGATTTCCTTTAACGCGCACGAAGTCGCGGGCAACATCTAGTATGAAATAATTTTAATTATCTTAATAACTGCTGTCTGCTATGTAGGGAGATAAGTAGGCACAAACACACATAGCCATAAATACAATTAGCTTTGAGTAATATATATTTTTTATAACATAAAATAATATATGTAACCTATAATATAATAAATATAACATATAACCGGCCAAGTGCGAGACGAACACCGTGACATATTATGGACGTAGTAGTTACGGAGTCCGTCTCGCACTTATCTGCTTAACTCTCGGGCTGTAATGTTATTATTGACGTTAGCATAGCCACAAGGTAGCAGCTTGAGAGCTACAGAAATCACAATATGAATAATGTGCAGTAGCGGAACTCAGCCGTGGCCTTGAATTTTTTACCTACGATAGAGCGTGGCCGAGCGGAGCGCTAGGGCTGGTACGTCTACAAAGAAGATTGACAGTGCGCAAGCATCGCGGCACAAATAATATAAAACTCGTTAGTCGTTCAATGCAGTGACATGTCTCGGCGGCGCAGGGGTGTGACACTCCACGCATCTGCTATTTGAGGTTTCGTTAGCGGCCGTGTAAATGACGCGTATGAGTGCCTGCGCCGATTTTTGCAGTCTAGTATGAAGATGGTCTACTGGACATTATTTATGTTGTGCAAAAACAATGTACATACTACCTAGCTGATACTTACTTAAAGCTGTTTATACAAGATGAGTATGTGCTAAGTAATAATCAGTTTTACCGCTGCCATAAACAAGCGATTTATATACACGGTCATGTACGGCCTCCACGGTCGCCATGAATATGTATTTGCAATTCAAAATACCACATAATATACCTACGTGATATTGGCAAACATTTAAAGATCCCGTTTGTCATCTTTCATGCTATTATTTTTATTATTACTATATTTCCTTATTAAATATAAAATTATATATCTGAATTTTTGATACACCTATTGACCCCACACTTGATCATTGAAATTCTTCGAAGTTCTCTAGTAACCTTTCTGAAAAGTGAAGGGACGTTAAACAAAAAAAAATATCAAGACATCCGCGCATACTCAAGTTTTTGAGTCAATACAAAAAGGCCAAATTAAAATATTGATCAAATTAGGTATTTGTTTGTGTGTGGCAGCTATGAAATTAATAAAAATGTAGCTTTAAACGTATTAGCAGTCGGTGTTGGTTAAACTCGTTCAAATAAGTATCGAAGACCAGTTTACAATAGACATGTCATAAAAAGGCGTATGTTTCTTCACGCCTTGTGTAAGGACTACCAAAAAAGAAACTTTGTATGTTTGCTCGTAAAAAATACATCAAAGATCTTATTTACGTCACCTACTAACACACTTAGCCTAAAAGTGATAAAATAAACTAACATCCCACTTAAAAGCTTACTAGCATTGACCTAAATGACGTAGACACAACATTTTGATAACTTGAAAACTTAGGGACGTATGTTGTAACTGACAGACGTGCCAATCTTTTGCGACATAGGCACCTAAAAGTAGCCGGTATTTTCTACTATGGACTTTTATACATAAAATACCTCTGTTTAGCCCTAATCGCAATGCTAATAAATATAATTGTAATAACATAGTACGAACATCTTCGTGTATAAAGAAACATCGAAATTTTTACTATTTATTATATTAGCGCCACGTAAATAAGCATAAAAAATGTTTAATTAGGACATGCCTGGCTAGACTTGTTTTCAAATAATATGCCAAAATTCATAAAGAATTTCAAATATAGCGACTTAAGCTTGGCTTTTTCAATGTTATATTCCGACATATCTAGTAATTATACATCGTGGGTATAAAATCAGATAATACGTCAATAGAGCATCAAGGCGAGCGATTACATCACGTATTGTTAACTCTGCCGTTCGCGCGCGCTCGATAATTGTCAGGATTACATTGTGTAGGTACCCATAATTTACATCTGGCAGATTTAAGCTAGGTCCTTAAGGCTTTCTAGATTCTAAATGCAAACGACAAATGACTCACCTGATGGTAATAGTAGGCCGTAAGCGCTTACCACCGTAATACGGCAATCGCTAGAGGAGATAGGTACACATTTTTGTCCATCCACCGTCGTTACCGATATATTATTATAGAAGTTGCATATTTCGCTCAGATTCGGCGCATTATGGACCCGCGTTACATCCCCTAAGGGGGTGAATTTTTAATCCTATCCTAGTCGATTCTATCATCAGTCTTTTATTAAGTTTGTTCTTAGTTAAGTTGCTAAATAATTTTAGTCACTAAATCAACAATTGCTTTAATATTAAAGAGGGATTTACATAGCCCGATTTTCGGCGTGTGGCGAGTCGCTTGACAAATCACCTTTTTCTGTAAGCAAAATTGCCTTGCGACCCAGCCGAATTGATTTTAGAGAATAATAATTAATTAAATAACGCACAATTATTTTATAACCTATATATTTTATTCAATAAATATGAATAATCTACATTTAAATTATATGGAAGCACAATTTTACTCTTAACATACACAATTCATACAGCGAAAACTAATTTGAGTATGCACACAATACAATATTCTAACATTCATATAATTGAGAATAATATTAAATATCATAACACATAAAATGCTTATAGCATATTTCGCATATAGAACAAATCCATTGGTAAAAATATATTTTTGTTTAACGACATTTAAACATGAGCTATATAGTTGGATTTGGATACGTGTAATGTGTAATGTAATATTGCGCGAAATGTAACCAAAAAATACGCAAATTTTAATTTGGGATACGACAAAGCGAATGAGGACTCTTATGGTATTCTAGCGAGGACATTATTGAATCCAATGCAAAACTCAAAGTTGCGAGCTTAAAAAGAAAACACAATGCTTAAATGGAATGTACGCGTTCTCGTGTCTCAAGAAATATGGCACGTTGAATGTGACAATATCGCGTTACTTTGTATATATTTCTATTTAAATAATATATGCCACATGAAATCAACGAATCAGTTACGAGTAACTATATATTGCATTACGCATCATATTACATTACACGTTACGCGCGTCTAAACCCAAGCTTATGGAATGTATAAATTGACAGCGAAGTGTTTGGGACAAGAATAGAATTTTGGAAATCCACACATATCTCAGACTTCATACATCATTAATTATATTAGTCATCTTAGTTTATATTTAACATACAAAATTAAAACTGTATAGAGTAAATATGTAAATAGACAAAAATATTTCTTTATGTAGGCCAAAATTTGTAAGATTTATTTTAATCTACAGTATAATAATTGCATTTGTAAGATTATTCCAAAGTTGGTCTCCTAAGAACACAGAAGTTTTTGAAAAGTTTGAAAACTATTAGAAAATATTGTTTCAAAATATGTGCTTTGGTAAACAGTAGATAAACTTAAATAAAATAAACTTTAATTACTATTAAAGCTAGATAACCAATGTTAAACAAATTTTAATAACTAGGAACGTAATTATAATTAAATTAAAATATTAGATGTGTATAATAATTTCTTAACATTTCCTTAATATCTATAATAAAGATTAAATATTTCGTCAAACATCTAAAGTCAAAATACGATTTGGATCAAAATAAACGCGTCCCGTTGCGTTTTAGTTAAAATTTTCAAAGTCTACTCTAAACATCGATCTATGATTTACTAAATTATTGGCCTCAAAGGACAATATAGATATTTGACTACAATACATTAAATACGACAAAATTTCTTAAAAACGACAATAATAATGATATAACCACGTAGCATGTGGAAAATTATTTTCGGATAGAAATTCATATCATTTAGAAGTTTTTAAAATCTAATATAGAAAAGATCAAAATCTTCGAATATATCATTGACAAAATGGAAGACAACAATGAATAGGTAACATTATCCTTAGCATGCACTAGTAGACTAAAACTAACAACTAAAATATAGCGTAAAGTACAAATATACACGAACGCGCCGAAACCCCAAACGTCAAAAGTCATCAAATAAAACTAAATATAACTATACCAACAACACTTTTAACTGTCCAACACTTGACTAAATAAACGTTTCCATTAAGCAGGATAAATTATACGAATAATAAACACTATGACTATTTTGGCACGTATATTGTGCGCGTTACATCCACTTAGAATAAATATTTGAAGTACACTTTCTAAGTGGCTTATATAGAATCGTTCAGATTCGTCTGGAATGTTCGTTGCTTATTTTCCATGCTTCGCTTGTTCCTCGGCCTGCATCTTTGTACGCAGTGCCGGAACGTCTTCGGGAATTCGGACTATGGTATGGAATTTCTGAAATAAAAAAGTATGCGCTTCTTTTAATGTCCAAGAAAATTTGAGACGGTAAAATAGAATGTTGGCTAGCCTTTGGAAGAAAATAATATTACCATCGCTAACGCAAGACATTTTAGCGGTTTCTCGTTTGAAATTCTATCTACATAATATTATTGTGACAGTTTATCAGTTTTGATGCGGGACATCTTTTGCAACGAGGCAAATCGTCGACACATTCGTTGCCACCCTTTGAATAAATCATCACCAGCTGGTTTGTAAAGTGTGAAAATTCTAAATGATTTCAATGTTTCACTTCTGCGCATACAGCACACGTATGTGAACCATTAATTGGGTTGCGGGAATTCATGAGCGGTACTCATGGTATACTTCACACCATGCGAGAATATTTTGTAATCATCGTCATCTCGACCACTAATTACCCCATTACTGGTCTCCTCAATATGAGAAATATGAGATCTTATACCCCAAAACCTACCTCCATACGTGTACCTGGCGTGACCCGCCACAGATACAACATGTACCCGGGGATGCACAGCATAGATGATAATGCCGTGAACCAGCCGAACGCGTGCGACCACCACGGGTACTCATAGTTCATGTACTTGATCGGCTTCCACTGCACCAAGTTAAACAGGAATACGCTCTGCGGGTACAAATGGAGAATGATAAAAAAATAAGATTTTTAACAGCATAATTTAGGAATAAGAATACTGATCCCAAACAATAATTTTGAACTAGAAACAGTAACATGCTTCATTAGAGGTTCCTCGCTGTCTGTGTCATATCTCTATAATTTTTAACGCCTGATGTGGAAAAATATCAACATAATGTAACAACTGTTTGTATGTGTATATTAGCAGAAGTATTATAGTAGAAACATAAGAAACATTCGGAAACTTACAATGCAAATCGCTGGAGTGAATCCGACCCAGCAGAACTTCCACCAGATAGTCGGGTAGTAGCCGATCATCTCCTTGATGCCGTCGTAGAATCTGTTGACTCCGAACGCCCAAGATATAGACACGCACTCGAAGAAGATCAAAAATAGCAGACAGAAACCAGACACCGCGTACGAGTCCAATATTTGGAACACATACATACCGCCCTGTGAAAACAACAACATTGGGTTAATTATGTGAAAGGTGTATTTATAGCTGTGCAGTTCCATCGCTTTCTTAGTTTTTTTCAATCACGATTGACCAAATCACAATTCAGAAATGATTAATCCATATTTATTATACCTACTTCAACCTTTTTTTTGCGTCGAGCAATTCATCTATTTCTAGGTATGTGTCGTCATGGCGAATATTTAATTTATGTAATACTTATTTTAATAAAATTTAAAAAAAACTTTAAACCTTACCTCAGATATACAAGACAAGCCAACCAAGTAAGATATCACACAGGTGATAGCGATGAATATCTCCTTCCTACGCCTGAGGAGTTTCGGCCACTCGTCAATGACAGCTGTGATGAAGCCTTCCATGGTACAGAACTGGCTGTCTAGACCTATGAGTAGGAGCATAAAGAAGAACAGACACGACCATAGTGATGCTCCGGGGAGCTGCAACACCGCAGATGGATACGCCAAGAAAGCTAAACCAGGCCCTGAAATACAATAGGATATAAAAAATAATGTCAAATTTGTAAAAGGAATGTAGCGAATAATTAACAATATCTTTTAAATATATCGTACGTTTCTATAATTTAAATAAAATATGTTAATAATATGTATTATGTATACATACTATACATTATGTCTATGTAGCCAGACGTCATTGTCAGGTTTTTTTGGATTAGATAATAATAGTGCCAGAAATTATTATCTTACCAGATGCAGCAACCTCAGCCACAGGCCGCTGCTGTTCATGTGCCATGAATCCGACAACAGAGAAGATGACAAAACCGGCGAACATCGATGTACTCGAGTTAACGGTACACACTATCAAAGCATCCCTAGAAACAAAATATACATAGGAGGTTATCAATGAAATGGCTATAAAATGCATGAAAATACTAAAGCAGATTTCAGAAACTGTATATATAGCTTGGCTACAGATAGGTAGAAAAAGACAGTAAAAGGCTTAAAAACAATAATATACTTACTTGTACACATTGTTCGTAAACTTATTGTAACTTCCCAAAGCAACCAGAGTTCCCAAACCCAAGCCATACGAGAAGAAAATCTGTGTGACTGCGTCGATCCATACTTCTGACTCCAACAATTTCGACATATTGGGCATCACGTAGAATTTGATACCTTCCATTGCTCCGGGTAATGTTATGCCTGTAAAATAGTTATCTATGTGATATGCATTTATCCCAATTATCACCTAGTATATAAAACAGTATTTAAACACATTCTAAGCAAAATGTATTCAATAATTTTACCACTATATATCGATTAGAAATAATTGCACCATACAATTTCATTTTACTAAGTCAAATATGATTTACTTTCTTACCTCTAATCAAAAGGACAGTCAAAAGGAAGTAAGGGAAGAGAGCGGTAAAGTAAACCACTTTGCCGGTCCACCTCACGCCCTTCCAGATGCAGAAGTAGCACAGGATCCATACGAGCAGTAATGTACCAGCTAGCTCCCAGCGGATATTGCCGATGTGCTCAATGCCGCTTGAGATTTGGAGAGCTCGGCGCCTGTAAAAGATTTGTATGCAAAAGGTAAAATTCCTTATTTCATTTGTTAGTTTTGCTGTACAATATTGATAACAGTGCGTTTAAATAAGCTTTTAGAGGTAATTTTATTTCATGCAACAAAAAAAAATCTAATATAATACAATACCCTTATTCTTGACAGTTGGGTAATAATGTTTAAATCTAATTATATTTTACTAAAAAAGCAGAAGACTGATTTTTCTTAAAATACAACATCTGACAAAAATTGCGTAACGACAACGGAAAACTTACTCCCAAAACTCCTTGACCGGATCCGACAGAATTGCTTTGCTGATATTTTTTCCGTTGAGTGTGCAGAACGTTGTCATGTCCATAGAAGACCAACAGGTGAGGTTCTTCCTGTCGTAGGGGTTGACGCAGGTCTCCGTGTTCCAGTAGTTGTCGCAGGATCTCCAGGGGAGGTCTGGGAATTTAAGAAGTTTTGGTAAATAAATTGTCTATTTAAGAAATAAAAGCTTTTAACGTTTTAATAGAAAGCATGTAAATTACTTATAATGATGCCTCTTAATCTACTAAAGAGTCTTTAAAATTTGTAGATAATAGTCTAACTTTAGCAATAAATAAGTAAACGTTTAACGGGCTTTATTAAAATATATATTATAGTATAATATTTTTAGCTTGCTTTTTTAATTTTAACAGAATTAAGTTTGATTTTTTTATAAATTATAAATAAAATTATGATCAAAATACTTATTATATTATTATTAGTTAAGAAATTATAAAATCTACCTGATCTCATTGACATAAAGAAATAGAAAATAGCCCAAGCCAGGATAACGATGTAGTAGACATTCATCCAGCAGGACATAACAGCAGCTGCATAACCAATCCCTATAAGAAAGAAAGAAAAATATAAAATTGCAACCTTGAAAGTTAAACTCCAGATTTTACACTCATTATAAATGCAAAGTTTTTATTTTAATAGTAAATTGAATAAACTTTATTATCACTGTCAGAGTAAGTATAATTAAAATGAAACTCTGTGAATTATTTTTGCGACTGAAATATTTTAATTAAAATTTTGAGCAATCTCGGCGTCCCTTTGTAAATTTAACATTGACCTTAAACCATAATATCTTAGTGGTAGGTACTTATACAAATTATCTGGGGACAGAAATTACGAATTCTGAATGGGTTCTCTTTTGCGGTGAAACAGTCTTTGCCAAATTGTTTTGCTTGACGAAAATATTTCTCTCAAGCATTTTCTATATTATTTTATAAAAAAATAATTTCGTACGTTGCTATGATATGTGATTTCAATATTACAATTCACCTTGCAAGAGTTACAACTTCCGTATATAACACATTTGATTTGATTCAGTAAATTTAGAACTTTGTATTTATGAAAATAGTTAATTACCTTTGAATATGGGTGCAATTTTGAAGACACCCAATCCACCGATGGTAAGCATCTGTCCCATAGCCAATTCCATGAAGAACATCGGTATTCCAGCAAGAATCAGCGTGAGGAAATATGGTATAAGGAACGCACCGCCGCCATTCTTGTAGCAGAGGTATGGGAATCTCCAGACATTACCGAGCCCGATGGCCAAGCCCACCACCGACAAGATGAAGTCCAACTTGCTTGCCCAAGACCCTCTTTCAGGCAAATCGGATTTTGTAGCCGCATCGCTAAAATATACAGAATATGTTAGACCATCTGGCATTTAATGATGATGATCACGGAATGGTGTAAAATAAACGGCTGTAAGAGATGCAATTCGTAAGAATTCAGTCGGTTTATCCCAAACCAGCAAAATTGTCCCTATTTTCAGTTCAATCAAAACAAAGCAGATTTTACCTATGACTAGCTGTATTGGCGCACGTTTTTGTGTCTTAATAACTATGAACTGAAATGAATAAATAAATACACCTACAACTACCTAACCTAACCTACACCTATTCTCGAGTTTTAGCGAGACACTGGAATTGCGATCCATTTTTTACCGACTTTCAAAAAAGGAGGCGGTTATGCATTCACCTGTATATATTTTTTTGTATGTTCAACGATAATTCCGCCCTTTGTTCCGGACCGTTTTTCAAAATTATTTTTTTATGTAAATGGCATAATCCCAAGTTGGTCCGATTTTCTCCAAAGTGGTGACCTGATGATGGGATCCATGAGGAATCGCGAGAACTCCTCGAAATTTATATCGATACATATGATGATTTCAATTTTTTCTGAAGTAATCTAAGCATATATTACCAAAAAGTAAGATTTTACACCAAGGTATGGTTCCAAAATTACTAAACAGAACTCCTAACTCCTTATAGATACATGTTTGAAGATTTCGGCGTTGTTTAAAGAACTGCAAGCATATGTCACTATGTCTATTACGATAATCATCACCATCAACACCAGCATCACATTATGATGATATAATAGGTAGGTACTTCTCATAGTATTTTACACCGACACGGATATCATTGAACATTAGTTATTACTTTGCCGTATGTGAACCTATTTGCAAAATTGTTTTGTTGTAAGGACTATATTCGAAATTTATGCCTTAATCACCAAAGTGGATCCATGATAAATCGAGGGAACTCTTCGAAATTTATATGGACACGTATAGTGATTTCAACTTTTTTAAAACCGACTTCCAAAGTAAAAACGCACAAAAAAGTAGGAAATAAAACTTATTTTCTAAATAATGCCCTTTAAAATTTAGCTAAAATTTTAACCATTTCTCTACTCAATCTTCATAATTTTGAAGTCAGTACCAGCCAACATGAACGTGAGTTCTATAAAATATTGTCCTATCAGGATGTTATTCGGGCTGGTACCGACTTCAAAGTTATGAAGATTGAGTAGAGAAATGGTTATATATATTAAAAAAAAAAGATATGTGTTGCCTCTTATCTCTTTTGTCGAGGATGGAAACTGTCGTGTTACTTGTACGGTCGCCGACAAACCCGAAGTACCACTTTTGGACCTTGTATTATAATATAAGGTTTGGTAAAATCAACTACGGATATTTTAGACATATGATCTACTGCTTATGTAAAGACGTTTAGGCAGAAAAATAATTTAAAAATCTCGAAAAAAAGTACTTATTAAAATTACATTCCGGAGGTCATTGACCTCGCCAGCTGATTGAATTGATATAATTTAGGTAAAGACTGCTTTCGCTTTAAAGTCAGCTGCTTCTGTGAGGTTAATGACTTTAGCGCCTTAGAGAGCGCAATGTAATTTATTTGGTATAATATATTTTATTCGAAATTTTTTAATTATATTTCTGCCTAAATGTATTTACAGCATCATCATCAGCATCAACATCCGTAATTGATTTTACCAAACCTTATATTGTAAATAGACTGAAATGTAGTACACCGGGTCTGTCCTCGACCGTACCTACTACCTACTATTACTCTGCCAATCCTTAAATTTTAAAACATTGATTTAAGCTATCATTCACCTCTGTTTACTGCTAACTCCTTGTAGTTCGATGTCGTCACCGTGATCATTCTTGGTGTCCATTTCTTGTGCTGTTTTTATTTCCTTCTCTATTTACTCTATTTCTCCTCTTGGGAGACCTCGGGATACTTATATAACTAAATATATAGGATCATTTTAATTGAAGTAAAGAAACTAGTTAAGTATCTTGTGTTAAGTTTATGTCTGAAACAAAAATCTACTATTATATTTAGAACTTCTATAATATTATAACTTATTTAAACAGAAAGTGATGTCTGAACTCTAAAGTCAACGACCTCAAATATTATATTAAGTACAAACTACAAAGCTAAGCTTTGAAATTACATCGAAATCGATGTAATTTGCAGGGTAAAAATAACCTTCGTGTAACGAAAGATACCTTATACTCTTGCGATGATAATTTTCATTTTATACAAGGCCGGCTAGCGAGCGCACTTATCGCCTAATGGTAAGTAAGTTTCTTTACTATAATATTAAAGTCTTTATCTGGAATGGGCGGGCAGTCCTTGTATTTGAGTTTGGGAGCAATCGTCCGTATCGTAAACCGCAGGGTGAACCCTCGTAAGCCCCGCGCGTGACCTGACCCCAGGCCCGCACTGTTAAACACACGATAGTTACAGACTGAAGTAACTTCGTACATAGAGATTAAATCATTTGCACAAAACAAACAAATGCAAAAATAAAGACTTTTAGTGTATTATAGAAGTCTAGAAAGGGCGTAAAAAAAATCTACATCTTCATATTAAAATAAATGGATGTAGGTACCTGATATGTGCGTATAAAATGCAGTCAATTACATAATTGACTATTCTAAAAAAAAATTTTGATAGAGCTCAACTCTCATCGCCTTGTAAGTTTGAATGATATTACTTCATAAATAGAAGCAAAACTGCAGACTGCAGAAACTTTTAGATATCATAGGCGTTTAGTATTTATATTATGGTAGAGCGATATTGGAACTATCTGCTGCGGAGTAACTGTATATTTCTCAAGTAAAATCTTACAAAAAAATAAAATTTCACTGTAAGTAATCCATAACATGGTGTAATGTACTTACATGAAATGTGTTCGTGATATGGCTCGCAATGCCACTGTTATCTGAACATTTCTCTTATGTAACTTACACATTCATTTTATTTTTATTTAATTATAAATGAATCATATCAAATTGGTTTTTGGCGTTTGCACCAATCAAAACGGGTTTGCCGTTTATTAGAACTTCATTTTGCAGTCTTAATATATCGGGACTGGGCTGTAACAGTATTACCTGTGACCTGTGTGTGGGTCTTTAAACTAATTTTTTTCATGAAAATATTCAATTAATTTTTTTCATAAAAAATTAAACTAATTTTTTTCATGTATTTTTTATTTGTATTAATCGAAGTAATCACCCATGCAATCAATGCGTCTTTGCCAACGCAGTGGCAGTTTATTGATGCCCTTCTTAAAGAAATCAGCTGGACGGGAGGCAACAAATTCTTCAAAGGCATTTTGTACTGCCTCTCAGGTATTAAATTTTTTCCCGCCAAGAAGTTATCCAAATTCTGGAAAAAGTAGTAGTCAGTAGGCGCAAAGTCTGGTGAGTAGGGCGGATGACGGAGAGCTTCCAACCCCAGTTCTTGCAACTTGGAGACCGTCTGCTGTGCAGTATGAGGTCGCGCGTTGTCGTGCAGGAGCAGCGGAGACGAGCGATTGACCAATGCTGGTTGGAGATGTGCCAGCTTCTCCATAATTGTGTTCAGTTCTTCACAGTACACATCTGCAGTAATGCTCACCCCGTTTGGTAAGAAGCTGTGATGAATCACACCGGCGCTATACCGACACCAAACAGTGACCATCACTTTTCTAGGGGTAAGTTTTCGTTTAGGGTATTGTTTAGGTGCTGAACCAGGATCCAACCAACTTGCTGAGCGCTTGCGGTTATCAAACAGAATCCATTTTTCATCGCAGCTAACAATGCGGTTCAAAATTCCTTCATTTGTGTGTCTGTTGAGCAGTGCAAGGCACGTCTCAACGCGTACTTCGCGCTGGCGATCATTGAGTTCGTGGGGTTTTTACCTTTTTTACCTTTCCAATTTGACGCAAATGGACCAATATTGTTTTGACGCTAACGTCGAAAGCTGCTGCTAATTCAACCGTAGATTGTGTATCATCAGCTTCCACAATCGCCTTTAATTCGTCATTGTCGACCAAAGTCTTCGGACGACCGCGAAGTTCATTTTTCAGGTCGAAATATTCAGAACGGAAGCGAGCAAACCAATAACAGGTAGTGCGTTGGTTTGTAGTGTTAGCTCCGTAAACGTCGTTGATGTTGCGTGCCGCTTGTGCCGCGGTGCGGCCACGACGATACTCATATTCCATAATTACTCGAATTTTTAACGTATCCATGATGACGAAAAAGATTGAAATGCGATGCAAATGTAACACTAATCAGTAAACAAATGACTACTTTTGGAAAAAGAATTCCATGTTTTTAAAATAAAATTAATTTGAAATTAGAATTCTTAGCCGAACAAAATTATTTTGATTTGAAATGGCCAGTAGTGCAGAACGGCAATTTCATAGGTAAAGATTTATTATTATTGCAGGATTTATTATGTATATTAGCAGAGTCCACCTTCTGATGTCATGTAGAGCAAAGCTTATTACTTTACTCCCTAATTCTACTATCCAATTTTACTCCTTAGGTACAGCAGCCGTGCACCATACTGCATATCGTCCAATCGACTTGACGCCACCGACTGGATGAGATCCATATGTAGAATATTATGTATGTAACCAGTATGAACTAATCCACACCCATGCACGGTCAGTTCTAGCTTACCCAATCGGTAGCGTCATGCCGATTGGACGTTAGGCAGTATGGCGTATTGCTAATTAGCTACAATTAACCAAAATAAGTGGCTTGACTGTTTCGTTACTAGGAAACCTAAACGATGCCCTAGACTAGTCTAGGCCTTTGCAATTTATTTTCTATTGTACACGGTCTATTGCAGACGTTGTTATCTAATTTAGTTAATCTACTTTGCATCTTGTGGGTCACTGTTCACTAAGTTGAAAAGCCAAGTGCTTACTGTAATATACAATCTGTTTAAAGAAAGGTTTTCATATAAATACAGTAGCTGTGTAATTATTTATCGCAGTGTATATAATATGATACGTCGACTAAACGTATGTACAATACAACTTCTTTCTTAATATCCCTCAGCAATCACGGTTTTTCTATGATAATGACATACAGGACCATAAAGATATCAGAAAAATCATTGAAACCGTAGGTACTGTAAACTTTATTTGTCTAATCAAATATCAAATTTGTTTACTAACCGACGAAGAAAAGGAGGAGGTTCTCAAGTCAACGCATATAATATATATATTTTTTTAATTTCCAAATATTGAGATTTTATTAAATATAGATCGAGCTTGTCTAAAAGGATTTCGATAATTCTTATAATGACGTGAAACTGAAAATTGATAACAGAGCATACCGCTCCGATTTCGTACGGCGCGGTAGGCGGTTTCATTAAAAACATAAAGATACGAAATCTACGTAGGAGTTATTTTTATAGTGCCCAAGTATGTGCGCAATATACAAGATCGACTTTTTACATTTCCATCCGGATCGTCGTACTTGTGAGACAATGAGTGATCAGTCTGCATTGTCCTAATCATACTTGAAAACATTTTTTGTGATTTCAAAGCGGGGATTGAACCCACGACCTCCGGATTCGAGAGCCAAGCTCTAAGCCACTGGACCACGGAGGCATCCATGCAATATAAGCTACTTCTAAATAGTCGTAATATCTTTATCAAGCGGGAAGTTTCATACGAGTGACATAAACAACGGAGGAATATAATATTTGCTTTTGTTTCAACGTACAATACCTGCAGTACTGCCCTAGGCTGTTAGATACAGCGGCATAACTAATACACAGTTATTTTTGTTTCTCCAAGTTAATCTTGCTCTATTTTCGTAGGTGCTTGTACCGCAAAATTGAACTTGAACAAAGGCTTAAGGTAATCTTTGTTTAAACATTAATAATAAATAATAATATAACCCAGTTGCGTCCAAAATTCCATAAAAAGTAGATTTATGAATTTGCATTTCAATTTTACATCTAAATGTCCGTATTTTACTGAATAGAAATAACGTCAAATAGATAACCTAATATGTCTGAGTAGAATGTCGGAAAATTTTCCCGAAAAGTTGTTGGTGAATGGAGTTTTTGGCTTCTCAAAAAAATCCACGCGAGTGTTGCAAAAAAGCCTTACAGAACAATAATAAGCATAGGAATACAAATACTTTCAACAGTAGGTAAATACGTATGTAGCATTTTATGTATTCACATGATATGTGTATAAACAATTTAAACTCCTGAAATATTTAACTAGCTACTAGACGATGGCTAAAAAAAAGTCTAAAGCTCGAGATGAAAGCAGATTAGATGATAATTTGAGTAATTTCTAAATCGGTTAGCTAAAAGTTATAAAACGAATATAATATCGCCACAAAAATAATAATAATATGAGAGTAAACAAAAATACGTTAGGTACACGAATAAAAAAAAATCGTGTCGAATAACACACACGTTAGTGAAAATTATATTTTTTTTCCTTTTAATTTGTTGTTTAATTTAAAAAACAAATCCTACTTTCTCACTACTTCTACTATCTCCCGTACGTTAAAATAACAAACTACTTGTATTTCTCATTCACATTCACACGTTTATATCCAACTACACTAGACTAGATGTCGCCTGCAAAAGGAAATCCTGTACAAACCGTACTTTTAGCCGCGATAATTGAGATTAGCCTATGTCCTTCCCCGTGGACTACCTACTCTATATATCAGTTGTGCCAAATTTCATCAAAATTTCGGTTCAATAGTTTCGAAGCCTATTCAAATGCAATTAAACATACAAACAATCAAATCTTTCCCCTTTATAATATTAGTATACACAGAATATCTATGTATTCAGTTGTGTATGCACCTACATAGGTTGGTATCTAATTACCGGTATTGTTTGTTTCGATTTTAAAATAACAAAGACGCTTAAACAGATTTTATTTAACCACAAACTTGATACTTATTGTTCATCGTGTAAAAAAAACTTCGATGCATTAACATTATATTGATACTGTTTACTTAATCATTCCTTATAAGGGACCTCACAGACTGCGAAGATGCTATAATATTTTATGTTAAGATAAAATATCGCTTGCTATACAGTTTGTATGAACTATCACAGACGGCTAAGATATAAGTATATTTTCATATTACGTACTGTAGTATAAAATGTTTATATTATTATATTATAGTATCTTCGCCGTCTGTGACGCCCTAACAAATCAAGAATTTTTGTATATTATTTACCAAGCAAATCATCAAAACTCAATTTTCCTTCGTGATATCTCCCGGAAGAGTAACTCAATAAAAACATTCCATCTTGCTGACGTGACAAGGATATTTTCTACTTAGTCCGGGAAAATTGAAAAAATGTCACCCACGATGTTGATATACCTTTTATTAGTTTTCGTTTGCCACTCACAAGGAATTTATAACTACTAAATAAGAACAAGTCTTAAGGATGCAAATTATGTGATCAATCAGCCTCGTTCGGATTTTAGGGCTGTGACTTTTTTCAAATCCGTCATCCATTGTACTGTACATAAATTACAATATTATATACACTCATATTACACTACTAATATACACTAATGAAACTTAATATTACTTAATGTACGGAGAGTACGGACGAAACAGTATAAAACACTGCAATAATAGCGCAAGCAAGATACCCAGTAAGTAACTCGGCAGGCGCGGATTGCCAGCGAGCGGCGCGTTGTGTTGTGACGTCACACTCTACACGCGCGCCTGCTACGGACCGCGAAATTAACGAGACTTTGAAATGTCTGTAAATTCATCAATGGTTGGTCTTTTTCAATGAAACAAAAACTAGTGTATTTGAATAGATACAAGCTCTAGTGGGACAATATTTTTAAGCGATTTTGTATACCTATTAACATTCTTAATTCTGTAGATGTTTATATCGATATTGAAGAATATCGCAAACAAACCGAATACGATAAATAGAGTTCCGCAGACTTATTCCGAGCTTATTAGGTATTATGTTTTATTGCATTAGTTATTCAGCCCCCGTAGTTACAGTTTCAACAGAATTAAGTTTAGCTATTCCGTTCCACGGTAAGACTTTAAAGTATTTTGGTGCCACTGTATATTATGTTTTAAAAGTTTAAACAATAACTTTAATAAATGAAAACTATTCACTACTCTGCTACTAGTCTCTCAAATATTAATCTCTTAAAACTAGTAAAATATATGTAAAAACTTACAAACAACACAAACACTAAACACACATCGTCACACGGAACGCACAAACGTCAAACTTCCAAGATGGCGGATGACAGCTGCGTGCTCTCCCGCCACATGCTGAGGCCCGAGTGCGGCTGGCCAGGCCTGAACATGTCAGGCAACGCGAGCTGTCAGCCGCCGAAAGAATTTATGGCCACAATTGGGACCCTCCGGATGGTGTGATCGCCGATCTACCGATTGACATTGCCTTGTTTCTATGAAACGCAATTTAGCTATCAACTGACTCATGTACCAACGAACTGATTTTGCGAACGTAAATCACATGACACATCATTCTCCAGAATCAATCTTCTTGCTGGTACTTAAACGCTATACTGACCGTCCAGCCTGAAAATTTTTGACAGTTTATTGACAGTAATGACGGCTTGTGCTGGATTTGCAGGCTGGACCGTGAGTAAGGTGCTTCATTGAGGATCCTATAAGTATCTACCCTCATACTGTAAGGGAATCTAATTCATAAGCAGGTTGAATGTTATCATAATTCATAAGTCCGTCCCCCGTGGAGTGTGTATTTCCAAAAATATTTTTTTAACGAAATCTACGTCGTGACTATCTCCGTGCCCAAATTCAATGCCATCCGTTCAGTTGTTGATATTTCATCATGCAAACTTTGAAACCCCATTTCACCCCTTTAGGGGATAAATTTCAAAAAACTATAATATACATACTTAATAATTTTTATTTATTAGATCGGATAATTAATAACTATTTATTTAAATATATTAAATATTTTTCATACAAAATTTCAACCTTTATTTTACACCCTCAGAGGGTGAATTCTAATGAACCCTGAAAGATGTTTTTTTTTCACCCCTTTAAGGGTATAATTTTTCAAAATCCTTTCTTATTGGGATGTAGACAACATTGTAAAACTAAACTACTGTCCAAATTTCAAGTTTCACCAAATATTACGAATATTATGGCCTTACTTACTATTAGATTTGATAGATAGCTCATCAGGATGATCAATCTGATTTCGACTTAAAAATTTCAGACATCAGTAGCACATTTTAGGCACCGAACACTCTTCACCGTCTGTGACGCGCTTTATTGTTAGCTCTATATGATGCGGGCTAATCGTGATGAATCTACAGTAACAACGAGCTGATTACCATCCTAATAATACGCGTAAAATTTAATCCACCGCCGCAGCCGCGCCACGTCGTAGATGCGTCTATCACGATGAATGGTTAAGGCATTGAAAGGAGATTTTTTTTGGTATAACTGAAAAAGTTTTAGGCATCAACATTTATTCGCCTTTCGAACAATGTAATTTTTTTAAATAATGACATCATAAGTTTTTATTTATCTCGTTAAAAAAAACTTCTCATTCAATAAATTGTGCGTAGGTACCTAATTAAAAGTTGCAAATAATGTCTCAAGCGAACTTTCATGTATTAAAAAACGTAAATGCCAAGTACAAAAAAATCGTAATAACATTTTCACACAATAAATATTTTTCCATTTGTATGCTAATGTAATTTTATATATTTGCCACCTTTATTATCATTAAACCAATGTAATAATCGTAATTTAATAAAAATCTAGTCATTAGAAATTAAATTTTACAGAATGTCGACGAAAAATAACTTTTAAATAATATAAGAGTAATTGTTATTATAGTAAGCAATGGTAAATAATATGTACTCACGATGTTTACTTGTGCTAGTACAGTAGCGGCCGGGGAAGGTCGCGGGCTCGGTCTGAGGGTGGCAGGACCTGCATCCCGCGCACGCGTACTCACGGGGCAGCTACTACGTATTCATAGTAAGTGGTAGCTATCGAAGGATAGCTGATAGTAAGGGCCTGGGCCTTTAGTCAAGACGCATTCAAACTTCGCCGTCGAAATTATCGAATGTGTCTTGACTAAAGGTCCAGGGCCTCAATTCTCGTACCTCGAATCGCGGTTCGGTTGTCAGACTATCCCGCACACGCGCGCATGATTTGACGCCTATGCGAATGAATTAGTGTGATAATCGAATCTCGATTCGACTAATGCGCTGACTCATTCGCATAGTCTTCAAATCATGCGAGCGGGAGCGGGATAGACTGTCAGCGCGTTAAACGAACTGAGATTCGAGGTACCAGAATTGGGGCTCTGTTCGTCGAACGATATTTCACCGCTTTTGACGTGATAACGTCTTATAATTCGACGGAGCCGGCTGCACGCACGAAAAAACATGACTCATGCGGCGATACCGGCGTTACCTCGCTAAACATGACTCATTTCTTATGACGTTATCACGTTCAACTATCGTCAGTAAACCGACTTTACAGACAACCGATTTTTTTCGCAATTTTTTAACACACTGTATGTTTTGAAAGTGGCAACTTCCGCAAAATACAGCACAATACAGCAGAATGTAACTATATCTACGCGATAATATAAAACTCGTGGAGAAAAATCGTGGTGCGAATAAGCTCTCACTTCAAATTATATCTACGAGAAAACGACGTAGATTTTAGTTAGACGTTGAACGTCGATATACAATAAAGATAAGTTTTACATGGTTATAGACTTGATTCTCGTAGGTTTATTAATTACGAGATCTGCTCGCGACGGTAAGGAATGGGAAGTTCGCTGAAGTTGGAAGTACCTACATATTATCATAATATGTGAAGCAAAAGCTTTTAGTGCAGTTTTACGAGAATCGTGCGAAGTGGAGGTCAATTAGTGGAGTATGATATTTGGCACAATTAAAGTTTATGTGGAAGAAGATGCACACAAAGCTAATATTTTTCAAATAATGTTAGGAAACACATAAACTTAATAGAAATAAAGTTACACACTACCTCACTCACACTACCATGCGTTTGTTTCGTTTGTACAGTAGGCGTTGATTTGACACAATTGACAGATTTTCTTTCACATTCCATGGACAACTTGAATAAATCACTGAGTGAACATTTTAATTTTTTTATTGCGTATCTAAGAGGCAGAAGAAGGCTAAAAAGTTAAACTTAAAAATTAAAATAGGTATGATGGTCGAATTTTGACCCTAGCCGGCCTCGAGTTATCATTTGAATGCTGCAAGAGATTTCTTCGTCTCTATCATGACCTTCATAAGAAATTAAAGAATAAAAATTCTAATTTCAATCAGACAAAGACAAAAATGGATTATTGCTTAAAACTGTATACAATATTTAAGATATTACAGTGTATAGAATACTATCAACAGTTTGCCCGTTCGGGCAAAATAATTGAATGTTAGAACTTAGAATACATTAGAAAATAGTGCTTACATTAAAACCAATATTTGCAATATCAAATCTAATTTACGCAATAACCTCTGGTGTTTGGAGTCCAGTTTACGTTTAATACTATTTTACGAGCTTAACCGTGGTATGACGGGTCATCTTACGGTGGCTGTAAAACACCTTCAGAAATACAGCTGAACGCACTCTGTAAATTATTAATATTGTTGGAAAATTATTCATTCATTTACACTCATGCTAGATTTATGTAAGTCTAGACTTTAGAGCTTATATAAAGAGTAATAATTAGATTTAGTTCAAATGAATACTTAATTTTATATACTTTAAACATAATAGGTAGAGAACATTCTTGTAGAAATTCGAGCACGCCAGATTAACATAGTATAGGGTCAGTATTAGATAGTATTAGGTATTCCACATAATTCGAGTAACCCAGGTTTGAAAATCAGTTTATTTGATTGGTGTTAAAGAAAAGTAAAGTAAAATAGGGGGTGTTAAGTATGCCTGAAAGAAGTTTAAACTAAAAGCACCTATAAACTTATTCTACACTGAAGGATAAGCCCGTAGGAATTTAGTTAAAATTAACAGTTAACACTAAGTAAAAATACAGCGCTATATTTAAATAATTGAGCTTCATATATATTTTATATTGGACTCAACTTGAAGGTTTCACTCTAGTCCGTCTTGTCTAAAATCGGATAATAAATTATCCAAATTAGCTCATATAAGAAATATTATATATATACGGAGATAGAGCTCCGTGGCCTAGTGGGTAGACCGTTTGATTCGCACTTGTGAGAGTGCAGGTTCGATTCTGAGGTTGTGGCGTGTACCAATGAGACTTTTTCAGATCTCAAGTACATTATACGGACGCTCTAACGGTGAAGGACCCCTAGTCGACCTTAGTGAAAAACATTTAAATTGTAAGTAATTAGTTGCCTACATCAGTCACTTTGTGCCAGCCATTTCGTAGTTAAGCTCAAACTGAAACTAATTTACTAAAAATAAAAAGCTAATAATCACAATACTAACATAACAACATTTCATAGATCATTAGTATTTGTTTCAAAATTCAAAACTTTCATATCGATATTATATATATATTATCACATACATTTTATAATTATACTCAAATTTTAAATCGCTCGCATTAAGTACCTACATATCTGATTGTATTGTTACGAAAGGGGGAAATATTATGGCTATTAGGGAAACCTTGTAGCTCCAGGGCCGAGGGTCCCGACTCCCGATTTTCGGCCCTTGAAATCCCTGTATCGATCCCATGACCTACATTCCATGATGCTGCGTTAAGGCCAAGTCCCATGGACTCCATGGGGTCCATGGGCAATTTATTTGGTTTTTTATGATGAAATTAAATAACTAGTGAAATGTGATTTTCGTTTAGTATCATTACCTAACTGTTAGCTATTGTTTATGTAAGGTGCTTATTAGCTTACGGGAAACTTATTTATAAACTTTATTATAACTAAGTTAAAACTAATAGTCATGACTGTATTGAATGGGACAATCTCTACAAAACCTTCGCGGAAAATTTACACTAATTAAGTATGCTTCTGCTTACATTGTAATTTGTGATCGCTTTCATAATATTTTATTCCCTTTGTAATGATTAGATTTAGATTAGATTATTATTATTTTCTGGAATGTGCATCGTATAGTATACGCTATCTGTACACTAGTAACATTATAGAACTAAGTGAGTACGTACTACGAGGTAGAAACAATTTACGAATTTGAAAATTAAAACAGAATATCTAATATTATATTACTTCCGTTTTTTCAAGTTTTTTTTTAATAATATCTTTTTTTTAACATCTATGGACGCTCCACACCACGTCAATCTGGCCCCGTGCTAAGTATATCCGAAGAACTTGTGTTACAGGCACCAGAAAACGGGAAGTATATTCAATACTTTTATACTATACATATATATATATATAAGATTTTTATTATATTATACATATATTTAATACACATCCATGACCCAGGAACACAGAAAAACTTTTTGTTCCTTTGGCGGGATTTGAACCCGCGACCCCCGGCTTGAGCACCAACGCGCTGAACCACTGAGCCACAGAGATCGTCAAGTCACAGCATAAGAATATTTTCTGCGAAAGTGCTTCGCCTTAATTGCCTAAACCTATAAAACACTGTGGCTTAATAAGCACTTAAATTTCGGATTCATAGCCGCGGTTTTATAGCTCTTTTATATTTATTAAAAATTATATTTATAGAAAACAAATTGAAATTGTAAATTATTTCTCACTTTCTACATCTAACGGTAACCCAGAATTCTGCAGCTAACTCACACCTAACTTTTCCGTCTCGATATTTTATAATCATTAGAAGTCTACGTGACCAAAATCGATGCAGACTAAGCCAAGAAGACTTATGGCAGCCTTCCGATGCACGCGACACACGACGCGAGCGCGACCCGAAACCGAAATATGTACCTACCAGTGGCGAAGACTGGTTCTCCTTCATAGGGAAGCCCTCTATAATAGATAGGGATTTGGATGAGGCTCTTCAAAAGGTAAGCGGTAAGTAAAGCCGATAACTCTACGCCGCTGGTACCTACCTGTGCTTAGTTATTAGGTAGTGTATTAGGGCCTTTGCTACTCTTGATCTATATAAATGATTTCCCGGAATTTCTAAAACAAAAATGCACTATGTACCTACGTACTTAGATGATATTTCGATTGTTTACGTGAAAAAGAATAAAGCACTTTTATCTGATGATTAAATAATAGTTTATGAATAGTTTCTAGCTGGATACAATTAAACAATTTAAAAATAAATGCTGATAAAACAAACGTGATACACTTTAAACCATTTAATAGTGCAAACATAAATATAAACATAAATTATGGAGGTTCTAATATCGCGCTTACTAGGGAAATAACATATTTAGGTATTATATTGGACCAACACTTCTCTTGGAAACAACATACTGAGAGATTGTGCACAAAAATTGATAAATTGATATACGTACTGCGTACTTTGTCTCAAAATGTTAGTGAAAAGGCAGCTCTGATAGCCTACCATGGCTATGTACCATCCATCTTAAGATACGGTATTGTGTTATGGGGTAACTCTTACCATAGCCAGAATGTTTTTATAAAACAAAAAGCCTGCTTGCGAGCAGTATGTGGTGCCCGACAACTTGAGAGCTGTAAGCCAATATTAAAAAAATCTAAAATATTGTCACTTCCATGTCTATGTATCTATGAGATACTAAAGTTTGTAAAAGAACACACAGATTCCAATTGCAAGATAAAATATTTTTGCTAGAAATGCATACTGTATGGCTATAACTATATTTAATAAATTACCCGAAAATCTCATACTAATACTCATTTAAAAATCGAATATTTAATTTCTTAATTAGGTATAGCATAAATTAATTCATTAATGTCTAGAAAATTTCTTTGATTTTTTAACTAAATGTTAATAAAGTATTTCTATATTAGCAATTAGGTAGGTAATATGTAGTGATAATAGACATTGACAGTTAATTGTACATACAGAATTTAATGTGACTTTAATTAAATTTTATTTTATTTAATGGTATTATGATTATTATTATATTATATTTATTCAATCTAATGAAATTTTATTTAAGATAGGTTAGTAAAAATAAAGATCAATTAAGTGTAATGTAGCATAAAATCTTAGGAATTCAAATGTTAATGAGGTGCATAATATTATGATGGTTTGATGAAATCTGAAGATTCAATATTATTTATTATATTATATAAGTACTAAGATTTTTTGTACCTAAATGTAGTGTAATTGTATAAGTAAATTTGATATATTAAATAATAATTATGAGACTGACAAAATTGATTTTGATGGATTTAGGTTTAGGTACCTATGCGATGAAATGGTTTAAAATTGTATGTTATTAGTATAATAATGGATTATTTATTTCAGTTTGTATTTTTTTTTATTGTTGTTAAAAGGACATTCTTTTGCACGCTTCTTAAAGCAGAATGTTGCGACACTATATTTAAATATTAGAACTTTTGTAACCTAAATTCTATGCCAATAAACGATTATTATTATTTATAAGGATCTATTTGACGTCCTAAACGGTCCAGGAACTACTGGAAGTAAGTCACGGCATTAATGACCGCTTCCCCACAGCCAAGTGTGAACGCATGCCATCTATCTTTGTGATACACATGACATGAGTGAATAATTTGTCTGAAGATTTATCCGACGATAATGTTATGGATGTGAGGATTGTGAGGAGTCCCTTTTTGAAGTTAAGTATCTTAATATAATGTGCAACAACTAAATTGGGTATAATTTATATCTTTACTGGGAGCAATAAATTTCTGAGCAGTGTTCATTAGATTAATCTACAAAATATAGGTAAATCAGAAACGAATCTAAAAATTAATTTAGGTACAATATTGAAAATAATAAAATGCAAAAAAAATAAATAGGTAAGAAATTGCTTTTGAATCGCCTGTTTCTGAAACTAAATTTATATTCTTAGTGATAAAATATGATATACATTTTATCCGAGTCCAGTACGAAGCATCACAATTCACATCATGTGCACTTCCACGTGCAATATATCTCAGGATCTATCCCGCGTGCCTTGCGCAGCACACCGGAACGTCGACATCCGCGCGGCGGCGGATGCGGCACGGCTCCCGTGGGACCGCCCGGCGCCCGCCCCTCGCCTGTTTGTACAATTTGCTGAAACCATGGATGGAGCTAGGGTACAACTTACTACAAATAAATAATATAAGGCATACCTAATAGATTAATATAAGTATAGTAATTTTTAAATTAAAAATACTGACTGCCATTTCTAGGATTCCGTAGTATACGTCTCGGAACCCTTACCGTCCGTCTTCGGGTTTACCGTCCAAATATTTAGTGCCAGAAAGATGATACTTTTCATGGATATGTATGTGTATTTATCACGTTGACAAACTGATAAAATAAAAACGCGCTTTTTTTGGTTATCTCCCTACACGTAAAGTGGGGATGATTTTTTTTCTCGCGTCTACGTATCATTAGCAACCTCCAAATGTTTTTAAAGGACCTATTCCTTTAAAAACATTGGGAGGTTGCTAAGACGGAAAAAAGGAAAACTATAACGGCTCATATAACTTTGTTAGTTCAGTAATCAGGAGTTATAGAGACTTAACGTGTAAAATGCGCTTTCTTGGAAAACTTCCTACAAAAATAGCGAAATAAGTAAAACAAGTTGGTATAATGGTACTGAACCCGAACGTGTGCGAGTCCGACTCGTACGCGGCCGGATTGTTTATTTGAATAGAACTTTACCTAAATGTTTACCGAAAATTTTTAACTAATGTCAATCTCACAGTTGACACGAAACTAAAATGGCACTTTGCAATCTAAAAATGCTAATTCCATAAGCCTTTTAAGGCTTTAAAATGTGCGATAAGATATACTTTAGTCGTATTCTACTGAGACTCAGTTCGCGTAGAAAGAATATCAGTCCTATGTCCCAGGAACCATAATATTATATTCGTTATGACAAGAATGAGGAAATTGCCAAAAAAACGTAAAACGTAAATTTTACTCAAACTCATAATTTTGATGCCTGTACTACTACAAGTATCAGGGAATTTAGATCATAAGTAGGTTGACTGTGATAATTACTGAGATTATTTTGTTCGCGAGTTTTTTTAATGGTTGTTATTTAATTAGGTTTGCTCGGAGTTCTGATAAATAAAAAAAATAAAAAGAATCACAAAAATATTCATCTGACCGGGATTCAAACCCAAATATTATACATACGTAGGTATACCTATCTATATCTATGTTATCATAAACCTATGTTTCCTTTTAATACTATGAATATACCTCACACTGTCTCTGCATCACAAATAGGTTGGCTGGCTAGATAATGCCACAAGGCATTAAGCCCGCCTCTGTACCATTTTGTGTGCATAAAGTATAATAAATAAAAAATAATAAAAATATACCAAACTGCCGATCGGACTGACATAATAAAATCTAAATTATTGATATATTGTGGTAAGACGAAAGAAAAAACATATTATTATATTATAGCTTTAAAATGCACAGTTTTCCATTAATAAAACCTAGCTACTTAGATCGATTTTTCTCCCCCAAAACTATATCTATAGAAATCATTAGGGCTTAGGTCGGGGCTGTACGGCGGATGGTCTAATAATTCTATGATTTCTTGCTCTAAAAACTCTTTTGTTCTGTGCGTGGTGTGAGAACTCGCATTGTCGTGATGGAGGATGATGCGGCGGTTGCAGTTCTCTTTACGGAGTTCAGAAACGACCTGTGGCAAACAAATGTTAGCATACCATTCTGCATTAACCATTCTTTGTCCCTCAAGAGGAATAGTCGCAAAATGGCCGGTTTTGGAGACAAACGTGGCCACCATTTTTTTTGCAACACTCCGTGAACGAACAATTTTTGTTGGCTTTAACTCATTTTCGAACACCCAAACTCGTGACTGGTTTTTTGTTTCGGGTTCGTACGCGTATATCCAGGATTCGTCACCTGATACGATGTTGTATACAGCATTTGAGGGTCCTGCGTGGAATCTTTCGAGAGTTCTGACGCACCAAGTAACGCGAGCCGCTCTTTGCTCTTCACAGAGCAATGCGGTATCCATCGGGAAAACAACTTTTTTACACCTAATTGTTCATGCAAGATTATTTGTATTTGACTCATGCCAATGTCTAAAGTTGCCTGAATTTCGCGGTATGTCACATGTCGATCTTCCTCAATCAGCTAACGCACAGCATCAACGTTTTCTTGGGTGACTAGTTTTTGGACGACCTTGACGGGGATCATCACTGAGCTTGACACGTCCACGTTGAAATTCAGCAAACCAGCGATAAATTGTGGTTTTGGATGGGGCTTCATCACCAAATGCAGAAATCATCCGGTCAACACACTGTTTTTGTGTTAAACCACTTCGAAAGTCATAATAAATCATCGCTCTAGAATTTTCTCGAGTCAATTCCATTTTCTCAACGACTAAACAAGTTTGACAAGACCTTGTGACAAGACCAAGAATCTTTTTTTAAATAAATAAACGGTATTCTATTTTTAAAAGCAAGGAGTTTTAAATTAAAAAGATTTTAGTATGACAGGAACAGTGGAAATATTCTATTCCCGATACTTTTAGTGCAGCCCTCGTATTGTTGTGGACTACGACGTCGTGGTTCTTACAGATCCTTCTTACGCTTGAGTGGTGATAATAATAATACAGCAACAATTGTTATATTCTCCTTTATTGGTACATATTATGAGAGAGATGCTTAGCACAGATACTTCTTCTTCTTCTTTTGAGTATGGCGGCCTCAGTGAGTTGCTAATGTCCGAGTGGTTTTATTAAGACTTTGCTCTAACTATTGCAGGTCCGGTGAAACAACAAGGGTATAATTACCTAATAATTTACAAAGCTGTTGAATCATCTAAAACAAACACAAACATACCAGTGTTAGTAATAAAAACGTCACAATTTTATATTGTTAGAATGAATATATAATGTACATAAAATTTCAATAAGTATTTACAGAGTATTTACAAAACATAATAATGATTTAAAATTAATATTATATTATTAATATTATAATATTACTTGAGCTGGCCCACTCGGTGTTCCACCTGATAGTTAAGTGTTTTTTGGCTATGGGAATAATTAAGTCCTGACAATACAGTTTGTACTGACTGAGTCCACCTGATGTTATGGTGTCTTTAGAGTAGGCATCTACACTCTCATTGCCAGTAATTCCGCTGTGACTAGGTATCCATGCTAACACAACATGGATATTCTGGACATGGCACCTAAGGAGTAGCCGTCTAATTTCCAAAATTAATGGGAATCTAGACTTAGAGCGGAACTGGTTAGATGAAATACCCTCTAAAACGCTTCTGGAATCCGAAAGAATAAGTAAATTTTTAAGGCCATGAGACTCAATAAATGAGATGGCCTCAAAGATGGCGAGTGCCTCGCCTGTAAATACAGAGGAAGTAGGAGGCAATTTGAAATTCAAAATCACATTAACCCTCGGGATCCAGACCGCCGCTCCAGCGCAGAATTTGGGTTAACTTACGGTAGCTGATCAAGAGACAGGGAAGATCTTTATATCGCCAATAATTGGATGTTGAAATTAATTGGGATAAAGTGTGTAATTTGCCTATAAGCGGGTGGGAGGAATTCTGAAACGCCTTAAATAGAAACCTATCCGAAAGGTACGCCGTCTGATATTAAGTGGTGGGTCGACACACTCAACCTGCAGGGCATTGATTGAAGAAGATTTCACTGCTCCTACTATGATCCTTAAAGACTGATTGAATTTTGTCCAGATCTTTTAATGGATCCTTGTTACATGGTTCCAATAAAAAGGATCCATAATCAATATGACTGCGGATAAGAGCATTATATAATATTTTTTTGGGTATATGGGTGAGAACCTCACCATACACCACTGACTGACCGTAGGACATTAATATTTTTCTCGCATTTTTGCGAAATATGACTAATTTGGTAGGCGGTCATCCTAGAATCCAGATAAACTCCTAAAAATTTAATCCTATCCTTAGCCGGGAAAACTTGTTCATTATAATGGATGTTGACATCAGGTATAATTTTGGACCGTGTAAATACTACAACGGAACTTTTCGAAACCGAAATATTTAAGCCATGTCGGTCCATCCATTCAGTCAGATAGCCAATTGCAGAGTTAAGTCGAGCAGAACATTCGGCAATATCCTTTGAGGCAATTCGCAATTTGCAAATTTGGGACCAATTCGCATTAGAAGTTTTAAATTTGAGCCGAGGGAAAGGGGACGTTAATGTCTGTCTAGTCTGTCTGTATGTTATTGTAGTTAGAATTGGAAAATGATCACTACCAAAAGAATTAGGAATAACTGCCCAGGAACATGAAGGTGAAAGAGCAGGGGAGCATAACGATAGATCCACCACACTCCTCGGGTTCTGCAAAGGACACGGCCCGACGCGTAGGGGATCCATCATTAAGGACTACTAGGTTGAGATCATCAAGTATATCAATCAGGAAAGAGGAATTAGAATCGTTAGAATGGGAGCCCCAAGATGTATGGTGAGTGTTGAAATCACCCAACACAACCAAAGGGGAAGGAACAGAAGAGAAAATGGAGGACAGTTCAGAGAAGATGGGTGGATTAGGGTGAGGGACATACGCAGACATAAAAATTGTATCTAAGACACGGACAGCTACAATATTAAAATAACTACTATGTACAGGAAGTGTATATACAGAATATGTATATTGGTTGGAGACCAAAATGGCTACTCCAGCTCTGCCATCAGATCTGTCATCCCGGAAACAGGCATAACCCGGAACCCGAAAACGAGAGCCAGGTTCCAGCCATTTCCTGGATGGCAAGAATTGTTGGCTTATATGAATTAATTAAATAAAGGATATCCTGTTTCTTATTCCTGATGCTCCGGCTGTTCCAATGTATTACAGTGTGAGCCATTATTGGGCAAAAGTTTCATGAGTTGGGTCAGGTTGGCAAGAGTTTTGTTCGGTAGGGAGTAGCTAGACCTAGAAATGCGATCAATAAAGAAGATAGTCAAGTTGTCAAGTAAGTTATCGTTCGGGGCTACTAGGGAAATTTCGTTACTAGAGGGATATACGCCTCCATTAGAGGACTGAGAAGATGGTTGATTAATTATATTTCTATGTGCCTGGTGGTCATACCCAAGGGACATAGGAGGAATGGGGCGACGAGGAATAAGCACAGTATTTCTGTAGGGTATGGTAACTGGAGATTTTGTCAGTCTGTCTGTTTGTCTTGAAATGTTGACAGTTGCAGAAGGAGAAGTCCTGGCTGAATCAGCAAAGGATCGTCTCACATGGGGGAATCGAGCTGATACCGCCATGTATGAGATACTTTCCTGACTCATAACCAATTTTATCTCTTTTTGCCTGGAATATTACGGGCAAGAGACATCATTGGCTGCGTGCGGACCACTACAGTACATATAAGTAAAAGATGTTTGCTGTACACGTTGCTCCCTCATGCTTCTGTGAACATTTATAACAGCGTGGTTGTGACCTGTGCCTTAACGTGGCCAAAGCGGCAACATTTATTACACTGTATAGTGGGTAAATTATATATCTCAACGGGGAGGGAATTATAATAGCAATAGCCATGGGAAGGTAATTTTTGTCCAGTGACCGTCAGAACCACTGATTGGTTAGGTATCCAAATAGGGGAGTTTTGATCATTCATAGTCTTGCGACTCGTGCCTTAACTACTTTGCCATAGTATAACGGAACTTGCATATTTTCAATCAGCTCTTCCATCGACCAGTCCACAGGAACATTGCGGCAGTGCCCATGCGGGATACACTTGTGGGAATATAGTGGCAAGCCCCAAAGGGAGATCTCTGACCGAGCGAGGTGCTATGCTCGGTCAGACTGAAGCTTAAAACTACACACCACCAAATATAGATATGATAACTCAACAGATACTTAAAAACCTTCACAATTCCTTAATTAACACCTCCAAAACTAAATATATACTGGGGAGATTCGTTATTGCATAACATGTCGCAATGACATGGGTTGTTGATTAAAATTTGTTTATCACGATAATTATAATATTTATACCAAAAAAATAATAGATTATTTTATGTAATTAAGGAATCATTAATAATTTTAAGTTAAATGTAAAACACTTTTTACGGAAATACTATGTACACCGTTGTTGTTATGTGCATTAGACGTAATACTGTATGTGATTTTAGTTTTAAGGTGATAATGTACGTGATGTGGCAGTACTTATTAAATAAATAAATAAATAAAAAATTTAATTAATTTAAAATTTAGTACTGGGATAATTAATTGTGAAAAATATAATATATGTGACTATATATTATATAGGTAATAATATTAGGTTATTACATATTAAATTGATGTTTTGTAAATGAGGAACATAAAGTCGATTTTTTTTACATAATATATTTATTTCATCAAAGCAATGGTATATCCATTGCTATCTATGCACTTTTGCCATCTTATAGATAGTTCATTGATTCCTTTACTAAAAAAACCATTCGGAGAGGAATCTATAAAATATTTGAAGGCGCTCTGGACTGCCCCATCGGAGTTGGAATTTTTTCCCTTGCAAGAAGTTATCCAAATTTCGAAAAAAAAAATGGTAATCTGTTGGAGCAAGGTCCGGGGAGTACGGTGGATGTCTTAGACATTCCAATTGAACCTCCTCTAATTTGGTAGCCGTCTGTTGTGCAGTGTGTGATCCGTAGCGTTGTCCTGAAGCAGCAGTGGCCTAGAGCGAATGACCAACTTCGGTTGTTTAGCAGCTAGCTTTTCCATCATGATTTGCAGGCAATAGACATCTGCCATCATCGTCTGGCTAGATTTCAGAAAGCTGTAGTGAACGACACCGGCACTAGTCCACCAAACTCTCACGCAAAGCAACTTTTTTTTTGTCAATTTTTGCTTGGGGCAAGCTTTGGCTGGTTCGCCAGGGTTCAGCCATTGCGATGAGCGTTTCCGATTATCGTACAGGATCCAATTTTTTGTTTTTATGAATTATATTTTTATGTTCTATATTCTTTATTAACATTTAAGAACCCAATTATTTCAGCAATAAAAAAAACTAGTTCAAAAGACTAATTGTCAACTTTGCCAATTGCCTGGTAGAAAAAACTTGTATTTTTTGTGCCATAATAATAAAAATAAAGTAAATATTTTTTGAAATGCCGGTACATAAGCACTTGTAACTGATGTTGCGCGCGAGGCGGGCAGTTATCGTCATCGGCTCTTCATTTAAAATTAAACCACCAAGTTTTATAAAAACAACTTTATATTAATTAAGTCGACTAGTAAAGTACTTATTCAAAACAACTCAGATAATATAATATGGTACATATTGACATTGTTACAAATACAATATTTACAAATCAAGGTGTCTTATTCTTCAAACTTAAATGTTTTTATACAAAATTCGTAACATTCAGAAAAAGAGAATCAATTAGTCTTATTTTAAAAAGATTTTATTTACACTTTTTCACTTAATGTACCTAATATTAGTACCCTTCATCTACACTGGCGGACACATAAACTGCATCATAGTGCAAGATAACTTTAATTGAAATATGATTAGTGAAAGTGCAAACTATTTTGATTTATTTCAATGATAATGCTAAGACTGGTTCTTAATCTGATAAAAAAATCAATTCATGTGTGTATAGGTCAACTTTTCTCACTAAAAGAATCAAATTACTCCTTTTGCAGCTTTTTGGAATGAAACAGTGAATAGAACAAAAAAGGCTTTATTATGAAAATTTTACAATACTAAGAGAAAAAGAAAAAGTTTTTTTTTATATATTTTTATAACTGATTCAAGTCGGTTTCGCATCGACCTGATCAGTGTTTTTAAAAGAACTTGCGGAGTATTGTCCCATTCTTGTGACAATGCAACTCTTGAGCTTCGCAACCGTTGTTGGGACCGGATTTCTTGTAAAAACAACTCTTTTTAGATTGTCCCACACGTGTTCTATTGGATTGAGGTCCGGGCTACGTGCTCGCCAATCCATGGAACGAATCTCAACCTGAGTAACGTATTGCTCAACTTGTCTCGCTACGTGTGGACGAGCATTATCCTGCATGAGAATGAAGTTTTCGCCTATAAATCCGCGAAAAGGTACCACATGAGGGTCCAATATCTCCGTTATATAGCGATGTGATGTTAAACCACGGTTACCACGGCCATGTGTGTCTGCGTCAATAAACACAAGTTCAGTTCGAGCGTCTATCGATATGCCACCCCAAACCATACAAGACCCGCCTCCAAATAGAACCCACTCCTCAATGCAATGTTGGGCATATCGCTCTCCTCGTCTACGGTAGACGAGTCTGCGACCACCAGCACCGTACAAACAAGTCCTACACTCATCAGTGAATAATACGGAAGCCTATTGCTCTTCAGTCCAATTTAAGTGTTCACGGGCAAGCTCGAGCTTGCCTGTGAGCTGCAGACAATTTTGGTCCATTTGCGGGTCTGCGACCACCAGCACCGTACAAACAAGTCCTACACTCATCAGTGAATAATACGGAAGCCTATTGCTCTTCAGTCCAATTTAAGTGTTCACGGGCAAGCTCGAGCTTGCCTGTGAGCTGCAGACAATTTTGGTCCATTTGCGGGTCTGAAAGGTGTGATTTCACGCTCTTTTAGCCTTCTTCTTATGGTTCTTGCACTAACTGCTACGTCGGTGGAGCTCATTTTGAATGCTTATAGACGTTAAAAACCGATTTCGCAAGGAAGTTGTCACAATAAACCTGTCGTCACGAGACGTTGTCATCCGAGTTCTGCCGGTTCCACATCTTCTTTTGAATGAACCTGTCTCCATAAACCTTCTGTAAACTCGGGAAACCGTAGACTGGTTTACATTTAAATCTGCAGCAATTGTTCGTTGGTCTTGGCCTTGCTGCACTAGAGCATCAATTTGTGCTACTTTTTCGGGCGATACGTCCATATTCGTGATAGAAAAAGGTGTTTAAAATGAAAACATACTAGCAATTAAACAATTAGTAACGATAATTCAACATGTAACAAAACAAAAAAATAAGCATCAATCACAACATTAACTTAACAACGAGTTAATATTTAGTAAATTGACAAGATTTCTTCTATAGAATATTTTCTTTCTTTTGTGACAGTACCATATTTAAATTTGATTTTGTTTTTGTGTTTATAAACCACCCTTTATTTTCCAATACCAATAAATGTAAAAAGTTTGCATATTTCGTATTAAAATTTGATTGAATGTGCAAGAAGCACTATGCAGTGCTGATGTAGTTTATGTGTCCGCCAGTGTACTTTCTTCTTGTCCCTCGGTAACCGTCGTATAACTATGGCAGTGACAGACAATGGATGATAAACCAACTTTCCTAAAAGTGGCTGTTCGGTATCTTAGCTTAGCTGAATTTGGCCGAATAATTCGGACATTTGGACAATGTACGGGCGCTCGCCGGTGTAAAGGTGACGCGTCCTACTTCGGCGCTCGCCACTACTTCACAGCCGCCGAGCTTTTGGGCCGGCCGTCCCTAGTGAGCTTAAGATGTACCAGCTTGATGTGCGTGCTCCGGACGCCCGCCTGGCCGAACTCGGCCGGACACTTCGGGCATCTGTACGGCCGCTCGCCCGTGTGCGTCCGAATATGCATCCTCATTGTTGTGCTACGCTGAAAAATAAATATTAGTATTAATGATACTAATTTGAGTAACTGAATAGATTCATATCAATTTTAATTAAAAAAAGCTACAGTACCCAGCCAAAAGGAATGCACATCGACCTTTGTAAAGTAAATATGGCTGGCATCTACTTTGTAGAGAAGTCACATTGTTTGACAGACATAAAAAATTTACTTTTCTAAGATAGATGTACTTACATTCATTCTGGCTGGCTTTTTTATTCATGCGGTACAACATCTATACTTATATTGTAAAGAGGAAAGATTTGTTTGTCTCTTTCTTTGCATTGAATAGGCTCCGAAAGTACTGGACCGATTTTGATGAAATTTAGCACAGATGTACGGCTCCCACGAGATAACTTTTAGCGCGTTCGCGGCCAACATCTAGTATGATGTAAAGTACTCACGTCGAACACCTTGTCGCACATGGGACAGTGGTGGTTGAACGGCCGCTTGTAGCCCTCGTGCGCGCGCCGCTTGTGGTCGGTCAGGCTCCACAGGGACAGGTAGCTCTGTACAACAATATACTACATTACTGTTGGTCTGGAAAACGAGCAGAAGGATCACATGGTGGTAAGCAACACCTGCAACAACGGGTGAGTTGCCGGGCTCTTAAACCTCCACTGGGCCTCCAGTACCCTCACTCGGAGAAAGACAACGCAAGCTCTATTATTTCACGCTAGTTTTCTGTGCGCCCGTGGTATCTCTTAGGTCGAGGCGGCCTATCTGTACAAGCTTGACCATATACTATCTAAATGACTTGTAACAAATCAAACTCACTTGTTTCATGCCCGCCGCCCGGTTTCTAAAGATTTTACATGAACTCTAGATAAACTAAGTTTATTTGGTGGTGCCCAGTACCCACTAGGCCACGGACGCTCGTCACACCAAAGTATATCCTTCTTTCTTATTACCTTCTCACACTTGTCACACTGGAACGGGCGCACGTTGAGGTGTTCTCTGTTCCTGTGCCGGTCCAGGCTCCGTCGGTTGCCGAACCTCTTGTCGCAAAGGTCGCACGCGAACCTGCAACCAATAATAATTGAAACTGTATTATTAATTCAATCAGTCCACTCCTTTAGGAGCTACGACGCCACGGACAGAGACAGAGTAATATATAAAATAATATCAGAGATAATTTTCTTAGCTGACCCAGTTGTGCGATCAAATTTTAGATGGAAGTGATAACACCTCATTATATCCCCCAATATTATTATATTCGTTATATTATAACCCTCTTTGTGCTTAAAGACCGTCAATGCAAAATTTGCGTAGGTATATCAAATTTTGCATTGAACGTCTTGTAACACAAAGAGGGTACCACAAAAATTAAATAAGCTGTTGGACGGATATTTATAAACAGTTATGCTCTGGGTTTTTTAAACCAGTCAATAAAATAATATTATCAAGTACCTATTCAATTTTTTTTTCTTTCTTTGACAATTTGTGGAGACGGAATGATGTCTGTGTAATTTTACTTAGATACAAATCGTAGTATATATTATAATTATTATGAATAAAAGAGCTCCGTGGCCGTGGTAGTGGGTAGACCGTTTGATTCGCTCTCGAGAGAGCGCAGGTTCGATTCCCAGGTTGTGGCGTGTACCAATGATACTTTTTTCAGATCTCAAGTACATTATACGGACGCTCTAACGGTGAAGAACATCGTGAGGAAACCCGCACATGGTTGGCCCCAGACGTATTGACCAGTCATTCCTCTGGACTAGGCTGAACTAGGCTGAGTGTTGTGAGAGTGCCGTATGTGCTTGGGCAACCATTCGACATTAAAAAACCAACTGTACCAGGCCCTACAGTATTTCAAGAGTGGTTACTTCGCTCGGAGAATACTGTATAAATCATCGAATAACGAATGAAAAGGTCTAAGTTATGAACACCACTCACGATAATTCCTTATAGTTGACGTGCGGCGCAGCAGTCTTGTAATGCTGCTTAAGCGCCGTTTCCGATTTGAAACTCCTGAAAATGAACAAGTTCAAAAATATAACTCGTATGTAGATATAAAGTTGAAGCTGCCTTGAAATCGGCTAAGAAATTGATCAGAAAACAGCTTATTTCCGATCCGATTTTTAATCTATCTCTTTGGGGTTTTGATCCAATTAAATCTTAACGTAACCAAAAAGGTAAACTTCGACCGAATTATTGTGTCACACAATTGGATCAGAACCCCTATTCCCGTACTTAACTTAGACTTTCAATTTACTTTCAATGAATTGTCTAATAATAAAAATAAATTAAAATATCAGGTCGCTTATTTTTAGTTCCATTAAAGATACGAAAAATAAAATTTCGTTCTTGTTTCACAGCGAAACTGAAAGTCAAAACTCATAAGGTTTTGACAATTTGAATACTCGTTTGTCTCATGGCAACTCGAAAATCGATTGGGTTATAACTAACAACTTTCTTGATGCGACATCAAGATCGATTGAATCCTCTTAAGGGTACCAACTAAGTACGATGCGTCCAAAGTAGCTCTAGCTTTTTGAATACACTATAGTTATGTGTGTATTTTTCTCGAGTTTCGCCCGTCTCATGACGCCTAAAGCTTCTGTAATTGATTTTGAGACAGGTTATAATAAGTGTGCGTCTCACTTGTCGCACTCGACGCAGTAGTGGTCCCTGGTGGCGGAGTGCGCGCTCATGTGCAGGCGCAGCAGCGACGGCGCGGGGAACGTCTTGCCGCACTGCGCGCACTCGTGCTGCCGGCACGGGACCTGCCCGGCCGTCAGCTCGGACCGGTGCTTCCTGTGCCATACACAATATGCTCTTTTTAGGCAGGGACTATACGATCCGAAATAACCGGATCCGGCGGCGGGCCGGAGAAAATTCAGAGCACTGAAAATAGAACTCTACCCTAATATAAATGCCCTACAATAGAAATGAAAATCGGAATGTCATGTGTCGATCTGTCATATTATATGACATTTGACTCTACACTTGTGTGTTCGATTTTCAGCTCTATTATATTAGTCCAGAGTTATATTTTCAGTGCTTTGGATATTCCCCGGCCTCCCCGATTCCGGATCACATAGTCCCAGCCTAATGGGCTGGGAAGACGTAAAGTAAAATATTAACATTCGATTTATTTATATCTCGTAGATATAACGGTTAAACTTTAAAGGAATAAACAATTTCTCTAGGTACATATCAATTCTCTGACAAATTCCATGACAAGAATATTGATTATCAACAATTAAATATTGTCATTTACTTACTGTCGCAAAATTGTATATGAAACAATGAAATAAAAATTTCTATTGCAAATAACATTTACTACTTTTACAATGTGTTAGTTTAATACATAAATATAAAACAATTTAAAATATAAAAATCTTATTCGATGTGGTCTCCATTGGCTGCAATACAGTCCTTTAAACGTTGAGGCCAGTTATCAATAGAAGCATGCACTCTTTCCATGGGAAAATTCTTCACTGCCAATCGTACGGATTGTTTTAGGGACTACAAATTATCATGGCGTTTAGAGCAAGTCGTAGTACTCTCTAAAACTGACCATAAATCATAATCCAGTGGATTAAGATCGAGACTAGACGACGGCCAGTCTTCAGCTCTGATGAAGTCCGAAACTTTCGTTTCCAACTAAGACTGCGTAGACCGAGCTTTATGACCCGGCGCCGAGTCTTGCTGGAAGGACCATTCTTGGTTATTGAACATGATGTGGTTAAGGGGCTTCACTACCTTCTCATGAATGGATCTGGATATCTTGATACACTTGTGCCGATGATTTGATACCTTTTTCACAAAAGTATGGCTCAGTCACTCCTTCAAAGCTAATACCCCACCAAACCATCACTGAAATCGGATAGTGCCTACGTTGCACTCTGTCGACTAATTGGGAAGCTTCCTTAGAGCTTTGAGCATAAATACGGTGATTTTGTTTGTTAAAATGTTGTTCAATTGTAAAAAAATTCTCATCCGTAAACAAAAATTTTCTGTGACCTCCCTTTGCGTACCGCTTCAGTAGTTGTTTCGATTTTACCACCCTATTATTTTTTAAATTATCAGTTAAGAAATGACCAGTACGTCTCTTATAGTCTGCAAGTCCTTAGTCATCTTTTAAAATACGCGACATGGTTCTAGGTGCTATCTTCATCTCCCGAGATAAAATCTTTTGCGTTCGGATAGGATTTCTTCGAATTCTTTCCCTTACTGCTTTGACCACCTTTTTCGTACGAGCACTACGTGGACGGTCAGATCTTTTTCTGTCACAAACAGAAGAGCGTCTCATTGTACCTATTAATAGCCGGTACAAAAACATTTTACTAATACCAAGCGTATGGAGAGTTTTAAAAATTGCATTCGGTTCCATACCTACTTTGTGTAATGCAATCACAGCGATTCGGTTCTCTTCATCACCCCACTCCATTTTAATATCGCAAAATATTGTACAATGTATTGGCGCCAAAATGAAAAAACTCAATGAACAATCATATAAAAATGACAGATTCCAAATTCAAATGTAATATTTTGTTTATTTTTAATTGTAACAGTATTTATGGCCAGACTAAGTTTAAAAAGCAAAAAAGATATAAATCATTCCTTTTTGAAAAAAAACTATTAATTTCATTTTTTGTGTGATTTAATGTGTTTAGAATAGAATCCTAGTAGTTTAACTTTCGAGCTGTACTTTTTTAATTAGGTATAAATAATATCTTGTTATCGTGAAAGTGGATATTATATCTTATATGAGAATAAATTATTTGTACTTTCCTCGTCTCCGTCTTACCTAATGAGATGTGCTTTTAAGGTTTCTTTACACTTGTAAATCTTCTTGCAGAGGTCACATTGCGCTGGAGAGTTGTTGCGGTGAGCGTAGTCTATGTGTTTAGTTAAAGATCCTTGCTGTCTGAAAAGTACAACATTTATTTAAATCGCTCAAAATGTAAACAATAAATTATATTTATTTTTACGGTTATGGCTAATATTGATCCAGTCTTACCAACTCTCAAAAATATTACTACCCAAACTTAAGTCGAAATCCCCAAAAATCGCAACAACTACTTGAAAATCCACCTAAATTTTTGTTAAGAATACCAAATGTTCTGTAATATTATTCTGTCCTTTATACATTAAAATATATTTCAAAAGGTTTATTTTCTAATTTTTCTCCAAATGTTCTGTAATATTATTCTGTCCTTTATACATTAAAATATATTTCAAAAGGTTTATTTTCTAATTTTTCTTAAAAGTTCCATATCTTAATTTAATGATAAAACAAGAAAATAAGAAAAATCCTTCCCGGTTGATCGGACAAAAGATTGTGAAAGAAGTGAAACCTTCAATTCAAGTTTTTTATCTACTTGTATTAAAAATATCGTTTTTCTGATACAAATTTCCTAATTCCTATTTGTGACAATATCTGTTTTTACTGACAATTGTGTTCTTAACACAAGTTCTTCGGATACTTAGCACGAAACCAGATTGACATTGGCAGATTTGAAACATCCATAGATAAAAAAGTTGTCTAAGACGTGAAACTCACTTGAAAGTCTTCCGGCAGTGCGGACAAGTGAACTGATCTCTAGGTACGGCAGCATGGTTGGCGACGTAGTGGTCTCTGATGGTTCTGTAGGTGCTCCGCGTGAGGTCACACACTGTACACTTGTACCTTCTGAAACAGACACCATAAAAATATATAAGACTAGCTGCCCATTTCGTTGGCTGTAAAACATTTTTACTTGTGATGAAATTATGAGTAAGTAAGTCATAGCACTCAGTACTAATTATTTCCGTATTTCCCGAGTTACAATAATAAATAATAAAGTTACATATTCAAGGAGAGTGATTAGTTTTCTATTTTCCTTCCAAAATTATACACGAGAGCTTAAATTTTAATGAGATTATCCTATTATTTGAGAAAATATTAATCATGTTAGTTTTCTGTAAATTATGAAAAAATTTAATTTGTGCATACTGTCATTACTTACTTGTCTAAATTCTATTATTGGGGCCTTATGTTGGGTAAATTACATCATTCGGATAAAAATACATCCCATATACTTACACGGTATGGTATGTTTTATGATGCATTAATTTGTAAGCGGATTCGAAGCGTTGTTTGCAGATGTCACACTTGTATTCGCCATTCACCTAAAAATTAATATTTCTAAGTCGTAATTGTTATTCATAACATTAATATTACAGAATGTAAAACTAAAAATAGACAGGCTTGCTACTGATTTGTAATATCAGTCAGTAGAATTACATTTTAATATGCACTTCACTTCTCTTTCCTAGTTTTTTTCTTTCTTTGCTAGTTAGTAGAGAAAGAAAGGTGTCTTGGCTGAATGTGTGTGTGTGTGCCTGTGTGTGTTGGGTGTCTGGGCTGTGTGTGTGCGTCCCAAATGGATAAAGTGTTGGGTGTCTGGGCTGTGTGTGTGCGTCCCAAATGGATAAACAGATTTTGATATATTTTTTTTCTTTTCTTTGAAAGATGACGTGATCGAGAGTACTTTTATTCATCATCATCAGCTCGCTTACTGTTAGGCAATGACGGCGATTTCTTAATTTTTTAATTTTTGTTTATTCTGTATATTAAAAATCTGTTTTAAATTCTAAATTCATAGTGTAATATTTACTTTATCATGTTTAACCATATGTTTTTCGTAGCCATCCCGATAGAGAAACCATTTAATGCAGTCTGTGCATTTGTATGTTGCAGATTTGAACTGTGCGTCATTTGCCAAAGTTCTCCGCTCCTCCATACATTGCTCCTTAGTCAATTTTAATCTAATGTATTCTATTGAATCTGTAAAATGAAATTGGTAAGTATGTAGCATATTTATTATTAATTATACGAAGCCCCATACTTCTTTCTAGCAAAAGGAAATCTCGTAGGAACTGTACATTTTACCGCAGTAAAAAGTATACCATGTCCTTCTACTACTACTACTAATATATATATATATATATATATATATATATATATATATAAAGTAAGTTACGAGATGTCTGTGTCGGATGTAAAACATTGAATTGTGTACAAATTACAAAATATTATTTTACTTGTTAAAGTAGCAATGCTGGACAAGAGACATGTTTCATCTTTCCGAAGACTTCCTTGTCAAGTCGATGGAAAGTAAAGAAAAAGAAAATTACACAGCAACAGTTTTGTCCTCCAACACCACCACATGAGATTAATGTTGATACATACTTCTATAACATTTAATGAAGTTGCAGTCTTCTTTTAATTTACCATTTTTCTTTTTGACATTATTTTTTTTCTTGAGATGTTTTGAATTCTTTGTACTCCTTTTCGTTAACTGTATCAATGGCACATCGAGATCCTCTTCCTTGATGTGTGTGTCTAAATCTGTTGATTAGGAGCCTGTTTCACATTCTTCTATTAAGAATCATATTGATTAAAGAACATACCCGTATTACGTGACCTGTTTGGGGGGAATGTGGTCCAAATCTCGTAATTAATTTTTTAGGAGTCTCACTCTTACGAGAGGCTTGATATTTTATGCAATTTTTGCAATACATAAAAAAAAATTATATATATATAGCTTTTTCCCGCGGCTCCGCCTGCGTAAATATATTATTGGGTATCCCCCGGGAATACTGTACTTTTTCAGGATACAAAGTAGCCTATGGTTTAATCCAGAGCCTAAACTACTACCATACCAAATTTCATTGAAATCCGTTAAGTAATTTTTGCGTCAAAGAGTAACAAATATCCATCCATACATCCATCCATCCTCACAAACTTTCATATTTATAATAGTAGTAGGATGTACAACCACAAGTCTTAACAAAATGTATATTATTTTCTAGTCATAAACAAGGAAAACATATTTAAATCAGTTTAATAGAAAACTTACCGCTATTTTGTGCAAAATCTTCATTTAAATAGTCTAATACCTCATTCTTTACCTCAAGTTTTACAGGATCTTTTACATTGCCTGTGGCTGTGCAGTAGATCAGAAATGAGTTGTCTTCCATAAAATCATCAGGATCTATTTCTAGAACATTGTGCCATTGAGACAATGTGATGACAGGTTGTGTCAGTAATTTTGTCGCTTGTATTACTGATTCTGTAATCTAATAATTATTTTTTTTATGATTACATACCTGTGAACTTTTATTATTTTTTTTATATACCTACTTAATATGGAAACAAGAATATTTTTTTAGAATATTTGCATCTCTATTCTCTCCACACCTTGTAGTATTTTTTCAGTATGTATAAACCTTGTATTGGAAGTTGTAAGTGTACATTGACACTCAATTCAAAGCACAACCTTAATGCCTTTTGACAATCGTAATTTTTCATACATGTTGTTATTTTCATTGAGAAACAAAGATTGCTGCAGGCCATTAACAATGTGATTTTTAATAGTAAAGCCATATTGTTGTATTCTTCATACATCATCTGTCACTTCCATCAAAAACGGATTATTCCCAAGACAATATGATAGACGGAGATAACAAGGTGGTTGGTACTGTACTTTTTAGTTATTAAATAAAATAAAAATTCTAATTAATAACATAATATTGTTTTATATAAATTATAAAAAAAACTTACATCTTGATGAATTTGTAAGTTCTTTTGATTGTTGTAAACATTCTGAATAAAAGTCTCCGTGTTGTATATTATTTTTGAGCAAAGGTAGCAAACATTCAAGCTCTCCGTCTAAAAAAGACTTAAGATTATGTACAACCAAAGTGAAGATAATAGAAAAATTATTATATTTAAAAAAATGGATCAATTGCATAATATGCTGAAAAAATTGCTGAAATCTTTTCGTAGCAATACCTGAAATAAAGTTTTCAATGTCGCATTCCTTAATTCATAGCATTTTAAAGACGCATTTTTATCTAGTGTTAAACAATTTATGCACAAATTATTGATTTTCGTAGTATTGAAATCCATAATGAATTAATATCTTTATTAAAATCGGTAAAGAATGATTATAAAGTAAGCAAATTTAGTCAGTGCGTACTTCGTACTACTATCATAGATTTTCTTAGAGCATTTGGTTGGATGCTCTAAGTATATTTTAGATAGACATGTTTTCTAGAAGTGATTCATTAAAGTCTCATTATATTCAATACAAAATTACAATTTTAGCTAATAATATTCATCATAATTTTATTTATTCTACTTCTTCTTTTTTAATTAACTGTTGACAACTGACAGTGACAGTCATTTTTTTTTTTTAATATATGGCTTATCTTAAAATTATTTGCCAGTGTCAAGTAAAAAAGGCGGGAAATAGAACTTTCGTTTCAATTTTCAACACTATATTCATATATCGTCAAGTCTAAAGTATAGTCAAAGTCCAAATAAATTGTCACTACAGTCAATGAGTCATGTCAGTCGATTCACTAAAGTGGTAGACGCTTCACTGAAAGTTCCTAGGGAGTTTTGGCGGGAAAACACACATATAGCACGTTTTTAGAAGTTGTACCACTTTCCCATACTTGTGCACGTTAACGAATATTTAATTGTTTATATTCTACCAATATTACACAAATAATATAAATAACAAATAATATTAAGAACCGAAATAACACAAATTTATGAAATATTACAAATTCACAACGTCACCCATTAAACTCCCCGGCAAAGCTCCCGACAGTCATTTTTTATACTTAGTGCTTTCAGCTTTTTTAACATGACTTGACTGACTGGCAATTGTTTAAAAAAGCGGGAAATAGAATTGTCGTTACAGTTTTCAACAACGTTTTTTCTCTGACATCAAGTGTATAGTCTAGTCAAAGTCCAAATAAATCGCCAATGCAGAAAATCAGTCAAATCAGTCGATTCAGCAAACCGAAGGAACAAAAAGTTTTCTGAGTTCCTGGGTCATGGATGTGTAATAATTAAGTGTATAATATAATAAAAATCTTAAATATATGTATGTATAGTATAAAAGTATTAAATATACTTCCCGTTATCAAGAGTTCAAGAGTTACAGGTACCACCTGTAACTCTTGAAGTTCTTCAGATACTTACCACGAAGCCAGACTGACATGTGTGAAACGTCCAAAAAAAATTATATATTTTAATTTTTAACACCTTCATGCGTCAGCCTATTTCATTCACTTTCTGTTGGAACTGTATCAGGCATCCTGGACCTGTTTATAAACTAGTCCATGCAGCGTCATATAGTCGAATAGATATGTTCGACTTGCATAAGTTTATATGCAATTTACTTTCTTGAAATGATTACCATTTGAGTTTATTTTAATGTGATAGCATATTTTTAATGAAATTGTCAACATATCTCTTAAGCTGTATTCAAATCGGATAATTAGAAACATGTAAAAGAAATAAAAGAAACAGATCATTTCGACCTTATGTCCGCGTAGAAAGGATGAATTATCCATAATAGTGATGTGAAAAAAAAAGTACGATATAATAATATAATTATTTTTATTTAAACTTAACTGATGATTGCATACTCCTTCTATTAGATTAATAATTAAATAATTTTTAATTACTGGGGATGATGAAGTAATTGAAAAGTGAAATATACAAATATTTCACTTTTCAATTACTTCATCATACTCAGTAGACATCAAATGCATCCTCCTTGATCGCTTGGCGAAAATAATATTATGTAACCACAATGAATATGAAATAGTGTACTAAAATAGTACCTATTACGAGCATATTATTAAATTATAAACTTGGAAATTCAGTTATTATTGATAAAATCGCATTGGTAGTCGTATATTTATATCGTATTGCAACTGCAGTTAAACTCTACACTAGACAAACTGTCCTGAAATCTAGTGCGGCTATCAGGTCTTCGGGTATAAGGTCGAAAAAACCTGTTATCCGCTAGATTTGGTATCTATCGTAATAGGTAAATCGAGTCTATTAGACCTATCGCAATGAACGTGTTAAAAGAAGAAGTAGAGTTTTGCTAGGGCTGGGGTTCAATGGGTGACGTTGTGGAATTCGTATATCATCATAAATTTGTGATAATTTGGTTCTTGTTGTGTAATAATGGTAGAATATTAACCAATAAATATTCGTTAACGTGCACAAGTGTTGCCAAGACGTGGTACAACTTCAAAAAACGTGTTATTTTGTGTTCCTCCAAAACTCCCTAGGAACATTCAGTAAAGCTTCTACCACTTTACTGAATTGACTGACTTGACTCATTGACTGACACTGACTATTTATTTGGACTTTGACTAAACTTCAGACTTGACGATTTAGGAATACGGTGTTGAAAATTGAAACAAAAATTCTATTTTTCCGCTTTTTAACTTGACACTGGCAAATAGTTTTAAGCCGATGCCATATATTAAAAAAAAAAGTATTGATTTGGAAAAAAAAAAACTGATATTTTGTAAACAAGTTGTATGTACAATAAATCAAATAAATTTTAAATTTATTTTCACTGTGTTTTATGATTTTCTCTGAATATGAAGGAATTAATATGTCGATTGTGTTTAATCCATTCCCCCAAAGATGCAATACATTTGCTGTCGGTAGGGTGTGATATTATTAATAAGTTATCTTTTTGTTTATCACTTAATGTAAGTTTCAGCCTGTTTTAGATGTTTTGCTATGAAGATTTGCAAATACTAAACAATAATGTTTAATTGTCAGTGTAAGCGTGAAATCGATTAATTGCATGTAAATTAATATTAATCTGGGTTAAAACTTAAAATTTCATTAACATGAAAGAGCAAAGTAATCGAAAATCAGTTCACGTTAAACGGTCACGGTTAAACCTAATAGGTAGCTATACTAATACTTTAAAGAGTAAAGAGTAAAAAATTGTTTATTCTACTCTCTAACTCTCACTCAAAACTGCGGAATGGATTTTAAATTAATTTGCCGTATATTCATCGTTCCGATTTAATGTAATCTAAATGTAAACAAAATAAATGTAATTCGACCAAATTATTGTGTTTCTATAATGTTACTGTAATTTAGTTACATTTAAAATGGAAGCATTATAGCCATGGAACATAGTTAACTTGTTTGTAGTCTGAATTTAAGATTAATCTATCTTGCTTAAAGAATTCCAGATTTCTTTTTCGAAGAAAGTCCTGGGAAACATCTGGAAAATAATTCATTACTTTTTATTTATGTTACAGATAGACATTACTCCTGATTTACCAAGTATAATTTGTGAGTTATGTTTGAAAATGGTTGAAGATATATTTATTTTTAGAGAGAAAATAATAAAAAATGAGTATTTATTACACAACAAATTGAATGATCCCATAAGTGAAATTAAAAATGTATCTTTAGTTAACACAGAGATCAAAACCATAACTTATGAACAGACCGAAAGTAAAGTTAAATGTGATAAAGAAAATAGAGTAGATTTTTCCAGAGATGAAGTAAGAAAAGATAAATCAGAAGACTACAAATGTAACTTAAAAAATGAGGAGGATAATTCTGATTATTTAAACTCTGAAGAGACTTTTTCTGAAAAAGTGGTTGAAGTTTTACATCAAAATAACTCAAATTATTTAGAAAACAATATGTGTCTGACTTGTTTTAGAAAATTTCCTAGCAGGTTAGAACTTTTACATCATTACCAAAATGAGGAAAGACTTATTAATACCAGTGGCACAGAAAATACAAAACAATTAAAGTATAGGGTTCTAAATTTAAATGGAAATGTTTTTTACAAATGTGAACAGTGCAGCAAAGAATATAGAAGTCAAAAGTTTATTAAAAGACATTTTCTAACTCATAAAGATAGACCATTTTTATGTAAATTGTGTGGTAAGTATTATTTGGTTTTGTCACTTCTCACAGAAAACTGGCTTGAAATAATGCTTGCTTTGTGTTTTGAATAGTCAGTAAAAGTACCAGAGTCCCATTGTAGGTGTTTAAAAGATTGTAATCACTTGTAACCAGTTGTATTACAGGTGTATTTTCTGAAACAATTCTAAAACAGGTGTTGATGGATGTGGTAATCACCTGCTTGTTTTACAGTCTTTATACATAAAAAATGGTGAAACTTTACATCAATGTCACATATTTTCTAGGCAGGACTTATAGAACAGCAATAGAAATTTTAAACCATGCTAAGGTTCATGGAAGTGAAGTATTTGTTTGTTCCTTTAAGTGTGGCTACAGTTCCGTTCACAAACATGTTGTCAAGGACCATGAGAGGCGTCATAGAAACGAATTTAAGGTAAGGATAGCAATTCATACGTAAACTCTACCGAGGTTACTAGCACTTTCACATAACAGGATATCTGTATATCACAAAACCATAAATTTTTAGGTATAAAAAGAACCTATTTTTTTTTGATGAAAAGAAAACCTATGTGTTAAATTAGGCCCTACCATACCAAATTTTATTACAATCGGTTAAGACAGTAATACATAATATAAACAAACACATTCACAAACTTTCACATCATACTATAATAATATTATAAATGCAAAAGTTTGTCATGTTTGAATGTCATCCATTATAAACAGCTTTTGAATGGAATTTGGCACACCAATAATTTGTACTAATTATAAAGGAGTAATAAATACGTAGGCTATTTTTATCCCGAAAAAATGTAGCTTCACAAAGCCTCAAAGCTTCACATCTACTTAATAAAATTTGTGTGATTAATTAACAGACATCCATAAGGTTTTTTTTCTCGTTTGAACACTGTTACTTTGGAATCTGTGTTACACAATAAGCCATTTTTATGAAGGGGTGTTATACTTCTTTAAAGTGGACTTCCATAATTTAATATTAAAACTGTTGCTGCCTTGCTATAACTGGGTCTCAAATAATGAAGATAATATTATAATTATTTTCAGTACACGTGTGAGACATGCGGTAAGCAGTTTCAAGTGAAGACATGGTATATGCAACACCAAAACATACATACAGGCGTCAAACCGTATGTATGTAACTTCTGTGGCATGACATTTCATTTGGATAGGTAAATATTTAATTTATAATTTAAAATTCTTAGAGATAATGCCCAGTATGGGCGTTATTTATTAATAATTATGGCCATTATAAAATAGAGACGTTTCCAAAAAACTTTTTTTTCGGCGGATTTCGGTGGGTGGGTTCAAATATTATTTCTCGAATTTTCTCCGTCAATGTTATACTGAAACCAATAATACAAAATAGGGATACAATTGCGCGTTTATGGGATGTTGATGATGATTCGTAATTTGCGACCTACATCACTTAAAGAGAATATAATTGTCTCATAACTGCAATCAGGGGGGGGTGAAACTCTCATACATGTACAACTTTACAGAGTACAGCGACATCTCAACACGACTATCTGGTACTAACAGTTTGTAAATTTTCGGATAGCCACAACAGCTGACACTAAGCAACTCCTACATCACACTATCAAAGACACCAGGCGTTTGTATATGAGGCTCGCAAACATTTTTTTTTTAAATATTTAAATTTATTTACAGTTTAAATAATACATCTAAAGAATAAAACATTCATGTAACAATAACATCAAAAAACCACAGAGGTTTTGTATGGATGTTATTACAAGTTAGCACCAACTTGTAGGTAATTAATAGTAGTAATTAATAGTAATATATTACAACAAACATAAGTTTTAAAATTGTATACATAAGTCATAATGGAGAATAGGAGCTAAGCTATTATATATTTAAAATGTGTCGCAGCAAAGTGTTTTTTTAATTTATTTTTAATATTATTTGGTTTAAGAGAAGTTTGCAACTCAAGAGACTAGGTACTGCAACGTTCGCTTGCCGTAAACATTATTTGCAACTATCGTACACAACCAATTCTGCGAAATAGCTCGTGTATGAATGGCGTGATCTAATTTGCTCTTTAAAGACTCATTGAAAAAGTTGTCTTTAAGGAGCAAATATTGCACCAGATTGTGTACTGGCACAATTTGACAGTAGATAAATAACCCAATGTCATTGTTACTAAATTGCTGCTTAGTATTAGGCGAGACGATTGTTTTCAGTATTTTTAATTGCAATTTATAAATATGGTCTAAGTAGGTCTTATAATATGTCCGTCCGTAACTGGTGAGGCCATATTGAATATATGATTCTGCCAATGCAAAATAAAGCATTATCATAATTTTAAAGGTGATTTTGTTTTTGAGAAGTGATAAGTTTGTGAGAAATTGCCTTAGTTTGATACAAACATGGTCAATGTGATGGCTCTAATTAAACTTTGTATCTATTATGAGACCAATATATGTTTGTTTCTGAACTACGTCAATAGGGGGGGGGGGGGGGCAGTTACATACAACATTAGCAGAATGTAGATAACTGTGATTATGGATTATTAAATTTTCAATATTATAACATTGTTTGATATGGAGGATTTAATCAAAAGTATTTTGTTTTGCTACCATTTATGACTAGGCCAGCATCGTGCTGCTTGTCAAAGTCATCGTCAAAGTTTCAAAAGCGCGTGTAAAATCAATAAAAAGGACAAAAGCTTAGAAGTACTTTTACCGGATTGGAAACCTAATTGATATATATTTATAACATCGTAATTTTTATAAAATTTATGTATTTGTTCACACGTGTTTCTCTGCAATTTTGTCTATCGTAGCAAGGTAATATTGCAGTGACCATATCCTACAATTCTATGTGAATATGGTCATTCTGAATTATTGGTAGATGTCATTCGTTACTAACATAATTTCTTATTTCGGTTCAATAAAAATTATCAGGCAGTACTACTTCCATCTAGCTGGTGTAACACTAACTAAAATGGTACAACGCCATCTACATACGATATCCCGAAACTTAGCAAGACTTAGGTCCAATTTTAGAGTTGCGTATCTATACTAGTATAATATAATATCTGTATAATCTATGGCAACAATCGTGACTCGGCATCGATAGGGTTGCATTTAAATTTATTGAATAGAGATATCTATATAAATTGCAAAAAAGGGTGGTTGCCCACCCTGTTAAAAGTATTGTTCAACATTTTTTTGGAATAACGATTTGTTACGTCACAAACCATTATATATTTTTCAAAAATATATATGCTCTTTTTCTCTTTCACACTTGTAAAAGCTCATTTTATTGAACAATTATAAAGGCATATTTATTGACAACCCAATATTCATAAGCTTGGACAATTCATACCATCTAATAAAAGTAAAACATATCATTTATTTTGCAGATACCTAACACAGCACAGGAACACCGTACATCCGAAAGAAGTGACACAGAAGCGATACCTTTGTATACATTGCTCTATACCGTGTAGCTCAAAACATGGTCTTGCATTACATTTGAAGGTATATTAAAGTCTATGTAAAAGCTAAAGATACTTTGGACATATCACATTTGAAGTTTGATATTAATGTGAAACAGAAACGAGTATTTGAAATATCAAAACGTTATCGATCTATGATCTATTTCTTAGTGTAGTTAGTAGTATATAATCACTATTACTTTTAACGTTCCGTTTCGCCGTAAAAAGCAAAAATTAATATTTATTTATCGTAATTTTAATGGTACTAAAAATAATGTAACTGATATTCCTATTTATTTTTATTGTTAAATTAATGATTGTATACAATAATAATTGCTTACATAGCAATTTTCACACAACACACAAAACATTGTTCTTTATGATGATGTTTTTTTATCCCCGGAAAGTACGTGGCGTAAAACGGAAAACTTAAATTATAATTACTAAAGCTATTGGATTTAAATCCACTATCATTTCAATTTCCCTACCATTTCGTCACAATTTGACAAAGGACGATCAGAAAACTTAGTAGTTAAACTTATAGTTATTGCGTTGTATGATGATATGCGTATAGTTCTCATATTCCAGGCTACGCATACTTCTTGCAAGTAAAAAAAAGTAATCGAAATAAATATAATTTACTACTTGTCTAAATAAATGTCTATTCGAAAATTACAAATTAAACTATTAATATTATTTTAATGTACTCTATTATTATTAAATGGAAATTAAATAAAAAAATATGTTAAGTTAAAAAAATCAAATGCATGACATGGAACTACTGCCAATAGAGATTGACACTACTGATTCGATATCAAATCGATGAATACGAACGATCATTTTTGCTTTGCCAACTGATTCGATACTTCGAAACAATCGATTAAGTTTCGTTATGTACCTTCACTAGGATTGTCAATAAATATCTGTCACGCATATCATACAACGCGTTGTGATAGATATATACATTTTTAGGGGTAGTAACTACAAGGAACCCTTATAGTTTCGCTGTGTGCGTCCGTCCATCCGTATATCCAACCTTGCTAACGTTGATAAATATGAATATAAACAAACGTAATGTTGTGTAGGTATAGATTACGTATGTACTTTACTTCTGGCAGCATAAAATAAAACAAATATATATAAATTTTAGAGGTGGCTCCCCTTACTCAAATGTGAACTGGGGACGAATTTTTTTCTCATTCTACCCCAGCATGTGGGGTATCTACGAATATGCCTTTTTAAATAAAGCCAAGGTTTCAAACACGACTTAATTACTTATAATGTATATACACCATTTTCGAGTAATCGGCCTCCAAAGTGGTATAGAAGTTGGAGGCATTTCTAAACTATAAGTAACTTGTAACTGCTAAACACTCGAGGGTAATTATTTTGAGCTGAATCGGATACTAACTTTTGAAGTTATTTGAGAAAAAAACCTGTTGCCCGTTGATATTTACGGAACCCTTCTTAGACATGTCCTGACAGGCTCTTGGTTAGATTTTGATATAAGCAATATAAGTACAGTGTGCATTAACATTTATGCTAGTAGATATTTACATGTATAAATGTTGAAACCTTTGTTTACATATATATATCTCGCATGTATTAATGTATTTGTGACTGACCATATCCTACCGTGTGTATTTACTTCCTTCAGTTAAAACTCTTTCGATATTGTCACAGGAACACGATATAGACAGTTCTTTGGTGGAGTCCCTATGCGACGAATGTGGGAAGGTGCTGAAGAACGCGCGGCAGCTGAAGTGCCATAAACGTACACACATGGATCCCAAGCCGTATGTATGTAGGTGAGTGACAAATTTTACCATGGGAGAGCCACGCTTCGACAATTGCGTAAGGCTGAGTGTGTGTAACAGTGCGGCCCAAGTGGTTTGGGGCTTAATAGGCAATGCAATTGTGACATCTCGAGTGTTGCAGACTGTACGCCGGCTCGTTAGCCTTATTTATAAAAAAAATCTTTTTTCAGGACATGCGACAAGTCATTCACGAAGAAATGTAATTTGGTTGTACACGAATTGAGTCACACAGATACAAGGTTCCCCTGTGACAAGTGTACTAAGAGATTCACGCAACGCAGCAGTCTAAATAGACATTTACTGAGGTAATTATATATTCTATTCGATGTTGTACGACATTAATTTCGGAAAGGACAATGGCAAGAAATGTCCCCACCATTCAATAGATTTGCAACAGGTGTCATTTGAAAGATCTATAAATAGAATTGAAATGTTTTACGATGGCGTAGGTTTTACATACAGGGAATGGAACATGCTGATAGGAGTTGCGAACCCGATTTTGGCCTTTCAGTGTCCGGGTGGCGGTATTAATATTTTAATCATCATCATCATCATCATCATCGTCTACTCGTTTGCCGATCTTTTTTAAAAAAAAGTGATAATTCCTCTCGAACGCGAAATAGAAACTGAAAGGTAACCGATTTTTTTTTGTCAATAGATGCCGCGAATTTATTCAAAAGTGTGGAAAATGTTCCAGAACATTCTATAACAAGAAAGACTTTATGAAACACAATAAAATTTGCAACTGACTGTGGTTTATTTCATCAGTTCTTTCCTTTCGCTTCTATGTATAAGTTTCTCTATAATTCCTCAGAAAGTACAGGACAACTACATTCTTAATGACTTTCAGGAAACTGCGTTTTCCATACGTCTGTCGCCGCCATAGAAAGAAGATGATTGCCGAGGGAGATTGAGAAAGTAGTTGTACTGTTATAGCTCTTATTATCTGTTCAATTTAATCGTTTTGTAAATAATCTTGGCATTATTTTACATGATAATTTTTTTGTGGGATACATATTTTTTCAATTATACTAATTGATTACTATTCTCAGGCCCACTAGCGCAGATTTGGGTTTAAGTTAACCCTGGGTTAAATATCATGTCATCTCTCTTGTTCCTCGTATTTATGAAAGAGAAGGCATGATATATTAACCCAGGGTTACCCAACCCAAGAGAGAGTGCTCTTGACTCTTGTGTACTTCGCACACACTTGGGCACTATAAAATAACTCCTGCGTAGCTGGCCTGGTTTCAATGAAACTGGCCACCGTCACCGAAATCGGTGTGGGGAGCTATTTTTATTATTAACTACGTGTCTAGGCGTTATTTAGATAGACTATATTATTTACTATCCGTATAAAATCAATGGAAAACACAAGAATACAAATATAACTGATTGATATTAAAAATCAATGCAAATTTGTTGGTCAACTGATAATGTGATAAGGGCATACACACAAGCGAGCTTCGATTCATGATAATTATAGTGAGTCAGTTGATTTTTTTTGCGTGAATCACTGATGGGGGTGAATTTTGGTGATAAGTAAGCTTTGTTAATCTGTTTGTTACACAATTACGTAGGCAGCAGATAGCATTCATTAAAATATCGGTGGAAAGTCAGCTTCCTCTGATAGATATGACATCCCGTCCGCAACCAAAGATCAGTTAGCGACAAATATTTTGTTTGATGCCTACCTTTACGTAACTAAAAGGCGATGAAACTAGTAGAAATGGAGGAAATTTTTAGAATCTTATACTTTAAACGAGACAATCTGGTATATATATAATCGTAATTTCGGCAACGGCTGCAAGTTTTTACATGAAATTTAGTATGCAGGTAGTTTTGGTGGAGAAAAATCGGTCTAGCTAGGTTTTATCCCTGGGAAACTGCGCATATATTATGTTTTTATTTCGTCGTGCAACAATATATCAATAATTTTTGACTCTAAAATGTCAGCCCGAATTGCAGTTTGCGGGGTTCGAACCCCGGTAAAATATTTTTGTGATTCTTTGTATTTTTTTTAAATCTACTTGAGCTACGAGCAAAGCTGGGTTACCCAGGTACTAAGTTTTAAAGAGAAAAAAGGTTTTATATTACAAAATACATACGTACATTTTACATAGTAGACTTTACTTTTATATAATTCTTAACCACCTGTTCGATCTGTAAAACCAGTAAGTGAATTTAGAAGGTACACAAAATTCCTAGTTATAATGTATTATAAAGAAAAATATCTATTGAATGACTTTTCTCTATTTTATGGGAAGTGATTACAAAATATACTTATTATAATTTTTGATGACAGGTCCCCATATACGCCAAACCTCGTATATTAATGTTACCAGTTATGTAGTATCTTTGGATAGCCAGCGAGTCCCTAATAATAATAATGCGTGTTCCTTCTACACTTCTCTACTCTATGATAAATTTAACAATGTATATTTAGTTATTTTTAAAGAGTTCTTCAGTTACATTGAGTGCGTTAGAGCTTTACAACGATTTTTATATATTTCTTGTAATGTAAATTTAAGTGTTAAATATGTTTCTTAAGTGTTTGTTGTTGTTGCTATACTTAGGATTATTAGAAGGATTTAGAGGTAAGTAACTAAAAATTAATACTTATTTAAGTAAAATAATTTCGGCAAATATATATTATTGACGGCCTCTGTGGCTCAGTGGTTAGCGCGTTGGCGCTTAATCCGGAGGTCGCAGGTTCGAATCCCGCCGAAGGGACAAAAAGTTTTTCTAAGTTCCTTGGTCTTGAATGTGTATTAAATATACGTATAATGGAATAAAAATCTTAAATATGTGTATAGTATAAAAGTATTAAATAAGTATATTTCCGTCGTCTGGTACCTGTGATACAAGTTCCTCAGATACTTACCTAGTACCTAACAGGACCAGATTGACGTGGTGTGGAAGCGTCCATAGATATTATTATAGTCCATAGATATTAAATAAGAGAAAATAAATCGTAAGGAGCGTCCGTGGTCTAGACTCTAGGAAGCTCAAGCTGTCTTCCATCTAGGACCTGGACCTGGAGGGTAGACAGCTTAAGTCGAAATTTTTTATATAAGGTTTGGTAAAATCAAATACGGATATTTTGGGAATATGATCTACTGCTCATATAAAGACGTTTAGGCAAAAACATACCGGTTGTCTGTAAAGTCGGTTTACTGACGATAGTTGAACTTGACAACGTCAACAACAACAACGACAACAACAACAACACCAACAACAACAATAATAATAATGAGGTAAAGGCAATGCGAGGTAACGCTGGTACTTGGTAACGGTACTTGGTAACGATAACTGATAACAGGTAACGCATGTGTCATGTTTTTTCGTGCGTGCAGCCGGCTTCATCGATTTATAAGACGTCACGTCAAAAAATATTGTCATACTCAAGTAAAATATTTTAAAACAAAAAATTAAAACCGACTTCTAAAGTAAGAATACTTACACAAAACAGTATGAAATAAAACATATTTTCTAAATAATGCCTTTTTAAATTCGGCTAAAATTTTTACTATTTCTCTACTCAATCTTCCTAATTTTGAAGTTTGTAACAGCAAATTTAAAAAACGATAAATCTTTTATATGAAATTCTCGTATCACAGAGTTCGTAACAAGAGTCCTCCGAATCAGCTTGATCGATTTTTATAAATATATAATAAAATCGCAAGTCGAGGAGACCGTGCTATTTTGTTTACATTCGTTACGTTAATTAACCGCTGTATTATGGCCGCTATATGACGGCAACGCAATCTTGGGAAAACACGAGCTTAAGTGATAAGGGTGGCCCAGCACAAAAATCTTTATTTTTAAACTATTTTTTCTTGTATCAACCCCTATTTTTCAGTTTAATAGCTACATTAGTTCTGTAATAATCTTCAACCCTCAGTGGTCTCTCTTATATGTGTGAGTACTCTTTCACACATCACCTGCAGGTTGTAGGTGTAGACTGTAGGTAGTAGTGGAGTTAAATCTCAGGCCTGCTAGGCTACCCTTATATTCTTACTGATAAAAGGGTATTAAGGGCAGTCTGGCGGGCCTGGGATCTCAGTCCATAGGTGTAGGTTGCAGGTGTAGGCAGTATGCTGAGGTTGTTGGTGTAGGTACTAGGTGGTAGGTGTAAGCGAGGTTAATAGGTGTAGACAGTAGGTGTAGAGACTTTACGTGTATGACGTATGTACCTTGGTAGTTCATTATTTATTCCAGTTCATAGCTTACTAGTGAACTAATACAGGCCTTTTTGAAAGCACTTAATTGGTGTCTGACAGCTTATTTTTAATATTTGTTTTGTACCTACCTACTTGTTTTGTACTTACTTATGGAAAGTGAATTTTATCAAAAGAAATGACGAAAAATAATTGCGCTTGTTCCTTTTAGGACAGATTCGCCTATTCGGTACCTAAGTCAGATTCGCCTTAGGACAGATTCGCCTATTCGGTACCTAAGTCAGATTCGCCTTAGGACAGATTCGCCTATTCGGTACCTAAGTCAGATTCGCCTTAGGACAGATTCGACAGTTTCACCTTAGGACAGATTTGTTTTAAAACATATACCTACCTACGCTTTGAGGCAGAAGTAGGTAGGTAGTAGAGTATAGGCAACATGAAAATTTATTGAAACATATTTTATTTCCCAGTGATAACCAAAGAACGAAGTTCCCGAAAAACATCAAGAAGGCAGGTGTTCCTACCAGGGTGTACGAATAAATAATACTTTTTAAGTTAGCAGTGACTCATCAGTGCAAATGTGAAAATTGACCAATAACGCTTATGCCGTGTTCACAATTCATATTATCCATTTTTGACATTTCCACTGATGACTCACTGCAATCTTAACGCGCATGGACCACAGTGTCAGTAGTGTGAAATGACCTTATTACTACAATAAAATACAGTTTTTATTTCAATGTTGAATGTGTTTCACAGTAAACAAAGTTTATCGGTCGGAAGTGGAGGTTTGCCCTCGTGTGGGATTTCCGCCAACGGCCAGCGTAGGTGGAACCTTCTGTGACCTCAGACTTGAAAGAAGACGGTAGCTACTTGATTATATTGTAAAAACAAAACAATAAATACGGGACCATGATATCATAGTAGAGAATTAGATCTGGATATGTGAATATGAATTATGATATATGAATTACTGAATTATGCTGAAAACAGAATTTGTTCCGTATAAAAAACGGAAATATAAACTTTTCTAACCGACCTCCAGCCAGCGGGATATTTACCAAAGTTACGTCTGATGAACTATAAATTTGTATTCACTTTTAGATATGTAATTGTTCTGTTCACCAAAACAAAAACATTCTTCTAACGTTCTTACTTCAGCCACAATAAAGCTGCAAAGAAACCTCCAGTCAGCAGACTTTTTCTCTCAAGGATATTTTTTTTGTAATTTTTACACTAAATTAACTAATAAAATTTAAACTATTTACTCCTATAATTTTACTTACGGTGATTGTGACAAAATATCATGTTAGTACCTACATGATATTTTTTTACACAATTCCGACAGTAGGTACGTACGTACTGATCCGTCCGTTCAGTTATTATACATCTGACAGCTGCAGGTCTAAAATCCATTGAAATTCAATAATAGATGTTTCATAATACGATTCACCTAATGTAGCCATTTGAGACCTGCTGGTGTGTTGGACCTTTATGCTAACGTCATTACTCATAGACATTATTAACTAAATCCGAGGTAAAATAAGACTGAACGGAGTAAAGTTAGGCGTGTAGATCTAACTGCATCAGAAGGTATATAAAACAGCCACAGAACACTGACAATGCAACAAACAAAACATTGTCAGTGTTAAACACGACAATCGGGATTCCCAGTTCACCTATGCAGGATAATAATATTCAGCTTAAATCCACAGCGTCAAACTACCCTGTGCGGTCTAGACCGTCAGCGATATGTTCTATACCCAGCCTGGCCAACGGCAAGGTGAAGCTGCGACAGCGCGGCAGGCTAGCGAGGTTCCAGTGCAACGCGCAGTACACGCTGGTCGGCAGCCGCTACGCCAGCTGCGTCAACAGCCGCTGGGACGAACCGCTGCCGGTTTGTATACGTAAGTGTATTTCCGGGAATATTCATAAAAAATCCATTCTTACATATACCGCGGACAACTATAACAAAAGCGCGTAGAAAGCGCGAATTCTCGTTTATACGCGCGTGGCATTCGCGAGGATAGAACTAGATACTTCTTTTTCTGAATTATGCTTATCTCGTTCTGGTTTACGCGCGTAATTTGCGCGTCAACTGGACGCAGCAATGCGTATCTCGCCTCTAATCGAGGTTCTGGCTAGGTAAACGCGATTTACGCGCGTATTTTGCCTACGAAGGTATGTAGGTTCTGGACGCAATATACGGGCTAGAACCTGGACCAACAAGTATTCATACGCTCGTATCGTTTTGCGACAAGGTCTTAGATCTTGTCCAGAAAGTGCAAATTCGCCTCGATAACACAGCGAAAAGGTCCGCGCGTAGGGACTACGCTCGAGTCGTGATACTAGACTGCCATAGATGCTACGCTCGTATTTGTCGCGAATTCGTCGCGATTTAGGCGCGTGATTCGCCCTTCTCAATAATGACAGTGTTGCAGCTACATATCATAGCTGAAGTATGATAGAAGGCCGTATCCAAGATACTTACACTTTTCAACCCCCTTGGTCACACTGATGTCACACGCTTGACAACAATGAACCAATGTAGCTATAATATATAGTAGCATGTTGCTTAAAAATTTTTTTTTGTTCATTCGATGTAAGAAAACATGTTAATAAACAATCTAGAACCCATTTTAGTATATCTTAAAAAATAACGAAGATGCAAACAATTTAAATTTATAATGTGAAAGAGAGCGATATATCGGCCTGGGACGTCACGAGTTGCACCCGCCCGCATTTGTTATTACAAAATGTATGGCGGTAGCATACTTATGACGTAACAAACCGTTTTGCGAGAAAGAGATGGGCAATATTTTTTATTTGCTTATAATTTTTAATTGCGTCAATTTAAATTCCTGTTTCTTTTAGATTTGTGTATCTTTAATCAACAATTTTAAAATTTAATTTATAAAAATGTGATATTCCTATACTAGGCAACATCCCTATTAAGTTAGCTATAGGTACTGTACCTCAATTTTCCGTAAAATCTCGTAGCTACCTTTAAAGTACATTATTTTGAAGTAGTGTATGTATCTTTTTACGCGCGTAGATAGGAACTTAGAGTTTTTTATTTGATCGCAGGTCCCGGTTGCCAGGTCATGCCCATAGACAACGGCCTACACATAGAACACTCCAACGACGCGTGGATAGTGTACTTCTGCCTGCCCGGCTACTCGCTGGTCGGCTCGCAGGTGGTATACTGCGACGGCAACAGGTGGAACGCTACGGCGCCTACGTGTGTCGGTAAGTGCGATAAACGAGCGCATGGGTGCCTAATGGGTAGCGATCACCTCCCATGGACACCTTCGACAGCAGCAGTGAGCGCGAGAGACACGAGAAGCATAGTAAGCACCATAATAAGGTAGGTAACATGTAGTATGTACCTATAGTAAAAATATTTAGTGTCGGGTACGACGTGACCAACTTCAGATTATACCCTTTACATCAAAAAAAGAAATTTGAAAATCGGTCCACAGATGGCGGAATTATCGTTAAACATATTAAAAAAAATACAGCCGAACGTATAACCGCCTCCTTGTTTTGGAAGTCGGTTAAAAGGAATATTTGATTTGCTTTAATTTTGATGCTTGTGGTGAAACTTAAGTTTATTTTTCAGTCAAAAACCAGTTAACGCAGCTGAACTGCGATTTTGAGTCGGACGACCTGTGCGGCTGGATGCAGGACGAGCTGCACAACTTCGACTGGGAGAGGAAGTCCAGGAAGACCCCCAGTAGTTTCCTCTTTACGGGACCGTCTTGGGACCATACCTTGGGCAGCGGCAATGATGGTATGATTTTGTTCATCTTGGCGGATCCACTAGCGCCGCCCTGACAATACTCTATTAGACAATATGCATAAGATCTCATTCACCAAGCAACATTAAACGATTTTTACCCGACTGCGCCAGAAGGAGGGATAAGTCTTTCGAGTGTATATATGTATGTATTTATATTTATTGGCACGTTCTAAACGGCTTGTTGTATTTGAGCTTGAGATGCATCATTAGATTCGTCTTATGGCTGCTCTTCATGTTGGCCAATAATTGTGGTGGATACTGTCGCCATGGTACGCCAATTGATAAAAATGTTGTTACAGCCTCCGTGGTCCAGTGGTTTAGAACTTGGCTCTCGACTTGGAAGTTGTGGGTTCGATTCCCGCGTTGGAACAACAAAAAGTGTTGTTTCCCAGTTTGGTCTGACAAGAAAGATTATCCATGCGAATTACAATTTACGGATAGACATGTAAAAACACGGTCCTGAGCCTGATCTTTCGTCAGTCGTGTCGGTCATCCGTCGCACTGGGTTTCGAGAGTAAAGGACGAAAGAGTACTCTTGCCTCTTGTGTACTGATCACACACTTGGGCACTATAAAAAAAAACTGACCAGGTTTCAATGAAACCGGCCACCGTCACCGAAATCGTTGTGGGAACCTATTAGAACTTAGATAATAATTAGTCCCACAACTTCATATTATTACATTATTGTTAATAAATTTATTGTTTATCAAGTAAGATAAGGATGATCATAATATCTGAAATGTCTGTAAAATTTACTTGTTACACTAATAGCCAGTTTCTGGTGCCAAGACTTCGCACCGAACGACCGGACATTTTTTAAATGTATTAAATTACGTCCTTACATATGAAATTGGCGTTTTGTCGTACTGGCCACTTTGATTTCAAATATATCTTCTTTGGTTAGGAATCTCAATTTCAAATTTATATCGCTATTTACTCCTTGCTTTTTCCTCTTTTGGTTTTTTCTTTGCGTCACTCTGTTTACAAAATGGAAAACTTGAAATATCGTATTATTTTCGAGTACCTACGAGTTCCACCGTGGCACCAGTGTGGCAGAAACGGCTCGAAAGATTAATGATGTGTATGGCGGCGGTGTCGCAAAAGAAAACACAGTGCGTTTTTGGTTCCAACGTTTTCGTTCTGGAAATTTTGACCTGCAGAACAAGCCCCGTGGACGGCCGCAGACCAAAGTATATAATGAAGAATTGAAGGCTATTGTGGAAGCGGATCCATCGTAAACCACGTCCGAATTAGCTACAGGCTGCGGTGTTAGTGATAAAACTGTTTTAATTCACTTGAAGTAAATTGGGAACGTGAAAAGCCTTGAAAGGTGGGTACCTCATGAATTGAGTGCAGCAAACCGACAAACGCGCATCGACTGCTGCGTTACATTACTCAACCGGCATATTGAAGGGATTTTAAATCGAATCATTACCTGTGATGAAAAGTGGATCCTGTACGATAATCGCTCATCGCAATGGCTGAACCCTGGCGAGCCAGCCAAAGCCTGCCCAAAGCGAAAATTGATCAAAAAAAGTTACCTGTTAGCGTTTGGTGGACTAGTGTTCAATACAGCTTTCTTAAATCTGGCCAGACGATTACGGCAGATGTCTATTGCCAGCAACTGCAAATCATGATGGAAAAGCTAGCTGCTAAACAACCGAGGTTGGTCATTCGCTCTAGGCCACTGCTGCTTCAGGACAACGCTAGACCACACACTGCACAACAGACGGCTACCAAATTAGAGGAGCTTCAATTGGAACGTCTAAGACATCCACCCGGACTTACTCCCCGGACCTTGTATATATATATATATATATAATCATCATCAATCATCAATCATAATCTGTTATACTATTGAATTATGTATACCAGATTGACTTGCTATTAAATGGCAAAAGTACATAGATAGCAATGGTATATACTTTGATTAAATAAATATATTATATTTAAAAAAAATCCACTTTATATTCCACCTTTACAAAACGCCAATTACATATGTAATGGACCTAATATTATATACAATTCAAATTCACACGGAGGATTTTTTTAACCAAAACAAAATAATTATTTGCAGGTCATTACATGTACATTGAGAGCTCTTCCAGGTCGGTGAACGACACGGCGCGTTTGATATCACCCGTATACGACAGTGCTCTGGCCAAAAACGGATGTTTCTCGTTGTATTACCACATGTACGGAGTGTTAGTAAACTATTATTTTTTTTACATAATTTAAAAAACCGGCCAAGTACGAGTCGCACTCGCGCACGAAGGTCCCGTAACATTATCTATAAATACTAATATCGAGCAGAAAAACTTAAAAAATAAAGTGTTTTGTATGGTAAATGTTTTGTATGGAAGAGCCCCCCTAAAAAATTATTTAATTTTATATCTATTATGTATTTTAAAAGGGAATATAGAACTCAATATTCACTGAATATTTCAAGTTGCCGTTATTAATATCAAGCAAAAAACGGCAAAAAATAATTACGTTTGTTGTATAGGAGCCCCTCCTAAATATTTATTTTATTCCGTTTTAGTATTTTTTGTTACAGTGGCAACATAAGTACATCTTTTTTAAATATAAACCTTCTGTGGGTGTGTTTTTAATAATTGAATTGCTTCTAAACGACTGGACCGATTTTGATGAAATTTTATGTATGTGTTGTGTGTGGATTCGAGAATGGTTCAGATTTGCAATTTGGTCCACTACACAACATCATTATATTTTATATTAACATAATTATATTTTTGTATATTTTGTCGTTTGTATTATATTTTTACCACATAGTTATATCCTTACTGTATACAGAATATGTAAATCTTTTAACTTTCTTCGACTTCCAAAGATTTAGAAAGAAAGAAAGAAAACATTTACAATACTTCTTAAATATACTTACTAGTGACTTAGAGTAACACAAACAAAATATGTATACATTTTTTCCAATTTAAATTTCCCTGATAGGTATACATTATGCGATTTCTTTTTTTCTTTTAGGACCTGCGGTGGTTTAAGGGTTTATCAGAAACCTGATACAATGACTCTAGACAATTTGCTTCTTCTGTCAGATAATGACAAGAAGAATTACATTCTCTTCGAAAGATGGGGCAACCTCGGAGACATCTGGTTACATTCTGTGACCAACTTGACAGATTACGAAGACAATTTTCAGGTATATATTCAAGTTATTTTACTTGTCTACTATTATTTTGATATGAATTTACGTGTATTATACGTAATTATATCGTCGTAATGTTAACTTGGATAGCAAACTGTCAAACAATTATAATATAACGGCAGAGCCAAATGTCTATCACTCAGGAGAGGTTAAACTTGAAATTAATAACTAAATAGCATAGAAATCCTATTAGTAGGAGGAGTGGACTATCTAATATATTATTCCTTATTATCCTTCGATACATGCTAATGAGGAAGAAAGAAATGTCTAATAATAATTATTAGTCAATCCATCCATTTGTTGAAGTTTTCCGTAAAGAAATTACATTTATAACCTATTTCACTTGTTTACATTGCAATAGAGTCGTAATTCGTACGTCGTGTCTATTAGGAAAATCACCAAAAACACAACAAAATTACATTAAAAACCTATTGACGTGTTCCTTCCATATCCATTATCTTCCAAGCGTAATCGACGACGACGGGAAATTATAACCCGACCTAGTGAATTTGTTTATATTTATTTCTAACGATACGTGACATTGCCGGTTGATTGAATTTACGATTATTTATATTGTGACAGAAGTAAAGATTTTGTACTAGCTGCTTCCCGCGGCTTCTACGCGGCCCGCGTAAAATACTATCGAGTATCCCGCGGGAACACTGAACTTTTCCGGGATAAAAAGTAGCCTAATATGTTTTAATCCAAAGCCTATAAACTACTACCTTAGTAAACTACTTATAAACTGTTACCATACCAAATTTAATCAAAATCCGTTCAGTAGTTTTTGCGTCAAAGAGTAACAAACATCCATCCATCCATCCATCCTCACAAACTTTCACATTTATAATATTAGTAGGATGTGTGTAAAAGATTTTTAGTAAATATAGATATTTTGTAGGTGTGTAAAAGATTGGCAAAAACTTAAATTGACGTTTGAAAAAATGACGTGGGGGAGCCATGCTTCGGCACGAATGGGCCGGCTCGACCGGAGAAATACCACGGGCTCACAGAAAACCGGCGTGAAACAGCGCTTGCCCTGTGTTTCGCCGAGTGAGTGAGTTTACCGGAGGCCCAATCCCCTACCCCCCTAGAAATGCCGCAGTTGAAAAGCAATTTGTTACCCCAGGAGGGTACCAACTGCGTTGCAGAATCCCTCTCTGGACGCCCATGCTCAGGAACCCCTGGAACTGAACGTGGACGTCCAGGCTGCCCCTCGTATTCTGGGGAGGGCAAAACTGCGCTCCAATCTGCTCGGGGCAAGAGCAAACACACAAAGGCACCCCCCTCGATATTAAACGTGGACTTTTGTAATATCAGGGGATTACACTCCAACCTTAATGCCGTCCATTACCACCTTGGGACGGCAAAGCCGGCTTTGCCCTTTTTAACCGAGACGCAGATATCATCTCCGAGTGACACATCATACCTTTCCCACCCAGGGTATTCTCTCGAGCACACCTTTCTGCCCAAAGCTGGAGTGTGTGTGTATATCAGAGATGATATCAGCTCTCGCCGCCTCAGCAATCTTGAGGACAGGGACCTGTCAACATTATGGCTCCGCATAGATTGCGACGACCACCCTCGCGTCTTTGCGTGCCTATATAGGTCCCATAGTGGTGACCCCGAGACAGACCGACTCTTGGAACACCTGCAAGCTGCTTCAGATTTTGTGCAGCGGCAGATTCCATCCGCAGAGATCATAATACTTGGCGACTTTAATGCCCACCACGCCGACTGGCTCAATTCCAGTAAAACTGATCATGCGGGGAGATCTGTCTGCAACTTTGCCCTTGCGAACGACTTGACATAACTGGTACGCCTACACGAATCCCAGATGTGGATGGTCAGAATCCTTCCTTGTTGGACCTTCTGCTGACTTCAAATCCTGATGCCTACCAAATATCGTAATCGCACCACTTGGTTCATCGGATCATTGCCTTGTTAGGAGTTCTGTGCCACTTACAACGGTGTTACGACAGCGTGCTTTAAATACCGTCGTGTGTGGCACTACAAGTCAGCAGACTGGGATGGGATGCGGTCGTTTTTTGCATCCTGTCCTTGGGAGAACGTGTGCTTCTCGCCGGATGATCCCGACAACACTGCCAACTCTGTTGCCGATGTGGTGATGCAAGGGATGGAACTTTTCATTCCGTCCTCTGTAGTACCAACTGGCGGAAAATTTCGTCCCTGGTTTGGTTCATCCCCCAAAAAAGCCAAGCCAACCCTACCATCCCTACACGTAGGAAATGGATCGTTGGCCCAGGACGCAAAAGACAAAGCCGATCTTCTGGGCAAGCTCTTTGCGTCAAATTCGACCCTGGATGACGGAGGGCAGAAACCGCCGACCATACCGCGATACACGAGCATCATGTCGGATATTCGGTTTCATCAGCGCTCAGTGCGAAATGCCCTCCCTTGATATCCAAAAGTCGAGTGGGCCTGACGGAATCCCTCCTATTGTGTTGAAAAAGTGTGCTTCAGAGTTGGCTCCAGTCTTGACGCGTCTTTTTCGATTCTCCTACTCTTCTGGCATCGTCCCGGCTTCTTGGAAGAGAGCCTTGGTGCACCCGATCCCCAAAAAAGGTGATCGCTCAAATCCTTCCAACTACAGACCAATCGCTATAACCTCTCTCTTCTCGAAGATAATGGAATCCATTATCAATAGCCAGCTTCTTCGATACTTGGACGGCCAGGGATTACTAAGCGACAAACAATACAGGTTCCGTAAGGGTCGCTCGGCTGGTGATCTCTTGGCGTACCTAACTCATCGTTGGGCTCAGGCAATTGAGTCGAAGGGAGAGGCATTGGCTGTTAGTTTGGACATTGCGAAGTCCTTTGATCGGGTTTGGCATAAAGCGCTGCTATCAGAGCTTCCATCATACGGGCTGCCCGAGAAATTATGTAAGTGGGTCACTAGTTTCTTAGCAGATAGAAGCATAAAGGTCGTAGTTGACGGCGAATGCTCGGAAACTCAGTCTGTTGATGCTGGTGTCCCTCAGGGCTGTGTGCTATCGCCTACTCTATCCATACTGCATATCAATGACATGTTACAATCAATGACATGTTACAGACCAACGGCATTCATTGCTATGCGGATGATAGTACAGGTGATGCTGTATATACCGGCTCCCCCAATATTTCTCGGCTAAATGTCATTGAGAGTCGAAACGAACTTGTGTCTAAAATAGAGAATTCATTGGAGAAAGTCTCTGAATGGGGTAGACGTGACTTAGTCCAATTCAACCCCGCCAAGACACAGGTCTGCGCGTTCACCACTAAAAAGTCACCAATGGTCGTATATCCTCGCTTTGAGGGCACATCTTTAACCATCTCCCCTAGCATTGAGATACTTGGCGTCAACATATCGAGCGAAGTCCAGTTCCGATATCATCTAGAGGGTAAGGCCAAGTTAGCCTCGAAGAAGCTTGGTGTTCTTAACAGAGCGAGACAGTACTTCAGTCCGGACCAACGCCTACAACTCTACAAGGCGCAGGTTCGGCCTTATATGGAATATTGTTCTCATCTCTGGGCAGGGGCGCCAAAATACCAACTGCTCCCTCTGGATCGTATCCAACGAAGGGCCGCTCGAATTGTTGACTGCCATAGTGTTTCAAACAGCTTGGACCCCTTGGAATTACGCCGAGATGTAGCTTTACTCTGCATCCTCTATCGGTTGTATCACGGAGAGTGCTCTGAGGAATTGTTCGGAATCATACCACCTGCAAGTTTTCGCCATCGTCCCACGCGAAAAACATACCATCCTCACATCACCTTGATGAGTGGCAGTCTTCCACCGTGCGCTTTTTGCGTAACTTTCTGCCGCGCACTGTAAAACTGGAACGAACTGTCACCAGCAGTATTACCGGACCTATACGACCTGCAAACCTTCAAGAAGAGAGCATATTCCCTCTTAAAGGCCGGCAACGCACCTGCAGCTCTTCTGATGTTGCGAGTGTCCATGGGTGACGGTAGTTCCTTACCATCAGGTGACCCGTTTGCTCGTTTGCCCCCTTATTTAATAAAAAAAAAAAAACAGTTGATCGAGCTTTTTTATTCCATATTTTAATTCAGTTAAGGGTAAAAAACGTTTTATTTCCAGATTATCATAGAGGGTATTCGTGGCAGAAGTTACACGAGTGACATCGCCATAGACGACGTGGCCATCTTACAGGGGGAGAATTGTACCCTACCTGACAACCCTGCCACACCTGCTATGCGTAAGTTAATTATTTTTTATATCATTCAACGCACATTTCCACCAATGAATATTCAATTACCTAGCACGATTAACTTACTTAATTACTGACTGCGGCGCAGCGACCCAAATTACCTCTAGTCTAGTCTAGTCTTGGCCTCTGACATTAGAGTACGCCATTTCTCCCGGTCCGGTGCGACATCTTGCAAGGTCTCTGCTCGCAACGTCATCAGGTCCTTCTCCACCTCGTCCCTCCAGCCGTACCCGGGGCGTCCCACCGATCGTCTGCCGGTCACTAGCCTTCATTCCTTCAATCCTTTCATTCGTTCTACGTGACCGAGCCAGCGAATTCGATGGAATTCGAATTCCCCGATAATCACCACTAGGTCTACAATTTCGCTGTTTTTCCTTGCCCTCCAGCTGCCGTCTTTATCCCTCGACGATTAACTTATTTATTTTAATTAAGTGACGCTATACAGGTCATAGTCTGATTAACAAGTGCCATTTCGTCCAAAACCTAACCTGGACCACCGAAAAATAATAATTCGGTCTCATTCGTTTCGAAATAGCATCATTTCTTTCTTTAAAACAAAGTATCAAAATTACATAAGGGGTTGAAAAAAGATGCAAAAGTTATAAACAATAACGTAAAAAAAAATGGTTTGGTTTTTTGAAAATATTTCAAAAACTATGAGGTAATCGAAATTTTAAAAAAATATCCTAAAAGAACGAAAATTTCCTAAAAAAAGTCCTACCTCCCGGAACTGTACCGACGTTTATAATTTTAATTTAGCGGAGAATATAAGGCTAAAAACGCGTGGTTCCGCTGCCGCGCACGTCGTCCGAATCAGACACATGAACAAAAAAAATTATCTTAATTTCATGTTCAGTTCATTCATGTTCGGTACAGTTCCGGGAGGCAGGACTTTTTTTTAAAGGAATTTTTTAGTTTTTGAAATATTTCCAAATAATAAAACCATCTTTTACGTTATTGTTTATAACTGTTGCATTTTTTTTCAGCTCCTTTTTTAATTTTGATAGTTTTAGATGCCATTCTGAATCGAATGAGACCAAAATCATAATTTTCGGTGGTCCAAGTTATGTTTTGGACGAAATGGCACTTGTGAATCAGACTAATATGGGGCATTCTACAATAGAAGAATTTGCCACGGCTACCAAAGATAAAATTAGGTTGCATGTAAGCGTAATTGCATCTGGATTACAATGGCATAGGTCGCATAACTGCAGGAGGTGGGGTACTTAAATAGTAAATACTGTGATATTTTAACTAATTTAAACGAATTTTCATATAAAATATGATTAACAATTTATTGATTATCTCCAGCTTTCCATGGAGCAGAATCAAAATAATTACGTGAAACTTGTATCTTCTAACACAATTTCTGAACAATGACAATTCAAAATAACGAAATTGGTTGACACAGTTTACACTTTAGAGTTACTTATTTATCAGCTACTTATTTATCAGCTCCATCCGAAATTCAATTACGAACACCAAACACTACAAGGATTCATTACGCTGGGTGGGAACTGCGACGCCTCTCACGCGGTGGAGAGCGAAACCGCGTACATTTTGCAGCGTGGTCATATCCATGAGACAGCCACACCAACATTTTTAATTTTTAGCCGATTCCTGCGCCGGCCGCTGCGACCTCCCGAACGTGGAGGACGACATGTGCGGCTGTTCCGCCGAGTGCTTCGAGACCCACAACTGTTGCCCCGATTATTTTGACGTCTGCATCTTCGGTAACGGTAAGCAACTACATTATTTACTATGGCGGGCACTCTCACTACAACGACCGGTCAGCAAGCAGAGCACATCTCTCTTGGTCAGCACGTAGCATCGCCCCGCACGGCAGCCCTCCGACTCACTGGCGCCCGTGCAGCAGCTTCACAGTTCTGACTCACTGGGACTTCACTGCAACAGTTCCGACGCACTGAGGCTCTCCGGCACTGGCGACTCAAGCGGAAGACTCGAGATTCGACCTCCAGTCTCCGGGTGGCGAGTGATGTGGCGGACCCATTAGCGCCACGAATCACGATGCTGAATTGCGCTATCAAAGTTTTCACAGTTCTGCGCTATATATACAACATCTGACACTATAGTTGGCCTGACCGCTCGGTCGGAATAGTGGAAGCCCAAAAGGGAGATCTCCGACCGAGCTAAGTGGTATGCTCATACTACTTAGCTCGGTCGGAGATCTCCATTTTGGGCTTCCACTATTACCACAGTACTTTACTATAATCGCGTTAATAAGACAGCGATACAATAATATATCATGCGTACAAAATTTCCCGTTTCTAAACAACCAGCTAGTTTAAAAATATATTCTGTGCTTGTAGCAAAGTCTCTCACTCTTAAGTCTGAATAGCGGTCAAGTGCTCTTGCAACTTTTATAAAGAATATAAGAATTCGATAACATTAAACACTATCACTTTTTAAATACTATCACTTTGACGACCTCTATGGCTCAGTGGTTCGCGCGTGGCGCTCAAGCCGGAGGTCGCGGATTCGAATCCCGCCAGGGAACATAAAAGTTTTCTGTGTTCCTGGATCATGTATGTGTATTACATAATACAAACTCTAATTATGTGTATTGTTCTATACTATTAAATATATTTCCGTTGTCTAGTACCCGTAAATTTGAGAACTTACCACGGAATCAGATTGACGTGGTGTTAAAGCGTTTCTACGTTCGAATAGCTGTGGCTAAAATATAAGTAATATTTTTGTCAAACAAACACAACACAACACTTTTGACAAACAACTTTTGTCTTTAGAATGATTTAAAATATTATTACTTAGATCTTATATTTTTATGTTGAATACACAATGATTGTAGAAAGTTATAAATAAAACGTAGTCTGCAATTTAAAATATTATTTCTACATCTTTTCATAGTAAATTAAAAAAATTAAATGTAAAAAAATTAAAGGCCAGTGTATACGCCTATACAATAAGTGCCCAGAAAGCGTTCAAAATTTTTCAATCAATAAAAAAAAAAAGTAGTTAAGGAACGTTTGTGTGCTAAAGCCTTATTATAAAGTTAATGATTTTATGAAAGATAGCACACCTTGGGAATGAGGTGACCCTCTGCAAGGCTACTTCTAAATTACATATATTATTGTACTCTTGTTATGTAGTTCATAACATTGTTATATATGCCTTTTTTATATTTTTAAAAGAACAATTTTCCATCTTTTTGCTAAAAGATAGCCCCGCGCGAGTATCTTACGCCGGTTCTTCTCGCCGGGCTAGTTCCCGAACCGGTGGTAGGCATCATGTAGATCAACGTTCAGAAAGTGTATAAAAATACGTATTTTGAATAAAAAATTTTGACTTTGACTTTGACTTTAGTATATAATTAAAAGTTAAAACTATAACCCGACTACGTAAATTATATAGCCTATTACTCGGGCCATTATTACGAATCTATTGGCACCTCAATCCTCATTCATTGAAATTGGATCAGTAGTTGAGGCGTTACGGTGGAACAAACATAAATATTACATACATAAACTGCCAAAATCATCCCTTTCTTTTGGCTTTGCCGTAGTCGGGTAAAAATTGTTCGCTTGCGTCGCGCAGTCTCTTTGCGCTAATTAATCTTTTTAATCACTCAACGGATTTTAATGCAGTTTTCAGCAATACATAGAGTGATTCAAGAGGAAGGTTTATGTGTAAAATATATTGCATCCATGCGAGGCCGGGGCGGCTGGCTAGTTATATATTTTTGAGTTTTTTGTAATCAATATCATTTCCTGATGATACCTTATTATTGAATTTTTTAGATCCATATCCTGCGCCAAAAGGGACAAGTGAGATACCACCACATACACAGAAGCTAATAAATTCTTCTTCTACTGACGTCACAGAGTCTACTAGAGTAGTTATAACAACGACTACAACATCGACAACAACCACAACGACACCAAAACCCACGACAACAACACCAAAACCCACGACAACAACACTAAAACCCACGACAACAACACCAAAACCCACGACTACCACAACGAAACCCACGACAACAACTACAAAACCCACAACAACGAAAGCAACTACGACGCCAAAACCAACAATACAAAAAGCAAAAAGTCAGACACCACCCACCCAAAAACCGACTACTAAAAAAATAATTACAACAAATCCTGTCGTGAAAACAACACAAAAACCTACAAAAGTTACATTTACAACTATCACTACTAAAACAACAAAAATAACAACAAATGCACCAAAAACGACTACAGATAAACGCGAAATTCATGATGAAGCTATGCGCAAAGAAAGAAAAGAGAAGACTATAGAACTGAAGAAGTTGGTCAAAGATGAACGGCAAGGTAAAATCTATTTGTCTTAAATTATAGAAATAGCTGTGGTTGTACTGCTAAATATACTTTAGGTAGGTAACTCAAAATTATCCAACATTTTTTTTTTTTAAGATGTATTAAAGACAACTTTAATGTAAGTATTAGGCAAAGCGACACAACCGATATATAACTCAACTAGACGCTGTGACTCGATTAAAACGCGGATCCACCTATACGGGCTATCTAGCTAGGCTAGTCTAGGCAGTCTGTTGATATCGATAATCTTTCAGAAAAATCTTTTCAGCGTAAAATAGGAACAAAATATTGTTCGCATTTTACTACCGTTATCCTGCGACTTGGGCATCTAGACATTTTACGACTTTGACATAACAATCCGGATCGATTTTAACATGTAAAATAGAAAGAAAGTTTTGCTCGCTCGCTCCGCTTGCTTGCGTTTAACATAAAGAGTTTTACTACTTAGTATTGACATTCTGTTTTAGGTTGTTGATTTTATTGATATTTTTTTTAAGTGAACAATCTATTACATAGGGTTTAAAGTATACAAAATTTTTTGATGTTCAAAATCCGAGACTTATTATTCATTTGCTATTCCTTATTTTCGCCTACAAAGCCCACAAAAAAAAAATCACTCTGTACACAATTTTTATATCGGGGGCCGAATTTTAGGTGACTGAGGGATACGGACCCCACAAATCCCAGCGACAATCTTGCGTCGTTTTTTACCGTGTCCGTAATCGCGATAAAATCCTTAGTTTTATTTATATACCAATTTTTTTTAGGTTCCAAGCCCAGCATGAGCGGATGGACGGTTACTTTTATAACGTTTGGTGTGCTCATGAGTTTGGTCGGGGTCGTCTGGTTTGCGGTGGCGTCCAGGACAGAACGGGGCAGGATAGTCCTGTCCCGGTTACAAGGCAGGATAAGGAACGACGCCGAAGTCAGATTCCTGTCCGCGAACATGGATGAAGATTAGAAATAAATATGATAAGACTACATTTTTGTTTTCACTGCCTTATCCCACTCTATTAGGTATTAATTTATTATTATACTATGAAAAGTTGTGGACTGCAATTGTTTTTCTGTAGAGTACTAGAACTATTTGCAATAGTAGCAGTGGACTGAGATCCCAGGCCCGCCTGCTACACCTGCAACCATATAAAATGTTTTTCATATCGTAGTATTAGTGAGTACGATGAAGATGAAGGGCGGGTTAATTTTTAAGTACAAGGCGCCAAAGGTGCGAAAAAATTGAATTACAGACTTTGAATAATTTAACCTAACTTTCACATTAATATATTAAATCATCATTACCTACTCTATTATATGTCATATAATTTTATATATTAATGTGAAAGTTAAACCGACTATTTATTTTTATCCATGTAGAAATAAAAATCATTAAACTTCTGAGCTTTATCTCTTCTCTGTTCATACTAAGTTTATACAAAAATAACTTTGACACATTTGGTTCCTTACATTATTCTAAACCAAAAAATAAGATTGGTACGATATCAGAATTGAAGTAACGTAGTTATGCACAATTTTCCGCAACTTTAGTGCCTAAAAATTGGCCCACAGCACAAACTAGAGTATATGCATATGTTTATTGTACAAAGGTTTGTTGCTAGAGCAACTAAAAAAGTTGAGTTCCCAGAGCAAAAGAGTTGAGTTCCTCTCAACTCAATATATAGTTAATATATAAGTTATAAAGTCTCAATAACTCAATATATAGTGTACGTGGTAGTTGTAGTAAACAGTACCTAATATTAGTAGCAGACAGTAGAGAGTAGACATGTATATTAACCTAACCTGCTCTACATGTTTTTTTTTGTTTTATGATTATTTTGAAAAGATTTAAAATATAATGTGAACGAAATTCATAACTTGCAATAAATAGTTTTCTTTCAATGTTTCTTAGAGTTTGTGATATTATTTAAATTAATTCATTATTATGTCACAAAGTCTACAAATGAACTGACCTACTGATTTGTATCTTACTCGTCTCGTTGATAGTCTAAAATATTCACATTTTAGTACCAACTAATAATATTCTGATAGTGAGTAGATATATAGGTACAATAAGTTGACATAGTTTATGAGTTCTGACGCATTTTCACGCATGAAAACTTTCCGCAAGGACAAACTTTCAAGTGTTATTGTTTTACAAGGGCTTGAGTAATCAGGATAAAAATTTATGATATTGAGGTATGGTGTTGGACTGTTCACTGTGAGTTTTATTAAAGTAATATTTTTATTTACATTATAATTATTGTTTTAGCAACAAATCTATTGTTAAGCATTTTCTATCAAGCAATCAGCACAAGTCCCCTAAGACATAAATGAAGAAATAATATTATCATTAGGGAATACCTCAAAAGGAAAAAAACGGAACCCTTATTAGATCACTTTGTTGTCCGTCCGTCCGTACAACTAGGTACAGTAAAATAATTTTCTGTTCTGCCATCTAAATTATCACTCGTTTGTATAAAAAATAGTTAACGACATATTCTTAGAGCTACGGAATATAGGTACATAAAAATTATTACAAAATTCGGGTAAGGCGTTTTGGAGGACTTTACACAAGAATTTTATATATATACTAGTTTGTAGCCAACAGACGTTGTGTCTTAACTATGATCTCGAATAAATAAATAACTACCTACAGTTTTACACTAACAACTACACCCACAACCTACACTTACTACCTACTCTTACACCTAAAATCTATTACCTGCACATACACCTACTTCCAACACCTACAACCTACACCTCTACATATAAACTATACCTACTCTACTACCTACTCCTACAACCTACGGGTGGGTGTAATGTGTGATTATAGTTCTTAATCACGCCTTAACTAATTCCTGTCACTTGCAAAAAACGTTCATAACAGCTTAAACGAGACTCATGAATCCTGTTGAGATTGAAAGATGTGATATCTAAGACACCACTTACTCCTTTCCCAATTTCCTCTTCTTAGCTCCAACTGACCCGCAAGAATTCCTTGATCTTATAAAAAACCTAAAATCACACAGTTCTCCTGGCCTTGATGATATTATGTATAATATTGTTCTTAAAGCCTTTGGTCAATAGGTAGGTATGTTGCCAGAGCCTTTGTCCTCAAAATATGGAAATATGCGGCTGTAGTTACCATACATAAAGGCGGATCCAAATGTGAACCTAGTAATTATCGCCCAATGTCCCTGTTAAGCAGTATCTCTTAAATACTTAAGCGCGTGGTACATAAGAGACTCGTCTTCCTTTTTAGAATCAAATCATCTAATTTATGGTAAACAATTCGGCTTTAGACAAGGAAAATCAACCGAGGATGCAGTCACTCTTCTAACTAATACTGTTGCCTCACATCTTGATAAAGGTTCCAAAATAGCAATGGTCCTTTATCTGGCTAAAGCCTTTGACTCTCTCTCTCTATACCTATTTTTTTGAGAAAACTAGAAAGATATTGCTTTAGAGGGAATCCGTTAATTTGGTTCAACAGCTACTTATCAGAAAGACGTCAATCCATTAGGATATTTGGTATTATCATTCTTCGAAAATATATATATATATATATATATATATATATATATATATATATATATATATATATATATATATATATATATATATATATATATATATATATATATATATATATATATATATATATATATATATATATATATATATATATATATATATATATATATATATATATATATATATATATATATATATATATATTATATATTATTAGGTAGGTATTATTCTTCTACGAAATTACCTGCGAAGCAGTTCTCAAAATAGCTGAGATCAATATGTCCTTTATATCTAAATGGCTAAAACATAATTTTCTTTCTCTTAACACCTCTAAATCTTAATTTCTCTGTTTCCACAAAACAGCTATTTCCTGCCCCACGATAAAACAGTTATTTATCCACTCCCCAAATTGCCCTTTCTTGACCAAGAATAATATCTGCAACTGTCAACTCATCGAACGCGCAGAACGCACTCGCTACCTGGGTTATTCTGGACGAAAGACTTAGGTACTTTTAAACTTCACATTGCTAAAATGACCAAACGCGCGAGGAAGTTGATGAGTGTCATGCGTAACCTTCGTGCCGCAGTCGACGGTCAGACACTAAAAACTATTTACTACGCTCTGTATCAAACACTCACCAACTACTGTATTCTGGCCTGGGGTGGATCTTCCTCTTCTAACCTTATCCCACTAGAAAGAGCTCAAGAGGAGTTTTAAAAATCGCCCTCGGCAAACCAAAAAGGTATCCTACACAAAGCTTTTATGCGGAGACTAAAATTTTAAGCGTGAGAACGCAATATTGTGTCAGGGTGGTCAAAAATGTACACATATCTGTCACTCAATCAAAGCAAATATACAAAGAGATGCGCGCGTTTCAGAGTCCCAAATATTCACGTTAATACAACTTTTGCCTACGCATTCGGCATTTTCCTATTCCCCTTTATATACAATAAAGTAGTAAATACCTTCAGCTTAAAACACGGTTCCGTTCGAGAAGCAAAAAAACATTTGGCTCAATCTCATTTATATTGGACATGCAACGACTCTGAAAATCTAATAAAAGTATACAATTAACACAACACACTAGTCACAAACTTACACATTCTCACTTTACATCACACATATACAGGGTGTTTTGCACATGGACCGACATGATTTTTTGGGGGGTGGGGGGGGTCATGTGCTATTTTCCCCCGTGAGACCCAATAACCTAAGTCTCACGGTAGTCTAGATATGTTTTTTTTTAATTTTTTTGAAATCTACCCGAAATCTTGCCTTTAAATCGTCCTAACTTTTTTGTTTGTGGTTATAATACCACAAAACAAAGTATGCTTGTATTTTACAATGTTTTCTAATTCTAAATAAATCATTACATGTTACAATTGATATCCACAAAAAAACTTCTGAGCTTTCAAAGTGGTAAATCGGTGTAAATGTTATGAAAAGTGACAACTTATCAATTCATTTAAAAAAAAACTAAAGCTCATTTTGAATTTAGCTTTTTTTAAAAAAGTTCTTTACTTATTACCCTTTCTAACGATATGCTACATGATATAAGAAACCATTCTTAAAGTGGTCAAATTAAGCTTCGTTTGCCTGAACACGCACTCTAACAATGTAACTGGTTTGAACAATGTAACCAGTCAACGCGGATTATCAAGCAGCAGGTAAAAAGTTAGTCCCTTTCTTACTAGTAGTACAGTTATTGTTGTCTTTGTCTATCGAGTTGAAAGTGAGTGAAGGTCACTTGCCGGGAATCAGTCGAGATTACTCTGCGATTCGAAGTGCCCGTACTTTTCCCGTTGTTCTATCGTAATCAAATTAAAGTCTTGTTATTGTTTTTTTGTTAAATCTGTTGTTGAACTGTTACGTTTTTGTTGTTTATCTTTGCGTATTCGTTACAATGGCGAACTTCAGTAACGAGGAGTATGCTGACATGATGTTGGCGTATGGTAAAGCTGATTGCAATTCGCATGAAGCGCGAAGAATTTATCAAGAACGCTACACTGATCGACGGTTACCTCACCACGAGACCTTCTCAACTACCTATCGACGTCTGAGGGAGACCGGAAACTTAAACTTTCGGGAGCCCCGAGTGAATGTGAGGCAACATAATGTTGAAGTTGATGAGAGAATCCTTCAAGCTTTTGATGACGATCCTACAACAAGCATACGAGTTGTTGCTGACGGACTTAACGTATCAGTTTGGAAAGTCTGGTCCGTTCTTCGGGCAGATGGAAGGCACGCATTTCATTACACTCCTGTTCAAGGTAACAACTTACAGTACTTACTACTTATTTAAAATGTGACATTAAAACATTTTACTTGATTTCAAATCTTAATGTGTTCACTTTTACTCTTATTATTTTTTATTTTTTATTGTTGTAATTGTTTCGTTGAATTCCTTTCTTGCTATGTTTCTCGGACAACTGAAGAAGTTCTTTGCGTGAGCTCAATTAAAAGAAAGAAATATCGCGTTTATGCAGTTATTACCACAAACTCACGGATTTCATTCATTGTTCCAGGTCTCGAAGAGGGTGACAATGCAAGACGGTTAGAGTTCTGCCGATTTTTATTGCACACAGATGTTGAAGATAGCGACTTTTTGAAAAGAATTTTATGGACTGACGAGTCAAATTTTAGCCATGAAGGCATAGCAAATCTGCACAATTTGCATCACTGGGAGAAAAGGGGCCAAAATCCGCACAAAAAAAGGCAGACTTCCTTTCAGCGAAAATTCAGCGTAAATGTTTGGGCTGGTGTTATTGGGCGAAATCTTGTCGGCCCATATTTTTTGCCAGAACGACTCAATGGAAACAATTATTTAGAGTTTCTTCAAAATGATTTACCTGAACTGGTACTACCAGTTTTAGAAGATGTGCCAATTGTTTTTCAAAATGATGGCTGTCCGGCACATTACCAACGAACGGTACGAGAGCATTTAAATAATGCATTTCCAAACTCGTGGATTGGTAGAGCTGGCCCCATTCCATGGCCAGCACGGTCCCCAGATTTAACACCCCTGGATTTCTACGTATGGGGACGTGCAAAAGAGTTAGTGTATGCAACAGAGGTGCCCACAAAAGAAATTTTAGTGGAACGAATAAACACAGCATTCGTAAAAATGCAAGAGGAAATGCGGCTTTTAACTACAACCTCGGAAATAAGAAAAAGGTGTCGTGCATGCATAAGGTGTGGAGGCGGCCAATTCGAGCAAACTTTGTAATTTTAATTTAATAAAAACAACTTAACATAAAAAATGTATTTTCATTATCTTGACCCTAGCAACAAAGTATCTCTTAGGTCGACCCCTGATGTATTATTTCTGTCATGTAGCATATCGTTAGAAAGGGTAATAAGTAAAGAACTTTTTAATAAAAAGCTAAATTCAAAATGAACTTTAGTTTTTTTTTAAATGAATTGATAAGTTGTCACTTTTCATAACATTTACACCGATTTACCACTTTGAAAGCTCAGAAGTTTTTTTGTGGATATCAATTGTAACATGTAATGATTTATTTAGAATTAGAAAACATTGTAGAATACAAGCATACTTTGTTTTGTGGTATTATAACCACAAACAAAAAAGTTAGGACGATTTAAAGGCAAGATTTCGGGTAGATTTCAAAAAAATTAAAAAAAAACATATCTAGACTACCGTGAGACTTAGGATATTGGGTCTCACGGGGGAAAATAGCACATGACCCCCCCCACCCCCCAAAAAATCATGTCGGTCCATGTGCAAAACACCCTGTATAGGCACACACACACACACACACCAACTTACTTTCACACAGTATTTAAATAATATTAATTTATTAGTAACTTATAATAAAATATAAGTAACTAATATATATATAGTAGTAATGGGAACTACTGTTGAAGTTCGTTATAATTTTAATCCGACTTCCCCATAGGATAGGTTTCGCCTAGTTTGGGGGACAGAAAAATACTTAATATCATGAAAATAAAAGATTTATTTATTTATTTAGATATTGACCACTGAGGGTTAAAGACAGTACAAATATCGCTTTTAAACAATAGGGATTGGTGTTAGAAGTGGTTAATTAATGGTTATACTAATATATATTTTTAATGCTAAACCATAAAATAATAATTAAAAAATCACTAAGCCGGGTAAAATTAGCTTTGTATTCTCATACCTATACACCTGCAAAATTTTATAAAAATTGGTCAAGCTGTTTTAGAGGAGTTCTGTAAGAAACGCTGTGACACGAGAATTTTATATATATATAAGATCGTGTGCTATATGAACACAAAAGAACAGACTGTTTTGAAGCTTTCATACAATATAATTTTTCATGTTGGCAACACTGCGTAACAGCTGGCAACCTGAACCGGAAGCGCGGGCTAATATGAACTGGTGACCTCGATTCTAAACATTACCCCCATTTTCACAATGTCACCCGGCATGGGGGCGCAGCCTTCAGCCTTATCAAGCGGCGGCTATCGACCGCCGCCGCCATCTTGTCCTGCGCATGCGTAAAAAATATGCGACAGTTTGAAGTTTACCAGCCAGTACCACGGGTACTACCGTGGAATCTGTAAATACGGACATTAAAAACATTTTGTTCCCCACATCTGACATGTACATACTGTGTTTAATTAAATAAAAGACGAGAGGTAAGTTATTGTTTAATTTAATTAAATGCCACAAGTAAATAAATTGCGTTCTTGATGCATTTAAATGTTTACGTAACAGTGTATTGATTAGTTATTTATATTGGCGCTTTAATATTTAAGTGTTTGTGCCAACTTATTTTTGCCACGTAGAGACAATTTTTTTTTCATTTATTTATTTATTATTCTATATTTTTTTAAACAGTTTTATTTATGTTCCTGGTAAGGTCGTAACACTATTTAATAAACACAAATTAAAAGAGTACATTGTCCGATAAGTATTTAAATAATGCCAATAAAATTTGAATGTAGTTTGACTTAAGTATATTTACGTATCGTTCTTAGTTAAGATACGTAGGTAAGGTACTAAAGTGAAACATTTTTTTGCTGTTACATACATAAGCCAATATCGATATCTTGATAAAACTAAATACAATATTGAAATGTTAATATAAGCAGCTAGATGTGAAGTAATAACTTTAACACACATTGCTAATTATAGAAACATAATTCACTTTATGAATGAACTCTATCATGCAAGCCTTTTTGACTCGCTCTAATAGAGTAGGTAAAGGAGTAAGAAGGTGTGTGCTTTAAAATATATAAAACTAAAACCTTAAAAATAATAAAGACACCGTAATCGTATCAACCAAAATAAATTAGTTTTATAATGGTAACAGTTCAATCATTCATGTTGTTTAGAAAACGAATTGAGGCTTCAATTTGTTTGTACTTAAGAAACATTTTTCTATTTTTAGCTCTTTGATACAAATAACATTATTAAATTTAGCTTACGTTTCGTGATTCTTGAACTTTAAAAGTTAAAATGAACACTTACACTACAAACATCCAAATTACGATTTCCCTCATAATTATCTTAATTAAGATATTTGTATAATATGTGTAAATAATGATATCATTTCATAGTGTAAGTAGGGGTTGGTGTTTCTGTATTGCTGTTTAAAAAAATCTTTATTATTTCATCGAAGAAAGAAAATGATTGGATAGTTAAGTGGTTACGAAATTTGATAAAAATGAAGTATGAACTAAGATATAAACGGTATCCCGTTTCTAGGGAATTTTCGCAATGTTGATCGAAGAAGGTAATGGTTTTCTTTATGTGTTTTGTATTTTCTTCTATCCTTCGTTCGTACTTTACTTCTCTCTAAATAGTCGAGGAAAAGAAAAGTAAAAAAAAATGTTTGTCCGTTAAGTTGGCTTACGGACGATAATGTTACGTGATAACGTCATCACAAGCCGAGCGCTTAGGCCGGCTCTCTGTCGCTTGCACACTCCGCTCAGGCGGAACGTGACAATCAGCCGGAACGTGACAATTTTTCGAGCGTGCAGCCACCGTTCATCGATTCACAAGACATTATCACTTCAAAAAATATATACAGCCGAACGTATAACCGCCTCCTTTTTTTGGAAGTCGGTTAAAAATAACAAATTATTATTAACATTATTATAAAACATTTTTTCGCAACACTAATTTTATTGAAATAACTGGAGCATCCCTATTAAAAATAGATGAAATTATTTTGGAATGCATTACATAGGTAAATAATAGACTAGATGACTACATTTTTTTATTACAAAAATGAATAGTACTCTAAAATATGAGTAACTTTTCACAAGAAAAGTATAAAGAAAGTCAATATTTTAAAAGGTAGGTACGAGTTGTACCTATACAAAATTTCGCAAGTCTCGTGAAAACGCTCCATACTAAAATCGTACCTAGCTGTGACGTCACGTTAAAGTTTATGAATTATACGGCCGCAGGAACATAATTATTTTGTATGTGATGTAAGTAAACTAATGATGTAGGTTTTGTTTACTAATTTAGCAAAAAAATAAAACTTTCTTGTACTTTTTAGATGTATCTAATTACTAAACTACACATAAAATATTATATTTTTTTACATTGCCAAGTAGTAATGTTACAATATTTCAGAGTATATTAACGAAACTAAATATTTAAGATATATTTATCATCTCTATTAGGCCATTCGGCTCCAAAGTAAAATAAAGAGTAAGAGCGTTTTCACATTACGCGATAACGATATCCGATGTCGTGCCGATCTGTCATGTACCTAATGACCAAGACAGAACATATCGTGTTTCATATTTAAAAAATATATCTGTCTTTGTCATTACATGACATATCGGCGCGATATCGGATATCGGTATATGTAGCGGGCTGCGACCTCTTGATATGTAAGTCCTTCTTACGCTTGAGTGGTGATGATAGTAATACAGCAACAATTCTTATATTCTCCTTTATTGGTGCTTATCACAGATACGTATTACAAATGATATAAGTATGTCTAACACAAACACGTCAACAGTCTCTACACTGAGAATAGCCTTTTATACAACTGAAATAAACCTATCTAAATAGGCTTTACTTCATGACATCTGTCAATGTCAAAAATGACATTGACAGATGTCTTGCTTTTGTCATTATGTAACAGTAATCGCATAACGTGAAAACACTCTTACGCATAAGCGTGTGCTATCGACAGATAATGAATGTCGCAAATTGTTTCAATGTCTTGTGCCGTTGTTGCTGTGTCACATTACACATACGAATTACTTATTTTGAATATGTAAATGTTTATCGCCTTTTATGAAAACCTAAATAAACTTTTTTCAGTATAGTTGGGATAGGAATACTTTATTTGCCATTCCGAAATCCGGGTCAAGAGAAACCTTGAAGCTCTTCATTGAGCTATATTATGCAAGATTTTTAGGGTTCCTTACCCGAAGGGTAAAAACGGGATCCTATAACTGAAACATCGCTGTCTCTCCGTCTGTCTGTCTGTCTATCACCAGTCTGTCAGTCACATATTTATACAAAAATAAAACATATTTCCTTTTTATATGGCGCATGTTTATCCATACATCACCTTGCACCATCTTTATCAACAATATTAAATGGAATGGCTGATCTCACAAGTATATTATGACATCAGCCATTAGATCTACTTCCTTTCGAAGAACTTTCTTGCATGTCACTAGTTAAATAGTTTTTAACTTCCAATATGGATTTCGGAGGTGTACCACACTTTAGTTAGGACTCTACCTTGATTCTTCATTGAGCGATCCTATAAAAGTTTTTTTCCTCTAATGACGTTAAGCAAAGATTTCAAAACTCCGTTTAAGGAAATTGGTTTTTCTGGCCCTTGGTAAATTATGAAAATAGAATTCTTTTTAATAGGGAAAATGCATTTGTTTTAAATTAGCAAAATTTTTATATTTTCCGAAAGACAACATAAATATGGACCGAAAAATGCACTGCAAACACTAATGAGTTCCTAAATTAAAAAGTTACAGGACTAAAAAAGAGACTATTTTTTTTGCTATGAATAAAAACTACTTCTCATATCCCTAAGTTATTTGGACAATTTTTGTTTAAACAATTATATACATAAACACAGTATTTAAGTTAGTTAAATCAATTTTGTATTTTCTTTTTGCCTTTTCAACTGCTGTGACGTCACTCGTCCAACATTTTTTGTGTAGAGTAACGTTAACGTTCCCAATGATCTCACTTTTGTGTTGACTGTATTTCGTCATCGACTGATCATAGATATGCCATTGCAAAGACAATATTTCCTGGATTATACCTACTTTTCGAAAATCCAATAAAAAACTATGTATTTTCTCCATTGTAATTTACGTGATAACTTAATGATATTTAAATACAAATGTTCATCGGAATAATATGGACTCTAGTATTTATTGATAAAGTTGCTACTCTCTCAGTCTCTATGTATAGAGCTCGTCTCTGTTTACTTCAGTAATCCCATTAGACTACTGTTTGAGCTGCCCTCGTGTTGATCGCCTCAAGTGCTTCTTAATAAACCGTATTAGTATCGTCTTAGAGTTCCATGGAAAATATATTATCTTTAATTCGATTTTTGAAATGCTTTTGATGCAATTCTTCGTAAGTAATTGTTTAACAGATTTTGGTGTTTTGCATGCCTAATTTATTGTTTAAATTATGATTTAGGTTAGGTAATTTCGTTGGAGCGAGCGGAATATATATTTTTTTACTTTTAATCTTCTAATTCTCATAGAGAATGAGAAGATTGAAAGAGATAGATAGATAGATGGATTATAGATTATAGATAGATTCTCATAGACTATCATGCCCCAGCTGCAGCTGCAAAAGACAATACTTTTATTTCTAAGATGGCACGCGAACGAAGTTGTGGCCAAAATCAATGAAAAGCTATACAAATACCTATGTAGTTCCAAGCGACCTTAAATAAATGGAAAAAAAATGAACGTGTCTGATTGTAATTTTAAATTAACAGCTTTTCACTTAATGCATATGCAATATAATATGTATATGCAAAATAATATATAATGTACCTACTTACATTAAAAATCATTTCGAAAAATTTTTGTCTATTTGTTCCGGTCTAATCTCTAAAACGGCTGATAGCTGAGAATCTATCGTATAACATAGGCTACTTTATCTTAAGGATCCGTTAAAAAACAGGGTTCCGTTTCCGTTAGTTCTAGAACAAAAGAAGTTGCTGGCATCAGCTTGTCATGAATATCAATAAAATATCTACTTACTAGAACTCAAACACAGTAGACAGACCCGGTGTACCACTTTCCGATCCTATTGTACCGGGTTGGTCGCTGACCGTACATTACCCATCTTAAGGGGCCCATACATGTTCCGGTCTGCCTTCAGTTCAGCCTGAACGGATGCAAAATCGTGTCGTGTGTGTGCTCGAATCCGTTCAGGCCGAACTGACGTCAATTGGGTCGGATGCGATTTTTTCCGTGTATGGGCTCGAATCCGTTCAGGCGTCAGTTCTACCTGAAACGATCGGCCTCTCGTCTGTGGCTGCCTGAAACCAATATTATAAAGAGGAAAAGTTTTTTTGTTTGTATGTTTGATTGTTTCTTTGCATTGAATAGACTCTGAAACTACTCGACAGATTTTGATGAAATTTCGCACAGATATAGAATAGTCTACGGGAGAGGACATGGGCTACTTTTTATCGCGAAAAAATGTACGGTTACTACGAGATTAACTCTCGCAGGCAACATCTTTTATTGAATAATTTCAGGTACGTAGTTCTTTAAATAACTAGATCTCATCTGTGTAGTTCGTAGATTATGTAGGCTCAAGCACTAGCGGATCTTCATTACACAAGCCCTCTTGTAGGATTAATTAATCTGTCTACTCACTGGACCGGTTAGATCTTGTGGCGGGGTATACCACAGTTATGCAGGGTTAGATGTCTTGTTGCTAAGTAAGATGTTCCTCTGCTATCTTATACTTAAAACGAGACAATCTTGTATATATATAATCGGTTTCTCGAAAACGGCTTTATTAAACCGATTACCATGAAATTTGGCAGTTTGGTACGCGTATGTATAATTTTTGCTTTGTTCGAAAATTCGGAATGTTCGGGCTTCCTGGTTCGAATCCCGGTTAGATAAATATTTTTGTGATAATTTTAATTTTTTCAAATTTATCCAGAACTCCAGGTACTGTGGGTTTATTTAAAATAAATGTGTAAAATGTAAATATATAGGTGTGGAAAAATCAATTACGGATTTTGGGCAAATGATTTACTGCTGCCGCTGCTGCTGACATTTAGGCAAAAAAATAATCGTCCCACACGAAAAAAATATTATTTCTTTATATGGGTGAGCGAGGCGAGCGCTTAGCGGAGAGTCAGCCATACATGAGATGATTTTTCACTTTTCACACATATATGTTTTTGCCTAAACGTCTTTACACAAGCAGTGAATCATGTGCCCGAAGTATCCGTAATTGATTTTCGGAGACGTTTATATATGATCAAACATACAAGATAGGTTATCTTGTTAAATTCTTCTTTATTCAATTATCTAAATATTATAAAACGGCTCTTACGAAAAGCTCGATTTTTTTTGTCTTATAATAATATCTTGTATGTTATACCTAAAAATATTGAAGATTAGTTTAGTTAGGATTAGTTTCATACTGAAGAACGAAATTTCATCCACTCGGACGTCAATGTAGCGTCAGTTCACACCGACACGCGACGCTGCGCGCACTTTTTAAAATGTTAACCACATTAGACACGGATAAAACAATACACGCAAGGTTTTATCAGCGTAAAGTAGATTGGGGAATTAAAAACTAAACGCAAAGGTAGGTGTGTACGCACATGCGACTCAGCTAGGACATCAACAAATTCAACAATCAAACATACAAACAAATATTTCCTCCTTATAATATTAGTACAATATTAGATATAAGTAAGCTTACATATTATAGCAATAAAATATCTCTTAAATGGCAGTCCGTCGGAAAGTTGGGGGTTTTAAAATTATTTACCTAATCCTTTTTCAATTACGTTTTAACCGTCGTGGTTTGGATCCAAATTTTTTATTTCGCATTTTTGTATAGCACTGTAATTTATTATACATACTTACTTAGCTCTGGCTCTTTACTCATAGGCCATCTTGCATCAACCGACAGTAATAATAGCCTACATGACTGCCAAATTACACACCACGGCACGAATCAACTTAGATATTAGCACAGACTAGAAAATATAATATATACTTACGTACAGATAAACAGCTTTCATAGGACGATTCAAAACGATCCAAATTTGAAAATATTGACGTCCCCTTCAACGGCATGCTTGCAGTAGTGCAATCAAATCGAAAGCTAACTATGTAGCTGTTTATCTGTTCGTTTTTCTTTAATAAGTGATATTAGGCCTGGGTATTGGGTAATAAAAAATTCCAAATTATACTTTACTAGCTGACCCGTGCCCAATTGGTAGTTTGTCGTTATAAAAAAATAATTATAATTAAATAACGTTTATTTCGGGCGGCATAATTAATAAAGTCATCATCTATCGTGGACCTAATTGCAAATGTAATGGCCGATTTCTTCATGAGAGAGATAGCTATCCTATGGTCGTGTATGTGTGACTGTGAGCTAGCCTACTCTAGGGGTCCTCTAGACCCAAATTTAATGTATTTACTTAAAAAATATTTCCTACCTACTTCTCCGTTCTAATAAAAGTTTGTTACTTATTTGCTTACGCTAGATTATCTAGTTTTTTTTTTTTGATTTTCTTTTCCGACAAATTTTCATGGGAGATCAAAAAAAAAGGCGTTTTTTTTTGGGCCACCCTAATATATATATTACTCATTTTATATTTGACATTCGAAGAATCGTTGTACAAGCATGTACAGTGCCATGTAAACTCTACACTGTAGAGTAGAGAAGAAATCGACCATAAGTCATTCTCGAATCCACGTGAACACACACAAAAAATCATCAAAATCAAACACACAAAAAACACACGCACAGAAGATTTTATTTATATAAGATAGGATGGTCCTTCAGGTGACAAAGCATTTTTTTCCCCGCTAAAACTCGAGGGATCGCTTAGTCCGTACTGTTAGTAGGTAATATTGGTCTTCCCCATTTCCTCATAATTTATTCTGGGGATTTTCCTTTTATTCGGTTAATTTGCTTTTGTTTTGTCAGTAATGTGATCTTTTGAAAAACATTTTCTTGGAGATTTTCTTTTGCAGTCGTATATATGTATTGTTGTTTGAAAACAAAATGAAAATTGATTGTACTAATATATAACGTCTCCGCAAATCAATTACGGATATTCCGGGCACGTGAGTTACTGCTTATTTGAAGACGTTTAGGAAGAAAAATAATTGTCATACTCGAAAAGAATATTATTTCTTTATATGGCCGAGTCTGCGTTTAGCGGAGAGTCACCCATACATGAGATAATTTCTTACTTTGAGTATTACAATTATTTTTTTGCCTAAGCGTCTTTACACAAGCAGTGAATCATGTGCCCGAAGTGTCCGTAATTGACTTTCGGAGACGTTATATTGTATACATAATATATTTTTAATTTATATGGTGCACGTTCGCTTAATCCAGTAAAGTTGAAATGTATCCAGTCAAGTTCAAACCGTACTTTCGAAATAATAAGTAGCCCTTCAGTATACCCTAATTCCTTATCTAGGCTGTAAACTTAATGTAACTTATACATAAAAATCGGTTTAGTGACATATACAGGGGCATACGGACAGAGCGAAACTACGAGGGCGGGTCAATAAGTCCGTGACTTTTGGAATAAAACACAGATTTTTTGATAAATAAATCATTTTATTTTTCAACGTAGTCCCCCTTGAGCTCTATACACTTTGTCCAACGCTTCTCCAATTTTTTTATCCCTTCCAAAAAATATGATTTGTCGAGGTCCTCAAAATAGGCCTTTGTTTGCGAGATGACTTCATCATTGGAGTCAAATCTTTTTCCACCGAGCCATTTTTTCAGGTTTGGGAACAAGAAGTAGTCACTCGGAGCCAAATCTTGAGAATAGGGTGGATGTGGGAGCAATTCATAGCCCAATTCATGGATTTTTGCCATGGCAACTGCACATGTGTGCACCCTTGCATTGTCTTAGTGAAAAAGAACTTTTTTCTTGGCCAAATGAGGTCGGTTTTTTTTCAAATCCTCATTGAAGCGGTCCAATAAGTTGGCATAATATTCCCCATTAATTGTTCTTCCCTTTTGAAGATAGTCAATGTGGATTATCCCACGTGCATCCCAAAAAACAGTCGCCATAACTTTATTGGCTGACAAACCCACCTTGGCCTTCTTTGGCGCCGATTCACCCTTAGAAACACACTGTTTTGACTGTTGTTTGGTCTCTGGTGTATTGTGATGGATCCATGTTTCGTCCACGGTTAAAAAACTCCTCCACATTGTGATTAAACAACGCCAAACCTTCCTGTGAAGTTGTTACACGATTGCGTTTGTGGTCGACTGTGAGCAAACGCGGCACCCATCTTGCGGAAAGCTTTCTCATGCCCAAGTGATCATTCAAAATTGAAACCACTGAGCCATGCGAGATGCCTATGGCTTCCACAATCTCTTGCACTTTCAATCTTCGGTCGGCCAACACCATATCGTGAATTTTTTCGATTGTTTCGGGTGTAGAGACCTCAACTGGGCGTCCAGGACGTTCGGCATCTTCAGTGCTTGTAAGGCCACAACGAAATTCAGTAAACCACTTTTTTTCCATTGAAATCGATGGTGCAGAGTCCCCATAGTATTTATCAAGCTTAGCCTTGGTCTCGGTAATGGTTTTTTTTCGCAAAAAATAATGCTTAATAAGCACACGAAATTCACTTTTTTCCATTGTTTCCTTAAGTTAGTGGATAGTCTGATAAAGATAGCTGTAAAACACAAACTAACTGACGCAGCAAGTTCAAATTTTGATAGAAGTCAACTGACAGATGCCTGTTGACAGGAGTAGTGTTGCTTTTTCAGTAAGGAGGTTAGAAATGCAAAAAGTCACGGACTTATTGACCCGCCTTAGTATAAGGGTTTCTTGTAGAATAGAACCCTACAAACCTCTAGCAACGCTTTACAAGCGCTTATCAGCACAAAACTTCTCCAAGCGCTTATCAAGCCCAATCACTAAACTAAATAAAATATGTTCCAATTTTTCACTTCCGTGACACGAGTTAGTAAAAAGGTTTTTAATTAATGATTTTAGCGCGTGTTTCCATTAGTGAAGTAATTAGTAACCGAGCAAGGTCGGTTGAAGGTCGCTGGAAAATAGAAAAGTGCACTGGGTGAAACGTTGTTTGGATCGATATGTGCATTGTTTTAAACAACGTAACAATATAGTACCTGGGAGACCGAGCTCTGCTCGGTGTTTTAGTAGAACGATAAAATAATAAAAATAAATAATAATAAATAATAAGAATCACAAAAATATTTATCTTACCGGGATTCGAACCACCCCATTCCGAATTTCCAAACAATGCAAAAATTATTCGTACGCTTTACTGATTGGCAGCTTGGTATTCGTAACCAAGCTGCCATTCACACTGACGTAGGACAATCGAAATTATTATTATATTTGCACGACGAAATGAAGTAACATATATTGCTTAAAAATACGCAGTTTCTAAGGGATAAGACCTAGCTATATCGATTTTTCTCCTTCAAAACTCCCTGTATACTAAATTTCATGGTAATACTTGTAGCCGTTGTCGAGATTCCGCATATAATATATATTATACAAAATCGCCTCGTTTAAAGTATACCATAATTATGGTCATAGTATGTATTATATTTCTAAGTATTTTTTATAAAACCATTAGAGGTGTGCACATCTTCCTCATATACTTTAACTGTATACCTACTATACTGGAGTACGGTACCTACTGTGCAAACTACCATTCTTGGGAGTTCATACATACATATTAAATATGTATTTTCATCCTCTAATACCCTTTCTATTTATAATTTTAGCCCTTGCCCTTACAAGGTCATAAGGTTTAAGCGGCTTATATCATTGTGAACTCATAACAGACATGCGTATGTACTATTACATGATAGATTGATAGATTCTTCATAAAACAATGTTTAGTTTTAAAATTGTAAGAGTTGCAAATATATAGGTAAATAATAATTAATTGATTTTACTCCACATTCACGAATATGTCTATTGACATATTCGTCAATGTGGTAGTCAATTACATACTCCTAGTACTGTTATAAATGTGAAAGTTTGTGAGGATGGATGTTTGTTACTCATTCACGCAGAAACAACTGAACGGATTTCGATGAAATAGCGTATGGTAGTACTTTTAGCTCTGGATTAACACATAGGCTTACTTTTTATCCCGAAAAAATACAGTATTCCCGTGGGGTTCTGTAATTACGCGGGCGGAGCCGCGGGCAAAAGCTAGTTAGTATAAAACCTTCAGACGTAGTGGCCAATTATAGTTTTCTTATCCTCGCAATATAGCACATGCAAGCGTTATTATGTCATGATGGGTTTCTGAGAAGTCATGATATCTCTCCGTTCGAGCTGGTCCATTCTTCTTTTTTGGGCCTAGATTTAAGAAACAATATTAAGGTTATTGTTTACTTAACCCGCGATTAGTTCAAATTATGCGTAATATAGTAACGCGTAATTTCTCTGTATGTAACCATAGCAGTAAGACATTGTATATCAAGCAGAGATGTTATGGATCATGACATTTCGGATCTGGATACAGCAAAAAAATTTTATCGGTTACGCTTATGGGTATTTAATTATTTTGGTTTATCCGTTAGTTTCGAATAATTTCTGCTACGGATATAAGGTTTAAGATGAATGTAAGTGAAATACAAAATGCAAATATTTATTTCCAATTTACAAGTTTAGGTGATTAACAAATGATTATTTGATCTAAAAAGCTGGTTTAGGATGACGGCTGAGTCGCATAATTGAATTAACATGTCATAACATGTCGTATTTATGCTCCGTATATATCCGAAGTTGTCTGACGATTACGGATAGTTATTTATTTCTGATATCCGATAGTTACGGTTATGCATCTCCACAGCATCACAGGTGTCAAGTGGTAGCTATGAACTAACAATAACTACAGACTACAGTTCGCATATAGTTCCCTTGTATATTGCGCAAATAAAACCTTTGTTTCATTGTAAATACGATACCTACGTACAGTCTGTTCCTTCGTGATACAAGTTACCATTTCTTATTGCATGGGCGGGCATATGGGTGCCCTTATATTGTACAATCAGGGAATCTAATTCATAAGTATTTGCCCGTTATCGTGATTTGTTCGTATTTTATTAAAATTATATCAAACCGACATGTCCTTGACGATTGTATTGTGACTGCATGCCGTCATTGTAGCTAATACAAATAAATTATGAGAACGCTCTACCTGCTTAAGAATTACCTCCCCTGATAGTACATAAAATGCCTAAGTTTTGTACAGTAGTACAAGCAGGCGAACTATATTCCCTGATAGTACCTACAGCAGACCTCCTAGCACAATTCGCCGCTATAAATTGTCAGTTGTCATCTTCTGGACTCTCTCGCACTTGTCGCGGAGAATACCTGGATGTGAGTTGTGTATATACTTCCTGTCTCCTTCCTACCCTGTCTCCTTCCTATCTTCTCGAACGATTTAACTTCCCTCGACCCCTCGATACCCCTTGTAGGTCCAATGTTAGAACTAATCTTTCCCTTTCATCCATCGCTCCAACTTCTACTCCTACTCCTTCACCGTTCACGCAGTCAGATTGTGGAACTCGCTCCCCCACACCGTACGAGACAGTCCCACCGTTACTATTTTTAAAAGACGTTTCAAAGAGCACTACCTCGAATCTCTATCCATGTAAATACTGTTATTATATATACATATAGTATATATTATAGGCATATTATTATATTACTTATAGTATTTAGGTATTGTATTTTATATTAATTATTTTGATAGTGTATAATATATTATTACATATTATAATATTTTATTTATGTTTTAGTATAGACATAATATGTAAATGTATTTGTAATTGTGAACGTTCTATCTGCTTTCTTTTATCCCTTTTCTCTCTGTAGGGCTGCTGGAAGAAATTTCCTTTTAGAAATAAGCAGAACCTTTGTGTCATTTTTCCATGTAAAGTGTAATGTTTTAAATGTTTCTTGTGTACAATAAATTGTTAAATAAATAAAATAAAAAATACTTATGTATTTGTAATAATACACAAGTATATAATTTCTTTTCAAATTCAATTCTAAATTTTAACTGTTAACAGTATGCGCTTGCTAGAAATTAAAATTTCAGTAGTAATTATATTGTAACTTTTTTATAACAAGAGTTACTTGAGCGTAAATGTTCTATATATTTTATTCCTCTATTTGTTATCTTACTGAAAAAACAAGACATTTCTATCTAACTGACAAGGCGGGGTAGCAATGTAAATATTCATAAAATACGATGAGAATTCTTTGAAACGTATTGTATTTTTACTTTTGCCTCTGGGAATCGTAAAAATACCACTTGTTCATCATTTAGTATTAGACAATAGATATTGTTTTTCTCATGCAACGAAATGTATTTCTGATAGGTATTTGACTTTTGAGACAAAGGAGCTACTTAGTAGAGACTTTGACAGAAAATATATACGGACTTTGTGGCAAAATATCTGATAAGTAGCTCCTTAAGTAAGCATTAAACGTCTCTGAGTGCGGCCGTAAATATTTATTTTTTACGTACATTCAACTTGCTGCCCGTGACTTCGCATTGTAGAGTCTATCTAGGCTAAAGCTGAACTTCAATTCTCGTATTTAAAGTAGACTTTCATTTTACTTTGATTGTATTACAAGTGAAGCGACTTGTTATCATAAACTGATTTTGTGACGTTTGGACTAATCAGGAGGCGTTAGACGCTGCTTTAACGTTTACGAGAATACCGTTTTGACAGTTTTAGCGTATCGGGACTTGATTGTAATTGTATTAATGCAGGGTTTATTTAGCAGAATTAACCCACTGATCTCCACAAACGGACCAAGGTAGAAATATTTTTTCAAAACCAACCAGTAGTTTTTGGACGCGCGTTGAATCAAATATGGTTATTACGATACTAGCTGTGGTAATATACGTTGTGTTATCTTAACTATGAACTGGAATAGATAAATAACCAAACAGGTAAAACTGAACCACGGTGCTGTGACTGAACGCGCCTATAAATATTTGAAAGACAAGTAACAAATTAAACACAGTGAACACTGAACAGTTAAGTACGAGTAGAATGGGAGAATTCAATCGTGGTTTTTTTTTGTATTATCCCCGCAATTATAATATCTCTCACTGATTTTAACCTCTCCTGAACTACCACAATCATTTCCAGACCAAAATTAGCTGAACCGGTCCAGCCGTTCTCTAGTTTTGGCGAAACATTGGAATTGCATTACATTCAAGCTGCCTGCTTTCGTTAGTTTTATAACTATTATAACTAGAAGCACAAATTAAAAGAGTTGATCTGATAACGACTAATCTATAAGCATAATAATGGTTATAATAATTGTAAGCCACGTCAGGCAGTATTTTCTCTTGCGTGTGAATGGCTAACGAATAAACATAACTCAATTTGAAATGACCTAGTTATGTAAGGGTTGTGTGCGCCGCAACCTTTTGTTGTCATCCTTACGTATTTCTTACTAATATCAGTAACAGGGAGCGAGCAGGAAGTTTTCGTAGAACGATAAATAATTTTATAAAACCGGCCAGGTGCGAGTTGGGCTCGCGTACCTTTCTAATGATACTCCACTCCACACCACTATGGGGTAGACGCGAGTAAAAAAATCATCCCCACTTTACGTGTAGGGGAGGTACCCCAAAAAATATATTTTTCGTGATTTTATTTTAGCGCTTTGTCAGCGTGATAATTACACATAACTGTGCAAAGTTTATCTTTCTAGGACTTGCCGTTTAGACGGTAAGCCCATCCGTCCGTACGGATGGACGTAACGAAACTTTAAGAGAACCTAACCTGACATGAACTATAGAACCCTAATTACCGCTTTTATTCCCAATCTCGCCTCGTTCTCGTTCGACTAGCTTTGAACTTTGGCATATCTCATTTAATGACTGTACAAAATATTATGCTCCTAAGAAATGATGCACAATTAAAATAGTTATTTCAATTTGCTCCAAAACGTGACGTCTTCGTGTGACCTCCGACCTTTCGCCGTCTAAATATATAGGTACCTACTTAAAAAGTTGAGAAGCATCTTCTAATTTTCAGGTTCAGAAATAAAATTTGTTCGCCATTTGAAAATAAGTTCGCTTTAAGCCCACGCTTTATCCTTTTGAAACGGACTTGTGTATTTATAACTTTGGAAAGCTCTTTTATGTTTGTTAGTTTTAATTATTATGAAATATGGTGGTAATTATGTTTCTAGAAATAAAGATTCATTTTATCAATAAAAAATAATTCAAAAACACTTAATTACGACTTTTAATAGTAACAATATACCAGTGCTTATTTTATCCACAAGTTTTGAAAGAAGAATTGTGTAACATTCACGATGATTTCGGAAATTTACTAATTAAATTGGTCGCAGTCGGGTAGCAGATAAAGTTATTAATAGGTTTGTTTTGTTTATTTGAAAGTTATTATTACTGCTATTAAGTAATAGAGACTGTTTGTTAAATATTATGAATAATCTAAATAAGTAAAAGTGTTTTTGAATGAGAGTAAAATTAGGTTAAGCGCCTCTTTTCATTAACTAAATTCTCAACGTGATGCGCTCTCTCACTTTATAAAATTACTGCAAAATAATGAAGTATTCATTCTTATTTCTTCTCATTTTTTATGTCGTACATCTTTATTTTCTATTTCTGCTATCTCTGACATTGGTGTCGGGATAATGGGACGTATTAGCCTGACCCTTCGCGTCCAACGAGCGGTGGTAAAGTTAGAATTATGGTATTTTATATACCGGGGATATTTAGTCGATAAATAACCTATATGCATTCAAAGGCTCTTTCAAACACTGTGTGATTAATAAAAACATTGATTATATTAAAATGTAAATTTATTAAGTTAAATTTAGTATATATTAAAATTGTATTGTATGTATACCTATTTCGCGGGAATCATACACTTTGCCGATTTGCTGGGACACTTAGCCAAGCCGTAAGCACGGTTGATCACGGTGATGATGATGCTTTTGTTCCAGGAGCAGCAAGATGATCGACCCCAGCTCATCGGAGGAGGACAGTGAGGATGAACATAAGAAACAAACTTCTAAACTACCTGGTGAGTTTCTCAATGACTTTCTTTCCTTATTCCTCCATCTCTCATTTACAGATTTCCGAGGGTATAAAAACGGGACCCTATTACTGAGACTTCGCTATCCGTCTTTTCGTCTGTCTGTCTGTCACCAGGCTGTAGGTATCTCGTGAACCGTGATAGCTAGAGAGTTTTTTTATTACCAACTAACTGTAACAACATAATGATTGTACACATATTCTACTGTGATTTTTATTTCTTTGCTATAATAAATAAGTAGACATATCTTAGTAGATATGTCTACTTATTTATTATAGCAAAGAAATAAAAATTATTTTAAAGTTATTTTTTATAAAAAAATTATTTAAAAGTTATTTGTACTAGCAGGGAATCTAATTCATAAGCCGGTTGACTGTTGCCTTTTGAATTTGTGCATATTATAATAAAGTACCTGGGAGACCGAGCTTTCCTCGGTGTTTTAGTAGAACGATAAAATAATAAAAATAAATAAAAACATGTAAAAGAAAAAGAAATAGTAAGAATCACAAAAATATATTTTATTAAGCCTGGATTCGAACCCATCACAATTATACGCAGGTACGCATACCAACTGCCAATCAGACTGACGTAAGAGAGTCGAAATTATTGATATATTGTTGCACAACGAAAAAAAAAAAACATATGGCTTAAAATGCGCAGTTTCTAAGGGATAAGATCTAGCTAGATCGATTTTTCTCTCCCAAAACTCCCTGCATACTAAATTTTATGGTGATACTTATAGCTGTTGTCGAGATACTGATTATATGTATATATACAAGATCGTCTCGTTTAAAGTATAAGATTACTATTAATAATGTATGATTTCAACCTAAGATGTCTTTGACAATGAGGTTCAATCACATAGTAGCAAATCTGATGTTTACTAAGTACATCATGTGTGTATTAACATACTGAGCATTTTATTTTTTAAATTATTAAAATCCGTCACGAAATGGTGGATTTATTAAAGTTTTTCTGAACGGCTAGTTAGAAACGCGCGCTTCCGCTGAATTGGTTACGATGACGTCATCTGTCGAGATCTGTGCGATTACGTCTTGGTTGTACTTTACTAGTTCTTCTTTACTACTTCTCCGATTTTTGACGCTTGTGCCTCGCGTGTGTCAGTAGTGGTGTAAGGACTATTATAATTAAATAGTAAAAAATAAAAACATTTTGTAAAGAAAAAAATTTTATTGAAATATATTAAGTAAAATCAATTTACTAATCAGTTTAAACTCTAGGCTGCTATGTTCTATAGCAATAATTAATTAATTTAAATAATATAAATAACATAAATAGCAGTTAATTTAAAATATAAGCAACTAAAGTTAAGTACTTATCTTATAGTATCCTTTTATCCGACGAATTGGTACTCAGAATCAGATATTACTGATAGGAGGCAGAGTAGTAGTGCTCACGACGGCGCTCCAACCGAAAAAGTTCCCTCCCATGGGACAGCTCGCCTTTAAAAAGCAACATGTAAACACCCCCACTCTGCCCCACCTCTGACTGCCAGAAATATTAAAACAAAATAAAAATAAAAGTTGAAAATTCATAATTAATTAATAATAAAATTATCACATCACATTTGTTGCTTTTTGCTATACTAAAAATATCTAACAGGAACATGTGTTTTTATTTGTAAGCAGAGTGACAACTTTTAAGTATTAATAATAGAATATTAGTTTATACAGTCACTATAAATCATTATTTAATTAATAATACGATTTACATACAATTTACAAGAATCTTAAACTTACATGTGTTGATTTGTAAAAAAAATGATAACACTTTAAAACTAATCATATAAATTGATTGATATTATCACTATAAATCATAAATTAATTTAATAATGTTATTTAAATAATTATTTGTACTGAAATCAATCAATTGATTATTCGAGATCTCACACGTACATTACTTTTGTTTATGTTAAATATTTTAGTTGTGTTTAGAGGAGAGGTGATGACGACAGATGACGTCACAGCAACTCGCGTCATTCTCGGGCGCATTTTTGGAACTAATGCACTAAAGTTGCTGTATCTTCGTCATTTTTGGTCCAATTAAATAATTTCTTTAGAGTATTTACTGTTTTTTTTGTCACCAAAAGTCTGTATACCCCACAAGAACATATCCTCATTGTATTGTGACTGCACATCGCCATTATAATAAAAATAAATTAAGAGAACACTCTTTTTGGTTATGAATTACCTTCCCTGATAGTACATAAAATGACTAAGTTTTGTACGGTTCAGACGATTTACGCAGGCTATCCCGAGCGGTAAATTACAACAAGATACTTCAGACGGTAAACGTAGCCGAGATTTCCGTCTTCCGTTGGGTTTTCCTGAAATTTTCTTTTTCCCCCGTTATTCAATTGACAAGTACTAGAACTTTGGACAAGTAGTGTGCGTAACTTTATGAATATGGTCTCCATAAAAACCATAGTCGCGGGAAGGAAGAAAAAAAATGTTTTGACACCGTCATAAATTGGGGTGAAGATGTGTGACTCGCCATGTTCAATACACCGTTCAGACCCAAATTAATTTAAACGTAAACAAAGTAAAAAAAATGCGTGTCAGCTCCGACGTACGACTGTGCAATGCAAAGCGACTGACGCATCTTCGGCTAACATCGTGTGTCACCATACCGTGTGACCGTGTAACATCGTGAATTCGATTTTACTGCCATAGATTTTCATAGCCCGGGCTTATCCTACTAATATTATAAGTGTGAAGATGGATAGATGGATGTTTGTTACTCTTTCACGCAACAACTACTGAACGGATTTTGATGAAATTTGGTATGGTAGTAGTTTAGGATCTGGATTAAAACATAGGCTACTTTTTATACCGAAAAGATGAGAGTATTCCCGAGAGATACTATATTTATGCGGGCGGAGCCGCGGGCAACAGCTAGTAATATAAGGTTTGGTAAAATAAATCACGGATATTTTGGGCATATGATCTACTGCTTATTGCAGCTATATGCTTATTATTTAGGCAGAAAAATAATTAAAAAAATTCTAATAAAATATATTATACCTACTATAGTATAAAATTTCATTGGGCTCTCTAAGGCGCTGAGGTCATTAACCTCACAGAAATAGCTGACTTTAAACCGAAAGCAAAGTCTTTACCTAACTAATAACAATTCAGTCAGCTGTGTGAGATCAAAGGCCTCCGTAGCGCCGTAACAAACGTAAAATACTTTAATTAGTATTTTCTTTTCTAAAAATTTTTAATTATTTTTCTGACTAAACGTCTTTACATAAGCCCAAAATATCCATAATTGATTTTACCAAACCCTATATAAAAATCGCTTCTTAAGAGGTAAACTCCAACAATAGCGCCCTATAATGCCACCATTTTAAATGCCACTAATTATATACATTGCAATAAAGAAATACATTAATTTAGTCGAATTTAATCTTTTGGTTTAAGTTTTTAGTTTTGCAATTCTAAGAAAGGTTTGACCCTTGTTTGAACGGTCGTAGAAAGGCTACACGTGAAAAAGTTATAAAATAATAAACTTTATAATCTGTAAGAGTCTTAGATCTTTATAATTGAATATTTTTCTACGTGTAAAAATTTACTTTTTTTTTTTAAATTAATTACGAAATAACTAGGTATTACAACTTGATAAAAGTTAAAATAATTAGGATTTGATGTGTAGTTTTGTAATTATATTATACATTTCGAAGTCACAAAAAAGTTGGAACATTTTTTCACAACATTAGTGTAAAAAACCTACATAATTAGTTTACGTACATCAAACACAAAAAGATTTACTTAGTATGTATGAACATAAATGCGCAAACTTCGGAGATATCAGAAATTTTGTGCATATGGCCATAAATTTCGTAGCAACATTAGTAGCGTGTGACTTCACCTACTTGTACGACTTTTATATGGGGCGTTTTCACGATACTTACAAAAGTGTTTCAAACAATCCGCAATATCATTGAAAATATTGATTTTTAGCATACTATTCCTTTTGTAAACTGTTTTATTTTTCAGAGCTCTATTCATTTATGTAATAAAAAATGCGGGAAAATACCGTATTCTGTAAGAGAATAAATTAAACAGCAAGCGTAAAGTTATGAATAGTTAATTGGCTTGCCGGAGGAGACTGGGCATAAAATATAATTTCTCTAACTATAATTTCCATTGCAGTGGTGCCTCCAGGCGGGTTGGCGGGGGGCCGGCCCTCTGTGCGGGGGAAGCCGGAAATACCCCGCGGCTCCACAGCCGGTCTTCCAGGTAAGATATACCGAAGTTGTAGTTTATACTTTATACAATCGGCCATGTATCAGGTTGGGTCTATATGATCCGAAATCCGGTAGGCCGTTGAAAATGGAACTCTGGACTAGAGATATAACTCTAGACTATCAATAGAGCTGAAAATCGAACACACAAGTGTCGAGTCAAATGTCAATGTTATTTATGACAGCTCGACACTTCGATTTTTAACTCTATTGTATTAAAGCAGAGTTATATTTTCAGTGCTCAGAGTTTTCTGGGCCCGCCGGATTCCGGATCATATAGTCCCAGCCTAAGCGACCTGTTTTAGAGAAATTTATATTTATTATTGACCATTTATTTGCGATTGTCGTACTTCCTAAACACGGGTTATTTCCTATTTCATTTTGTGTTTTATAATAATATTATTCATGCTTGACGCCTTCGTAGTCCAGAGGTTTATTAGACCTTGGCTCTCGTATCCGGAGGTCGTGGGCTCGATTCCCGCATTGGAAGAATATAAAAATGTTGTTTTCAAGCCTGGTTAGGCCAGTGCAGGCTGATCACTTGATCGTCTGGCAATAATGATGATCCATGCGTCGGAAAAGTCCTGCGCTTGATCTCAGCCCAGTCGTCTCAGTTATGAGAATAAAGAAAAAGGAAGTGCTCTTGTGTACTACGCACACACCTGGGCACCATAAAATAACTCCTGTGGTAAAATCGGTGTGGGAAGCTTATATATAAATAATAATGATTATTATGGATTAGGAATCTCAAAATACATAAAACAAAAGTGAAATTATACGAGAAGTCACAATTATCAACACAGTTAAAATGTTAGTTTTTTTTTTACTTTCTAAAAATTATATATAAATTCAGAGGATGACCATAAAGAATTAAAATTCGTTTGGTAACATCAAATTTACGCACACGTCATAATATGTACCTTCTATGAAACTCAAGTACCCCATGTAATTAAGTTTGTTACTAACAAGCTATGCTTGGAGTTCTGATGAATTTAAAAAATAAAATGTACCACAAAAAATTTATATGACCGGGATATTACCCCACCATATTCCGAAATATTATAGCTACGCATACCAAACTGCCAATTGGACTAACAAAATAGTCGAATTTATTGATATATTGTTGCATGACAAAAGAAAATACATATATAGCTTAAAAATGCGCAGTTTCCAGGGATAAGACCTAGCTAGATAGATTTTTCTCCCCCAAAATTACCTGCAACTAAATTTCATGGTAATACTTGCAGTCGTTTTCGAGAAACATATTATATATATGTATACAAGATTGTCTCGTTTAAAGCATAAGATATCCAAATTTTCTGACTCAACTCATCCATTCAACTACATACAATTAAGTTTTGACTGTGGATGCAGGGGCGAGTCCGCTGACGACCGGTCCGGTGTCCGCGCCGCTGCACCCCGCGACCCGACAGCGGGAGCAAACCGCCCTGGCTCCCCCGCAGCATGCGTGAGTATTAAGAAATATAAAGACAGGGAGACAAATAAGGTCCACGTATGATATGTCAACAGAGGGGTGAGCATGAACAAATGACATTTACTTATTCGTAACGTTACCGAAAGAGATTTGTATTAAAATTATACCAGGGCCCTACAACATATACATTTTATACAATACAATTACAAATTGCCTAATACAATTGACATTCGATAACTTTACAAATACATACTTGTCAGTTGTTCCTGCTTGGGCAAATCGTATGAAGGCATTATTTCTCTCGAACACAACGTTAAAATAAAGACAGTGATTGAGACAAATTATATCTACACACACTTTGCTAAGTGATCATAGTTTGTCTCCATCCCTGTGTTTATGTAATACGAACGTACAGAGTAGATATGAGGTTTATGATGTATGTTTTACAGCAATACGTTTCTATCACTATGAGGTCTCAGACCAAATAAAAAAATGAAAACAGAGTTAAGCGAACCACACAGTGAGGCCGGTCTAAACTACGCCTCGCCGAGTAATTACGTACACAGTGTCACGCACACACAGTGTAACGTGAAGCGAGCTGTGGCGGTGTGAGATATTTTATGTACCATGGTTTTTTATGCACCTATGTAGCGCGTGCACACATACATTATAAGCCGGCTTCAGTTTTTGTCTTTGAAAGCTGTCTTCGTTTTTTTATTTGGTGAGAGGTATGAAACTTTATTAACTTTGTTTTTTTTATCTAATATTTAATAAGGGTTTTTGTCTATAGGACATGACAACCCCATCGTATCCACCGTAAAGAAATTCACTCATAAACTTCAATCGCCAATTTATACACAGCCAATGCTGCACTTGACGTCGGTTTGCACAAACAGCTCTGTATCCACCCAACATCTACGCGATTTATACTAAATCTAGTTAAATTTGCTGTTTTTATGAAGTTACTGTTGAAATAACTTTTTTACGGTGAATCTAATAAAAATATTATTTTCATATAATTTTTGAGCTATAGATTTATTGTATCAAAATATTTCATATCTAGTAATAGGTATGATACTTAGGTCGGGGCTATATTGTCCGGAATCTATAAAGCCGGGGAAACTTCAGAGCACTGAAAATAGAACTCTGAGCTCAAATAATAGAGCTGAAAATCGAACACACAAGTGTGGAGTCAAATGTCAATATCATATATGACAGTTCGACACTCGACACTTTGATTTTCAACGCTATTGTCAGTACAATAGCGCAGAGTTCTATTTTCAGTGCTCTAAATTTTCCCGGGCCGGCTGTATTCCGGATCATATAGTCCCAGCTTTAGCTGTTTGTAAATATACTCATAGCCATTTCGCTTCACTGAACATCATAGAAGTTATAGGGTTGGTAATTTGTAGACCGCTGGAGTATTTTTTAAATAAATATTTTTACCTCTAATATGCCTTATTAGTTTTGATATAAGGCTATTTTGTTGTATAATACATTAGTATAGTGTTATGTATAAAATACATAAAACTTTTTACCGGAGACAAAACCTTATATCAAACTGTTTATTACTTAATTAGTGCTAAAGTAAGCTAGTTTAGTGTCATTACATATACATTAGTTGACATATACTAACCAAAATATACAAGAGAAATGCCAGTAAAATGGAATGCTACAGACAAGAATAAACGCTTAGGAATGAAAACGTTTTCGAATGTGGGTTACAGCGGGTCATAAATGGTCACATTGAGTGAATCGTACCATTAACTTTTGACAATTCTATTTACACAGTTTCAATAGAAATGCGTGAAATGGTACACATAATAAGAATTGCTTAGTGTCAATTGAGAGAATTATTAGAAGTCACTGCAAGAGAAACTTCTTCGGAAGTTGATGTTTCATGGTACGAGTCACTTGGTCATGTGGCCATTTTAGACGTGAGAGCAGAGACTGTTCAGACATTTAACGATTTGTACTTATATTTTATAACATTTAATAAATATAGTATTTACATAAAACGTAGATCAATATTTTTGGTTCTTTTACATGAGCTTTTACATTCCGAACTGTCGAAACTATAAAAATTGAGAGATATCCCCCAAGATGGGTATTTTCCATTCCTTATTCCATTACCCCGTGTCTACGCCCCCGTCTTATCTACGGACGGAGGGAAGAAGGGGCGCGCCCGCGCCGCAATGCAATTTGAATGGCAGGCGGCCATTACGTTAATTACGTTACCAGGCACAAGGTTACCAGCAAACTTATGATATGGCAAGTGAGTTCTAATTTGTTAAAGAATAAAAGTCAGTGCACACAACGGCGCGAACACCCCGTTTATTCTTGTCCACTGGCCGGGTTAGTCTGTGTCGCCGCCGCTGTACATTTCACTCACCCGTCCGCGATCGTGTAGATCGTTCTTACGCAGGACGTCGACGGGCAGCGCGAGCTCGGGGGAGGCGCCCGCCCCCTCCCCCTCACCCTCCGGTACCAGTCACTCTGACAAGGATCAGGATCCACAGGTAAATTGAACCTACAGTTTAGTGAATATAGATAGCGATAACCTATGTCTGGTACTGTACGATCCGAAATCTGGAAGGCTGGACAAAATTAGGAGCGCTGAAAATAGAACTCTGCGATAGTACAATAGAGCTAAAAATCTAAGTGTCGAGTGTCGAGCTGTCATATATGACATTGATATGAGAAGAGTGTTCGATTTTCACCTCTATTGTATTAGCGCTGAGTTCTATTTTCACTGCTCTGAATTTTGCCTAGCCTTCCAGAACTTTTAAGCTTTATTATTGCTTTATGTCTCTATATTATAATGAGATATAAATGTCGTTACCAAGTTGTAACTAAATAACTAAAACTGACACGTTGAAAAACATACTTCTTTTACAATTCGGTGTTTAAAACCTATGTAAAAGTACTACGATTAATGTATACAAAACAATATTTTAAATTTTATTCCCATAGTATTTTAATAAAATAGAATTTAAAAAAAATATTCACAAGTCTAAATCTTCCAAAATTTCGCAGAAATCTTGTCAGAACAGATTAATAGTAGGTCAACTACTATTTATACACGGCATTTCACAGCAAACTTGCCGTCGTAGCCGCTACGAAAAACTTTGTGCGTCGGAGCCGCTACGAAATTCGAAGCACGTTCGTAGGCTAACTTCGTAGACCCGCCAAACTTAAATTCCCTCGGTTCTTACCTATTTTTCATAAACTGCTACGAATAATGTTCTTTGTTATTCTTAACTTGTATAAAATAAAGGTCATTACATCTGGAAATAGAATATTTAAGGTGGACATTTCAAGATTAAAGTTTGATTTTATTATAATATTATAAACTAAATTAAACATTTTATTGCTATTTAATTAACGCGATGAATTAATTAATAAAGTTTGCGATGCTTACAAAATTAGCAGTTTGAGCTATACTTCACGCTGCATAAGACATAATATGTAATTGTATTTACTGAAGCGAAAGAAGAGTGTCAGGATCACTTCAAATGGATGGTCTCTGCCTACCCCTATGGTAAACCGGTGTGAGCATATTAACTATGTGTATACCTCCAACACTAACTAACACTTTAACCAATGGTACAGGAAAAGATCGAGAAGCTAGAAGAGGACAAAAAGAAGCGTCTCCAGCTGTACGTGTTCGTGTCGCGCTGCATAGCGCACCCGTTCAACGCGAAACAGCCCACAGACATGACGCGTCGCCACACCAAGCTTACGCCGCACCAACTTGAGACCATACAAGCGAGGTTTCAGGTAAAAAATACGTACACTAATATTATTAAGAGGAATGATTTGTTTGTTTGATTGATTGATTGGATTGCATTGAATGAGGCTCTGAATCTACTGGACCAATTTTGATGAAATTTGGTACAGATATAGAGTAGACTACGGGGGACATAGATAGATAGGACAGGACATATTTTTGCTAGTCGCGGGAAACATCTAGAAGTTGATAAGAAAGTGTTTGTGTAATTGTTACGCAAGAATAGGGAATATGCAAGTATTTTTTTTATTTGTTTAAATTATCTGTCTTGTTTGATAAACCATCTAGACTCTAGTACAATCAGTTTTTGGATATCATTGGAAATAATAAAGATATGAACGTTAATAATCAATTAGACAGAGAGACCCGATGTCATAATACACGACTTGCATACTAAAATTCGTTTTGCTAGAAAGAAATAGTTTAAAAACTGACCTATATTTTCGTTTTTTTTATATTGCAGTCTAGTATCATAGATATAATATAATTTTTTTAGTATATTTCCTGTTCTATGCATATTCCCTACTCTTTGGCTGATAAACGAGTTATTATTTATTTAAAAAAATATTGTATTATCAAAACTTTAAAAGGTTAAACACAGAACATGTATTAGACGCCTATGAACGATGTCTTAGTCATTATAGAAAGTATGTTTGTTGAATGTAGGTATGTAAGTAAGTAATTGAAATATGATAAATATGACGTAATAGATAAATAGATGAGCAAATTGAAGACCTTACCAGTGATGTTTTAGGCGCCTACGTCAGATAACCTACACCTATAAGGATGAGTGTATATTTTTATAGTGAAGTAGGTATGTAATAATAATAGCTAACCAAACCGATTTCGTTGATGGTGGCCGGTTTCATTGATACCAGGCCAGCTACGCAGGAGTTATTTTATAGTGCCAAGTGTGTGTGCAGTACACAAGAACACTCTCTCTTCATTTACTCTCGAAACCCAGTAGGACTCTCGAAACCCAGTAGCAGATGACCGACACGACTGGCGAGAGATCAGGCGCAGGATTGACTTTTTATATGCGACGACGCATGAATCATCTTTTTTTGTCAGAAAATTAGGTGATCAGCCTGAATTGTCCCAACCAAACATGGAAACAAATTTTTTTGTTGTTCCATCGCGGGAATCGAACCCTCGACCTCCGAGTCGAGAGGTAAGCTCTTAACCGCTGGATCACGGAGCTTGTTAGGTAATGTAAGAAATACAAGCATAACAACAAATGAATATCGTACAATAAAGTTAAAAGATAATAATGCAATGAGCAATACTACTACTACTATTATAAAAGTTTGTAAGGATGGATGTTTGTGACTCTCATGCAAAAATTCTGTAAGAATTTCGATGAAATTAGCTCTAGTTTAAAACATGGGCTACTTTTGTTACACAGTGCTCTCGTAGGTAAATGTATTTACGCGGGCGGAGCCGCGGGCAGGCATATACATCAGCAAGTGACCTTATTACCATTGTCGAGCAACTGGCTACATCCGTGAGATGTTAAATAAACTTAAATTTAAAACCTCTAATTTTTCTGTACGCAGGCTTTCCTGAAAGGCGAGACACAAATTTTAGCAGACGAAGCATTCCAAAACGCAGTCCAGTCTTATTACGATGTGTTCCTGAAATCGGAGAGGGTCGAGCAAATGGTCAAAGCGGGGGCGTGTTCTCACCACGACTTCCGCGAAGTTTTCAGGAATAACATCGAGAAGAGAGTCAGGTTAAAACATTTATTATTATTATATAATAATATAATAATAATTTCTATGGACGCTTCACACCACGTCAATCTGGTCCCGTGGTAAGTTCTCGAAGAACTTGTGTTACGGGTACCAGACAATATATTTTATACTTTTTATACTATACATATTATATTTAAGATTTTATTATATTGTACACATGCTTAATACACATCCATGACCCAGGAATACAGAAAAACTTTTTGTTCCTTCGGTGGGATTCTATTCTAACCCGCGACCCCCGGCTTTAGCACCAACACGCTCAACCACTGAACAACAGAGATCGTCAAATTATTGTATTATCAGTATACGAAAACTTCTGCTAATCTTTTTTTTTGTACGATTGAATATTCAGGCTCTCCTTTATTCGTTTCCTTTATGTACTGTCACTGATAGACCCGGTGTATTACATTTCGATCACATCACTCCAGCAATAAGGTCCAAAAGAGGTCCACCAGGGCCCCAATTCTCGTACCTCGAATATCGGTTCGATTGTCAGTCTGTCCCGCTCGCGCGCGCATGATTTCCGAAAGAAATGAAAGAGTCAGCGCGATAATCGAACCGAGATTGGTGACGTGCACGTGAGTTAAAATTTTATATTCGCGGAATAGAAGTAAAAAACCAAACTGTCGACATAGATTTGTTGGTAAGTATTACATGATGTATGAGCTATCTAATACAAATATCGTTAAATTCACAGGTCTTTACCCGAAATTGATGGACTTAGCAAAGAAACTGTGTTGACAACGTGGCTCGCAAAATTAGACTGCATTATGAAAGGGACAGGTGAGTTAGTAACATTAGATCTATAATTATGAAAGAAATGAAATCGGGAAGCCTTGTAATATAAATTTATAATATCATAGCCACGCTACGACTTTAAAGGTGATAAATATCTCAGGTTAAAACCCTTAGTAAAGCGCGTACTGCGCAGTCCCTTTTAAGATATCCCTTTTAATTGATAATACACAATAGTAAAGATGAGAAAATATAAAAAAAAAAATGTTATTATTTGATCATAAGCGGAAGTAATTTAATACGTTGATTCAATTACATCTTTCGATATACCTACAAACATGCTCTCATTCTCAACCGATGGATCAAAAGGCTTCCTGTTTTTAGTTCTTTAGCATAGGCTCTATAGAATGTTATTAAAAGGAACAGGGCCTTGTTTCATACCCTCAAAATTACATTTAAGTGAATAAAATGCTGAGAATTTCATGGAAAATTATTCGGCCATTTTAAAGATATTTATGAAACACGGTCAAGCATGCCGCTGTGTGTTTTAAGCGTAATATGCTTGAGTCTGCAACGCCTTTGAATGTGTGTAAAAACATCGGTGTGCTCATTAAATTTTCACTTAATACAAAATATACCATATGTAATTTTAAGTTGTCGGGATTGATGTTTAGCTAGAGATGAAACTATAGTAATATTAGATAATAAATGAAAATAAAAACCGGCTAAGTGCGAATCGGGCTCGCGCACGAAGGGTTCCGTACAAAACGGTAAAAAAGTCACGTTTATTGGGAGCCCCCCGAGTGAAAATTTCAACTGTCTAGCTATAACGGTTAAGGAGATACAGCCTGGTGATAGACGGACAGACAGACAGTGAAGTCTCAATAGGTACAAAACCAAACTAAAGCGTTAAAAAGGGACGTTTTTCCCTTTGGTTACGAAACCCTAAGAAAGATGATTATGCAATCTCCTCAAAGGATCACATTAATACTAAAAAAATATCGTCGACATAAAAGTAACAAAAGATATAGAATGATACATTTCAATTTCTTAACTAACTGCTAAGTTAAATAAAAAACGAAATATTAAACGTCAAGACGTTAAAGTGAGGGACTGTGGTCTGTAGACTTAATAACAACACTAACAAGTTTTGGAAGTTAGATATTAATTATTTATTTGAAAGCAAACTTCAAACAGAAACTAGTTGAGCTGTTTGAAGCGATTACAACAACACAAAACTCATAGAACATTCATCAGTTAGTAATAATAATTTTAATATATTTAAAACTCAATTATTTGGTATCGGGACAAAAACTAATTTAGTCGAAAAGTAGATTGATAAAATTGCTGCTTACACTAACATATGTGTTTTAGAAATAGATAAACACAACATTATCAATGTTCAAGATTTACTTGCGATGCAAAATATATTTCCAAAGACTTATCACATGTATTCGGAGAACTTTTATATAATGTCCAATCCCAAATGCCAAAAGAATCTCCCAGGCGTATAAGAATTTGATCGCTTTCGGTATTTATTGCCCACAAAACAGGACTTGCAAATTACGAGGAGAGTTTATTAGGGCCATAATATTTCTTATTCATATACAACATATGTGTATAAAGATGTAAATTTTGAAAATAAAAAACGTTTAATAAGTGTTGGATAAACCTCAGTGGTTTTAAATGCTGTTGATATTAAGTAATTTGTATCTTTTTTAATTTTCCCAAAATACCAAAAAACCATTAAGATAAAATATATAACTTCTCCGAAAATCAACTATGGATAGTTAGGGCACACGATTCACTGCTCGTATAAAGACGTTTAGGCAAAAAAATATTCGTCATAATCACAGTAAAAATCATCTCATGTATGTGTGACACTCCGCTAAACGCAAACTCGCCCATGTAAAGAAATAATATTTTTTTCGATATGGACAATTATTTTTCTGCCTTAACGTCTTCACATAAGCAGTAAATTATGTGCCCGAAATATCCGTAAATGATTTTCTAGATCTTATATATTTTTATTACAAAACATTCTTGTTTCTTTTTTTCTCTTCGCATTTTATGCGGAATTTCGATATTCTATTTTGAATATATAGTAGGTATTGATTAAAAATTAACACGATAACATTTGAAAGTATCATTTTATGGAACAATAACAAAATAAATTAATCCATGTAACATAATATGTTAAATCCGTTAAAGTTTTCATGATTTACAATGTAAGTGTCTTCATCTACAACTTTTCGCAACTCTTCGTCTTAAGCTCTTGTATATTAATTAAAACTTACTTTATCAATAACTGAGTCAAGTTATATTACTGTAGGTATAGTGTTTCCTCTGTATAATGAGGGATTTACATGGGTCGATTTTCGCCGTGCGGCACGTCGCTTAACAAACCACTACAGCTATTTGTTGGCAAATTGCCTTGCGAGTTACGGCCTAGTGGAATTGTAATTTACGTGGTCGTTTTACACCGTGCAGCTGATGTCGTGCGACGAAAATCGATCCATGTAATACCGTATAAGACAGAGACTTCTTATGTTGTGTTTTATTATTATGTACCTTAAGTTAATTTTTAAATACTAACAGTGTCACTTATTAATATTAATGTTGTGAGTACATTGTTTTCCTCGAAGCCACAAATTTTTCTGCCAAGTAAATTGTAAAGTAAGTTTTGAATAGTATACCTATATAAACATTGTGTGTCTAATAATAAGTGTGTGTTGCTTGCATCTATCTCACTGTATGTGTTTCTCTCCCTACACACCCCAGGGATAACAGGTATCACTCGAAACATTTTCCTTCAGACAATTCAGCTTATGTCTCGTGATATTGCTTGTTTATTTGTATGTGTATGATGCACACGAACGCTGTAATACAATACAGCTTCAGCTTTTTACATTGACGATTTGATATTGCATTATACTTTACAGAACAACTACTACAGACACTTTTAAGGATATATTTATGTTGCAGCTAATGTTGTTTTCTTATTATTAACACCAATATACAATATTTAAGTACGCATAAGATCATAAGATATCTTTTTTTTTATACTTATAATTATTCTTGCGTTATCGATATTTGAATATTGTTCAAAGTTTCACGACTCAGTTTTATCATATGTTGAATCCTGAGAAAACAAACGGTTATCCACTGTTAATATATAGATTTGTACGAGTAATTATTCAATCGTTCATCGTCAACAGCAGCATTAGTTTCAACATATATTTCACAACACTGCTTTATTTTGTACTTCTCACGTAACAAATAGAGCTTAGAATAATATTTACTTTTATGATACAGAGATAAAAAGGTAAGATTGCATAGAATTGAATATTTCCATACTAACAAATGTACTAACAATACGTATACGTAATTACATTTTTGTTACTTACTAAACTATTATGCCATTTAACTACTAAAATTTTCAGCACTGGTGATGATGGTGATCTTATTTGTGCATTTTTTAACATTACAGATTTAAATCTTTTTGAAGTTTAACAATATTTGATTCAATTCCTGTATTAATTTAGCCACATACTTAGTTTTTTTTTTATGCTTTACATATTTCGGGAACCGTACATATTCAATCGGTCACTCATTTAAGTATTATACACCACAAGCACTTTACAGCATGTCCATCCAAAGTTTCTAACTTCTATTTGGGTTTCTCTAGGAATACCTGGTGATGATGAAACGAAGCGTCCCTCTCGTGCTCAACAACAAAGCCTCAACGCAGAATGTATTCTGAGCAAAGAACAACTCTACGATATGTTCCAGCAAATTCTGGGTGTCAAGAAGTTTGAACATCAGCTGCTTTTCAACGCTTTGCTTGTAAGTTTTCTTTTAATATTAGCAAGGAAATTTAAGCATGGAAACTTTGGGTTTTATTACAATTCTAAAGATTAACTGCCATAATGTATTTGATTGGCATTAGGTAAAATCTAGACAAATATATTATCAGATTTTACTTTTTCACAGTCATAAACAGTCCTAAGTTTACAACGACAACTAAATTAAATAGTTTACCATTTTATTTACAGTTAGATTCGGCTGATGAACAAGCTGCAGCGATCAGAAGAGAACTTGATGGTAGAATGCAGAAAGTCAACGAAATGGAGAAGGTAATTATTTAATTATATAAGGTAATTATACCTATTTTCTAATTCGAACTAGTTAGGAATGTTTCTTATAGCAATTAATGATTTTAAACTAAGATATAAGAAAAGAAAAAGAGACCTAATGTATAACCATGTGGAATACCGTTTAGTTTTTGAGAAAAGAAATGGTTTCAATGTTAATTTAATTTCAAAGATGAACGAAAATTAGAGTAAATATCGGTTAGTCGTTATAGTTTAGACGCTATGAACTAATTTTTTTTTACTTACAGAATAGGAAGCTGATGCCGAAATTCGTTCTCAAGGAGATGGAGTCGCTGTACATCGAAGAGCTCAAGTCATCCATCAATCTGTTAATGGCCAATTTAGAATCACTACCCGTGTCCAAGGGTGGTGCTGACTCTAAATATGGCCTTCATAAAATCAAGCGGTATAATCACAGGTCAGTTGTAAATATAAGAAGCAAGCAATCATAATTTAATTTTTGAGAACATTGAGATGAGTATTAGATGAAAATCAAATGAAATATGAAAAAATGATCTAGAATAAATTAAATGTTGACAGTTAAGAACAATAAGCTCACCAATTACATTTTCCATAAACAAATACTTCCAAAAGTAAAGCTCCATAGGTACTCTTGAGAACTGACTAATGAAACGACTCATTTTCTAGTTATAATATAATTATTATGAAGCGTAAGGTCATAATATTGGACAAAGGAGGTATAAAAATGTAAATGCCCACATTTTTCCTTTTGTTTGAACTCGTTACATCATACATGTTTCTAGTCCGATTCTTATCCATATGAATGAAACTCCATAGTAACAATTTATGTTTTAGAATTACGTCATAAAACGTTACCTACATCAATACGATAAAATTCTAAATAGTTTTCTTATAATTAACTTTTGAAAACATTAATACATTTAATTACTATCTCGTCGTTAATATTTTGTAACTTTCGTAATATTATATTATGATGTTCAGGATATATTTCATAATATCACTTGAATACTACCAAAATAATTATAGCGTGGGAAAAATATACTATTCTTACATCTGACAGGATCTATTTTTGTTACAACTAAACCTTAAACTTCATCTTCTTTACTTATTATTTTATGTTTGACTTTTCCCTTGCACAAAACCGGATGGTATGAAGGAAGTACAAGTAATAAATCCATTATATGATTTTGTTTGCGCACGTGTCTTGTGTCTTGTGTAGAGGGAATCTTACACCTCGCCTGACACTTACAATGGGGAAGAACATGATTTTATTATACTTATAACAAACAGTAGACTTTTTTGTTTTCCATTTCAATTAAATTCGAAATACTAATTAATTTTTAATTATCATTTGAAGAATCAATGGTTTGAAAGAACCTTAAATTTGACTTAATCACTCCTTCAACTCGATCGTATTCAAGAAGGTATTTTATACTTCTGATTATGCCCTAATTGGAATCCTTAAGCCAAATGACAGTAAACAAAATTACAAAAATTAAAAAAAAAACAAAATTCTAGAGGAAAACAAAAAAAAAAGTTAGCTTTGTTCTACCTCATTAACTAATACCACAGCCGTAGATAGTTCCAATTTAGTGTAGTGCTAGACACAAATAACTTATGAAGATACAAACCAACAATCACAAACCAAAAATACAATCAGGCCCAATTACTTTCAAATTTATTTTACCATTGATTTCTTACTTTCATTTCTTATCTTGTTTCTTCATTAGTTTATCTTTATTAAAGATAGAAACAATATAGTATGTTCGCTTATAAACGTAAAATATACGAGAAAGCTAAATGCCTTAACACGATTTCTTTATGCTTATTCAAATAGGCATGTAAAAATATTAGCTCATGTAACGCTAATAAGTGATAGATAGATATTTAGAACAATATAAGTATTAGCATAACATGTATTATTACTAATAGGCTTACTAATACATCTCGACGAGATACACCAATGTTTATCAGCATTAACAATATCTACACGTCAAAGATTGTATCTATTTAATTATTTACTCTTTTATGGATATAATTAGTAAATGTATTATTACTATTGCTTCTGGCAGAATCTTGTTTATTATTTAAAAAAATCATGTATGTAATAACAATTTTTACATTATTCCATAAAATAGAAAATCTAACGTTAATAACGAAATGCTTATGCTTTTACAAGCCCTAACCCTAAAATCCCTGACCATAACCCTGTAAGATATTTCATTCTTTAGATTATATTTACCTTTGTATGTTTATAATCATTTAACATTTCATATTTGTTATGCTTAATCATTCTTGGTATCGGTGATGGATCCAATGTATGCCACCTCATCCTTAACGGCTTGTGTATGTTACTCTATTTACTATTATATCAACATACCTTTCCACATTCAATATTATTATTATATGATATGATATTTATGGATATAATTTAAATTTAATTCACTTTTACCTTTGATATTACTAATATATTTTTCACTAACTATGCTACCTTTTTTGTCTTTGTCTTCAATGTTTAAATTAAATGATTACATGTTTGTATCGTTCGGTGGTGGTTTTGATATAGATCGAATGCTGGACCAGACCCGAGTCCAAGGTTGAGTAAGCAGCTATGTTTCAGATCGCAAGGCTCTTTAGCGAATAAATTGACTGGTGGTGAATCAGATGGGACTGACGTGGATACACAACTAACGAAAATGGATGTTGTTCTGACATTCCAAATAGAGGTAATTCTTATACGCTTTCGGTGTTTTTGTTTAACAGTTTTTGTGTCTAGCTGTGGTTTGTTGTAGACAATGGTAAGTAACTAGTTAAGAATTTTGGATTCATGCAGTTTATGTCAAAATGTTCACCTATCAGATTTTTATTTTGTGTTGCGTCAAAATGTCCAATTCTTTGTTTAACTAGTCCTCCTTTTTATTTCGCTTCTAATGTGTTTATTCCTTGTTTGCTGCAACGTACTCAAAAAGAATGGTCGTTATGTTCTTTTGTCTACACTATTACTAATTAGCATCAAAATTTTGTATTTCTACTACGTAGCTATTGAATTTTATTAACAGATTTCATTTATATACATATTATAGGTTGTAGTAATGGAAGTGAAAGGTTTGAAATCCTTAGCTCCCAACAGAATTGTCTACTGTACGATGGAAGTTGAAGGTGGGGATAAATTGCAAACCGACCAAGCTGAAGCTTCAAAACCTATGTAAGTAATACCTTCAGCAAGAATATTCTTTTGTCATTATTTTGTTATAAAATAAGGCTGTTAATTTATAAAACTTTATAACAAGGTGGGATACACAAGGTGACTTCAGTACAACCCAATCGCTACCGGCCGTGAAAGTAAAGTTGTACACTGAAAACCCTGGAGTTCTAGCTCTAGAAGATAAGGAACTCGGGAAGGTCGTGCTACGACCGACACCGCTGTCTAATAAGGTAAATGTGAAAAGTAGTTCTACTAATAATCTAATTTAAATTATAGAGCTTTAACAACAAGTGCCATTTTTTTATTTAATTGTACAACAAGAAGCAATTTAAAAAATAAGAAATACAGTTTTAAAAAAAATTTGAACATTAATTTAGGCACCAGAATGGCATCGTATGAATGTACCGAAGAATTCGCCAGATCAAGACCTAAGGATCAAAATTGTTTGTCGAATGGACAAACCACTCAACATGAAACATTGCGGGTGAGATTAATACTGGTAGTTTTTGTGCTTTTATCGGACGTCTTTTACGTTGGTTATCGTACCTATATTTTTAAGATCACTTCTTTAGCTCGTTATAGGTAACTTAATATATAATTAACAACTTAATATATAATTTTATTACTTTTAAACCACATTCCATATATTTATTACTTATATATTTTATGATTTTCAGATATTTGCACGTAATTGGGAAGGCGGTATGGCGAAAATGGAAGAGACGGTACATGGTTTTGGTTCAAGTGAGCCAGTACACGTTCGCGCTTTGCTCATACAAAGACAAGAAGTCCGAACCAGCAGAAATGATGCAGCTCGATGGATTCACCGTGGACTACATCGAGTTAGCTAGCGGTAAGAACATTAGTAGAAACAACCTATAAGTATATAGTAAAAGGGCTTAACGCAGGTTATAAACCATTAACAAAAGCTAGGCGAAAGGAAAAAGGCTACTTTTTTGTTTTAAGCTCTTAAGAATTTATGAATACTTTTTCCTCTGCTGAGGGAAAAAGAAGGATAGAACGGCAAATAAATTCGTTTCAATGTGATTAGAATTACAGCAAGTGCTATCATATTAGTGTATGGCATTTTATCTCATCCCGCGAAACGATATTCCATAATTTGATGGACTATGCTAGTTTTCGCAGCATCACATGGACCATGTTATGCTTGTTTATTTTAAAGTTCGAGTGAAAAGCCATTATTTCCATTTGTTATATTTTTATCGGATATCTTTCTAGATATGATCTGTAAGTTTCCCTAGCAATTTTTTACTCTTCGATTTTAACTTACATACATTTACTATACATTTTTAAATGTTTATGCTTTCTGCTTGCACAATCTCACGCTTTTAAGTTATCGAATTTCAAATGGATTTTCTATGTTATTACAATTACTAATTTAACTGTTCTTCTATTTTATTATTATCTTCTATCTATATTCCATAAAATACTTTGAAATATTCTAATAAAGTTTTTTTTTTTCAGCTCAATTAATGGTTGGACAAGGTAAGCAAAAGGCAGGTAGGCATTACTTGATCTTTTATTTTACTAGCTTGTAAGTGACATAGAATAGGGATGTTGCCTAGTGTGGAATATCACATTTTTATAAATTAAATTTTTAAATTGTTGATTAAAGATACATAAATCTAAAAGAAATAGGTATTTAGATTGAAACCATTAAAAATGATAAGTAAATAAAAAAATATTTTATTTTATTTATTTAAGTTAATACATACAACTATCATTACATACAAAAATCCAATCCGATAGCGTAGAAAAGCGAATTCATTTACTGATATTTCCAGTTCAATTAATAATGAATAATAATAATTGAAAAAAATACATTCGATAACATAAAGCATATGACGCATAGTGTCACTTTTGTGAACTCGCTTAGCGGACAAACGAATTTTTCCTTGTTAAGTATTCGGATTGTTCTTAAAATAGCGCGTATTTCAGTAAGTTGGTTCAAGCCTCTTGTGTCGCGAATAACTCACGAGGACGCCTCCGCCAAACATACCTATTGGGAACGCTTAGTGCCAGCCATTGTAGAGACATAGAGGCTCTTGCAGAGACTATAGAGATATAATATAATATAGTACTTACAAAAAATACAAGTAGTTTGGGTGTAAAACCTATTTAGCCTTCTTTGTCAGTAATATGTCAAAGTTAACAACATCAAATGCTTTTCGGTAGTCCAAATACACTGCATCTACCTGCAATCCTCTATCCATATGAGGTGTAATGTACTCCATTGCATCGAGCAAGGTACTGCTAGTACTCCTCCTTGGACGGAAAACATTATTTGAAAATGACAAATCCGTCAATGACGATTCTATTTAAATAACTTATAACTAATACTTCAAATACTTTGTCTGGCGTTGAAAGCCTATCTAACTTTGGTTTCATCCCTTCCTTTATGTATAGGTATAACGCGAGAATTTTTCCACTGATTCGGGAAATACGAACTACCTAAACATAAATTAAATATATTCTTTAGTGGTTTAGCTAATACCGAACGGCAGTATTTTATTAAAAAAGGCAGGAACGCCATCCGGGCCCGCCGACTGTTTCGGCTTTAGTAGCTTGAGGGCTGTATTCACCTCATTTAGCGTGACGGCAGGTGTACGCGTGAGCTGCTGTCAACTCTCAACGGTCTCGTCGACACTCAGTCTCGCCTTTGTGTTATTAAAACCCAAATAAAAATAATTTGCAAATTCAAACGAACTTTGCTGACCAGACAACTCGTCCCCATATTGCCCATTTCTTTCTCGCAAAACGATTTGTTACATTACAAGTTGCTACCGCCATACATTTTGTAATGACAAATGTATGGCGGGTGCAACTCGTGACGTCACAGGCCGATATATATCGCTCTCTTTCATATTGTAAATTTAAATTGTTTGTATCTTCGTTATGAGATATACGAAAATGGGTCCTAGATTGCTTATTAACATGTCTAACATTGAATAGACGAAAAAAAAATTTTTTAGGCAACATGCCTATTAATTACACATAACATAATCGTCTTGTTAACACATAGAACGCCGTATCACATGTGCCTGACACGCCATAGTATTTTTTCTGCGTGGCAGCTTAAGGGGTAGTTTCTAGCAGTGTTATTCTAATAAGATGTTTTTCAGATTCTATAATGTTGTTATAATTAATTAAGTTGCAAACTACTCGTATGTCTGTGCTTTTGTTTCTTCTTCAAGTTTTCTTTCTTTACATTTCGTGGATTCCCAAAATGTTTACCTTTACCTGTAGTAATTCTTTAAATGACTTTATCATTAGGTATTCCGTTAGACGTACTTTCATCGTATTTCATTATTGATCACGTAAAAAATTATGTTTACAGTAAAATTCAGTTACTACAACTACAACTATTAATATGGCATGTCATTTAATACTAATAACAGTTTGCAATGTACGGTGATATTACGTCTGAAGGGTCGTTAGGCAAATTAAAACAATGTTACCTATAATTGCTTTGTAAATTACTATCTTCACGACGACCGTTATTGTAACTGCAAAATGTATAAAATATTTAAGGCAGAACTTGCCTGTAGAGTATTCAATAGAAGTAAATAATAAAGTGCGTAATACCGACATACTGCATAAATTATTACAAATGGTTAGATATTATTAGATTAATTTCTTGTTATCACATTCAATAGAGAAACCTATTACGAAAGCTTTTCGAAACTTGATTTTTCAAAATATTGACTTCAAATGTTTCAGAATTGGAAGGGGCAAAGTATTTCATGAACGCCGTAAGGGATGGTGAATCGGTTCTGATGGGAGTAAGTGATGAAAACGAGTGTCATCTATGGGTGATGGCGTTGTACCGGGCAACCGGGCAGAGTCACAAACCGACACCGCCCACCACATCGGACACACACATCAAGATCATGGGAGGTATGTATTGTTACATTAAGCCACATTAAGTTTCATTTTCACGAAATGATAGAATAACGAAAATGAAACTTTGTACATTCATGTGATTATTATGCTGATGATGCGAATAATAATTCAATAATACTTAAGACAACACCGACAGGTTTAGTTATGTGTTGTCAGGAGCAAGTTTTTCTTAAAAACTAAAACAATAACTACAAAAATGATAATTTTGTAGATGCAGACAAAGCTCGCAAGCATGGCATGGAAGATTACATTCAGGCTGATCCTTGCCAATTCGACCATCACCAACTCTTTACAGTATTACAATCTTTGACGCTCAAGTATCGATTGCAAGATCCCTACTGTTCTTTGGTATGATTTTTTCTTGTGTAAACTCTATTACATTGATTCAACTGGATAAGACCTCCTATTATTGTTAGTCTATATCCTCCGACCCTTTAGAAATAGCCTGTCATTTACCTTTATTTAAAATACAAATTATTTGTATAAAATTAACAGGGTTGGTTCTCGCCTGGTCAAGTGTTTGTTTTGGATGAGTATTGCGCTCGCTATGGCGTCCGTGGTTGCTATCGTCACCTCTGCTACCTCTCGGACTTACTGGATGTGGCTGAAAGTGGATCCCAGACAGTCGATCCGACGCTCATGCACTATTCCTTCGCGTTCTGCGCCAGTCACGTACACGGTAACAGGTAATGGGCCTAATACTTCTTCTTGTGGTACCCCAAAGTACAATACGGGAGAATATCAAATATGGAAAAGATTTGTTTTTCCAGTTATAAATTATAAATAATATTTTGGTATGCATTATTTAATACCGTTATGATGATATAACTTTTCCGCATATATTTTTAAAATAATTAAATTGAATATAATAAATAAGAAATGGTTTACCAAAACTCTTTGATTATCAATCATAATTTAGTTTCAATCAGTCTAATACCCGCTACACACCTAACGTTGTATTGTAACGGTTTAACGGGTTAATTTTTTTTTTTTTTCGAATGGGTCTACGCTATTGGCTTTAAGCCGTCTTAGCTTCGTCGGTCTACTGACTGCCATTTAGCAGTCGTTACGGCGTAAGCTGAACATTGCAGTTTTATAGATCGTGTGTATAGCAAATCGTCACGATAATTCGCTACGATTTGCCATACGCATAATTGATGAAACTGCACTCGTCGGTTTACACCGTTAAATTTTTGCGATAAAACGTTAGGTGTGTAGCGAGCTTAACTACAATCTTATTTTAGTATTATTGAAAGATTTATTAGAAGCGTAGTTGTTGCAACTGTATTAAGGTCCCCTTCGAATGTTTGTTAATTAGAAAACTCCATCTCAACAAACCTATACCAATTACGACACTTTCTCATACCAATCCCAAAATTAGACCCTCCTATTTTGTATCTAAGAATATACTTGCCCAAAACATACTTCGTAATGATAACTGTAACACGGATAAGATAATTTTTTAATTTTCATTCTACGAAAACTCTTTCATGAATAGTTTTCTCTATAGTAGTGAATAAATTTAAAATTTCTTACCTACTACTTCGTTATTAAAATATTTCCTGAATATATTGTATTCTACTACTAACATTCTATGCAGTATGCCTACTAACATTTCCTGGAACAAAGAAGTTGCTATCTACGAGTGTAAGTTTTTCTTCGCTATTGAAGATAGCTTTGAAAATTCTGAAACAAACCCTAGGTAAAAAAATTAATGATCGACGAAAAACTTACATGTATCTAATAACTGAAATCACTAATATTGTAGTACCTACTGCCACAGTACAGAGACCCCGTTTCAATTTTTCAAGCCATTTGTAAAATACGTTGGTTGTAAAGATTTTAAGCTTGAATCAACAAAGAATTTGAATTTTTGGCTGACATTACCACGAGACTTACTTAAAAATTTTATAACACGACTAATTCACGTATTTCATAAATGGTCTCTCTCAGTAGAAACTTCGAAGTCTGTTATGCAACCTCTTTTTCCGTATCCTGCTTGCATCCTTCTAGAGTAAGCACACTTTTCACAGTACGGCCACATTGCCTGGCAGGCCTGATGGTGTTGGCAGCATCACGGTGCAAGAGAAGGAAAAGTTCGCTGAGATCAAAGAACGCCTTAAGACCTTACTCCAGCATCAGATCACTAACTTCCGACATGCGTTCCCATTTGGTAGACCTGAGGGTGCGCTTAAGGTAAATCTAGAAAAACATTATGTTTTAATTGATACTTGTTGAGAATTAGGAATTGAAAGTATTCTCCAATCACTTAGGTTCAGGATTTTCTTCGCAATTTTTCGTCTTAATGATAAATAAACAATACATTAAAATAAAAAAATTGTAAATAGTGATGATTAATTATTATAGAAATATAACACTTTTATAAGTCTTCCAATCTGTAACTATAAAAATATGTAATACTTGTACAACTTACAATGTTTTGAAAAACATGAAAATCAAGTATTTTAATTCACCTCCAGGCAACTCTGTCGCTTTTGGAGCGTGTTCTGATGAAGGATGTGGTAACACCTGTCGCACCAGAAGACGTCCGTACCATGATACAAACGAGCTTGGAGAATGCTGCGTTGCTCAATTATCAAACGCTTAGTCAAAAGGCAAATATTGAAGGTAAATAATAATATTAAATATCACATTCACCCAGATTACAGATACAAATTAAATATCACATTCACCCATAAAAATCATAATTGCCAGTTAATTTATTAGGAGTGCCTCAAGGATCTGTCCTAGGACCATTTTTATTCCTTATTTTGATGATAAATGGCATTACATTTATCATATCTATATTATTACCAAATATATAACAACCAGATTTAAAAAAATCTAATATGGAAATAATTTTAAAAGGTTACTCTAGAATGTGTAAACTACGTGATGTGGATGGATGCTTCAATATATCACTAGGTGAAAATCCTCATGTTAATTACAAAATGTGTTATCCAGAGGACCTTCGAGGTGAAACAATGGTGACTCCCGCTAAGAAGCTGGAGGATCTAATCCATCTCGCCGAGCTATGCGTTGATCTGTTACAGCAGAACGAAGAACACTATGCCGAGGTAAAGGATGAAGAAAAAAAAGACAACTTTGGTGATATTAGTCTAGTTATTGTTACAATTCAGAAAAATAATATAGAAAATTGATTTTCAGTAAAACTGATTTACTATAATGAACTGTGTCAATTTTTTGACTTCAATCTTTGAGATTTACCGTCTCAATAATAATCATTTAAAATCAAATATTTATCTGAATTGAACATTACAACAATAGTTCATCATAATAAATGAACTTCAAATACGAGTACATAATATTGTGCTCAGCTAAATAGTTGAGTATGTTTCGGTATAAATATACCGAAATATTAAAATTGAGTAAGTTCATTTGTTATGTATTTCCGTATGTAAAAATATATGTGTCGTGGTTGTATTCGGTAAGGCATCTTAAGGGTTATAAATGAGTTAGAGCTATGCCTTTAGTGGACAACAATGATATTTTTTATATTTTATCTACCATCAAGTTGGCACATGGATATACGAAAAAGTTTCAGGTGTAAACATTACAAACATAACAGAAAAGCTCTTGGGCAGTGCAGGATTTCGTTACTCAAACATTCTTAAATTCAAATTAACTTATTCTTATAAAAAGAAAAAAACAAGTTGTGGTTTATAAAAATAACAAAGTGTTCATAATATTGATCTAGGCATTGGTTTGTTACAAATTTAAGGAAATATGTTGGAAACCAGAGACAAGGTTGGAACTTAAGATGCTTTACTGAAGGTTGTCAGTGTTCTCTGAAATATAGCACCCTATTATCCTGTCGCTATTAGTGTGAGAAGCGATAAAATGAATTTTATTTTAACAGAGTCAATTTGAGTATGTTTGGCTATTTCTCTAGACACTACTATTTTTTCTAGAATATGACCAATCATTGATTTATTAAATTTAACTTGTGTCTCCTGGCTAGAATTAACCGGGGGATCTTGATGTTTGTCAACGCATTTTAAAATAATAAATTATAAATTAGTATTTATAATTTATATAGCAGCAGCAGATAGTTCTGCTACAGGCATTACCAAAGGAGATATCCAAGTTTAGTGAAAATAAAAACATTACAAATTATTTTGTACCAACAATAACATAGATATTTCAAATATTAAACAAATTCTTCATTTTGCAAATAAAAACTTCAAATTATCTAATCTATTTTACTTGTTACCTAATAGCCGTACAGGAGAACAGTTTTATTTAATAATCGAGCAAGATGGTCTTATTAATAGAAAATATTAGTAGACCCATGAGAACACTGCCAACAAATATATCCATAAAGTAAAACTCTGTTATTATAAAAGGTCAAATTTAAATTAATAAAATATTGGCATTTTCATTTTCTTCGTAGTGTATTCGTTTGATTAGTGCCGATAATTTTTTTTCCAAAAGTTTAAGATGTAAAGTGGCATATTCAACCGACTAATAATTCTTGTGAGTGACTATGTATTACGTAGCTTTAACACAAGTGAAATTCTCAAAAGAAACCAATCGTTAGAATATGTCTTTTGTATAAGAATTTTCATGTATCCTTCAAATCTTCGAGGTATTTCGAGGTCCATTCGTGCATTTTTTACGATAAATTTAAAGGATATATATTACTGTTGTTCTGAATTCTCAGTTACTTTGTTGGTGCAGAAATTTACTTGTGTTTGCTCTATATTTTGTGACTTTATTAAATTCTATCTTATTTTTTGTTTTTCCGCAGGTTTATAACACTAAACCCGATTCTAACGGACAGCCAAACGTAAATAAATTGTTCCACAAATCAATTAGATGCATTCATTAGATCTTGATCATTACTCACTTAAATTCGATCACAGATCTTTTTGTTGCAACACAATGTAAAGTTAGTAAAACACAAATGCTTCAGCAAATCAATGTTATTAGATTTTACATAAAACAAATGCATGATTACATATCATGAAACATAAAGTATGATACTAGTTAAAGTTAGTTAATAGACAGATGTTCATTGAATGTTGAAAAAGCAGCTGAAACTGAAACAAATTATTACGATGAGTTGAAATTTACCTTTTATAGAAGGAACTAGGATATTGTTGTTTTCGAGGAATGTGCAAGAACGAAAAAAGATTAAATAAAAATTACTTACATGATACTTAAGAACAATATTTTTAATTTAACAAATGAGTTAAAAGAAACAACAAGTTATTTCTCGATAAATATTTAAAACAAATAAAAAAGATCTTATGATAGGCTGTCCATTAATAAAACGTTATCTTTAACGAGGTAAATATCAACTGCTCGAAAAAAACCATGAACCTATGAACTATCTGTGAAAAGAACGTCTACATATTATAGGTGTTTAGTTTGTGCTGCCAAAACTACGACCTTTTCATTCTAGGCTTTCACAAAATTTATTTGGAAACTTTCAAAAGTATATCACCAAATTGGCAGACTTTTAAATTCACGTCTGAAATGAAAAGAGTTATACATCTTTCTTAATGATTAAACATCACATTTTCCATGCAAAATCACACAAAACATTTTTTGATTATGTTATTTGGTATCGCTTTGGTTGCGCTATTAGATAATTCATGGATGTTTAGTTAGAAATATTGTACCATTCTGCAGATCACAGATTGTCTGGTAGAAGTTTCACTAAAGGAATAAACACCATTATATATTTACATTCAATGTCTTATTTTGCACCTCCAAAACATTGTATAGATAAAGTGGATACTTGAAATAAATTCACATATCACATCATCTAAGTTTTAAATTCATGGAGGTGTCAAAATACAGAGTGACATAATATTATTACTTATTTATTGCACTTACTAGAAATATGGATAGAACATAGATAAATCATTGGCATCGCTGAGCGCTCGACAAGATAGAGCTTTACCTAACAACAAGAGATTCGTCAATGCGACAACTCGTTATAATTGTAGTGTGTAGCAAGTAGCAATTGACTTACATGTGACACTTTCTAGTGTGCGTGAAAAATTGTGATGTCAACTTTTGCCTGATTTAATGAAAAAAATATCTTATGTCTATTAGTTAAGTTATTGGTTATAAATGTAGCTAATAAAAATACGTAAAAACCAGCTTTTGCCCGCGGCCTCACCCGCGTAAAACATTCACATTTTCTAATTATAGTAGTAGAATAGTAGGATTAACAATTGATTAAAAGTTAATATATCAATATATTATTCTTTTTTTTTTTTTTATCTTATTTATTCTTTAGAAAATTAATGAAAATGACTGTATTACAAATAATATATTTAACTGTAAATTTTTCATTTTTTTTAAATATTTTTCGACCTATGCTTCTGGGGAATAGTTACTTAGTTCCATGGGTAGAATCATAATAACTATTTAGATTAGATAAATGAAATAGGATATATTATAATAAATACAATGACAATAAATTCACATCATAATTAAACAAAAAATTAAACCGATTTCCAAAGTAAAAATGCACAAAAAAGTATGAAATAAAACATTTTTTCTAAATAATTTCCCTTTTAAATTAGGTTGAAATTTTAACTATTTATCTACTCAATCTTCATAATTTTGAAGTCGGTCCCAGCCCGAACAACATCCTGATAAAATAATATTTAAAATGGAACACACGTACGAGGGCGGGTCAATAAGTCCGTGACTTTTGAAATAAAACACAGATTTTTTGATAAATAAATCATTTTATTTTTCAACGTAGTCCCCCTTGAGCTCTATACACTTTGTCCAACGCTTCTCCAATTTTTTTATCCCTTCCAAAAAATATGATTTGTCGAGGTCCTCAAAATAGGCCTTTGTTTGCGAGATGACTTCATCATTGGAGTCAAATCTTTTTCCACCGAGCCATTTTTTCAGGTTTGGGAACAAGAAGTAGTCACTCGGAGCCAAATCTTGAGAATAGGGTGGATGTGGGAGCAATTCATAGCCCAATTCATGGATTTTTGCCATGGCAACTGCACATGTGTGCACCCTTGCATTGTCTTGGTGAAAAAGAACTTTTTTCTTGGCCAAATGAGGTCGGTTTTTTTTCAAATCCTCATTGAAGCGGTCCAATAAGTTGGCCTAATATTCCCCATTAATTGTTCCTTCCTTTTGAAGATAGTCAATGTGGATTATCCCACGTGCATCCCAAAAAACAGTCGCCATAACTTTATTGGCTGACAAACCCACCTTGGCCTTCTTTGGCGCCGATTCACCCTTAGAAACACACTGTTTTGACTGTTGTTTGGTCTCTGGTGTGTTGTGATGGATCCATGTTTCGTCCACGGTTAAAAAACTCCTCCATATTGTGATTAAACAAGGCCAAACCTTCCTGTGAAGTTGTTACACGATTGCGTTTGTGGTCGACTTGCGGAAAGCTTTCTCATGCCCAAGTGATCATTCAAAATTGAAACCACTGAGCCATGCGAGATGCCTATGGCTTCCACAATCTCTTGCACTTTTAATCTTCGGTCGGCCAACACCATATCGTGAATTTTTTCGATTGTTTCGGGTGTAGAGACCTCAACTGGGCGTCCAGGACGTTCGGCATCTTCAGTGCTTGTACGGCCACAACGAAATTCAGTAACCACTTTTTTATCATTGAAATCGATGGTGCAGAGTCCCCATAGTATTTATCAAGCTTAGCCTTGGTCTCGGTAATGGTTTTTTTTCGCAAAAAATAATGCTTAATAAGCACACGAAATTCACTTTTTTCCATTGTTTCCTTAAGTTACTGGATAGTCTGATAAAGATAGCTGTAAAACACAAACTAACTGACGCAGCAAGTTCAAATTTTGATAGGAGTCAACTGACAGATGCCTGTTGACAGGAGTAGTGTTGCTTTTTCAGTAAGGAGGTTAGAAATTCAAAAAGTCACGGACTTATTGATCCGCCTTAGTACCGACTTCAAAATTTTGAAGATTGAGTAGAGAAATAGTTAATATTTCAGCCAAATTTAAAAGGGGAATTATTTAGAAAATATGTTTTATTTCATACTTTTTTGTGCATTTACACTTTGGAAGTCGGTTTAATTGTTTGTTTAAAAATAATAGTAATTTTTCCCTTTTTAGTGATATTTCTTAAATTCTTATTAACACATTTTAAGAACATTTAAAATAAACGATCTAATGTATAATTGAATACACGCCAAGCTTCCATTAGGTATTGTATATAAGATAATGATGATGATCACTGTAAGTTACATAATGGCATATGCTTGCAGTTCTTTAAACAATGTTGAAATTTCCAAACGCGTAAAGACTCAGGAGTTATGTTCAGTGCTTTTGGATCCAGGGTATACCTTGGTGCAGAATCTTACCTTTTGGTAGCATATGCTTGAGCTACTTCTGAAAAAGTCAAAATCACTATACATGTCCACGTAAATTTCGAGGAGTTATGTTGAAATTTCGAAGTTATACGATACTTACTGATGATATGTGATCAGTGTCCTTCTTATTTCTTGTCGGATTATTTTTACATAGTTTCGTAAAATGTCATTTTTTTCCGATTAAAACTAAAATTTAATAAAATATTCGGGATGTACCTGTCATAAAGCTTTCAATATGACTGGCTCAAGTAAGCCGACCTCAGCTGAGTATTTATCGCAGTGTTTGACAAGCACATCAGCTCCGGCTGGTAGAGTGCCCAGCGAGACCAATGATAAATGGGATAGAATAATAGGTAACTTAAAAATTGTAGATGTAATAATAATTAAATCCTAATTAATAAACTTAACTAATCTTACCATTCAATCTGTATTAAAAACGTAGTTAAGCACTTAATATTTTATTTTGACTATTTTAAGCACTAGCACATTACCTACATTCATAAGTATACTTTGTGGTACAAATAATTCGATGGGAACATAATATTGGGGCTTCCACTTAAAACGGAATTGATTTATTACATACTATTATAATTGCTTCTGCTGATTATTTTGATACTCTATTACACGTGTCTGGAAGTTCCAATGGGTAGAATGCATGATCTGAAAGAATTTAGATACTGGAACTTTGACCAAGACATTCCGACGCTGAAATTATCTTGATATGGAAAGATGACATTACAATTAAAATTCAAATTGGGCTGAAATACCTTCATTTTTTCCAAACATTTCTTCAAAAGTCTTGGGTCAATGTTCAAAACAACTTCATCCTCTCTAATACATAGTGATTTGATCGTGCGATTCGCAGGCGTTCGCGTGGTTCTCGGAACTGCTTGTGGAGCACGCGGAGATATTCTGGGCACTGTTTGCCGTTGATATGGACCGAGTGCTGTCAGAGCAACCGCCCGACACATGGGACTCGTTCCCGCTATTCCAAATTCTGAACGACTATCTTAGGACTGATGGTGAGTTAAAACAGACTTCTTTCACTCATAATTAACTTAAGGAATATTTTTATGTGACGCAACCATTGAAGTAGGGTAGAGATATTTTTATTCAAATATCAAAGTATATCTATTTTTAAAGTTGCTACTATTGTTCAAGTTTTTTGTTGTATAAATATTTTAGATAACCTTAAAGGTGGCAGATTCCATGAACATCTGCGAGAAACTTTTGCACCTTTGGTGGTCAGATATGTTGATCTGATGGAGTCGTCTATCGCGCAGTCCTTACACAAAGGCTTTGAAAAGGAACGTTGGGAGATCAAAGGGTAAGGAATATAAATCTTTTACTTTCTTTATTGACAATATACCTAAGTTAAAAAGTAATTTAATCGATATGACATCGAAATAATTACATTTGGAAACTTAGTTCTAAGCTCATACGATTTCTTTTAGAAATGGATGCTCTACTAGCGAGGAGCTGTTCTGGAAACTCGATGCCTTGCAATGCTTTATCAGAGATTTGCATTGGCCAGAGCCAGAGTTCCGATCGCATTTGGAGCAGCGACTAAAGCTTATGGCCAGCGACATGATGGAGACATGCATTCAAAAAACTGAAGCGTCTTTTCAGGTTTGTCCATTTAATGAAAGTAGCATAAAGTATTGTATAATATTGAATTTCTAAAGAATTAATTGCTGTTTTAATAGCATCAATTTGCAAATCACCTGATTTTTACCCACCACCAATTAAAGTAACCACCAAAAGTAATTAGAAATTTAAACATTTTGCAATTTATTATTAATTTGAAACCGTTAGGCATGGTTAAAGAAAAGCGTTACCTTCATGTCGACGGATTACATTCTGCCGGCTGAGATTTGCGCAATGGTGAACGTCGCTTTAGACGCCAAGAATCAGGCGCTAAAGCTGTGCGCTGTTGAGGGAGTGGACATTGTAAGTAACACTTTTAATAATATCGACAATGCAATAATAAGTTACATGGGTTACATAAAAGTTCGTTCATGCCTGAAGTTAATTGCCTGAAACCTAATTCTAATAGTTGCAACCGTTGACTTGCATGGCTTGAATAGGGAACATAGTGATGGCGTAAATATACCTTATATCTCTAAAACAATTATCTCTGTTAATACGTTAATAATACTGATTGATTTATAACAAAAAATAGAAAATAGATTAGATGATTTCTTACTTAGAGTTAATCAAAATTTGACTACAACCGCACTGATTAGCATAAATATAGGTACAATAGGACAACGTTACAACTGGAAAACCAAAAATTGAGAATGTAAATAAATTAACTGTTAGTAACCAACGTAATTTATCATTGCCGGCGAAATCAAAATTAAATTAATTTATTACTACTTTAAAACTTGAAGTTCTATCAAATAACGCATGATAGTTAATGAATGCTCAATATTTGAAAACGTTTTAATGACCTACGATTTAGAAAATAGTGAACAAGCCTAAAAACAAACTTCAAGTTTTAAGTAACACAGTTAATGAAATATATGAATGTAGTAATGTAAGATATTAATGATGCACAAAAAATATGCAATATGCATCTTAATGCATCTGTAAAAAATAGTGTCACTGATTTTGCACTCAAAAACTGATTGCATTAAATTTAATGATTCTAGGCATATTCTTACTTTTTTCTTATTATCTTATTCTCGTCTTAAATCTTTTGTCTTTTATTGATAAAAATGTTAGTGCAATTAGTTTGAGGAATGATTTCAAAAATATTGTTTGTTTGACTGTATGCAACTGTACAAATTCCGTTATGCATGACTCGGCAGAAATTGTGACGTCATAACACTCATAGTGACTCCAACGCCTGTTTTGAAGGAGGTTTTTGCATGAATTACAATATTCTTTGCTGATTATAATTCATTTTTACATCATCATTTGAATGCACAAGCTGATGCGTTATGCATGAGCGGGGATAATCAGTTACCAACAGACGTCAACTTTACAAAAATGTTGAAAAGGATCTACATACTTTTAGTGGCATCCATTATGTATTTACCCACACGATAGTAAATTACCTACACTGTTTAGCAGACAAAGTTACACACTACGTTTAGTTTTATGCAAATACCTATTCTTATGTTTATCATACGGTTAATTATTCATCACAATGTGCCTAACAATTGGTTCACTTCAGATTAATTAACTTTACACATTTCTGCATTCATGTTTTGCATCCCAATATCTCTTTGAATAAAATACTCTTCTATTATCTACTTGCACTGTTGCACCAACGTTCACTAAAAACTTAAATTCTTATTTTCGAAATAATTTTAAAATCCTGTATACTATTGGCCAAAATAAAACTACTTTTTTTTTTAATGTTTAATTTAAACTTTATTTTTAATACAATTTATTTACATAATAAAATTAACTAAATTAATTTTTAAATACTTTTCAAATGACAAGGAATATTTGGATTTTACATCGATGATTTAATTTGAATCTGATTCCAACTCGATTATACTATGTAAAACAGAATCTGCAAACTTGGTTTTCAGGAAATTATTTTTTCCTTCGGCATGTTTTTCAACATCATCCCCTATAACATTATGATCTTATTATAACATGTCGGTCGCCCTTTTAATTTTTCAAATTTTCATTATTTTTTCCGATGTTAGTTTTTTTGCCCTCGATGCCAATAAAAGTATCTAGATCATCTAGGAACCTGCGAGTACAACTGGTATGTCAAAGGGTATGGGAGGCTTGTAGCTTTAAATGTTAACACCCACAATCTCTCACAGTACCAGTACCATGCTAAAATGGATGCTCAGATCGAGGCGTGCCTGTCGGCGATGCTGACTGGTATGACGTCGCGGCTGTCGGCGGTCCTCGAGGCAACCCTGGCTAAGATCGCCCGCTTCGACGAGGGAAGGTGAGTCCCATTCCAAATAATTCGCTGGCGAATTTGCCGAAATCATTTGTGTGAAAGTTGATACAATTTTATTGTCATTTATGAGGACTTACTTATACGTCACTCGAAATTCCTGCTAATTTTTAGGGTTTCCTTAATACTCAAGGAAAGTTAAAGTTTCACTCTCGATCGTCTGGCTGTCTGTCTGTCTGTCCGCGCTTCTAGCTTATGTTATCCAATTATGAAATGGATGAAATTTGGTATATTGTGTATAGATCTCGGTATTGGAATCATAAAAAAAGACGTGTGGAAATCGGGGACTGCCGCGGTAAAGCTATTGCATATCATTTTGTATCAACTTATGCAAATTAATACTGCATTTGTGATAATAATAAAATGTATGTATATATATAGAGTACTCACTCATTTTCTTTCACAATTTTTTCGTGACTTTCTTCATTAATAATAAATGCACTTTGTTCATTCATATTCAAAACACTTTTTTACACAAATTTTACAAGTACAGCTATTCACTGTTGTACATAAATATCTATACACCTATATACTTTCTCATAAACAGCTGCTTATGTATTCGTCCGATTTCGGAGCAGCTCGTCTCGATTCGTGCGAGTTTCGTAGAGTCGTACAATACGTCTAATCGCACGCACACAACGCCGTGTCGAAGACTGCCGAACTGAAACGACGTTAATAGTTTTTTTTTAAATAAAGGCAAGCTTTCATCAAGGTTTTTACAAAGTCGACCATTTTCGAATAATTAGCCTCCAAAGTGGTTTATAATTTGGTCCCCAAGCATTTCTAAACCATAGGAGATAGAAACTTGTAAGTTTCCATGCTGATAGATCATGCTAAAACTTTTTAGGAAAATTGTTTTGAGCGAAATCGGACCATAACTTTTGAAATAATTCAAAGAAAACCTATTGATAGTTACAGAACCCTCCTTAGACCTCTAGACATGTCCTGACATGATCATGGTTAGGTTTTTATTCCTGATTTATCCATCATTTTAACTATATAGGCGGTTCTTTTCTATATTATGTTGCCCCATAAAATACGTTGGCTTGTTATCATACAGTTTTACAAAATACATAAAAAGCAAACACTGATTGTTACAAGTTTGTTGATGTTAGCTGCGAATATAAAATAACATCTTTTAATGTAGAATTTTCTCAGAAACCAGGGCCAGGGTACGACTCGGCTGCAACGATAAAGCACGACGAAGAAAAATGAGTAGGATAGCATTACCACACACTGAGACAAGAAGAAAAAATTGCAATTAATAGTTTTACAGCAAATATTTATTTTCGGAAAAGTGAAGAGCTATGGGGCCCCTTCTTTACGGAAGCATGGTGGAATATGGCAAAAAATATTGTTTTAAACCAAAGTCTGATATTTTCGAAATGTATTTTCAGTTTGATTGGGTCGATCCTAACGATCGCCAACGTGTCCGGCTCGGGCAAAGACATCGGTCAGGGATACGTCAACTTCATGAGGAATTCCATTGATCAGATTAGATCTAAGGTAAGTTTTTTTTGTAAAATTAAGCACCTATAATACTTAACCAATTTTTCTGCTGTTTTCACTTAAATAACAAGGTAAGCTATAAATTGCATTTAATTAAAAAGAGATGCTAAGTGATAACTTGCAACGCCAATAGATTTAATAGCTGCTAATGTATTAAGTCCAGAGTTCTATTATCAACTTTATTATGTGAATTTTCTAAGGCCTTCCGGATTTCGGACCATAAAGCCCCATCCTTAGCGCCTTTCTCGTGTACCATATTTAAATCTCTGTGTCTCTGATGGGTATGTGTAAACTACTCAAGTTTTTAAAAAATGTGCTTATTAGATTGGGTACAATAGAATAGGCTATCCTTATGCCTTAGAGGTATTTCCTCCAATTCACTTTATGGACCATTAAGTTGATTGAAGGTCATTCTCTTTTACCATTAAGGAAGAAGGGTATTAGTATATTCACAGTTTTTTATTCCTCTAATAGTGTTCTTAAACACATAATCCTAATTTCCAGGTGACAGATGAGCTGTGGATTCTGCAGCTGTTCGAGCACTGGTACGGCGTGCAGATAGACCTCATCAACACCTGGCTGATCGAGCGACCAGCGCTGCACCCGCAGCAGGTCGCCTGTCTATCTATTGTGCTGAAGGTGAGTGATGGAAACTTCCAGGAAACCGGTATGAATTATTTTTGTTTAATTTATACAATTGTAGAGCAACAAATTGCTCTAGAAATGTACAAATTAAGCCACAATCGGTAAAATAATGTACGGTTAAGATTTACGCGATTTTGGAAATTGAATGTTGGCGTAGCCGTAGCCCGTAGTTAAGCCTTGCCGGCAATTAAGTATGACAGATTGATCCTCGTGGTTGCATTGAGAAACGACGTTCAATGCTGCAAGATGGGTGAAATCTCCCATATAAGAAACGTCGTTTCTCTTGAGTGTTTATGAGATAGCTGATAGAGTAACATGCATTTATTTCTTATTTCAGACGAGCATTTTATATATCCTTGGTATTTTCAGAATATCCTTGGTATTTTCAGAAAATGTACGGAGACTTTGAGCTGCAGGGCGTGATTGACGACAAACTGAACTCCAAGTCGTACCAGGCGGTGGCGGCGCGTATGCACACTGAGGAGGCCACGTGCAGCTTACTCTTGGCTCAACAAGATGCTGGGTAAGGTTGGCTGGCAAAATATTTTAATATTTTAATTAAATTAAAATATTAAAATATTTACCCACTAAAATATACTAAAAATATAAAAAAATATACCAAATATATAATAATATGCCATGTTGCCAACAAAGAACCTTAATTCAGGTTATTAAGTATTGGAACTTGCAGACTTATCAGTTATTAATAAATGAGGGAGTGAAAGAAATTAAAATGGGTACCTACTGCCTTTTGTTTTTCAGTGGTAGCGAAGAAGGTGGCTCCGAAGAAGGCTCCAAAAGCGGCAAATCGAAATTGGAATCACTTACAGAGGAAGCTAAACTTGGAAACGTTACTGCTGTTGTCGGAAAGGTATCACAAACACTACTACATAAATTTATAAATTTAAAATTTTTCTAACCTAATTTAAAACAGAAAATTAAGTATTTTTAAGACAATGTTTAAGTTTCATGTTCCCATTATTTGGGGTAATATTTTTTAGGTTGGCAACATGTTTGGACGCGGCATTGGCGAGCTGTCAACGAAACTGGGTGGAGCTTCATCTTGGTTCTAGCGCTTCGTACTCTGTTCTGGCATAGTACCTTTTTTGCGTATGTCGATATTATAAGACGAAAATTGCATTATTTAAAGTATTAAATTCATAATATTATTATATAAATGGACTGTGATGTCGAAAAAATATTTAAGTTGCATTTGATTTTCGAATATTGCCGCCATCTTGTGACATTGGCGTCAAATCACGTCGCGTAGCTTAGTAAAACTAGTGTAAACGAAGTTTAGATTTTATTTTATAAAAGCTTTATGTACAGTTAGAGCGTTATTCTTTAGGAGCATAACATGTATTAGGTGTGAATAATAAGAGTAGTATTTGATAATGGTTGATATAATATTATAAATATGGATGCATAGGTACCTACACGTAAGACAATGCTACAATAATAATACATATCGCTTGTGCAAAAATCATAATCGGAATATTTATAACAAATATCTATATAGATATTTAAATTTCTACTTTTTTTTTGCGACTACTTGTTTTGCAAAAATTTGCGCTCTCAAACTAAATTGAACATTTCCCCGACCATAGACATCTACTTATTTTTATTATTCTATTAAAAATCAAAATATATTATGTACTTTCTGAGAAAACTATATTTCTCTCAATATACAAGTCCTTAAATCTTTAAATGCTTTCTATTATTAAATAATTCTACATTATATTATAAAAAGCAAGAAAATCACACTTCCACCACGAAATGATAATAAACCCAAAATTTGTGCCTAATTGGCCTTAAAAAATATTAATAAAATATAATAAGTAAATACATAATGCATTTAATTCCTTAATCTCAAACTAGAAAATTTTAATGAGCTTAAAATATTAAAGCGTTACTTACCTTCTAAATTTTAACTTACCTATCTATAGATATCTATTAATGTACAATAGATGTGTTTTTGTGAAATATGCCTAAACTGAATACGTTCGGTCTTCTTGTTTCTTTCTGTTTGGATTTCAGTAACATACCTTTACTTTCTGCTAGAAACGACAAGGCCCTAACTGTTACATAAGTATACAGGGTTACCTTTTAAGTCGACCTAGATCCTTTATGGGGCTGTAGTTTAGATCATTTCTAATTGATTTGACTATGAAATACCATATTCTAAGCCCAACGGTTTTCAAGATAATCTAAATTTAAGTATTTTTTTAAAAAAGGACATTTTTTTGTCTTCTGTTGTATCTCTTTTTTGTAATTTGAGCCTCTGGTATGTTCGTTTATACGTTTCTTTTAGAAGATGGATTGCTCTTTCCTTTTTAACTTAAAAATCTGTTTTCAGAATAAAATGAGTCGTAGAAGATGATGAATAGTGAGATATGAAACAAAAAAAATATTAAAACTAGTTTTTATTTCTGGAATATGACAAAAAAATCTATGGAAGTTAAATTGTAGATATGCTTAAAAACATCTCCATTTTGTCAGCTTTCCAAAAAGGTATAACAGTATTGGGTAATAGCAGTCTTCATTAAAATAAAACTCCCATGATAGGCCCCCGGGCATTTTAACCAAATTATTAGTTAGCCATAGAAAATGAAACAAAATCATGTAAATAGTAAAACGTTTATTAAAAGATTGTTTACAACTCGTGTTCTACATGTCCGCCTCTGTTTCGCACACATATCCTCATTCTTTTTCGTAATCCACTTTTAACTACTCCAGTGGTTAGCGATGTTCGCATCTGATCGGCTGCGTTAATTATTTTGTGTCGTAACACTTCTACACTACTTATCGGATTCGGCTCGTCGTACACCAAACTCTTCATGTGTCCCCATACATAATAATCCATAGGGTTAAGTCGGGACTCCTAGCTGGCCAAGGTGTAGGTCCACCTCTTCCGATCCACTTATTGGGGTACGTCGTGTCCAGCCACTCTCGTACAGCTCTCCTGTAATGTGCAGGACAACCATCATGTTGAAACCACATGTTTTGAGTGATTTCTTCTGGTAAATCCTGTAGTAATTGTGGTAATTCTTCTTAAAAAAGTTTTCGTAGATTGAAATTATCGGAAAAAAGCAAGGCCCAATTAAATGGTTTGAAATTATACCCATCCACACATTCAAACTGAATCGTCTAGTAGCGAACATGTAGAACACGAATTGTAAACAATATTTTAATAAACGTTTTACTATTTACATGGTTTTGTTTCATTTTCTATGGCTAACTAATAATTTGGTTAAAATGCCCGGGGGCCTATCATGTGAGTTTTATTTTAATGAAGACTGCTATTACCCAATACTGTTATACCTTTTTGGAAATCTGACAAAATGGAGATGTTTTTAAGCATATCTGCAATCTAACTTCCATAGATTTTTTTTGTCATATTCCAGAAAGAAAAACTAGTTTTAATATTTTTTTTTGTTTCATATCTCATTCATCATCTTCTACGACTCATTTTATTCTGGAAACAGATTTTTTAAGTTAAAAAGGAAAGAGCAATCCATCTTCTAAAAGAAACGTATAAACGAACACACCAGAGGCTCAAATTACAAAAAAGAGACAACAAAAGATAAAAAAATGTCTTTTTTTAAAAAAATACTTAAATTTAGATTATCTTGAAAACCGTTGGGTTTAGGATATGGTGTTTCATAGTCAAATCAATTAGAAATGATCTAAACTACAGCCCCATAAAGGATCTAGGTCGACTTAAAAGGTAACCCTGTATAGGTTCCAACGTCGACTCTTAGCACATACAAAATCTCCACAAACCTCCAGTTAGGTAGTTGAGGTTTCAAACTTATGAAAACAACTACCACACATTTATTGCAGCCAGGGCCTTTCCTTGCAATATTCGACATATTACGGCAGTTTCACAAAAGCGCTTAGGTAAGATCTATCTTGTAGCAATTGTTTGGCAGTAGGCTGGTTCTATATAGATTGAATTTCTTTAGACTCTTTTAAATCTATTCAACCTAGATCAAACTTTACTAATACTAGCAGATATTTTACTAAAATACTAGCTACTATATTTGTTAACGTAAAACATATTCTTCTACGCTAAATAACTTACAAATTTTTGAAACTAGACTGTTTAAAAATTCTTAGATAAAATTTTAAAATCTAAACTCTAAAGTATCCTTAGTCACTAGTTTTTACGATTTTTTGCCTTATATTCGGAATGTGGCTTGTACGATTAATTTTCTAATTTATACATGAATTTATTAGTTTTTCGTCATGTCATAAAATCTATTTACCTAATAATTATAATTAAACTATTTTTTAATTCTTCACAGGACCAATCACTCTGCTAGGTTATAAATTTCTTGTCTATAATATTATGCCACTTCCACAAAATGCTAAAGAATTGTACTTAGTTTAATTCCATGTAAACTCTAGCAATAATCTATATAAACATCTTCTACTATTTTTTCACGCTAGCGACACTAAGAAAAGTTGTATTGCACTTTGACATAACTAAATTTTCATACAAAATCGAGGAGTGTTTAATTGTTATTCTTACACGAAGATCACTCATTCTATTTCACCTTTTACGGATTGTTAATAATATGATATGACTAAGAATTACTTTGCATATGTTTTGCTATTGTGAGGACAAGAGCAGAGTAGATATTTAAAAAATCGAGAAGTGAGAAAAAATACCTCTGTGTACTTAATGATCCGTAAAGGTTTTCACTCTTATCAGAATCTAAAGACTCATCATATTAAAGTTTTTGTTATTAAATAATATAATTTTAAGTTATCACTCGAATGACAAAGATTTTTTTTCGTTTAGTATTTTTATTCCGACTCTATAATAATTAGGTACATAACTAAATACTAGTAAGTATAAATTGAATATTTTTGGTTGGTATTTAACGAATTGTTTACTAAGTATCAATTTTTAAGCTATGTTTTTAAGTGCCAATATCATCAACGCTGTTAAAGTTGATCGCTAATTAGTTGATAAGATAACATGTTTGATGTTATTTCTCTCGTTATTCGTATTAATGACAGAGAAGGCATACTATTTAGACTAACGATCAACACTAACAGGCGTTGATAAAATTGGGACATAATCTTCCAGCTAAGTCTTTCGTTATTTTGTCATTTGTGTGGTAATTTTCTAATAAATTGGAAAATATAACGAGCCGAGTGAACTGCGTAGATTGTGCTTGTATAACTCTTTGTAATAACTAAGCTCGCGGTGTACCAAGTGTGTGCCTCAACAGTGGCGAAGGGACATATTACCATCAGTTTCCTTTCTAAATAATATCAACTGATAACAACCTTCATATCTAGGTACAAATAACGAAATGTTTAACAATGAACACCACCTGAGTTATTGACAAAGATCAAATGTATTATTGCCAGTCAATATCTATGCGAGGCACATCAGTGCAGACTTGCAGAATCATATTATTGTTCTGGTATAAATAATATGTAACTACTAGATTTCTGAAGAAACAAAAATAAGATCTAACCACACGTTGTTGTTAAAATTATATCCATGAAAGTAAGATTAAATTAAAGCAGTAGAGTAGTTTACTGATAAAACCCTTCGCCTCTGCTATACAATACTAACAGTAGGTAATTCTATATCGAATTTTCATAGATCGCATCGCGAGCTACAGAGTAACAATAAACAATATTTATAATAAAATCGAATGTTTACTGTTTTCAGTGTGTTTTATTATGATATAATTATCCTGTTTTCTACCATAAAAGTACTTACATATCATACAAAGCATAATAATAATAATTTATTTTGAAAAAGACGGGTTTTTTTTCATTATAGGTACTACTATTTTGGCAAGACATTACATTTAGAACCTATAAAAAAATAATAGCAATAATACAAATAATTCTCAATAATTTAACTTTAAACAGGAATTAAAAAATAATTTTTAATTCATGATATTCTTATATTGTTTATATTGGTGTGTAAAAAGAACCTGATGATGAATAGACCAGGAAAGAAATTAATACTTATTCCTCTGACTTGTCAATATTCTCGTACTCCTAAGCTCCGTGAATATTACAGTAAAATAAATATTAGGTCTTTACCTATGAAATTGCCATTTTGTATGAAAAAATTAAAACTAATTATTTTTTTTATGTATTTTTTATTTGTATTAACCGAAGTAATCACCCATGCAATCAATGGATCTTTGCCAACGCAGTGGCAGTTTATTGATGCCCTTCTTAAAGAAATCAGCTGGACGGGAGGCAAAATAATCTTCAAAGGCATTTTGTACTGCCTCTCGGGTATTGAATTTTTTTCCCGCCGAGAAGTTATCCAAATTCTGGAAAAAGTAGTAGTCTATAGGCGCAAGGTCTGGTGAGTAGGGCGGATGACGGAGAGCTTCCAACCCCGGTTCTTGCAACTTGGAGACCGTCTGCTGTGCAGTATGAGGTCGCGCGTTGTCGTGCAGGAGCAGCGGAGACGAGCGATTGACCAATGCTGATTGGAGATGTGCCATCTTCTCCATCATTGTGTTCAGTTCTTCACAGTACACATCTGCAGTAATGCTCAACCCGTTTGGTAAGAAGCTGTGATGAATCATACCGGCGCTAGACCACCAAACAGTGACCATCACTTTTCTAGGGGTAAGTTTTCGTTTAGGGCATTGTTTAGGTGCTGAACCAGAATTCAACCAACTTGCTGAGCGCTTGCGGTTATCAAACAGAATCCATTTTTCATCGCAGGTAACAATGCGGTTCAACATTCCTTTATTTGTGTGTCTGTTGAGCAATGCAAGGCACGTCTCGACGCGTACTTCGCGCTGGCGATCATTGAGTTGGTGGGGCACCCATTTGTCAAGCTTTTTTACCTTGCTAATTTGACGCAAATGGACCAATATTGTTTTGACGCTAACGTCGAAAGCTGCTGTTAATTCAGCCGTAGATTGTGTATCATCAGCTTCCACAATCGCCTTTAATTCGTCATTGTCGACCAAAGTCTTCGGACGACCGCGAGGTTCATTTTTCAGGTCGAAATTTCCAGAACGGAAGCGAGCAATCCAATAACAGGTGGTGCGTTGGTTTGTTGTGTTAGCTCCGTAAACGTCGCTGATGTTGCGTGCCGCTTGTGCCGCGTTGATGCCACGACGGTACTCATACTCCATAATTACTCGAATTTTTAACGTATCCATGATGACGAATGTTGGCAACCTTTCAAGTTGACAACTCTCCGTCTAGGCGCGAAGGACGAACTGTCATCAGCAAGGATGACACTTGTCAGCCACTGATATAAAACGGCTGTCCACGACGGGAGGGGCCTCTTTGGCCTTTTGGACACTGAATAGGGAACTTTATATTCTTGTTAAATTGTTGATTGTAATAAACAGTTATAATAATTATAGTTTTGTAGTTTCATTAATCTCTCAAACTTCTATTAGAAGTCCTTTAGTATATCAATTATCAGAGTCTTGCTAACACGAAAAAGATTGAAATGCGATGAAAATGTAACACTAATCAATAAACAAATGACTACTTTTGGAAAAAGAATTCCATGTTTTTAAAATAAAATTAATTTGAAATTAGAATTCTTAGCCAAACAAAAATTATTTTGATTTGAAATGGCCAGTACTGCAGAACGGCAATTTCATAGGTAAAGACCTATTATTAGGTCCTTACATATGAAATTGGCGTTTTGTCGTACTGACCAATTTGATTTCAAATATATCTTCTTTGCCACCAAAACTGCTATTTACTCATGCATTTGTGTTTCGAAAACCGTACTTGATTTGTTTTTTCCTCTTTTGTTTTTTTCTTAGCGCTTACAAAACGGAAAACATGAAATATCGTATTATTTTCGAGTACGAGTTCCACCGTGGCACCAGTGCTGCAGAAACGGCTCGAAGGATTAATGATGTGTATGGCCGCAAAATAAAACACAGTGCGTTTTTGGTTCCAACGTTTTCGTTCTGGAAATTTCGACCTACAGAACAAGCCCTGTGGACGGCCGGAGACCAAAGTTGATAATTAAGAAGAAGGCTATTGTGGAAGCGGATCCATCACAAACCACGTCTGAGTTAGCTGCAGGCTGCGGTCTTAGTGATGAAACTGTTTTAATCCACTTGAAACAAATTGGGAAGGTGAAAAAGCTTGAAAGGTGGGTACCTCATGAATTGAGTGCAGCAAACCGACAAACGCGCGTCGACTGCTGCGTTATATTACTCAACCGGCACAATAATTAAGGGATTTGAAATCGAATCATTACCTGTGATGAAAAGTGGATCATGTACGATAATCGGAAACGCTTATCGTAATGGCTGAACCCTGGCGAACCAGCCAAAGCCTGCCCCAAGCGAAAATTGAATCCAAAAAGTTACTTGTGAGCGTTTGGTGGATTAGTACCGGTGTCGTTCACTTCAGCTTTCTTATATCTGGCCAGACGATTACGGCAGATGTCTATTGCCAGCAACTGCAAATCATGATGGAAAAGCTAGGTGCTAAACAACCGAAGTTGGTCATTAACTCTAGGCCACTGCTGCTTCAGGACTACGTTAGACAACACACTGAACAACAGACGGCTACCAAATTAGAGGAGCTTCAATTGGAATATCCAAGACATCCACCGTACTCCCCTGACCTTGCTCCAACAGATTACCATATTTTTCGAAATTTGGATAACTTCTTGCAAGGGAAAAAATTCAACTCCGATGGGGCAGTCCAAAGCGCCTTCAAAGATTTTATTGATTCCTGTCCGAATGGTTATTTAGTAAAAGAATCAATTAAATACCTATTAGATGGCAAAAGTGCATAGATAGCAATGGTATATACTTTGATTAAATAAATATATTATGTTTAAAAAAATCGACTTTAAGTTCCTCCTTTACAAAACGCCAATTTTATATATAATGACCTAATATTTTATGTACTTAGGTACTATAGGTATGCAATCATGGTTCAAATCAGTCTTAAATATTCTTTTATTCAGAATTGATATATTAAAATTTCTTTCTCATCGTCGCGTCTAGGTACATGATTCGGGTACTACTTACCTAAAAGCCGCGGGCGAGAAGAACCAGCAGAAGAACCATGCGGGGCATAATTTATCTTAAAGATGGGAAATGGTTCAATTTGTATCAATTTGGAAGTGGAAGAGCCACGCTTCGGCTTGAATGGCCCGGCTTTATCGGGTAAATACCACGAGCTCACAGAAAACCGACGTGAAATAACGCTTTTGTTGTGTTTAGCCGAGTGAATGAGGTTACCGGAGGCCCAAGGGGGGGTTGAGGATTTTAAGGACTGGGAACGCAAGTCGTAGCACCAGAGAAGTTACACTTGTAACTTGTTGCGAGTGTCCATGGGCTGCGGTAATCGCTTACCATCAGCCGATCCGTCTGCTCGTTGCCTGGTTCATTTCATATAAAAAAATAAGACTAAAACTATAATATAACAAGAATATAATAGTATATTTAGGTAAAATATAAGATAAGTAAGTACTTAGGTATCCTGTGTAAAATGCATGATTCAAATTATTATTATTAGCTTTCTTTACTCTGTGTCATTAATAATAATAACAATAATTGGCAATGTTGATTAATGACTAATTTTAATTCCTTCATTCATTGATAACTTTCGTTGATTATTGAAATGTTATAAAGTGTGTAAATATGTTCACACCTCTGAACGTGATAACAACGGTCAGTATTGCGATGCGTGCCAACAGGAATTTTTAAATATTTGACCTATTTTTAGGAACTGCTAATAATAAAATTTAAGGTACGTAACGTGAACCCCTCACTCATCTAGCGGAGCATATATTTCGTACCGTAGTCGGTAGTCAATGGCTAAGCGAAAATGTGGGAAATTTCATTTTTTACATGGCTGCACAATAGTTGTACTGTCTAAGAAATAATTAAATGATAATATTATTTTAATTGCCTTAAAAATAGATTTCGTCGCTTATATTATATTAACAAGCAATTGCTCGCGTGGAGACGCGTAAAAACAATATCCCACGGGATCTCTGTACTTTTTCGGGGTGACAAGTAGCATATTGTTATGTGTTAATCCAGAGCTTATAAACTACTGCCATTCCAAATTTCATCAAAATCCGTTCAGTAGCTTTTGCATGAAAGAGTAACAAACATCCATCCATATATCCTCACAAACTTTCACATTTATAATAGAAGTATGATTTGTAATTGTAGTAAAATTTATACCAAATTAATTTATACCATTTTATATTACTGGGTAGTTTTACATAGAGGCATGGCAACATTTAACATACATTTTGACAGATCGCAGTGAAGTAGTGTAGTTAGTGAACGTGTGTGCTGTTTTATAAATTTTATGTTGTGATTATACGAAATAACTGTAAGTTTTTAACATAAACATCTTAATAATCTTTATTTAAAAATAGTATAAGTTTCTCTTATCTGTGTCTGCTAATTTTTATGTGATTATCTACCCTACTTTCCCGAAAATACTTGTTATAGAGAGAAAAAATAAAAAAGTTTTTTGTTCATATCAAGTCATCTGTTGCATTGCTTGCATTCCAATATCATTACGTAGCTGATGCAGTAAGTTCTTTGATTGTTTTAATGGCGGTAGATTTGACCGTTTGTACGAAGTTTTGTGCAAGTATTTTTCTAATCTTAAAATAGCAAAAAAGCTGGGATTCTGCTCATACGTAAATGAGTCAACTGAAACATGTCAGTAGGTGAGGGTTACTCCTCAAATTAGTTTTTGTTTTACCCTAGCCTACCTACAATTGTTATGCAAGAAATATTGTAACTTTTAAGTCTCTATTATCAAAGATAAACCGTTTCTACAAAAATGTGTCTAAAAAGTTTTGTTTCTGAAAGATACCAGATAATTCCTAATGGTATTTAAATTATCGATTAGTAAAATATTAATTACTTTATTTCCTTTGCAACTTTCTCTAAATGGTGCACATAAAAGTTTTTGAGTTGATTTAATTGAAAATCTCATATAACATAAAACTTTACAAGCTTTGAAAAGTCTGTGACACACTTGGCAGTTTTATAAATGCAAGTATGAGCATGGCATGAGCAAATTTAGAAACCTCTCTAGTGAAGCTCAAGTAGAATAGCCGGTCTAATATTTCCTTGCTATTCAATCTGATGTTTATTTTCAAAATATAAATCAAAATAATGAAATAATGGTGTTGAAATAAATGCTTCAAGACTAATATTAATTGTCTGATAACATTGTTGATTTCACTGAAATAAGAAAGATTATGTCAAGTGTTTTAAAAGCAATATAACTACTAATCTTATCTTAAATGAATAAAAAGAATGTGGTAACTAATGATGCATTATTATCTATGTTTTAACTTGTCAGTAAAATATTGAAGGGGCACGCTAGTTGCTGGTTGCTACTTAAGAAATGAATGACTGAATGAAAAGTTCTTTTAGAAACCACTTTTACCACTTCTTTTGTTAGAGAATTTTGTAGCTTGATATCTTACAGACTAAAATTATAGTTTTTTATGTGATCTGATCTTACTTAGTCTGGATCAACGGTCATAATGTTGCATGCATGTGACTCTGGGAGCATTCGGTAAATTTTCTGTTTTTATAACTAATATATTTATAACACATACTTTTTTTTTCTTAGAATTATTACATAATGATAATAATTGTTATAATGGCAGTGCGATGGTTTTGACCGAGTTAGAAAAAATAAAAAAAGTAAACTACGTTTTTTTTTTAAAGTAAAACTAGGGGGCATAGGAGCAAACGGATTACCTAATGGAAAGCGATTACCATCGCCCATGGACACCCGCAACATCAGAGGAGTTGCAAGTGCGTTGCCGGGCTTTTAGGAGGAAATACATTTCTTGAAGGTATGCCAAAGTACTCTATTTCATGACCTACTTATTACGCCCTGATTTTTGCACCAAGGAATTTGAACTTATTATGAAAATCACCCAGTATATTGTTAATTGTTATGCAGATAATGTAAAAGAAAATTAGCTCAGACAGAAACTCTTTAAGATATTGCTTAGAAGTAATATTACAGAGGTTGCATACTCAGTGCAAGAATAGATATGACCCGTATAATGATTTACTAACATTAGTTACTTTAAAATAAACAAACATATAAATACTCATCACCTTTGTAAACAAAATTCAAATCTTGGCAAATATATTTGGCTCCAAGCTGGTTAACGCTTTCCAGAATTATGTTTATGATTCGTGAATCTCACGTTGATTCACTTACTTTATGCAGTTGACCTTTAAAAAAAGATTATGAAAAAGAGTAGGTGCTCCAGATATCAAGAACGAAAATCGTGCTGAATAAAATGGCATTCGAGTCCTTATAAAATCGACACTCGCGTATACTCTCTCTCTCTCTCTTATTGTTCTTTTTTTTTGGTATTTTAATTATTATTTGTTGAATTTTAAAGAAGGTTTGTGTCAATTTTAGTAATATATTTTTTTTTTTTTTTCGAATTGTAATGCATGATTTTTGATTATTTTAATATTAATTCTTTGTAATGTGTTTTAATTAATTATGCAGGTTGTGTTTGTCTTTAAGAAATTGATATACGTTTCATTGTGATTTTAATTGTATTTTTTAAATGTATTACGTGTAATCAATTGTTGACAAACCTAATAAAAAAAAAAAAAAAAAAAAAAAAAATACTCACAATTTCATACGTTTAAATAGATATCAATTTAATTACAAAATTTGTTTATTCCAATCAACAGACTGCCCATTCCGTTCTGTGGAGCTAAAATCTGTCTAGATTATAATTTATCCAGGCTAAAATGAAGTCCTGTATAAAATTAGGGACATAAACAATGTGATTATTAATTAGTAGGTATGCAAAATATCGTTTAATGCCTTGATGGGCTACTTATTCTCTAAATTCTACGGTTCCTTTTTGCTTACGGTTTCTTTCTATGCGTAGTCTTGGCCACATATATTGAACTAGCTGGTTCTAGCAACTTCGTTTACATAGAACTAACGGAAACGGAACCCTGTTTTTTAAACGGAACCCTAAGATAAAGTAGCCTGTGTTTCACCTTATCACACCAGCTAAGTGAAAGTTCCGTAAAAATCGGTTCAGCCGATTCACAGATTAGCCGGAACAAACAGACGGACAGACAAAAATAAAAAGTTTTTTTGTTGCAAGTATCGTAGATATACTTTCATATGCAATAGGGAAAATGCTGTTAATTTAAAGTTACAGACACTTCAATTTCATTTATTTGTAACTAGCTTTTCCTCCGGCTGCGCCCGCGTAAATACAGTAACCCACAGGAACACTGTACTTTTTCGGGATAAAAAGTACCTAGCCTGTTTTAATCCAAATCTTACATCATGCCTGTTGGCCTGGTTGGCCATGGCCTGTTACATCATCTAACGATTTTTTACTCAAGCACATCTTTTAACTAACACTTCCAAGAACCGACGACTCCAGCTTAATAGTCTTTACTGTCCTACTTCTTACTAATCGAGATTTATTTCTCAAATCCATTGAGAACTTTAATTCCAATTGGGTGCAAACCTACTACTACTTCACTGATAGTATCTATATCCTACTACTATTACTAATGTGAAAGCTTGTGACGATGTTTGGATGGATGTATGTTTGTTACTCTTTCACGCAAAAACGATGTCGATGAAATTTGGTATGGTAGCAGTTTAGGCTCTGTATTAAATCAAATGCTACTTTTGATCGTGAAAAAGTACAGTATTCCTGTGAGATAATGTATTTACGGGCGGAGCCGCGGGCAACAGCTAGTTAATAATAATAGTAGGATGTCTGTCTTTACTAGATAAGTAAGTACTCGTAGTAAGTAATGTATCGATGTTACAATATGATAATCCTTTCCCTAGAAACAAAACTGCAATTCTACTGTTCTTGGGGTGTTTTTAGACAGAAAGGCCACTATTGGTGTTTTGTTTCATATATTTTTTTCCATACGTTTTGAATTTGCTATAAAATAATATGATACTGTTGGACTTTCTATCCATGGGCATCCATAAATAAAAAAAAAGATTCTGCTAGTGTATGATTTGTGTATGGTATGATTCATCTAATGTTCAGCTAAGTGGCCTTTTTAAACCCCCTGACCCAAATCATTCGAGAAACTTCCTAGTTTTGTCTTCTAATTAAATCAATTTCTATTTAGTTCTAATATATCGCTATCCTACTACTATAATAGTACCATAATGTGAAAGTTTATGAGGATGGATGGATGGATGTTTCTTACTCTTTCACGCAAACACTACTGAACGGATTTCGATGAAATTTGGTATGGTTGTAGTTTAAGCTCTGGATTAACACAAAGGCTACTTTTATCTTGAAAAAATACAGTGTTCCCGTGGGATACTGTATTAACGCGGGCAGAGCCGCGAGAAAAATCTAGTTAAGCATAAACACAATATGGCCTCATGCTGACCATGACTTTACTATTTTCGCTGAATGCAATAATGAGAATCCACGATTTGGCACAATACGAATCCCGATAGAAGATATTCTTGTCATATTTTAAACGTAATGATTACTTGTTGGGCGATGCAGCTTGCTATTTCATTTTTAATGGGGATATAAATCCATAAATCGTACTGATAACTCTACACATACTGTCACATACTGTACAACTTGAGGCAAAACACTTGTACCACTTTCCGAATACTTTTGTGAGTAACAAAAATAATGCACTGTATATTAACTTTCCAAGGCTGGGACTATATGAACCGGATAATAGAACTCTTCGTTAATACAATAGAGCTGAAAATCGTACACTCGAGTGTCGAGTTGTCAAATTTGACATTGACATTTGAGTCAACGCTCGTGTGTTCGGCTTTCAACTCTATATTGTATCAGCCCAAAGTTCTATTTTCAGTCCTCTAAATTTTCTCCGGCGTCCCGGATTCCGGATCATATTATAGTCCCAGCCTTAGGCTGGGGCCTGGGACACAAATGTCGAGTCAGCTCGACACTCGACACTTCGATTTTCAACTCTATTGTAATAGTCTAGAGTTCTATTTTCAGTGCTCAAAATTTTTCGTCCGGCGTCCCTGAATCCGTATCATATTATAGTCCCCGCCTTAGGTTGTAAAATGTGGATGGGGTTGGAAAAGTATGTTAATATTAGGTCTTTACCTATGAGATTGCCGTGCCGTATGAAATTAATCGAAGTACCTAATCAGTAATCACCCATGCAATCAATGCATTTTTGCCAACGCAGTGGCAGTTTATTGATGCCCTTCTTAAAGAAATCAGCTGGACGGGTGGCAACAAATTCTTCAAAGGCATTTTGTAAGTAGCCTCTCGGGTATTGAATTTTTTTCCCGACAAGAAGTTATCCAAATTCTGGAAAAAGTAGTAGTCTGTAGGCGCAAGGTCTGGTGAGTAGGGCGGATGACGGAGAGCTTCCAACCCCAGTTCTTGCAACTTGGAGACCGTCTGCTGTGCAGTATGAGGACGCGCGTTGTCGTGCAGGAGCAGCGGAGACGAGCGATTGACCAATGCTGGTTGGAGATGTGCCATCTTCTCCATCATTGTGTTCAGTTCTTCACAGTACACATCTGCAGTAATGCTCACCCCGTTTGGTAAGAAGCTGTGATGAATCACACCGGCGCTAGACCACCAAATAGTGACCATCACTTTTCTAGGGGTAAGTTTCCGTTTAGGGCATTGTTTAGGTGCTTAACCAGGATCCAACCAACTTGCTGAGCGCTTGCGGTTATCAAACAGAATCCATTTTTCATCGCAGGTAACAATGCGGTTCAAAATTCCTTCATTTGTGTGTCTATTGAGCAGTGCAAGGCACGTCTCGACGCGTACTTCGCGCTGACGATCATTGAGTTCGTGGGGCACCCATTCGTCAAGCTTTTTTACCTTGTCAATTTGACGCAAATGGACCAATATTGTTTTAAAGCTAACGTCGAAAGCTGCTGCTAATTCAGCCGTAGATTATGTATCATCAGCTTCCACAATCGCCTTTAATTCGTCATTGTCGACCAAAGTCTTCGGACGACCGCGGGGTCCATTTTCCAGGTCGAAATTTCCAGAACGGAAGCGAGCAAACCAATAACAGGTGGTGCGTTGGTTTGTAGTGTTAGCTCCGTAAACGTCGTTGATGTTGCGTGCCGCTTGTGCCGCGTTGCTGCCACGACGGTACTCATATTCCATAATTACTCGAATTTTAACGTATCCATGATGACGAAAAAGATTGAAATGCGATGAAAATGTAACGCCAATCAATAAACAAATGAATACTTTTGGTAAATGAATTCCATGTTTTTAAAATAAAATTAATTTAAAATTAGAATTCTTAGCCAAACAAAAATTATTTTGATTTGAAATGGCCAGTACTGCAGAACGGCAATTTCATAGGTAAAACCTATGGTTTATATATAAGCTCAAATCATACTTTCGTATACTTTCTACAAGTATCCAGTAGCAGTCTTTATCGTAATTCGATAAGGAGTAAATACTCAATGCAAGCAACATTGAATAATGTTTACCGACCTAATTCTAATTGGTAACTAACCAATCAGCCTAATCATTGTTTTGAGCGTCTATTATGAGCATACTTGCTTATCTCAAGACAGTAAAAGAAGAGATACTTACCTACGAAAGCGCCGTCACGTTCGCTAACGCATACTATCAATAGTGCCAATTACCTTGGAAAAACGGTCAGCTGGATGGTGAATAGAGCATTTAACACCGACATTAAAAAGTTAGATTCTTCACTTTTGACAATAGTTAGTATAATTTTGTTCTCAAACCGATTTCTCAGGAACCACTTTGGAACCTTCATCACACTCTTAAAAGGCATACGTTAATTGTAAGCATTTTTTCCGAAAATAAACAATTTACTATGATCAATTTGTTTCTCACAATGGTGATGATTGCTCCACAATTTTCCTCGCCGGTTTCCTGTTTATGCTGTTATAATATAGTTTTGGTTTATCGTTAAAGTTAAGGTGCAAACTGTTATAACCCAGCGTTTTATGTTTTGTGTATAAACTGAAACGGATTTTACGACACTTTTCCTTGTTGCTATGGAACTATTGTGGTGTATTTGTATCACTTAGGCTCGTATTTTCCTAGTCCATAACAGGTGTAGTTTTCTTACTTGCCCATTTTTTTGATTGATTGCCCACAGCAATCTCGATTATATACTATCTACATTCTACATAAGAGTACAGCATTATGTCATTCTTTATTTTGGGGATTCCCCTTTTAATGCTCATTCGTGGTTCACAAATCCCTTGTCCTCCCAATTGTGGTCACACGCACAAAGTACCTAATCCTGTTATGCCTAAGCGTAAAGTATATTATTACAATATCAAGTTCATAATAAAATTAAGGCATTAACATCAACAGTATATTTAATTATATGTAATTAACATGATTATGAGTTCAAAGAGTTAAATTGTACCGTTAGAGTCACGGCTCAAGCGCTTTACCGGAGACCATTGTTTATTATCTGATTCATCATTATTATCACAATCGGACCGCATCGTCTGAAGAAATGGATCATGATTCTGGAACGAGAGTTGTTCTAAGATTTTCTAAGTCTTGCATCGTATTTATTGCAACTGTGCGAATTCCCAGGGTATTGGAATATTTTGAAGGAAATGATTTGCGAAATTTCTGTTTTAAAAACAGTAGGTATTTCGTTTGTCTGAGACTTACGCATAGGAACGTGTGCCAAATCAGAGCTACCCGGCCGAAGAAAGGAACGTAACACGCGTTTATCATCGTGTTTTTACGTTTTAGCGGTAGACGTAGGTGCTAAAAGTATCATACATAGACAGGTACCATGCAAAGAGTGAAGTTTCCGAAGTTAATATACGCTCTAGAAATTAATTTCTCTGGCAATGTTAAAGTTCTTAGTAGTGTCCTATAGCATACCTTAGCTGTTGAGTGTCTCTTAACTTTTGGTCACCTTTTAGGAATGCAACGTTTTCAAACAAAGAAATAAAACATCGAACCCCATTGTTTCGAATTATCTTTAAATTCTTTGAAAAAGTATATATATGCAAAAAGTAACTTGGCGTCCTTATAATTAATCATCGTAAGGTTGGGTGATTCAGCACGTATGTCGCTTGTTTTGATAACATATGCCTTTGTGTGGTGTGGTCCTGCCCTAGTGACAAACCATTTACGGTTTCACTATAATATTGGATAGACTAAATATATTATAAGTTGGCAATCAAATGTCTCCAGACATAACATATCTATTAGTCACATACAAATATTCCATAATAGTTTCGCTATAACTTATGTCTTTAAATTGGACAATAATTTACCCAAAATGTATTTCAGGCAGCTATAATTGTTGGCGTTTACTATTAAGTGTTCAATGTTCAGGTGAAATTGGCAAGTCGTAAAGTCGTAAGCCAAGATTTATTATTATAGATGGCGTCGACAATTAAATACAATCCAATACAAAACAGTAATCATTTCATAATTATACTGTTACTCACCGTGTGACGACAGTATGGACGAAAATAAGCGCACGATAATCTCAAATCTATTAAAAGATTGTGATTTTGGTTGGTAAAAGTGATGTCATAGGAGCAGGTATATTAAAGACAGAAACGACAGGGTGCAAATAAATTAATAGTTGCAAAAGTGTCCAAGAGGTAGACAATAAAGCAAATAATACATTTGGTAATTCGCATCGTCTAGTTCTGTGCGTGTTTTTTTACTATAAAACTAGAAAAAAGTAAATATGAGACAAGACGTGATGAACGGTAAGTCAAGAAAAAATTGCTTATCCAGCAATTCTCTAATTTATCTATAATGGTATAGTTATTATTAATATGGTTCAAGAATTTGTCGATGTTTCGCTTCTTCAATAGTTCATTTTAAGTTTTTTATCCAAGTTAAACCAATGTAAATACACGTAGGTCTGTCTTGTGAAACGTTTTAAAATCTGTGTCTTCTGTATTTTATCTCTGTCTATTCAAATGTCTGGGATGGGCACGTTTCCCACCTGTTATCTGCAACTTTGTCCACAGCAGTTGTTCCTACTTCCTACTCGTTGATTTTTATCACCAACGTTAAAGCTTTCGCATTGCGATTCAATTTATTTTCCTTAGAATTGTGTTACAGTTGTGTATTTTGCTCTAAATGTAAATCGATTGTACCCAGTTTTTCACCTAAACGTATATAATTTAAGGAGCAATGAAACGAGGACTCTACCTTTACTCAATCTGGGACGCATAAAACATTTTCGCATTTGAGTATTTTATGTTTAATGTTATACGTGTAACGGAATCAAAGGCGATACAATCGTACCTTAAGACATAAACTAGCAAGTAACTGTAAGTGACAGATAATTACTGTCCAAAATAAACTGAAATGCAACCAGGAAACAGATATATTAGTACAAGTATTGTCGTGACATAACCATTTCGATGGCTAAAATTAGAGGATCGTCTGCGCACGCGCATCAGGTGCGTTAGTGTTGCCATTTTCGAAGTTACCCCTATTTTCGGGAAGATTAAAAATGAGGGAAGAACATACAAAATCGGATATGCACTATTCAACATTGCAATTTAACGTTTTTGGTTATGCCCATCGTAAGAAAATAGTATTTTTTATCAACCAATCCCGTTCAAGCGCATGCTCTACTTCGGTTGAACTCTAAACCCCTGTTAGGCCTATGAACTTTTAACCAAATGCTTTGCTATGAAGTGTGAATTTATTATCTGCTTCCTCGAAATCTTTACAACATGTTCTCTGTTATCGTGTGAGAAAATCGTGCATGTGTATTTCTATTTTTATGGATACCTATCAAATATTTTTACTACCGTTTTAGTATGGTGCAGTGACACCATACAACCCAACGTTTGAATTATTATTGGATGCTGTCGCTGGTTTAGAAACGAAGTTGGTAGATACTATGTTTCTATTGTTTTTCGATTGTGTTTCATTAATTAACTATTGTTGTATGTTTACAATTTTATAACTATCTACCTTGTATTTTATTGCATATTTGCTGACAGCGACAAACTTCTAAACGTTTTCTTCTTTCGTTCTTCTTTCTTCTTCTTTTTATAAAGGTACTACATAGAAATTATTCAAAAATGTACAGTAAAAGCAATAAATTATATCAGAATACGATTTATACGTATAAATTATGTAAACTAAATATTAATATTTAGTTTACATACAGAGGTAATATAATACGGACGAAAATAAAGTGTCATCGACTTAAATACAATGCGATTATGTTTATCCGCCTAATAAGAAAATGCGGAATTAACCTATTATAGCGTAATTTTCTTGGAACAAATAATGTTCTATATTCTTCTACGCTCACACCCAATGCCAAATAGGCATATTGGTGCCGGGACCACTGTGCCTAATAGGGTAGAGACTACTGATTCCCAAAAAACTTAAGACCACAAAGAAAATCTTGCCCACTTCTAGCCCACGCGGACACTCTTATGTGACAAGTTTCCTAACTCTTAAAAGCTCTCTCTTATTAATATGCGAAATGAAATTAATCTTTGTCTATTGCAGAATTTTCCAAAATGAAAAATATGGAATTCAGTGCATGTTTATATTGGCTGAGACGACAAGCAGCTGTCTCTTATTAAAAATAAACATACGCGCCCTGAAAGAAAACGCATCGACGTATAAAACTTGACGTGCAATCTGTTCTAAGTTCATTTTTCTATCAGTGATTTCATTACTGTCCATTGTATTATTATTTTGAAGTCCTTAGTAGAGAAGAAGACTGTCTGTTGTGTAATGTTGACAGCCCCTTAGCACAATTTGTCACGACAAGTGCGAGGAACATGAGAAGTGCGTGAATGTGTCATAAGAAACAGCCCTTCTTCAGTCCTTAGAGAGGTGACAAGTGTCACTTATTGACACCTTCACGCTCTCGCGCTTACCGCGACGAATGCTACTGGGAATCCCCTAACATTAACGGGATCAATGGATCCAGACATGTTTTTGCAAAGGTGAGTTATTCAACTTTGCAAATCCGAAGTGCATCATGAGTTATCTAAATCAAGAGTGCCGGAATGGTATTCTAACGGTCGAGTCTCACCTGAACACTTGGCACGCTTCCCGTGTAAATATAACGCGATTGGGGTGCGAGCAATTGATTTTATCAACATCCTTACATATGTTGGATCGTAACTGATTGTAATCCAAGTACTTTATCCTATCCGGATTCTGAGGGAGTATCCCAATTTTCTTGGAGCCACAATTCTAAGGGACTGTCCTAATTTACTTCGCAACGAACAGTTGGAAGTCTTCAGATATTTGTAGTATTGACTATTTGCACAGCTGTGGTAGGTATTAGATAAGCAAAAATCTATTTCATCATTACATTTTAGTTTTTAGTAACATTAAAATTGTCTTCAAACTGAGAACGTTACTCCAAATATCGTTCCTACATGATACTGAAATTACTTATTATCTACACGGACAATTGCACCGTGCGTTTAATGAATTATAACAACATAGTTCCTTCACTATCATTGTTTTCTTTTCCTATAATGATATACCATTACGTGATCTAATCATAATTTACATTAGACGTGAATGAAGTCTAGTGATGAGCAAAAAGACGAATGCAAACCAGACTTCACGCTTTCGAATAAATTGGAATAATTGTGGCGATTAATTGTTCAGAAACGGTTTGCACGACATTTAATAGCTTTGACCGTGTCCGTGTTCCGTTACTCCCGTCTTAAAATCAGGATTTTTAATTGTCAGTCATATTTGTTGTCGAGTGCTGTATAATACTTTCTTCGAGGGAATGCTTAAAAACATACTGGTAATTTGTATCCCTCTTTTAAAATTGACGGTATGACGAATAATTATGCATTAAAAGACATTTTAGTACTTAACTACATTATATAATATTACATTTATAATAATAGTCTTCTTAATTAGTGAAATAGAATTTGAAGGAATAACAAAAAAATATATATAGTAGAGTCAATAAATCCTGTTTTGAGTGATGTTCAAAATTAAAAAAATAAAAGCCGTGTGGTGTCGTGGGACACCGGATAGGAACGAAGTTCCTTATTATAAAAATATAAATTTTAAGTTCGATTCGAGATATAAAGAAAGTAATAAAGATTATACATAAAAAAACTTAAGTTACGGACGTTTTTTCCCGGCTAGGGTACCCCTCCGCATCGCCCCATAAGGAACTTCGTTCCAAAAACTAAAAAAATCGTGGTAAATGTTGATTTGAATAATCAAAAAATTTATCAAATATAAAACTTTACGCACAATAGAAATAGCAAAGTACTTTATAAATTAACTACCAAAAATCATTTGTATAAGTTTCCAAACTATTAATAAATTGTATAATTTATCTTATAACCTTTATGATTTTTATTAAAAATATTAAGTAACCTTTAAATCATCGTTAATTAAATGAATAGGGAACACTAATGTATGCCACTAATTGCGGACTAGTACCAACACTACCAACTGATACAACATCAATATTCAATTATTGTACACAGTCTGAATAATTAAAGTCTATGTTTAAACGACAAATAGATTCAGAATACATGGAACCAGGGAAGTTGCCATATTATACGTAGATCTGTCGATATGGAAGAGACATGTAGATATTTGATCTACATGACAATTAATGATTGCCATTAAATACAAATTTTGTCGTAAAGTATGATAAGCTTTATTTGAACTCGATCTATTATTGAAAAGCTACATGTGTTTATTTTCAATAATAGAAGAATAGATTTCCTACACAGAATTATTAAGCCAAATGAGTAAGGCCTCAATTTATTATTAATTAATTTATTTTCCCCTTGATAAAAGAGACATTGAATTCAATTCATCAGCTATCATATCAGACCATGAGTAGTGACGCCCTTCTGTGGCCATTTATGGTAACCAAGCAGAAACATAATAATTATTCGTAATAGGTACTTTGAGTGACCGATTAAGTAACATGCCACGAAATGGAGTCGATAAATTTCCTTACACATTCCACACTTCAAAGATCGAAACAGTAATTTCTTCAACACTCCAAGTGTATGCTCCAGTAATCTGTAATTGGCCGTATATCAACGGGAGAAGTGAGAACGTGCGAAATTCTACATACGCCGCCCACACGGTCCTAATATACGCGTAAACATCGAAAATTTATACCCACAGACTGGTAACATCGGCCGTGTATAAATACTGCCCTCTTACATTGTACAATACAGAATATAAATTCTATTTACTGTCTTGTGTCTCGTAACAGTCGGATATTTACGAAGTAAGTATTTGATACCTTTACTGTTTAGAAAACAGTTTTTAATATTTTGTTAGAGAAATTTGTGTGGCAGTGGGTAGAGTCACCTACCTTGGTTTTCAGCATCAGATCTACGTAGACTAGGAAACTTTGTTGAGCTTCAATTTTTCGCTTCTCTTTTTCTGACATTGATATTAAAGATGAAATATGGCTGATTTTGCATAGGTATTTGGCCATAAAACCCTTTGCAATTAGGGTCAATATGAGGATAATTGAGTGATGAGTCATTCGTGTTTGTGGTGGAATTTGCAATGCGGTTTTCCTTTAGGCTTCAAGGATGATTACCAGCTTCTATTATTTGGTCCAATAAAGGAATTTGAACAAAATGAAAATGCTTTAAAAATAATTTAACAGCTGACATTTTTTTGTCTGCAAAATGCTACTTGAAATTTTAGCGTTTAGTTCTTGCTTTTATGATCTTTCCCCTTTCTGTTCTTTTTTTTCTAATTTTAAATGAAAATACTGCTTTACAATTTAGATTTAGATTTAGATAGATCAGTTACGAGTCTCTCTGCAAAACGCTTGCAAAATGCTTGATATACACTACATTAATTGTATTTAGTTCTACTTTCGTAATATTTCCGTTTGAAATTTCTCTAATGTAGCATGTTGATACACTTTTACAAATGATGACACTGCACTCGCGGTCATCAGTTATCTTGCAAACGACAAATTCCTCTCAAAGTTAGATATATTAAAGAAGTTAAAAATACATTGGATATTCGTAAATGGGACGACACACGCCGCGAATTCAGGTGGAGTATTTTATTGGAAGAGTCTATAAATACGGACGGTTAAAAGTCAAGCGCCGGGACAGTGTTACTGGTACGAGCAGGCACGACTCGTAGAGTTATAGTAAAAGTTTATTACTCAATAATCGTAATAGATAGAGATGATAATGTGAGGAAAATCACGGATTATAAAGCAGGTACCTACTGCGTACATTAAAGCTTAGTTTGTTTTGTCTCTTAAAAATTTAACTATTTAAAAGTAGTATTTTATGTTTTTTTTTCCTTTCTGAGAATTAAAAGACGAGATTAATGAGATTATTCCATAATATTTGAATTCTGGCAGTTTTAATTTACCCGTTACATCAAATTCTTGGTAGGTCGGTTAAGCTGAACAGCATGCGCCTAAGCGATAGTTGGAAATAGTTAGAATATTTATTGTTCTTTGTTTACATTCTGACAACTGATAGGTTGCTTATACCACATATATACATTAGTCACAGTTAATACATTTTATAGTTTCATTTCGCAATTTGTTAACCTGCAATCATGTTCATTGCACATTGATTTTTGTGCTCGATTTCTGTCTATAACATCTTTACATATAACTTTAATCGATTTGTAATATTTTGGAACGAAGCTCCTTATCGCGCGTTGCGATAGGGGGCTAGACGGAAAAATTAAGACCAAAAGTTGTAACGACACTTTTTGCTATAGTTGTAAGCCGTGCGGCGCGGCGTGGAATAAATTATTATAAATTACCTTTAATTTTTTACCACAAGCCAATTATTACTAAAATTGAGCCTACTGATTATGTTTATATTACATTATATTTGTTAATAATAAAAAAAATATTATTATAACTTAAAAAAAATATATTACAATTCCATCTCTAATTAATCAAAAGGAACTTCGTTCCATCCGGGTGTCCCATGAGGCCTTGACACCACTCAAGTTTTTTTATTGCACAAAAAGAATCAGATGAACAATATTTCTGCCAGGACATAAAACATCCCTAAATAAATTATCTCTTCCTTGATTAAATGGCTTGTTGATGGAAAGCACTAGATATGTTAATACGATGCTTGCACGATATATTATGCTCATCAGAGTCATATGACTCGGACTATATGGGTCCGGAATCTCTCGGCCGGAAAAAGCGGTTTCGGAATCAGTCAGTATGTCAAGCGAGCATATGAATTATTCCTGGATTGAATAAAATTGCATCCGGGCCATCCGTTACGGAAAAATTTCCGAACGCAACCGGCACACGTTCCGGTTCTCTCTTAACTGATGACGATAATGAAACTTCATAATAACACGCTACAAAATATGTTTATGCTTAAAAATTTAAGTATACTATGTACAGAAGAGAAGTTAGTACTATTTATTAGCAATAGCCAATAATCGATATGACAAAATATATATGACAAAGTTATTTTATTTTATTATTTATTTATTGATAAGAAACGAAGTACCTACAATATTATAGCACTAACAAAGAAAACCATGTGGGTTCTTAGAACGCAGTGCTAGCTAGGCGTTTACGTCTGAATCCAATTAATATTCGAACCCCCTTACTAATAAAACTATTTACACAACGGATAACTTAAACAAAATTCTAATTCTGAAAACACAAGTAAATAATATAGATGTTGCGTGTAACAGTGTAATAGAAAATCTCTTTTAATCTTTTTCTCTACATAAATATTTAACAGGTTCAAACCGCTTTCGCTCAGTACTCACTTGTGGAAATCATTAGAAAAACTTATAGGTTCCTACATAATTACCTACTACTGTAACAGGGTAAAAAAATACTACTGTGGCATACTTAGATAACTTTCTTTTTCTTTTTTCTAATTTGGTAAAAATTATTTCATAACATCGGACTACTAATTTAAAATCATTATTTATTAACTAGCTTTTTCCCGCGGTTCCGCTCGCGTAAATATAGTATCCCTCGGGAACAGTAATTTTTCAGGATAAAAAGTAGCCTGTGTATTAAACCAGAACCTAAACTGTTACCATACCAAATTTCATTGAAATCCGTTCAGTAGTTTTTGCGTGAAAGAGTAACAAACATCCATCTTTCCATACATTCATCTATCCATTCATTCATCTATCCTCACAAACTTTCACATTTATAATAGTAGTAGGATTACTACTATAAAAAAAGTATTACGGAAAATATTATAAAATTATTGAAATTATTACATATAATTGATACCCTATGACGTTTCGCGTGATTGGATCGTACCACGGCGCGCGGCGCGTGAGGTGGCGCCGCCCGCACAGCAAGGTGACCTAAATTCATTAAAAACATTAATTTACAACTACAAATACTTGAGCTTTGACACTAATGCTTTTGAATAAATATTATTATACTCTCTCTCTATCTTATCTCTCTATCTTTTTGATATGTCCTGTCCTGGACATGCCCTGTTTCTCTCGAAACATATTAAGAATCTCAGTATAGGCATAATGTTAAGTAGGCCACGATTACACGATCGTATAAATCAGAAGTTTTTGGTATGTTTTGGTATTGATTGTAATGGTGGCCTTCCAATGCACGCGACGCGCTACGCGAGACCGCGACCCCGAGACCGAAATAGGGTCGCGGAGTCACTACATAATATTTTATATATGCATAAGGTAGCTTTCCGAATTCCGATGCACGCGACGCAAGACCGCCACCCGAGACCGAAATAGGGTCGCGGAGACACTAACTATGAATTTATATGGAGCACTAAACAATCCTCGCGACTCGCCACCTGTGGGCGTGGCCAGAGAACCTGATTCGCTGGTTTCTGGTCGCTGTCGCTGGTCGTGGTGGCATATATCGGAAGGTTACCCTGAGAGCAATTTCCTTATGACAACCCTAAGTCCTTACCATATTCACGTAATCAATTTAATTTAATTCGTAGTCAATATAAAATCGATCTTACAAATCGTTTTTATTTGAACATAGGACTGAGTCCTGAGACAAGCATAACAAATTACTATTAATTTTGGCACTTCGAAACCTAAAGGCACGATTTGCGACATCTACTTAAAATAATAAGTATCTAATATAATGCGACGTCTACTTAAATGTCTGTAACATTACACTTTTTCGTAATTAGCTAAAATTATTACCTATAATAAGAAGTAGAGCAACATCCTTCGCATGTAAAAATACCTATAATTTTTTCTCGGAAATGGCACTACTATTTGGCCCGTAATTTTGTATTTCCTTCGAGGCTTTGTAATGTTTTCTACGGAACAAAAGCTAGTTTATGTTTTAGATTGGAACGTCTTACAATATTTTTATTATCCTTTAAATCAGAAAATATGAAACAGGGATTAGCCATTTTTTCACTGTAACGAAAACTCGGAAAGGAAAAAAAAGGGAATTTTAAAGATGCTTACACGATAAGTTTTGATAGAAATTCGTGCTACCAAAGAGAAGAATTTCATTACAATTAACATTATTTACCTTTTAATATCAAGAACATGGCAACTTTTGGCATTAATGACTAACAGTAACACCGTAATTTCCAGAGGTAAAGATGGCCACGACAATGGAGGCGTCGCAGAGCCTCATCCAGTCGGAGACCAGGATGCACAGCTACCAGGAGGTCACGGAGACCAGAAAGGTCAAGAAGACCAAGACCAGGCGGCACAAGGACGAGGGATCTATATCTGTTGTGAGTATACTGTGTACTTCGAGTGATAAATGTTACAGAAGCTATAATTGGAAAGTGAGTTAGTGTAGAACGAAGTTTTCGTTGATGGAAAATTTAAACTACTTGTTACTCTTAGGGTGGTGGTTGGCGGATATCGGCAGCAGAAGTTGCATAAGATCAGGCTATCCATTTGCTCGTTTACCGGTCTAACTTATAAGAAAATATAACTATTGGAAATGTATGCTACTATTAAGTGGCTTGATTATCGTTGGATAAGTTAGGGAAAATTAAAAAACTTTATTATATTTTTAAAGAATCCGGTAGGTATCTTAAGATATTCTTAAATATCAGTAAAATAAGAAAAATAAAAAAAGTTTAAAAACTAAATTTTTCAAAACATTTTTTTTTCTTATTTTTACTTTACATTTTGGACACGAACCATAAAGGGACTATAAGATTTGAAGATGATATCGTACATTATTCGATAAAAAACGGGTTTTTATATTCACATTACGAGGAATTAAAACCATCATTACTTTCACTCGCCTAGAATGTGACGAGGTGGCCGAGTGGTTAAGGCGTTGGACTGCTAATCCAATGTGCTCTGCACGCGTGGGTTCGAATCCCATCCTCGTCGATAAGTTTTTGTAATTTAAATTCGTATGTTCTTTGTTTTGTTATTTCAAAATAGTGCTACCGATTTTTTTTAACAAAAATTCAAGAGTGTAAAAAAAATATATAAAAATTGTCTACAATTTAAAAACTAAAAAATAATGCCACAAATTCATTTATGCATTTACCAATAATTTTTTATACCCATTCACTTTTTTTAATTATTAAATTTATTTTCACAGTCGAAAAGCTCGGAGAAGCTCCACAAGAAAATGAAGGCAGTAGAAGAAAACCCCACGTGCGCCAAATGTGCCCGGCCCGTATACGCCATGGAGCGCGTCAAGGCGGAGCGGCGTACCTGGCATAAAGAGTGCTTCCGATGCGCGCAGTGCAACAAACAGCTCACGTGAGTATAACGAGCGGGTCGCCTGAGCTATCCATAATATAATATAATATATAAAAATGTCCCCTTAAAGGGGTAAAATAGGGGTTGAAAGTTTGTATGAAAAATCTTTAAATGTGGGCCCGATTTCGATGAAAATTGAGATTCATGCTCTTAAATACATTTAATTAAATACATATTTCAGGGCTTATGAGAATTCGCCTTATGAGGGTGTAAAATAAGGGTTGAAAATTTTTATGAAGAATATTTAAAATCTGCTCCGATTTCCATGTAATTTAATATCCGAGCTCATAAATATAAATTATGTACGTATTTCAGTTTTGAAATTCGTCCCCTAAAGGGGTGAAATGTGGGTCCAAAGTATGCATATAGTGAAATATAAACAACTGGTCGGATTGCGTTGAATTTTGGCACGCAGATAGTTATTATGACGTAGAAATCCGTTAAAAAAGATTTTTAGAAATACATACCCCACGGGGGTGCAATGGGGATATACGCGGATGAAGGCGCGCACTAAAGCTAGTTAAAGATACCTACCGATCAAAGACACCCACAACACTAGCATAGAGTAGAAAATATATATATATATATATATATATATATATATATATATATATATATATATATATATACATACTTACGTACTTACAGAGAAACAGCTTTCATGGAACGATCCAAATTTGAAAATGTTGACGTCCCCTTTAACGGCCCACAATTTTTCCACACAATCACGGACGGAGTGCAGTCAAATCATAAGCTAACTATGTAGCTTTTTACCTGTTCCCCTTTCTTTAATCCGTGACACTATCAATATAACGATTAACTGTACAGGGCCCTTAACCAAGATGCGTTCGCTAATTACGATGATAAAGTTAGAAATCAAAAATGTATGGCGACGCATATCACTAAAGAGCGCGCGGTACGCGCGCTGTCACTCAGCGAAAATTATGCCAATGAAAATATATGGAATATTTTCAGTTTCGAAGATCGTTATTGGCATTAATGATGGCACAAGCCCTCAGATCCTCAACACGAGCGCGTTTAAATGACCAAAAAAACCTCAACGCGCAGTGACTGTTGATTTCATTTTACTTTGATTGTATTATAAGTGAAGCGACTTGTTATCATAAACTGATTTTATGATGTTTGGACCAATCAGGAGGCGTTTGACACTGGTTTAATGTTTACGAGAATACCGGTTTGACAGTTGTAGCGTGTCGGGACTTGATTGTAATTGTACTATTGCAGGTTTTATTTAGCAGAATTGACCCTCTGTTTTCATTCAAAGCAAATTGAGGTTCATCGACTAGGCCAGAACTGCGTACGACCACTTAGCAAATCTTCCTCTGCAATCTTCGTTTTTCTATCCCCGAAAGACATTAGAAACATGGTTTTAGTGTGTGCATATTTTGACATTCGCGCATATCGTACTGTGAAGATGCCTAATACACAGTAATGAATTATAGCATATGTATATATATACACGTAATAATAACATGCGTATCCCACGGGAACACTGTACTTTTTCGGCAATTAAAAGTTGCCTATGTTTTAATCCAGAGCCTAAACTACTACCATACCAAATATCATCGAAATCCGTTCAGTAGTTTTTTTCCTGAAAGAGTAACAAACATCCATCCTCACAAACTTTCGCATTTACAACAGTACCTATTAGGATTATCTTCCTACATGTAATGAGAAAATTAACTTACCTACACGGGCACATAATTTATTAAATTAATAATATTAAAAAATTTCATTGTATGTTTCAGTGTGGAGATGTACCAGAGCGACCACACGACGCTGTACTGCAGGCCGCACTTCAAGCAGCTGTTTGAGCCCAAGCCCGTGGACGACGACGACCAGACTGACGGTACTAATAGTCCTTAGTGAACTTAGAGAAGTATAAAATGTATAGAAGAAACAACGCAATCTAGCGACTAAACAAGTTAAATTTGTTTCCGAGTTGGCTAAGGTCACTGGTCTCCGGTGATCTCGATGAGATATAGATGCCAGCCGTCTTGCAGCAGACTCAGTGACGTCAGTAGAACAATGTCCATACAAACCAAATGACACGGTTAGAAGTTAATTGAGTATTGTCCATCGCCTTCTATAAACGTTGTTTAAACGAAACGAGCCTTAACAATAGACAAACTAATGAGCAGTTAAACTGGGCCTATATTGTCCAGCATCTCTTCCAGTCGGAGAAGGTTCAGAGCGCTGAAACTAGAACTCTGGGCTAATTACAATAGAGTTGAAAATCAAACGCCCGACCGTCGAGTTTTTAAATGGATGCGATGTGTTTTATATATTTAAAGTTGAAATATAAAATGTGAATTATGGTCGAATTTCAACCACTAGGCGATTTGTAGTTGTAAATAAGGAAATAAGATATTTTGTAACTAAATGTATTATGTTGTTTTGGTTCAGCTACGCCGAGGAAACACCAAATGATAATATGCGAGAGCAACCCAGTGGAGCTGCCACCTGATGTTGTCAGAGGTAAGGATACATTTATTTATTTTATTTTTCATTTAATATAGGTACTCTACGCACAAAATTGTACTTTATGTACGATGGATGGCTTAATGCCCTGTGGCATTTTCTACCAGCCGACCTTAGCCAACTGTTTAGTCTGATAACCCGCGGGATTATTGCGTAGTGCACTAAAACCTAACCCTCCTAACTTCGAAGAAAGATTTGGGGGCTTAGCCAAAGTAACATTATAAAAACGGTAATGCAGTTAAAAAATAATTAATTGAAACAGTATAAAATTGAAACATTTCGTCGCTGTCACGTGTTATCGTTTCGATATTGTACTTGGCTAAAATTTTCGAATAAAAATTTATTTATTTTACCTCTCGCCCTTTTTGCCTCATTAGCTTCAGCGCGTGTTTGTTTTATGTACGTACAGTTGCAGACAGATCGTTTGGTTAAATGTCGTTTGCGAGAACGAATTATGTGAAAAAAAGACAATAACCCACCTACGTATTGCCGATTGCACGATTAATGTTTACTTCAATGTCGGTAAAAAGTTTTGACGTCAAAGTTAAGCGGCTGATTACGCAATGAGCGCATCAATCGATAGTATAATTACCAAATTATGTCAAGACCCAGCTGCTCATTACGTAGCTTTGTTTTTAAGTGAATCGGATTTACGTGCGTTGAGAGTGAAATTTCATGGTCGCGTCTGGGTATAAGCTACACGATTTTGCATCTTAAGTTTCGTCTCTTTATTTATTTGAGGATCAAACACGCTAAGGTAAGGCATCAATAGATGCATTCAAAATTACAGAAAGATACAATAAATAATTAGGTATATTTGGCCACAAAATTTCGCACACGCTAGCTTTATATAATTTAATTATTGTGTAACACTTCTAAAAAGTGTGTACTTCCCCAGCGTCCGACAAGCCGGACCTTGGTCTGGAGGAGCTGGCGTCTCTCGACGTGAAGTCCCGTTTCGAAGTGTTCGAGAAGAAGGCCCGGCAGGAGGAACCCGAGCCCGTGGAGCACACCCGCGGACCCAGGGAGAAAAGCACCGCGCTGCTGAGCAAACTGGCCAAGTAAGTACAAGTAAAAACCACGAGAAGGAATATTTTACATAAATAATCTGTCTAAATGAAAATAATTCTAAATTGGAACAACCCAGTGACATAGTTGTGTCATTAGAAACGATAAGCAATTTCACTTGGTCGGATTATAATTTTGCGTCTAGACACATGAATCGGTACTGCGCCCATTTTGAAGTAAAGACAGATAACTTGAATAACATTCAAGTTAAAGACGGAAGTGAAGAAACTAGTCTTTCAATATGAACCGAAGGTTGCGAACCCCTAAATGTTTGTTTTACCCCTAAATGTACCTTTTTTCTTTTGTGTCGTGAATAATATGTACTATTTAGTTAGTGTTCAAAAACTGATGTTGTGAAAACAAAGTCCCAGTAATTAGAAGTTGCTTGTTTGTTATTGTAGAAATATTATGTAGAGTTAAAAAGGTTGTGTACGACGGGTTATTCGATGGTAAGAGATGACCGCCCCCGGACAGATACAAAACATGTGTGGAATCCCCAAAGGGAGATTTCAAACCGAGGTGCGTGGTATGCTCGATCGGGCCGAAGACCCACTGAAGTAGTCCCATGTTGTATATGTCATCGTAAAATGGTAAATACCGTAGGATTGTAACATAACTAGCGAGATTGTGAAATGTCGAAAGATTGTGAACCGACATACAAGACATATAGGTCCGAACTGTGAAAACTTCGATAGCGCGATTCAGGACTGTGGCGCTAATTGGTCCGCCACAAATGGATAGCCGGAATTTTAAAGTGCTAACAGACACTAGGACTTGGTCCGCGGACCATATCCGCGTACCGAATCCGGTGTCGCTACATACGAACGGATTTGGTCCGGCAGACCGAATTGAAACTTGACACTCGTGTGTTCGATTTTCAGCTCTATTGTATAAGTGCAGAGTTCTATTTACAGTGCTGTTTTTCGACGATGATGATGATTCCCGCAATCCATTGAAATCGTGCAGTGATACCAACTCTCAAAAATATTTCTCCCAAAACAACCATTAATTCGACCCTGATTAGTTATACTATTACGAGTACGCTATTCCAATATTAGCGAAAATACCGCTATAAGATCTCGGATAGGTAAAGATAATAAGCAAGAAACTCTAAAAACTTTACTTTATTTTTTTCTTTTTGGGGGGAAAATCCCTAAGTTGGCAACACTGAGATCGTTGTCCGGCTCAATCACCCGACTACTCTCTACACACGTGCGGATTTGGTATAGAGCAAACCATATCCGATGCGGACCGCGGTGGACTTAATAATAATTATGTTCGCCTCACTCTTCACGTTCTCTATTCACGGTCTGATTTGGTACGGAGCAGACCAAATCCGTGGTTCGCTCCGTACCAAATCCGTACGTGTGTACGTCCTTTTAGGCTACAATCTGCATTATGCAAATGCGTAACTACGTTATCAATATTCGCTATTTGTGTTTGGTATGTATCCCAGTGACTTCTAGGAAGCAGCAGGCACTATAATAATCGCCTATATTCTGGTAATTTTACACTACAGACATCACAATTTTAAACATTGCTACAATATCCTTCGTAATATCAACGTAATCATGAGTTCATGAGCATTCAAAAATAATAAAAAAAGCGCGCCTCTTCCTCCACTAAGTGTTCGTATTCTTGTGCGTCATTTGAACTATTTTTATACGTTTCAAGTGTTCACACGGGATCTTCCAACCGCGTAGTACATTGCGCGCTTAAATTTTTTTTTTTTTGGGTATTTATGGATTACTAAATATATATAAGGACGATATCATTTATACTATCAAAATACATGCAACATACGAAAACTGTTCGTAAAGGTAAGAAAAATTGTACTTAAATAATAAATGCCAGAATAAATAGGCGTAAAATAAGACATTTTACTGTATTCCCCATTATTATGTCTGTTCGTAAAAGTCAGAAAAATCGGCCGTCCGCAGTACATAGGTACTGCGTCGTGCGGTCGTATGTGTAGTTATTGCTGTTGAAATTGTAGGCGTATGTGGGTAGGTAGGTGTAGGTAGTATTTAGGTAAAATTGTTCTAAAATAATAAATGCCAGAATAAATAGGCGTAAAATAAGACATTTTACTGTATTCCCCATTATTATGTGATCGTAAAGGTAAGTAAAATTGTTCTAAAATAATAAACGCCAGAATAAATAGGCGTAAAATAAGATATTTTACTGTATTCCCCATCATTATGTGTTCGTAAAAGTAAGTAAAATTGTTCTAAAATAATAAACGCCAGAATAAATAGGCGTAAAATAAGACATTTTACTGTATTCCCCATTATTATGTGTTCGTAAAAGTAAGTAAAATTTTCTAAAATAATAGATGCCAGAATAAATAGGCGTAAAGTGAGACATTTTACTGCATTCCCCATTATTATGTCTGTTCATAAAAGTAAGTAAAAGTGTTCTAAAATAATAAATGCCAGAATAAATAAGACATTTTACTGTATTCCCCATTATTATGATGTACAACAACAGTATTGTTAAGGTGGAGTACTTATTCAATTATATCAATCATCGTTATTCACTCTAAAATGCCACGAGACGACATTTAACGAGCCAGCCATTAAATACTAAAGGTTGGCTTAACACTTATGTTCATTGTACACTCCTGGCTTAAAATGAATGAACATTCATTTGAAAACATTTTAATATGTTATGAATTATTATTCATGTCGTGTACATTTCTTTAAATATTTGACGCGTATCTGTGCTGGCGCTCTTGTGTAAAAAAAACATGATCACTTGGCAACTCTCAAAAGTAACACAAAGAAAAACAGCAATGTATTAAGGATAGATAAATGAAAACACACCAAGACGTAACGCTAAACACATGTTGAAAATCGTTAGTTTGCGGTCTTGTTTTAAAAATTTCACTCGATTCTCACCTCTATCACCCTGAAATAAGAGTATAGACAGTTTGAATTATTATTTATCTGGATAAAATACATCAAACGGCTTAGAGCGGTATGGTAACAAGTTAGTATCTTCCGTATATCTTAGTACAGAGCGGTAGTGTTCAAAGAAAGCATTTGGTGTTTTTAGTGTATTTTTACAGGTATCGATATGTTCTGAACTGAATAAAGGTAGCCTTTAAATTTTTAGTTCGCTATAAAAAGCAAACAGTTAAAAAATACGTAGGTATGAAAATTATGGATGAAATAAAACCGACTTCCAAAGTAAAGATGCACAAAAAAAAAATTTTTTATGGAAGTCGGTTAAAAAATGAAAATATAAATTCTTGGAGATTGACCCAGATACTGTTATGCTTGGAAAGTTGGCAAAAATTGTTTAAAATTATTAAGATGTATCTAAGTATTAGTCAATAGTTAATATTATAATTATAATTCATTTATTAGTATAATAGGTTAAGTACTTTAAAAAACAATTTAACTTTGCTAAAAGGAAATGGTTACTATTTACTACTAATGACATATTATGTACTAAAATCAAATGATTCAAACTAAAAAAAATTACTGAAATTAAATACTAATAAAACATTATTACACATTAAAAAAAACAATTTTATATGTTTCTACAAAAATAACAAATAAAAAATTGTAATCTCTTTGTGTACCCATACTACGTGACCACTTTTTACCCATTTTTTTCATGACGCGCCAACAGAACGAACGAACGAAAATTAAAGTCAACTGAGTCGTGGGCAACCCACGACTTCGTGCGCGCTTTAACTATTCTGTCGGGAGCCGTATCTATATATTTTCGTGATAAACTATATAACATTTCTATAAAGCAGTTACAAACTAGTTAATCCTTCGGGCACATCAACTGCATATCTAAAGATAAATATCTAATTAATTAATAGCAACACTCGAAAAAAATTTTTTTGTGGGTAATTCCTCCGCTTAAAACGAAAACTAGCTCATCATAAAAGGTTTTTTTTGGAACAAAGTTCCTTATCGCGCGTTGCGAAAGGGGGCTAGACGGAAAAAATTAAGACTAAAATATGTAAGGACACTTTTTGCTATAGTTGTAAGCCGTGCGGCGTGCGCGTGTTTCTCTGTCTGCCTCTCTCTCTCTCTCTCAATTATGACTAAAATTGAGTCTACTGATTAAGTTTATATTACATTATATAAATATTACAATTCCTTCACTAATTAATCAAAAGGATATTCGTTCCATCCGGGTGTCCATTCCTGTAGATCATGTGCCCGAAGGATTCGTTATTGGCTTTTTGGAAACGTTGTATATAGAAGATGTATTATTTGCAGGTTCAAGGCAAAGGGAATGGACATCGGCGTGTCGGACGAGTACCTCAGCGGGGTGCCCATAGACCCCAGCTCCAGCGAGCCCGAGGATGAAGAAGGTATGCTTTTAATTATCCACGCCCTGTTTTATTTGAATAGAGGACCATTCAGGCTAAATGTAACTCTTTTAACTCAACTCCTGTACAACAGATGCAGACTCGGTCCTCAAGAAGTCGTACAAGCACAGCACCCACCGCGAGCAACCAGTCTCCTTCTGCAACATGAGCGAGATAGTGGGACGGTTCGAGAGCGGGCAGGACGCGGCCTCCGAACGGCACCGGGAGAGGAAGCAGGAGATACAGAATATACGCAGCCGCCTGTTCATGGTGAGAAAAGTAGACTGATGCGGCTCTCCTGCGGCAGAGCGAGAGAGCGGGGAGGACGCGGCGCCGGGAGAGGAAGCAAGAGATACAGAACATAGGCAGCCGCCGGTTCATGGTGAGTGAGACAGACTGATGCGGCTCTCCTGCGGCAGAGCGAGAGAGCGGGCAGGAGGCGGCCTCCGAGCGGCACCGGGAGAGGAAGCAGCAGGTACAGAACATACGCAGCCGCCTGTTCATGGTGAATGAGATAGACTTATACGGCGGCAGCAAAATAAAGGGACAAATAACAGGTTATTTAGAGCCTGGTTGGGATTCTAAATAAAAATACATTTAAAAAGGCATGTATTTAAACTTGCGACAAAGCAATCAAATTTTGGGTGTGAAAAACCCGAATATTAAATACTCTCATCTAATTCTTTCGCGAACTTAGTAATTACTAAGTTCGCGAAAGAATATAAGAAACAAAAAATTTCAAATCAGGTCAGTTTGAAATTAATAGCAGTTTAAAGAATATTTCAAACTGGCAGACATATATTATTTTAGCGAATAAATAACCATCTTGGCGACAATTTGAGAGTACACATTTAATTTAAGAATAGGCACATATATTTTCCCTGATGTAGGTAATTCAAAAAACATAGTAAGCAAAACGAGCGCACATATAAAAAACATAAAGGAGCGTACAAAATTCCCACTTTAAATTTTTCTCGGTTTCGGGGGGTAAAATAGCGGATGTTTATTTTTCGTAAAATTGATATGGGTGTCGTTTACCAGGTTTTTTGGGGGCTGGATACGAAAATTACATTCATTTAATAATTCCAAGATGGATATACTTCATTTTATAAAAATGAATATGGGTGTCCTTTTGTAGGTTTCTGGGGGTGCTGATTACAAAAAAGTCATCCATTTTGAATTTCCAAGATACGAGGGCGGGTCAATAAGTCCGTGACTTTTGGAATAAAACACAGATTTTTTGATAAATAAATCATTTTATTTTTCAACGTAGTCCCCCTTGAGCTCTATACACTTTGTCCAACGCTTCTCCAATTTTTTTATCCCTTCCAAAAAATATGATTTGTCGAGGTCCTCAAAATAGGCCTTTGTTTGCGAGATGACTTCATCATTGGAGTCAAATCTTTTTCCACCGAGGCATTTTTTCAGGTTTGGGAACAAGAAGTAGTCACTCGGAGCCAAATCTGGAGAATAGGGTGGATGTGGGAGCAATTCATAGCCCAATTCATGGATTTTTGCCATGGCAACTGCACATGTGTGCACCCTTGCATTGTCTTGGTGAAAAAGAACTTTTTTCTTGGCCAAATGAGGTCGGTTTTTTTTCAAATCCTCATTGAAGCGGTCCATAATATTTCCCATTAATTGTTATTCCCTTTTGAAGATAGTCAATGTGGATTATCCCACGTGCATCCCAAAAAACAGTCGCCATAACTTTATTGGCTGACAAACCCACCTTGGCCTTCTTTGGCGCCGATTCACCCTTAGAAACCCACTGTTTTGACTGTTGTTTGGTCCCTGGTGTGTTGTGATGGATCCATGTTTCGTCCACGGTTACAAAACGGCGCAAAAACTCCTCCATATTGTGATTAAACAACGCCAAACCTTCCTGTGAAGTTGTTACACGATTGCGTTTGTGGTCGACTTGCGGAAAGCTTTCTCACGCCCAAGTGATCATTCAAAATTGAAACCACTGAGCCATGCGAGATGCCTATTGCTTCCACAATCTCTTGCACTTTCAATCTTCGGTCGGCCAACACCATATCGTGAATTTTTTCGATTGTTTCGGGTGTAGAGACCTCAACTGGGCGTCCAGGACGTTCGGCATCTTCAATGCTTGTACGGCCACAACGAAATTCAGTAAACCACTTTTTTACCATTGAAATCGATGGTGCAGAGTCCCCATAGTATTTATCAAGCTTAGCCTTGTTCTCGGTAATGGTTTTTTTTCGCAAAAAATAATGCTTAATAAGCACACGAAATTCACTTTTTTCCATTGTTTCCTTAAGTTACTGGATAGTCTGACAAAGATAGCTGTAAAACACAAACTAACTGACGCAGCAAGTTCAAATTTTGATAGGAGTCAACTGACAGATGTCTGTTGACAGGAGTAGTGTTGCTTTTTCAGTAAGGAGGTTAGAAATTCAAAAAGTCACGGACTTATTGACCCGCCTTAGTAGTAGGCATTAAAAAAGCGGATATAGGTTTCTGGAGTCACTGATTACAAAAATTCATTCCATTTTGAAATTTCAAAATAGCGAATATTTATTTTTCTGTAGAATTGAAACGGGTGTCGTCTTCGATGTTTTTAGGGGTGCTGAATACAAAAATGATATCTATTTTGAATTTTAAAGATAGCGGACATTTTGTTTTTAATAAAATGAATCTAGGTGTCCTTTTTTAGGTTTAGGTTAGTTTTATGTTAATTACAAAAAAAAAAAACATTTATTTTGAAATTTCAAAATGGCAGATATATTTTAATTTTTAAAAAATTCTTCTATCTCAAAAATGGTGCGTCCTACTGATAAAATAATAGTATTCTTTCTAATCTTACTCCCTTAGTAACCCGGAAACCACATAGTTTAATTATGATGGTAGAAAAAGAAATTTGAAAAGGGAACCCTGAATTATCCAACATTTCTATAGCTTTATCATCGCTCGTATCTCAAAATAGGTATTGCCATATTTCTTTCTCCGAGATAGAAGCGATTATAGAAAAAATCGCTTCTATCTCGGAAACGGTGCCATCCAACTGAAAAAAAAGGTTATTCAAATTATTAATTTTCATATTATTCTGCACCCCCAAAAACCTAGAAAACGATACCCATACCAAAGGAAAACAAACTCCAACAGTATCCAAAAATGCGACTTTTCCGTGGCCTGCAAATTGAATTTTTAGCAGCTATTAATTTATCTGATTTTATAGCTGCTTACATCGTATAATAGTCACCAACAGGGAACTTAAGTCGCCGAATCATAAATTTCGGTGCCAATTTGGATTAAATTTCGCCACTTTTTATATGCCGATTTTTGTATTTTTTGTCACCTGCTTTCGCCAGTTTAGTAATTTAGTCGCCAACATATTAATTCGCTGCCAAATTCAGTAATACAGTATGCTCATGTGCAGTCGCCAACTTATTTTTTGTTCGCAAGATTTAAGTATATCCCATTTAATTAATGAAAAAAAAATACTGACTAATGTTATCAATATGATTTCAGGGCAAACAAGCCAAAATAAAGGAAATGTACGAGCAATCGGTGATGCAGTGTGAACAGAGTACGTGTTGTTTTGTAACATTTACCCAAATTATTTTTTTTGCTTATCAATTAAGGAATTCGTAAAAATAAATAATTATAGTACCTACCCAGGTAAAAGCATTTTAGGCCAATTGCCTTGAGGCACCTATTACATTGGCGAAATACAAAACCTCGCTATATTACGGAAAGTTCAGGAAACTGTGAAAATAACTTATTTAATCATATTTCCAGGTTTGACATCAGCGGACAAGATAGCACGAGAGCTGGATCTGGACGCAGAGAAGGCGATGGTTATAAAGGAACGCTTTGAGAACGGGGAGGTGTTTAATGACGAAAACCAACCGCCCAAGAACAGGGACTTGGAGGACAGAGCCATGTTCAACGAAGGTAAAGAAATTTGTCGTTAGACGTTTATAATATAACTACCATTTTCCCGCGCCTTCGCCCGCGTAAATATAGTATCCCACGGGCATACTGTACTTTTTCGGGATAAAAAGTAGCCTATATTTTATTCCAGAGCCTAAACTACTACTATACCAAATTTAATCGAAATCCGTTCAGTAGTTTTTGCGTGAAAGAGCAACAAACATCCATCCGTCCAACCTCAAAAACTTTCACATTTATAATAGAAGTAGTATTGATTTCATAGTGGAACAACCCAGGATACGAATCATCTAAAAAAATCGTATATCTATACAAAAGATGGATCGAAGAATTTATTACGCTAAGTGACATGCGGTGGCTGGTGACCGCCGTAATCTTGAGGTCATTTTTCTGCGTATTCAACACGTGACACGTGCGCGACACAGCCGCTCTCATTTTTTATAAAAACACCAGATTTTGCCCGTATAATTTGGCGCGAAAAAATTTGTTCTTCCCCAATGTCAAATCTATGTATGCACCAACTCATAAAATCCATTTACTTAGTAGTTTATGTGTGATTGAGTAACAACAACATTCGCGCATTCTTTTTAGTAATATGTATTAGTTTAATAATATAGTACCTGGATAACCAAGCTTTGCTCGGAGTTCTTGAGAGTATTATTATCTCACTGGGATTCGAACCCAGTACATTCCGAATTTTCGAACAAAGCAATAATTATACTTACGCACCACCAAACTGCCAATCGGACTGACAAAATAAGGGTCGAAATTATTGATATATTGTTGCGCGACGAAAGAAAAAACATTTATATCTTAAAAACGCGCAGTTTCGCAGTGAAAAAACCTAGCTAGATCGATTTTCTCCCCCAAAACTCCCTGCATACTAAATTTCATAGTAATACTTGCAGCCGTTTTTGAGAAACCAATTATGCAATACAAGATTGTCCCTTTTAAAGTATAAGATGTTGTACGATCGCTTCCAGGCATCGGCAAGAAGTCCCGGTCGATCTTCCTGGAGCTGGACGCGAACGCCAAGCAGATGGCGCCGTTATCGCCGCCGCCGCAGGACCCGCCCAAGAGGAAGGAACTGGTTGGTTACTTCTAAAAGTATCAAAAACTTCTAAAATGTAGAATGCGCTTAAACCACTACTGCCAACATATTGCATTTAGTTATTGAAACATTACATCTCATTTTTTTCCAGACGGAAATAATTTTGATCCAATACAAAAAAACTTAGGCCTTTTTCATCCGTTATTGGATGATTTATACAGTATTCTCCGAGCGAAGTAACCACTCTTGAAGTACTGTAGTGCCTGGGACAGTTGGTTTTATAAATATAGTATGGTTGCCCAAGCATATACGGCATTCTCACAACACAGTCAGCCTAGTCTAGAGGAATGACTGGTCAATACGTCTGGGGCCAACCATGTGCGGGTTTCCTCACGATGTTTTCCTTCGCCGTTAGAGCTTCCGTATAATGTCTCCTACTTAAGATCTGAAAAAGTCTAATTGGTACACGCCATAACCTGGGAATCGAACATGTAATTTCTATCATTGTTGTCCATTAGGTACAACAATGATATAAATTTTGATCCAAATTAAATTATTGTATGACCTTGTAACAAATATCTTGAAAATAAATAAATTATATTCTAATACCCTATTTTAAATCTTTTATTCACCTAACACATAAGTATTGTGTTAGCAAAGCAATTTCTCTCCTTTCGCTCCGCCCGCGTAAATGCAGTATCCCATGGGAACACTGTACTTTTTAGGGATAAAAAGTAGCCTATGTATTAATCCAGACTTTAAACTACTACCGTACCAAATTTCATCAAAATCTGTTCAGTAGTTTTTGCGTGAAAGAGTAACAAACATTCACCCTAACAAACTTTGACATTTATAAAGTAGTAGGAAGTTATTTAAGGTTATTCAAAATCAATACGTATCTTTTGGGCATAGGATCTACTGCTTATTTAAAGATGTTTAGGCAGAAAAATAATTTAAATATACTAAAAAATAAAACATAGGTACTAAATAAAATTACATTACGCTCTTAACGACGCCGTTAAAGTCTTTAACCTCACACAGCTGATTGTATTTATTTAATTTAGCCAGTCTTTGGTCCCTCTTGAAATCTCCTGTTTCTGTAAAGTTAATGACCTCAGCGCCATAGAGAGCCAATGTAATTTTATTTGGTATAATTTATTTTTCCGTATCTTTTATCATTTTTCTGCCTAAACGTCTTATCATAAGCAGCAGATCATATCCCAAAAATATTCGTAATTCATTTGGAACAATTTGTTTTCCCTTTTGCCCAGCCGTTCGTGCCGAAGGACGTGGTCCGCGCGGCCGACAAAGTGGAAGACGTGAAGATCGAGACCGCCGATATATCGGACCGCTTCCGCTTCTTCGAGACCTACAAGCCTGAGACCAAGCGCAAGGAGTTCCGCATGACGCCGCCCAGGCAGGTGCAGGTGTGTAAGCCATTCGATAACCCAGCAGGTTATTCTACTTAGTAAAAAACATAGAGATTGAACTGTAAGGGCCTGTTTCATAATCTTCTAATAAGTATCAGATAGCTTAACTGCATGTTTTGTCTCTCTCGCTCGATATAAAGTAAGCAGCGACAAAACTGCCGGATAAGCTATTCGACACTTACTAGATTAGATTGTGAAACAGGCCCTAAGTACCCGAAGTATAGAAAGATCACCCAGATTTTTTATTTCGTCTGAGGCCATGTCGTTTCCTGTTACTTAGAACAGTCACTAGAGTGTAAAAGTTAGCTAGTTTTAGTTTTGCTTTAAATTATTTTCAATTAATTTCCAGCGTCCCAAGTCCCCGTCGCCCGAGCCGTACCACGAGCCGGGCGTGGTGCGCAGCGAAGAGGCGGCGCCGGACACGGGGCTGGCCGCCACGCGCCAGACCGCCTCGCGCATGATAAACGTGTTCCGCCAGCTGGAGCAGCGCCCGCTACCCGAGCAGCACGGTAATACCGGGGAGGTTTCTTTCCGAATTGTCTCTGTCGGAATGAACTTTCAATACAATGGTTTATTAAATCTATAAATGGGCTGTCGCGCCCACACGAGATATTCTTGTTCCGTCACGCTCGCTGTAAAAAATATGTATTAACATCCAACTACCGCTGGATGATTCATAAAAAAATCTATCTCTTTTTTTCAAAAGGAATTCTTTCTTACACATATATCTTGCAGGTCCGAAACCGCTGAAACGCTTCACGCCGCCGCCGGCGGAGGAGGGGCGGCACACGTACTCGGACTCGGAGTCGGAGTCCGACAGCGAGGACGAGCGGCAGTGGCGGCGCGAGCAGTCCTACCGCTCCGACGAGGCGCTCAAACAGGCGAGTATCAACGATAGGGAAGGTCAATGCCACTGTGCTAAAGGGCAGCAATAAATTCAGCTTACGACATCCAAAAACTTAACAGTTGTGCGAAACGTAATACAGATGGTAGATAAAGACAGTAGCTACAGACGTAGCGACAGATACAGTGGCGACAGATACAGACATTGGCGACAGATACATACAGTGGCGATAGATACAGACATTAGCGACAGATACAGACAGTGGCGACAGATACAGACATAGGCGACAGATACATATAGTGGCGACAAATACAGACAGTAGCCACATTATTAGACAGTAACAACAGATACAGACATTAGCGACAGATACAGACAGTGGCGAGAGATATAGACAGTGACGACAGATACAGACAATAGCAACAGATACAGAAAATGAAGTGGTTGGCTCTGCGGCATTAACATGATGACGTCACGTTCCAGGCTCAGCAGCTGGCGCGCACGACGAGCTTCCGCGACCGTTTCGAGCGGTGGTCGGAGAGCGACCAGCAGCAGCCGCAGCAGCGACCGTCGCTAGTCATCGACCGCGAGACTGAGGAGGACGGGGAATCGCAGCTAGAGACTGCTAAGAGGTACCCTTAAACTCCGTTCAGATTAAATTTCATCTAAGCGTAAACAAAGAGACAATAGGTCGCTATAATGCTACCAATTTGACTGTCGCTTATTTTCTTTGCAATAAAGAAATTAATCTTTTGGTTTGCTTAGTTTGATTGTATCTGAACAGAGTATACTGACATTAAAAATAGAGTACCCATATATAATAGTTAAACCCATACTCACTTATTATTTATATTAAGCTATGTTGGGAATGGCTAGACAGACAAAGACAGCAACATGGATTAGCGTATCCGTGGTATATATATTTTTATTAATACAGAAGTTTACGTATTGTGTAGTATATTATATGTAGTGGAATGCGCCATACACATTTGGGGTTTAAGTAGGACCAGTTAACTTGGTGACTTCGTGACGTTACCACCATCTTACGTACAGCAGATGGTTACAACAAAATTTTCATTTCAAGTTTCAAGTCTTCCATGCAGTTACTATTTGCAAGGCGTCCAAGTTTAAAATTTTAATTGATCAATCATTTATATTTTTTTATTTTTCAGCTTACGAGAGAAGTTTGAGAACATGAAGGTGCAAACGACGACAGTGACGAAGAATTTCGTGCCTAAAGTTAACCGATTTGTGGTAAGGCCTCTATCTTATATTATATTATTATAAGCTAACCCTCTTGCTAATAAAAATATTTACACAACGGATGACTTAAACAATGTTGCTGTCTTTGTCTGTCAAGTGACTTTTCCAACGCATCAGACAAAGACAGCAACGTTGTTTATGTTATCCGGTTGTGTAAATCCTTTTATTAATAAGGGGGTATATTTATTGTTTTTTTTAAACAATAATTACAAAACAGTAATTAAAACTCAAACCTTTCAATATATTTTTGTTTACGGTGGTTCAACCGAATCCAGTTACTCCAAGTGTGTTTGCGTTCCGTTGAATTTGTATGGGATTTCAAAGCACCCTAGCCAAAACGTTTGGAAAGTTTGTCCGAAAAATTAAGTTAAACGCAAACACGATTAGATTTGATTATATTACGAAGAACGAAACAACTCATTGGGGTACTGCTAACAATTTGAAATGCGTAACTAAATTATAACTTTGTCAGCCTTTTTTGTTATAAATAACACAAAGTATTGTTTGTTCCAGTAACATGTACGAAGACTTACCGCATTTGAAGCCAAAGCATAATTGTAACATCAATCCTCACCCAGTCATCTTGCCAACTTATTTTAAGCTCATTCGTTAGATCTGATTCATCAAATTGGTTAAGTTTTTCTAGTGGCCAAATATTTTATCTTTGACGTATTTTTGTACTATAGTGGCCTTATTTTTTTTCATTGATATTTTAATAAGGTGCTAAATTATACATTAGATATAGATTTATTTGTTACATCTTAAGACCGCATTTTATACGGTGCCTTAAATTGTACTGCAGAGATATATGTTTTGGTGTGAATGAAGTAACACAAAACAGCAATAAAATTAATAAAAGATATATAAAGTTAACAATATTAAAATATGTACTTGTATATCGCTTTTCTACTTTATAAGATATTATTAAAGATAGCGATTCAAGATGGAAATTGTTGTTGTTATGCCTGCCTTTTAACAATTGACCTTGTGATTTACAGAAAATATAGGTGTTTTAAAAAATTTACAATGTTGCTAAAATGAGGGAATTATATACAAATTTTATAAGCCTAGCAGGAATAGCAGAAATTAATATTTGTACAAAACAAGTCTCTTAGGTTTTGGATTTTAAAATCTCGATGTGTGCCATCTTCTTGCTTGCACAAACAATATTTTAAAGCATCGTTAAAAGTTATTTGAAAGATAACAATTATTGTAAGCGATTGCCTCTTTACTTTTCTTGCTCAGTGAAATATTAACAATTCCGTTGGACTTGTGTAGACGAACCATTTTACTCTTTGTGTATGAATATGACAATGATTAACTCAAAATATTTGTAAGTAAGAAGTCCTATTTACACCATTATTTACTTTAATAAAAATATATTGCTGATTTACATCCGAATACTCAAACACTTCATTTTAGTAAAATTGGGAACTCAAGATGCACTATTATTGTTGTTAACTGTGTCTGCCGAGCAGACACAGTCTGGCCGTGATTTAGGGGGCCCCTAACTTTAATCATTGTTTCAGAATTCGGACGTTAGAGGTGTAAATAAGACTTTATTTAAGTGATGTGCAATAGGTTTAAGTTTAAGTTTTATTTATACAACTAATTTCTTTTGCTTTTTAATCTACTCCTTACCTCTTTCTCTCCGACTGATATTTTCACTGTACTTAATTAATAATTATATACTGTTTTGACGTTTTGTACTCTCTATACTCAATGAAACTGCGATATTATAATAAAAAAATATTGTAAATTATGTTTTGTATTCTTAACCATTATCAACTTTTTTCACATGGCTTAAATGGCACTTAAAAAATCTAGCGTTGGTGGAACACAAAATTTTGCATCATATTCCTAATAATTTTCTCTGCCCTCGACTGCTCTGGTTACAGGTCCCATTACCATTTTTTTATTTTATTATGAGATAAGAAAATAGGAAAATCCAAAAATTTCCATGTCTTATGTAGCTTGTATTTCGAAATAAGCATTGCCAAATATATTTTTTCTATAATCTTGGATGGAAAATCCTGAATTTACCATATATTACATAGCTCGCAACCCATACTTAGAATTCACGTGTCTTTATTTGTCTTACAACGAATATTATGTAAATTAAACTGTGGACATGAAGGTGAATTTCGTCTATTAAATTTCCGAATTTCGCTTTGCTGTGCTTCGACTCCGCGCTAAGGAGCAGGTAGGCTAGTGTGAGGCCATACTATGAGCAACTAAAGGAAAAAAGCAGCGGAACTACGCGACGCGACTCGGCCACTTCGGTATATAACTAGTAGGGACGCGTCGCTTCGCTGCCGCCTAGTGCGGTCTTACTTTAAGGGTAGCGAAGTATATTAAATAAAACAAAGTAAATCAAGTTCACTAATTTAATATTTCACCATCTCCAAAACATAAAGAGGAACGTAATAATAAATAATTTATTTTAATAATAAAAAAACATTACTCTAACCTAATCTAAACTATATATACTCTTAGTGCAGATTTAGAAATATGTGTATATATTTTCTTAACATATTATACTTTCATTTAACTTCATCACATTCACAGCGCAGTTTTAGATAAAAACGAAACAAACTGTATACATTTATCCTATGACATTTACCAATAAAGCTGCGAAATTGATCAAATAAGTTTTCTTAACATAGGCAGATACATTTGACATGTTCAATTTATATTGTTATAACAACATTTCAACTTCGAGAGAACTAACAATTTCGAGAAACATTATGATTTTCTTAAATTAAAATTATTTAATATTTTTTAGGATTTGGCAAAATGTGTTGTTTTATTACTTTATAACAAGGATTTTTAAAGTTTAGAGCATTTTTTTCCTGTATATGTTTAAATTTATTTAAAAAAACTTTGAACTATGGATCAAAATAGTATTATTTAAAGTTAGCCTTTTTGTGCCTCAGGCAAAAAGTATAGGAACCAAAAAGGTGCCATGAACCCTCCAATAAAGAAATATGATGAATCTTGAGCTCCAAAAATACTAAACAATTATAATTATTAGCAAACTGATAAATCACTGGGTTTTAAAATGATTGTTTTCTATCAATGAATACTTGTTTATTAGGTTGTAATTATTATTATCATTGATTTTCTGTTGCTCAAACAACCAAAACTCCTACACTTAAATAAGTACAAGATACCTAAAACTGCGCACCCAACCATTCCTTAGCCTCTACGAGACTTACTTTAATATTTACAGAAAATGTACCCTAACACAGACTCTTTTATTGGTTCATATCTGAACCTTGTGGTGGCAAATTCAGAGATCAATTTGGTATGAATTTAAAACATTGGCAAAGTACAAAAATATAGATCTACTAATCTAAATTGAAAAAAAAAATATTCTAAAACATAATTATCATATGATAAAAGAATTTGAAAAATTATATTTAAAAAAAACTTACCCCCACAAGGTTCAGACAGGTACAAGCACTAAACTTAATCCTATAACACAAATATTTAATCCGGTGGTCGATGCACTGTTTGTGGTAACTTATCACTTTCTTGTTTAACTTCTATAATACTTTTCACATCTTTGTCCCTGTGTTTCTCGTACCTTCTGTCATCTGAGCTTCTGTGTTCTTTTCTGTGGTCCTTATGTTCCCTCGATCTTTCCGACTTGTGGTGGGAAGACTTATGTCTTGATGAAGTTGAACGCCTTCTGTGGTGATCGAGACTCTTGTCCGACCTTTCTGACTTCTCGGTTCGGTTCTCAGATTTGTCATTCCGATTTTCCTTTTCTGTTCTATCCGACTTTTCTGATCTGTCGGATTTTTCTCGGACCTCTGCTGATTTTTCTGATCGACTCTTATCGTTATTCTCAGTTTTATCGACTTTATTTTCGGTCTTATCAGATCTGTCAGTTCTTTCTGTCTTTTCACATTTCACATCACTTTTATCCTTTTCTTTGTCGGATTTCTCTATCTTATCTTTGTCTTTTTCAGATTGACTTTCAGTTTTGTCAGTCCTCATTTCACTTTTATCAGTTCTGCTGTCATGTTTGTCAGATCGACTGTCAGATTTATGTCTATCACCCTCTTTATGTCTGTGCTTCTCATTCTTCTGCTCAGTCTTGTCATTTCTGTCATGCTTTTCGCTCCGCCTGTCTTTTTTGTCATCCGACTTATCCTTACTTTGGACCTCTAAACTCTTGCGATTTTCAGATATCTTTAAAGCAGATTTCTCTTTGAACTTGGCACTCAGTGCTCTCATTTCTATGACACCGAGTTTGTGTTTCGATGATTTGTTGGTTTCTGGAGAAAAAGATTTAATTTTAAAGTATTAATTCACGAAATGAAAACACGATTCCGATAAAAATAATCTTTACATAAATGTAAAATACCCTACTTGCATTTATTAGATATATTATGTTAAAAATAAATAGAATAGAATTTGTTTTTCAGTGTGATGAAATAATCGGTACAGTTATATAATCAAGGGACGCTTACCAGGGACAGCAGTGTTGACGGGGTCCGCCGGCGGCCGCTCGTCCGCGGGAGAGGACGCCTCCGACGACGGGTAATACTGCTTCAGTCTCAGGTGCCACGCTGTTGGAACAATATTAATATTTTGAATAAAATAGTTAAGTAATTTTTGAATGACCTCTCAACTATCCTGGAGGTAATGAAACAATCATTAAAAACATACAAGATACGCGCGAAAAACATAACCCTTATGCCAGTCGGGTAAAAAGAGATATAGTTTAAAAATAAAAAAGCCGAAAGTCACATGATTGATGAGTTAAATTATTTTTAAGCACGGTATTAAAGAAATGCTGAGTTTGCTAGATATCTTTTTGTATTGGTTTTCCTGGACATTTCCCCTGATAGTTCACAGACGTAGGTGACGGCGGAGACAGTGCGGAACTGGTGGATGATGTTGCAGGGCAGGAAGTAGATGTCGTCGGCGCACAGCGGCAGCCGCGAGTAGCGCTCGCCCTCGCGCCGCAGCTGGTTCAGCTTGGCCTCCAGCCGGTGGGGTGTAAGTGTGACTCACCAATGGAGGTGACGGCGGAGACGGTGCGGAACTGGTGGATGATGTTGCGGGGCAGGAAGTAGATGTCGTCGGCGCACAGCGGCAGCCGCGAGTAGCGCACGCCCTCGCGTCGCAGCTGGTTCAGCTTGGCCTCCTCCAACCTGCATGAATCACATACAATATTAGCGACAAATAAACTTAAATGATCCTACCGTGTGATATTTATTCCGTCTGAGAAATAAATGGCAATGTGGCAGACCAATTAGCGCCACAATCGCCTGAATCAAATACTTGAGCTTTGAGCCTTTGACACAAATACATTTGTGTATAGATGTAACAGAATATAACCTGTTGTGGGTATAAGTAGAAGCCTCAAAGGCAAATCTGGCTCAAAACTCAAGTATTTAAAAGTTGAAAAATCTTTAAAAAAACATGAAATTAGGTCACCCTACTGAGCGCGCGTAAATATCCGTACTTGACTCGCCTACGCGGGCGGCGGAAAGCAATCTTTAATTTACAAAAAGATTGATAACTTTATGTGTTTTCTAATGTAACACATAGAAAAACACAGCTATCTTTTACCAATTCCAAGCCTTTTTATGCTTTTACATGTGTATGTTGCACAATGACGTCACTCACCACGTGACGCACTGCGAGATGGGCGGCTCGTATAGGTCCAGCTGAAGCAGCTGCACCAGCTTGTTGAAGTCGGCCGCGTGGAACGCCACCACGTCCTTGGTGATGCGGCCACCCCCCGCATCCTCGCCGCACTGGATCGCCTTCAGCACGCCTGTTGTAATAAATATAAGCTAGGAATATGTACAACGGGCTGTCTTTGCCTTGGACACGGGCCTGGTCAAGTGAATACGCCGAGAATGACTTTAAAATAGAGCTTGTGGCTCTATTTGCCACAGTCCCTCGTATATTACGATGTGTGAATAATAATATCAACATGACTTGAAAAACTCCTCCGGTTTTTTCGTCGGTTAAAAATGACGGCGCTTGCCGACCCATCGCGCGCTATGCGTCACATTCCTCAATTAGCGGAATGAATCCACAACGAGGGTACTGACGGCGCTTTCCGCTTCATCGCGCGCGTTCAGTCACTGTCCTCACTGGCGTTATGCATTTGAAGCTGTACTGACCAACGGCGGCGGTGGTGATGCGGTCCAGGCCGTGGCCAACGTGGTCGGCGTGCGCGCGCGTGCGGTCCTCGAACAGGAACTCGCGCGCCTCACTCCACCGCGGCAGGTACTGCAGATTGCGCAGCTCGTTCATGCCAGTTCTGCGAATGAAACGAAAAAATGAAATGTAATAGGGATGTTGCCTAGTGTAGAATATTACATTTTTACAAATTTATTTTTATAATTGTTTAATAGACATATACATAAGTCTAAAAGAAATGGGTATTTACGTTGAGGCGATATTGCACATCCTCTTTCTCACAAAACGATTTGTTGCGTCACAAGCTGCTCCCGCCATACATTTTGTAATGACAAAAATATTATGGCGGAAGTAAGCCATGACGTCACAGGCCGACATATCGCTCTCTTTCTTATTGTAAATTAAAATTGTTTGTATCTTCGTTAATTTTCAAGATTTATGAAAATGGGTTCTAGATTGTTTTTTAACATGTTTTCTAACATCGAATTGACGAAAAAAAAATATTTTGGCAACATGCCTAATGCCTATTAATCGTGTATAAAAATATACGCATACTTACGGGCCATAAACTGCCTCTGTCGTTTTCCTGTTATCTTTGATTCAAATTAACTAACGTAAAGATTAAGCATTTTTTTTATCGAATTAACGTTGATACGACTAAAAAGATGATTTTTAGCCATTAACCAGATATTCGGCATGTTGGCTTTTAAATGCCGTCATTAAAGGCTCTACTGTGACGGGACTTTTTAAAAACAAGATTAAGGTACGTTACTGTAAGGAAGGTCAAGGTAAGCCCGTGATCTATGCCTTTATTTGCAATAAGCTAACCTTCTCTTCTTTATAGGACTCTTTCCAAGTTCCGCGGTAGGCACCAACTGCTCCCCGGGCCTGATCCATAAGATTGGTCCATCATTTGACTCCTGAGGTTCCATTTCAACGGCTGACATTGGTCCCCAAGGCATTGTCTAAAAAACATTTAGTTAATGTTAGTTATTCTATCGATATAAATGAGGGCGGTGGAACACTAAACCATCGGCTCCCGCGTGAACCGTGGTATAGTGTTGCACCGTCATTACGACTTACGTGTGAAATTGTATTAAACTTATATTTATCATGGTTTAGCCATAAGCAATAATATTTTTAAATGAATCTACTATCAAAAGATAGCATAGATAAGGTTATCTATGCTATCTTTTGATAGTAGATCTGTAGGTACAGAATTTAACACTACTATAACCTTTATTTGGTATTACTTATTCACGAAGAAAAAAAGAAACACAAGCATACATTAAAAAAATTATAGACAGTATAAAATAATATTTGATAAATTTCCTACACGTTTAGAGGTATTCTATACATCGCCCGGGTATTCTAGAGAGTACCGGATGATACAGATTGCATGTAAGCACAGAACTAATAATAATAAAATAAAATGTCTTTGTTTTATTATTAAGCAATACTGGTGACGCCGCATCAATAATCCATACTCCTTGCAAGTAATGTACACACAACAAACAACACAAACAATTTCCTGGCAAGAAATAATGAATCATGCCATAGCAATGAAAACGGACTGAGCTGAGAATATCGAATATGCTGTATTCTAGCAATATCTAAAGGCGCCTGTAGGCGGCGCGCTCCCGGTTCGTATATTATTTATATTTCATTATTATTAGTTGTGGCCGTAACAGTTATAAAACTTACAAGATTAAGGAACGGACACTCGGCCAGCATGCTGAGCATGTCGGGGAAGTAGCCCCCGACCTCCTCGTGCACGGTCCCCACTAGCGAGATCTGGTGCAGTGGCCCGCAGCGAAACGTGCCCGCCGCGTGCGTTTGTTGCACCTACAAATATACAGGGTGTTGTTTTATCCGAATATTTTATACAACATGAGGCCAGAACATTACGTAAGTAAAGCAAAAAAAAATATAACAAAAATAACATGGTTAACATTTACTGAAAAATCTTGCAACACATTATTGGATATCCTTGCACTGCCGTACGACGAGAGGCTTTGATAACTACGCCGCTTGGTATCGCCGCCCACCGGCCGTGTATGAATCAGCGTTTATTAAACTACAAAAATTGGGGGATAGAAGAGCAAATTACCGAAACAACAGTGTAGTTAGACAATCTTTATGAAAAAGAATAATTAATGACATCTTTCTGTTCTGGTAAATGTAAAATGTAAATGTGGTGATCCCAAGCTGGATGTTTTAGAATATAGATCAAGTTTAATAGTATGCTTTACCTGTTGATAATATCTACTGATCGTAGTCGTCTCTATGTCAGAGGCCCGAGCCAGCACCCCAGCCTTGACGGTGAGTGAGGGATGCTTCTCAGCCAAATACTGCAGCAGACAGGGGAAGCGGGCCGCCGCGCCGCGCACCACACCGCACACGAAGTTCGCCCACCCCTCACTATCTTCCGAGAATACCAGCTGAAAACATAAATTCAATTAAAGAAACTCACATAAAATATATTTTTGCTTAAATTAGTAGGTACAATCAGAAAAACATTTTGAAGAAAAGTTCAAAGGAATTTTAAATCTTCAAATTGGGGTTAAAAATTTCTATGCTTTTTTGCCTTACAGCTATACAGAATGTTCTTAAAACATATTTATTTCTAGGGTTGTATGGCAGTGTGAGATGGTCCATGTGTAGTGCGAGCTATCAGAAAATTTTAATCAAGTTATTTTGCTGTAAGTTATTAAATTTTTAGTATTATGCAAACTGTTATTACTTATGTAACATTGTACCCTAATGTTAGGTTAAATATTTCGTTCCGATAAAAACACAGCCTGTAGCCCACTTACGACATTACTGGTTTTATGGCTCAAGAGAAGTAATCTAAGTTTCTTTTATCGAAAATGAGCTAAAGAAACAGCAATAACATAAAAAAAATTAAGAAAATGATCTAAAGAAACTCTTAGAACATTTTACACATTCACCTTTAAGAATTCTTTGGCAAGTGCTTCCTGCTGGACCCTGCTCAGCATGTCGATGTCCTGCTGATTGAGATACACCACGCTGGCACCGCCGTTGGGGTGCGTGTCCACCTTCATTAGTCTGCAACATAATTTGTTTGTCATATTATCATTTTGTAATCTTCTGTAATGGCTTTTTATTTTTATTGATTGATGGTCAATGACAAAAATAAGGTATGTACGACGTAAGTCCATGTTTATAGTCTTGGCTTGTTTTGGTTAGTACATCAATACCAACGAAGATGCGTCAATGTATGTTGGAGCATACTTAGTTGCAACATTAAAAAAATGTATTCAAGAGTTTACCTGTGATACTTCAACCCCTTCAAGTCAATAGTCTGAGCAAGTGGTCCCCACATGGGGCCCGTCCTCTCCCTCCGACACTGTACTCCGATGGAGCATCGCTTGATGCGGGACCTCCGCCTGCACTGCTGGCAGCTGGAGTGGCGTGACGAGTGAGACGACCTGATGAATTAGGAAAAAAAAAAGGAAATTACATATTTTTTCCATTCTCCTTTTGTTAAATAATTATTCTGATCTATGGACTCACATTAGAAAATCAGTAAGTAACTAAGAGTTGATACCTATTAATCAAGTATATTTATAAAATAAATAATAAGATGGATAATTTGTTTACCTTTCTTTCTCTCTTTCCCTATCCTTGTCTCTATCCTTCTCCACATTCACAAGGTCTCTTTCAATCTTAACATCATTTTTCACTTCCATATCAATGTTTACTTTAGAATCTGTATTCACTTTAACACTTCTGCCTATAGCTGGGTAAAACTGGGGTGATGAAGATGAAGACCCTTCTTGTTTAATCTTGAATGGTAGCTCCAAGTTACCATAACATGGTAATTCCCTTCTCGGTGTGGACTGGAACTTGATAGTTCGTAAAGACATACTAACTTGAGTAGATAGACGTCTAGAATTTGAACTCTCCAGCAAAACATTGGCTCTTGATACTTTAGGATACTTGTATTTAGACATATTATGATGGAAATGAGCATTGATAATGCGGAGTTGATGTGACACTGACGAATATATCCTCTTTGTGATATCATCACATGGAACTGATTTTGATAGCTGTGTTTGCTTCCACGAAGCAGTAATACCACCAAACCAATCCAAAGGTTGATTGAGTTCTGTACATAAATCATGATGTCTGTAGAACAATAATGGGTTCTTTTCTGGTGTTGGTTTCTGCGAAATATGCAGTGTCATGATGGAAGTGTCACCGAATCCTCCAGAATCAAAAACTGGCCATATTCTACTTAGTTTTGCTGGTTTAGCATTTTCTCCCCATACGCATACTTCCTTGGACTCAATGCTGCGCTTGCGTTTTTTACCTGCAACAATAACAATTGATCTTAGGTTCATAATTTGTGAAGTAAAATCATAATCAAAGGAAATAAAATAAGTTTTGTAACATAAGAAAATAAAGGTGTTGCAAAATATATTTGCCTCATATCAAACTTTTTTTTATACATTCGGCTTTTAAACTTCATAACACTTTTATTCACATTTTAAATAGTGTACTTACCTAATAATAAAATTTCAAAAATTTGTAAATGGGTGATTCTATGTTAGAACATTTGACAAGGCAAAATGTTGGTTTTTTCATTAAACTCATATTATTACAATTATTGTACTATTTCTATATCATTTTTAAGAAGAAGAAGTACGGAAGAGCAAGTTGTTTTATCTTATACTATAAACAAGACAATCTTGTTTATGTATAATATATATAAACGGTATCTCAACAATGGCTACAAGTATTACCATGAAATTTAGTATGCAGGAAGTTTTGGGGGTGAAAAATAGATCTAGCTAGGTTTCATCCCTCGGAAACTGCACATTTTTAAGCTATTGATGTTCTTTCTTTAGTCGTGCCACAATACATCAATAATTTCAACTATGTTATGTCAGTCCGATTGGCAGTTTGGTATACGTACTATGTATATTTTTGCTTTGTTCGAAAATTCGGAATGTGGTGGGTTCGAATCCCTGTCAGATAATTTTTTTGTAATTCTTTGTTGTTTTTAAAATTTTCAAAACTCCCGAGCAAAGCCCGGTTACCCAGATACTTACTTTTTATATGGCCAGGGTAAAGAAATCGGCCAGGGTAGATAAATTAAGGTTAGTGAAAATCAGTCTAACATAATATATGGGAAGTGAAAAAGGTGAAAGTTACAAGACTAAGACCCGTATTAATAAAGTGTTCTTATCTCTAAGACAATTCTCAAGAAAGTACTTAAGATGTTGTTTTTATTAATATACCGTACTTAAGTACAGCTGTAGGTACGGCATATATAGGCAGTATCATGTGAGTGCGAAAATATTAATAAACGAGACTCGTTACTCAAGTACGCTGTCATTGCTGTCAAACTGTTACTTGAGACGCAGTTTCGTGAGTGCAGCAAACCTTGACTTGAGTACGGCTTGGGATACAGTACAATATTATTTGTTGTGTTTTTGGTTATGTTACAATTATGTAAATTAAAGTCTTTAACTTATGATTAAACAAACTCAGAATTTACACTACATACTACATACACACAAATTAAAGTTATAAATATTTTTTTTTGCAATCACAGTTGCAAAGGTTTTGCACCATTCTTCCAGTGTACTTAATAATTTAAAAATATCTAAAAATGTATTTATAGAAATATTTTCGATTTTATTTATTTATTTACATTAAATTAATTACCTATTTGATTTATATTATTAGCAATTAATACCAAAGATAAAAGTCAAAACAAAAGTGACTTGATTTGACACTTGACAGCAGAACTTTTTTTTCGCTGCCCAAACAACAATCCTCATTATATTATCCCACCCCTCCTACAATTCCTCGCCCTATCAACCTTAAATCTGTTCTGTGTTTTGTAACTACTCCTTTTACTGAAACTATATGTACATACCTATTAACAAAAGAAAACTGTGGTACTGACCCTAAATGTTTGTGTTTGTTCTAGGTTTTAGATGATACAACAGACTTCCTCCTGTACACCGTGCCCTTGTTTATTCATAAACCCCACTCATAAGGCAGAGTTTTCGTCAACACAACACATTGGTGAATCACTAAGGAGCTACTTTAAAGAATAAGAAGAACTTTTTTCAAATGGCAATGATCCGCATTCCATTTTACATATATGCTAGACAATAACAAATATTAATATCTACGTGAAAATTAATGAAAATCAGTTTTTTAATATAAAAAAATATAGACTAAACTTTTTTTGGTATTTATTTTATTAAATATTACATTATAAAAAAGAAATATTAGGATTCTTTTGTGCTGTTTTGAATATAGGAATCTTATTTTTATAATAATTGTAGTACAGAATGAAATTAACTGGGGGAAACTTTTCCTTAACAATACTACAAAATATTTAAGTTTGTGCTAAACAGTGTGTTAGATTTGGCAATGGATTTTCTTTATTACTTTTAAGAATCCATAAGAGATGTTGATACCTCTGAATATGTAGGACATTAGACTATACAGATTTGTTCCTAAAGGTGACAGAGGCTTGACTGGAATGAATGCTTAGTTTTTGTTTCATTCCATGTTCAGCAAACATAATATAGTATGCAATGATATAGAATCAAACATTCAATTTTTGTGTGTATTGGAGTTAACGTGACATCTGTCTCCTTAAAAATTTTTCGACTAAATGGTCAACATTTATTTTCTCATTCATTCAGAGTGGTAGTGAATGATCCCTGATGCTAACATCCATTATAGTTGGTTAGTTCAGTAATATCACATTGATAGCAACTAGTATTGAAAAAATACACTAAAAAAAACTTTTGATTAACTATTGAATGTCTACTTGTACTGACAAATTTCTGTCACCTTTGAAAGGTGTGGTAAAAATTTGTAAAGTTGTAAAGTGTTTGTAAAGTTGAGTTTGCTATTACTCTTTCTCTAGCAAAACGAAAATAAGTATTTTTGATATTAACTACCATTTTAGACTTTAGCTACCATACCCAGGTGAAATAAACTTCATGATGTTTAATATTTTTTCATATAAACATATTGTGTGAAATACATGTTTACTATGCATTTTACATTTCACAACATGAGAACCATTGGTAATAAATGCAGCAATTGTTTTTCAATTCTTTGTCCGTTGAACCTAATTGTTTGCTAAGGCGACTTTCAGACTATGCTATAATAAAATAGTATATACCTATATCTCATAGCACAATAATATCGCGCACCTTACATTGTTATGGACACGTTCACACTACTGTACTATATATATTATTGGCTTACTATACGCTATAAAATGATGTGATGAATATATCACAATATATTGCGCGCCGCCCACTTCCCCCTCCCTCACCCCCAACCGTCCCGCAAGACACAACCATACTGAGCTTGGTATATACTATAAATGCTTGCGATAATAGCGCGTAATGTGGATGACATGCTATATAGTATAGCATTAGGTCCTTCTTTGCTATACTATATAGCAAAATAGTATAGCGTAGTCTGAAATGAGCTTAAGCTTTTGCATTACCAAGTAATGTGATACCTATTGTTAGTTTTCATTTCAAGTCATTAGTGAGGCCTAGTACTGGGCAAAGGGCATTTTTTTTCAAAATAAGTCAATGAAAATCCTAATTCTTAAAAATTCTCTCTTTATTTAATTCATACAGTACATTTTTGTTTACTAAATAATTATTATAATAAAATTATTTCCATAGAATGAAATGGTATGAGTATTAAATGGTTTTAAAGTTAAATTACTATTTATTTCATAACAACAACCATTATCATTTTCACACTGTGTATCTCCAAATACAGACAGAGAAAGAGCTTTAAGTTGGACTTTATTAGGATTTTTACTCCTTAGATTGTGTTTCCGCTATCACTAGCATTATAATATGAGCCACATACACATATTGCTAGTGATGATAGATAACGGAAAGAATTGATAGTTGATGTACATAGTAGATCAACTGATCTAAATCAATAGGCTAGAGTAGTAAATTTTTTTATAGTACTCTTAAATATGAGTAACTTCTCAAAAGAAGCAGTACATAATATATCAAAAGTCAATATTTTTAAAGGTACAGCGAATTGTTTACAAAATTTCGCAGTCTCGTGAAAACGGTCCATACTAAAGTTGTACCTAGCTGTGATATGCCTAGTTTAAAGTATATGAAGTATACCGCCGCAGGAACATATTTGTAAATATCTTCAATATTTGTGCGTTCATACTTACCATAATGAATGTTTTTGTATTTGATGTAAGTAAACTAATAATGTAGTTTTGTTACTAATTTATCAAAATAAAATTAAACTTTTTTGTTCTTTTTAGATGTACATGTATCTTATTACTAACCTACACATAAAATATATTTTTTTTTTACATTTACCAAGTAGGTAGTAATGCCTCCATATATCTGTGAAACTAAATAGTGTAGTAGTGTGATATAGTCATCATGCCTATTATAAATGAATCATCTTGATATCATAACTTGATTTTTGGAGTTTGGACCAATGAAAATATGTTAAATTTTGGTTTGACATTTATAAGAAGACCATTTTGCTATACTAACATTATATTGAGACTACAGTGAAACTGTATTATTATAAGATTTAAATAGCAGAATCGACCTACAGATCCAATTTAATGTTTTTGTAAACAAAAAGACACTAAGCAACCAATTTAAATGTCATTTATTTTACAATGCAATAAAGAAAAAATACAATGACACATTAATTTGGTGGAATATAATATTTTTTTTACTTTCTTGACAAAAATATTAAATTGGATCTGAACATAGTAAAGAGAGGCAATGATAATGATGGGCCCACGGCCCATTTTAATATTATTGAGTACAGTACAACTATGTTGATAAAGTCCCTCAACAATAATTGTTTATCTATGAAAATTACAGATAATGTATGAAAACGACTATTCTCTAAAGACACAGGAACATGGTTGTAATGTCGAATGGGAAACATGCAGTTTTTTTTGTTTTTGTTTTTATTGGCTTTTCGATAAGTACATGATAAGCCAGGAAATATTGTATTTGCAATGGCATATCTATAATCAACCGTTGACGTAATACAGTCATCACAAAAGTGAGATCGTTGGAGAGCATTAAAACACCCTATACAAAAAAAAACTACAAGGGCTCCTTGTGTATTATGGAACCCCAATGATGCATGACTGAAGTCACAGCAGTTGAAAATTTTTAGTAACTTAAATACAGTGTTATTATATATACCAGTTTTAACAAAAAATGACACAAATAACATAAGGATTTGATGTCATTTTCGTTTTCCAATCATAGCAAAAACAATCACCTTTTTTTAGTCCTGTAACTTTTTAATTTAACAACTTACTATTGTACTTTTTGCATTTTTTGGTCCATATTTATATTGCCTTTCAGAAGATATATTAAGAATGTTGGTTATTTAAAACAAATGCATGTTCCCACTTGAATGTACCAAATTATTTTGATATGTTATGCATCTTTGATATATATTAGCAACTCATCTAAATAATTTGTATGATAAGGTACTATTGACAAGCTAATACAAATTTAAGCATCTGTAGTAAGTATTTGTATGCTTATCAAGTATCTTATAGCATCTTTATAGCTTTACTTATCAAAGCTTTGGGACTTAACACATCCTTCCGCTTGTGACTGTACTTTACAGAATAAGTCACTTGAGTGATCAGCATAAAATTGAGGATACTCTCTGCAATATGCTGATCTCATAAGGTCTTAATTTCACCAAAATTGTAACTCAATGACATTGGTCTCTTAACAAATTTACGCCACTGTCTATTATACTTGAAAGGTCTTGAAAGGCCCATAACATCAAAAAGTCAAGGCTATGGATTGATGCTGTTGCAATGTAGGTAATTAGAAAGTATGGCGAGGAATAAAAAAACATGAGAAATGTGTAAATATTATGATATAGGGGCAGCAGGAAACACCTCCTTAACAGTAGTTAAAATAAAAGTAGCACCAATTTTGCTTCAAATGTTTATAAACAGTAATGACCTCCATTACAATGATGTAACATAAAAAATGATAGGTTAGCTGTTTTCCCACCAAAATTCGCCGACTATATCAAATTCTATAATATATAATAGTTGATATGCACACTGTTAATAGAAGATATAGTAAGGCGAATAAATCTTACCTTTTAGATCTGAAGCTGGTACATGTTCAATATTTGTTGGCACACTTGGATCGTATCCCAATTTCGAAAGTTTTCGATAGTCATGAGTCATCCGTCGGCGTTTTATGTTATCACCGACATCAGAATTACCACTTTTATTGCAACTATCGTCCACTAAATCGCGATTTTCACCGTCTTTAACGTGGGATTCACTAGAATCATCCGACGCCATTGTTTCGTGACAAAATGTGGAACGTAGGGTTAAAACTGAGTAATAGTCAATGAAACTTTAATGACAACAAATATATTAACATCACAAGCATTAAAACTTCACTATATCTACTGTACCATTAGAAAATTATTGATATTCAATAAAAAAACAAGCCGAGACGCCATTTAGTCGCAATCTCACACTTTTTACTCATACCCATAGATAATACAGTATATACATCTCATGTATACCTATGTACCTACTTCTTTTATTTGCAATTTGCACAGGCCACAGACACAAAAATCCTACAGCTAGTGAATATACCTACCTAGTATGATATAATATTATGATAACGAAATTGTTAAAATGTTATCTGTTTAAGCTACATGTTATTATATTGTCATATTATATTTAATTACAAAATGATAATTAAAAATTAAATTATTATTAATTCATACATTACCTAAGAAGCGTCATCTAGTGTCGTAATTATAAACCTATCTAAATTCATGAGGCAAGTATATGTCAATAAAGTGTCAATAGTATCCACCAGATGTCACGTTTAGCACCAAATTACGTAAAAAATGTAATAAGTATTTTAATAATTAGTAAATAATTATAGTTGTAACCAACATACGTTGTTCTGTCTGAGATATAACCGGGATTAAATAAAGGTATATAATTAATCTTGCGAACAAAAAATAAGTCGGCGACTGCTCATCAGCATTCAGTATTACTGAATTTGGTAGCGAAACGTATTATAACGTATATAATTTGGTAGTAACGAAATGTTGGCGACTAAATTACTAAACTAGCGAAAACACTGGCGAAAGAAATACAAAAATCGACAGATAAAAGGTGACGAAACTCAATCCAAACTGGCACAGAAATTTATAAGTTGATGACTTAATTTACGAGTTGGCGACCATTAAACGATGTAAGCAGCTATAAAACCAGATTGGGTTGATAAATTAATGGCTGCTAAAAATTCAATTTACAGGCTACGGAAAATGAAATTTTTGGATACTGTTGGAAGTAGTTGTTAGTATGGGTGTCGTTTTTAAGGTTTTTGGGGGTGCTAAATAATATAAAAATTTAATCCATTTTGATAATCCAAAATGGCGTACAAATTTTTATTTTAAATTAATATGAGTGTCATTTTCCAGGTTTCTGGGGGTGCTGATTTCAAAATTGTCTTCCAATTTCAATTTCCATGATTCCAAATGGAGAATTTTCATTCTTCTTAAAAATGACATGAGTAGGTACCTACTAATTTAAAAGTTTTTGGGAAAGCTGATTAGGATTGATGATTATTATCACAGTCTGTTATGTAGATACCAGCTATGTTAAAACTATAAAATTTTTTGGGAATTTCAAAAAAATTCGCTTATCATAAAGTAAAAAAAGTGGTTACTTGGGGGAGGAAATTTTTATTCCTTTTTCAGTAGGATGCACAGTTTCCGAGATAGAAGCGATTATAAAAAATTGCAATGCTCTACTTTGAGATATGAACGATGAATAAAACTATACAAATGTTGGACATTTCAGGATTTTCAAATTTCTTTTTCTCCCATCATGTAGAAAACATTTGTTTGCTAGATTACTAAGGGGGAGTAAATTTTCATATATTTATCAGTAGAATACACCGTTTCCGAGATAGAAGCGATTTTAGAAAAATAATATGGCAATGCTCTACTTTAGGATAGGAGCGATGTATAAAACTATAGAAATTTTGAAAAATTCTGGATTTTCAAATTTCGTTTTCTCCCAATAAGAAGAACATATGTGATTACGGAATTACTAAGGGGGAGGAAATTTTCATTTTTTTTCAGTAGGTTTCACCGTTTTCGAGATAGAAGCGATTATAGAAAAAATATATGGCAATGCTCTAATTTAAGGTAGGAGCGATGTATAAAGCTATAGAAATGTTGGAATATATTCAGGATTTTCAAATTTCTTTTTCTCCCATCGTGGAGAAAATATGTGGTTGCAGGGATAAGGTGGAGCAAATTTTCATAAGTTTTTCAGCTTTTATTTCGCACCGTTTCCGAGATTGAAAAATTGTACAGAAATTAAAATACATCTGCACTTAGAAATTTCAAAATTAATGTTTTTTTTTTGTAATTAACGTCCCCTTAAGCCTAGAAAAGGACACCTAGATACATTTTGTTCAATAATAATCTTTGAATTTTAAAATGGATATCATTTTTGTATAACTCTCCCCGCACCGATTTCAGTGACGGTGGCCGGTTTCATTGACACCAGGCCAGTTACGCAGGAGTAATTTTATAGTACCCAAAATGTGCGCAGTACACAAGAGCACTCTCTCTTCCTTTACTCCTAGTTTTTACATGCCTATCCGACGCATGGATCATCTTTCTTGTCAGACAATCAGGTGATCAGCCTGCATTGTCCTAACGAAACTTGGAAACAAAATTTTTTGTTGCTCCAATGCGGGAATTAAAGACAAACAAAGAAAACAAAGAAAAATTAAAAATGGGAATTTCGTACGCTCCTTTATGTTTTTTTTTTGTGCACTCTATGTGTTTTGAATGGAAAAAATGGGAAAATACATGTGCCTATTCTTAAATTTAATGTGTACTCTCAAATTGTCACCAAGATGGTTATTTGTTCGCCAAAATAATATATGTCTATAGTTTGGAATATTCAGTAAACAAATCTGGTATTATTTAGTCGCCAGATTCGGAATTTTTTGTTCCTTAAATTCTTTCGCCAACTTGGTAGTTTAGTATTCCATTATTGGTTTTCTCACACCCAAAATTTGATTGTTTTGTCGCAATTTTAAATACGTGGCTTAATTAAATAACTACATATTGTATTACCTACATCTATAACTACACCAACCTACACCTACTACCAAGTCTACGAACACCTACAACCTAGTAGGTACCTACTACCTACATATTATAATATACTACCTCCACCTACCCCTACAACCTAACCAAGGTATAGGTGATGCGTTTCATGCATCACGTACCTTGGTGGAGTTATCGACAGCTGAGGGTTGAAGAATATTACAGTGCTAATTTTGCTACTAAACAATGAGGATTGGTGTTAGTAGGGTGAAAATTGAGGGTTGTATCAGAACATTAAGTATTTTAAATAGCAAATTAAAAAAGTGGGCCACTGTATAATTAGGGTTCCGTAATACCAAGCACCCTTTTAGTTTCGCTCTGTCCGTCCGACCGTCTGTTTGTCTGCGCTTCTAGCTTCTGTAATTATGAATATAAATGGATGAAGTTTGGTATAGTTATAGATTGTGTATAGATCTAAGTTTTGGAATCATAAAATAAAAATAATTGTATATTTTAGGGGTCTCCAATTTTCCATACATGTGAATTGGGGATTAAAAATATTTTTTCACTCTACCCCATCATATGGGGTATCGATGAAAAGGTTTTTTAAAATTAAGGCAAGATTTTATACATGACTTTTTTAGAAAGTGGACCATTTTCATATAATTGGCCTCCAAAGTGGTTTATAAGTTGGTCACCCCCCTGGAATATCAAAACTATAGAAGATAGAAACTTGTAAGTTACCATGCTGGTAGATCATGCTAAAAACTCTCTAGGGAAATTATTTTGAGCGAAATCAGACAATAGCTTGTGAAGTGATTCTAAATAGAAAACCTATTGCAGTTGATAGTTTACGGAACCCTCCTTAGACCTGTTGGTAATAAACCTAACCAAGAGCATGTGAGTCATGCTCTTGGTTAGGTTTATTATCCTTCTTCCGTGGGCCACCCTTCTCACTTACGGGTATGAAAAATAGATTACAACCCTTATTTACAACCTATTCTCTTACCTACATCTGCAAAATTTCATATAAATCGGTTAAGCCGTTACGGAGGAGTTCTCTCTAACAAATAATATGACAAGAGAATTTTATAATAAAAAAAATTGACGCTGAGACTATACAAAGATCTGGAAGCTGTCGGGCCCGGCAAAATTCAGAGCAGTGAAAAAAGAACTCTGCACTAATACAATTATAGAGTTGAAAATGGATAGAGGTGTAAACTAACCAAAGAAGCGTACCCGTATGTATTCGTTACTATAACAATTAACACTCGTTACGTTACTCGTTACTTCTGATACCTCATAACATGCTATGTTAATGTTATGTTAGACAAAGAATCAAGTCGTATTGCGTACGCGTTTAGTGTGATGTCGCGGTGTCGGTCGCAACATTCGTAATTTGTAGAAAACATACTTATGGCATTACATACCAAGCTACGTAAGGTGCATTTTTTTTACTTCGGACCAAACTTGTGTTATTCAAAATTTAGTTTTATTAAATAAGTAAATTGTAGACAAGTGAACTGTTGACGAAATCTACTGAATTTGTCAAGGATTTATTATTTTGAAAATTTTAACCGTGAGCTTACGTTATATGATATAATATCACAATAACAATCCATTATGCATAAATTATTATGACAGTGACATCAATTCTATTCCGTGTTTGTAACGTACCTACGTTTTTAAATTCACCGAATTTGCTAGCGCATGCTTAAAACATACAATCAGCAAATGTTTCAATACACGCATCAACGCTACTTGTGTGAACTGAAACAGTGTAGGTACCTACTGTAGGGGCTGTATTATTCCACAGGGATTCAACCGCCGGCTCAGATTAGACTCGAAGATAGCAAGGTTACACCGATTTGGGCAGAGCCGAGGCGATAATAAAACACTATTTGAGGAGAACGATTTTCACTTTTTTTGTTTAGCTTACCTGGCTCATGGCAATACCGTATAGAGAGCCCTGCCCGTACCGCCCGTACGCCTCTTTCGGGCTGATTTGCTATCTCACTTTTACCTCTCTATACGGCTATTTTCCATAATTTTCCCTATTTTTCATGAGCCAGGTGAAGCAAAACGCGTTGTGTGAAATACTTTATTGTTATGAACATATACATAAACCCTTATATACTAGAAAACTTATTCTATAGAAAAGTTATTTACATCTTAAAGTTTACCTTATATGAAATGTTCTACATTTTTACCGTTATTTTCGTAATAATTTTTTAACCATTTATTCTATAACCTTAATCATTATACTACACGTTAGGTACTATATTTATTGATGTAAGTCAAAAGAAGCTACGTTAAAATTAGCTTTAGTTAAAAATATATAAGCAAAATAACCTGCACTTGATAAAACATCATTTTAACACGACTTTTACACACTGATGCCATATAAATCTATACATATAGTCACTGAGTATTCACTATTATAGTTTTATGTACTGTTTTAAATCACTCGTTTATCGTTCATATTTAAATTCACTTATGTATTACGTTACGAGGCCGCTGTCCTTAACATCCTCCCCCCGGCGCAGTAGCCAGAATCTACGCAGCCTCCTCAGGTGACTGCGGGCTCGCTGGTCCCACCGTGGACTGCTCCGGTGACTGCGAGCTGCTCGCTGTAGGCTGGTGCGGAGGCAACTGCGGGCCGTTCGCGCCCGCCGCAGACTGCTCCGGCGACTGCGAGCCGTTCGGGCTCGCTGCGGGCCGCTCCGGCGACTGCGAGCTGTCCGTGCTCGCTGTAGGCTGCTCCGATGCTCGTTCCGCGCCCGGTGCCGTCCCCGGCGTCGTCTGCTCCGCTCCCGGCTCCGTCTGCTCCGCCAGCGGTCGCAACTGCGACTGCGGCGCCTCCTCCAGCACCGCCGACTTCTCGTTCAGCGTGGCTAACGGTTTTCACCGACCTCACCATCCTTTCCCAGGCACCTCCTTGACTCAGCGCCCTGGGCGGTGTAAACTTCCACTGCATTCGATGAGTGAGGCCCAGCTGAGCCATAGCCGGCGCCCACTCGGCGTACGCCGCTTTACATGACTTTGAATTGTCGCTGTACATGACTGACGGCCATCCTCGCCGCGCAGCCATTCTTCTCATAGCCATCAGTGCAGAGTCCGTCGACAGCGAAGCCACCAGCTCCAGGTGGACCGCCCACGTCGTCAGATATGTAAAGAGAGCTCCCCACCTCTTCTCATGATGATCGGATGTCGGCCGATGATGACCGTCATCGGGCCGAAACAGTCGAGACCACTGTACGAAAATGGTCTCTGGAACGCCCCCAGGCGCTCGGCTGGCAGGTCTCCAGTTGGCGGGGTCCTCGGGTGTGCCCGTCGTAACCGACAGAACGCACATCTGTTCATGATAGTACGCACCGTTGGCCGCAGCTTCAATATCCAGAACTTCTGACTGAGGTCGTTCACGACTCTCTCGCGGCTCCCGTGTCCCGCTCTGGCGTGCTCCCTTGCCACCAGTAACCTTGTGAAGTGATGTCTTCCATCCAGGATGATAGGGTTTTTCATCTCTGCCGGCACCTGAGCTGCTTTGATCCTTCCGTCTAGTACGAGCAGCCCGTCCTTGTAGTTGAGCCGGTACAAGGAGCTCCATCTAGGCACCGTCTTGCCACTTGCCATCTTCTCGATTTCTTGTGCGAAGCTGTCTCGTTGTGATTTTTGATACCACAACCTCTCGGCCCTCTCCAGGTGTCGTACGTCGAGGTGGGCCCGACGATCTCGGCACTTCTCGACGAACAGCAAGAACATCGCCGTACATCTTATGAGGCGCTCGAAGTTCGAAAAGCGCGTCACATCTGGTAGACAGCTCAGCTCGCTCGCCTCCGTGGTGTGGAAGGCGACGTATTCTTCATGATTTTTAATTCTAGCGGGACTCTCCGCGGGCCACTCGTTCATAGACCTGCGCAGGAAGTCCGGCCCCTGGAACCAAGGGTCCTCGTCGCTCTTCGGAACATAACCCGTTCTGGTGGCTAAGTCGGCGACGTTGCTCTTCGTGCTCACCCATCTCCACTGGTGAACAGACGTCAGCTCGGCGATCTCCCCTGTCCGATGTGCGACGTACGGTGTGTATTTTCGGCTGCCGTTCTGTATCCAACACAGAACTACTTGTGCGTCGATTAAGTAGAAAACCGTGTCCGTTTTCCACCTGTGTTCTGCCGCGACGGCGTTTCCCAGCCTTGCCCCGACCAGGGCAGCCTGTAGCTCCATCCTTGGTATTGTTTGTGCCTTCAGCGGCGCCACCTTAGCCTTGGCGGCGGCCAACACGACTCGTACTTCCCCATTTTCTTGTTCCAACCTCCAATAGACGGCTGCGGCGTATGCGTCCTTACTCGCGTCGCAGGAATACGTGCAGCTGCCGGCTTCTTGTCGGGCCCCCGTTGTAACTCCGGGGTAGCTCGAGCTGACTGATGTACTCCATGTCGGTCAGCCAACGGGCGAAGTCTTGGCTGACTCAGCGGGCAGCGACTCGTTCCAGTCTAGCTTCTGATGCCACAAGCCTTGTAGGATGACTTTGGCGGTGATCGTGTAGCATCTCAGCAGTCCCAGCGGGTCGTAGATGCTCATCACCCTACTAAGGGCCTCTCTCTTCGTTGGTGCGCGCTGTAGCTCGCGAACCTCCTTGTGGACTCTGGATAGCGACGTGTTGAATTTTAGTTTGTCGCCTCGGGAGTCCCACAGCATGCCCAGGGTCTTCTGCTCGTCTTTGGTGTGTAGTGTTCTCGGCCAGGCGGTCTTCAGGCAGTCCCTCTAGCACCCTCCGGTTGTTGCTCATCCAGCCTCTTAAGTGGAAGCCACCTTTCCTATGTATCTGGTCCACTTGTTCCACGATCTGCATGGCCTTCTCGTGGTCTGGATAGCTGTCTACGTAGTCATCCATGTAATGGGCTTCGGTGATAGCGCGATGGGCTTCGGGATGCGATTTGGCGAATTCTTCTGCGTTTCGATTCCGGGCTGAGTGTGCCAGGAACGGTGAACACGATGCTCCGAAGATCATTACCACCATCTTGTATGCGGACGGCGGCTCGCCTTCGTCTTCTCTCCACAGGAACAGCTGGGCCGGTTGGTCTTCTTTTCTGACCTTGACACGAAGGAACATCTTCTCTATATCGGCCTTTACAGCGACGGCTTCCTCTCTGAACCGGAACAGTATCTTCGGCAGTGAGGTCAGAAGGTCAGGCCCTTCTAACAAGTGATCGTTGAGGCTCACGCCGTTTGTCCTCGCCGCTGCGTCGAAAACCAGTCGCAACATGCCCGGCTTATTTGAGTTTTTAACCGCGAAGTGCGGCAGGTACCATGTGATGTCACTTCCGGCCTCTGTCCCGTCGCATTTTTCCGCATATCCCTTGCTTATGAGATTCTTCATCTGCCCATGATACTGCGCCTCGTCCAGGGGGTTCTTCTTGAGCTTGTGTTCTAAGTTCTTGAGCCTCTTTAGCGCATGGTTGTAGCTAAGAGGTAGCTTGACGCCATTCGTGCGCCACAGAAGTCCCACTTCGAATCGACCGTCTTCCGTTCGTTTGGCCGTTCTGCCAAAGAGGTCGATGGCTCGCTGCTCCTCGTTACTCAGCTTAGCCTTGGACGCTATTCCTAGTGTGTTTATTTCGAATTGTTTCTTCACCATTTCCCCCAGTCGTTCGCCTCGGGTCTCGATCGTAGACACGTGCAGGATGTTCTCGTGTTCTTCCTGCTTTATGAGGCGTCTGGGGATGCTTCCATGGATTACCCAGCCGAGCTTCGTCTTCGAGGCTGCAGGCTGGTTTCTCTTGCCGATCCTCAGCTCCCTGGATACTATGAGCTGCCATTTGTCCGTGCCGATGACGTTGACGGCACGTTGAGAAGTTGACGTTGAGAAGTTGGGGTTTTTTTGTCTTCATAGCATATCTCTTCGTTCTTGAGATCACGCTGGTGAGCAAGTCGGAACAGTGATTCCGGGACGGATTGAGTGAGTAGGTTCAATCCGTTCACGTTTCTCGCAGTGACGTCATATCTGGTACCGTCGTGACCCCGTACGCCAAGTTCTACGAGTCGGCTTTCTTCTTCCCTTCTCTCGGCATTGATCCCATGCATTCTCAGTACCTTCGGTGGGCCGTCTGCGCCGATAGCCTTCGCGACGTCTTCATCCAGTAGTCTCACTGTCGAGCCCTCGTCGAACAGCGCGAAGATATCCGCTTCGCCCCGTCGAGCGACGACTTGAATTCTTCTCATCTTAAGTTTCACCGCGCGGTCGGAGGTGACCGATGCGGTAATCACGGCGTCCTCTATCTGTGGGGCGCCACCGGACCTGTCTTCGTGCAGCAGCGCGTGATGAGGCAAGTTGCAGCCCTTCACGCCGCACGGCTTCGCTCTGCAGTTGTATCTACTGTGCCTGCTTCGTATGCACCGGAAACACAGCCCTTCCATTTTGACTGTATCCCATCTCTTCTGCATGCTCAGTTTCTTGAAAGCAGCACAGCGAAACAGAGCGTAATCTTCGGCACATAATGAGCACTTCGTTGACTCTTCACATATTCTATTTGGCTGGCTGTGACTCGGCGAATCCCTGCCCTCGTCTGCTATCGCGAAGACTGGCCTTCTTGTTCGGGTTTCGTTCTTGTTAGGAGGTGGGCGCGCAGCGCCCTGTCCGCTTCTCTCATTAAGAATTCAGAGAGAAGGACGACATCGGGCTCGTTCCTGAAGCGCAACGTCTCTTCTGCGTAGTCGTACCACTTGCTCTTCTCGTATGGGCTGAGCTTCTCCAGGATGTCTCTCGTGAGCAACGGGTTAAAGAGGTACCCGTGCCTCAGCTTCCTCAGGATGGCTACCATGTTCTGAATCTTCACTGCAAATTGGTTGAGTTCTGCCGCCGAACCTCCGAGCCTCGGTATCTTCTTCAGGTCTTCCATCATGCGATCGACCATAACCTCGGGTCGACTGAAGCATTGTTCCAAGGTCTTCATAATTTGTTCGAGCGGCGTCGCGACGCTCAGCAGTGGTGCCACGGCTTCTCTTGCTTCTCCCCGTAGGCAGCTTCTCAGTCGAGCTAAGTTCTCGATCGGCTTGAGTTTGTAGAACGCAGTGGTGTATTCCATGGCTGCTTTGAATTGCAACCATTCGGTGGGAGCGGTTAGCCCTAGACGTGGGCAGTGTGGGTGAGCGTGGGCGGCGTTGCTGCGGCCACTCGAACTTCGTCTTCTGGGCTCCCTTCAGTGGCATGTCTTCTGGCTTCGGCGTCTCTCTTTCTTCCATTGATACTCTTGCCCTTACTGCTCTTGTCTAGCCTCTTCGGGTTCGGGACCCTGTTCGCTTAGCCAGGCTCGGACACGTTGTTCCACCTGTTCTGATGGCTCGTCGTCGTCGGGGCTGCTACCATCATCTGCAGAGGCGACGTCAGCGGCGAGCTTCTTCTTTATAAGTTCTGCTTCGATCTGCAGTTCCTTCTTACGAAGAGCGGCGAGTTTCTCCTCCGCCTCGTAATGCATACGCGCGACGACACTTGCTGTCGATCGACGCGATCTAATTGAAATAGCCTTCTTTCTGGCTAGGGTTTGTACTTCCGAGGGTGCAGGTGCCTTGCTGGTACCTGGTCTCGGTTTCAAAATAGTTTGAAGCAGATCCGCTCTTCCCTCGGTCGGCGGCGGCTGGCTCGTAGCGGCAGCGGACGGCGATCGTGGCGGATCCGGAAATCTACATGATTGCTGCTGGTTCTCCTCGGCCCCACTCTGACTTCTGGTCATAACCATCTTCAAATGTTAAGTTAATCTTCAAATGTTAATCTTCAATGTTAATCTTCAATGTTAATTCCCTTTTAAGAATCTTCGGGAGGTTTTTCCTGTGAAAAATCTGCGAATCCGTGCTTCCGTTCGCAGCGGTGTATCCTTGTATCCCCGAGTCCGATCTTCTGAGTCCAATCTAATCCCTGGCGTTCATTCCCGTTGATAAATCTTGATAAAATTTCCAATGTTCTGACTTGATAAAATTCTTCTGTCCAATGTTCAGTAAAAATTTCTATCTTGAGTCTTCGGAAATTTTTCTATGTCCAAAACAGTTGTTCCAATTTTTTCTAAGTGCCGTCTTCGTTATTTTCCACTTTATATGAACTTCGAATATTTCTTCGATCTTGATATTCGGCTCGCCAAAGGACCACGCACTACTGTAGGGGACTGTATTATTCCACAGGGATTCAACCGCCGGCTCAGATTAGACTCGAAGATAGCAAGGTTACACCGATTTGGGCAGAGCCGGGGCGATAATAAAACACTATTTGAGGAGAACGATTTTCACTTTTTTTGTTTAGCTTACCTGGCTCATGGCAATGCCGTTTAGAGAGCCCTGCGTACGCCTACGCACGCCGTACGCCTCTTTCGGGCTGATTTGCTATCTCACTTTTACCTCTCTATACGGCTATTTTCCATAATTTTCCCTATTTTTCATGAGCCAGGTGAAGCAAAACGGGTTGTGTGAAATACTTTATTGTTATGACCATATACATAAACCCTTATATACTAGAAATCTTATTCTATAGAAAAGTTATTTACATCTTAAAGTTTACCTTATATGAAATGTTCTACATTTTTACCGTTATTTTCGTAATAATTTTTTAACCATTTATTCTATAACCTTAATCATTATACTACACGTTAGGTACTATGTTTATTCATGTAAGTCAAAAGAAGCTACGTTAAAATTAGCTTTAGTTAAAAATATTATATAAGCAAAATAACCTGCACTTGATAAAACACCATTTTAACACGACTTTTACACACTGATGCCATATAAATCTATACATATAGTCACTGAGTATTCACTATTATAGTTTTATGTACTGTTTTAAATCACTCGTTTATCGTTCATATTTAAATTTACTTATGTATTACGTTACGAGGCCGCTGTCCTTAACACCTACTATACTACGAAAAATGCGAGTAACGAAATGTATTCGTTTACTCGGTACTAGATGGCGCATCCGTTACTCAGTACCGAATACATCCGGTTTGCTATAGCTCTAAAAATGGAAATGTCGAGTGTCGAGCTGTCATAATACATACATGTATGTCATAATATATTAGCTCCACACATGTGTGTTTGATTTTCAGCTCTACTGTATTAGCGCAGAGTTCTATTTTCAGTCCTCTGAATTTTCCCCGGCCAATCGGATTCCGAAACAAATAGTCCCAGCCTTAGATTAGCCGAACCTGCATCGACTGTCACCTGCAATCAGCAATGTAAATAATTAGGCAACATGGTGAGTTTGCTGGTTGTAGAATGTGGGGTTTTTAAGTTCATGACACTACATGGACCCAACTTAAACGGCGCGCCGCCTGGTGGCAGAAAAAGTGTCTAAAATTCTTATGAACATTATTTCGATACCACTTTAGCCACCTGATGACGCTTTATGTGTGTCCGGTTGAAAGGCCCCCTAGTTGAAAAAACCTTCAACCAATATAAAAATATAATAGCCTAGTATCTACTTACTACCTACATAATACCTAATAGTTTGGTTATTTATCTCGCGTATCGCAAACTGATAACAGGGATTAAGTACCATCCTTCAGGGAAATAGATAATAATCAAAACATAAAAACTATAACCCTACTATCGCACAAATACTTGCTTAATAGCATAAGTATCACGAAACTACTGAAAAAACAAAAAAAAAAGTACCAAGTAAAAGTCCAAAAAAAGAAACTTTTGTTTCAAAAGTTGCTTAGGCGCTACGATGAAACATAATGTGTTTGTATGTAGCGCCTACATACACACATCCTCACTTAATATTATAAATGTGAAAGCGTGGATGTTTGTTAGTCTTTCACGCAAAAACTACTGAACGAATTTCGATGAAATTCGGTATGGTAGTAGTTTAGACTCTGGATTAAAACATAGGCTACTTTTTATCCCGAAAAAGTTATGTTCCCGAGGGATACTATATTTACGCGGGCGGAGCCGCGAGCAACAGCTAGTAACATATATAGACTGCCAAAATTACCCTTCCTTTTGGCTTCAGGCTGTGACTGAAAGTGATCCGTTCAGGAACATAGTAAATTGTATACTCAGGTTCTTATAAGCAAAGTGCAGTTTTTCAATGTTTGATCTATTGTAATCTCCGATTGCTTTAAAATACATTTCTCTCGGGTGGGTGAGACATCATCATACAACATCATAGAGAAGAGCGACATCTATTAAGTTTGCTTATTGCTACAACAGTTAAGGCAGCCACAGACGAGAGGCCAATCGTTTCAGTTAGAACTGACGCCTGAACGGATTCGAGCCCATACACGGAAAAAATCGCATCCGACCCAACTGACGTCAGTTCGGCCTGAACGGATTCGAGCACACACACGACACGATTTTGCATCCGTTCAGGCCGAACTGAAGGCAGACCGGACCATGTATGGGCCCCTTTACACTTAGATCTACATCACGCTATGTAACGCAAAGTACTCTGGCCGCTAGCGTAGACACATTCGAAAAATTCATTGTACTGCGAAGTTAAGCGAGTACTCGGAAATATTCGAATTGTTATTTTTTAAAATTTGTAAAATTTTTAATTATTATTAATATTGCTATACCGAGAGCCGCGGCCGCATTTGGTACTACGTCTCGCAAATGACGACCACTGCTGAAGTGTTGTACACTGTAATTCTTCTCCAGCTTGACTTCTTCACTCTTATCGTATTGTAAGTCAAGTGTGACCTCCACTTGCCTTCTTAGTTTTTACTACCTAATAGGTATTGTGTTACTTGTGTAGGAACTAAGAACTAGGAATTAATCATTAATGTCTACCGAATTATTTTTGGGCATGTATTTAAACTTGCGGCTTAACAATCAAATTTTGGATGAGAAAAAACCGAATATGGAATACTAAATTACCAAGTTGGCGAAAGAATGTAAGGAACAAAAAATTCAAAATCTGGCGACTAATTGATACCAGTTTTGTTCACTGAATATTCCAAACTGGCAGACAGATATTATTTTGACGAACAAATAACCGTCTTGGCAACAATTTGAGAGTACACATTTGATTTTAGAATAGGCACATATATTTCCCCTGACGTAGGTAATTTAAAAAACAGAATAAGCAGCAAAACGAGCGAATATACAAAAAACGTAAAGGAGCAAAATTCCCATTTTTAATTTTTCTGATTGATTACAAAAATTCATACATTTTGAAATTTCAAAACGGCGACTATTTATGAATGATTGAATATTCTTTATTGCGTTCATACTGTATAACAAAGAAACTTAAAATTACGAAAACTTAACTACTTAGTACAAACACAAAGGGCGGCTTTATTGCTAGGCAGCAATTTTTCCTAAGCAGCTTGCAGCAACCCAATTATTTACATACTTGGGAAACAAATATAACTAATTATATTGAAAAATTCAAATTAATACTACATTAATATTCTTACAAGCTATGAATCTAAAAAAAATACACAAATACATACACACATAAACTTATCAAACATATATTATATATATAATAATAATATATTAAAACTATACTATAAAATTTCTCATTGGATCGAAAGACGAATTTATCTTTAAGGTAAGAAGGTGTTCTTGGATCAAAGAGTATATAGTACAGAAAAGAGAGCACTCGAGAGTCTCGCCTAAGGCGTATAGGTAGCCAAGAAAGCCTAGAACGATACTCTGATACGTAGTTACATTTTCTCAAACTGAAGACAAAGCGGATTGCTAAATTTTGGAGACGTTCAAGCTTGTTAAGTTTGTCTTCAGTAAGACCGTCAAAGCACGTGTCAGCATAATCCAACATAGGCAAAAACAAGGACTCGGCAAGCATAATTTTAGTTTTTATTGGAAGCAAGTTCTTAAGCCTTCTGAGGGAGTGCCATACCGCGTGTACTCTCTTACTGACTATCGTTATGTAGTCTGACCAAGATAAATTTTCATCCATTAGAACACCTAAGTTTTTTACCTTTCTGCTGTATGGCACATGAGTACCGCAAACCAACACAGGATGTATATTAGCCCATTCAACCCTTGAAATCAACCCTGGACTGCCAATAATAAGAAGATCACAGATTGCATCAATATCATTATTCAGATCGCCAATTTTTCTAGAGAGACTGACCAAGGTACACTGGGTGTAGGTCTCAAGGTCGTCTGCATAGAGGTGAAAGAGAGAAGAGATACAGCCACATATGGGGTTAATGAATAACGCAAAAAGAAGGGGAGATAAGACACCACCTTGCGGCACACCAGCAGTGTTATTGAACCACGACGAAAACTCGTCATTTACACGAACACGTTGCCGGCGTCCCAAAAGATATTCTGTGAGCCAACCAATCACTGAAGGCGACAGATTAAGCGTTCTAAGTCTGCTTAAAAGAATGTCATGATCCACGGTATTAAAAGCGTTACTAAATCCAACAAAACCAGAAAAATTAGCAATTTATTGTCCATAGCACAACGTATATCATCTCTAACTTTAACTAGAGCCGTAGTTGTACTATGTACAGGACGCAAGTCAGACTGAAAAGATGATAAAAGGTTGTGTTTATTGACGTATGGCGTTAACTGTTGTTGTTATGTTTATTTTTCTGTAAAATTGATAAGGGCGTCGTCTTCGAGGTTTTAGGGATGCTGAATATAAAAATGATATCCATTTTGAATTTTAAAGATAGCGGACATTTATTTTTAGTAAAATGAATCTAGGTGTCCTTTTATGGGTTTAAGGGGAAGTTAATTACAAAAAAAATATTTATTTTGAAATTTTAAAATGGCGGATGTATATCGCTCGTATCTCAAAGTAGGCATTGCCATATTTTTTTTCTATAATCGCTTCTATCTCGGAAACGGTGCATCCTACTGAAAAAAATATTAAAATTTCCACCCCCTTAGTAACTCCGTAACCACATATTTTCTTCATGATGGGAGAAAAATAAATTTGAAAATCCTGAATTTTTCAACATTTCTATAGCTTTATACATCGCTTGTGTCTCAAAGCTATATTTTTTTTCTATAATCAGTTCTATCTCGAAAACGGTGCATCCTACTGAAAAAAGAATGGAAATTTCCTCGCCCCAAGTAACCCCGTATTGGTGATGAGATGATGAGATTTTTTTTATTGTTCGTATATGATCGATATGAAGATCCAAAAAATTCTATAGCTTTAAAATAGCTACATAACATAATATACTTGTACACATATACATGTGATAATAATCATCACTTCTAATCAGCATTCCCAAGATCCCAACTTTTAATTAGTACTCATGTAATTTTGACGTGATAACATCTTATAAATCGATGGAGCCGGCTGCACGCACGAAAAAACATGACTCATGCGTTACCTGTTACCCGTTATCGTTACCAAGTACCAGCGTAACTCGCATTGCCTTTACATCTATATTGTTGTTGTTGTTGTTGTTGTTGTTGATGTATATGATGTATATTTTTTGTTTGTATTGCATTGTTGATGTATATTTTCATATTATTCAGCACCCCAAAAAACCTTGAAAACGACACTCATAACAAAGGAAAACAAACTCCAACAGTATCCAAATATGCGATTTTCCGTAGCCTGTAAATTGGATTTTTAGCAGCCAATAATTTATCAACCCAATCTGGTTTTATAGCTGCTTACATCGTTTAATGGTCACCAACTCGTAAATTAAGTCACCAACTTATAAATTTCGGTGCCAGTTTGGATTAAATTTCGCCACCTTTTATCTGCCGATTTTTGTATTTATTGTCGCCTGAGTGATTTCGCTAGTTTGGTAATTTAGTCGCCAACATATTTATTCGCTGCCAAATTCAGTAATACAGTATGCTCATGTGCATTCGCCAACTTATTCTTTGTTCGCTTATTTTTGTAACCTGCCTTTTTGGGAATATGTATATTTGTATATTGTTAAACATCCAGTACAAATACATTAAACATTGATGTATCAAACACCAACGTCCTTGACTAATATGTCACTATCGCAATATTTTGGCGGTAAACAGAATTTATCGTGAATTTTTATTAGCAAAGGTGTTGCTAGCCAAACCGCGCTTATTTACGAAAACAAGTTTATATAATAATAATTATGATAGCTTGTTTCCAACTTGCGGAAGTAATATTCTGTGTTACGTTAAGTTAATGTGTAATATTACCTAATTATTTAATGTACAATACTTCGATGTAGTCCGCGGTTGCTCCGCCAGCGATAGTAGAGTACCTATCCCACGGAAATACTATACTTTTCGGGCCGTAGCCTATGTCCTTCCCCGTGGTCTACTCTATTTCTGTGCCAAATTTCATCAAAATCGGCTCAGTAGTTTCGAAGCTTATTGAAACAAACAAATCTTTCCGCTTTATAATCCTACTAATATAATATTATAAATGTGAATGTTTGTTAGGATGGATGGATGGATGGATAAATGTATGTATGTATGTATGTATGTTTGGATGGATGTATGTTTGTTACTCTTTCACGCAAAAACTACTGAACGGATTTGGATGAAATTTGGTATGGTAGTAGTTTGGGCTCTGGATTCAAACATAGGCTTTTTACATCCCGAAAAAGTACAGTATACCCGTGGGATGAGGTATTAACGCGGGCGGAGCCGCGGGCAACAGCTAGTAAATATTAAATGGAGGGTATTATTCAGTTTGATTCACGTATTGACAATTGTAGATCATGGATGTGCAAATATTATACCTACTTAAGTACAGGTACATATAAAACTAAGTACATAATAATATTATTTCCAGAAGAGTTTTACGGTTTAATTTTAAAGTAGGTATCAGTATAGTGGCGTTATGCCAACGTTTTATCGTAACGAGTTCACACCGAAACGAGACGCAACGCGACGCGGCGCTTTTTTTAGAAAGCGATTGAAAATTGAACTTTATTAACTGCACTTACACGTTTCATTGCGAGAGCGGCGCCGCGCTACGCTGCCCGAGTTAGCTCGAAATTCGAACTCTTGCAATGAAACGCTGTAATATTATAGGTATACTAGCTTGTGCCCGCATCTTCCTTTGCGTAGAACTAACGGAAGCGGAACCCTATTTTTTTAAACGGATAACCCTAAGATAAAAGTAGCCTAAGTTACGCCTAATAACATCAGCTATTTGTCAGTGAAAGTCCCGTGAAAATTGGTTTCTGCTGTTTCAGAGATTAGCCGGAACAAACAAACGGACAGACAAAAATAAAAAATAAAATACATTTTATTGTAAGTAACCGTTTGTTAGCCGTTTTCCGCCAACTTTTCCGCCAACAATTTCACGTTGGCCGTATGCATTCCGACCGCTGGGCAAACATCTCAACAGAGTGGGCACCTGAAGACGGACGCCGCCGCCGAGGCCGGCCTAGAAAAGGATGGCGTGATGAGCTGGCCAGCGGTGGCGCAGGAGAGAGACAGATGGAAGTCTTTGGGGGAGGCCTTCGCCCAGCAGTGGGACAGCTTGGGCTTATAATAATAATAATAATAATAAGTAAGTAACCGTTACATGAACATGCATGTGAATTTAGCGTTATGCTCATAATTAAAAATTACAAACACACCAATTTTATTTATTTGTATAGATTGAATATTTTGTAACATAAACGATCGCCGACATGCCCGGTGTGTAACACTTGTCGACCTTATTACGATGGCGATGAGGTCGAAACAAGTGGTACACCGGCGTGTCGGCGACACTACACTGCTTGGTTACGCTGAAATACGAAATAGGAGCACTATTTCGTATTTTAGCTACAAATAATATTATTATTCTAATACCAACCCAGTATTAGGTATATTATAGTATATTTTATGAGAAATGGACAAACGACTTCGATATTATTAGAAACCAAACCACGCCTCTAGTCGCGATTAGGATTCTATGTAGGTATGTACCTACACTATGGCCGTGAATTCGCTAATATAATAAATAAAACTAAATTTTTAAGTTTATTCATAGTCACTACACGAGTTTTTATTTAGGATACCTTACCTCCAAAGGAAAAAATCCGGCCACGTGCGAGTTGGACACGTGCCCGTATGGTTCCGTACTATTATTATACTTACTGATATTTTTCATGTTTTATTTATTTATTTACATATTAATTCGAGACTTTTGTTCGAAGTTTTCCAAGTAAGCGCATTTTACAAGTTGAGTGTGAAATTTAAAAGATGATTATCATGATGATGATCACTATGATGAAAATGCTGATGCTGATTATGACGATGATGATGATTATCATGGCAATGCTGATGATGATGATTATGATGACAACGATAATGATCATGACCATGAGTTGCTGAGCTGATGATTCTAGTGTCATGAGATAGGTACCCTTATTAAAACAAAGCAAAAGCTTCATATTCTTTCAGTTTGCAGCATCACGTATGTCATTACTTTCCAGAATTTGTTCCTTATTAGCAATACTATCGAATATTGTAAAATTTTGGTTAGTACTCGTTTCACACCGCGAGGATTCGAACGATTTCGAACAACACCATTCACACCGCTCAAAAGTTTTGGTGTGAATTACCCCAGATATTTTTTAGAAAGGTCGATTCGGACCACAGTTTGAAATATTCGTGTCAGAATATAATTTTTAGGACTCTGTAATTTTTTTAAACAAATGAGTAGAAAAGTGATCTGTGAAAAAATGCCAAATAATACCTGATTATTATATTAACTGAGTTCGAACCCACCACATTCCGAATTTCCGAACAACGCAAAAATTAACTAATTATAGAGTCGAAATTATTGATATATTGTTGCACGACGAAAGAAATAACATACCTATATAACTTAAAAATGCGCAGTTTCGCAGGGATAAAACCTAGCTTGACCGATTTTTCTCCCCCAAAACTCCCTGCATATTATATTTTATGTAAATACGTGCCTTGCCATTATCTCTTGCCGAGGTTACGAATATATATAATATACATAATCGTACATATTATATCTAGTCGTATATATAATATAATATTTAAACCATGCATGAAAAAGGCACAAATTTGGACTATAGATTTTTTATGACAACAATATTGAATACGTGAACTTTATTTCACAATTATTATGTTTTTTAGCGTTTTTAGCTTGGGGAAACTAAAAAGGTTAATTTCACGAATCGTAATGACTAAATTTGGCACAAAATTAAGAATTAGACCTATTTTAGTGGTCTTAGTCAGAAAGAGTCATTTCACACTTTAGAAGTCAATTTGTACTGAACGAAAATGACGTAAATTATGTTTTCATACTCTGGAGGCTGCCCCAGATATGATACCATTCGTATTGTAAACTTTAAATAGATTTTTTAACTTTTATGGCCATTTAAAAAAAATCAACCACAAATTATTGAATTGCTCGAATTGCAAGAGGCAGGAATGGCACAAACTTAATAATAAGCTCTTAGTAATAAGTTGTTTTCTCCACACGCTAAAATTCAGCGACATTAAATTTCTTTCCCGTCTAAGTATTTATTTTACGTTATGATTAGTTTCCCGAAGTTGTATTTATGTCGTAAATATTAATGCTGATTATAAAAAAAATAAAAATACGGAGAGCAATAAAGCAAAAATATGTAGTGATATATTGATATTTATTTAAAAGACAAGGAAAATAAAAATTTATATTAATTTGTAATGTAATTTGAACCTAGACGCTACTACACATTGCCCCAGATGGGCAAAAAACTGCAAAAAAATCACGTTCTGTCATTTATGGATACATAAATTTGACATAATTCGCGCGAAGCACCCCGCAGTTACGGGGGCGGTGCGTCCCCCACTCATCTCCTTCACCCCCTTGAATACTTCATACCTCGCCTAAGTGCATAAATTAAATGTTACATTTTTTTTAAATGATATTCACAAGCAAACAAATTACCAAGTTTGTTTGAATAAATTTTATCAATTACGTCTTTTATACAATACCTAAAGGATACTAATAATACTATAATAAATATAACTAAAAAGGGTGAAAATATTTATTAGCAACAAACTTTCAAAGCAAAAACTAAGAGAAATAGTTACCAATAAAGCCGAATTTAAAAGGAGAATTATTTTCCATTATTACTATATTATTTATTGAACACATTTTAAGAAAGTTATAAATACAAAAAAACCTCAAGCGTTATTTTATGCCTGTTTTCTGAGAGGCCGTGTTATTGCCTCAAATAAGCGTTGACCTAATAAATAGTGACGATAATTATTAGACACTACATTATTAAACAATTATTATTATCTGTTGTAGTAGTCGGTGGAAAAAATGTAGCAGTAAGCATTAAATATAATATTCTAAAATGTTGATGATCATGAATATAATTTTAGCAATTGCAAAATTTCAAAGATATTGGAACCTATCCTGACAGCAAATTTGAGATTTTTAAGTCTGCTAAAAGTACTATGCTTTGAATTATGCTTACTCTCCCTACCTCCATATCTTTTAAAATCGTGTTATTTGCTGCTTAATATCTCCTTAATTACAAACGATAATATGGGGACACAAAAAAGCAGCGAAAAGCTTTCGGCCGCTGGCCGCGCTATCAGATAAAAAACGATATTTTTAGAACTCACGTTAAAATTTGCTCGTATCGATTTAAATATTATGAAGATTGAGTAGAGAAATAGTTATATTTCATAAATTTTAATAAACATTTCGTCATACTTTTTAGCGCATTTTTATTAAGAATATGTACTATTGTTTTTGCCTTGGAAGTCGGGTTTCATTTATTTATTTAAAAATAATTACTTACTTATTTGTGAGTGTTATAATAAATTTAAAAAATTACATAGCAAAGGATACGTAGGTACATACTGTAACTTATAACTTATTTTGTGTATATAAGATCGTTGCTTATTTTGTACTTTTATGTTATTTTGCGCATGGTTGCACTATACAATTTTTTAAATAATTTAGACAAATTTATTCATCCAAAAAAGGAATGTTTTCAACTGCGGTTCGAATAGACCCATTCAGAAACAGCGCTGTGGCGATTCACACCGCGGTTCGAATCCTTGCGGTGCGAAACCACTAACGACCCAATATTACAGGGGTTATTTTTTATTCTAGTCTTCGATTTCTATTCCGATCTAGGTTCGATTCCTGGCTAAGGAAATTAATTTATCGAATATCTAATGATGAAATTTTAATTTATACCAAGATTGGGCTCGCAACTCCTTTCAATATTTTTCGCTTACAAAAACTACCATGACTTGAAAAACTTGAAAAATTCACACTGTACAATGTACATTATAGATAATATATTATTTATCCCTGTTAAGCAAAATATTTTAGCATTTAAAAGCTTAAAGTACATACAGATAGTATATTAAGTAAGAGTATATAGGTCGTATAACTAGGAACGTATTATGTAGAAAGATAAGTATGTACTTGGTTCATGGTTGCTTTAGGTGCGTTATTTTTTGAGATGGGAGAAACCATTGATCTCGTGACACTGCCTACCGTGCGCCGCATGCTTGCTTGTGCGTTTTTTTTTTGTGTCTGAATCTTAATAAGTATTGAGTCCAAATTGTAATTTGAACAATTTAATTTAATAATCTAAGAATTAAACTAACTTACTACTTGTATGCGTTAAGCGCGCGATAAAGCACTGCAAAAGCCATGCAAATCTACTGCCTAATAGGACAACATAGTAAAATATTAGCTCTACATTTTTTATAAGATTTATAAGCATGTGTCTTCCCAGTTCCCACAGCTGGGTGAAAGTCCTCCTCGAAGGTCTTCCATGTCTCCCGCTCATGTGTCACCGTTGGCCTGGTTGGTAACTTGGTATGCATTCAGCTCCTCTTACCTTAATTACTTAAGCCATACATCTTTGGTTATACTGGTTAACTTAACTAATTAACCAAAGTTAATCTTGTAAAATCCAATACTCTCGTAGTGCATTAAAACCATCACTTCAAAAAAGAATAGAAAAATTAAAATTTGTACACCTAACGCCATTTGTGTATTGAACCGTACTTAACAAAGTTAAGTTGTTATGTAAGAAGTATAAGTAGCTTCCGACAGATGGGGTTATAACGAAAATCGCGTGACGCGACCTTTAAATTCCGCTCTCAACGCTCTTTAAGGAGTTTCACTTTAAAAAAAACACTAAAATTGTTAGCTATGGATGAAAATAGCTTGTAAAATTAAGTAAGCTAGCAATTAGCATTTTGGACCTCCAATATTTTCTAGGAAGGCATTAGGAATGATTAATTGCTTTATAAAAATGACTATGTTAATATGTTACTCGTATCCTACGTTTTTGCATGCCAGGACTATTTTATTTATGTACACTATGTACTAAACACTATTGTATTAGATGACAATGGCTTCCAAAGTTTCAGGAGCGCTCTTCATTTAAGAGTAAAAAAATAAAAGGGAATTATTATTTTTCATCTCTGCTATAGATTACAAAATATCATAAATTAACTTCAGCTAAGTAGACAGATTATGTATATTTTTTTCATGGCGAATTACTGTAGATAGCAGGCATGTACTTAGGTGCTCAAAAGCTATTTCATTGGACAAGTATCACCATTACCTATTAGGTGATTATAAATAATATGCTTAATATTAATCATAATTATTTTATATTTACCTGTTTACTTCCGCAACTTTTGATTTATATATTAAAACTAGTTTGGACGTTTAATTTAAATTCTAACTTGTTTTCGTGCATATTTTATTTGCCAATTTTTCCTGCCAAGGCCTATTTTGCCAAATATTCTGACTAATACTATTTATTTATTTGCATAAAGATTATTTTAACTGATGATCACGTTTGATGTATTAGAGCCGCCCTGTATGGGAGACCTACTTAAATAAATGTTGTTTTATTCTGTTTTCAGAATTTGTTGTTATAGCAGGAACAGAAATACCTACATCTTCGTAAAACTTTTAACTGTCTATAGCTATCACGATTAGGATACAGCCTGGTGACAGACAGAGGGACAGATGGGCAGACAGCGAAGTGTCAGTAATAGGGTCCCGTTTTCACCCTTTTGCAGCGGATCCCTAAAAAATAAGGAGTATTCATTAATAATATATTAAGACATTACATAACAGCCTCCGTGGTCTCGGACTCGGAGGTCGTGGGTTCGATTTCCGCATTGGAACAACAAAAAATGTTGTTTCCGAGTTTGGTTAGGACAATGCAGGCTGATCACCTGGTTGTCTGACAAGAAAGATGATCCATGCGTCGGATGGGCATGTAAAAAGTCGGACCTGCACCTGATCTCTCGCCAGTCGTGTGGATTATCCGTCTCACTGGGTTACGAGAGTAAAGGAAGAGAGAGTGCTCTTTGTACTGCGTACACACTTGGGCACTATAAAATTACTCCTGCGTAGCTGGCCTGGTTTCAATGAAACCGGCCACCGTCACCGAAATCGGTGTGGGGAGCTATTATTAAGACATTGCTTATGTAAAAATAACAAGAAAATAGCGTACTTCTTTCTAAAAGTAAAAGGCCATCAACGCACTTACGCACTTTGGTGTTTCGGCCTTCGGGTGACCATGGGCGACGCTAATCGCTTTCCATCCTGTCCCCTGATGTTGTGTGAACAATATTAAACAAACTTTGAGAACCACTGCTACAATGTTTAGTATGGCGGCCACGTTTTTGTACATCACTGTGTACATCAAGCGTTTGTAATTGGAGACTCGATTATATTTCAAAAATTTAGCACACCTTCCTACATTGGCGATGGTTATATAACATATCAGTGGCTGTTCCCTGCGTCTCCGTCCTCAGTGGGGATCTGCTGGTTGTACAGATAAATAGCTACCAGCTAATTATAAGCAGAAGAACCGCTTTATGTTCAGTGATTACCACCGCCTCACTCATACGACAAACAACGCAAGAGTTATTTCAGGCTGGTTTCCTGTGAGGCCCTGATGTTTCCCCAATCGGACCGGTCCATTCGCAGAGTAAATAACTCATCCACTCGTACCGTAGCTTGGCTCTCCCTCGTAATATGATGTGTCCTCTAATATTATAAATGTTAAAGTTGGAGAGGATGGATGGATGGATAGATTGATGTTTGTTACTCTTTCACGCAAAAACTACTGAACGGATTTTGATGAAATTTGGCATAGTAGTAGTTCTGGAATAACACATAGGCTACTCTTTATCCCGACAAAGTAAGTGTTCCCGTGGGATATTGTATTTACACGGGCGGAGATGCGTGAAAAAGTTGGTCAGGTAATAATTTTATTGTTATTGGTAATAATTTAAGCACGAATTTATAAAAGCAAGCAAACTCTAGTCGCGGGTAAGGGGTGGTTAAATAAAATCGATTTTTGTGTTTATCTACTGTATGTTGGTGTGTGTATGCGGTAATCTTATCATGATAATATTATATTGAACCGAAAATACCAATATGCTATAATTTTTAACAAACATAAGTACGTACGTCTGAAAAGTAAACATATTAAATAAGGTATTGTGATTAGGAATGTTACTACCTACTACATAGGCTGCACTAAAAGTATCGGGAATGGAATATTTCCACTGTTCCTGTCATATTATAATCTTTTTAATTTAAAACTCCTTGGTTTTAAAAATCGAATACCGTTTATTTATTTAAAAAAAGATTCTCGGTCTTGTCACAAGGTCTTGTCAAACTTGTTTAGTCGTTGAGAAAATGGAATTGACTCGAGAAAATTCTAGAGCGATGATTTATTATGACTTTCGAAGTGGTTTAACACAAAAACAGTGTGTTGACCGGATGATTTCTGCATTTGGTGATGAAGCCCCATCTAAAACCATAACTTATCGCTGGTTTGCTGAATTTCAACGTGGACGTGTCAAGCTCAGTGATGATCCCCGTCAAGGTCGTCCAAAAACTGCAGTCACCCAAGAAAACGTTAATGCTGTGCGTAAGCTGATTGAGGAAGATCGACATGTGACGTACCGCGAAATTCAGGCAACTTTAGACATTGGCATGAGTCAAATACAAATAATCTTGCATGAACAATTAGGTGTAAAAAAGTTGTTTTCCCGATGGATACCGCATTTGCTCTGTGAAGAGCAAAAAGCGGCTCGCGTTACTTGGTGCGTCAGAACTCTCGAAAGATTCCACGCAGGATCCTCAAATGCTGTATACAACATCGTATCAGGTGACGAATCCTGGATATACGCGTACGATCCAGAAACAAAAAACCAGTCACGAGTTTGGGTGTTCGAAAATAATTTAAAGCCAACAAAAATTGTTCGTTCACGGAGTGTTGCAAAAAAAATGGTGGCCACGTTTGTCTCCAAAACCGGCCATGTTGCGACTATTCCTCTTGAGGGACAAAGAACGGTTAATGCAGAATGGTATGCTAACATTTGTTTGCCACAGGTCGTTTCTGAACTCCGTAAAGAGAACTGCAACCGCTGCATCATCCTCCATCACGACAATGCGAGTTCTCACACCGCGCACAGAACAAAAGAGTTTTTAGAGCAAGAAATCATAGAATTATTAGACCATCCGCCGTACAGCCCCGACCTAAGCCCTAATGATTTCTATACTTTCCCTAAAATAAATAATAAATTGCGTGGTCAGAGATTTTCATCACCTGAAGAACCTGTGGACGCCTACAAAACGGCAATTTTGGAGACCCCAACTTCCGAATGGAATGGTTGCTTCAATGATTGGTTCCATCGTATGGAAAAATGTGTCAAATTTCGCGGAGAATACTTCGAAAAGCAATAAATACATTTTTAAATAGTAATGTTGTGTCACTTCCTTGATTCCCGAAATTTTCAGTGCCGCCCTCGTATGTACCTAGTAGGTACGAAAAATCACTTGAAACTTTGCAAAAATATCGAGTCTCGCTGTCAAGTGACAGCGTGTGACGTCACAGTTCTTTTCTAAGCCCGTTCCCACTCTTTCGATTGTGGGGAAAAATAATAATAAAAATATCTATGGACGCTTTTACACCACGTCAATCTGCTCCCGTGGTAAGTTCTCAAAGAACTTGTGTTACGGGTACCAGACAACGGAAATATATTTAATACTTTTATACTATACATATATTTAAGATTTTTATTACATAATACATATATTTAATACACACCCATGACCCAGGAATACAGAACGCATTTTGTTCCCTGGCGGGATTCGAAACCGCGACCTCCGGCTTGATCGCCAACGCGCTAACCACTGAGCCACAGAGGTCGTGAAAATGTGTATCGTTGAACCCGACGTCAACATTTTCAAATATGGATCGATTAGAATCAACTCCTATCATTATTAATATAATGAGTTGAGTATAAAGTAAATAAAATTTTGCAGATTTAATTTAATTTAAGTTTTTTGAACACTAGGACTAATTACTATGTATGTACGCTGGTAGAGCTTTTGGATAGTAAATAATTCTTATATCCTAAATAATTTTTTTAATAAGGCTCAAATTTAAACTATTTCTCTACTCAATCTTGATATTTTTCAAGTCGGTACCAGCCCAAACTAACTAGAACTCATGGTAAAGTTTGCTGGTAAAATAATATAACAATATTGAAAATTTATTTGGAAAAACTGAGGGAAAGGTCTCCTTAAAATTTTCTTGTTTTTCTATTAAACATGAATACTAATGCGTGGCAATAAGGCTTATTTTTTTAACACTGCCTGGATTTAGTGCACAAAATATAAAATAAAAATAACATTTTGAGTAAAGAACTTTAAACATAAGTTCTTGTACTATGACGTACTCTGTGACCTCAGTAGGAGAAGAATTAGAAAGATAATTAAAATAAGTTCTTACTCGTAATTCGTAGCTTCTTTCAGCTGGGAGTTCTGCAACATAGTTTCATTAAAACTTAATAAATTATAAAGAAAGCTTCCTAAGACCATGGAAGAGCAGTCATGTTTTTAATGTAACCAGTAGGTAATATAGATAATATGAATTTTCAGGTACCCAATAATGATTAAATACAATATGGACTAAGAGGGAAGCCACGCTACAAACTTGAAAGATTGTAAGAAAAGACTGAACAATTTTTTTGTACCTTCGGCGCCCTGTACCTGAGAATTGGCGCACCGCACAATCTGGCGGGTATTTGTACGTTCATTGTTCACAACTAAATACTAATACAATATGACATACATTTTATCAGTAAAAAACCGACGACTGATTTAAATTCAGCTAAAATTTTAACTATTTTTCTGCTCAACCTTCTAAATTTTGAAGTCGGTACCAGCCCAAACAATATCCTACAATATTTTATAGAACTCACGTTCAAATTTGCTGGTACCGACTTAAAAATTAAGAAGAGTGATTAGAGAAATAGTTAAAATTTTAGCCGAATTTAAGAGGGAGATTATTTAGAAAATAAGTTTTATTTCATAGGTACTTTTTTGTGCCTTTTTACTTTGGAAGTCGGTTTTAATTTTTTGTTTAAAAATAATATTTTTGCTCTTTTTAGTTAAATTTAGTATCTATATTACTAGAACATTTTTTAAGAAAGTTATAAATACAAAAGGCCTCCGCTATTCTCACTCTCTCGGCAAAACAAACTCAAGCGTTATTTCATTCCAATTTTCTGAGAGGCCGTGGTATTTCCCAAAAAAGCATTACCGATCTGCGGACCTAATGAACAATCACCAGTGATGATAATGATTAGATACTATATTATTAAATAATTATTATTCTCTATTGTTATACTCGTCGGGTCGTCGGCAAAAATGTAGCAGTAAGCATTAAATATAGTAAAGTGATGATCACGAATATAATTTTGGCAATAGCAAAATTTCAAAGACATTGATATCGGTGCACAAAACTCTGATGAGTAGTTAGTACCTATGTCATAATAATATGTTGGTGTTTCGTGTAAATATGGTGGTGATGATGATAATGATTACTGTAAGTGGTATGATGGCAATGCTTGCAGTTCTTTAAACAACGCCGGAATCCCCAAACATAAGGACTCAGGAGTTCTGTCCAGTACTTCTGGCTCCTGGATACCTTGCGAAATCTTGTACACTTGCAAAATCTTCTTTTTGGTAGCATATGCTTGGACTACTTCAGACAAAGTCGAAATCACTATGTGTCCATATAAATTTCGAAGATTTTCCACGATTTATCATGGATCCCATCACCAGGTCACCACTTTGGTGACGGACAAATTTCGAATTATAGCCCTTTACAACAACAAAAGAATTTTGCAAATAGGTTCACAATACAATTTGTAGGCAAAGTAATGTTCAAAGATATCCGTGTCGGTGTAAAATACTATGAGAAGTAGGTACCTCTTATATCATCATAACGTGATGTTGTATATTGTGATGACGATGATTACTGTAATTGACATAGTGGCATAGAGGAGTCTGGCGGGCCTGGGATCTCAGTCCAATATTATTTAAATAGATAAAGAATCACTCATCAAAAAAAATCATCACCTCGGTATTTGTATGAGAACGCGCATTACAATTAAATGTATTTTAATATGATGTTTTCTTTCAATAATTTTTAAAATCGAATAATGTTTTAAAAGAGACGACAAAATATGCGCCAAATAATACCAATGCGGATTGCAAATTCTTACATTTTTTAAATGTACAGTCACAAGCAAAAGTGGTAAGTCGAACATATATTTTTAACATTTTATATCAATGTATTACATATTACATATACATACACATATAAATATAAAATAAATAAATAATAAATAAATAAATAAATAAATAATAAATAATAAATATTTTTTTATATAAATATAAATATATATTTATACATATTACATTATTATATATTAAATTATATAACATATTACATTGACATAAAATATTTAATTTTATATTATTTATAATGTTGTTATGAAAATAATTAAGTAAATTAATTAAATTTTAATTTAATGTTTAGTTTTAAGTAATTTGGTAAAGCGGTGAAATAAAACATGATTACATGTAGCTTACAACTTTGAAAACTGAAAACACACGTGCCCCACAAATGTTTTAGTCTGAATATTTGCGTGTAAGGGTTAACGTCTACCATTAGCTTTCAAGGTTAAGGTATTATGCCGGTTTAGACACGGACAATTTAATTCCTAGGCACACTACAAAATGATAATATGTAAATTCACCCTTGCTGTAATTTATATTAGACGTTACGTATGTATTATTATCGTTGTAGATATTACGAAGTGTTTGGTAATAGATATTTTTGCAAATGCTCGTTTCATTTTCTAAAAAGTGTATTATGTAATCTTTCCATTATGATATTGATAATATGAGTTCAACATTTTGTTCTATAACTAATTCGTTTGTACATAATATGTAAATATATTTTGTGCTAAACAGCGTGTACCTAATTATTCGCATAGACAATGGGTTGGCCATAACCTCGCGATATTAAAAATAAATCGTGAAGTGTATGGCAACACCGCGTCCGCCCAGCCTGCGTTCCACATTCGAAGTAATAATTGTATTAAGGAAACATGAGCGCGGCGCATGTGTTTGTTTGTTTGTTTACCAGTCGGTGACGTCATGTGTTTATTCTCGCGAGTGAGTTGGGCCCCGTTAAACCCGCACAATTTCTTTTACTTTTTTATTTTTTATTTCTACTACAATACTGAAGTTATTTATGATTGAATAGTAATTATTTTTTTTAATGTAACACTAGTAGACGATGATAAGATAAGAAATTATACATATTTTTGTACTTGTTTATGTTTATTTTTTAACCAAAGTGGGTTGTACAAGTTAATGCTGTGAAAATTAAAATCAAAATACTCGTACCGAAACCGTTCCGATTTTTTTTCAATACCGTTCGTATTGAAAAAATTGCAAATAAAAGACTGAAGATTTTTTTATAAAATATATTTTTATGAATATTTAATGATATCCGACTTTCTAAAATGAATTAGTACGTGCATTACCTAATATCTAAGTAATTTAGGTATTATTTTGTGCAGACTGCAGACTTATAGTTTTTAAATTTTTGTTTGTGGCTATAGCAGAAATCCCTTATAGAGGTTCGTCGTTATCACTAATTAATGTTTGTGGCTACAAATAATAATTGTGCTACTTAAGCAAACTAAAAATAAGCCTTATCACGCAACCTTATTAAATTTTCGTGTGAGGTCGGTGATAATCTCAAGTTCGCAAATTAAAAACTAAGATTTGCGATTGTGAGGTCGCGGTGCGCGGCGGCCCAGTCGCCCCTTGTTTACACACGCACACAGCGGCGCGCACGCACACGCGGCCGCGCCCGTCGTGCCGCTTATTTAGGTATATTGTTGTTTATTTTATTCGGCGCTATGCTCTACCACGGGGCGAGCCTTTCGACTCAGTTTTAACGCGCACGTTTTATGAAACGACAACTATGCCTCGATGTTCGCTCGCCGCCGATATTTATTCATATCGGTACCTCTAGCACAAAAATAGCGTCGCGGTAAACAAATTCGTGATTTTATTGGCGGCACCGATACGAAGTAATTTTTTAATTTTTTTCGCACACGTTTTTCTGTCGCCCGCCAGTGTCTTTACGAATCTTGAATGTAGTTAATCATAGTTTATTTATACCGCGCAACGTGTGTTGATAAAATTGTGGCCTCGTGTTGTCTTGTGGACTACATTGCTAATTGATATGGTGAAAAACAATATTTGGAGAAATTAATTAAAAATTTAACAAGAGTATTATTTTGTATTCTAAATAAAGTATAATATTTTTGGCCGTGATCTTTCTATTGATAAAATAAACAGTTTATCAGATCGGTTCATTTTTGTAAAAAATTGTAACTTGAAGTTCGCGCGTTTTAAAGTTTAAAATTTATGTTTGAATTTCGGCGGGAGCGTTCGGAGGTGCTAAGGAGTTCGGGACCGAAAGTTTTAAAAAGTGTTGAGCACACATCAAATACGAGTGTTTTTTCAACGTGCTTTCGAGACTAAGCGCTAGTTGTTTGAACAAGTGTGTTTTCTAATGGATTTATTTTAAGGTGAGTTTAAATTTACTTGTGTTGGTGTTTGTATTGTTTGCTCTTAGTGTTTTGTGTGTGTGCTCGCCGGTGGCGGGAAACCGAATACCTAGCCGGTTCTGCGGCTGTGTGCGTGCACAAACAATGCGTGCGTGTGTGTACTTATTGTCACTTCATGTGAGAGGGGAGACGGAGGGAGCTAGTTGTCATGTATTTAGGCGAAGACGAAACATTGATGAGTTGACTTTTTAATTTATTATTTATGTGTCTGAACAAACTGAACAAATTATTCAAGAGGATATAATCAGATCGGCTGTAATTGATGTTTTGTTTAATTGTTACCTATACATCAAACTCATACCGGACTATAACTATTGTTTAATTTTTTAAACTTCTCATAACAAGATTAAACAGTATCACTAATAATATAAATCTACAGTAGCGAAACATAATAGCTCAAAGGCCTCATAATATTGTTTTTGTGTTGTGTGACATGTGATTCACATTATGTACTATCTAGTTTAGTTTTTACTGTACAAGGCTACAGGTTTACTACAATCTATGTAGATCATAATCGCGTTTCAAAGCTGAATCACACTTGTTTGAGGAGAGCGGAAAATACAGCCTCGTTAACGCTTCTTTGTAACTACTAAAATCTTTTTCTGTATATCAAAGATATGTATATATAGTATGTACTTTCCATGAGTTATATCCTATTGAAATTTACTGGCTAGATAGAGACAAAGCGATCTTACGGCTAGAAGTTCTTTTCTAACGTGTTGTGTAAAGCCGCAAGATTATGCCCTCTTTTTTTTAAGAGAATAGTTAACTCTATGATGCTGGTGTTACTCAGTAATAGTAAACCGACAAGATTTCCTTTTAAAATGTTAACAGAAAACAGATGAAGGCTATAGTATACCTACCTAGAACACCAATTACTACTATTCTTACTATTGACTCTATTGTGTTACTTAAATACTGTATAGGCACAAAGTACATACTAAAAAGATAATTTTATGCAATACGGAAATATTCTAAAAACTAGTTTGTGTTGAATAAAAGATATTCGCATACGTGTTTATAAATAATTAATTAGGTTAATCCATAATTTTATCAAATCCGCACATGTGAATTTACATTATTTTTAGAATGATTCAATGCACTAGTATCCAGAATGTTTCGTCGTAATTCTTAAAATAATATAAAATGTTCATTCATTTTCAATGCCTGCATTAAACTTTATCGGTTTATTATATATTTTTTCTAATTTTCTCTAATAAAAATCAATTCCGCATACTATACGGCGCACGCCAGGAAGCTTAAGAGCCGGAAGTTTAGTTTTTTTATTATAACATTAGCCTAAGAGTCTTTACGTATATCCTTTTACATTAATATTGTTTATTTGGTTATTGACTAACTAATTTATTGGCTATTGAGATTTAATAAGATTCAAGCAATAAAATATAAATTTAATATTTTTTGGAAACTGTTTTGTGTATGACTGTACCTATAGTTGTCCAATTTGTAAAAAGTGCAAATGGCGGAATCATATACATTTACCGCCATACTAATAAAACTATTTACACAACGGATAACATAAACAACGTTGCTGTCTTTGTCTGATACGTTGGAAATGCCACACATGATAGAAAAAGATAGCAACATTGTCTAAGTTGTCCGTTGTGTAAATATTTTTATTAGTAACAGGGGAATATGTCATCAATTACAATTACAATTACAACTACATCAATTTTATTTTAGATTGTTGTTGTTAGAAAAAAAAATAATTTAAATATTATTATAATATTTTCTTTATTAAAAAGTCTTTTACTCTTTTGTCTAGTAAAATGTACATTTTAATTATAAGCAATTTATTTACAAATTACCTTACCTTTATTTACAAAGTACCTAGCTTTTTATTTTATTTTATACTAGCTTTTATTCGCGGCTCCGCCCGCGTAATTACAGCATCAAAAAAGTAGCCTATGTGTTAATCCAAAGCTCAAACTACAATCACATCAAAGATCAAAATCTGTTTTTTCATCAAAAACGAGCAGACGGATCACCCATAGATACTCTCAACACTTGCGACTTGCGTTCCCAGTCCTTAAAATTCCCAACCCCCTTGGGCCTTCGGTAACCTCACATCGCGAAACACAACGCTAGCGTTATTTCACGCCGGTGGTTCTATGAGGCCGTGGTATTTACCCGGTCGAGCCGGCACATTCATGCCGAAGCGTTGCTCTCCCACTATTAACAGTTCCGTTCAGTAGTTTTTGCGTGACAGAGTCACAAACATCCATCTATCCATCCTCACAAACTTTCACATTTATAATATTAGTAGGATTACATGTGGGTATTTTGATATGAAACACATTACAAACACCTACTAAATATAAATCGTGTTGACCGGGCTGTGGATTAGATTTGAATGTAAGTTCTTATTTATTACACACAAATTATAGTAAAAAAATATATTTAGGATGATAACGAATAGCTATAATATAGATTTTTTTTAAATCGGGGCAATAACGAACCCCACATTTGGTGGTTAGGTTAGGTCCATTTTGAGGTATGGTGAAACCAAGATAGCCGAACTTTTTTTTGTGTGAAGATTTGTTCTGTAAAATTTACGTCATAGCGATTCCCATCCTTAGTTTTGGAATCATTGTGTGCATTGCGAATCTTGGTTAAACTTTAAAATAAAATTGATATTAAGCGCCATACTCACTGCCCATCCAGCAAATCTAGCACCGGTACAAAAAGTCATTACTGTCAATCATATAAAATTTTTGCCTACAAGTCCGCGGCGTTGGGCTTGCAGGTTGGATGGTCAGTATGGCCCTTTACTATTCATTATCTGTTCCCCGCATATCGCTACTTTGGGTATCCATATACCTAATTATCTATAGGTATTAAGTAATATTAAAAAACCGGCCAAGTACGACTCGGAGTCGCGCACGAAGGGTTCCGTATCATTATTCCAATATTTTACATGTTTAGGTACATATTAGTCATTAATTACTTAGTTGTTTTCGTACGAAATTTCCAAGTAAGCGCATTTTACAAGTTAAGCCTCTATGACTCCTAAAGTAACAGAGTTAACTAAGCCGTTATAGTTTTCCTTAAAATTTCATCACAGGACTACCATCACGATTTATTTTTTTATTTTTCGAGCTAACTTTTGGATTTTAAAAATGCGCTTTCAAGTTGAGTATCTCATGTACAAAAAAATATTTACACCACGGATACGCTGATCCATGTTGCTGTCTGTGTCTGATACATTGGAAAAGCCACTTGACAGACAAACACAGCAACATGTATTAGCGTGGTGTAAATATTTTTATTAACCAGGGGCTTTGATTTCTCGACGTTTCGGCTACTCTGCAGCAGCCGTGGTGACGGCAGCAGCAGTCCACCCCTGACCACGGCTGCTGGAAAGTAGAGAAAAAAAGTGCACCGCGACACAATCCGTAAGTGCTTAATACAAGAGTAAAATTAATTGATTAAAATGTATACCAAAACTGTCGTAAGTGGCAACACCATGCATTTGACACCAATAATGGAAATATCACGGTAGCGGCTCTGGTGGCACAGGGCCGACACTCTCTACAAATGACAGCACGAGCACCGGCGAATGTCAGTCATATTGACGCAAGCCTAAGGTTGACACCGAAATAATTTTAAACGTCGCATCAGACAAATATATCATAAATATATTGTCATTTATGTTAAAGCACGAAACGACTAGCGGCCAGCCCGTGAACGAAAGTCCTGGCTGTAAAAAACTCACGCTCCGCCCGCCTCCGCATTCGCCCAGCCAAAGCTGTCATTCGTGTAAATCGGTGGAATGACGATTCTTTACGTTAGTAATATATTATATTCTTTGGACGGCGCAACTGTGCCCGCCTAGAATTTTAATATGGTTAGCTGCTCTAAAATCCGTGAGACAAACTGGTTTGTTATTTTTCTAACTTCACCCTTTATTTATCTTAAACCCTTTCTAGTCGTCCCTTCGTACAATATCTTAACATTCTTAGGAATCTAAAAATATACAAATTTAGAGAGATAAATAAGTGTTGATTTGAGTACTCAATCTTCTTCAAGTAGCTCAATGCTCGAATTTCGCCTTTTATTTAATGTACGTTAAATTAAAAAAATATAAAATACAAGTTTACATAAGAAAATTATCTTATATATTATATATATTCGTAATCTCGGCAACGGCTGCAAGTATTTACATGAAATTTAGTATGCAGAAAATTTTGGGGGAGAAAAATAGGTCTAGCTAGATTTAGTATAAGATACTGCACATTTTTAAGTTATATAAGTTTTTTTCTTCGTCGTGCAACAATGTGGTGGGTTCGAACCCTGCTAAAATATTTTTGTGATTTTTTTTAAATCTACAAGAGCTCCGAGTAAAGCCCGGTTACCCAGGTACTTTATATTTCTCATTTAATAATTAACAATCCAATAATACGATATTTCTTTGTGAAATATCGTATTATTGGACGAGAATACGAGCAGACGGATAACCTGATCGTAAGCGATTACCGCCGCCAATGGACACTCGAAACACCAGAGGACTGCACCAGAACACTGCGCACTTACATTCCTGGTCCTTAAGACTCTCAACCACCTTGGGCCTCCGGTAACCACACTCACTCGGCGAAACACACAGCAAGATTTATTTCACGCCGGTTTTCTGTGAGGCCGTGGTGTTTATCCGGTCGAGACGGCCCATTCGTGCCGAAGCGTGGCTCTCTCACGTTGATCAGAAGAATTTATTGTACCTAGCTTTCATATTACATACATGTTTAGATAACACATATATTGTGAGAAACCCGTAAGTGCTTGGGGCAACCATACGACATTTTAAAACTGACTGTACCAGGCCCTACAGTATTTCAAGAGTGGTTACATCGCTCGGAGAATAGTGTATAAATCATCCAATAACGGATGAAAAGGCCTAAGTTTGAGTTTAAAATAATACATTAAAACACGATTGTTTCGCAACGAAAGACAATCATTATGATGTTCTTCGCCCATAAAATAATCTAGCATATATTATCAAATCTATAAATAGGTACAAAATACCACAAAATTTGCACAGCAAACGATTTTTTTTTGCTAATTATATATTTAATGTTTTGCTAAAATCCTTGAGTGGTGTTTGTGGTCTAATATTTACTCGTTCTTTATGTATAAAATATAAATGGTATTTTAAATTGGTACGTAAGTGTACAGTAGAGCTAAGCGTTTAGCAATTTAATTCGTGGACGATTTTATGGACCACACTCCATGTCTCTGGGCGACATGAATGATCTGAACCTCAATTCTCGTATTTAAAGTGCTTTCATTTTACTTTGATTGTATTAAGCGTGAATCGCGTTCTGATTGGTCCAAACTTTATAAAATCAGTTTGGACCAATCACAAATATCGGTTTGGCAGTTTAGTGTGTCGGGACTTGATTGTAATTGTTTTATTTAGCAGAAATGACCCTCTGAAGGTCGATTCTACAAATTAAATCCTGCAATAATATGGCCCAGTCAAAATGGCCTCAAAAATCTCCAAAAGAGGCCCTTTTGAGATTTTTGGGGCCATTTTGATATTTTAAGTATGGTGAAAACAAGATGGCTGTCATTTGAAGTATGGTGAAAACCACGACGGCGTAACTTTTTATTGTATAAAGATTTTTTTCTGTCAAATGTGCGTTATAGGCTTATAGCCTATCTAGAGTTTTCAAATCTTTGTTATCTGGAGTTTATACTGCGTGTTTACGTTCATATTAATCTGCGTTTTTATCTCTCGCTTATCGTCATGTTATAAAACATCACAATGATTTTTGTTTTTTATATAAACAATGTCTTAAATAAATAAAAACTGGGCTTTACCAAAATATGTTATTAGTTATCACTTATTACATAAACTTATGGATTGAGATCCCAAACCCTTCAGACTCCCCTTATATTATTACTGATAAAATGTATTTCATAATTATAGTACTAGTACGTACAATTAACGTATGCACACCCGCAAGATTGTGCCGTCGGCCAATTTTTAGGTACAAGGCACTAAAGTTGCGAAAAAATTGTACTCACTTTACTTAGATTCCGATAAAGTATTAATCTTATTTTTTGGATTCAGAATAACGTAAGGAACAAAACGTATTAAAATAATTTTTCTCTAAGCCTAGTATGAACGGAGATATAAAGGTTAGAAGTTCAATGATTTTTATGTTTACGTGCTTGATTTTCCATTTTTTATTTTTATGAAAATTACAACATAAAAATAAGCAATCCGTGTAAATTTCACTTTATAATATTCAAATATTATACGTTAGAATAATTTCAAAGGCTGTAAGAAAAGTTAGTACAATTTTTTTGGTACCTTTTTCAGGGCGCCAACCTGAAAAATTTCCCACCGCACAATCTGGCGGGTTTACATACGTTAATTGTACACACTAATACTACAATATGACAAACATTATATCAGTAAGAATATAAGGGGGGTCTGGCGGATCTGGGATCTCAGTCCATTAAGATAACATGTTATAGAAACAATTTTAACCACTTTCGAATTTTCTACTCCTACTCCACATTTTCTTTTCTGCGAGGCATAAGCATAACTGACTAGTGGATTTAAATAAATTATAGCAAATAGATGGTTTATAGCCTGGATTAACATTAGCAACCTTTAAGTCCAGCAAAACACGTGATAGCCTTGACCAATATAGATGTTTGTTTTACGCAAAACTGGAGATACTGGTATCTCCTTTATATTATGTAGAGATTAGTCCATACTTGCCAGTAGCCTAACTTAACTACCTTAATAATATGAATGATATAGGCTATATTCCACATCGCTATTATTTGTTAGGTTAGGTTATAGGTTTAGTGGTCTCAGTGGCGAAGGCTGTTTGTCCTTCATAGGGAAGCCCTAGCCTGTATAATAGGTGGTGGATTTGGATGAGGGTCTTCAAAAGATAAGTGGTAAATAAAAAAAGTTTAGGTTAGGCCAGGTCAAGAGTACCCTAAGCCGAAGAGCATGTATGAAGGGAATAATGAAAGTGGACGAAGCGAAACGAGTATGTAAGGATCGTAGCAAGTGGAAAGAAGTGGTCTCTGCCTACCCCTACGGAAAAGAGGCGTGATTATATGTATGTACTAAGGCGGGTCAATAAGTCCGTGACTTTTTGAATTTCTAACCTCCTTACTGAAAAAGCAACACTACTCCTGTCAACAGGCATCTGTCATTTGACTCCTATCAAAATTTGAACTTGCTGCGTCAGTTAGTTTGTGTTTTACAGCTATCTTTATCAGACTATCCAGTAACTTAAGGAAACAATGGAAAAAAGTGAATTTCGTGTGCTTATTAAGCATTATTTTTTGCGAAAAAAAACCATTACCGAGACCAAGGCTAAGCTTGATAAATACTATGGGGACTCTGCACCATCGATTTCAATGGTAAAAAAGTGGTTTACTGAATTTCGTTGTGGCCTTACAAGCACTGAAGATGCCGAACGTCCTGGACGCCCAGTTGAGGTCTCTACACCCGAAACAATCGAAAAAATTCACAATATGGTGTTGGCCGACCGAAGATTGAAAGTGCAAGAGATTGTGGAAGCCATAGGCATCTCGCATGGCTCAGTGGTTTCAATTTTGAATGATCACTTGGGCATGAGAAAGCTTTCCGCAAGATGGGTGCCGCGTTTGCTCACAGTCGACCACAAACGCAATCGTGTAACAACTTCACAGGAAGGTTTAGCGTTGTTTAATCACAATATGGAGGAGTTTTTTAACCGTGGACGAAACATGGATTCATCACAATACACCAGAGACCAAACAACAGTCAAACCAGTATGTTTCTAAGGGTGAATCGGCGCCAAAGAAGGCCAAGGTGGGTTTGTCAGCCAATAAAGTTATGGCGACTGTTTTTTGGGATGCACGTGGGATAATCCACATTGACTATCTTCAAAAGGGAAGAACAATTAATGGGGAATATTATGCCAACTTATTGGACCGCTTCAATGAGGATTTGAAAAAAAACCGACCTCATTTGGCCCATAAAAAAGTTCTTTTTCACTAAGACAATGCAAGGGTGCACACATGTGCAGTTGCCATGGCAAAAATCCATGAATTGGGCTATGAATTGCTCCCACTTCCACCCTATTCTCAAGATTTGGCTCCGAGTGACTACTTCTTGTTCCCAAACCTGAAAAAATGGCTCGGTGGAAAAAGATTTGACTCCAATGATGAAGTCATCTCGCAAACAAAGGCCTATTTTGAGGACCTCGACAAATCATATTTTTTGGAAGGGATAAAAAAATTGGAGAAGCGTTGGACAAAGTGTATAGAGCTCAAGGGGGACTACGTTGAAAAATAAAATGATTTATTTATCAAAAAATCTGTGTTTTATTACAAAAGTCACGGACTTATTGACCCGCCCTCGTATGTATGTATTTTTTAGGTTAGGTTATATGTTTTCAGTAGGCTGTCTAGCGGTACTAGATTTAGTGCAGCTCGTCTAGCCCATTGAAACCTGCAAAACATAATTATCAACTATGTATTGTATTTTATATACGACAATTATGTATTGTATTTGATATTTATTAGGTATGTATATTTTATTAGAATATACTACACATTATACTGCGTGTTTTTTCAGTCTTCGGCATTCGTAGCATTTTGTATGAAACAGCTGATTTTTTTTCAAGTAGGATAGTTCATCCCATAGTAAAAGTTGCTTAATATATTCAAGACTATATGCAATCCTGAAAGTTTGTACTCTGATTGAAAAAACACCCTGTATTTTGCCTTTATCTTAGTAAGGATATAATGTATGTAGTGTATTTGTAATTGTGCACGTCCTATCTGCTGTCTTTTATCCCATCTACCTCCGTACGGCTGCTGTAAGCAGTCTTTCTTTGTAAATTGTGACGTTATAAAGTTTCTTGTGTGCAATAAATTGTTAAATATATTATATTTAATTGTTTTTAGGGTTGCGCAGGCGCCACCTAGTTAGTGCAGCTGCTCCACCTTAATGCTAACTAAAATGCTGTATTCCACCACGATAACCTACAGTTTGCCTAGCCCTGTGAAAATAAACTGAATATAGTTTCAGGCGTGCGTAGGCATACTGATAAGCTATCGGAGTCGCGGATACAGTACACGCGAAATCGCAGATGCGGCGCAGGTGTTTGTACCCTATTTGATAACGAACGGGGATTGTGGGTCATTGTCGCTTTCGTATTGTCTTACTCCTAAATCTTGTTGATAAAAGATATTTGGATGATTGGCAACTTGACTTCTGGTGTTGTATGTACGAGACTATTCATCTGCCTCTTTCGTCTAATTCTACATAAAGTTTAAAGTTAGGGGCCGCCAAAATTTGACGATATCACCGTCTCCATTTGGAAGAATCATATAAATACAGCGTGTAAGCTGAGAGAGTTTTGAATTCCGACTTCCGTAGTTCACATGTAGTTTCATCATGTCCGTCCGTCCGTCGTGAAGTTGACATTTTAATGGAAATAACCAGTTTAAATAAGTGTCACTTAATATGAAATACACGCTGAAGTGTGCAATTTGAAGATATTAGCTTCCCCTTATATACTGGTTTTTTAGATATGAAATACGTACTAATATCAATGTTATGCATATTTACTCAGGCAGGACGAGTGCAAAATAGATGATAAGCTATTGCTATCAAAATATTGTGCTTAATATTGTTTTTGTAAACTATGTCAGCAGTAACCGCAAAAGATACCGAATTATCTATTCCGACCTCTATCACATTTTTTCCCATAACTTCCAGGGCCGCAAACTTCCGCAGCTGATTTTTTTAATTTTTCATTTATGAATAGTTAGGCTATCATATAACATATAAAGTTGCGCCTGGGGAGACGTGGGTAAATGTGAAAACCTTCGACAAAAAAAAAAAAAGTGAAAAATAGGGTATATCAATTTTTAAGTACCTACTTACTCAAAAATAAAAAGCATATTAAAAAAAGTTGATAGATTAAGAACATAAAATATCCTTTTTAAAAATGTATAAAACCGCATGCATGTGCTAAATACTTTTTTCACAATATTCATTTGAATTATGTGTATGCAAACATTTGAATGAGCCATCCGCTACTTCAACTTACTTCAACCTATGAAAAAAAAAATATTTATGCAGTTTTAGTACAAAAAAATGTCTGATTAGGATTATTTGGTTATTAGAGTATCGAATGCAATAAATATTTCATTCAATTTGTGATATTTTTAAAAACCATTTATGATATGCTCTAGTTCTACCATTTTCCATAGTACGTCGGCTTACTTTCAGAACGGTTAGTGCTAGAAAGATGAAACTTTGCATGGATATGTTTAAGTGGGTATGATTTTTTATATTCCACGTCTACCCCATAGTGTGGGATATCATTAGATAGATCTTGTAAAAACATTGAGAGGTTGCTTAGACGATTTATTGATTTAGGTACCCATTTGCGAGATATTCGATTTTCAACCGTATTTTTTTGTTAAAAAAAGACGGGGGAACCCGTCTAGAAGCTGACCAGCTGACTCAAAAATTTGTACAAATGCATGATGGTGTCCATGTGATAAACTTTATTAGGCTTAGATAACTTTGTTTGTTCAGGAATTATAGAGACCATACTTCGAAAACAATAATAAGTAAACATGTAAAATAAAAAAAAATATCATAAATGGCTTAACCCCATTTTTAAAAAAGGCCTGACACGCCAAGTGGTTTTAAGCGACTTCCAAAAAAAGGAGGCGGTTATACGTTCGGCTGTAAGTTATATTATATATATATATATATATATATATATATATATATATATATATATATATATATATATATATATATATATATATATATATATTTGTATGTTCAACGATATCTCCGCCGTCTGTTGACCGATTTTCAAAATTCTTTTTTTGATATAAAGGGTATACTCCGAAGTTGTCCCGTTTTCACAAAAGTGGAATCGTGGGAACTCCTCAAAATTTATACGGACACATATAGTGATTTCGACTTCAGATTCTGTACCAACGTATACCCTAGATCCAAAAACACTGAACAGAACTCCTCAGTCTTTAAAGATACGCGTTTTAAAATTTCGACATTGTTTAAATAACTGCAAGCATATGGCATAATGTAACTTACAGTCATCATCATCTTATATAGGTACAATACCTAATGGAAGCTTGGCGCGTATTCAATTATACATTCAATTGTTTATTTTAAGACTTCTTTAAATGTATTAATAATTATTTAACAAATATCACTTAGAAGGGATTTTTTTTTAAACAAAATACTAAACTGACTTCCGAGTTAGAAATGCATAGAAAAGTATGAAATAAAACTTATTTTCGAAATAATTCCCCTTTTAAATTTGACTAAAATATTAACTATTTCTCTACTCAATCTTCAAAATTTCGAAGTCGGTACCAGCCAACTCGAACGTGAGTGCTATAAAATATTGTTTTATCAGGATGTTGTTCGGGCTGGTACCCTATATATTATATAGGTATATTGGTATAAGCAATTAATAATACACAAATTATAATTATGCAAAATTATTTTCCTTTAAATATGTGAAATAAAAAACAGCCAATTTTACGCTTGTAAACCTCCTTTTATTATTGTAATACATCTATGCTTGTAAACGTCTTATGGCAAAATATAATTAATGACTATACAATATGTAAATTAGTTTTTAATGTAAGTATTATATTAAATTGTAATAATTATAACATTAGAATCCGTTTTTTAGAATTTTAAAACTACTACACACCTTCTATCTTTTGATCTGGGTCCTTTGTCGGTGGAGCTTCGCCATTTCTATAGGATACTGTCATAGACCTATATACACTGGCGGACACATAAACTGCATCATAATGCAAGATAACTTTCAATGAAATATAATTAGTGAAGGTGCAAACTATTTTGATTTATTTCAATGATAATGCTAAGACTGGTTCTTAATCTGATAAAAAAATCAATTCTTGTGTGTATAGGTCAACTCTTCTCACTAAAAGAATCAAATCACTCCTTTTGCAGCTTTTTGGAATGAATAACTAAATGAATTTTACAATACTAAGAAAATAAAGTTTTTTTGTTTTTAATAAGGTGTATTACCTTATTAAAAACTAATTGCCCTAATAACTGATTCAAGTCGGTTTCGCATCGACCTGATCAGTGTTTTTAAAAGATCTTGCGGAGTATTTTCCCATTCTTGTGACAATGCAACTCTGAGCTCCGCAACCGTTGTTGGGACCGGATTTCTTGTAAATACAGCTCGTTTTAGGTTGTTCCACATGTATTCTATTGGGTTGAGGTCTGGGCTACGTGCTGGCAAATCCATGGAACGAATCTCAACCTGAGTAAAGTATTGCTCAACTTGTCTCGCTGCGTGCGTCCGAGCATTATCCTACATCAGAATGAAGTTTTCGCTTATAAATCCGCTAAAAGGTACCACATAAGGGTCCAATATCTCCGTTATATAGCGATGTGATGTTAAACCACGGTTACCACGGCCATGTGTGTCTGCGTCAATAAACACAAGGTCAGTTCGAGCATCTATCGATATGCCGCCCCAAACCATACAAGACCCGCCTCCAAATGGAAACCTCTCCTCGATGCAATTTTGAGCATATCGCTCTCCTCGTCTACGGTAGACTAGTCTGCGACCATCAGCACCGTACAAACAAGTCCTACACTCATCAGTGAACGGAAGACGGAAGCTCATTGCTCTTCAGTCCACTTTAAGTGTTCACGAGCAAATCTTAGTCGAGCTTGCCTGTGAGCTGCAATTTTGGTCCATTTGCGGTTCTGAAAGGTGTGATATCACGCTCTTTTAGCCTTCTTCTTATGGTTTGTGTACTAACTGCTACGTCACGTACCTGGTGGAGCTCATTTTTAATGCTTATAGACGTTAAAAACCGATTTCGGAAGAAATTGTCACAATAAACCTGTCGTCACGAGACGTTGTCACCCGAGTCCTGCCGGTTCCACATCTTATTTTGAATGAACCTGTCTTCATAAACCTTCTGTAAACTCGGGAAACCGTAGACTGGTTTACTTTTAAATCTGCAGCATTGTTCGTTGGTCTAGGCCCTAGGCCTTGCTGCACTAGAGCAACAATTTGTGCGGCATTTTCGGTCGATACGTCCATATTCGTGAGATAAAAACGTGTTTAAAATGAAAACAGACTAGAAATTAAACAATTAGTAACGATAATTCAGCATGTAACAAAACAAAAAAAAAATAACCATCAATCACAACATTAACGTAACAACGAGTTATTCTTTAGTAAATTGACAAGATTTCTTCTATACAATATTTTCTTTCTTTTGTGACAGTACCACATTTAAATTTGATTTTGTTTATGTGTTTATAAACCAGCCTTTATTTTCCAATACATTGATGTAAAAAGTTCGCATATTATTTCGTAATAAAATTTGATTGAATGTGTTGTCGAAGCAAAAAGTGTCCACACTGAAACAGGAAACTGCCCTACTTTTGCGGTTGTTTGGGGCAGTCAGGTTTGACATTTGTCACCTTGACATTTGCTTTCCGCAGTATTTAAACCAGTCCACATTTAATTGACAAAATCCTCTGAAATCAAGATGGCGTAACTTTTTCTTGTATGAAGATTTTTTCTGTCAAATGCACGTCATAGCCCATCCCGTCTTAATACTGTTAGAAAAATATTAAATCCATAGAAATCTTAGTTATTCGCATTATGGTCAGATTGCGCAAGACGAGCTTAATCTTTCATTTTGGGTCGATAGGATAACTTTTTGTATGGAGCTGGTCATCTTTACTCATAGAGCATGGTGCCCCATCCTCCATCTGATAATATTTCTGTCAATTTCTTCATACCTATATTATTTTATCAAGAGCGTTAATTAGAAGCCGCTATTTGATGAATGACTTGAACATTTGTAGCGGTTATCAGAATATAATCCATTTTGATAAAAATTGCTAATGCCTTATGACTACTGTCATTTATAATATTATAAACTTATGTATCTTTGATAGAAAAAAAAAGTTAAATATTGTGACAGATTGACAAACGTGTAACAAAATTGTATCCACGAAACGCACGGTAGTGTGTGTTAATAATCTAAGGTAATGTGCTTTGTAGTTATTTTTATTAATTTTATGTATATTTTACACCTTCCTCCACATAAACTTTAACTTTGCCAAATATCATACTCCTCGGTTCGCACAATTCTCGTAAAACTTTACTGAAAGTTTTTGCTTCACGTATTAATATTTCATATAACTGTTGATGATGATTAATATCGCATTTATGTTAATCATTATCTAATTTAAATAACTAACTACAGGAATTGTAAATTGCAAAAGTAGAATTAGAAAATTCAGTGCATGTTTTCAATTCAAAAATATTTTAATAGTCATGTAATTCTTTATCTTTATACTCTCTATCAGCAATTAGTTAAACATGGAAAAAATAACAGTTAGTAAAGTAACAAAGTGTAATTAAAACAACTGATATAAATAAATTATATCTAAATATAAAAGTACCTAAAATAATATTAAAATGCACTAAGAACTCAAAATTTCTAATACTCAAGGAACCCTTATAGTTTCGCTTTGTCCGTCCGTCTGTCTGTCTGTCCGCGCTTCTAGCTGCTGTAATTATGAATATAAATGAATGAAATTTGGTATAGTCAAAGACTGTGTATAGATCTCGGCTTTGACATAATAAAATAAAAAAAAACGAGCGAGCCTTACAGTGGTCGCATGTAATGTGTAACGTTTTATGAAAATATTTCAAAAAAACAATGCTTAGTACGATTTTATAATATAATAAAAAAATACGGAAACTTTTCCACTAAGCAGTGACAGAAATCAACGTCAAAATTTTAAAACGCTAAATAATAAATATAAAAAATAATATTTTATTCGAATCTGACGGCCAACTCTACCACCGCGCGCTCATTCGTCAAATCAAATTCCGCGACATCCTGTTACACACTTCCGTCCCATTTGACGAAATCACTCCCACAAATTGCAAGAAAGCGAGAGGAAAGATGTTACACATCATAGCAATTTGATATTTTAGGGGTGGCTCCTCCCCATACATGTGAAGTGGAGATGACAAATATTTTTTCATTGTGGGGTACAATTTTCATTGTGTGGGGTTTCGTTGAATAGGTATTTTAAATTAAAGGTAGGTAAGGTTTCATACGTGACTTTTTTACCAAGTCGACCATTTACAAGTAATCGGCCTCCAAAGTGGGGGGCCCCCATTCCTGGCATTGCATTTCTAAACTATATGAGATAGAAACTTTTAAGTTCCCATTCTGATAGATTATGCTAAAAACTCTTTACGAAAATGATTTTGAGCGAAATAGGACAGTAACTTTTGAAGTAATTCAAAGAATCCTATTGGGTGTTGATACTTACGGAACCCTCCTTAGACATGTCTTGACATGCTCTTGGTTAGGTTATTCATATTTATAAGCTGAATATATTAGAAACAGATGATAATGTAGTAAAAACAAGGCATGTTCGTTGTACTGTGTACAACAATGTTAAATATTATGTAAATTATTAGTCTAGACTATTTGTAAATGGTACCTATGACTTGTTGCTTAGTAAATATTTTATATAAAATATTACATTTATTACAATGAATATATTAGAAAAACAATAAAATATTAGCAGTAAAAACGAAATTAACAATTTTATAGCAAAATGTTTGAGGCTAGATGGGTTTTAATTTTTATAATTAGAATTTTTAGAATGTTTGTATTTTACATTGAATTTAGCTTAGGTAAATGAAAACACTAAATTGTTTCCAAAATTGTTATCCGATATTAAATTTTAACACGTGTGGGAAGTAGGAACTATTTAAATATTATATTCTATATTTGGAAACCGCAATTAGCAACCGTGGAAAAATCAAACGAGCGAATGTAGAACGCGATTGGAAGCGACTACCTAAACTCACCCATAACAAGTTGTGGCTATTTCACCAAACGAAATGTGACGAAACTGAATTTTCCTACGTGATTTGATATTGTCAGTTATGGCAAGATGGTCACTTACGCCCGAAATTAATAATCAATCTTAATCTCATTTTAGCTATCTGAGATTAAGATTTCAATACGTTTGAACGATACTGGGATCAACTTCACGTCAATTTACGTCAATTTTATTTGAGAATTTACGACTTATGTCAATCTAAGGCTTTAGAGTATATATTCAATCAATGTTTTACATACGTTATTAATTTCGGGCGTTAAACTACTAAGGCCCGATTCGACCAAACTTGAAGTTACACGAGTGTAACTATAATGAGAATAATTATTTTACTCCTTCAATTAACTCTAGGATATCTTCGTTTGCGTTTTACCATGTTACTCGAAGAGTATACTATGCTCGGTATTATTATTCAATGAATAATGAACGAATGTATAAACAGACAAAAAAATAATGTACTATTGTTTGTATTAGAATGACTTGTACGCCATAATAATTTAATTTCGTAGAGTAATACAGTAAAATGTCAATATCAAATTATAACACTTCACAATGACATTGATCGTGACAATTGCCAGCCAGCTGTCCGACTATCCACTATTCTCAGTTTAATACTTTACTCCGTCAAAATCGCCCGTGTAAATATTTACTCCCGTGTAATTACCTTATTCTTGGATTAGTAGTTGGAAAAACGCAAAACCAGCTTACTCTTAGATTAGGAAACATTTATACTCGAGTAAAAGTTTACTCCAGTTTGGTCGATCGTCGTAATATGTAATATATCCGATAAAATATTATAGTTCTTCGCCGTCTGTGACGCCCTTTAAACATATAAGCCATTACCATTTACTACAATTAAAGGTTCTTAAAATGTATTAATAATAATTTAACAAATATCACTAAAAAGGGAACAATAATAATTATTTTTAAACAAAAAATATAACCGACTTCCAAAGTAAAAATACAGAAAAAATTATGAAATAAATCTTATTCTCTAAATAATTACCCGTTTAAATTCGGCTAAAATTTTTAATATTTCTCTACTCAATCTTCTTAATTTTGAAGTCGGTTGTTGTTTAAAAATAATATTTTTTAGTGATATTTGTTAAATTATTATTAATACATTTTAAGAAAAACTAAAAGAAACGATCGAATGTATAATTGAATACGCGCCAAGCTTCTATTAGGTATTGTAAATAAGACGATGATGATGATTACTGTAAGTTACATAGTGGCATATGCTTGCAGTTCTTTAAACAATGCTGAAATACCCTTTACAACAACAAAATAATTTTGCAAATAGGTTCACATACGGCAGAGTAATGTTCTAAGATATCCGTGTCGGTGTAAAATACTATGAGAAGTACCTTTTATATCATCATAATGTGATGATGTATGGTGTGATGATGATGATTACTGTAATTGACATAGTGGCATATGCTTGCAGTTCTTTAAACAACACCGAAATCCCCAAACATGTATCTATAAGGAGCCAGGAGTTCTGTTCAGTACTTTTGGATCCAGGGTATACCTTGGAGCAAAATCTTACTTTTTGGTAGCATATGCTAGGAGTACATCAGAAAAAGTCGAAATCACCATATGTGTCCATATAAATTTTCGAGGAGTTCCCTTGATTCCTCCAATCCATTCCATGATCACGTCACCACTTTAATGTCAAAACGAGCAATTTGGAATTATACCCTATACATCAAAAAAAGAATTTTGATAATTGGTCCACAGACGGCGGAGTAATCGTTGAACATACATATATATATACAGCCGAATCGCCTCCTTTTTTTGGAAGTCGGTTAAAAAGTATTTTTCTCTTAATTGCGAGAAGAATAAAGTATGCCCTCTTATCTTATCGAACCTTACCTATTATTATTTATTTAATTAAAACCTACCAATGAATTATAATAAAATATGAAATAAATAGATAAATAATTAAGTACCTACTTAAATAAGAATGTTTTAAGGCCCGGTTCAGACACAGCGGAAACCGCACGATTTCTGCGCGTATTCCGTCCGGTTTAGTGTGAGCGTTCTAGTACGACGCTTTTGTAATACCCGGCTGCACGCGGTTGATCCGCACGATTCTTTACCGCACGGTTTCCGCTGTGTCTGAACATATTCTAAATGTCTGTCGAAACTTTTGTGTTATCTGATATTTCGCGTGTACTATAATATTTACAGTACAAAATTGCGCCTTGCTGATAAACAAAACAACCTAAATATGCGGCCTCGTACTCCAAATGTATGACTATCTACACTTCCGACCCCGTTTCTATACATAGCGTTTTAGCCATTTTTAGGATTCCGCTATCCGTAGTAACTACAAGGAACCCTCATAGTTTCGCTCTGTCCGTCCGTCTGTCTCGATATATTTTCCCTTCCTTCGTCCTTCCTTGACATCTTTGGTTAATTATGAATATAAATAGATAAAATTTTGTATAGTTATTATAAATATATTTATAAATTGTATATAGACTGTAAGGACTAAAATATGATGATCATGACATGATGATGCCTATCTACTAACTATTTTTGGCATCATAAATTTTGTATTTTAGGGATGTTTTTTTTTCATTCCATCTCATCGTGTAAGGTATCGTCAAATAGGTATTTTTAAATTAGGCAAGGTATGTATATCTACCTACCTCCAAAGTGGTTTCAACTCTATTGTATTGGCGCAGAGTTCTATTTTCAGTGCTCTGAATTTTCACCGGGGTTCTGGATTCCGGAGTATATAGTTCCAGCCTTAATATGCAAAAGGAGAGTTTACATATTTACTTTTGATTAATTATGTAGTTCATTAATTATATTTTTTTAAGTGTAACCTTATTTAGGCGCGCTAGGCATTTTTGAGATGGGAAAAAATACTGTGACACTGTTACCGACACCGGTTCGGTATGAGATCAGGTCGGGGCGCGAGGGTCGCGCGCCGCATGCTTGCCTGTGCGCTATTTATTAGTTTATATATCTGTGTGATATTTGTTAGTAGCGTTGCTTAAGTACTTACAAGTAATCTTCAAAGATTTAAAGTTAAAAGTGTCACCGAAACGGAAGTAAAATGTCAACAAAACTCCTAAAACTTTTATGTCAATATTTATTTTATTCTTGTCATGTTTTATAATTTTATAAACATTCATCATTCATAATGGTCCTTGATCTCAGATAAGTATGTCAGGGACTTTGTTATCATCCAAAATTTTGCACAAGAGATTTTAGTGTAACGCATCTAATATATGAAATAATTAAATAATATTATTGGTTTAAGAACTATAATTAAGTACATAATATAAATATAAGAAATAAATGATACATAAAATTCACATTTATACATTGCAAATAGGTTGATTAGTTACATTGCGCCCTTATAATATTAAAGAAATAAAATTTTAATGAAGTTCATGGTTTCCTACATTTTGTATGTACATTTTTAATTCGGCTGGTGAGAGTGACAGACACTTTGCGCGCGCAACTTCATGTGTCAGACAAATATAGAACGAGTTTCTGTTCATGAAAATTATTTTCATTACAATAAAATAGCATAAGCGCGTAATTTGTACCGAAAATTACGTGTATTTATAATGAAAAAGTATTTTTATGTGGTTTAGAGGATTCTATTATTGATTGTTTTGATACATTATTGATTGATTTGATATGTTTTTTTTTTGCAGATATTATTTCGAAGCAAAGAAAAATCATGTATGGTGATCTTCGGTAGAACGAAGTTATAATATATATATATATATATATATATATATATATATATATATATATATATATATATATATATATATAATATAAAATTACAAATAGACAATTTTGTTTATCTGTTTAGATGTAATTATATATTATATTATACAAAACAAATAGTTGAACTAAGTATATATAGTGCGCGCGGAACTAGTTGGCCGCGCCTTAGGTAGGGAGCGGGTTGCTGCTCGCAGTGTTGCCGCCGCGAAGTCCGGCTCCGTACTGAGTAATAACATCAAGCGCTCTTCCGCTTAGTCACAATATGTAACAGCCATAACAGTCACAATGTGTAATTGCAAAATTCTACATTATTGTCAAGGTGATAAGGTCGTTTTTTGTATCATTTTAATAGTCGTTATTACATTGTGATTTCGAGTTGCAAAAAGTGTCGTGCCAATTTAATCGGCCTAGCCACCAAATTCGCAACGCGCCATATGGAACTTCGTTCCAAAAACTCGCTCTATAATTGTCTGACACATGAAGTTGCGCGCGCAAAGTATATGTCATTCTCACCAGTCGAATTAAAAATTTACATACAAAATGTAGGAAATCATGAACTTCAATTAAAATTGTATTTTTTTTAAATATTATTAGGGCGCAATTTAACTAGGTAACCTATTTGCAATGTGTCAATGTGAATATTATGTATCATTTATTTCTTATCACTATTTAATAACACATGAGGGTATATATATTTCTTAGATCGGATCTTGCACTATATACTCTGTTCAGATTCAATTCTAACAAAAAGAGTAAAAAAGTGTCATTTACGTCGGTAGCACTATAGTGTAGGTGTTACTGATGTCTTTTAGTTTATAAAATTAATATTAAATTGGATCCCAACAGATTATAGATAATATCCAACAATGTAATAAGTATTAAATAATTAATCTTACGAATAAACTTTAACTTAATAGTCAAGAGCTGTTTCACAATCTACTGGATACGTGCCAGATAGCTTTATTATATGTTTTGCATTGATAAAAGAAAGCTACATTTCTTATATCAATGATGCTTTGTCAAATTGTCACTCACTCGATATAAAGTAAGCAGTGACTAAGCTTTCGAATAAGCTATCTGACACTTAACAGAAGATTTGTGAAACAGGCCATAGGGCCTAGGGCCATAGGGTCTGTCATATATGTGTCTGATAGCTCATTCGGAAGTTTTCTCGTTGCTTACTTTATATCGAGCGACAGAGACAACACATGCTAATAAGCTATTGGCACTTAATCAGTAGTCTGTGAAACAGGCCCTTAATTTATTATAGAACTAACTTTTTCCTGCGGCTTCGCCCGCGTAAACATAGTAGCCTATGTTTTAATCCTTCGCCTAAACTACTACCATACCAAATTTCATCGAAATCCGTTCAGTCGGTTTGGCGTGAAAGAGTAACAGTCATCCATCTATCCATACATCCATCCATTCTCACAAACTTTCACATTTATAATATTATATTATAGTAGGAACCACTACATTAATACTAAAGTCTAAACTGTATATTTTCGTAGCAACAGCTCAGACAAACAAAAAACCTAGTTTTCTGTTGTTTAAACAAAATAACTAGTTTTCTAACGAGTTATCTATACAGTATGTCATATGTTTAACGTTGCCTCCATGAGTGGTACGGACAGCAAAAAAATATACATAAATGTAACTTCAGAAGTTATAAGTTCATTTCTAAATGAAGGATAAAGAGTGAGTATCTTATTTATAGAAGATTTCAGCGTAAGACGATCCTTTCTTACTCTTTTTTAAGACGAGACAGATTTTGTAAGCCTTTCAATTTAGCTTTAATATTGACTCACATTATAGTGATCAATACTTACAATATTATTCTTAGAATTTATGTGTAATTATATTAAAATAGAATAAATTTTTCGTACTTGGGTCTTACCTACTAATTAGTATTACCTACACTTGACGTCCGATACTATAAAACTGCTTCTGCTGACTTCTGTGGAGCCAGTATCAACAGTTATAACTAATTTTGGCATGATCTTACCAATAAAATTTATGCTGTTAAAAGACTTATGAATATCTTAATACTATATATATATATGAACCTTCCACTTGAATCACTCTATCTATTACTGAAAACTGCATTAAAATCAGTTTAGTAGTTTACTGGTTAAAAGATCTAAGGTGACTTCATTTTATACAGAAGATGAATTTTTCTTTCTTACACTTAAAGATTTCAAGATACAGGACCCAGCAAAAAAATTGTTTAAAGATCGTAGCAGTCTGATGTCTTTATCTGCCTTTTCCTATAATAATTAGCTTTTGAAAATTATATAATTACTTTACTACTTAAAAAAGAGCGTAGAAATATTCATCCTTTTACATGTGATTTGTGAGTGATGTGCTAGGTTTCTGTTGACTCTACCCGCGTAATGTAAAGGTATTAAGAAAGACCAATTTTCCCAACGCTCATTGTTTTTGCTGCTGTTACATCAGCCAGCTAGAATGATGTTTACACAATATTTTTTGCAATTCATGCACTCTTTTTTGAAAAAAAGTTAATTGCGTAGGTTAAAATTTGATACACTTGATACAGACTATAAATGGTAAAACTTGTATAAAGTTTAGTGTATAATTTTAGCTAGAATGTAATTTATTTGTGTCTATCAAACATGTAGTTTACGCCATGGTTCGGTTGGTTTGTGTAACGAAAAACCGACTTCCAAAGTAAAAATGCACACTTTTTTGTGCGTTTTTACTTTGGAAGTCGGTTTTAATTTTTTGCTTAAAAATAATTATTAAATTTAATAATTTTTTAACCGACTTCAAAAAAAAGGAGGCGGTTATAGTTAAATTTATTATCTATATTATTATCAGATCATTGATATCGGTGCACAAAACTCTGATGAGTAGTGAGTACCTATGTCATAATAATAATATAATGTTGGTATTTCTTGTAAAGATGATGATGATGATGATTATTGTATTTGGTATGATGGCATGAGCGTGCAATTCTTTATACAACGCCGGAGTTTCGAAACATGTATCTATAAGGACTCAGGAGTTCTGTTCAGTACTTTTGGATCCAGGGTATACCTTGGTACAAAAGCTTACTTTTGACGTGATAACGTCTTATAATTCGATGGAGCCGACTGCACGTACGAAAAAACATGACTCATGCGTTACGAGGGCGGCACTGAAAATTTCGGGAATCAAGGAAGTGACACAACATTACTATTTAAAAATGTATTTATTGCTTTTCGAAGTATTCTCCGCGAAATTTGACACATTTTTCCATACGATGGAACCAATCATTGAAGCAACCATTCCATTCGGAAGTTGGGGTCTCTAAAATGGCCGTTTTGTCGGCGTCTACAGCTTCTTCAGGTGATGAAAATCTCTGACTACGCAATTTATTCTTTATTTTAGGGAAAGTATAGAAATCATTAGGGCTTAGGTCGGGGCTGTACGGCGGATGGTCTAATAATTCTATGATTTCTTGCTCTAAAAACTCTTTTGTTCTGTGCGCGGTGTGAGAACTCGCATTGTCGTGATGGAGGATGATGCGGCGGTTGCAGTTCTCTTTACGGAGTTCAGAAATGACCTGTGGCAAACAAATGTTAGCATACCATTCTGCATTAACCGTTCTTTGTCCCTCAAGAGGAATAGTCGCAACATGGCCGGTTTTGGAGACAAACGTGGCCACCATTTTTTTTTGCAACACTCCGTGAACGAACAATTTTTGTTGGCTTTAACTCATTTTCGAACACCCAAACTCGTGACTGGTTTTTTGTTTCGGATTCGTACGCGTATATCTAGGATTCGTCACCTGATACGATGTTGTATACAGCATTTGAGGATCCTGCATGGAATCTTTCGAGAGTTCTGACGCACCAAGTAACGCGAGCCGCTTTTTGCTCTTCACAGAGCAAATGCGGTATCCATCGGGAAAACAACTTTTTTACACCTAATTGTTCATGCAAGATTATTTGTAATTGACTCATGCCATTGTCTAAAGTTGCCTGAATTTCGCGGTATGTCACATGTCGATCTTCCTCAATCAGCTTACGCACAGCATCAACGTTTTCTTGGGTGACTGCAGTTTTTGGACGACCTTGACGGGGATCATCACTGAGCTTGACACGTCCACGTTGAAATTCAGCAAACCAGCGATAAATTGTGGTTTTAGATGGGGCTTCATCACCAAATGCAGAAATCATCCGGTCAACACACTGTTTTTGTGTTAAACCACTTCGAAAGTCATAATAAATCATTGCTCTAGAATTTTCTCGAGTCAATTCCATTTTCTCAACGACTAAACAAGTTTGACAAGATCTTGTGACAAGACCGAGAATCTTTTTTTAAATAAATAAACGGTATTCGATTTTTAAAACCAAGGAGTTTTATATTAAATAGATTTTAATATGACAGGAACAGTGGAAATATTCCATTCCCGATACTTTTAGTGCAGCCTATGTACCATAATTGCCGTAATTGACATCACTATGTCCAATGGCATATGCTTGCAGTTCTTTAAACAACGCCGAAATCCACAAACATGTATTTATAAGGAGTCAGGAGCTCTGTTCAGTACTTTTGAATCCAGGGTATACCTCACCATTTTGGTGAAAATGGGACCAACTTGGGATTATACTCTTTACATCAAAAATAATTTTGTAAATCGGTCCACAGACGGCGGAATTATCGTTGAACATACAAAAAAAAATATACAGCCGAATGCATAACCACCTCCTTTTTTAAGTCCGTTGACATTTTTACTCCACGAACGTTAAAGTTTCCTGATGACAGCGAACCTCTGAATAATTACACACTGAAAGAAAATAATAGATTCGTCTGTTGACGAAAATAAGGGTTATATTTCAATAAAAGAAAACAAATACAGACAGTGATGGGTGGGCTTGTTGTCTGTCTCAAATTAAATCAAATTGAGAAATAATTTTGAACAATTTTAAACTCACTCTCACATAATAATGTTGTAGCAAAGGGTTTCCTTTTACTCAGCGCCTTGCGTGAGAGATCTGGATAGTCTTCCTGTCTATCTGCCTCAAAATCTACCAAGCCTGCCCGCCAGTCATCAAGCTGCCATACCGTCGAATGGCGAAACCCCTAGGGGCCGCGAAACCCACTTTGAGAAATCCTGTGCCAATTGAAGGACATTCGGTATAGAATATAGATATACAGGGGTCAATGTTTAGGATGTATTTGAGGACTGAGACACACTTTCAGCCGATTGTTCACATCAAAAACCTCGTGTGATTGTATATTAATCCTTTCAGACATTTAAAAAACATGCAAACATAGAATATACAATTATTCTTGGGTCGGCATATCTTTGGATGATAAAAATGTTTATTATACACAATCTTATCTTATTGTTTATATTATCTATTATACTATCTGTTTGCGAATAAAGAAGAAATATTTACACAAATACGCGATAACAGTTGGGTAACATTAGTTTTTGGCCAAATAGTTCACTGGGCCACGACCAAACATGATTTCGACAATAAATTATAAGTTTTATATATATAAATTATAGAACAAAAAATTGACAATAATAATTGTCTGTCGAGCGACTTTTCCCACGTGTCAGATAAGGACAAAACATTGTATTGCTTATCCACTCTTTAAATATTTTTATTAGTAAGGCGGTAAGTATAATTATAATATTCAATAACCATGGGATATCTGTTATCTATAATATTCTATACATTAATATACGTCAAACATAAACTTTGTACCCCTTTTTACCGAATTGCAATTCCGAAGCCCAATTCTCGTAACTATTTGTGATTAAAATCCTGTTTCGGTCCGCGCGATGTCGCATTCACACACGCGTCTACGCGCACGTGAGCGAGTGAGATCACAAATAGTTATGAGAATTGGGCTACAGAATTGCTAGTCACGCATTATGCGGGATTTGCACGAGTCGATTTTCGCCATGCAGCGAGTCGGTTGACAAATCGCCTTGTAATTTTGACGTGATAACGTCTTATAATTCGATGGAGCCGGCTGCACGCACGAAAAACATGACTCATGCGTTACCAAGTACTGTTACCAAGTACCAGCGTTACCTCGCATTTTATTATTATTATTATTGTTGTTGTTGTTGTTGTTGTTGTTGTTGTTGTTGACGTTGTCACGTTCAACTATCGTCAGCAAACCGACTTTACAGACAACCGATATTTTTTTTTTGTTGGCAAAATTGCCCAGCGACCTAGCCGAATTGTCTTTTACACGATCGATTTTCGGTGTGCGGCTGAAATCGACCCGTGTGACCCTCATTAGATAAAGCAAAAATGGCTTATTAGTTATTACTTGTGTTGTTGCAGAAAATCTTTTAACCATATTATAAACAAAATAAAACAGTCAGTAAACACAAAAATTTAATTATGTACGTATCTTAGACACACATTGAATAGCTCAAAGTAAATAATTTTAATTGAATATTCAAAGTAAAGTTTACATAGAAATCCGTTATGAACACGTTTGGTAAAACAAATTCTGTCATGTGAAGGCACTGATCGATAGTCAAAATGTAGTATGAATATTGTTTAAGTGAAGAAAATATATATTTTTTTTCTTTGATGGTAGATAATATGAGTTCGGTATTGGTAAATTTATTTTAAAATCCACATTAATAACGTACATTTAACACTTGGGGTAATTTTAATTATCTTTTATTTTAGTAAATCCGTTCAAACAGCGTCATAGCATTATCTTAATTTTATAATATTATTAACTAAAAATATATTTTATTGTTAAATATTTTAAATAGCGTTTTCCTCACGAACTACTAGCTAAAAGTTGGATTTTTGCTTAAATAATATATTGGTGTTATATATGACCGTGCAGTGTCCGCGAGGCGCGGCGGCGCGGCGGCTACTATATTGTCCGGAATCCGTTGGGCCGGGAATCCGTCACTATTGGATTAGCGCAGTGTTCCATTTTCAGTGCTCTGAATTTTCCGGATTCCGGATCATATAGTCCCAGCTTTAACGACTAGGCCACAACGTTCTTATTCTTAACAACAGCCTTGCAGCGCGTTTAGGCGAATGTTATTAGTTTGTACGTTAATACCTCAGTCGATAAAGCTCAATTTGCTCTGAATCAAAATCCTGTGGGTCAATTCTGCTAAATATAACCTGCAATAATACAATTTCAATCTAGTCCCGACACGCTAAAACTGACCAACCGGTATTCTCGTAAACGTTCAACCAGCGTCAAACGCGATCTGATTGGTCGAAACTTCTTAAAATCAGTTTATGATAACATGTCGCTTCACTTATAATACAATCAACGTAAAATGAAAGTCTACTACGAGAATTGAGGGGTGCTCGGCTTTCGCGCGGTCCCCGCTCGCTAGGCTATGCTATCTCTGGTTTTGTTGAAGTAGGTGTTACGGTTTAGCAACTGAAAATTATGAAGGTACTCTAGTAGATGTGGATTAAATTACGCTTGTATAAAAGCTCGTATTTGTAACAAAAGTGAGTAAAATTGAATAAAGTTAAGATATGCTCTGCATCTTGGACTATAATATAAGACACACTGTATTTAGATATTGAGTTATTTTGTTTTTCCTAGATCTTGTTTTATTAGATAAGTGATAAATGGATAATTACAATCTAATTAATTAAAAAAATATAATATTTTCTTCAAATTAGTAGGTAGAGCGTTTTATATTGGCCGTAAAGGTAGCGGTAGATAAGATAAGGCAGAAGAGTTACCACATACTAGAAGTATTATTCTAATTGAGGGTAGAACAATAATTTCATTTACTATTTCACTTTCAGATTCAGCACCTGATCCCTCAGTATTAAGTATAATGTTTTATAAAAACTATAACCCGAACACGTAAGTTATATAGCCAATGTTACCCGGGCTACAAATTCGAATCTATTGAGTATTGACACGTAATTTATTAATGTATCAGTAATTTAAGCACTACGGTGGAACAAACATGCATACATACATAAACTGCCAAAATCATTACCCTGCCGTAGTCGGGGAAAAATAAGTAGTTAAGGACTTCTTTCTTATAACAAGTAGGTATTCTTGACACTAAGCATCTACATACTAACTTTGTCAGTAACAATGTAGTATGTACTAAATCTAAATAATAAAGCATGTTTCTCAACACAGCGACAGCCTATAAGCATAATTAGTAAAAAACATACAGTCTTAATGTTACAACACAAAACTACTCGGTTCAGAGAGAATTTATCACCAGCTCAGTCGTGCAAACAACAACACAACATATTGTGTACGAATGAACACATAGCCGGCTGTGAAAACACACACACTAGCCCACATACACACAAAACAAACCAGGAAACGTCTAGCGAAAAACAAACAAGGGTCTTTTGTGTTCTGTAAACAATCGAATGGCCGTATGCAACAGGCGTGACGACGGAATAATTGTAGTGTAGGTTAAATTGGATAGATGGCGACGTGTTCAGTTAGGTAGTTGACGATGTGGTTCGTATGTTAAATCATAGGTGGCGCTTTTTAAAAATTAAGGTACCCGGTTGGTGCTTCGAGGCTGTATTGATTCTTCAGGTGAAGAAACTGGACTGAAATTCAATTAAAAAGAAGGAGGTATCGATGGATATTTAGAACATTTGATAAAAGTTTAAAGAAGCTGATTTATCTTAATTGTCTTATTCGATTAAAGATTGTATGTATTTGTTTCCAAAAAATAATTTGTACAATCCACTTTGTTTTTATGACTTTGTTTAATTTTGAGGCCTCACTGGTAACGTATTTTGTCGATTAGCAATAAATGAGTGAATATGTAACCTTTTTGCAAGTGATTAGAATAATAAACATGTGTGTCTGGTTAAACACGTTTTGTTATTTCCGGACAAACCGTATGCCGTACACAAATTGCGAAACGGAACACAATAAAATTATAAGGCATAATTATTTCACCTAGGTATTAGTAAAGGTTACTAAGCCTACATATTCCACATAATACCTACCTATGTAAAAAGGAACGATTTATTGGAAGTAAATTTTTAGTGAATTTTAGACGGTACCAATGATTTAATATACTCAGTAGGAGTAGCGAAGGCTGGTTGTCCATCAAAGGGACGCCCTAGCCTAGGTATAGATGTAAGATCAGCTGCAGAACTTTTTTAATTACCTATCTTAAGAAATCGCTCTTTCGCGCAAAAACTAGCGAACGGATTTTGATGAAATTTAGTATAGTAGGAGTTTAGGCTCTGTATTAACACATAGGCTACTTTTTATCCCGGAAAAGTACAGTGTTCCCGCGGGATCCCCAATAGTATATTTACTCAGCCGCGTACCAGAGATTAATAATAGTTTTTTACAATGTTATTATTAAATAACTACTCGATTCTCGGTAGATAAAGTCGCCAACGACCTATCTGTACTGTTCGCATTGGAGAACTACGTGGAAGGGACTTTTATAAGATTTTCAATGTCGTATATAATGTCACCCACATAAGATTATTAAACAGCTTGCCAACCAAGGAGGCTCAAAGAACCCTGAATCCCATACACACGTGGCGCAGCTTCCGCGACGCCGCGGTGGAAAATTTGGGTCCGTATCGGATCAAAAATCTGTAACTTCAAGGTTTTTCATCGTATTGTATTGAGATTTGGCACATGTATACAGTGATATACAAAGATTTTAAAAATAATCAATTTTTGTATTTTTTTTTCAATGTATACATATTTATTTTAGGTTAAAAAAAAAAGAAAAGAGAAAAAAAGTAATACGAGTAGTTATATGTTTATTTTTTATAAATAAGTACTAATATGAGTAAAATTAATAAAACTTAAACAATTACTTATCACACAAGCATAGTAAAATACATAAAATTATAAAATCGTATAGTACCTATCTATACCTCACACCAAACTAATTGATCTCAGATAAGACAAATCTTATAATATTATTGGTTTTATATAACTAGGTTTTAGTTACTTATAATGTTATATCTAATTGTTATTATCCTCGCTATTCCTAACTAAAATTACTTCCATTCCGGTGTAAATGTAGGATCACCTTCAGGTACCACCTTCAAAAGACTTAGTGCCTCTTCATCAAGATCCTTCACATTTCTCACATAAGGTTTTCTTAAATTTGAAATGTATGGATCTGAAGAATATAAAAGCGTTTTAAATACTTCTTCATTTGTAGCTATACGGGAACATTTTCTGGCATGGTGCAGGCGCATATTTCTGTAGTCTTTATTGCGCGACTCTTGTGCATCTTCCGACAGTTGCCCAATAGGAAGAACAGAAAAATGTTTGATCATGTTTTCTCCGTGTATAAGTAATTTGTGCACGGAGGATGGCATGTAGTACCAATCATAGTTACTAACATAAATTCGCGCAGTTTCTAAGGCATAAACTCCAATTTTTTCTGGATCGATCATCATTCCAGAAGATAGAGCTTGTAAAATAATATATTTTAGTTATGTTCGCCGAGCAAGTGTAATTGTAAAAGAAAGGTTCTGTATTTCCATCACTTGAGTTTCCACTTACTTGACGAGGTTTGTCGATAATTAATACTAGCTCTTCCCTGAAACGTTTTTGAACAAATTCCTTCTTTTCTTTCTTCAATTTCTTTCTTTCTTCTGTTGTAGCAGACCAAATCTTAAAGTCAAGATTTTAGCAAATGTGTAATACCATTTCCATGCTGCGAATCCAGGAATGCAATGTGGATAATCCATATTGGTAAGCACTTTCATTTTCAGGTCTAGCAGTCGCTTTTAATAGGTCATTCATAAGTCGAGGAGTAGCCCCACATATCGTGCACGTAGAACCCGATGGAGTTTCTGTTAGGACCTGAGCCACCTTACCATCAATCATTGTTAGAAAAAGTTCGTGCTTCACATTTACTGCACACCATCTTTGTTTATTAATGACGGGCGTAAAGATTCAATTTGTCTGGTAATTTCGTCTACAACTGCCTTAGTTTTTTCAGGAGTTTCTTTACAAAATTCAATAGAAATGGGTCTATAATAACGAACAGATGAAGGTACTGGATTTTGCCAAATAATGGCCTTTGAGAGGTCATCAATTAATCTAATGGGAACTAATGAAGTGACGAACAGATTGGCATCTTAAATAGTTTCCGATTCTTCTGGCAGTTTCTGCTTGTATTGACTTTGGCCAGATGAACCATCACATCCCCATTTACAGTAAAGGATTAAATTTCTGTGTTGTTCTTGGAAAACTGAATCAATTTTTAAAATTCTGGCAACTGTGTGGTCCAGTAAGTCTTGTATATTAATCACTTTAGCATAAGTATTTGTGATTTCGATTGTAGAAGATGGTGGATAGCAAGTTTGTTTTATTTCTTGTATTTTGTAATGTAGGGGAAACATTGTACACTTTCTTTCGTTGGTTAAATTTCTTACGTACATATATTGTGCTTTAGTTAGATCCAAATCAATAAAAGCACTCAATGCTTCTGTATCAGATAAAATCTTCATTTGCTTTGACTCTTTCCACATAGTCGAGAAAACTTTTTTCTTTTCGCTCTCAGAGTTTCTTAGCTCTTCAACAAGGTGAGCCTCTGCATACTCACCTAAGGCCCGCAGTCCTTGCAAAAATGCGTTACAAATGTGCTCAAACCCATATTATTCTAGTAAAAGAGTGTTTTTCCTTTTCTTTGTTGATTCTGAGGAGTCTTCATAAGCAATGCACGGTCTTCCTCGTTCACCAGAAGTTGATGGCAGTGAATGTGCTTCAGACTCCGGAAACTGTACTGAATATCCTGACTCCAACCAGCTTGTATTATTCCGAATAAATTTGTCCTTTTTCCGTGATGCTTGAGCCCAGCGCTTATTGAAAGAAGGCAGAATATGTCTTTGAATGTCACCAATTACAAAACACAAGTTGTTTTCAGAAACATTTAATGTTTGCTGTAGAACTATGGACAACGATTCCAAGGTTCTGCCACGCTCGATATAGGGAATTATGAAATCGCCCTTAGTACAGTTGAAAGTTGACATTTTAATGGAAATAACCAATTTAAATAAGTGTCAAGTTTAAATAAGTTAATATGAAATACACGCTGAAGTGTGCAATTTGAAGATATTTGCTTCCCCTTATATACAGGTTTTTTAGATATGAAATACGTACTAATATCAATGTTATGCATATCTACTCACGCAGGACGAGCGCAAAATAGATGATAAGCTATTGCTATCAAAATATTGTAGTTAATATTGTTTTTGTAAACTATGTCAGCAGTAACCGCAAAAGATACCGAATTATCTACCCCGACGTCTATCACATTTTTTCCCATAACTTCCAGGGCCGCAAACTTCCTCAGCTAATTTTTTTAATTTTTCATTTATGAATAGTTAGGCTATCAAATAACATATAAAGTTGCGCCTGGGGAGACGTGGGTAAATGTGAAAACCTTCGACGAAAAAAAAAAAAGTGAAAAGGGTATGTCAATTTTTAAGTACTTACTCAAAAATAAAAAGCATATTAAAAAAAGTTAATAGCTCATTATTAAGAACAAAAAATATTCTTTTTAAAAATGTATAAAACCGCATGCATGTGCTAGATACTTTTTTCACAATATTCATTTGAATTATGTGTATGCAAACATTTGAATGAGCCATCCGCTACTTCAACTTACTTCAACCTATGAAAAAAAAATATTTATGCAGTTTTAGTACAAAAAAATGTCTGATTAGGATTATTTGGTTATTAGAGTATCGAATGCAATAAATATTTCATTCAAATTGTGATATTTTTAAAAACCATTTATGATATGCTCTAGTTCTACCATTTTCCACGCGCCGCTACACTAGGATTGGTACGTCTTTTTTAGCCTAAAAAAAATACAAGTCCTAGAATTTTAGTGTATAAGAAATCCTTATAGTTTCACTCTGTCTGTCTGTCCGATGAAATTTGGTATAGTTATAGATTTTGGCATCATAAAAAGGCAAGGTTTCTCACATGACTTTTTTACAAAGTCAACCATTTTCGAGTAATTGGCCTCCAAAGCCCCACTGACATTTCTAAACTACAGGAGACAGAAACTTACAATGTCTCCATGCTGATCATGCTAAAAACTCTTTAGGAAAATTATTATAAGTGAAATCAGATAATAAATGAAGTACATAATATATAAATTTAAAGAAAACCTTTTGCGCGTTGATAGCTACGGATCCCTTCTTATATATGTCCTGTCATGCTCTGGGTAAGGTTATTTGGCGGCGAAAATCATACAAACTCCGGCGCTGGCGCGGCACCGCCGGAGCTGCGGCGCGTGTGAAAGTGCAAAGAGGCATAGATGAAAGAAACAATTTACTTGGTTGCCTGACGTGTAGGTAGGTCTAGTAAAGTTCAATAGAATCTGTATGTACGTACTACGTAATGTATTTTTTTTTCATATTTGTTTTCGATAAACACACGCAGTGTTTTAATTCGATAATTCTATGTCATTATGTTTGGTCACAGTATACGATGTTTATGGCTGAGTTGTATTAAGTTACATTCTTGTTTAGAAAATATTGTGCCGTTTCAAAAATAAAACATTCTACACTATCGGGTGGCAAGTTCAACAAGTTCACGTCATCATCATGAGCATTATCGTTTTCTTCACTTCCTTGGGTCATGCATGGGTGATATTATGTCAATGTTCAGAATATTGCGATTTCTTATCAGCTTTTTTTTGTCCTGTTAACAGTTTATTTAATGTATATCATAGATCATTGGTATCAATCATCAACTGAAATAATGATTAATTGATTGATACGTTTATAAATTGATATATGATTGATGCCGATTGATAAATTGAAATTATTATTTTCATGACTATCGTCATCTTTTATTACATTATTTATTTTTAATACCCAATTATTTATGTAATTTGTAGATATTCTTTATTAGAATTAGTTATGATTTTCGCCTAAATTCTTGAGATCTTTATCGTACTTAATTTTCATGTATTTGACATTACTAATTTATGCATACGTATGTAATTATGTACTAATATTTTATATTATGCAACATTGGGTCATTTACCTGTAGTGTAATATGATGATAATAAAAAAATATTGTCAGTTATAGGGTCTTACGATAAAAGGGAAAAATAAAAATTGTAAAAGAAATAAAAATAATAAATATATTTCGTCTGACCGAGATTCGAACCCGAGACCAATTGGTCAGCGACGAAAAATCCAAGCGCCTACACACTAGTGATGTAACGAATGTTGGATTTTTCACATTCGCGAATGCGAATGCGATTGCGAATATTTATCTTCAACATTCGCGAATGCGAATGCGAATATTTTAAAATTTCAAAAAAAGCGCGCGTAAAATGTTTGACAGGTTTGACATTTCGTGTCGGCCATGTTTAAATTGAACATAGCCGTGCCGATATTGGTTAATTGAATGAATTTAGTCACAGAAAGTTCATTCTAAAAGTTTTGTTTTGTTTTGAGGTTAGTTTTATGTTATTTTTCAAATTTAACTGATATTTAAGGGATAAAGTGGCATAAAACATGAGTAAAGCACACATCAGCAAAGTTTAGACATATTTTACAATATGTGATGCTGAAAATGTTAATTGCAAGTTGTGTGATAAAAAGTACTCGCGCAAAGGCAGGACCACTAGTGCTATGAGAAATCACCTGGAAGCTAAACACAAAAATGAAAATAAAGAATTTGTGGCGGACCAATTAGCGCCACAATCTAGCGGCACTATATATACGACATCTGAAATTGATACAAGTAGGCTTCGGCCTGACCGAGCATACCATCTCGCTCGGTCGGAGATCTCCCTTTGGGGCATCCCACATTGGTGACCCTCAACAGAACATATACCTCCTTCTGGACATCATCATCATAACCCCCCATCCCTCCGCACCACGCCAGCCAGCTTCGGCCTCATCGGGTACCTCGACCACCAGCCTCAACACACCGCGGCCTGGTCGAACCCTCACCGGCTTCATCGGGCACTCTCACTACAACGACCGGTCAGCAAGCAGAGCACATCTCTCCTGGTCAGCACGTAGCATCGGCCCGCACGGCAGCACTCCGACTCACTGGAGCCCGTGCAGCAAGCAGCACAGTTCCGACTCACTGGGACTCTCTGGCACTGGCGACTCAAGCAAGACGACTCAAGATTCGACCTCAGGTCTTGGGGGAGAGTGATGTGGCGGATCAATTAGCGCCACAACCCTGAATCGCGCTATCGAAGTTTTCTATGATCGGCACTCTATATACGACATCAGAAATTCATACACACCTTCGGCCTGACCGAGCATAGCACCTCGCTCGGTCGGAGATCTCCCTTCGGGGCTTGCCACCGTATTCCCACAAATTGAAAAAAAGAGAACATGAAAAGCTAGGTGCTGCTAAAATTAATTCTTTGGCGTCCTCTTCGCGACAATGTACCAAAACTAACCTTAAGCAAATGTATTTGAGTGATTGCGTTGAAAAAAATAAAAAGTGGGATAACAACAACACCAAGACTTTGGTGCTGGATAATTTGATTGGCGAAATGATCGCACTGGAGGACTTACCATTTAGTTTTGTGGAATGTCTTGGATTTGTGAGATTGATTAACCAAGTGTGCCCTTCATATAATTTAAAAAGTCGGCAATATTTTACTTCCTTCATTTGTGAGAAATTATACGGCAAGGTAAAAGATAAAACTCTGGAATTAATCAAATCATTTCAAAAATTAGCATTAACAACTGATATCTGGTCTGACTCTTGCTCTGGAGTGTCGCTGATAAGTTTCACTTGTCACGGAATTACCAATAATTTTGAATGAAAAATGATTGTATTGAAAGCAGAAGTATTCAATGATGGGCGACATACAGGAGAAAATATAGCGGCAAAGTTAGAAACTATGTTGTCATCATGGGGAATTCCAAAAGAAAACGTAATATGTATTGTTAGAGATGGTGGCACTAACATGAAAAAAAGTATTTCTTTATTAAGTATTAAAAACATTGATTGTTTATCGCACCAAATCCAACTTGTTGTTAAAGAAGGGCTTAAGTCACAAGAATCTATCATTGCAGCCATTAACAAATGTAAAAAGATAGCAACACATTTTCACCACTCTAATGTAGCTCAAGATGAACTTGTTAATCTGCAAGAAAAGCTTAATCAACCAAAGCTCAAGATAATCCAAGAGTGTGTTGTTGAAAAACAAAGATTCGCTGTGCCTTTATGCTTCCACCAGCAACAAAATTTCACAACTAACTTCAGAAGAATGGATACTTGAGGAAAAATTGATTACATTGCTTCAACCTTTTGAAGAAATAACTCGAGAATTAAGTGCAGCCAATGTTTCCATATCATCTGTGTTATTGGCCACTCTGGAAAAGGTGATTGATGAATATGATGCATCTGACGAGTGCATTAGAAATACTTTACTTGTTTTAAAACAAGAAATGAGACACAGATTTTCTCACCTAGAAAACGACATATTATTTGCTACAGCAACATTCATTGATCCTAGATACAAAACGAAATTCTTCAAAAATCCTTCAATAAAAGATCAAGTCATGAAAAATATTTTAGATTCAGACTTAAGTTTGCCGTCATGTTCAAGGCCAAAGCGTCCTAAAATAAGGCATCAGGATAATGAAAACTTGGGTTCCAGTACCAGTCTTTCAGAAAAATTTGTGACATTAAAAAAAACTATGAAAATGATGATGGACTCAAGTGAAAGCGAGGAAGAACTCAAACTAAAACACTCAAACTCAAACTTCAAACAGAATAATGATATTCTAAATCTATTAGAAGTATTAATAAAAAAAAAATTAATGAATATGTTTTGGATAAACGTATTGAAAATGAAGAAGACCCACTTCTTTGGTGGAAAGTAAATATCAACATGTCATAGCAATATGACATTCTTTCTCCAGTAGCCAGAGAATATTTGGTAACTCCGCCCACAAGTGTCCCCAGTGAAAGAGTTTTCAGTGGAGCTGGACTACTTTACACACCTCACCGAAACAGGCTGCACGGAGAAAGAGCCTCCAAACTTTTATTTTTAAAGTTTAACATTCCATTGCTTCAATTTAATTACTAAGAATTAAAAATTACAACAAATTTAATAATTAAATAGTCAACATGTTATTAGAAAAACTATATTTTGTGTACCTTCTTACTTACTTATATATCATTATTTTTATACATAGATAAATAACTTGCAATTGAAATCAAATGTTAACATAACAAGTATTAGAAGTTTATATTTATTTTTTAATTATAATTTTGCTTTTGAAAAAAGGTTTATTTACAAATAGTTAAGTATTCGTTGTTTTGTTTTTTAAGTTTATATTTCATTCATTATAAATATATTTAATTCCTCAGATATATAAAGTGGATTGAAAAAATATACATTTAAAGCGTAGGGTTATAAATACTTAATACATTAGATATTTAAAGTTTTGTATAGTATTTGTATATTTATAAGTTTATAAGTTTATAGTATTTGTATATTTATTAGTTGTATAGTATAGTATTTGTTTAGTAATTTGTAACAAGGCTGATTAATGTTAGATTTGATAAGATCTCTGAAGTTCTTTTTTCATAAATGAGGCTTTAATTTAGAATGTAGAAGTATGATTTAATAAAAATATCTAAGTGGTATCTACTGTATTATTATTTCATATGCATGCATATAATAATTTCCTTTTTGATTATTAAAAACATTCGCTAAATATTCGTATAATTTTTGCGAATGCGAATGCGAATGCGAATATTGAAAAATACGCGGATATTCGCGAATGCGAATGCGAATATCCGTTACATCACTACTACACATTACATTAGTGTTTGAAATTACTCATATCTTATTTGTATTACACGACGAAAGAAAAAACATGACAAACAAGGATCCTTATGTCGTCGACATACAGGTCAAGTCGGAGCTAAAATAATTTTGAACGGACTTTCAACATTTCAGTCATGATCATGTCGGTGACGCGAACCCATAAGATTACCCTACCAAAAAGTGGCCAACGCGGCTATTAAAGTTTCCACTTCAAAAATAATGTTGATTCTAAAACTAAGAAACTTATGTTTTTAAAAATGCATAGGTAATTTGGTTGAAAATATTTATTTCATAGAAATATAGAATTAATAGTTTTATCAAAAAAACTCCGTATAATATTGAACTAATTTAATATCATCACGGCAGCCAAGTTTAATATTATTCTCTAATGTTACAGATTGATTTCAAAACATTCAAGACGATCCGTGCCTCAGTCTTTCAAGAGCTCGCAGAGGTGTACCGCAGAGTTCCATACTCGGGCCCTCACTATTTCAAGTATATCTCGTTAAGTGATTCAAAAGCTTAAGAAAAATCTGAAATGTCTGGATGTGTCATTAGCGCAACGATGTCGGCGGAAATATAAATGAAACGGTAGGACATATAACAAATATTATTCTCAAATATGTAAATAAAAACACGAAAGTCAAGGATACGTATTTTGATTAATAGTTTTTACGATTTCGCATTCATTATTGAAATTTCCGCTTTAGTATTTTAATATTTAGTGTCACCGGATGTCCTTGTAGCCTATTGGCGATTGTCTGTTTACTTGTTTATAGCATAGGTTTGAATTAAACATGTGGGAGTCAATATAATTTACATTTATATCTACACCGTTGTTTCTATACCGTTTAGTATAAATACTACTGGGTTGAATTTGTATCAGGCGACATACTTATTTAAAAAAGAAAACTAACGCTATCATTAGGTCTATCCGAAAATATATTTCTCAAATACTTGTCATTTCTGAAATGCACACGGAAATAAACGATATGGAAAATTCATCAAATCACACTATGGCAATTTTTACTTTGCTCTATATAAGGAGGACTGAAGGTTATTTTTTAGAAACTTCGACCAAAAACGGTCTTGTTAGATAGAGGTGACTAAGCTTGATAAGTTCCTCTATGTTATGACAGGTGAGCATGTATTCCCTTTGCGCTGAGTCACTAGCATACATTAGTTTATGTTATGTAATATATCACTTGTAGTGTATTCTTTTTTGGGTTCCGTGATATTCAAGGAAGCCTTATAGTTTCGCTCTGCAGTACGTCTGTCTGTCTGTTGGTTTGTCCGCCCTTCTAGCTTCTGTAATTATGTATATAAATGGATAAAATTTGGTATAATTATATACTGTGTATGGCTCACCATACATGTGAAGTGGGGATAAAAAATATTTTTACATTCTAACCCATCATGTGGGGTACCGTTAAAGGTATTTTTAAAGAAAGGCAAGGTTTCATACATGAATTTTATACAAAGTCAACTATTTTCGAGTTGTCGGTCTCCAAAGTGGTTTATAAGTTGGCCCCCCCTGGCATTTCTAAACTATAAGAGATAGAAACTGTAAGTTTCCATGCTGATAGTTCATGCTAAATAGGATTCTCTGGGAAAAATATTTTAAGCGAAATCGGACAATAACTTTTGAAGTAATTCAAAGAAAACCTTTTGCGCGTTGATAGTTACGGAACCCTCCTTAGACATGCCCTGACATTCTCTTGGTTAGGTTATTTCTGTAATGTTGTTTATTAAATATTCCTTTAGATTTTTGTTTCATAGCAAAGTTTCAAGCACAGCAGTTTCAAAGTAGATCAAAACCGAATTCGTTTCAGTCCATGGTTAGATATTGTTATAATTGGACAAAAAAAAGTCTAAAGTCAAGTTTTAATTTTCGTTTTTAGCGTTCCGTAGTTCACGTCTCAGAATATAGTTTCTACATGTCCGTCCGTCAGTCCGTATTCAGCTTAACTTCTAAACGGTTAGTGATATAAAGATAAAACTTTGCATGTAAATATATGTATGTGTATTTACCATGTCGGCAAAGTGCTAAAATAAAATCACGAAATATATTTTTTGAGTGCATACATCGAAATATTATTTACAAAATATATTTTTTTACGCCTAGGAGACTAGGGACATAAAGTGGATTTTTTTTTTCTCGCGGCTTTTGTGAGTTTATCATTAGATAGGTCTTTTAGAGAATTGAAAGGTTGCTAAGAAGATTTTTTGATTTATATATCCGTTTGCTGGATGTTCAACTTTAAAGCGTACAAACCGGACCCCTAAAAGCTAAGGCGCTGGTTTAAAAATTGTGAAGAAATCCATGATGATAGCTCATGTTCGGCTTATAGCTATGCTAGATCAGTAGTCCGAGATGCCTAACTTGTAAAATATGCGCTTACAGTTAAAGGAAAAGTTCGTACAAAAAAAACGAATAATACGTAAACATGTAAAATATCGGTATAATGGTACGGAACCCCACGTGCGCGAGACCTACTCGCACTTGGCCGGTTTTTTTTTTACTTCTATATCCGTGTATTAGCATTTAATATAAATATGTAATATAATTTTTGTGTAAAATATTGCTATTAAGATAAGAATGGAAACGTTAGTTTTAGAAAATACACGTTATATTACCTAGAAATAAACATACACATATTGTGAGTCGGACTGGCGCACGAAGGGTTCCGCACCATTATATAAGGTTTGGTAAAATCAATTACGGATATTTGTGGCATATGATCTACTGTTTATGTACCTAAAGACATTTAGGCAGAAAATAATTTTAAAAAATCTAATAAAATATATTATGCTATATAAAATTTCATTGCGCTCTCTAAGGCGCTAAGGTTATTAAGCTCACAGAAACAGCTGACTTTAAACCGAAAGCAAAATCTTTGCCTAACTAATAACAATTCAGTCAGCTGTGTTAGGTCAAAGGCCTCTGTAGCGCCGCAACAAACGTACCATAACTATAATTAGTATTTTCTTTTTCGATGTTTTTAAATTAAGTATTTTTCTGCCTAAACGTCTTTACATAAGCAGTAGATCAAATGCCCAAAATATCCGTAATTGATTAAAATCAATTACACCATACCTTATATATTATTATGACCAGAGTGTCGATTGTCAGTTAGCGATAATAAAATTAAAAATAAAAGCTTGATATAATATATAACATTAACCATCTGGCTTACGGTTCATAGCCTGAACAAATATTGAATTTAAAAGCAGCACTATATTCAGTGTTGCCAACGGTTCGTAGCCAGATAAAATATGGGTTTAGGCCTGATATCATAAAAATGAAGCAAAAAACCATAAATTATATTTTACTAGCTTTACCCAAAAGACGTTGTCCCGTTTAAACTATGAGCTGAAATAAATAAATAATTACCTACGTAGGTACACCTTCAGTTTTTACACCAACAACTATACCTACAACCTAAACCTATTACCAGCACCTACACCCACAACATACATGTGTGAAAATCCGTTAAGTAGTGTAATTTCAGCGAACAGACGAAAAAAGAAAATATATTATTTTTTAAACAATTATAATCGTTTATTTGTAAATCATGTTCGTGTTCGTCGCGCTCACCTTATCAATCCTTGCTTTTATACGATTTCTTTTTGTTTAAATATTTGTGTTGAATTTTAAACATTTTAATATTGTTTAGATTGAGGCGTCTCGGTCCCTGTGTGTTTAAGTTAAATCTCAAAACAATCGGTATGTGCATATAAAAACGCATTTAAACATTTGAAATAGCCATATTTTAACATAAAACTTTTGACGCAGTTTAATTTTTGTACCTATAAGATGTTTCTTACTTACTGTAATTTATTTGTTTTTCAATAGGTATTTATATATTAAAAAAAGTTAAACATTGGTTTTTATTTAAATGTTTTATTTTTTTACATTTATATTATTTACCAATATTAAAATAGGAAAGTTCTTTAAAAAAATTCGAGCTACGAAATCGGTGGCTTGTAGCTCGTACGTAGCGCGTCATAGAGCCTCCATCGTAGGGCGGCGTAGAGGCTCCTACGTAAGGCGGCGTAGATCGCTTTATCCTTGCAACTTCAAAACACTATGATAGTACCAAATATATAATACATTTAAATTAATAGAATATATGCTCCTGTCTACTGCCCAGAAAACTATCATTTAATATTTTCGTTTGAATTATTTACATTCATAGTACCTAATATTAATGTTTTTTCTTTGTTTCAGACTCCAATGGTGCAAATACCGGTAAGTTAAAAGTTCATCTCTCTGTTACATGTTGATATAATTAATGTTTATTTTGTTCTTCAGTAATATGATTTTTTATTTTGTAAATATTGTCATCAATGCATAAAATAAAGTAATTAAATAAGGAGTGACGGAAAAAAGTTGTCGATTATGCTAGAAAATAATATAAATTTTTTACTAAATGGGTAGGTAACGCTCAGTCAGAATCATGGTTGCAAAAGTAGTACCTATCTAATAAATAAAAGGAATAAGTAATATTTAATGAAGTTTTTTTTTTGTTTTCAATCTTATAATTGGCAACAGAACTTTGTATTAATACAAACAAAAAATAATAACAACTAAATGTTGTAAAATAAAAAAAGCGAAACAAACAATTTTGCAAATAAATTACTCATGTAATTACTATAACATTAACCATATTTTAAATATTTTGTGTTTACGCTTGAGTTATTATACCAAAAATTCTTATTTGAAAATTCTGAACATTTGCTAGTCAAAATAGTGGATTTTGGCCTGTCATTTATATTGTAGTTATCTAAATAAATATTTTTATTATATTATACAATATATAAGATAAAAATAATTATTAATAACTGCTAGCTAGTCTTTATATTAAAATGCATAAAAGCTACTTCTGGCATTCAAAGGATAGGTGTTCATAACATAAAAAGAAGCAGGCTTACAAAGGTCCTTTCCGACCTATTAAGAGGTTGGGGTCTGTAAGTGACAAGCATTAAAAATTTAAAATTCTATAGAATTATTATGGACACGTTTGCAAAATCTGTTGTTTGACAGCAGCAATAAGTCCAGACAGTGACCAAACTAACCTTATTGCCACCCATTAATATTCATGGATGTTAGCGAGACACGTGAAAATTTTGAGGAGATTTTTTATGCTTTTTTCAAATCAATTTTAAATATTTTAATTTATTTTGTCAAGCTTAAAGTGATTAAATCCGCTATCTTTCAGTATTCATAAAACCTAAAAAAAAGGAAAATAATTTTAAACACGACCTGATTTTGTAAATTTTGGGTTACTCATTTTTGCTATACTAATAATAATCAACTTATTTTTAAGGGTTCAGTAATACATAAGGAACCCTTATAGTTTCGCTCTGTCCATACGTTTGTCTGTCCGCGCTTCTAGCTTCTGTAATGAATATAAATTGATGAAATGGCACTGTCTATGATCTCGGTTTTGGCATCATAAAATAATAATAATTTTATATTTTAGGGGTGGCTCTCCATACATGTGAAGTGGGGATGAACATTTTGGAGGATTTTACCCCATGGTGTAGGGTATTGTTGAATAGGCCTTTTTAAATAAAGGCAAGGTTTCATACATAATTTTTTTACAAAGTCAACCAATTTCGAGTAATCGGCCTCCAAAGTGGTTTATAAGTAGGTCCCTCCTGGCAAATCTAAACTATAAAAACTCTTTATGAAAATTATTTTCAACGAAATCGGACAGTAACTTTTGAAGTAATTTAATAAAAATATATTACGCTGTTATAGTTACGGAACCCTCCTTAGACATGACCTGACATGCTCTTGGTTAGGTTATTTTAGTATATTTTTAATCATTTTACAAATAAAAAAGTACTATGTTTGTAACAATTGTTAGTTTTCTAACATTTAGTTTCCATTGGACCCAAAATCGACCTTTTAACCGCCAGTCTATATCAATTTTGAAAAACGCGTCCTTAACTCTACGGCATGGTGGTTGGTTTTCTGAAAGTGTGTTATTGGAACGAAGTTCCTTATCGCGCGTTGCGAAAGGGGGCTAGACGGAAAAAATTAAGACCCAGAGACCCAAGAGAAGAAAGAAGTTGTAACGACACTTTTTGCTATAGTTGTAAGCCGTGCGGCGTGGAATAATAATTATAAATTCCCTTTAATTTTTTACCACAAGCCAATTATTACTAAAATTGAGCCTACTGATTAAGTTTATATTACATTATATTTGTTAATAATAAAAAAATATATTATTATAATTTAAAAAAAAAAATACAATTTCTTCACTAATTAATCGAAAGGAACTTCGTTCCACCCGGGTGTCCCTTGACACCTCCCAAGTTTTTTTTGTAGAACAACGATTGCAGATCATCTAATAGTCTTATCTGTAATAATAACTCCCCACACCAGTTTCGGTGACGGTGGCCGGTTTTATTGAAACCAGGCCAGTTACGCAGGAGTCATTTTATAGTGCCCAAGTGTGTGCGCAGTACACAAGAGCACTCTCTCCTCCTTTACTCTCGTGACCCAGTGGTACGGATAACCGACACGACTGGCGAGAGATCAGGCGCAGGTCCGACTTTTTACATGCACATCCGACGCATGGATCATCTTCCTTGTGACTTGTCACACAATCAGGTGATCATCATGATCATAGGACAATGTCCTAACCAAACTTGGAAACAACATTTTTTTGTGTTTCAATGCGGGAATCGAACCCACGAACCTCCGAGTCGAGAGCCAAACTCAAACCACTAGACCATGGAGTCTTATCTATATTAATATTATAAAGAGGAAATATTTGTATGTTTGTTTGCATTGAATAGACTCTGAAAGTACCGGACCAGTTTTGGTGAAATTTGGCAAAGAAAAAGAGTAGACCACAGGAAAGGTCATAGACTACTTTTTATCGTGGCAAAATGTACGGTTTCCGCAAAATTTCGTTTTCGATTCGATCTTCGAAAAATCGTGGGCAATATACTAAGCATTACATAGGACTTATAAGAATCTTATTATTGCATCGCAAATTGCAATGCGCCAGATGCACATATGTACATGTATACAACTATATCAATTCTACACACAACCTGTTAGCTTTAATCAATGCGCGGAAAAAGACCTGTGCAGTTCAGATTATATAATTACATTACAGAATAGAAGTGAAACATTAAAAAATTGCCACCTACGCGTTAACTTCTTGCTGCCACTTTTACGTTTCATCTACTTAGTTTCCTATCACAACGACATCTAACAAAATAAGTCGATAACTATGATATCGGTTCTATCACTAGAAAAACGCAATAAAATGAAGTTTTTATTTGCAATAAATCCAAATGCCCTATCAGGGTATTAGCTGAGCAGTATTTTTACGATTAACCCATGGAAAACATGATCACATAACAACGCCCGTCAGTTGGTTCATGTACGTTTTATATACTTCAACTGATTACGGAAAAAGTGATTACTATCTTAGATAACATAGTTCTTACACTCAGTGCACAAAAGAGCCAAGAAAACACCATTGTTTGGAAAGGACCTGACGACCTCTATGGCTCGTTGGTTAGCGCGTCAGCGCTCAACAAGAAGGTCGCGGGTTCGAAACTCTCCGATACAATAGAACACAAAGTTTTATGCAATATAATAAACTCTTAAATATTTAATGTAAAAGTCATAGTCGATATATTATAGACGAGGCATATTGAGGCAAAACTGTCTCCATTCAAACGGCCCCACTCTTGGAGTTTTTGGTGCCATTTTTATATTTGAAGTATGGTGAATTCAAAATGGTTGACATTTGTGGTATGGTGAAAACCAAGATAGCGTAACTTTTTCTTGTATGAAGATTTGCTCTGTCAAATGTACGACATAGTCTATCTCTAGTTTTGATATCTTTGATAAAAGTATTAAATATAGGTAGGTACTTCCCGTTGGCGTTGTCCTGGTACCTGTAACATAAGTTCTTCGAGAACTTAGCACGGGACCCGATTGACGCGGTGTGAACTGTCCACACATATAATAATATTATTTAATATTAAAGGTAGTTAAATAAAATAAAAAAAAATTACTTCCGTACGTTTCTATAAATTGACGTTCGCGGCAAAATGTAAGTTCCATCGAGATTTCCTTTAGCGCGCACGAAGTCGCGATCTACATTCAGTAGTTGATAATATATGTATATAGAATAACAGCCATATATATAGAATAACGTTACTCCAAATACGAATGAATATCGCATTGTTACAAAAGTTTCGTATCAATGTTCATACAGATTTTCTTCTTCGCTTAGTTTCCTCTGAATTCTAGAAACATTTAAACGTATATTTCCGTATCTGAGCTAAGTTTAAAGCTACCTAGTATAATATTATAGTGTAGGAGTTGCGTCTTCGCTTTATTGTTCCCAGCTCGCTATCTCCGCCATTAATGAATATAGACCGAGAGCCGAGGATATCTGGAATCGCTGTTTTTTTGACGTGATAACGTCTTATAATTCAATGGAGCCGGCTGCACGCACGAAAAAACATGACTCATGCGTTACCGGCGTTACCGGCGTTACCTCGCTAAACATGACTCATTTCTTATAACGTTGTCACGTTCAACTATCGTCAGTAAACCGACTTTACAGACAATCGATTTTTAATGTCTTTTTTTCATGGAGTGTAGGTAGGAGTATAGACTAAAGAACTTCATTTAATGCGATTCCGATTCACTTACTAAGTTGTGTTATATATGGAAATTTAGGCATTGTTATCTTATACCTATCAGTATAAGGAAAACGGCGAAAATGAGTAGTTGTTTGTTGTTTGAACTACAAGGAAAAATAAATATGTAGGATCAATAAATAAATAAATACGCTCTCAATTTTGTTACTTTGTCAATTTACTGAATGATACATAATTTCATACGATTTATACACATTAATATATTCAAATTTTTTATAATCGCAATAATTATCTTGTACAAAGTAATCAACTTTAATTCATTTCACTGTATTGAATTGAGCAAAATAAGTAAGCAATTCCTGAATGATTCTTGAGATTATCATAAATAGGAAAATAACGTCAAAATAAACAGGGTCAATACAACGCCATTTATGGCTCCTAGACTATAAGTCCCAGGACTGCATAGCCTGAATCAATTTCAGTAGGGCGGTCGCTGTACAGCGGGGCTGGGCGTCGCTGTTCTGGCCCCGCCCACTCATGAGCACTGAGCTTTCTTACTGATATAGCATTATATAGGTACTTAATTAAAAATCCCCCACCTTTTTTACCGTGGCCTTATTAGATTTGTAATGATGAATTTTAAATGCATATATTTCGTTACAATAGTATCATTATACTCAAAAGTATGTTACTTCGCGAGTTACAAAGCTAGGAGTAACAAGACGTGCAAGATTCTTTTAGATACTGAATATAAAATTAATTAAAAAATCGTCAAAAATTTTTACAGTACTGATTTATTAGATTTATAATATGGTATTTGTCTGTATTTTTTTTATTACATAAATGAATACAAATAACACAGTTTATAAAAGGAATAAGTATACTAAAAATCAATATTTTCAAAGATATTGCGGATTTTTTTAAAGCACTTTCGTGAGTCTCGTGAAAACGCCCCATATAGAGGTCGTACTAGTAGGTGAATGTATGGCCATGTGCACAAAATTCCTTATATCTCGTAATTTTGCGCGTTTATGTTGATACATACCGTAGTAAATATTTTTATGTTTGATGTAAGTAAACTAATTATGTAGGCTTTATACACTGTTTTGTGACTTCGAAATGCATATAATAACTCTTTTAATAAATAATTCTTTTTACTTTTATCAAGTTGTAATATCTAATTATTTCTTACTTTATTTAAAAAAACTAAATTTTTACATGTAGGAAAATACCCAATGTAATTATTGTGACCTAGCTGTCCCGACACATGTTGTTCCGTCTTAACTATGAACTGGAATAAATAGCGAATGTACGCTACCGACAGAACGAACATCAAATGTTTCTCAGGTAGGAACACTTAGTACGTATGGAAAAATTTACTTGTCGTTTTTGGTATTTTCCTTGCAATTTTTTCCAATATTTCTCACCGTTTAAACCTTCCCTATTACAATCATTGCAAGTCCAAAATCGTGCCAGTTTTCGAGTTTTAGCGAGACATTGATCCATCAATCAAATTTGATCTGACTACTTAAAAGAATAATTGCACAATTTTTTCAACATAGGTATATTATTTTATTGTTCCAGACACGAAGCTACGAAGATCGTAGCTTCGTGCTATATAAGCTTTAGTTTATTTTTCAACGACGTGGTTTTATCACACTTTTAATTATAAATTTTTAATTATACTTAAATGTTACGTTTAAAATTTTATTGCCTCGTACATTAAACTAGAATTTGTATTGTTAGTAATATTTCTTTTTTACAAGCAGGAATTTGTCTAAAATGAGTTATAAATTGATAAAAATAAGTTATAAAAAAATAGTTTTATATAATATTTTAGTGTTATAATTATACTAATTATTTGTGCGACCAAAAAAAAATGTTTTACTACACAAAATTTTTATACCAATATCTTATTATTATAATATTTAAATTTATTATATACAAGCAAATTTTCGTGAAAAATTCATCACTACAAGGAAGTTACTAGTGCTATAACGGCTGTTTGTATTAGCATACATTAGCGCGTAACCTTATTTAAAAATATTTTAAAAATTGGCGATGACTGCAAGATTAAAAAAATTCGAGGTTCTAAATTCAAATCGTATGGGCGAGCGGCGACGCAATCGATAGCTTTAAATCATCGCCTTATAAAAATGTCAATGGCCTATCGTAGATTTAGCTTCTGTTACACCGAACAATATGGGATAGATGAAGCAAGAAAAGCATATTTTATTAATTTTCCGAGTCAAACGGGGAATAATACTTTTTGTTACTTTTTCTCAACTTGCTCCACATGAAAATGTCAATTATTCATTTTAGTTTTTGACGTGATAACGTCTTATAAATCGATGGAGCCGGCTGCACGCACGAAAAAACATGACTCATGCCTTGCCTGTTACCTGTTACCGTTACCAAGTATCAGCGTTACCTCGCATTTTATTATGATTATTATTATTATTATTATTGTTGTTGTTGTTGTTGTTGTTGTTGACGTTGTCACGTTCAACTATCGTCAGTAAACCGACTTTACAGACAACCGATATTTTTTTACGTTGGTTTGTCTATAGATGGGTGAAAAAATAGGCACTATTAGAAATAAAAAATAAAGGATAGCCGATACCCAGAGCCTAAAAATATGATTTTGAAGTGTATCTTATGTATCTTATGTATTGTCTTATCTTATGTATCTTATATTAGATCTTCATTTAAATTTGGGTTGGTCGCGATTAGTACCTACCCTGAAATTCGTCCCACGAAATAATTTCTATGTATTTTAAAAGACCTAATGTCACTATTACTGAAATAATAATAAAAAGTTTAAATATCCAGAAGTTAGAATTAAATAAAAACCATTTTTATTTTTATTAAAATTGAAACTGTATTGTTTACTTGATATTTTTGTCTTGGCTTATTTAGCTATTTTAAAAAGTTTTCGGTGTAATGGGTGCCAAGCGCATGCGCAAAAGAAAGTTCATAATAATTGAAATAAATTTATTAAATGCAACCCAGTCACATGTGAAAGCTGATTATTATTTTCTCTTCCTCTATTTTATTGCAATTCATAGAGCTTTAAATATCTCGCCCATATTAATTTCTAAAATTAAACAAATTGTTCTTATTTCAAATATTCGAGCTGAAAATTCAAAATGGCAGCTTTTCCGTTACAGCCGGGAGCTGCGTCGGTATTGCGCCAAAAAATAAATATTTTGCATCGTCAATAACATTTTGCGCTTTCGTCCCCGCGCATGCGTGCTTCCTTTCGTCCCCTGTCAGAAATATGCAAATTAATCTATAAAAAAGCAATTTAGAAACTCCACTATACTAACACTAGTTTATCTAATCAATCTTTGTGTTTTTCTGTGTTATTGCTATTTTATTTTCTGTTTAATATTGCGGCGATGTGTCGAGGAGGTGTAGCGGCGTCCCTGTCGGCGGGCACGGCGCATGCCCGGTTGCGATGTTTATATTATTTGTATTTGAGCTGTGTATCTCGTAAACTATAACTACCACAGCCGAGCGCCAATACTGAGGGCCAGCGCCGCCCCTCCCCGCCACGTAGTTAAATATTTCTTGCTTATTTCGACCTAGCATTGTTGTTGCCGCCGCGCTCAAGGCTGTTGTGTATTGTTTAGACGCGCGATACTCGACAAATATATATTTTTTGCAACAACTACGCGTCATTATAATGTTGTAGTGTATTAATATAATTATTTCTATTAAAATTCAATAAACTGCAGTGTAAATAAATTGCATATGTAAATGCATTTCGTGGAGAACTCATAAGTGGTAATTTTCATCGCTGTTCAGTGTTGGATTTTTGTGTTTTATTTTATTTTGTGATTGTTTTTTATTTGCGGAAATATAATTACGGAAATTATTTTCTTTCGATTATTTTCGATGTTTGCCATCACATATGCCGTCGAATTGTAAGTAAACTAGATTTTATAATTCAGTTTGGAATTGGACCAGAACATCCGAAATTAAAATGAACACTAAATAATATTTCACGTAAAATTTACAAGTCATATATCATCATATATCAATGATAATACATGACAATACAAGTCATGTAACAAATAACAATTTTTTAATTCAAAAAGTTTTAATAAAATAGTCCTAGGGCAGCAAAAGCAAAAGTGTGTGCAAAAGTTTTTTGAAGTTTGGAACTGATGAGCACGTGGACGGGCGCTCATGTGCTCCGCCAATCAGCGCGTCGCTCATAAGCGGGGGCCAATGGCGCGATACAGCGTCCGCTCTGACAGCTGATGAGGGACACTTCCCGCGTTTTCCTTTATGAAACTTCACGCGAAGTTACTTACAGAATTATTTTGCGTAAACTTTGAAAACAAAAAGTAATTTATTCTTGATTCTAATATATTATTACAGAAATAAGTAGTAATATTATTTGTAATGGAATGATGTTAGTTAGGTGCAATTTACATACTGAATAATTATTAAGTAATTAGTTAATTTTTGACTATATTTAAAAAAGGTAATATAGTCAAAATATTATTATATTTATTGCATTTTTACAAATACAAAATATTATTATATTATGCAGAATACTATGTTTATTTTTATGACACTCTTTAAAATATTGTACAAAATAGGCAAAAACTACAAGGGTATAATTAACAACAAAGTAATAAAAATGTAGATACCTACTCATTTTTAATGTAAATAAATAAATTTCAATAATTCTTGCATTATGTCCAACAACAAAATATTTTTTAAATAAAAAAACCAAATTTATGAAGCAATGATAATTTTATTAATAAATAATTTTATTTTATAATATAATATTGTTTGATAGGTTAGGGTTTGTATTACCATCATATCTAAAAATAAAATAAATATTTTTCACTTCAAAAATTATAAAAGAAAAGGGAAATAAAAAAAATAAAAATATTTTGGCTGACCGAGATTCGAACCCGAGACCAATTGGTCAACAACGCAACATCCAAGCGCCTACGTAACTGCGTTACATTACTGACATTAGTTTTCGAAATTACTGATACGAGGGCGGGTCAATAAGTCCGTGACTTTTGGAATAAAACACAGATTTTTTGATAAATAAATCATTTTATTTTTCGACGTAGTCCCCCTTGAGCTCTATACACTTTGTCCAACGCTTCTCCAATTTTTTTATCCCTTCCAAGAAATATGATTTGTCGAGGTCCTCAAAATAGGCCTTTGTTTGCGAGATGACTTCATCATTGGAGTCAAATCTTTTTCCACCGAGCCATTTTTTCAAGTTTGGGAACAAGAAGTAGTCACTCGGAGCCAAATCTGGAGAATAGGGTGGATGTGGGAGCAATTCATAGCCCAATTCATGGATTTTTGCCATGGCAACTGCACATGTGTGCACCCTTGCATTGTCTTGGTGAAAAAGAACTTTTTTCTTGGCCAAATGAGGTCGGTTTTTTTTCAAATCCTCATTGAAGCAGTCCAATAAGTTGGCATAATATTCCCCATTAATTGTTCTTCCCTTTTGAAGATAGTCAATGTGGATTATCCCACGTGCATCCCAAAAAACAGTCGCCATAACTTTATTGGCTGACAAACCCACCTTGGCCTTCTTTGGCGCCGATTCACCCTTAGAAACCCACTGTTTTGACTGTTGTTTGGTCTCTGGTGTGTTGTGATGGATCCATGTTTCGTCCACGGTTATAAAATGGCGCAAAAACTCCTCCATATTGTGATTAAACAACGCCAAACCTTCCTGTGAAGTTGTTACACGATTGCGTTTGTGGTCTTGCGGAAAGCTTTCTCATGCCCAAGTGATCATTCAAAATTGAAACCACTGAGCCATGCGAGATGCCTATGGCTTCCACAATCTCTTGCACTTTCAATCTTCGGTCGGCCAACACCATATCGTGAATTTTTTCGAATTGTTTCGGGTGTAGAGACCTCAACTGGGCGTCCAGGACGTTCGGCATCTTCAGTGCTTGTACGGCCACAACGAAATTCAGTAAACCACTTTTTTACCATTGAAATCGATGGTGCAGAGTCCCCATAGTATTTATCAAGCTTAGCCTTGGTCTCGGTAATGGTTTTTTTTCGCAAAAAATAATGCTTAATAAGCACACGAAATTCACTTTTTTCCATTGTTTCCTTAAGTTACTGGATAGTCTGATAAAGATAGCTGTAAAACACTAACTAACTGACGCAGCAAGTTCAAATTTTGATAGGAGTCAACTGACAGATGCCTGTTGACAGGAGTAGTGTTGCTTTTTCAGTAAGGAGGTTAGAAATTCAAAAAGTCACGGACTTATTGACCCGCCTTAGTAATATTTTATTTGTATTACACGACGAAGGGGCCGTGACGCTTTTTCGTGACAGAAAATCGTAACAGCCCCCGACTATATAGAAATTTCACATCAAAAACAGGACATTTTACCTTTCACATAGTAGGTAACCAAAATTAAATAAAATTAATAAACTAACGGCCGAATCCCATAACGCTTCTTAAAGATAGGTCTCCTAAATCTACTAGAGCTCTCTGCTTGGCAGATGACAATGATAGCATGTAACTTGAGAGTCTCTTAATTTTAATAGCCTTTCAGTACCAACTTAAAGGCTATTTAAACCGTAAGCTATTAAAATCATCATAAACATCTTCCCGTTAATGATGATTTGGTACGGAATTAATGCTAACTAGCTGGTAAGATAAAAAATGCTGAATATTGTCACATGGGCAAAATAGTCTATGGTTACAGATGGCCCGTACCCTTCCCGTACAAAGAGTATTGACCCAGAAAGATGATAAAGTGTTTTAGTTAATTATATATATTTTTTAATTTATTAATATTAATTTTTATATTATTAACAAAATGATACACTTAGATTAAGTTTAAAAATAATTGTTATACGGTTTTGATGAATTATATAGGTAATAAGCGGGTTTTAAGATACACTTAAAACTTATAAGGCCAAATAAACTTTTGAAGGATGAGAAGCTTCGTAAGGATTTCATAAGGATTGGAAGAAATTAGAGAAGTTTGGCTACGTGAACTTTATCAAGATTAAAAATTAAAATATACCTTAATATCTTAATGTCATCCAAAAAATTGAAAGTACCTACTAATGAAAGTACAAACTTTAAAATTTTATTTTTTTCATTGATCGGGTAGGCGTCGTTGGAAACAAAAATCTCCACGTCCCAACTCCCAAGTGGCAGTTAAAAAATTATTAAAATTCGAACCGCTCGTCAGCGCGGCCAACGCATCTTAAAATGTTGTGTCCCAATTAACGCGTAGGTACCCACAAATGCGATTATACAAATATTTTAAATTTAATTTTCTTCTTTTGAAAAAGATTTTAGAGTGTTGCATTCTATTACTTTTTGCCTCACTGTTAATGACAACAGCCAAAAGTGTAAAAATATTATTCACTAGATGTAGCCCGCGACGTCGTGCACGCAAAAGTTAATCTCGCGGAAGCCGCGATTTTTCCGCGACAAAAAGTAGCCTCTGTACTTCCCCGTGATCCACTCTATATCTCTGCCTAATTTCATCAAAAGTGATCCACTAGTTTTGGGAGCCTATTCAATGCAAACAAACAAACTTTTCCGCTTTATAATATTATATTATTCATATGGCCAATATAATAATAATGATAATTTATTTTCTCTCCACAATACAAACAGGTCAAGTTTGAGATTAGAGACCATACCTACGGTTTGTCAATACAACAGGAAATGAGACAAAATTAACATAATATATCTTATATAATAATATATTATATTAATTGAAATAAGAGGTAAATGTTCACAAATAACATACACCTTACCCAAAATTAGCAATTTCATTAAACGAAAACATAATATTTTGCTTGTGCCTGCAATCTGCTGTCTATTAATCTTGCTCAAATCACACCTCCTTCCACCCGTACCTACTGCAGGTAACATAATTAAAAAAAAAGGATTGTGTGGTTTTATGAAACCACGGTAAAAGTGAAACTTTTTTTCACATTATAGACATTTAACTAAAAATTTTCGGAATAATATTCCATTAAGGGTATAAAAATCGCTTCATCAATCTTAATTTTATAGCACTGGCACAAATGAGTACTAGTCTATACACTACACGGTCGGTTGATGCGAACCATAGGCGCCGCCATATTGGCCTCGGCTGCTCTGACGAGCGCCTTTCACTTTATCCCTACTCCGCGGCCGACCGTCACGCGACATGCAACACACAGACGAAAAAGTTTGAGACGATGTAAAAAAAGTTTCACTTTACCGATGACTAAACGACTGTCAATTTTAAAACTTATTACAGTTATATAAGCAGCATGCACATTTGTCAGCAACGTACGCATCTCACGCGCCGTACACGCCGCCTTATATATATATTTGTATGTTCAACTATTACTCCGCCGTCTGTGGAGCGATTTTCAAAATTATTTTTTTGATGTAAAGGGTATAATCCAAAATTGCTCCCATTTCCACCAAAATGTTGACTTGATGATGGGATCCATGAGGAATCAAGGGAACGCATTGAAATTTATATAGACACATATAGTGATTTTGACTTTTTCTGATGTAACCCAAGCATATGCTACCAAAATGCCTATGTTTTCACATAATTACAAACACAGAATTCTTAAATGCGGTGCGTCCGTCGCGAGCGGCGCGTATTATACTGACAATTGTGTGCTTAGCTCGAATCGAAACTTTAGCAGTTGGTTTTGTTAGAAATAATGTTTATAATTACTCATCCTTAGACACGCAATGGTTTTCCCACAAATATCACAAACAGTTCATAGGCAATTAAGAGATGACCTGACTACCATCAGCCTCACCGACCACTAGTGTTCCCCTCACCTCACGCTAGCTAGTGGAATAGCAGTTGCTATGTTGAGAAATGAAATTAATCAATCAATCGTTTTGTCATAAAAAATATACAGAGAAGGATTTTAGCGATTGACCTGATCGGGTCTTAGGAGTATCGTTATATTGACTGTTGTTTTTTAATCAATGATTCATGCAGTTTCCTAATCTTTTTAAAATGTATGAATGGTCTCCTTTCGAAAACTGTAACGGTCAAGGTATCCCTTACTCTACCGTAAATTCCCAATAGGACGAACAGTTTAAACACTGAACGAGTCCTTCAATTTCCCTTCTCCTAAATCCCTTTGCTCAATGGGATGAAATACTACCGTGTACGAGTACAACAAAACTCAAATTCTGTGATTTTCACAATGGGACGAACAGTTTTTGGGCGAAACACTGAACGAGCCGTATTTACAATAACATGATATTGTAGATACGTGTTTATTTTTGGTTGTCGTGCGTGCCGTATTGTTATTTACGTCAATGAGGTTTCTGATAATCTCCAATTGATATGGATCATGAATTTATATTGAATTCTTTCTCTCCTATCTTACGTTTCAACAAATATGCTATTAAATAAACAATCGTGTACAAGGTTTCACAGAATATGAGTAAGACAAGGTAAGATATGTGCAAAAAGTTACGTAGAAGTATATACTATATTATTATTTATTTATATTAGGTAATCATTATTCATGACCAAATAAAATATTTAATCTATGTAGGTATGTTGTTGTGGGTAGGTATAATGCAGTAAAGTACCAAAATATGTAGCCTTTGCTATTCTTATATTTACCCAGTCCTGGTCTTAGCTACTATTATATAGCTACTAATGTTAATTCGAAAAACTTAAGGTCCATAACGTCGTTATTTGTTAAACACAATATATTATACTACTTAGGTTTCCGGCAGTATCCCACGGGAAAAACTAGCCTATGTATTAATCCAGAAATCCCGGTTTCTGAAAGGCTAATCAAATAGTTGATGAACTAACACGTTGTTGAGCTAATAGGCTTGTTAAATCAATTATCAAATTTTTCACTAATTAGCGTTTCTGAAACGCTAATTAGTGAAAAATTTGATAATCATGACATGACACATTTACGCCTTAAATAGCTTTCCAGAAACCGAAAACAGCGTTTGACATATAGTTTGTCATTAGTTTAGTTAACTAATAAATTGATTAAATCAAATGATTGATCATGTTTTTTGCAACTCAATTTACACTTGACAAGAGTTTTGACCGCCGATTAGTTAATTTTGGAGTTGATTAGCCATATTTTGAGGCGTTCTAAACACACCGGCATATTTAGCGGAACACAAAAAAAAGATCCATAATTAAAAAAATAATGTTTTATTTTAAAATCTACTTACTACACTTCTTTTGTCATTTAAAGTTTCATTTGTTTACTTAAAATGAGATCACATTAAGAACAGATTTTGCGAGTAAAGGCTATTTGTGAAAAATGGTACATTTTTGAACTTTTCATTTAACCGGGAAAAGTGAAAATTAATATTAAAATAACAATTAATTAAATGAAAAATTGTGATTAATATCACGTATTTCCTCTACGTGCTCTTATTAAAGTTTCTACCCGTCTAGGCATACTGCGAATGATGTTATCGATGGTCTCCTGGGATAGTCTCCGCCATTCCTCAACTACGGCGATTCGCAGTTCACCCAAGTTGGCAGGAGCTGGAATTCTGGACTTAACTTTTCTGTTAGCAAGCAAGTCCCAAACGTGCTCTATTGGGATTATATCTGGTGATCTCGCCGGCCACTCCATAACAGTGATATTCATATCATTAAGATAAGCTTAAGTTACCCGAGCGGTATACGGCCGAGCATTATCCTGCATAAAAACAAAATCGTCACCGATATATGGGGCAAATGGTACGACATTTTTTTCTAAAACTTCTCTGACATAGCGGTCTGAAGTCAGACTTCCTCTGTCAATCACTACCAAGTCTGTGCGAGCTCCCAAACAAATGCCCGCCCAAACCATTATTGATCCACCACCGTATGCAACTGTAGTTTCAAAATTTGTCTGAACGTATCGTTCTCATTTGTGTCTGTATATTCTTTGCCTGCAGTCAATTTGATTTAAGAGAATTCTGCACTCATCACTAAACAATACCTTACTCCATTGGTCCGCGTTCCAAAGTCGATGTTCCTGAGCAAAAGTTAACCTGTTTCTACGATGATTTACCTCGAACCTTGGAGCCTTGGCGAGCACAAATGAACCCAAACCAGCTTCTTCGAACCTTCTTCGTACCGTACGCTCACTTACGGTTACACCCCGCACTGCTTCTAACTCATGTCGGGCTTGGACGGCCGTCAAACGGGGGTTCCTACGTACACGAAGCCGAATGAAACGATCTTCCCTACTCGAAGTGCGTCTTTTTCTGCCTTGTCCTGTTCTTCTCACATAAGTACCGGTATCCCTGAACCGTTGGATACTGCGATGGATCGTTGAAACTGGTCGACGAAGATCTCTGGATATCACTCTGTAGGTTTGATCATTTCTTCGCATTTCGAGTGCCCTGGCAATCTCCGTTGGGGCTAAGTCAGGCATAATTCAGTCCGCAATTCCAAAAAGATACGCCATTAAAAAAAAACTAACAAAAAACAGTAATTCAATGAAATTTAAAATCAAACTCAGAAGGAAGAAATACTCGAAGTTCGCTCCAGATAAGGTGTATTTGAATAAAATTAAAACAATTGCATAAAATGTGATGTTCAGTTGTTTTCTTAATTTGAAAATATTTCTTTTTAAATTAAATGACGTATAAACCAGCCAGCAACCTTATATGATACTGATATCAAACCTTTATTTTATGTTCCGCTAAATATGCCGGTGTGTGTAGTTGCAAAGGAAAATTTTAAGAAATTGGTCGAGCAGGAACTTTATCGATACTGCAGGCTTAGCAAAATCGCTAAGGCTGCAGGTACCTTTATTTATGATTTATTTTATTTTAAATAGGTACTTACATTTACGTGCGTGCATATTGCGTTGTGTTTCGCCCAGTGAGTTACAAGTACAACTCCTCTGGTGTTGCGAGTGTTCATGGGCGGCGGTAATAGCTTACCATCAGGCGATCCGTCTGCTCGCTTCCCGGTTCATTTCATTAAAAAAAAACATACCTTATGATAAAAATCTGTTTGAGACGACTAACGAAACGTTACAATATTGGATCTTAGAACTAATTCTACCATTGTCGGTTCCGAAATCTATATTGTAGTTATACCTACATAAGCATTCTTTAATCCCAGTTCTCTAGAAGCAGGTAGGGAGATAGATATATAGCTAGCTGAAAAGAGACGCCTAGCTATATGTGTATTGCTAGGCGTCTCTTTTTAGCGGCTGGGCGTGTCACTTTTCAGCGGGCGCCGCCCACTGCCGCCGCTTTTGAGAGGGCAGGGCCCGGAGCTTATCATGCGAAAGCTCAACGCTTTTCATAATTTATAACTTTATTTCGCGCTTTTAAAATCAATGTTTTGTTTTGGCGTGTATTTTTACGGCCAATTTTATGTTGCTGGACTTCGTCAACGATATTCAATGAAATAGAATTAGTATTAGCTGAACAGAGATATCAAGTTAACTACCAGTACAACTATAGTTTACCAGAATCCTGATTAGCAATACTACCGATTGTAATTATTATTTTTAGTCCTTAGCATTTTTTTGCGAATTCGGTTGTTACTTAAAAAACCGATTTTACACACCTACCAACACGATTCCTGTCTCGGGTACACAATATACTTTTGTACAGATAATACTCATATTTTTGTTATTACAATATGACTTAGAGTTAGGTTGGGTTAGTTTTAAAAAATAACAATTTTCCATCTATTTTCTAAAAGATGTCCCCGCGCGAGTTTCTTACGCCGGTTCTTCTCGCCGGGTTAGTTCGCGAACCGGTGGTAGGCATCACGTAGGGTCAATTTCGTTAGTGATGTTATTAACCTACACGGAAATAAAACTTTGAAATTTTGAATATGAAATCCGGTAGGTCTTGGCCGAATCCTCCAAACTTAGACTTTTGAGAATATACCCGAGCGTCACCGCGGGGATGTTGATGTTTTGTAATTTTTTATTTTTCTTCTATTTAATCCTTTAAATCCTCTGAGGGTTCTCTCTGCGGGCCTCCCCCAACTTTTTCCAACCTACCTTGTCCTTGGCTTTGTCGATCCACTGGAATGCTAGTCGTCGACATTAAAGTTATATAACATTTAATTATAAAATATTATGTAAGTACTGTTTATGAGTACCTAGAAGGTTGCGGGAAGTGTAATGTTGTACATTGTTACAAAACCTAGACGTATCTAGACAATTTGTAAATCAACCTTGTTTTGGCTAAACACATAATTTAGCAACCTGACGGTCATGTAGATTGTTTGAACAAGTGACCTACATTGTTTAGTTTTGAGTTTATAGGAGGCTTATATTATAACGGTGGAGGAATAGTATATACATAGTATTAAAAGTATAGTAAGAATTGTCATGCAGGGGGCGAACTATGATGAATTATATTGTTACATAAAGCACCATTTAAAAATGTAGGCATACCAATACATTCGTTCGATTTCCAAACTGAATTGAAAATAAGTTTTGTTTGTTAGGTTTAGTTTGAAAATATTTTCCCTAAACAGAATGTCTGGTTTACACTTGCACTGAGACTGAACAGCGATGCCAAATAATTAATTATTTCAGATACTTATGATGACGAAAGCTAGTCTAACTATATCATGGGAGTAATATTTTGTGATAAATTGTAATTACTAGTGATTACTTGTTGAAATATTAGTGAATTGTGTTAGGGATATAAGAAAATTCGACGATGCTGTATGCGGTACGACAGGTAAGTTTATTTTATACTTATACCTTTTAGAACGACGAACCGGTGTTAAGTTTAATGTATTCTATCATGGACATGGTACAATACCAATTATTCATATCGGTTGTAACGACCATACTTATTCCCCTTCAATGTCCTTTTAAACTTTTGACATATTTGAACTGAAAATATGAAACTCGTATATAATACTAGCTGTTGCCCGCGGGTCTGCCCGCGTAAATATAGTATCCTAAAGGAATACTGTACTTTTTCGGGATAAAATGTAGCCTAAGTTTTTATCCAGAGCCTAAACTACTACCGAACCAAATTTCATTAATATCCGTTTAGTAGTTTTTGCGTGAAAGAGTTACAAACATCGATTCATACATACATCCATCCATATATCCTCAGAAACTTTCCCATTTATAATGTTAGTAGGATTGTACCTAAGGATACCAGAGGTCCCATATTATAAGCCCCGTTAACCCCTTATAGAAGTCATTCACAGTTAACTTATAGCTATTTTCGAAGTTGTTTTTTGCCTTCGAATAAGATTATTTTGTATATTAAATCAAAGATATTTCAAAATTCTGAGGCCGCTACGAAGCATGCGACTATATAGGAGATAACATTCTCATTTTACTATTGCTTAGAACAGTACATAGGCTGCACTAAAAGTATCGGGAATAGAATATTTCCACTGTTCCTGTCATATTAAAATATTTTTAATTTAAAACTCCTTGGTTTAAAAAATAGAATACCGTTTATTTATTTAAAAAAAGATTCTCGGTCTTGTCACAAGGTCTTGTCAAACTTGTTTAGTCGTTGAGAAAATGGAATTGACTCGAGAAAATTCTAGAGCGATGATTTATTATGACTTTCGAAGTGGTTTAACACAAAAACAGTGTGTTGACCGGATGATTTCTGCATTTGATGATGAAGCCCCATCCAAAACCACGATTTATCGCTGGTTTGCTGAATTTCAACGTGGACGTATCAAGCTCAGTGATGATCCCCGTCAAGGTCGTCCAAAAACTGCAGTCACCCAAGAAAACATTGATGCTGTGCGTAAGCTGATTGAGGAAGATCGACATGTGACATACCGCGAAATTCAGGCAACTTAAGACATTGGCATGAGTCAAATACAAATAATCTTGCATGAACAATTAGGTGTAAAAAAGTTGTTTTCCCGATGGATACCGCATTTGCTCTGTGAAGAGCAAAAAGCGGCTCGCGTTACTTAGTGCGTCAGAACTCTCGAAAGATTCCACGCAGGATCCTCAAATGCTGTATACAACATCGTATCAGGTGACGAATCCTGGATATACGCGTACCAACCCGAAACAAAAAACCAGTCACGAGTTCGGGTGTTCGAAAATGAGTTAAAGCCAACAAAAATTGTTCGTTCACGGAGTGTTGCAAAAAAAATGGTGGCTACGTTTGTCTCCAAAACCGGCCATGTTGCGACTATTCCTCTCGAGGGACAAAGAACGGTTAATGCAGAATGGTATGCTAACATTTGTTTGCCACAGGTCGTTTCTGAACTCCGTAAAGAGAACTGCAACCGCCGCATCATCCTCCATCACGACAATGCGAGTTCTCACACCGCGCACAGAACAAAAGAGTTTTTAGAGCAAGAAATCGTAGAATTATTAGACCATCCGCCGTACAGCCCCGACCTAAGCCCTAATGATTTCTATACTTTCCCTGAAATAAATAATAAATTGCGTGGTCAGAGATTTTCATCACCTGAAGAAGCTGTGGACGCCTACAAAACGGCCATTTTGGAGACCACAACTTCCGAATGGAATGGTTGCTTCAATAATTGGTTCCATCGTATGGAAAAATGTGTCAAATTTCGCGGAGAATACTTCGAAAAGCAATAAATACATTTTTAAATAGTAATGTTGTGTCACTTCCTTGATTCCCGAAATTTTCAGTGCCGCCCTCGTAGTTCAATCCAGGAGTTCAAAAATGTGCCTTCGCGCATTTTATGAAAATCTTTCTCTGCAATTTTGCGTTTAATTAAAAAGTAAAGCAAAATTTACAAAAAGCGAGGCCGCTAAGAACCAGGCCAATAGCTATTTTGTACTATTTAATATGTCAAAATTATTAATGTAGGTATCTTTATTTCTGAGACCAAGAACACCAAAATTGGCCATTTTACGCAAAAATCACAGTCGAGATGTAATATGCCTCTTAATACGTTAATGAAATTGCGGCTAATACGTGTTGCAACAACACCTATGCCACTTTATTTATGTATAACCAATTCTAAACTATAATACCATCATGCAAGGTTCAATTTCAGAAAATAAGCACCGTGATTCAGTGTGATTATTAATTACACAGGCAGGTTAGGTAAATAAAGTTTATCGTTTTAATAACATACCTACCTTTGTTATTGTTGCACCAACACCACACAGTACCACTTCACATAAAAAACCTAAACATTGAAACCCAATAACTAAACATACGATTCGACAAATCGTTATCAAATTTTGTGGTGTTTCATTTATGTAAATTATTACTCGTTAGGATAATATGGGAGGTGGTAAAGCGCTACGATTTTGAAGGATTTTTATCTAGGATGAAATCTTTTGCATATTTTCTTTGAAGTGAGATTGATAATGAGTGTATGTGACAGAAGCGGATTTTTGTATCAAGAGAAAATATATACTGGGTGATTTTCCAGTCAGTATCCAAACTTTCAGGAGTGAATATACTCTTGAATATAAGCAACTTTTACTATGGGATCAACTTTCCTACTTGAAAAAAAAATCTTTTGTTCCATACAAAAGGAGTACTTGTAGGAAACAGCAGATTTTTTTTTCGAGTAGGAAAGTTGATGCCGTAATAAAAGTTGCTTATGTTCAAGAGTATATTAACTCCTGAAAGTTTGGACACTGTCTGGAAAAACACCATGTATAGGTATTATAAATATTTTCTCAAAACTTTTCATCACATTATAGTTATTCTCTCCCAAGTCCCTACATTTGCAAATCTTAAATTCATACGAAAAGAACTTTTCTTTTCCTTATACTTATTTTAACATCAATAGCATCATAATTGAGGAGACGACTACATGTAAAATAATTGGTTGAATTTGTATTCTCAGAAATATTGAGGTGTTAATTGAGGTGTCTTGATAAACGTAAAATAAAATACTTTTGTATGTGTAGTTTGGTCATTTAAAAGTACAATTTATATTTTTTTTCGGAGATATTTACAAATATGTTCCTGCGGCCTTATATTTCATACACTTTTACCTAATAGTGACTTTTGTACGGAGCGTTTTCACGAGACTAGCGAAATGTTGTAAACAAATCGCTGTACCTATGAAAATATTGATTTTTAAGTATAATGTTCTTCTGAGAACATACTCATTCATTAAAAAAATTCAGTCATCTTGCTCAGTGTTTCCTAATTGCCGGGTCGCGACCCGGTACCGGGCCATCGAAATAAAATACCGGGTCGCAACATTCCCGCCTTGTTTTGAAAACAACACCTATCAATCGATGCATCTTAAATATTCGAAATTCGTAACATTTTTCCTATTAATAAATTTGTAATATTTGCTTTGCTATTATGTTTAAAAGTAATAAATGGACCACGAAGGTATAGTGTGAAAATTACCGGGCCATGGCGGAACGATGTTTGGGAAACACTGATTCTAGCCTATTATTGTTTAAGAATACCCCCTTCTTAATTTGCCACAGTCAGTCCTGTTAAATTGCTCCTTCCCTGCTGATCGCGCCCGTCTCTTAGTCTACTGAGCCGAAATCGGGGTACTGGCTCCAAGCACTCCCGTCATTCAATATCGGAACTCTATCGGTGGATAACCACACCTTCACACTATCATTTAGTCTGCGTTTAGGAACCGCCACTAGCGAGCCCCATCGCTGCCATTGTGGTACCACGGTGGACCGCCAAGGACACCATGGACTGTCCTGCCACCGTAGTGCCGGCCGCCAGTCCCGCCATTCCTCTATAAATGACGTCAGCCGCAGGGCTCTTGCCACCGTCAACGTGCCGGCCACACATGAGCCGAACGGCATCGCACGTAACGGCATCGGCAGGAGCCCTATTGGCCCTAATTCCGTGGAGCCGTGGGAGGCCGCTGGTGTGGGACGCTACCTGCGTGGATACGCTGGCGGCGTCACACCTAGCGGCAACTGCACAGGTGGCGGGGGCGGCGGCTGCCTTTTGTTGTTCTCGGCGAGAACAACAAAAGGCGGAAATATGAATTCATCGGCGATGGTTATATTTTTCTGCCTTTTGGAGTCGAAACTTTATATATAATATAATAAAAAAAGTAGGTCCTTGGGGCCACAATACCAAGCATCTTTTTAGGGATTTGGCCAAAAGACTGGTCGACAAAACTAATAAAGTAATGACCCTAAGGCTGGCGCTTACTTCGGCCAACATATCAGTTTAGCTATAAAGCGAGGCTGCCAGCCTCTTAGGTACTCTACCCGCAGCCTCCGACCTAGATTCAGTTTTTTCACTATATTTTTTATTTTTTATTTTTCATTTAGACAATAACATATATTATATTTACCCCTTACTAATAAAAAGATTTACACAACGGATAACTTAAACAACGTTGCTGGCTTTATTAGAAAGGAGGATAGTTTAGATAATATTTTAGGTATTTTAATTCATTCATTATTGTGTAATATCCTAGTAATAAGTAAAATAATATATATAAAATATATAAAATATTAAATCTTTAATTATCAAAAATGTAAAATAAAAGATTACCCTAATGCAAATGTTAGAGTTAAGCGATTTGACATTCTCCGAAAGTCACTCGATAGTCACGTATTTACGAATTATTTACATACGTGCTCTTTATAATAATATATTGTTAATATTATGTTATTGTTTACTGCAACGTGTTCGTGAGCCATATATCTAATATCTAGCCTTATCTCTATGTGCTGTTATATTTTGTAGTTGCATTATGTTTATGTATTATATTAATATTATTTCAATTCGGTTCGGTTACTAGGTGTGCAAATTTTTCAAGAACGTCTAAACATTCCAGCTTTGAATATTTTTCCTGCTGACTACTGGATCAGATTGTCGTTGTGCCAACTGTTAATGTTCATTTATTTATAAAATGATCACAAATTTTAAATTTTTCATAATATGTCGTTTTTTTTTTATTTTTGTAATTTTTTTAAATGGGCAAGTGTTGTGATCGTAGAGCTTGTGGAATGCAAAATTAAACTTCACCTGCTTTGCAATGCAATGTAAGCTACACTTTTTTAAATAAAAAAAAAATACAATATTTTAATGTTAAACAAAGGTTAATCCTACCCAGTTAAAAAAAAGTATGAAAAGTTGAGAGTTCTTCTTAATGCCCATCACAAAGTCTCGCTTACATACCACAGTTAGTATGTATTAGTAGTTAATATGTGTACACAGTGGACCGATAGAAAAATAACAGTATGACATAGTTTACATTGAGCACTTGTTGGGTCCTATGTTGACATAGCGCCATCATAACAAGCACCGTGAGCTCATACGGCAAACATGTTTATAATACGATACAACTACACTGTTTTTAGAGTTCCGTAGTACTCAAAGAACCAGTATGGTTTCGCTCGGCCCGTCTGTCAGTCTGTCCGCCCTTCTAGCTTCTGGAGTTATGCATATAAATGGATGAAATTTGGTACAGACTATAGTTGTTTATTGTGTACAGATCTCGGTTTTGAAATCAAGGAAATAATAATTTTATATTTTAGGGGTGGCTCGAAAAAAATGCAAGGAAGAAAATGTAAAACCCTTGCATTTTTAAACTAAAAGAAATAGAAACTTGTAAGTTTCCATGCTGATAGACTGATCATGCTAAAATCTCTTAAGCATAATAGTTTTGAACGAAATCGGAAATCCTATTACTAATTACGTTGACAGTTACGGAATTCTCCTTATACACATCCTAACATGCTCTTGGTTATTTATATTTTATTAGGGTTGAACTGTTACAATTTACTTAACAAAATAAGTTTTTCTCGCCTAAAAGCACCTCCGAGAACTCCCTATTTGAAGGTAGCCGTTTTTTTATGCTAATATAAACATAAAAAAACGAAATGAATGCTATTAATATCTAGTAATTCATAATATTCCTAAGGTTTGTAATGAGTGTAGTAGTAGAATAGAACAGAATAAAAATATTATTTACTTGGTAAAAAAATAAACCTAGCAAACAAAAAAAATTACGACAGAACTAGTTTCTATTTCACAAAATTGCTGTTCACTCAGCATATTGTTGCGAAATCGCAACACTGGTTTTCAGTGAGCACCACAACAAGTTTGAGTTTGTCCAACCAATTGCAATTTAAATGCATTAACAACTAGACTGTAAATTCAATTCATTTTCTAGTGTAGCTACATCGTTGAAAGTAGGGTATTTTAAAAAAATCTGCTGTGGGCAACCCTAATCCTCAGTATAAGCCATGTATAAGCGGCACTAGCCGGACGCAATAAAAATAAGTAAATATGTTTAACACTGCCGAGTGCTAACACAACGGCCACTCGACACCGGCCGGTCAAAAATTTACACGGACTGATGATCCGGAATCCGGCGGACCCGGGAAAATTCAGGGCACTGAAAATAGAACCCGCCGGATTCCGGATTATGTAGTCCCAACTCCATATTACAAACCAATTAAACTATAATATGCATGTGAGTGATGATGCATTACAAAAATTAATGAACGATACTAAAAAACCGTACATTTTAAAAGGGTAAAATGCATGTTTTTTAAGACTTCATAATAATTAATAAAGACTAAAGAGGGTATAAGAGGGTATAATTTGTTAACTAATAATACCCATAAATTGTATAGGTTGTTGTAAATGGGTATTGGATATACACCACCATATATATGAACCTTTAATAGGATTACGAAATGTCCTCCTTGTGAGTAATTTAAAATGGGCCACTGGAAAGCATAAACATATAACTGTCGCCTATAAGCGCCCTTTCATGTGGAAAGTTTTGCGAGTTTGAGAAATAAATATTAAATACCTATTAACAGTATATTAAAGAACTACATTAACAATATTTTAAAGTATTAAATATTATCAATATAAAATGATATTGAACTTAACATTTATAACAATAACTATCCATAACTTTAATTTTTAAACGATTATTACAAAGAAATTTAAAAATCCTTAAATAATTACTACTTTTTTAACAAAATCAATCTTACTTTACATCTAAAGCATTCGTGATTTAAAAATAATTAACTTAAAAGACTTTTATCTGATCATGATTTAAGAGTTTCATGAAAGATATTACAATATTCTTCGCTAAAGTTCTGGCGGCTTAGCGACAAGAGACTAGTATCCACATGAGACCAGAGCCTTCAGCCAAGTTGACATCGCTTATTACGCCGACTAAGTTCGAAAACAAATATGTATGGGATTTAACTGATGTCAAATGCATATGCATCGCTAAGTTACCTAAGCACTGTTAAGTCAAATCCCATACATTCTTGAGTACGAACTTCGTCGTCGTGTTCATCGTCATACTTAGCGATGGCAACTTGGTTAAAGGCTCTGGATTAACTTCATGAAGTAGCCGACTTCAAGAAAATATGTGTGTAGTACATTCCCTTTAGTAGTAGACTTATTTGACCATTAATCCAAAGACGTTCCCACTGCTGGGGCTGGCCCTAGACCTAGGTCGATCTATACAACTGCGGGTCGCATATTCAGTACTCAGCTTTATTTCATGATATTATTTTGTTCGCAGGGTCCCGAGCCGGCACTGAACTCAAGCCCGGGAGGTGCAGCCAAGCCGCCGCCTCTTAACTCATTCGAACTGGACCGCTGTTTGGACAGGCAAGCTACATTTACTTTCTTTGATCTTAGATTAACTAATAATACTAGCGTACTGTGACTTAATATATTGGAGGAATAGCTTAGCCAAAAACTAAATTCAGCTGGCAGGCGGCTGAATACTGAAAAGATTATTAAATTAAGTGGCGCTCAAGTCATATACTGTCCTTGTCATCTCTGCTAGAGAGACAGCGACCTAAGGGCTCTTAATTTTAATTATCGTTTCAGTATCCGGCCGTAAGTCAAATGATTATCTTAGCATTATTTTCAAAAGCTTACAGTCATATCATTTCAACTGCTTTATAAGGTACATCTGCGGCCGTAAGATGCTGAGGTTTAATTAAGTTAAAAAAATTGTAAGAAATTGGCATTTGGCACTTTGATGGAGAACCGCATTTAAATCTGACCAGCTTATACTACATGTCTCCTACAGACTTACTATTCACCTGTCTCAAGAAACATCATCGTGAAGTCACCATCATCAGCATCATCATGGCAGGGTAAAAATGTTTGCGATCTTATAAAGGGTGTAATATTATTCATTTTCTGCAGAGACGAGTCCGGCAGGTGGAGCGAGGCGGCGCGGCGTCGCCGGCGCAGCTCACCACCGAGACGATCACCACCGCGAGAAAATGAACCACTCTCTCTCGCTAGGGTAAATGCTCTGAATTATAGAAGTGATAGGCTTAAAAAGCTCGACCGGAGTAAATATCGGTTGTCTGTAAAGTCGGTTTACTGACGATAGTTGAACGTGACAACGTCAACAACAACAACAACAACAACAACAATAATAATAATAATAAAATGCGAGGTAAAGCTGGTACTTGGTAACGGTAACAGGTATCGGTACTTGGTAACAGTACTTGGTAACACATGAGTCATGTTTTTTCGTGCGTGCAGCCGGCTCCATCGAATTATAAGACGTTATCACGTCAAAAGTAGACACAATCTCACAGGGCCTGGCCTTTTTCTATCTCTGTACAATTTACCATCATTACGATCACTGACATCCCCACTGGGATTTTTCCTCGATGTGAGGTTATTCTACCAATGTAGAACTGACATGCTTCTACGGTTGAACTCTTTACCATAGGGAAAAGTAGCTGATGTACTAAATGGTTAACAGGACCTTTAAATACCTGCCAGTGCACTTGTTAGCATAACATACAAATATTTCTTCAAGCACAGTTTACGTAAGCACATTAAGATTATTAGTTCTGAATAATTTATCACATGTCCATTTTCCAATACTTTATTGATTACAAATACGATGTAACGTAACGCACGCGTTAAAAGCAAATAAATTTATTGAAGCTATAAAATAACGATGTGTGTAGAACCAATTTGCTATTTTCCGAATCAAACAGCAATTAATTCTGCTTATCTGACCAATTTTATCAGTTAATAAGTCTGCCTAGACAAATAACCAAGCAAATAGTAGAAATTAGAATGTACACAAACGAACATAGCTAAACTAACATTAGAAACGTTTGTTTTAGTTATAAATGTGGTTATACATAACGGAAATATAGTTAGTAGAGATGATAAGTTGTTATTCAAATTATGAGACAAGACTCGCGTTAAATAGTTTATAATAATAGGTATTTACCTATGAAATTGCCGTTCTGCAGTACTGGCCATTTCAAATCAAAATATTTTTTGTTTGGCTAAGAATTCTGATTTCAAATTAATTTTATTTTAAAAACATGGAATTCTTTTTCCAAAAGTAGTCATTTGTTTATTGATTCGTATTACAATTTCATCGCATTTCAATCTTTTTCATCATCATGGATACGTTCAAAATTCGAGTAATTTTGGAATATGAGTACCGTCGTGGCAGCAACGCGGCACAAGCGGCACGCAACGTCAACGACGTTTACGGAGCTAACACTACAAACCAACGCACCACCTGTTATTGGTTTGCTCGCTTCCGTTCTAGAAATTTCGACCTGAAAAATGAACCTCGCGGTCGTCCGAAGGTCGACAATGAAGAATTAAAGGCGATTGTGAAAGCTGATGATACACAATCCACGGCTGAATTAGCAGCAGCTTTCGACGTTAGCGTCAAAACAATATTGGTCCACTTGCGTCAAATTGGCAAGGTAAAAAAGCTTGACAAATGAGTGCCCCACGAACTCAATGATCGCCAGCGCGAAGTACGCATCGAGAGGTGCCTTGCACTGCTCAACAGACACACAAATTTTGAACCGCATTGTTTATGCATTATGAAAAATGGATTCTGTTTGATAACCGCAAGCGCTCAGCAAGTTGGTTGGATCCTGGTTCAGCACCTAAACAATGCCCTAAACGAAAACTTACTCCTAGAAAAGTGATGGTTACTGTTTGGTGGTCTAGTGCCCGTGTGATTCATCATAGCTTCTTACCAAACGGGGTGAGCATTACTAAAGATGTGTATTGTGAAGAACTGAACAGAATGATGAAGAAGCTGGCACATCTCCAACCAGCATTGGTCAATCGCTCGTCTCCGCTGCTCCTGCACGACAACGCGCGACCTCATACTGCACAGCAGACGGTCTCCAAGTTGCAAGAACTGGGGTTGGAAGCTCTCCGTCATCCGCCCTACTCACCAGACCTCCCGCCTACAGACTACTACTTTTTCTAGAATTTGGATAACTTCCTGGCGGTAAAAAAATTCAATACCCGAGAGGCAGTACAAAATGCCTTTGAAGAATTTGTTGCCTCCCGTCCAGCTGATTTCTTTAAGAAGGGCATCAATAAACTGCCACTGCGTTGGCAAAGTTGCATTGATTGCATGGGTGATTACTTCGATTAATACAAATAAAAATACTCGAAAAACGTTTAAATTTTTTCATACAAAACGGCAATTTCATACGTAAAGACCTAATATATAATTGATTCGACTCGATATTTATATTAAATCGATATTTTAATCAGTTGCAGGTAATTTTCAAATGATACGAGATCGGCTTTACAGTTTACACTATATTCCATCTCGCTATTGGAATGGGCGCCAGCAGGATTAAGAGCGTGCATAGGTGTTTGTAGGTTTGCACCCCGCATAAGTATCTGTACGTTATACTTTAAGCTGATTTTAACAGAGGAGGATAGCGATTCGTGATGTCAGTAACTAAGACTTTTAGGTTTTATTTAAAACATTACTAATAAAAATAAGTATGTAGGATTTTCCTTGCACCCTTCTCCCGGCGCCCATGATAGTTGGTTAGTTATGTTTAGGTTCTAACAAGCTCGATCTTATACCGTAAAAGCACTACTTAGTAATCAGTCATTCCGTAAAAGAAAATTTTGTTCCGTTTGGTCCAGATCAATCTATCGGCTGGTCAGTCCTTCAAATATGTAACCACCAATCAATCAATCATTTTAGGCGTCGGCGCCAACATCCCCATCAGCTGGGTCACCACAGTCCAGCCCAGCGCCAGTTTCCCCAGCTGGTAGCAGCACCACGCCCAGGTCTCCATTACCGCTGGTAGCACCCGACCTCCTGGCGATGCAGCTCCTCGACCAGCACTCACAGCTACAGGCTTTGATGAAGCAGCGGTTATTTCACCAGCATCAGATGCAGAAACAGGTATGTTTGCGAGATTCAGACGTGAGTTTGATCATGCAAAGGCTTTATTGTTCGGACCAATAGATGTGAATTTCATTTTTATCAAAATTATAGTCGTAAAAATATAACTACATAATATGTTGCATAAAAATTGATACCAGCATCTGACTATATACAAGCAAAGCGGTCTGAAAAAAGTGTCATAAACTCTCCGAAAAATAGATATTTTAAATTTTAAAGCAATCAATTTTTTGTAATAAATCAAATTCCATTTTAAAGCACATGTCGTCGGAGGCGGCTAAACGACAGTTGGAGCAGTCGAGACTTCAGGAACAGATCAATCTCAACCTGCTGTCACAGTCTCATCTTCAGCCTCCAGATACTTCACCAGGTAAATCTTAGATTAATTTTCATTATTACACGAAGTTCTCCAACAAATTGAAACCAAAATCTTAGATGAGTTACTTTGCATTATTGTATGCGAAGTTCTCACAAATATTTTCAAATGTATGTTTCTCGAAAATTAATGCCCATTTAATGAAATTGATACACTAAACTATGACTAAGCAATCATTGGAAATGTTTGTTGCAACCCTATAAATCTTATGTGGAAAAAAGAAGATTTCATAATCCTTGTAGTCCTTTATTAAGCAAAATGTCTACTATATCAGAATTGACATTTAAAAAAAAAAGTTTTTTCCAATCCATTATCATTACTCATTACCCATTAATGCAGACAATTTGAGAAGGGTTAAGATGAAGTCCTGCAGGCTTGTGTGTTGCGAATTGGTAACGATATGTGTATATACTAGGTATATAACCATACTTCTAATATTATCCAACAGGATCTCTCCAGCAACAGCTGGGAGCTCAACAGCAGCAGCTGGTGCAGCAGCTGCAGGCGGTGCAGCGACAGTACCTTATGCACGGACCACTTTCCGTGCCTCCGAATGCACCACCAGGTTTATTTGAACAAATTATGTATTTTTTGTTGTGGAACTTTATCATACTAAGCTAAAATTGGTTTTCCTAATAATTAATAATGTAGGAAGCTGTAAGCCTTTTGTTATGTTATTAAATATAATACTTACATAAAATATATAATACAATATATTACTTACAATATATAATACTTTCCTGACGTAACCAAATTCTTTTCTAGGCTTGATGTTATGGGGCAATGAACTTGAAGAGCATCCTCTGTTCGGTCGGGGTGTCTGCAAATGGCCAGGCTGTGATGCATTAGCCGAAGATTTTCAAGCATTCCTCAAGTAAGATGATGAAAATGAATATTGCATTTCACACTTTCCTGTGTTTGACTAAAACAAATATGAGTAATTAGTGGCTATTTAGCACATGAATGGGTACTTAGCATTTGTCCATTAATTCAAAGAGGAATCGTTTCATTATTATCATCGATCATGTTAAAAGGAGTCTATCAAAACCATTTTTATCTTAGGCACCTGGAAGGCGCTCACACTCTCGACGACAGATCAGCTGCTCAAGCCCGAGTCCAGATGCAGGTGGTAGCTCAACTGGAGCTGCAGTTGCGGCGGGAGCGCGACCGCCTGGCCGCCATGATGCGTCACCTACACGCTGCTAGAGACCACCATCACAAGCATAACCATGGTAATAAACTCTTTGGTTGTGTGACGGGTCGTGTTTTTCTTTGACTTAAAACATTTAGCTTCATAGTTTTCAAATGAAACTGGTTAGAAAGGGCCAGCCATTTCCAACATAACATCTTTTTACGCCGACTATAATTTTAAGACTATAGGCGTAATTGTTAATCTAAAGATCATAATATTTTATTTGTCTTTATACGAGTAAGTATTACTATCGAAGTTCAATGGCAGATAATTATTTTACAGGTACAGCTAGCGAAGGTGCTTCGCCTGGCCCAGTGAGACGTCGCGTTTCTGACAAATCTGGCGTCGCCATTGCTGGTGGTAAGTTCTGAATAACTTAATTTGTATGTGTAATAATTTGTCTTTTGTTATGACATTTGGTAATGACTATACACTTACACAATTCATATTACATCCCTTGAATTTTCTCAAAGGTCTTCCATATATGCTCGAAAGAGCTGGATTAGATGTTCAACAAGGTAAATATGAATCCTAAAAATGAGTAATATAATTACTCAATTTGTCGTCAATTCTTCCTGGCATTATAATTTTGGATCGTGGAAGCATAGTTCCCGTTGAATGTGACTTGTAAATGTTTTTATTTTTTTATTCTATATAATATTTTTTATTTTAGTTGAAAGCCTAGCATACCGATTTTTTACAATTTGTTCCTTATTTACAGAGATACAACGGAATCGAGAGTTCTACAAGAGCGCGGATGTTCGACCTCCATTCACATACGCCTCATTAATCCGCCAGGTCAGTTTCATCCGAAATATGTAAAATATTCTCTGCATTCTGCGTGCTACGACTTAACTTTCAGCGCAAGGTGTTTCCTGGTGTTTGTTGACTACTTGACGCTGATTATCTATCAGACCAGTAAATCACCAATGCCTTTTATATATAGACTATAATGCTATTTAGCAATAAGTAGATAAATATATGGAATTCTCCTGTTTTAGGCCATCATTGAATCTCCTGACAAGCAGCTGACGCTGAACGAGATATACAACTGGTTCCAAACCACCTTCTGCTACTTCCGAAGAAACGCTGCTACGTGGAAGGTATATTTCTAACCCATTTATTTATTATGTAGGAAAATAAAATTTTGTAAAATAATAATTCCACTTTACATCCAGCCTTTGATGTAATTATAAAATGGAGTAAAGGTAATTTTAAATGTTCGCTTTTTATCGTTTATTTTTTTTTATTTCCAAAAGGTAATTCTTATTACTCCTTCAACTATTTTATATGTATAAATATTAGGTGTGGGGTAATTAATACCCCACAGCTATAGTACGCAATTTGGTGTTAAGAGGTATAGGGCATATAACAAGTGACAAGTACAAACAGAATGCGGTGCGCCACAACCTGTCGCTGCACAAGTGCTTCATGCGAGTTGAGAATGTGAAGGGGGCCGTTTGGACCGTGGACGAGGTGGAGTTCTACAAGCGGCGGCCCCAACGCGCTGCGCACGCACCTCCGCCGCTAGCCGGGTACGGCCTGCTGCGATCCAGGCCGCTTCTACTCTACTCACCATCTACAATACTCTACTCAAGTTACCCAATCGACATATTACTCCACTCAAATTACTCTCTCGACATAACTTAACTCAATTCACACTATCGACGTAATAACTTTATATAAAATACTATAGACGTATTATTATACTCAAATTACACATATATATAGTGTACTATCAACATATAAACTCAAATTATACTATCGACGTATCATTAAACACAAATTACACTATCGACATATCAACTTACATAATTATACTATCGACGTATCATTTAACACAAATTACACTATCGACATATCAACTTAAATTATACTATCGACGTATTAATTAACTCTAATTACACTATCGACATATTAACTCAAATGACACTATCGACAAATCACATAACTCAAGTTACACTATCGACATATTTACTTAAATTATACTATCTACGTATCACTTACCTTAAATTACACTATCTACATGTTAACTCAAATTATACTACCGACGTATCACTTAACTCAAATTGCATTAGGACACTGACACTAAAACCTTAACTCAATATTTACACAATTGACATTTAAGCATCTCACTTAATACATAAACATTAACACTAGACAAGTTTGGCTTAGAAAATAGTTTACAAACATCTATTTATTACATTTATTAACACGAGGCCTGTGGTCCACTCAAATCACAATATCTACATATAGCGCATATTTAATCTAACACTTTAAATACAAAAACTCGAATTACATACCTACTACATAGAACAAGGCTGGGACCACTTCAAATACTTTTTAAATGACACAATTAATAATTATCTAATTATCATCGACCTCATCTTCTACTCAAATGACACAATCGACATATTATGACATTACCCAAAGGACACTATGGAAAAATCACATGACTAATTTTTACTAACACGAGCATTTTACTAACAAATCACCTCAACATATTTTTCCTCTACTTAAATTATACTATTGACATAGGCAGACCACTAAATAGTAAATACCAACAAGTCACTCCTTCGACACGTTACTCTACCTAAACATAAACAGTATCATTATAAGCACATACAATATTATTCCATAGTTTTTGTTAAAATTACACAACAAATTTTATTACAAAATTACTAAACGAAAGAGCGAGCAAATCACTATACAAGTACACGTAAGAAACTATCGGACATTACAGATTCAAGCAATTTAAATAAAGCCGCAATTTTTAAAATAGACCTAATTTTAGACGAAACTTTAAATCAGTAAGTAACTTTAAGACGGACATGTCACAAAAAAGAAATCTATTAGAAAAGTAACTATTTAAACACTTGTAGATAGTACAACTCACAATCAAAATATTATATAACAATTGACAAAAAAAAACAAAATTTGTAAACAATTTACCACATCAATAATAATGCTTCTATCTTAACAGAAATCCAACAGAATATTGTTATTCATCAGTCTGCAATAACTAAATATTATGTTATCGATCACATTAGCAGCACGTTGACTTTTTCTATAATAAATATCTAAAATATAAAAAAAGTTATGAACATGAAACAAATTGTAGTTGAAAATAATCTTCAAAAACATAATAATAATAATCACAAACATAATACCTACACAACCAGTGATCATTCTGCTATTACTATGTGTAATTACAATAACACTAACTACATTTCTATTAACACGTAACAAAATAACACTATACATATTAATCTTTTTTCTAATCATTTTCTCTCTAATTTGGTTAAGTGTATTAACTCCTATTGTAAAAATACATTTTATATTTCAGATATTATAACAACTATTTGTGTAGTCGATTTTAATGGATTGTGAATAATGTTGCAACCGATGGCTATGAGTATTTCCGTTGCAACATTACCTATGAGTTTTGTATTTTATGGTATTTAGGTTTCGTTATTTGTGTGTGTTCGTGGATTTTAATGCAAGGGTCAATTACACTTTCTCGCTTGCCTTTTAACCTGGCTCCCTTCGTTTCCTCTCCTTGGGTAATCACTAAACGCCGATCCTGCATGCCACGGTCTATATTTCCACGACGATCTTATTGTGCTCCTATCATTTTTATCACTACCATATTTACTTTACTTCTCGTGTTTAAAAAGGATATGGGCACATTGTAAACAATGGAATCTAGCGGAGTATTCGATTTTTTAATTTGCTAAAAAGAGATGAATTATAGAATGCAATCCGGACGAACCTGTCGCTCCACAAATGTTTCGTGCGCTACGAAGACGACTTCGGCTCGTTCTGGATGGTGGATGACGCTGAATTCGTGAAAAGACGACATCTGAGTCGAGGGAGGCCGAGAAAGTATGAGCCATCGCCCGGAACCAACGCAGCTCCCCAACAGTAAGGGCGCAGCCGCACTCCAAGCGACCGTCCAACGAAACTATTCGCTAAATTAGATAATTCAGCATTTAATTAATTATTTCAAAATCTTTATCCGCATCGAATGCTGAATAACTTTCCAGATTGATTTTTGAACCTATTTGTAGTTCTTTGTAAATTTCTCAAGATCCTCTGTAATCGTTGGGCGATCGCGTCCAAAGCATATGTATGTTTTAGTAGCAACTAAAAGTTATCAAGGATGAGATAATTTTTAGTTTTACATTAGATCGATGTGATCATTTCGTAAAGTGTATCACTCAGTGTAAAACTAGATCAAACCAAAATGGTATGTTTTTGGTTGTATACAATCATTATTATCATTAAAATAATTTTAAAATAGATTTATCGTGTGTGTTTATTTTTTGAAATAAGTAATTCATCAACATATCGTCTACAAAAAATAAACACATCACTTAGCTAGAAAGATTATTACTGCAAAGTCATATTTTGTTTTTGCAAATGTATTAACCATTGTATTTATTAAACTATCTACTTAATTTCGAGCTTAAACTGATAATTTGCAAATATGTTATTGACATTTTTTATTTGTATAATATGTATTTGGTAAAAACCATAATGTGAATCAATCGAATACAATATTGTTTTATAAGATACAAATTGCATGATATTTGCACTTTAAATTGTTAGGAAGGATCGTCGTTGGATATCCAAGTAAGGTTGTTTTTTGGATTCCCATTTACTACTCGCATGATTCCTCTTACAATTTCAAAATTTCTGGTAAGTGTTTCACTGGCATGAAGCTTAGCATTTGCATTTTTATCGCATGCTAGATAAACTTTTTTACCTTTTTCAACATTTTATACGCTTGCTTTTTTATCTATTTTATTCTATTTATCTTTTCACTTTTTACATACATACATACCCACAATTCACAACAATATATACTTACACAAACTAATTGGACTTCATTCAAAATTATACACTTGACCTATACTACACTTACACTTAAACATCATAAATGTTTAGAAGAGGTTTGAGATGGCAGACAGGGTATGAATTTCTACAATTTTATTTTTAACGTAGTATAATATAATTTAAATCAAGACAATCTTCAGAGACGAAAATAGTTTTTTTTTGTACCAGAATCGTTTATTCTACCATAGTGTAGTTTTATTTCTCAGTAAATTTTAATCAAATGTATTTCTACAGATTTATGGGCGCTCAAAGTCCTCCAATGATGACTAGTCCTCATGGGTACAGTGAAGCATTAAAGAGAAATCTGCAGGTTAGTCAGAAACTCATTAACCTCTTTAATGGTATATTGCAGCTCGAAAATTGAACAATTTTACTATTTGTACACATAATAAAAGTGTATAAATAATTTTAATTATAATTTTATTTTTCAGGGCATGATGGAGGACTGCAATCTCTCTTATATTTCTGGCGATGACCATATGATGCAAACTGATGATTATCCATCATCGCACGAAGAATACAGGTAATCATTTACAACCTAATGCTATAAAATGAAAAAAAAAATCTGATAGTCACTTTACATTTTTTACATTACACAAACTATTTTTGCAGTCGTCCACCAATTATGAACGGTTATGGAAACAGCAGCTCATCTCACGATGTCAAAGCTGAAGATCTGAGTGCAAATGAAGTTCAAGATATCAAACCAAACTTATACAATTTGAAACATGAAATGCAGGCTTCCGATTATTCCAACAAAGGTGCCTATACTAAATTGATATATTTTTGTTTTTCATTTATTATGCCCGCTACGTACCACAACGATAAAACTGCACAGTTGACATATTTAGTATGTGCGCTAATTCGGGTGGTCTAGAATGGTGGTCTAGGACTGTATACATCTGCTGCGACCGAACTGTGTAGTTTTATCGTTGCGGTGTACCGCTACAGCGCATATACAGGCATTATATGCAAGTAAAGCTAAATATGTGTAAAATATCCAACTTGATTTGCAGGTGATTATCCGAATTCTAACAAGGAATCGTCGAGCCATCGCCCCAGTGAAACAAGCCACTACAACGACTACAGTCGGGAGGACCGATACCGCGCGTCCATGTCCCACAATATCAAAGATGAGGCTGAAAACCTTTCCTTAAACGAGCAAAGATCTGACAAATAAACTGATTGGACAGAATATCCAGAAAAAGAGGCTGAATACACTTCTGAATACTTTATGGAAGCATGTCCTTCCTTTAACGATAATTTTAGCATTGCAGAAGCATTTATTTTAAGGAGTGCTAATTTTTGGATGCGAAGTGTTTAGACGTATTCCAGTCTGAATGTGACTATGTGTATAGCAATAAAGTGATTTGTGGAAACGAATTTCTTGTGGAATCAGTAGTCTAGCTTTAGGTCTAATGTCACAGTATATAATACATTTAATATATACGGGTTTAGCTCTACTTCGCGTTACTAGGACGTTTATGTGTTCACTGTTGGAATTGTGTATCGCGAGTTAGGTAACCAAATATTTATTTTGTTTATTTATACCCAGTTTTATCGGGATTCAAGTATTATAGGTTAAATTTGTTTCTAAGAACATTCTCTAGATTTTTAAGTACTAGACATAGAATGTGAGATCAGCATAAACCTTCAAAGGTCCATATCAATATTTAAAATATAATATAATACATGTATAAGAACAATAAGTAGACGTATTGAATAAGAATTCATGTTATGCTTAGTGATTTACGCCTAGCGTTTTAGTTGGAGTGTTTCCCATCTACTTGTTACTTGACAACCTCTTGTGTAATGTGATCTCAATATTTTTCCTGCAATCATTATTTTGCGCATGATTTTACCGATTCCTCTCTAAATAGTTCTTTACGTAATATATAATATTGTTTACCATTTTCGGCAACAATTCTCATGCAATCTTTTCATGATTTGGTATGCAGCATTGCAAAAATGTATAAGATATATGTGTAATTAAAGTAACAATCTAGAATCTAATACTTAGTTTACTACTTGGACTATTCTATATTTCTTGACATCTCTTATTTTCAAACATAGTGAATATTTCCAAATTCTAAAATTAAATGGGCCATAGAATTGATTTTGATTGGGAGGGTGTAAAATATTGCATTTCGCTTTTAGGTTATAAACCATTGAGTTTGTAGGAATTGATCAATGATCTGAAAGATTTTTAAGTGCATGCGCGCACTGACAATAAAACTATCTCTGTCGCATTCCGACTGTGAACTTTAGCCCACCCAAAATAGAGTTAACTTTTCCGCATAACATAATTGTTTTCCTATACGGTTCCTATATGTTTTGCGGAAAACACTCTATATCGCGTGCGCTAAGGTCGATATTCGGAATGCAAATGGTGGAGGAAGGAGACAATTTTGTTGCCAGTGCGCGCACTGATTAATAGTAGTTTAGCGTGCCATAGAACATGGTATTTGTGATTATGTGGAATTGTTTTTGTAGGTGTAAATATTCGTTTGTCGAGCTATGTAAATTGTTTAAGAAGTTTAAATTCTAGCCCCCTAAGCGTTTACTTATATAAATATTGCATATTAAATCGTTCATGTTGTAGAAAATTTAGAATTAAATATTATCGTAGTAGTAAAATTTTCACTGTATTTAATATGTATTTCGACGATTTTGATCGCACATACTCTATTGTGTTTGAATTTTTTTTTTATTGGTACACTTAGTGACGAAAGTTAAGTTCAAAATTATTACAACTTCAATTATTAATATCGTTGTTAATGTCCAATTAAAAAAAATATATATTCCGGACTTTATTTGACAAAGATATTTTTAAGTCATATTTTTTTGATTGACAACAAGATAAAATATTTTGAAAATCTTCAAACATTCGTCACTATAACAGCTTATACCAATTTATTCCATAACTAAGGGTGAAAATAATCATATCACAGTTATAATGTACCTACGTGTAGAAATAAATAGTACTAATCAACTTTCAAATTTGCATTTAACTTTTAGAATTACGTACTTTCGCGACGAAAGTTTTTTGAGCTGGAGACACAAATGTTAAACTCATTCCGATGGAAACTGACGCGTGTCTAAATCGGAAACCTAAAACACGTGTCGCTAACCAATGTCCTCTCTAGCGTATGGCTAGACGTCGGATCGGATCACGTTTAACTAATGTGTTTCTACCTTTTTATTATTGGGCAAATATACCCAAAACCGATTGCCGAGCACCGTAGCACAAGCACAAGCTGGTACTTTAATGTTTTATTACAGTTGTTGTTTAATTTATTTTTTGAAACAGAACATTTATTATTTTACTGATGCTTTAAATTCGCTTGCAAAGTTATTTTTTTATAAATATTTTTTTAAACAGTTTTTGTTACGGTTGTACTTTTAAGCTATGAATAGTGATGTACGGATTATAAAACAGTAATCGATTATTTCAAGCGTGTTTCGTTGCTGTAGATGTGTAATGTGTTAGTGGAAGGCGATACGAAAAGTTACAATAAAAAAAACTCAGTGTAGAAACGTATTATTTTCTATTTTAATTTAAGTTTATAATAGTTCGCTATTTTCAAAGGGTTGCTTGAAAGATTTTTCTTGTTTTCTTTTAAGGCTCATTTTATGTAGCTTTCTACTATACATAACAGACTTCAAAGGACAAAAATATGTACCTTTTTATAACAATGTAGCATGCTTGAAAATTAAAACTTTTAGATAGAGGTTTTGTCGTTGTTTAAATGAATCGATAGAAACATCGGTAAATAGATTCAAACAAAGGCGACAATAAAAGTAAACTAGCAATATCTATTAATTATTTATGTTTTTTACGCATGTTTTTTTATTTCTACAAATTAAAATTTCTTTATGAAATAGAATATAATAATAGAAGATAGTTAAAAAAACTGACAATTGTTACAAGTAACTACAACTACTAAATTTCATAAAACACGTCAAAATGTTGTTAATCTTTACATTTTTTATGTCGCCTATGTAAAACCAACGATTTCATATTTTGGCCTATTTTGTTGCATTGGTATAACAATATTTAGGGCCGGCACATACTTTTATAATGTGCTATAATAGATTCTGCCTAAGTGATGTAAGTGGGCAGTACATTTATCAATTGTAAATTATACTTAATTAGTGTTGTAATAAAGCATTACAAGTATACCATCGATATATTTATTTCACATCCCTAAAAAAATATTCAAACTTTATATAACACTTTTTTCGATGACAGTACCTACTCTGAGCTTACAACAACTTACAGCAAATATTAAAGTAAAAATCTGTTCAAATGTACGTATCTATTCTTAGTTAAAGTGGAAGGGTTGGGTTTACACCGAGACGTGACATAATACGACGTAACGCGGCGCGCACCTTTTATTAGTGATACAAAATCGAAATAGCGCGAAGCGTCGCGTGTTTCAGCGCGGCATATCGCATATTATAACAGCATATTCAAGTAACCTCGTCGCCTCACTTTGAGTCTCGGTGTCAAGTTTATCATCATTACTACGTCCCCAAATTAACTTAAAATATATCAATATATTAATGAAATATTATTCATAGGTATTCTTATACGAAAAAAAATGATGAAGCAGGCTTTAATTAAAATACTATAACATTATTTCGGATAAACAGTTCGTAAATTCTTGCTACCGTATGATTCAGGAACATTTGCTTCACACTCGTCCACAGAGTGATTAATATTACCCCTTAATAATTTCCACGTCTGGCCGACTCATATCCTGTGGGAAAAAACAAAAAACGCATCAACATTTCGGTAAAATATTTCGCTGATTGGTCACTGCGTTTACATAAGCCACATCGTCATCATCAGCTATAACGTCCCCACTGGCGGGGGCTCTGGTCTCTCCTCAGTGACAGGTGATTCCGTAGTTCACATCTCGGAACCCTTATGGTGTCGTCATGTCCGTCCGTCCGGCCGACTTCGGCTTACTGTCCAAACGGTTGGTGCTAGAAAGATGAACCTTTGCATGTATATGTGTATTCACCACGTCGACAAAGTGCTAAAATAAAATCACGAATTTAAATTTTAACGCAAAAAAATGTATCTCGCGTCTACCCCACAGTGTGGGATATCATTAGATAGAAACATTGAGAAGTTAATAAGATGATTTTTTTGTTAAAATAGAAACACCCCTCTAAAAGCTAAACGGCTGGTTCGAAAAATCTACCAATTGCTAAAACACGCTACACAATTTGTTTACCATTTAAGCAGAACTTTAAGTAGTTTTATCGTGACTTCAGAGTGAACTCCCAATTGCATGACATGCATGACAATACAGGCTGATCACCTGATTGTCTGACATGCGTCGGATGGGCGTGTAAAAAGTCGGACCTGCGCCTGATCTCTCGCCAGCCGTGTCGGTCATCCGTCCCACTGGGTTACGAGAGTAAAGGAGGAGAGAGTGCTCTTGAGTACAGACTTGGGCACTATAAAATAACTCCTGCGTAGCTGGCCTGGTTTCAATGAAACCGGCCACCGTCGCCGAAATCGGCGTGGGGAGCTATTACTATTATTATAAAGTAGCGAATAACATCTGCTAGAGTTTTTAATAAATGCAATTGGGTACCTACTCACTATACATAATAATATATTAACCTATGCCTAACCACAAAAATCTATTGCCATTTGCCATATTCAGATCTGTCGATTAAATAATTTATTCTAATATTATAAAGAGGAAAGATTCGTTTGTTTGTTTGCGTTGAATAGACTCCGAAACTACTGGACCGATTTTGATGAAATTTGGCACAGGTGTAGATTAGACTACGGGGGAAGACACGACCAAATTTTTATCCCAGAAAAATGTGCGGTTCCCGCGGAATTTACTTTTGCGCGCACGAAGTCGCGGCTAACATTTTATAATTATTATTAATAAATTAAAATACTTAAGTATGGTGTGTATTATTTTTACATTCGTTTCATCAATACGTTACGGCTTCAAGAAGCGCTAGTTTGAATAATGTCACGAACAAGTGCGCGATAGGGATGGGTAGGTGTGATATCGATATTGACAAGGAAGAGACGTTTTAGTAGCCAAGTTTTAAGTTTTGCTTTTAAACTATTAAAAAGCTTGTGCAGATTTGTGCTAATCTGGTGATGACTTGCTTTCTATAGTTAAGTTCTATAATATATAGGTAGGTACGTTACACATTTAGTACTTACGTACGTAACGTATTAACTCAATTTTGTGGTTTTCGGTATTTCCTTTTTAATAAAAAAATTACAAAATCATTAAAATATTAGGAACTTCTTACATAAGTATTTCTAAATATATTATTGATTTTGTTACCTGTTACCTAATGGTTATAACTTTCTTTGATAAGTCCCATAAATCTCGCTAAGGATTTATCTTACACACACAAAAATATATGACACAAACTTATGACGTCGATATCGTCACATCCCTACACCATTGACATGTGGGCCCACAATCATATCGTACGCAACTACAAAACCACTGAACCGACAAAAAATCGAAAATAACTACGTTTATAATCCCGATCTGGTTACTGAACTCTAAGGATCAAAAAAAAAAGGGAAAAAAAACTCACTTTTTCGAGCACATGTCTCCGAGCGGGTTAAATTTTTTCACTAAAAGTGTCATTTTGATTCGAAATGGAAAGTTAGGGGTTAATTTACTATTCCCGAACGATATATCTTCTATTTTTTTAAATAGTAATGAGTAAGACATGTGTCTGTGATTAGGTTTTGTCAAACACGTGGGACCGAGGTTTTTATAATGTGTTTATTTGTTAAATGATAGTCTGTTGAGTTGTAAAAATTTGTCTGAGGATGGTCGGAGGTTCAGGGTTCGAATCCGACTTGTGAAAGTTATGACTTATGAACCTTGGGGAAAATTTCGCGCAATCAACTCTTATTCCTCTGTCACTCTATATAAAGTAAGCAGCGACAAAAGATCCGAATAAGCTATTAGACACACATTAGAAGATTGTGAAACAGGCCCATAATGTGATATCTATATCGTTTAAGTTAATATTAGGTTCCTTTAAAACAACCGTCATGCCTTCGCCGAAGCGCGAAAGTTTGTATGTATGGATGTATAGAACTATGGATGTACGGATGTTTGTTACTCTTTCACGAAGTAGTTCTGAACGGTGCTTTTGACTCTGGGTTAATAGATAATGTAGGCTACTTTTTACTAACGCAGCAAAATGTACGGCTCCTGCGAGATTTTTTTTTGCGCGTACGAATATCACGGGCGACATCTAGTTTAAATATAAACAATTTAAATAATTGTTCATTGCAAAACATTGCAACTTATTCTTGGGATAATGAAATCTGTTGAGCATAAATATTATTATTATAAGGGCACCTACAACTTGAGCTGCAACATTTACAAGCTATCTACTGTCTCCCGAGCTCCTATTTTAAATAATCTATACTAATATTATTAACAGGAAAATTTTGTTTGTATGTTTGTTTGTTTGCACTGAATAGGCTCTGAAACTACTCGACCGATATTGATGAAATCTAGCAGAAATATAGAGTGGACTACGGGGAAGGACATATGCTAATTTTTATCGCGGAAAAATTTACGGTTTCCGCGATATTAACTTTTGCGCGCACGATGTCGCGGCAAACATGTAGCAAGCTATAGCAGTTTCACAACCTAACAATAAAGCCCCAAACACACTCCAAAAGGAAGTTGACATTCGGGTCGTCCATGATTTGTGCACGCGAACAATGAGGGTTTTTTAATTCGTGACATCTGACAGCTTTTTGACACGACAACGACCGGACCAAGCTACCAAGCGCCGCCTGGTGACAGAAAAAGAATGGAAAATTCTTATTGGCCGTTTTTGATACCACTTACGGCACCAGATGACGCTTTGTGTGCGTTGAGTCGGGCCCCTAACCGCATTATTTCAGCGGCAGAAAAAATATCAAACGCCCTCACTGTGACAGCATTCCGAAATAGTAAAACAGCCTGTATCACCTAATTTTGCATTTTTGTGTTACTATTAATATAGAATATGGAATATGGATTAATTATGTCAAGATATAACACATGTGGGGCTAGACGAATATCACCGAAGCACTTCAAAAACGTGATAACATAAAAAACAAACATCTAGCTTTCAAAGAAAGTTTATTTATACAATATTTTTTCCATGTGCAGTGTGCTGTGTGGGTCGTGTGGCACAATTACTCTTTAAACATTATATTTATTTCTGTTCTACACATCTGCGCGTGCGCCTATATCGATACCAACCAACCAGGGAGGACCAACTTGCGGGCCGCTTTCATTTATTAGACGAAAGGATCAAATACAATAACTATTTTGTATTTATTAAAAAAAAAACACTTATTTTAACTCAAATGAATTCTTTCTTATTTTGAAAGGTCTTTATGAGCCCTGACATAATTATATTTCACCGACTTTGACTATTTTGACTTGGGCCTATATTTTCCGGAATCCGGTAGGCCGGGGAAAATTCAGAGCATTAGAAATAGAACTCATATAGTCCCAGCCTCAGATGGCTCAGCTTGATAACAACACAATATGCCGACAGTCTGGACTCTGGCATATTCCTATTTACGTGAAAGTACGTCTCACTTACGCTTGGACGTACCCTTGTTATGGTGTATCCTAACACATGATTGAAGAAAAAAAAATGTTCATAAACCTAATTTTCAGAAAAAAACATTTTTATATTAAAGAAATATTTAGTAATTATTACTTTTCATTAAAAATAAAGAAAAATTGCCAAAAGGTTGAGAAGCTATGGCGCGAGAGTGTGTTAATTCTGTGTACCACCGCGATGATCAGATATTCTCAACATTTTCACCTTGACTATTTTTATCTTATTGTAACATCATCACTATATTATTATCATTTAATTCATATCAAACCTATTACTATTATAAATGTGAAAGCTTATGAGGATGGATGGATGTAGGGTTGGATGGATGTTTGTTACTCTTTCACAACCACTCCTGAGTCCGGAACGGATTTCAATAAAATTGGGAATAGTTATTGTTAAGGCTCTGGATTAAAACATAGGCTACTTTTTATCCCGAAAAAGTGCAGTATTCCCTTGGGATACTATATTGACGCGGGCGGAGCCGCGGGAAAAAAAAATATACTTAAACATCGGATGATCGGATGACAATGTTGCTGTCAGTGTCTGATGCGTTAGAAATGCCACTTGACGGACATATAATATAAATAATTTAATATAACTTGGCTTTTCTTTATGTAATTATGTCTCATTATGTATTCATATTATGCTAGGTAACGCATATAACCTACAAACGGTGACGCCCGGACGCCCCAGAGGGTAATTTATTAATATAATTACTTAATTAATTATATCGCTGGTTCAATTCAAAAATACCACAAGTAAAAAAAATGTTAAAATGTTTTTATTGCAAAAATACAATTGTAATATTTCATATTTTTATATTCAAAAAGACACTTGTTGATTTTGCATTTTAACACGCATAAACAACACAAAAGTTTTTTTTGAATTATTGTTTTTAACGTGCCAAGTATATTCTAAACCGCCATATTGTGAGTTGCGCGTCGACAACCGAGTTGGAAGCACTTTTTTTATGTGCAAAAGTACCCTAACTCAAAATTTGATCAGTGTTTCTGAATAATTTTATATATAAAACAACCACATTTCGTAATACTTCTGTTTTGAAGAAAGAATTCATGTATGTAAGATTCTATTATTAAATCAAAAGAACCATATTACCAAACGGGTTGTTTTGCACAAAAAATATACTTAAATGAACTTAAATTTTTAAATCAAATTAAACTTATGAGACAATATGCTAGTTTTGAATTTAAGTTATTTATTATGAGGTACCATAATTAAAAATAGTTTATTTTGAATATTAAAAAAAATCTTTCCATTACGAGGGCAGCACTGAAAATTTCGGGAATCAAGGAAGTGACACAACATTACTATTTAAAAATGTATTTATTGCTTTTCGAAGTATTCTCCGCGAAATTTGAAACATTTTTCCAGACGATGGAACCAATCATTGAAGCAACCATTCCATTCGGAAGTTGGGGTCTCCAAAATGGCCGTTTTGTAGGCGTTCACAGCTTCTTCAGGTGATGAAAATCTCTGACCACGTAATTTATTCTTTATTTTAGGGAAAGTATAGAAATCATTAGGGCTTAGGTCGGGGCTGTACGGCGGATGGTCTAATAATTCTATGATTTCTTGCTCTAAAAACTCTTTTGTTCTGTGCGCGGTGTGAGAACTCGCATTGTCGTGATGGAGGATGATGCGGCGGTTGCAGTTCTCTTTACGGAGTACAGAAACGACCTGTGACAAAGAAATGTTAGCATACCATTCTGCATTAACCGTTCTTTGTCCCTCAAGAGGAATAGTCGCAACATGGCCGGTTTTGGAGACAAACGTGGCCACCATTTTTTTTGCAACACTCCGTGAACGAACAATTTTTGTTGGCTTTAACTCATGTTCGAACACCCAAACTCGTGACTGGTTTTTTGTTTCGGGTTCGTACGCGTATATCCAGGATTCGTCACCTGATACTATGTTGTATACAGCATTTGAGGATCCTGCGTGGAATCTTTCGAGAGTTCTGACGCACCAAGTAACGCGAGCCGCTTTTTGCTCTTCACAGAGCAAATGCGGTATCCATCGGGAAAACAACTTTTTTACACCTAATTGTTCATGCAAGATTATTTGTATTTGACTCATGCCAATGTCTAAAGTTGCCTGAATTTTGCGGTATGTCACATGTCGATCTTTCTCAATCAGCTCACGCACAGCATCGACGTTTTCTTGGGTGACTGCAGTTTTTGGACGACCTTGACGGGGATCATCACTGAGCTTGACACGTCCACGTTGAAACTTGCTCATGATAGTTTTGTTGATTTAAAACCTTTGGCTTGCGGTAACAATACTACTAATGACGATAGAGAAAAAATTAAATGGTCTGATATGATAATGAAATATGACAAGAACAAGTTCGTATATAAAACTTCATATCGAGACAATGAATTTAAATCAGTGTCCACACTAAATAAAGGCAGGCAGCAGAGATCGAACTAAAAATATAAGTCAACCAAAGAAACTTTATACACAAAAACCAAATGTTACGCAAGCAAAGAAACAGGGTATTCTTAATCTCATTCATAAAAATATTGTTCCAAAATATTATGAATCGTTTTGTGAGGATGTTATTTTTATTATAAAATATATAATTAAGAGAAACGAAGTGAGTACTAAGTTTAAGTAAAAAACGTTTTAACAAAGTTTATTCTTGAAATTGTTGTATGTTGTGATTTCATAAGTCGTGTTCCTAATTAGTTATTACATTTTATATCTTTTTTATAATTATAAAATAATATATTAGCTATTGATTATTAAAATTTTGTTATATTTTGTGATCTCTTAAGTGTTCCTTATTACATTTAATTTTCTATTTGTATAGTAATAATTATAAGATAACATTATAATAGTTATTTTCTATGTAAAGTTAGAGTATAAGACTATCTGGTGGTTTAAAATTATCTCATTCAAAATTTTTGAATGTTTAAGTCTTTGTTTTGAAAAACTTGAATACTCTTTAGTAATCAACTTGTTTTAATTTTATCACTTTACTTTTACGTTACTTTTTTATTGTTTTAAAAGAACTTAAAACATTATAATGATTATTTTGATACAATTTCGAAGATTTTTATTTGTAAAATTGTAGTAAACTTTAATTTGATTTAAATTTAAGACAGAATTTCAATTATTTTATTATACTGCATGGCGATTTTTACCGTGTTCCTTAAAAAACATGATTAATACAGTTATTTTATTTACTTATGGTGGTTTTATTCCACATTTAGTATAATTCGACCATATTTTTTATATTCAAAACTAACTTATTTGCTTATACCTCCTCTGGTATTGTTTATTATATTACTACCTCCAACATTTAATGGTGCTTAAAAATAGGCTTCCAATGATGTATAATATGTATATATTAGATATAGAAGAAGAAAGTATTAGACAATAAATAGTTTTCTTATTCTTTGATTGGCTCTCCTGTAAAAAAGGGTAATTTTGATTTGTGGTAGTTTTGAATTGAAGCAGCGATATAACAAATATACTTTTCATACCTTTTTCATGGTAAAAAAATAGTTTACGTAACTAATCTGGAAAATAGTTTATGTAACGCAATCCATATAATATTTATGAACGAATGTTTTAATTGCAATTCCTTGTTACTTTATTTCAGAATCATATTTTTGAAGCTTTGGATTTAAAATTACGCTTACAAAATTTTATTGCACGCCCATCAACATTATTAAAACAAAACACAGGATTATTTTTTAAATTTATTATGTTTAGTAAAAGTTTTAGAAGCGCAGTGCAACGACAAGTGTAAGCATTTCTCGTCATATCGGTCCAGATAAACTAACGACAATACATATTCGAACATTCATCATTCACCGTCTTATTTTTGGATCATAAAATCATTTACAAATTACAACTTTTATAATTACTTACAGATGAGCTTTATAAATATTGGAAACTTTTACTTTTGATAACTGATAAGTGTCAGGTAGCTTATTCAGATGTTTTGTCACAGAAGAGTGTGAAACAGCTATCGCCTAATTAGTAGTAGAAGTTTCACCTCGCTGCTTACTTTATACCGAGTGATATAGACAAAACATGCAGATACATAGCTTATTTGCATGTTTTGTCACAGAACAGTGAAACAGATATCGCCTAATCAGTTGCAGAAGTTTCGACTCGCTGCTTACTTTATACCGAGCGATATAGACAAAACATGCAAATACATGCTTATTTGCATGTTTTGTCACAGAAGTTACACACTTACAGAACTTAGTATCGTTGACTGTTGTTATTTATTACTACGACGTAAATTTTATTGATGTTGTTAGTATTATAGCGCTACCTGTCACTCGTGAAAATCGAAACAATATACTTTTAAGTTTACGAGTTTACAACTCGCGATACAACACAACAATACAAGATAAATCAAAATCTATACAAATAATTAAAATTTTAGTGTCTGTTTGTAATTTTAAATTAAGAGTTTTTCACTTAATGCATATGATATAGTTGTACTATTATGTATTCTGTGCCTACTGTAAAAAAAATTTTTTTTTGGCTATCCGTCTGTCTAACTGTTTGTTCCGGCTAATCTTTGAAAAGGTTGGACCGATTTTCACGGGACTTTCACTGGCAGATAGCTGATGTTGAAGGTATATATAACATAGGCTATTTTATCCTAGGGTTCCGTTCAAAAAATAGGGTTCCGTATACGTTAGTTGTACGCATACGAAGTGGTGGGAACCAGCTAGTTATGAATAAGATAGAGAATGAAAATTATGAAAAATAATGTGTTGATATATATTTACATAGATCAAACGACAGAGAAAAGCTTTTCAATAAGCTATCCCGACACTTATTATTATAAGTCCACATTACTATTGTGGAAAAAGGCCACTAAAGCGTTTTCACATTACGCGATACGATATCGCTAACTCACTTTATACTTTAGGACAATGCAGGCTGATCACCTGATTGTCAGAGAAGAAAGATGATCCATGCGTCGGATGGGCATGTAAAAAGATGGACCTGCCTCTGATCTATCTCTCTAGTCGTGTCGGTCTGTCGGTCCCACTGGGTTTCGAGAGTAAAGCAAGAGAGAGAGCGCTCTTGTGTATTGCGCTTACACTTGGGCACTGTGAAATAACTCCTGCGTAGCTGGCTTGCTGGCTCGGCGTGGGGAGCTATTATAATTGCCAAAAACATGAGGAAGAAATATATCTGTTTTATTAAGAATCATAATATACCTGTCTTTGTCATCATCGGCGCGATATCGGATGTCGGATTGGATACTGGAAAAATGCACTTATACCGACGACATAAGAGCGTTTCCGGTCCGACAAGCGTTTTCACATATCGCTGTCGTGTAATGTGAAAACGCTTTTAGCATGACAATAATTTCTAGAAGATGACGCGACGCTGCAATTTTATAATAACTATTCAAAAAAACTTTAATCACACACACAAAAGATACCCGCTTCATCTGACATCAGTCATAAACATGTGCTGTGCAGCGCGGTGCAACCTGACATTCGAAGTCTTACAACGAAACGTGTATATTCTTGTGTAATGAATAAAGTGCAATTTTGAATATCTATCTTAAAAATTCAGCGCCCGTTGCGCATCGTTTCGTTTTGGTCTGAATTAATCCTAATTCCTAAGTATCCGTCTAAGTTACCGAATTTTTAAACTACACCTAATTTCTAGGAAACTTAAAGTGTATTTCTTATTACTATTATGTTTTTAGAAAGCTTTATTTCTAAATTATATGCTACTTAAAAATGGATTACTAATTACATGTCCCGGAAATTAGGAATACATCAATCAAAGTCACCCGCTAGAGCGTTTCAGTGAGTCATGCTGAAATCTGTCGTCTACTTATATGTGTCTCGGTGAAAGTATTAAAATTACGCCAATAACTAAAATATTCTTGGTATATTTTAGGTACGAAACATAAAAACCGTTACTTTGGCTGTATTCGTGATAGATTTAGTTGTATTCGTGAGGCTGAGGATGGCTCAGTTACGTTAGTAATATGTACATTCTTTGCATAATATGTCGAACAATCAAACTGTAAATACATTCAGAAACACGAAGACTGCCAACCCGTAGAAGGTTTTGAGAAAATAACAATTCCCAAAGTGGGTTCCGCGGAACCTAGGGGTTCCTGGAACCTGGAATAGTCATTAGGGTTCTGCCAAAATTATTTATTTTGTCTTTAAAGAATCCACGGTAACAAATTTTATTTTGAAATAGAGAAAATTTGAGAAGCAAGCATAGCAAGAATTCTATTAGCGTAATGTTATCCTATATCCCTTCCATATTACGTAGTAACTATTTATTAATCTGTGCCCTTTTTTGGTGTATATGGTGTTCAGTTATATTCAAATTTAAGGAACCCCAGCACTAGCTCATCATCATGACGATGACCAGCGTAGCACCTAAAGTGTGGCTGCGAGAGGAAGATTTATAAGCAAGGCGTGAGTATCATCATGAATTATGCAGTCTGAAGACTTAGGTTAGGTATGATGGGGAAAAACGATGAAAATAATGTAATCGTCGGTTAAGCAGCAACCGTTAAATCGTATCGATGTGGCATTCACACGTGTCGCGCAAGTGCGGGCGGAATAAAACAACGTAGTGCGTATGCGCCTACACTCACAACAACTGATAGATATAACAACACATAACATTATATTAATGCGTGATGTAATAACTTTCAGTACAGTTTTACGAAAGATGTGCAACAGGAGGAGTATGAAATTCGGCCGGTGAATTAAAGTTTATGTGAAGGAAGAGAAATAGAAAAAAGAAAATAAAAATAATAAAAAATAATAAAAATAGAAAAAAGTAGAATACTATTTTTTTTTTCAAATAATGCTTAGGTAGTAATACATAAAATTCATTGAAATAACAACAACACACGCTCTCATCTGTATTAACACACACTACCGTGTGTTTTAATAGATAGAATCACAATTTTGATATCACAAAATTCACATATTTTATCACTTTTTTTTAAACGCAAAATAACCCTTATAAAGTTCAAACTAAAAATTATAATATGAATTATTATGGGCGGTTTTCGACAACAGGGCATAAATAATAAATAAGTGAATGCATTATGCAATAGAGGATGTGTGTTTAAAAAGTATGTACTTAAAATATTAATATACTATAAATATTGCTAAAAGATGGCCCCGTGCGAGTTTCTTACGCCGGTTCTTCTCGCCGGGCTAGTTCCCGAACCGGTGGTAGGCATCATGTAGACCGACGTTCAGAAAGTGTATAAAAATACTAATTTTGAATAATTTTTTTTGACTTTAGACTGACTTTTATTAAATAAAGAGTTAAAAGATATTTATGCGATAGACACACACCGCGCGGGGTATCGGGTTATCTGTAATGCACTGAAATGAGAGATGTGACGCACCACCGAGCAAGGGAAGCATTTTCTGGGAATGATACACGTTTATCTAAACAAAAAGTACCTACTTGCATACAATCATGTACCACAGAGTAAATAAAAAACATGACCTGGATACTTAGTATGTATATGTTACCCACCTTTGTTAGGCTGGAACTACATGCTCCGGAATCCGGAACGCCGGTGAATATTCGGCGCAGTAAAATTAGAACTATGGACTAATACAATAGAGTTGAAAATCGAAGTGTCGCGTCAAATGTGAATGTCATATATGACAGCTCGACACTCTATTGTAGGTATTAGTGCAGAGTTCTATTTAAATTTTTCAGGACCTACTCTGAATTTTCCCGGGCCCACCGGATTCCGGATCATTATATAGTCACAGCCAATACGGCGAAGCAAACGGATTATTTAATTGAATTATGATATCCTCCAGAGATTATTTATCCGTCTGATGTGAATGTTACCTTTCATCTTGTTGTTTCTATAAGTGCACTTTCCTTTTCTTCCTTTTCTTAATATTATAATGTTGCATGGTAATTATTACCAAGATATGGATCAGAAATCGAATACAAAATACATTTTAAACAATTATTTTCATTTAATAAAATTTGTATGCATTTTGATTCCTCCTCCATTATTAAAAAAATAAAAAAGAATATCCCAAAATCAGAAGCTTTGGTCTGAAAAACTATACTCGTTATGTAAAAAGGAAACTTTCACATCGAATCAATCTAGTCTCGTATTAGTATCAGTACCTGGATGACCGAGCTAGCTGTTTATCTGATCCTCTTTCTTTAATCTGTGTTCGACTCTGAGACAAAGACTGAGAAATTTGCCTGCAACGCAATATTTATTTTATATTAATATATAAGTATTTACAAGAAATGCTCGTTGAAAATTTTTATCATTGAAAGTATTTTTCGCAGAGGTTTTAGCAACAACAACGCCATAATACGAAATAATGTTATGAACTATAAGACTTTTCCACATGGACATAATCTATTAATGTAAATAATGATAACAACATTGTAGGTAACAAGTCGTCAACTGTCCTAGGGTCACGGGTATAGATTATAATAATATTATTAAGGCCGAAACGCCACTTTAATTTAGGTCTAACATTGCCTAGGAACAAGGCCTATTCCCATTACATCTAAGTTAGTCAAAGTTCCACGAAAATGAATTTTAAATTAGCATATTATTATCCATGTTCATATTTTAATGAAAAAACTGAATCGGAACTGAAGAAGCTCATAGCAATTTACTAAAAACATAATAATCGTAAAATAAATATGCTCTTAAGCTCATATTATTTTACTTAACGATAACAAAAAAAAGGCCTTCTACTCATAAAGGGTAGTAAAAACCAGTAGAACTTTTAAATAAAACTAATGGTAATATTTCATTGCTGTCTGAAGCTGAAATAAAAACGACACATGTCAAACTGACATAAAGATGCGGGGAAATGACGTTCCAAAATTTTTTAAAACACCTTTCTTACTTTAATTTTTTTTAACTATTTGAGACATCTTTTGGTTGAATATTATATAAAGTTTTAAAGGATTTGTATTTTACGAGACTTTAAGCAATTTTGTATGTATTGAATTTTAAAACTTTATGATTAGGGTTCTGTACCTCAAAAGAAAAAACCGAAACCCTAATAATAAGATAATTTTGTTGTCCATGTCCATGTTTGTAGAAATCAAGACCCTAGATTTCGGGAACGCGTGGAGGTATCGAGTTGAAATCAAGACCGTATACTTAGGACCACTGTCCCTTAAAGCTGGGGAAAAACCTGACTTCTGAGTTGACGTAAAAAAAGATACGGCCATTTTTTTACATAAAAAATAATATTTTTATTGCTCTCAAGGTCAAAGGTTAAGCATCAAAATTTAAAGGTACTTCCCATTGACCTAGAACTATGAAATTTGGCAAGTAATATTGTTATACACTGCAAGTACAAGAAAAAATCTGAAAACTTCACATTTGTAATTATGTCATAAATAAAAAATAATGTCTAAGAGGGGGTCGATATTTAAAGTTGAAGCTACTAGTTCTATTGTGCATATTATGAAGGGGTTTGATATGAGCATTCCAAAATATATTTTGTTTATAATAGATAGGCTTAATTTTTAATTAAAACGAAAAGGTGTTAATAATAATAGCTTCTTCATACAAACTTTCATCACCCATTTTCAGGCTCGACAATAACTGCGAGACTCCTAATTTTTGTCGACCCTAATAATGGGTACCTGAACTATTTATGATTTTTCTACTTTTCACACCGAACCCTAGGTGGGCGAGTCCGACTCGCTCTTGTCCGGTTTCTAAAATATAATTTATTTTCTATTTCTACCATCATACCTCTCTTTTGCTCTACAATTATAAATATCATGGGTCCAAATGTACGCAAATAATAACCAAGTTACGTAGGTATTGTAATAATATGTTTAATAAAGAGAAACATTTGCAGATTTATAAAAAAATAATATCACTATGAAATATAGTTTTTAAAATTAATTTATACTCGTAGATAACTGTACATTAATCAATTATAATTGATTAATGTACAGTTATTTATTATTATTGATTGTTTATTAGAAAGGATTATTTCTTAACAACTGTCAAATTTTGCTTGAAAAATTAACCCCCGTGTGAACTTTCAACGCCACCATTTTAAACGACAAAAAAGGTCCAATTTAGAAAGAAAATGTTTACCTAGCTATTAAGCGTGTGAATAGCAAAAAGTCAATGAAATATTTTATGGTAACGTAAAAACTACTTATTAGAACATTATTGGCGCCAAAAGATTGTCAAGAAGGACGATTTCAGCATATTACGTAGAAATTTCCAACTTTCACGCCATACTCTACCTTATGTCGAAACCAATAAAGACTACACGTGGCTTTCGTAGCGCTATGTAGACCAACTAACAATGGTAAGAAGCACATGTGTAGTTTTAGTTTTTTGCTATCCCAGTAGCTCCCGTGTTATTCCCGTTTGATGTTCCAATCAGTGTAGACCTGTTCCTTTGTGAGTGGTAGATAAGTCAAGTGTCATTTTGACGTCGCGCCATTTTTGTGTCGTTGCCAAGGTGTGAATTTGACAACTTTTTTGGCGGTAAGTTCTTTTCAGTGCAATTTTATTAAATTCTTATTAGAAAATAAGTTACTTATGCTATTTAACATAGTTTTTCTTTTTCGAAAAAGAAAAGGTTCGATTATAGATGGTATGAAATATACCATTACTCAAATATACCATTTACTTAAATGGTATATTTGGTACATTTAATAACATTTAAGTAGGAACTCAAATTAGTTTAAGTATTATTTAATATACATTATGGATAATAATATAATATTTTGTTTATTATAATCTGTTAATACAATTAATTTTAACGAATCTATTCGATTATTTTTAAATCATAATAGTGTTTTCCGTTAGAGGTGAAATCATAAAAGAGAGTAAAAAAAATATATTCAAAGTTGGTATTTTATAGACTTAAATGAACGTCGAGGAAATGTATTCTAATAAGATACTTATCTAATCAACTTTTTGAGAAACGAAAGTTTTCCATAATTTTTAGGTAAATATCAATTTACCCGCATTACTTCCTACTTATATTTAATACCTTGAAATTAATAAATATTTTACTTTTAAAAACAATCCAAAATATATAATTAGTAATAAGTAACCTAAGCTTTATAAAATTTAAAACCATCACGTACCTACATATAAGTTTTTCGTTTAATATTTTTAAAATCAATGAAAATAATATAGCATGAAAAGTCTAAATTTAAGAAAATGTGTCTAATTTTTAAAGACCAAAAGAAGCACGGTATTATTTTGAACATTGATATTTTAAAACAAATTTAGTGTCTGTCTAGTATTTATAAAACTAACATCTATGAACTTATCTGTTGTAAAGAAAGTGTCTTAAATCTTAATTATTATTAATTTCTTATGATTAGGAGCATAATAAACTTAATTGACTACTACAGTAACCGTAATCACAGGTAATCAGTAACCACTGTTGATGAAAGTATTCGAAACGTTGTAAAAAGTAAATAATAATCACGCATCACTAAATGAGTCTTTACTACTCTCAATACGCTACTCTCAATTGTATAAATTACCGTCCCTATAACGGTAAAACAAAACACTTCCTTACAAGTAAGGTAGCCATATTTACAACACGTGTTGCAAAATGTGTAATAACAATTATAATTAATTTTATAATTCGCAGATGCGAGAGCCACGCGAGATGATGCCCGGAGAAAGTTTATTTTTATAATAATAGCAAAACCATATGCGGCGAACCGACCAAGCCACATGTCAATTAATTACACCTAAACCCAGGGATTACTGAACTTTGATAGGCAAATGAACTTGTAGCCATGGCAGACTATGATATCATGACATACGACACCGAGCTGTTTCAGGAAAAAAACGATGTTACCGATCTTCACGCTTACTACATGTCCCAATTCAATTTAGAAGTAGAAAATTGTAAAACCAAACCGAAAACCGATAGTTTCAAATACGGCGTAGAAGAAAGCTTCGATTTTGAAGTCATCGAAAATTGGAATAACACAGAAAGTGTAAGAAACGATTTTGAAAATACAAATGAAGTAGTTGAATATAATATTAGCGAACAAAATATTAAAGATGTCCTACTGGACTTAGATAGTATAGAATTCGATGACAGCAGTTTCAAGTCTGATTCATGCGACGGTAAAAATAACGGTGACACAAACCTTGAATCACCTTCAGATTACATAGATGACGAATCCCTAATAGATGAATTGTGTAGAGAAGATGGCGAATCCTGTCTAACGCCTGACTTTAACGAAGACTTTTTAAAAGTGACTACTAATGAAGCAAGTCTGCCTTCAATAGAAACGGCGTTTTCAAAACGATACTGTAATTATAACAGTGAGGAATTCACAGTTCAGCAAGATTACCAAATAGAGTCAACAGTAGTTCCTACAAACAATGGGCCTGTTATTAATAGTATAGAGCAATACAGCTATCCTAACAATATTCTGTATAATTTAGAGGCAGAAAAAAATTACATTCTACCTGACACTCCAACTAGTTGTACAGAATTTAATTTTGAAAGACAGGAACGAAAAATATCAGTGTGCGATTCAATTGAAAGCGACGTTCAGAGCAATTGTTATTACGATGAAAATTCTGAAAATTTTGATGAAGATGATCTATTTATAAATTTAGATGATTTTGGTTTGCAATTTGAGAAAGATGACTGTAGTAATGATAATGTAAGAAATAATTTCCAACACAACAAGAAGTCAGAAAAGGATAAAACACAAGGTAAGTTGAAAAATATGAATTTCCACCAAGAACCAATAGTACATGTCCATAATAATTAAAATGGTACAATTGCGGCAGAACAAGTTAATATTTGAGTAATATTTTTAAAGCACAAAAAGAACAGTTTATCTTATCTTTTGAAGCGAATCCCTATATGTTCTCAATAAATCAGCATCGTTTACGTTTCAGGTGAAAGGGTATGTTTATGGGAGCTGTGTTATGAAAGATATCCTAATCAGACCACGCTGGTAGAGCACATAGAGCGGGCCCACGTTAACACTTATAAAGGTAACATAAATATTTGGAACTTTGAACAATAGTGCATTAGCATTGTTTATTTATTTTCATTTTTGTAGATAATCATTAATTTTTTGTATATTTTTTATGGTGTCGCTGATGACTGAATATATTTTTTTTCTGTCTATTTTTTTTATTGAGATATTTTTTATTTTTTATCCAAAGATATCATTATGATCAGTATGAAAGTTAAGTCTTTAACTTATTAAAGTACTAACTAATTATGAATAAAACTAATAAATTAAAATCTTTAATTAGTTAAAGACATCAACATTCATACTGATCATATTTCAATGTTAGCATTGAACATTTTATTCTTTTAGGTGATGAGTTTAGTTGTTTATGGAAAGATTGCGCAAGAGGCCGAAGACCATTTAACGCGCGATACAAGTTGCTGATCCACATGAGGGTTCACTCTGGTCACAAGCCCAATAGATGCCATGTAAGTATCACGAAGAAGAAGAATTTGTCTACATTTTTAACATTCCAAAAGTTAGTCAGATTTAGCTCGAGTATATATTATCATTCCTTCCAACAATCTTGTATCTAGCTTCTTACTTCTATTATAATATGCGAAAGTTTGTGAGGATGGATGGATGGATGGATGTTTGTGACTCCTTCACAGAAAAACTAGTTTTAATTTCATTAAAAACGAATTTTAATGAAATTTCATATGGCACTTCTTTAGACTCTGAATTAACTCATAGGCTACTTTTTATCCCAGAAAAATGTACGGTTCCGCGCGTACGAAGTCGTGATCAACATCTAGTCTATTATTATCATTCATCTTGCGAAAGTTAGAGTAATATTGTCAAATCTCAAAATGTTTTAGCACCCCGGCTGTGGAAAAGCCTTCTCCAGACTAGAGAATCTCAAGATCCACGTTCGCTCCCACACTGGTGAGCGTCCATACGCCTGCCCAGCACCACATTGTAGAAAAGCGTTCTCCAACTCCTCGGATAGAGCCAAGCATCAGAGAACACATTTCAATGCTGTAAGTATTTCGGATTTTAACATATATATATACTTATAACTTATAACACGTGTTCCTGTGAACACCAGTATCCTGTAAAGTATTTAAAAACAACAAGGACATCCTTACTTTTTTTCTAGTGAGCTCTTAGGCTTTTTACCAATTCAGACGAAACATTGCTAAAGCTTAGCAAGACTCTTGTTTTTTTAGATATTTCCAAAAAGTAAAGTACGCGTGACTGTATGACCCTTTTTTGGGTTTTTGTTTTGAGTAAAGTACTTGGGTAACCAAGCTATGCTCGGAGTTCTATAAAATAAAAAAAAACACAACAATATTTTTCTGACCGGTGAATATTTTTCTGAATGATTTTTCGGATTCGAAATTTTTTGCGTTGTTCAGAAATTTGGAATGTGGGATTCCAAATTTCCGAACAACGCAAAATATATATCAATATATATACGCATACCAATCTGCCAATAGGCCATAGGTCATTACATATGAAATTGGCGTTTTGTAAAGGAGGAACAAAAAGTTGATTTTTTTTAAACATAATCCCCATACTAATAAAAAGATTTACACAATGAATAACTTAAACAACGTTGAAGTCTGTCTCCGGCCGTCGGGGCTTGTTCTGCAGGTCGAAATTTCCAGAACGAAAACGTTGGAACCAAAAACGTACTGTGTTTTCTTTTGCGACACCGCTGCCATACACATCATTAATTCTTCGAGCCGTTTCTGTAGCACTGGTGCCACGGTGGAACTCTTACTCCAAAATAATACGATATTTCAAGTTTTCCATTTTTAAACAGAGTGACGCAAAGAAAAAACTAAAAGAGGAAAAACAAATGAATAACGGTTTTCGAAACACAAATGCATGAGTAAATAACGGTATAAATTTGAAATTGGAATTCCTAACCAAAGAAGATATATTTGAGATCAAAGTGGCCAGTACGACAAAACAAAATTTCATATGTAAGGACCTAATATTATTGCACGATAAAAGAAAAAAAAATAGGATAAGAAAGAAAGGATAATACCTATCTAGATTGATTTTTCTCCCCCAAAACTCCCTGTATACTAAATTTCATGTACTTGCAGCCGTTACCAAAATTCTGATTATATATACAAGATTGTCTCGTTTAAAGTATAAGATATAAATGGATGATAAGATTTTGGTATAGTCATAGATAGTGTATACTGTATGCGTTTCCTTTTTAATAATTATAATTTTGTATTTTAGGTAGGTACATGTGAAGTGGGAATTAAACATATTTTATACTTCTTTCTACCCCATCATGTGGGGTAACTTTGAAAAGGTATATTTAAATAAAGACAAGGTTTAATACATATTTGAAAAAATTAAAGTCAACTATTTTTTAATAAATAATAATAAATAAATCGTTTATTTTCAAGATATTTTACAAACATTAAGTATTTTTCTGTCCCCCAAACTAGGGGGACAGAAAAAACGGTTTACAACTTGTCTCTCTCCTACCTCTGGCATATAATATAAAGTGTAAGAGATGGAAAATTGTAAGTTTCTATGCTAAAAACTCTTTAGGAAAATTATGTGCGAAAACGGAGAATAACTTTTGAATAAATAAATTAGACATGTCCCGACATGATCTTGAGGTTTATTGAAAAAATGAAAACCCAATTATTCAGGTAATAATAATAATAAGGCAAGCCTAAATTAAGTAAGCTTAATTTCTTTCAGAGACCCTACGCATGTGGTGCCATTGGCTGCGGGAAGCGGTACACCGACCCGTCATCCCTCCGCAAGCACGTCAAGTCCCATCCCCACATAACCAACGTACCTCGCACCTGCATACCACCCTCCAGACCGATTCGTCGAGTGGAGGAGCAGCTAGTACCAAGTTCGCCAGCTAAGCTGGCGACGTTAAGGTGTATTCGCGACAAAATCGCTGTACCAAGGCTACAAAAAATTTAGGAATATTCTCTACTCGTATTTCAAACCAGTTTCATGTGATTGTAGTTAAATTTTTAACAGTTTTTGAAAACGAAGATGAGCTAAACTGCACTGTTCACGGCAGTAGGTACTATTTGACCACAAACAATTAAAGAGTCGTATATTAATGACCCCTAGTTTCTAAATTATCAGGAAATTCGTATTAATTGTTATTTTGTTTGTGTATCTCACTAAATTCAGACTTATTAGGATCCTAAAAAGAAAGCTTATTAGAATTTAGTAACTCAGAAGCCACACTTTTTCCGATTAAGGATGCTTATTAGGATTTTAACTTCCTATATTATTATATTATATTATCTATGGACCCTTTACACTACGTCATTCTGATCCCATGGTAAGTTCTCGAAGAACTTGTGTTACGGGTACCAGACAACGGATATATACATAATACTTTCATATTGTACACATATTTAAGATTTTGATTACATTATACATATATTTAACACACATCCATGACCCAGGAACACGGAAAAACTTTTTGTTCCTTCGGCGGGATTCGAACCCGCGTCTCCCGGCTTGAGCACCAACACGCTCAACCACTGAGCCACAGAGGTCGTCGCTATATGCTATTTTATTTGACTGAATTTAGTTACTGAATCATTTAGAACGTCTGAATTTAGAGAGGTGGAATACGCGCTTAAGCCAGACGCTATTCGGTCGAAACACAAGTAGTAGCCGTTATACATACATTGTACAGAACATATTATTCTACTTACATTGGAGAAAGAACAAAATATCTTGTGTATATTTTGGAAATTATTTATTATTTGGGCACATTACATAACAAAATGCTCAATTTAATTTAGTTTGCTCAAAATGATTAACTGTTTTTGCTCAAAATAATGTTGTAACATAATATTATTTTGTTGAACATTTAAAATTTTGTATGAATATGAGTCACAAGTTATACAGTGGGCAGAAGTTAGACACTATTTTATATTTTTTAGTGTTTTATAATATTGATAGTCGTACTACGGACATCACAACTGAACATGCTCTTCCAAACGTTAGTGTAAAACACGGACTATTGTATAGTATAATATTATGGATTAAGGACCAAAACGATTTTTAACCTACTTAGTGGTTATTATTATTATTTGTTATTATTTTGATAGAAAACATTATATAGTAATATGAAAATGTATACTTAATATAGATATTAGGAATTCGTAACTATTTTTATACTTTCGACCATAGAAAAAAGACATTTTAAATTTTTATAATGTGCAATGACGTTAGTTTATAAAACAAATGTTTTTTATTTAAATCCCAAGGGGATAAAACATTTTCCATGCACCTATTTTTGCTCAATTAACACTATTTTTTGTTTAATTTTTTGTAAATAACTTGACTAGATATTTTTAAGACAATAGAAATTATTTAAGTATGCACTATTCAAATAAAAGTAATAGATGTTTTTAAAATTATTAATAAGTACGTAAATGATTTTGTTACATGCCAATCTTGTATTTTATTTGTGGATTGAAATTATGTTCAAGTAAAATTTATATATTTTTTTATTAATCTTTATATATATAAAAATGGATTGCAGTTTCAATGTCTCGCCTAAACTCGAGAACGGCTAGCCGATTTGGGTAATTTTGATCTTGAAATAATTGTGGAAGTTCAGGTTTAAACGGTTCGAAATTCCAGTTCCAGATAATTAAGGCCGAACAATAGAAAATATTAGAAAATAAAAATTAAAAATATATTTGGGTCTGTTAAAATTACGAGCATTTATCTATTTGTATTTTACACTTGATGTTTGCGCATAGCTTAACTTTAAGTGCAGATTAATAATAAAGTGACAAATTTAAATTAAGTTTAATAATACTTACTTATAAAAAATTATTTTGTAGTTATAAGGTAATTTTAATGTACAAAATGGCATGCTTTCCAAGGTATCTCCTTTTAGTATTCGTAAGTTATGTTCCATTATAAGATCTCTAAAATTGCTCATTTATAATAAGTAATTTAGGCAGATACTGCCTTATAATGATCAGTTAAAATAAATTTATAAGCATTTTTAGAACTTGTATTATTTTAGAATGAGTAAAGTTTAGTTTAGTAAACGTAAGGATTTTTTAAAATTCTTGACAGGAAAAATGAACCTTACTATATCGTATTTAGCACCCCACACTATTAAAAAAAAACCACGTAGGTCTTTGGCGGAAAATATAATAGGTACATTGGATTTGACGAAAAAAAAAACCTACATTGTATAATAATGTGGGACGGCGGACTTTTAACCGAATTTATAAGCAATGCTGAGCATTATTTATTTTTTTACAATTTTACAAAAACATTTTGGTTTTCTCACAAATTCCAAAGCGCGTTTCTCTACCGCCTCTACAATGGGCCTTTGGTCTTTTGGAGACCGCAGGGGCACCAATAGACTGGATGATTGGATGGCTGGTGTTCAGTTGGTGGCAACGCCCGTAAATAACTTGTTATCCTTTACGTAGGAGAGCCATGGTTTCGCATAAATAAGCCGGCTCGGTAGGATTCATACCACGGCTCACAGAAAACTGGCGTGATATATATAATAACAATAATATATTATATATGGACCCTTCACACCACGTCAATCTGACCCCGTCAAACTTGTGTTACGGGTACCAGACAACGGGACGTGTATTTAATACTTATATTATATACTATACAATATACATATATTTAAGATTTATATTGTACTATAAACATATTAATTAATACACATCCATTATTCAGGAACATTGAAAACTTTTTGTTCCCTCGGCGTGAACGCCGACGTGCTTGACGCCACTGAACCACAGACGCCGCAAGGCCGCTTGCAACTCCTCTGGTATTGCGGGTGTCCATTGGCCGCGCTAATCGCTTACCATCAGGCGATCATCAGCTCGTTTCCTAGTCCATTTTACAAAAATATAGAGAAATAACCCACATGAAAAAAAAAAAAATTAGAACTTACCAGCGCACACGGCGAAATATCACAATATAATCATGAAGTTCATCTTATAAAACTTTGTTAGTTCAGGAATTATAGACCCCTATAGGCCTAACGTCTAAAATGCGCTTGGAAAACTTCGTACAAAAATAACACAATAATAATTAAACATGTAAAATATAAAATCATAAATGCGTGAGTATGGAACTCTCAACTCGATTTCGTAGTACGAGTATGACACGAAAATGGCCGTTTTTGAAGTGAAAACTTCTTTAGCGGCGCTGTGTACTTATTTTGGAATGGGTAAAAATTTCTAAACTCGCGTCAGGACACGTGACCTGATCGAAAATTCGTAAGACGGATGGAGAGAGGACAGGCGGCGCAGGGCGCTTGCGCGAATGTTCGTGTGTGTTAATGTTACAGCGTGCCACGCGCATCCATGGATGTGATTAATATTATTAATTTATTTTGTTTATTTTATTATTTATTATTATTATGTAAAATAATTGTAATAGTTCTGAAGTGTTAAATTTTTAATGTAATATAAATTGTCATGTTTGTGTACGATAGCGCAATAAATTAATATTGTATTCCACCACATAAATAATAGTACTTTTATACTGATAATGAAAGCAATTCGTACAAAATTATTCTCTAACCATTCCAAAATATCAAAAATGCACAACGTTAATATTCAAGTTTTCACTTCTGCCGGCACTCCCGGAGTGCAACCCGTCGATTTTTTTTTCTTTCATTTAGTAATTCATCATTTTAATTTTAGAATACATAGGCTGCACTAAAAGTATCGGGAATGGAATATTTCCACTGTTCCTGTCATATTAAAATCTTTTTAATTTAAAACTCCTTGGTTTTACAAATCGAATACCGTTTATTTATTTAAAAAAAGATTCTCGGTCTTGTCACAAGGTCTTGTCAAACTTGTTTAGTCGTTGAGAAAATGGAATTGACTCGAGAAAATTCTAGAGCGATGATTTATTATGACTTTCGAAGTGGTTTAACACAAAAACAGTGTGTTGACCAAATGATTTCTGCATTTGGTGATGAAGCCCCATCCAAAACCACAATTTATCGCTGGTTTGCTGAATTTCAACGTGGACGTGTCAAGCTCAGTGATGATCCCCGTCAAGGTCGTCCAAAAACTGCAGTCACCCAAGAAAACGTTAATGCTGTGCGTAAGCTGATTGAGGAAGATCGACATGTGACATACCGCGAAATTCAGGCAACTTTAGATATTGGCATGAGTCAAATATAAATAATCTTGCATGAACAATTAGGCGTAAAAAAGTTGTTTTCCCGATGGATACCGCATTTGCTCTGTGAAGAGCAAAAAGCGGCTCGCGTTACTTGGTACGTCAGAACTCTCGAAAGATTCCACGCAGGATCCTCAAATGCTGTATACAACATCGTATCAGGTGACGAATCCTGGATATACGCGTACGAACCCGAAACAAAAAACGAGTCACGAGTTTGCGTGATCGAGAATGAGTTAAAGCCAACAAAAATTGTTCGTTCACGGAGTGTTGCAAAAAAAATGGTGGCCACGTTTGTCTCCAAAACCGGCCATGTTGCGACTATTCCTCTTGAGGAACAAAGAACGGTTAATGCAGAATGGTATGCTAACATTTGTTTGCCACAGGTCGTTTCTGAACTCCGTAAAGAGAACTGCAACCGCCGCATCATCCTCCATCACGACAATGCGAGTTCTCACACGGCGCACAGGACAAAAGAGTTTTTAGAGCAAGAAATCATAGAATTATTAGACCATCCGCCGTACAGCCCCGACCTAAGCCCTAATGATTTCTATACTTTCCCTAAAATAAAGAATAAATTGCGTGGTCAGAGATTTTCATCACCTGAAGAAGCTGTGGACGCCTACAAAACTGCCATTTTGGAGACCCCAACTTCCGAATGGAATGGTTGCTTCAATGATTGGTTCCATCGTATGGAAAAATGTGTCAAATTTCGCGGAGAATACTTCGAAAAGCAATAAATACATTTTTAAATAGTAACGTTGTGTCACTTCCTTGATTCCCGAAATTTTCAGTGCCCTCGTATAGCCCTCGTAAGCTTTAACACACGTACAGATTTGGTCCGAAGCAGACCGCGGATTTGGATGCCAGCTTGGAAGTTTATCCCTAAAATTTGGGAAAAAAATCCTCGAGGTGGTTTTTTTGGGTTGTTTTTAGAGATACGTATTTTCTTATTTTTAATAATATTAAGATTTTGAAATGTTATAATAATTATTTACAAGCGATTTGAAAAGTCAACCTGTAGAACATAAACTTTTAGAAGTAGGTATATTTAATAGGTATATAAAATTCTCATGTTTGGGGACACACTCTTCCGAAACGGCTTGACCGATTCTTATGATTTTTTTTGCATATTTGCTACGTCTGAAAATCGGTCGTAATCTATTTTTTCAACCCCTAAATGATAAGTGTCACACCTAAATATATTTTTTAATTTTACATGATGTGGCATATTAAAATAAATACAATGGCAAAACAACGTTTTCCGGGTCAGCTCGTCTAATATGATATAAAATTCTCGTGCCATAGTGTTCGGGGACACACTTCTCCAAAACCGCTTGCCCCGCTGGATTTTTATGAAAATTTTTTTTGCATATTCGGTAGGTCTGGAAATCGGTCGTAATCTATGTTTTCAACCCCCAAATGATAAGGGTGACCTACATTTTTTTTTAAATATTTATATGATGGGGCATTAAAATACATACAATGGCAAAACAAAGTTCGCCGGGTCAGCTAGTTTTAATGTAAAAAGGACAGAATAAACATCATTTTTTATTATTTATTTATCAGTTCATTTAAGTTTGGGAAGAAATATTTTTATGAGTTGGAACACTGCAGAAAAATCGGAATTTACTGTAAATAGTACTCTGTTCTAATACAATAGACCTGAAAATCAAACACGCGAGTGTCGTGCTCATCTGTAATAAAGGTCCGCTCCAGACCAAATCGGCACGAGTGTAAGCATTCTAAAGATTCATGATCGTGTTGTGCTATTTCGTTAGCCACCTAAAATATTCTACCCATATGATCCACCTACGGACTACGGTTCTTCGGTTCCATCCATATCGAAATCATCTTCCCTCGATGCGCACACATGTCACTTATCAATGTCAATAACCCCCTCATTAGAAATAGCTTGATCTCTGATCTGATCGGATCCTAGGCTTATCGTTGCCCATGACATCAAATTGTTACAAAGTAAGCTATCTGGCCTTAGGGTCAGTCTTTACACGTGTGTCAGGGTGGTATATAAGCCCTGGGTTGTTGGTGGATTTCCAGAAGCGTTATTCTCGACACACCAGTAACATCTGACTGGATTGGGTTCTATAATCATGAAAGTTTTGGTCCTTGTGGCCATACTCGGTAAGCTTTTCTAATCATTTATTTTAAATATTTATTTTTCTTTAATTTTTCCTTTTGCAATATCATTTAATCCGTTCATGTTTATTTCATTTTTACTTTTTGAGGTCTGAAGCTACGCAATTATTACGTGCCAGTTTGTCTTCTATTCTTAACATGGTTAACATTTTAATTAAATTAATAATTACAATTACAAAATCCATTCTGAGGGTTTGATAGTTATTGAAATCATTCTCAACTAAAGCTTCTAATCATACTATACTTACTAATATTATAAATGTGAATGTAAGTTTGTTTCTTACTAACGAAAACTTAGACTAAAATATAGGCTACTTTTTATCCCGGAAAGTGTTCCCGAGGAATACTATATTTACGCGGGCGGAGCCGCGAGCAACAGCTAGTATAACAATAAATTATTCACTTCTAATTTTTAAACAGATATATGTTGGCAAACAATGTTGTAGTTATATCTATACTAATGTAATAAAGAGGAAAGGTTTGTTTGTTTGTATGTTTGATTGTTTGCATTGAATAGGCTCCGAAAATGCTGAGCCGATTTTGATAAAATTCGTATTCGTAATATATAGAATATACCACGAAGAAGGACAAAGGCTACTTTTTATTGCTGCAAAATGTACGGTTCCCTCAATATTTTCTTTTGCGCGCACGAAGTCGCGGGCTACATCTAGTAATATATATTATTATCCCATCAAGGACCATACTGCTACAACGTCGTTAATATTGATACGAATTCTCTTACATACTATAGTTTAAAAAAAAAGTCTCATGTAAATACTTTGTCTTAAAGTAAATACTTTGTTGCAGTGGCCGTTACCTTTGCCAGTAACAAAGGGCTAGAAAATCAAACAAACGACTCCCAATGGCCATGGCGAAGTAGATACGTCTATAAATACGATGTAGACTCACGCACCCTGGCCAGCCAGCCTGGCAGTGCAGCAACAGGTTATGCATTTAGAGCACGGTTCATCATCCGCGTGAAGGCACCTGGCCAAATTCAAGCCCGTCTTGAAAAGCCAGAGTATGCCCAAGTTTACCAGGAGCTGGTAAACAAAGAATACCTACCGGAGGACTTGAGCTATCAAGCGCTGCAGAATCTTGAGAAACCTTTTGAGATTCGTGTCGAAGGAGGAAGAGTAGTTTCACTCAATCTTCCCACTTCCGTTCAGTTGCCGCAAGAGAATTTGCTCAAAGGTCTCATCAGTGCTGTTCAAGTAGATCTGTCTACCCACCGCAATGTCCATAGCTCACATGATACATATGACAGAGACATCCAGCAAGGTTTGTTTCGCAAGATTGAAACTGACGTTACTGGTGATTGTGAAACTCTTTACACCGTATCGCCCGTACCAGCTGAATGGCGAAGGGAACTTCCCAACTTTGTCAATCAAGAGGAGCCAATTGAAATAGGAAAGAGTAAGAACTACGGACACTGCCATGGCCGCGTCGACTACCACTTCGGTGTTCCAACTGGTGCAGAATGGACCGGTAATGCACATCAAGTATACAAAGATCAACTGATAAAGCGGGCTACTGTATCTAGAATCCTAGCTGCTAAGACTGGTCCGATCTATAAAGCAGAAACAACGAGCACAGTAAACGTACATCCGCAAATGTATGGCAAGCAAAACGCTGAAGTCCTCAGCAAAGTAACGCTTCAATTAGTTACATACGAACAGGATAATGAGCCTGAGTGGGAAATGCCCGAGAACTACCGTCAAGTTCAGAGTTTGTTATACTCTTTAACCCATAAACAAGTGAAAAATTGGGATAGCTCATCTTCATCATCGTCGTCGTCTTCTGAATCACATGAGAAACACCACTCTCACTCACACGGCCATGTTCGTGAACGTCGTTCTGCCAGGCCTAAAGTTGTAGCGATAAACAAAGTTGTTGTCAAGCGTGGAAAGGACAGTTCAAGCTCATCAAGCTCTTCTAGTTCTAGCTCTGAGTCTGCTTATGTGAATGATGATATTCCTACAAGCGATGAACCAGCATACGCAGCTTTGTACATGAACCCGCAACCCCATAGCGACAAGAAACAAAATATCATGAATGCTCAGAAACTCTTACAAGAGTTGGCTCAACAATTGCAGAATCCGAATAATATGCCAAAAGGAGATTTCCTGTCTAAATTCAACATTCTTGTGCGTGTAATTGCTTCCATGAGCTCCAGTCAATTAAACCAACTGACTCAGAACATTGAAGTAGTTAAGTCAACAAACGATGTCGTGCGTGATGATATGTGGATGGTTTACAGAGACGCGGTAACCCAAGCTGGGACCCTACCTGCTTTCCAACAAATTAGGTCATGGATTCTGAGCAAGAAAATTCAAGGCGAAGCAGCAGCGCATGTCGTATCCGTCCTGTCACAATCACTCCGCTACCCAACGAAAGAAGCTATGTCTCAGTTCTTTGAACTCGCGATGAGCCCAGAAGTTAGACAGCAAAGGCCTCTTAACACCACACTGCTTATTGCCGCTACAAGGTTTATTAATATGGGTCACGTTGACAATCACACTGCTCATCACCAATATCCTACTCATATGTATGGACGGTTGGCTAAACAACACGATCGTTTTGTCATTGATGACATTTTACCTCGCTTGGAGAAAGAAATGAATGAAGCCATTGAACAAGGCGACAGCCACAAAGCTCAAGTTTTTATCAAGGCTATTGGTAACCTCGGCCACCGCGCTATTTTAGAAATCTTCGCACCATACCTGGAAGGTAAAAAGCAAGCGACAACCTACATCAGGGCGAGAATGGTAGAAAATCTTCAAATTCTGGCTATACAAAGAGACGGACATGCTCGTGCTGTACTTTACAGCATCTTAAGAAACACTGCTGAGCCTTATGAAGTTCGTATTGCGGCTATCCGAAATATCATGATTTCTAACCCAAGTGGTACAATGATGCAAGCTATGGCTGAGATGACACATGATGATCCCAGCATTCAAGTGCGCGCTATGCTGAAATCCGCTATCATGACTACAGCGGAATTGAAGAACTCAAACTACTTTATGCTGTAAGTAGCAATTACAATAGTACAAATTGTAAAACACAAGTATTCGTTAATACATGTGAATAATTTTTAAAATACTTATTTTTTACAGCGCAAGAACAGCTAGGTCGGTCAGAGGAATGCTAACGAAAGAACATTTCGGACCACAATATTCAGGAAAGAATGTGATGGAGTTTGACAACGATGATGAATTGGGAATTTTAAGCTTATACTCAACTGTGGGCAGTGAAGATAGCTTATTCCCCAAGACCTTCAAATACAGCCAGAAGACCAGAATTGGTGGATGGCAAAAGATCAACATGGTAATCATAATAATATAAATAATTTATTATATTACATATTTACTAAACAGCACAGTTAATTTTTTGTTAAAAAATGTGTAAAATGGCGGTCTTAACGGTTAAAGCGGTTACTTCCAGATAACCATCCACATATTCCATCAGTGAAGAAAAAATTAACAATACAAAATATAGATACATAAAAAATATATACAGCCGAACGTATAACCACCTCCTTTTTGGAAGTCGGTTAAAATTATATGTCTTACAATATTAAATAATGTTTTCTTGTACAATTTTAGTTCGGTGTATCAGCCTCAAGCACTGAGAGACTGGCTAGTTTGCTAATGGATACATTCATGCAAGTCGTACTTAACAAACAAAGCAAGGACTATGGCAGCGGCCCGAACCACAAATACTCGGCTAGCAAGATCTCAGAAATGCTCAAAATTCAACGCCCAGAGGAAGAACCTTTAGAAAGTGCCATTTACATGAACCTTCTAGGCCAGCAGAGATTATACACATTCAATGAAAATGAAATGCACGAAATCGGCAACATGATGAAGCAATATGCATCTGAGTTAGCACAAGGCACAACAAAACATTACACAAATGTCTTGAACCAGAATCAGGTATCAATTATGTTCCCAGTTGCATCTGGTATGCCTTTCATATACAAGTACAAGGAACCAACTGTAATACGTGTTAGAGGCAAAGCCATTGGTCAAATTGAACCTAACAAGAATGAGTTCAAGATGTCCACAGACAGAGAGGTTCATTACACTTATGCTCAAAACTTTGACGGAAGCATTGGATTCCTGGACACCCTTGGAAATAGAATTGCGACTGTGGGAGTAGTTACGAAACTGCAAATCCATGTTCCATACAAAATGTCCATCCAAGCTCAATCTGATAAAGTGAAATTCAGCTTGCAACCACTGGACCCTGAACAGGATACTACTATTGTCCATTACAGCGTTTGGCCATACGCTGCTAACCAACAAAAAGATTCTCTAGCAACTGTTTCTCACGATCCTACTACAAAACTCATCAGCCGACCAAGCAAAGTGGTGGCCTTCGATTACAAGTTTGGACAGAAAATTGGTTTACTATTCCAAGGACAAGGCTACTCGTATTCTGAAGATTACAGGAACATAGCCAAATTATGGAGATCGGACAGTGTTTGGTACAATATGATCACCGCTCTCAAACAAAACGATGTCGCTCAGACACATTACAATTTGAAATATCTTGGAAAGCAGTCTAAGAACAAGGCAATGAAATTCACAGCTCTTTATGGTAAGTTATCAAAATGCATCAAAAATAAATCGATAAGTTTTTTTACTTAACGTACATTAAAATCAGTTTATTAAATATGATTTTTTTTTATTTGCAGATGTTGTGTACAATCAAAAGCAGGAAGGTCAAATGTCGCCAGTAGCAAGCGAACAGCAGGATGTTTCACCAAACAGCGACAATCGTCGTCAGCAACTACTGAAACGTGTTTCCACTGGAATTAACACTTCCAAGTCCCGTGTATTGGATTTGGCTGTAACATTCGACGGTGCCCAAAAACAAGATTACGTAGCAACATTTGCATTGGCTAATAGCCCAGTCGATCCTAAGGTGCAATTCGCATTCTACGCTGGCAGCAATCCCGATCCAACTGGACAGGAGCAAATCAATGTTGTTGGCACATTCACAAAGCCTTTACAGATATCACCACTGAACTTCCCTGAAGCTCTCAAACAGAACCCAAAGATGAGTTTCGAAACTGACATGCGATTCGGCTCCAAACAAAACATCAACATTAAAGGTAATGGTGAAAGAAGCCAGCAATACACTGAACAACTACGTAACCATCCATTGGCGAAGCAATGCATTGAACAAGTAGCAAAGGACAATTACTACCAAGATGCTTGTCAACAAATGATCATTAGAGCACACGCACCTAACAACTTCAGATTCACGGTGGCATACAAGGACTTGAGTAGCTCAGTGAGAAGCGTATCTACCCAAATGCTTAGAATTGCACACAGCTGGAATTTCTGGAAATCGATGGTAGATGTTTTGAGGGCACCGCTCTCTGCTGAAGGAAAATTAGAAATAATCGCTGAGGCCTCTTACCCGACCAACACTTTGGATTTGAAGCTTAACTCCCAATTCGGCGAAATGCGTTTCAGAGATATAGCAATTCCTCGTGGTAGTGCTTACGCATTATCCATCTACTGGCCAATCCAGACCCACGAAAATGTACTAAACTACTTCAGCAGATCTCAATATCAACGTAAGTAAAATTTTCTTCTAATTATCTTTATAAAACCCTAAAATCTACTTATAATAAGTAGATAAGGGCAAAAAATCTTTAATATTAAGTACCTGGATACTTTAACTATAAGGACGCTTTATAAAGAAAAATAAAGCATTACCTACTTATGTTCTTACCTTGATTTCTTGTTGCAGCCTATTGTACTGTTGACGGATCCAAGGTAAGGACTTTCAGTGGACGCAGCTATGAATACCCACTTAGCCGATCATGGCACGTTGTTCTTCAAGACTGGAGACAGAAAGACCAAGAACAATTAGTGGTTTTGGCTAGAAGACCAACACAGAAGAACTTGGAAGTTTACATCTCATACAGGTAGCTACATATTTTTATTTGTGCTATATACCGTATTACCGTATATAAGTATTACCGTATATAAGTACTTACCTAGTGTTATTGGACTAAGAAGAGATTCCGAAACTTTTATAATATTGCCTTTATCACCCATCACCACCATCTATATATTATAACATATAATATATACTCGTATATATATATATATTAGATGTTACCAATAATAAATTTGAAAACACATTAATAATCATTAATTTATTTTCAGAGCTCCAAGCGGCCAAGACTTAGAAATTGAAGTTCAACCAACTCAAGGAAACAATCCTCCAAATGTGAAAGTACAGACCAGTACCAGCAAAGTTTCCGAAGGTGATCTTACCGTATACTGGGATAATGAAGACGATAAGGCAATCCTCGACTACTACACAGACAAGAGTGGCGTATGGATAATGAACATCAGAGAAAACCGCCTGCGTATCATGTATGACGGAGAGCGACTCGTTGCTCTAACACGCAAGAACCGTAACAACAACCGTGGTATCTGTGGATACATGAGCGGAGAGCCCCGTGATGACTACTTCACTCCAAGTGGTCTTGTTGACAAACCTGAACACTACGGAGCCTCATACGCCCTCAACGATGGCAACAGCGACCCACAGACAAGGGAGCTCCAAAACCAAGCTAAGAGCTCAGCGTACCAACCGCAACAGAGATTCACAGCTATTCTCCGCTCAGACGAGCAATGGAGAGCTGGAATGCAATCCTCGTCATCATCAGAGGAAAAGGAGTGGGGATCACAGGACGTGTACAGGTCCAGAAGCTACCTGAAGGAGCAGGGTCCTTGCAAAGTGCAAAAGCAAGTCCAGTATTACGAGAACTACGGTGAAATCTGTATTTCAACCAAAGCCTTACCGGCGTGTCAATCTCATTGCACCGGTGACAACTACAAGGTACAGGGAGCGCAGATGGTGTGCCGACCGAAATTAGACCAGCAGTTCCAGGCGTACAGAGATCAAATTCGCCAGGGTGGTAACCCTAAGATCAGTGGAGTACCCCAGCCTAAGCAGTACAGAGTACCCGGATCTTGCAGAGCATAAATAATTTTACCTACACAACGACAAGGCATGGAAACGATTATTGAATAATTATTATTTTGTATCATATTACATTAATAATATCCTATAGATTATTTTGGCTTTTATATTATTTATGTATAAAATTTTGATATCGTTTGTATTTATATTTATTGTATATGTATTTATTTGTGCTTATTATAGTATTATTATGAAAACTTAGAATAGACATAAGCAGCAAATGAGAAAATACCAAAAAAATAAAGTTATTAATAAGAAATAATTTTTGTTTTTGATTTTCATTCCTTTTTATAGCATAAAGTGTGGTAATAATAATAGTTCCTACCGCAGTAATAAAGTTTATGAATTCAGTTAGGTACTAAAATGATAATTAACTGAAACAATTACCTATTTAAACTCTGACTATCCAAATACTTTACAGTTTACATAGAAAGTGATCTAATTACAACGCTATAAAGAATGATACGAGGGCGGGTCAATAAGTCCGTGACTTTTGGAATAAAACACAGATTTTTTGATAAATAAATCATTTTATTTTTCAACGTAGTCCCCCTTGAGCTCTATACACTTTGTCCAACGCTTCTCCAATTTTTTTATCTCTTCCAAAAAATATGATTTGTCGAGGTCCTCAAAATAGGCCTTTGTTTGCGAGATGACTTCATCATTGGAGTCAAATCTTTTTCCACCGAGCCATTTTTTCAGGTTTGGGAACAAGAAGTAGTCACTCGGAGCCAAATCTTGAGAATAGGGTGGATGTGGGAGCAATTCATAGCCCAATTCATGGATTTTTGCCATGGCAACTGCACATGTGTGCACCCTTGCATTGTCTTAGTGAAAAAGAACTTTTTTCTTAGCCAAATGAGGTCGATTTTTTTTCAAATCCTCATTGAAGCGGTCCAATAAGTTGGCATAATATTCCCCATTAATTGTTCTTCCCTTTTGAAGATAGTCAATGTGGATTATCCCACGTGCATCCCAAAAAACAGTCGCCATAACTTTATTGGCTGACAAACCCACCTTGGCCTTCTTTGGCGCCGATTCACCCTTAGAAACACACTGTTTTGACTGTTGTTTGGTCTCTGGTGTATTGTGATGGATCCATGTTTCGTCCACGGTTAAAAAACTCCTCCATATTGTGATTAAACAACGCCAAACCTTCCTGTGAAGTTGTTACACGATTGCGTTTGTGGTCGACTGTGAGCAAACGCGGCACCCATCTTGCGGAAAGCTTTCTCATGCCCAAGTGATCATTCAAAATTGAAACCACTGAGCCATGCGAGATGCCTATGGCTTCCTCAATCTCTTGCACTTTCAATCTTCGGTCGGCCAACACCATATCGTGAATTTTTTCGATTGTTTCGGGTGTAGAGACCTCAACTGGGCGTCCAGGACGTTCGGCATCTTCAGTACTTGTAAGGCCACAACAAAATTCAGTAAACCACTTTTTTACCATTGAAATCGATGGTGCAGAGTCCCCATAGTATTTATCAAGCTTAGCCTTGGTCTCGGTAATGGTTTTTTTTCGCAAAAAATAATGCTTAATAAGCACACGAAATTCACTTTTTTCCATTGTTTCCTTAAGTTACTGGATAGTCTGATAAAGATAGCTGTAAAACACAAACTAACTGACGCAGCAAGTTCAAATTTTGATAGGAGTCAACTGACAGATGCCTGTTGACAGGAGTAGTGTTGCTTTTTCAGTAAGGAGGTTAGAAATTCAAAAAGTCACGGACTTATTGACCCGCCTAAGTAGGCATTCATAGCATTTTGCATCATACACTAATTATGGAACCTTCGCCTTTAGTCCAGATGCATTCGAAAATTTCGACGGCGAAGTTCGAAAACAAAGTGTATGGGTTTTGACCATGGAGAATAGAGTAAGGAGTACCATCTCCATACATGAAAATGTCCCTAAAATAGCGTTAAATATCGTTAATTAACGAAGTTAACATTTTGATTAACGGATTAACTTTTAAGTTATCTTTTAAAAATGTTAACGGACATGTTAACTTCCGTTAATATGCAGAAGTCCGTTAATCGTTAATCCAATGCCTAATAGTTACCGTACGGCACCGACAAGTGCCGGGCGGCGCGTGGCAGCGAGTGGAACAAAAACAAAACTAGATATATTTTGCCGGCGCGTGCGAGTGAGAAAGAAAACTGCGAAACAGAAAGCCATATTAATTTTTATAAAATGAAGTCCGCCATCATAGAATTTCAAAATGAATGTCATTTTCGTATCCAGCACTCCCAAAAACCTGGTAAACGACACCCATATCAATTTTACGAAAAATAAATATCCGCCATTTTAAAATTTCAAAATGAATCTACATAATATCTACACCCCCCGAAACCGATAAAAATTAAAAATGTATTTAAACTTGCGACAAAACAATCAAATTTTGGGCGTGAAAAACCGAATATTGGATACTAAATTACCAAGTTGGCGAAAGAATGTAAGAAAGTGTAGAAAGTGTACTTTTACAATAAATACATACCGCAACAATCGGTTTTAAATTGTTGGAACATAAGAACTTAACACTAGAGACGAGGAATCCACGCACACTGATTAATAATGGAAAACGAGGATACTATTGGAGGAATCCCGCCGAACTTCATTGAATTCTACGATTCAAAAAACAAATTCGAGCGTTGAGTGCAAATATTGGAAGGGGTTTTTTTCATTTATGGTATTTCTAGTGCCTCATTAAAAAATTCGTATTTCTTACACTATATTGGTGCTGATCTATACGAAACATTATGCTACTTAGTTTCGCCGATAAGACCGGAGCAACGGGCTTATACGGAAAATGTAGGTACATTACGGAAGCATCTCGACCCAACACAAAATTGAAATTGCAGAATACTTTAAGTTCCACCACAGACACTAGAAAGAAGGTGGCTCCAGTCAAGGATTACATTGCTACATTAAGGAAAATGGCTACTATTTGCAATTCTGGAAATTTTCTGTCGACTGCTCTGCGAAATCAGCTTGTATGTGGTATAAGATCACAGAGAATTAAAGACAGAATACTGGAGGTACCTGACTTTGGAGAAAGCCATTGCTGCAGAAATAGAAATGTCCTTAGCAGAAGGTTTTCATACAAATGCTCAAGAAGTTCAGGCTATTATTAAAAAGAAAAATGTGTTTTCAAATGTGTCAAATACTAACATACGTAAAACTGCTGCGGGAACTAAACAGATAACTTGTTACCGATGTGGGGCCAATCACTTTGCAAATAAGTGTCCATGCAAAATGTAATTACTGCCAAAAGATCTTTCACTTAAAGAAAATGTGCTTAAAATCAAATAAAGTGAATGCTGTCAATTTGAATTTCAATGATGAACATGACGAGGAAGAAACTCTTTTTATAAATTATTGTGGAATGCGTCCTGCTACAGAGAAGTTCGGGATAAAAACTAAAATGTGCTTATGGAATTTGACAGTGGCTCTGCTGTATCGGTTACGAATGAAAATGATATATAAAATAATCAGTAACCATGAACTTCAGTCAACTAAGATGAGATTATGTACTTATGCTAATGAGTTTCTTAATGTTTTAGGTGTTGCCAACGTCACAGCTGCCATTGGAAAGGTAATTCACAAAGTAAAGTTAAACATTATATCAGGGAATCAGCATACACTCTTGGGTCGAGATTTGGATACATGTTTTTAATGCTTTTAAGGGTTTCAGGGATTGTATGAGACAAATTAATCATGTGTCATCTTCAGGTCTGTCCGCATATAATGTTGTCTGTCCGCATGTTTCTAGTTTACAAAAGCTTTTTGAGAGATGCAGTGTCGTGTTCGATAGCAAATATGTAGATGAAATAAAAGGGGATCCAGTGGCTTTACATCTTAAACCTGATGCGAAGCCAATATTTTGTCCCATTTGCTTTAAAAGAAAGAGTCAAACAAGAGATTCGCAATTTAGTGCATTATAAAATATTGGTAAAAGTTTATTATAGTGAGTATGCCTAATAAACTAAACTAAACCTAATGGTAAAATTAGAATTTGTGGGGATTTTAAACTAACATTAAATAAACAATTGCTTATGGATGAACACCCTTTACCCACGTCTGAAGAGTTATTTAACGGTCTGGCTGGGGGAGGATAAATATACAAAGATTGACTTACGAAATGCTTACCTTAAGCGGCGGGTTAGAGAAGAAGACCAAGAATTGCTAACTTTAAATACTCATAAAGGACTCTATAAGTGCACTCGCTTAATGTTTAGTATAAATTGTGCACCTGCTAAATGGCAAAGAAAAATAGATAGCATATTGAAAGGTATTCCGGGGCTGCATTGTTTTATTGATGATATACGGATAACTGCTAACAATGATTCTGAACCCATAGACTTGAATTTGTTTTTAAACGATTGACAATGTGTAGGGGACTGTATTATTCCACAGGAATTCAACCGCCGGCTCAGATTAGACTCGAAGATAGCAAGGTTACACCGATTTGGGCAGAGCCGGAGCGATAATAAAACACTGTATTGAGGAGAACATTTTTTCACTTTTTCGCTTTGCTTACCTGGCTCATAGCAATGCCGTATAGAGAGCCTCGCCCGTACGCCTCTTTCGGGCCGATCTTCCATTTCATTTTTACCTCTCTATACGACTATTTTCCATATTTTTCCCCATTTTTCAAGAGCCAGGTGAAGCAAAACGCGTTATGTGAAAATCTTTATTATCGTGACCATATTTATTAATCCTTATATACGAAATATCTTATTCCCTAAAAAAGTTATATACATCTTAAGTTTCCTTTACACGAAATGTTGTACAATTTTCATCACTATTTTCTTAATAATTTATTTACCATCTATTATATGAACTTAAACTTTATATTAACGTTATATACTATGCTTATTTACCTAAATGAAAAGAAGCTACGTTAAAATTAGCTGTCGTTAAATATATATGAGCAAAATAGCCCGCACTCGATAAAACACCATTTTTACACGATTTTAGACACTGATGCTATATAAATCTATACATATAGTCACTTGGTATTTACTGTTATGATTTTATGTACTGTTTAAACCACTTGCTTATTGTTCAGATTTAAATTCACTTAAGTTTCACATTACGAGGCCGCTGTCCTTAACACAATGTATGGCTTAAAAGTTAATTTAGATAAATGTGAAATTATAAAAGATGAAATTGAATATTGTGGGTATAAAATTAGTCGAAAAGGCTTTCATAAAATAAAAGTAAAGTGCAAGCAGTAGTACAGGCTATAAATCCTAAAAATATCAGTGAATTACAGTATTTTCTTGGACTTGTAAATGATTATGGGAGATTTTTACCTAACCTCAGCGATACCTTAGAGCCATTACATAAACTTTTGCGTAAAGGAACTCTTTGTAATTGGTCATCAGAACGTGCAAAAGCTTTATTAACCATAAAAAATCAAACGCTCTCAGACACAGTGCTCGCCCATTACTCACCTGACTTACCTCTTATTTTAGCTACTGATGCCTCTCCCACTGGGGTAGGTGAAGTTCTTTCGCATCGCATGTCTAATGGTACTGAGCGTCCTATTCATTTTGCATCCCAAACTTTAAACTCGACACAACGCAAATGGGCACAAATTGATAAAGAGGCTTATGCTATAATTTTTGGCGTAAAACGTTTTTTTCAATATCTGTATGGTATGAAATTTGTTCTCTTTACTGATCGCAAGCCTCTAGTGCAAATATTCTCTCCTTCTAAGGCTTTACCACATTTATCTGCTGCACGCATGCAACATCATAAATCTTTTTACAAGGTTTTCAGTATGACATTAAGTACAAAAGCTCAAAAAACAATGCTAATGCGGACGCGTTTTCTCGCTTTCCAATTCCAGAAGAATCCAACGAAGAAGTTGATTCTGACATCTTCCAAATAGGAATGATTAGTGTACTACCTGTTACAGTGAAAGATATTGCTGCTACTCATGATGATGATACACTGCAACCATTACTTATGGGCGTGTCTACAGGAAGGAAAGTATCTCATAGTGACAGATTCGGAATAGAGCAATCAGAATTTTCACTATTAGAAAATTGTCTAATGCGTCTAATGGTTTCTAGGAATTACAATGGGGAAGGAAATTGGAAATTAGTGGTTGTAGATAGGGTACTTGGGTCACTGCATTATTTAATAAAACTTGACAATGGCAACTTTTGGCGGCGGCACATTGATCAGTTACGTCGGATTGGTAGTAATGTTCCTATTGTAAACGAAAAGATTGTAGATAATCAGTTATGATGATACTCCCAGTTCCAAAACTAATATTCCAAATGTACCAGTAGAGATACCTGTTTCAGTAGGTGAGAAGCCATCACTGAACGATTCTGAAATTGAAGCTGAGAATATTTGGATCTTTTGGAGAATTGGATCTACCTGATAGGACTCTAGCTACTGATAGTAATTTAGCTACAACACCTGAAGTGCATAATTATATTCCTTCTGATCTAGTCGGGGAGGAAACTGTTATAATTTCCGAACGGAAACGACATGCTTTCCGAACGTAAACTGTCAACTCGAAATGGTGTTTTTTGGCGGCTTTTCTCTTCGGCTGAGATTCGCATTGATCTACTGGTGCATTAGCAAAATATTGTAAAATGAGTGTACTTTTGCAATAAATACATACTGCAACAATCGGTTTTAAATTGCTGGAACATAAGAACTTTTATACGGATATATAATATATAATAACTTATATACATACGGATATGTTTTAATTTCTGTAAAATTCTTCTATCTCAAAAATGGTGCGCCCTACTGAAAAGTTAATGAAAAAATCCTCTACCTTAGTAACCCTGCAACCACATATTTCCATCATGATGGGAGAAGAATAAATTTGAAAATCATGAATTGTTCAACATTTCTATAGCGTTATACATCGCTCGTATCTCAAAATAGTAATTGCCATATTTCTTTCTATAATCGCTTCTATCTCGGAAACGGTGCATCCTATTGAAAAAATAATGAAAATTTCCTACCCCTTAGTAACCCTGCAACCACATATTTTCTTCATGATGGGAGAAAAAGAAATTTGAAACTCCTGAATTTTCCAACATTTCTATAGCTTTATACATCGCTCGTATCTCAAAGTAGATCATTACCGTATGCAGTAACCCTGCACCCCAAAAACCTTGAAAATGACACCCATACCAAAGGAAAACAAACAAGTATCCAAAAATGCGATTTTCCGTAGCCTGCAAATTAAATTTTTAGCAGCCATTAATTTATCAACCCAATCTGATTTTATAGCTGCTTACATCGTATAAGTCACCACTTCGGAAATTAATTCGCCAACTTATAAACTTCGGTGCCAATTTGGATTAAATTTCACCACTTTTTATCTAGCGATTTTGTATTATTTATCTCTGAGTGCTTTCACCAGTTAAGTAATTTAGTCGCCTACATATTAATTCGCTACCATATTTAATAATACAGTATGCTCATGTGCAGTCGTCAACTTATTTTTTGTTCGCAAGATTAATTATGTCCCCATAAAAATGGAAATTTTGTACGCTCCTTTACTTTTATTTATGTGCGCTAGTTTTGCTGCTTATTGTGTTTTTTGAATTAGGTACCTACATGCCTATTCTTAAATTAAATGTGTACTCTCAAATTGTCGCCAAGATTTTTGTTATAGCCAAGGTTATTTGTTCGCTAAATTAATATCTCCGCCAGTTTGGAATATTCAGTGAAAAAAACTGGTATTAATTAATCACCAGATTATTATTTTTTTTTTCCTTATATTCTTTTGCCAACTTGGTAATTTAGTATTCAATATTCTGTTTTTTCACACCTGATTGTACGGTGTTGAAAATTTAAACAAATAATTCTATTTCCAGCCTTTTTAACTTAACACTGGCAAATACTTTGAAGTCGAACGCCATATAAATTTAAAACAACTATTTGTCAATGTCAGAATATGTCAAGTCTATTGTCAGTATGATAGACCTCTCCGTGTTATCGGTGCTTATTAAATTGCAAAATTTATATTACCTATGATTAAAATTTTGCCGGATAAACGTACAAAGAAAAGAATTTTAAAAGTTTAGAGGACGTGGTGCTATAATAGTGATTATAAACTTCTTTCAAGTTTTTTATTAATACCATATCACACCCCCGAGCAATATTCCAAAAGACAAGATTTTGTTTTCATTTTGTTAAGTGCGTAAGTCGAAACAGAAGATGTAGTTTTGGTAAGTAATATGAATGTTTGGTATTAATAATTTGAACTTAATAGATAGATGCACCTGCAAATTGTTTTAATTCTGTTCTACGAGTTATGAACTTCCTTAGTGCTTTGTTATAAGTAGCATTTTATGTATCGGTTATCGGTTTATATATCGGTACTTTTCATTTATTTGTATTTTCTAGTAAGTAAGTATGTAAGTATATTTATTATTTTACTAATTTTAAAATTTAACTATCATTATTCCCCAAAACATTGTGGTGTAAGATGGTGTAAATGGGCCCTGTAAGATCAATACCTTAATACCTAAGCAAGCAAGTCAGCTCTTACAATTATTTGATGTTATAGCCTTAAATTACTAACTAAAATATTTATATTAAATTTCAAAAAGTATATTTTCTACTAAGAAATATACTTATTATTATTATTATATTGCAGTCTGTCTGTGTGTGTTGCAGTTATCAGTGTGTGGTGCAGTCTATTATTATTATAATATTGCAGTCTGTATGTGTATTATGTTTAAAGATAAACTATCTGTCAAACTAATGCTAGTACGAATACTCTGGTATATCTGATTAATTTGACACTCCCAATTTTTTTAATTCCTAATATTAAAGTTATTTAGACAAAAAGTAAAACAAATTGTAGTATCTCATAGTCCTATAGAGTAGAGTGGCAACTCTAAGTGAAAACCAGCTATGGTCGTTGTTAACCCCGAGCCTTATTTTCACACTATTGTAGCAGTCAGTGTGTAATATTGTGTGCAAAATTGGAGTCGTAACTTTTGAAGTAATTTGAAAAAATCTTATTGTGTGTTGATTTGTATTATAGTACATAATAATTATATTAATATGAATCATCGAATTGTTTAATTTGCTCGAGATAAGATTTTGTATTTCATACCTAGCACGAACAAGCCAGTCAAGCCAATCTTTTAAGAGGTATTTCAATTGCCTTGATTGGTAAGTTCTTGCAATTAAAATATTATAATAGTATTATTATCCAAGTTTTTAAAATTGAATTTTTACATACAAAAGTATTCACAAGTATGAACTGTTGAACATTTATTGAAGTGCCTTATGATTTACTAAAGCAAAAGTTAATACAAGGAATGTGTAGGAGCTTCTATATTGCCTTCATCTACACTTCTTCTTTTATTATATTAGTGACTACAAGTCCATCCATCTTTCGGTCTGTCCATTTGTCTGTCTATCTGTCCGTCTGTCCTCCCTTCCTAACTTCAGTAAGTAATTATGAATAACAATAAACAAAATTTTTCACAAGTTGGATGGATTGTATGTAGATTTTATTTTTGGCATATAAAATAATGATAATTTAGCATTTCAGGGTTGGTTACATGTGAACTGGGGATAAATTTTTTTTCATTCTACCCCATTGTGTGCGGTATCGTCAAATAGGTATTTTTAAGTAAAGACAAGGTTTCATACATGATTTTTTTATAATGTAAACTGTTTTCTAATAATTGGCCTAAGTGGTTTACAAGTTGGGTCGCCCCCTGGCATTTATCAACTATGAGAGGAAGACACTTTTAACTTTCTATGCTGATATATCATGCCGAAATACTCTTTGGGAAAATTATTATGAGCAAAATTGGAGTAGTAACTTTGAAGTAATTTGAAAAAAACTTACTGTGTGTTGATTTGTACGGAACCCTTTTATAAGCCGTGTCCTCGCGCAGACTCTTGGTTAGGTTTTATCTTAATTAGTATTATCCAACTATTGCAACAATAACAGGTAAAACCATTACCAAAATAAGTTTATCTTTGTTTGCAAAGTGATTGCAACTGGCTCCTGCTCATGCACTAATTGTCTTATTTAATGACGTCAAAATATCAGCATTAAATTTAATTATTATTATTTCAAAGATTATAAGTTTAAAGAAAAATTTTACTTTATAGACTTTCTACCTTTACTTTAAAAGATTTGTTTGTCAGAATATACTTCATAAAATTACCATATATTTTCTAAAACCTATATTTTGTTGAATAAATTACACAGGATTGGCATGATTTAAATCAGTGATTTAAATTGTGATTTTAATCAAGTGATTTTTTTTTTTTAAATCAATGATTTAAATCATTACATTTTTACTGCAACTAAATCGGCCATAAATTGGCAAATTGTTGAAGGAACTGAATATGAATTGTAAAAAATAGTAAGTTAATAATACTTACTCACCACAAGTATTGGTTTATGATCCTTTTTTAGTCTATTAAGTTTTTTACTTTGCTTGTTATATTTTCAACGCTACCATTTTATAATTGTCGATTTTAGTAGTACTTGTTGAATTATCTTAATTGTATTAATAAACAAATTAAACTAAAATACGTTCTTATCATTTTATTATTAAACTGACTAATAAATTAATTAAAAAAGACGAGAAAGTAAAAAAATAAAAAAAATCTGATGTAAATCAAATTAATCTGCTTATTTTGTTTGTTTTTTTTAATCATAATTTTTATTAACCCTGCAATTACAGAGGGCACATGATTTATGTAAAGACACTTAGGCTGAAAAACCATAGACTTTGCAATATTACCTGATTCACCTCACAGCTCAGTTCAAACCTATTTTTTAATAAAAACATACGTTTTTTCATCAGCTGTGAGTTGAATCAGCTGATGGTGTGAAGTCAATGGCCTCAGCGTATAAGATTCGTTTCATTACTAGTTTTTTTTCTGCCCAAAAATATCTTTACATAAGCAGTAACTCAAGTGCCCAAATATTCTGTAGACTCAACACCGTAATTGATTTTACAAAACATTATACATATTTAACTGTATTTTTTTATACCAATGGTTTTTTTTTAATATTATAAAACTAGCTGTTTTCCGCGGTTCCGCCCGCGTAAATATACTATCGAGTATCCTTGTGAGGATACTCGATAGTATATTTACTTTCACATTTTTAATAATATTAGTAGGAAGTAGGATATCATATTTTATATAATTCGCTAAAAATCAAGATCGGCTGGACCGATTTATCTAATTTTGGTCCTAAAATAGGGACAACTAGTTTTGTCTATACAAATACATAGCAAAAAAGCACACATTTTGCACTGTTGTTGTTAGATGGATTGCTTATGACCTTGATTGTTTTTTTAAACCACGCATGAGGTGAGCCAAGCTTAAGAACAGACCGGCTCGACTGATGTGATACCACGGCTGACGGCACGGCAAACCGTCATGCATGACATGATATCTTTCTTCCAATTTTTTTAACCATATTAGGGATAGTGAGGTGGCAAATGATAATGTGGTTTGGGACAATTAAAACGTAGTAACTACATGTGTTTGCTGGGGAATGTGTCAGACGTAAATTTGCGGCGACATTGCGTCATGCATCTCGCATGCGTCACGCCGCGCCTCCTCAGTGGCGGGCTGCCATTGGCCGCGCGTGGCCTTCATCACGTAGCGAAATGCCTTTCAAAGTCGACGAAAATGTATGTATTATACAATTATTAGTCGTTAATAATGTTCTAAAATGTCACGTGACTTAAATAAAGCTGCATTTGTGACAATTTGTTTCGTAGCCAAGTTTGTAAGAGGGCCAACGTGGCGGTGTTTTACCCAATGCATCGTGCTCTGCGATTTTCAGCGCCCGACGCAAAAATGTATCTGTGTGCCATTGTATCGTTGCTCCTAAACGATTAGACAGCTTTTAATCCGGGTTTTAATTGTTATTTAAAAAAAAATATTTTTTAATTATCAAAATACATTTAAATTTTGCATTTAAAAGTAGAGGCGGGTTTAACTTTTGTGATATCGTAGAGCCTTTATTATGCAAACGACAAACGTGTTAGGTAAATTAAGGAAAGCATTGAAAGAACCGCCTTACATATTATTCTATTTTTTAAATTCTAAATTCTCTTAGAATATGCTAGCGGAAAATTTTGATAGGATTAACATAATATTATGTAAAATTAAATAGGAACCAAATACGAGGAAATATTTAAGATCAGCGGGCTTAGCATGGCGATCCGAAGAAATAAATTTAAAAAAGGAATATTCTATCCAAATAGTTCGTTGCAAAATAGTTCTTAATCCATGGTAACAATGTCGTCAATAGAAGTCAACATTTCTAAACTGCCATATTTTTAAAATGGCTGCCGGGATATCTGTCTATAACGAACAATTAATCAAGTACTTTAATTACTGAACGTAAAGAAACTATTTGTATAGGAGCGCCACGATGTGGAGTAGCTGACATTATTGCAAAACTATTTGACATTGAATTAAGAAACGTTTCTACTTAAGCTGTCAAAAGAGGCCATTTTGTGAGCTCATGCTCGGGAAGAAAAGAAATGTTGATTCTCATACGACGATGCATCGACCTTGCTGCATTACAATAAGACCTATTTTGCTCCGAACGATATTAATGTTTCTTCACTCTCATTTTGTCGATTCTACGGTGTTTCTAGGGTGCGCATGCTTAGCACATTGCAGGCTGCAAGTGTGCTAAGTTTTATGTTAATAGAACTACCAAAGACACACTTCCTTTAGAGTTTAGACTTAAATAGAAAATTTCCATTTAGATAAATCTTGATTCTTATTTATTGTATTCTCGGTTCCAATTGAGTATTTTTCTACATTAATTATTAAAAAGTATTTTAATAATTACCTAGGTATCTTAATTTATTAAAAAAATATTTTTTTAATAAATTAAGAAATAATCAGGTATAACAACTTTATATTATAACAACTTGATTTTGTGTGTAGTTTTGTAATTATATGATTGAGATTGAAATTGAAATATTTATTAAACATTAGTGTAAAAAACCTACATAATTAGTTTACTTACATCAAATACAAAAAGATTTACTAAGGCATGTATGAACATAAACGCGCAAACTTGGAAGATATCAGAAATTTTGTGCATATGGCCATACATTTCGTAGCAACAGTAGCGCGTGTGACGTCACCTACTTGTACGACTTTTATATGGGGCGTTTTCACGAGACTCACAAAGACTCACTTTCAGAGCACTGTTCATTAATGTAATAAAAAAATACAGGAAAATATTGTATTCTTGTAATTAAAACACGCTTCAAATCGCGTATTTGCATGTGAAGCGATATTGAAAATTGCACTGTTTTCATTTCGATAATTGGGCCCCAGCATTCAAGATTAAGTACAAGAATTAGGCTTCTTAATTAAATTACGTTTAATTTAAATTACCGACAAGACGCTTGTAACTCCTTTGGAGTTGTGACTCTATGGGCGGCAAGAACAGGCAATTATTCTATGAAGAAAGCATACATCAAATTATTGATAAAAATTACTAATTTTTCACATTTGGCCACGCGATTAAAAACGCACAGTCGTCAAACGTGACGTCAGATTCTTGTACTTCTTCTTTTTTTTTTAAATGGCCTCCCTAATCCCGTCATTACCGTCAGTAAACGTCATTCAATTTGTTTTATGTCACTTGTCAGTCCTCAGTCGAAGTTTAGTGCAAGTTTTGTGCGGAATAACAGCGTATCTCTTCGTTAATAATAGTATAGCACTATATAAAAGGTATTTTAAAGTAGTAAAATTACCAAAGTAACACCAAGCATTCTAGGACTTAACGTTTTGTGTGATTTGCTAGTTGACAGGTGGTTACAAGAATGTGACATTTTAGCGTTTTGGCGGCATAATAAATAAATTAAACATTTATGCTCATTTGCAAGGAAAGGAAAGAAGTTCACGAGGAATGGTCCAGATTGCAAATAAACACACCGGCATATTTAGCGGAACACAAAAAAAAGGTCTAGAATTAAAAAAATATGGTTTTATTTTAAAATCTACTTACTATAACACTTCTTTTGTTATTTAAAGTTTCATTTGTTTTACTTAAAATGAGATCACATTAAGAACAGATTTTGCGAGTAAAGGCTATTTGTGAAAAATGGTACATTTTTGAACTTTTCATGTAACCGGGAAAAGTGAAAATTAATATTAAAATAACAATTAATTAAATTAGAAAAATGGTGATTAATATCGCGTATTTCCTCCACGTGCTCTTATTAAAGTTTCTACCCGTCTAGGCATACTGAAAATGATGTTATCGATGGTCTCCTGGGATAGGCTCCGCCATTCTTCAACTACGGCGATTCGCAGTTCACCCACGTTGGCAGGAGCTGGAATTCTGGACTCAACTTTTCTTTTCAGCAAGTCCCAAACGTGCTCTATTGGGTTCATATCCGGTGATCTCGCCGGCCACTTCATAACAGTGATATTCATATCATTAAGATAAGATTGAGTTACCCGAGCGGTATGCGGCCGAGCATTATCCTGCATAAAAACAAAATCGTCACCGATATATCGGGCAAACGGTACGACATTTTAAATTCTAAAACTCTGATATAGCGGTCTGCAGTCAGACTCCCTCTGTCAATCACTACCAAGTCTGTGCGAACTCCCAAACAAATGCCCGCCCAAACCATTATTGATCCACCACCGTATGCAACTGTAGTTTCAAAATTTGTCTGAATGTATCTTCTCCTTTGCGTCTGTATATTATTTGCCTGCCGTCATTCGCATGCCTGTCGTTGATTTATGAGAATTCTGCACTCATCACTAAACAATACCTTACTCCATTGGTCTGCGTTCCAAAGTCGATGTTCCTGAGGCTTGGAGCCTTGGCGGGCACAAATGAACCCAAACCAGCTTCTTCGAACCTTCTTCGTACCGTACGCTCACTTACGGTTACACCCCGCACTGCTTCTAACTCATGTCGGGCTTGGACGGCCGTCAAACGGGGGTTCCTACGTACACGAAGCCGAATGAAACAAACATCCCTACTCGAAGTGCGTCCTTATCTGCCTTGTCCTGCTCTTCTCACATAAGTACCGGTCTCACTGAACTGTTGGATACTGCGATGGATCGTTGAAACTGGTCGACGAAGATCTCTGGATATCGCTCTGTAGGTTTGACCATTTCTTCGCATTTCGAGTGCCCTGGCAATCTCCGTTGGGGCTAAGTCAGGCATAATTCAGTCCTCAACTCCAAAAAGATACGCGATTAAAAAAAAACTAACAAAAAACAGTATTTCAATGAAATTTTAAATCAAACTCAGAATGAAGAAATACTCGAAGTTCGCTCCAGATAAGGTGTATTTGAATAAAATTAAAACAATTGCATAAAATGTGATGTTCAGTTGTTTTCTTAATTTGAAAATATTTCTTTTTAAATTAAATGACGTATAAACCAGCCAGCAGCCTTATATGATACTGATATCAAACCTTTATTTTATGTTCCGCTAAATATGTGTGTATGTCCGTGTGTGTATATTATGATGACATATCTGTCAAAAACTTGCATAAAAGACTATTACATAATACACACCATCGGGCGTCCCTCTGCTCATTAACCTGTTTTAATTCATTAAAATTTGAGACTTCTGTATGCGAAATTATTCCCCATCGAACATCAGCGTCATAATATGATCCAATCATATGGCAAATTAGCTTTTGCGTCATTCTAAACGTTATTAGCATGAAGATGTGTTTTAACCTCTTGAACTTAAAGCACATATTGCTTCGTAACCTGGGGCGTACAACAACCTAACTGGCACCCAAGGTCAAAAGTTACGCATTCAAACTGTTTTCGTGGGTAAATTGCCTAATAGGTGTATTACAAATTCTCTTAGATGTTAGTAGCTACAGTTGAAAAAATAATGATTTATCAAACTCGGGGGATAAAAGATAATTAATTAAATATAAACTAACCTATTGTTCAATAAATTGTTTACTGGCGGTTTGCGGAAAAGCGACATCTATTAGTCGTGATGTCAATTACGTAATGAATTTAATAACTAGTTTGTTTGGAAACGCAATATGCTAACACATAAATGATAGATGATTTGAATGAAGAATTTGAATGAAGGTTTCACGTTACGAAAACCTGTTTGAAAAAAATTTGTCTGAAAGAAAAAATTGAAAAATGGAAACCTGTTCCCGACATAGAAGCGATTATAGAAAAAAAATATGCCAATGCTCTACGTTGAAATATGAGCGATGTATAAAGCTATAGAAATGATGCAAAATTCAGGATTTTCAAGTTTCTTTTTCTCCCATCATGAAGAAAATATGTTGTTACGGGATTGCCAAGGGGGAGGAAATTTTCATTATTTATTTAGTACGATGCACCGAATCCGAGATAGAAGCGATTATAGAAAAAAAATATGGCAATGCTCTACTTTGAGATACGAGCGATGTATAAAGCTATAGATATATTGGAAAATTCATGATTTTCAATTTTTTTCTCATGAAGAATATATGTGGTTGCGGGGTTACTAAAAGGGAGGAAAATTTAATTTTTTTTTGGATGCACCTTTTCCGAGATAGAAGCGATTATAGAAAAAATATGGCTATGCCTACTTTAAGATACGAGCGATGAATAAAGCTATAGAAATGTTGCAAAATTTAGGATTTTCAAATTTCTTTTTGTCCCATTATGAAGAAAATATGTGGTTGCGGTATTACTAAGGGGGAGGAAATTTTCATTATTTTTTCAGTAGGATGCACCATTTTTGAGATAGAAAATTTTTACAGAAATTAAAATATATCCGCCATTTTGAAATTTCACAATAAATGTTTTTTTTTGTAATTAACATCCCCTAAACTAGAAAAGGACACCTGGATTAAATTTATTAAAAATAAATGACCGCTATCTTTATAATTCAAAATGGATATCATTTTTGTATTCAGCCTAAAAATTAAGACCCGAAGACGACACCCGTATCAATTTTACAGAAAAATAAATATTTGCTAATTAGAAATTTCAAAATTAATGAATTTTTGCAATCAGTGACTCCAGAAACCTAGAAAAGGACACCTATATCAATTTATTTAATGTCAACTATCTTGGAAATTAAAAATGGATGACTTTTTTGTAATCAGCACCCCCCGAAACCTACAAAAGGACACCCATATTAATTTTTATAAAATGAAGTATGTCCGCCATCTTGGAATTTCAAAATGAATGTCATCTTCGTATCCAGCCCCCCTAAAAACCTGGCAAACGATATCTATATCAATTTTACGAAAAATAAATATCCGCCATCTTTAAATTTCAAAATGAATCCACACAATATATACACCCCCCGAAACCGAGAAAAATTAAAAATGGAATTTTTTTACACTCGTTTACGTTTTTATTATGTTCGGTATTAATTAGTCACCAAAATTTTAAATTTTTTATTCCTTATATTCTTTCGCCAACTTGGTAATTTAGTATTCAATATTCAGTTTTTTCACACCCAAAATTTGATCGTTTTATCGCAAGTTTAAATACATGCCTTTAGTAATCTGTGGTACCGGTGCTGGATTTACAGGCTGGACCATGAGTAAGGCGCTTTAATAATGTCTTAGGCTGGGACTATATTGTCTGGAACCTGGAAAGGCCGGAGAAAATTCAGAGCATTGAAAATAGAACTCTGAACTAATACAATAGAGTTGATAATCGAACACGTGAGTATCGAGTGTCAGATTTGACGTGATACCCGTGTTGGATGTGTGTTGTTGGATTTTCAACTCTATTGTATTATCGCAGCGTTCTATTTTCAGTGCTCTGAATTTTCCCCGGGCTTACGGATTCCGGACAATATCCTCCCAGCCTTAATATCGTTATCAGTTGCTTACTTTACTAACCATTCAATTTCGTACAATGTTTTCGATCATCAACTATAGGTACTTAAGTTCGTTTTTAATAATAATATTTTTAAGTAGGTAGCTTTACTTTCCTATAGTTTCAGTAGGTTCAGTGTCATTTTAATTATTATCGTAGATCGAAAATGGAAGAGATATGTCAAAATAATTCCAAGTAGGTAAAGAGTATTTTTTTGGTGAGTGTTTGGTGTTGAAGCCACTAATTGCAAATTGCGATTTATGCTTCACGGCAATTTTGATATTTAGATATATTAGATACATTTAGTAATTAATATACAGAATATTTTTTTTTAACATTTATAGAATAACGCACATCGTTAAATATATTATGCCATATCCAAATGCTATGAGTTTTTGAAGTCTATAGTAATATACGTTTACTTCGCACCCTCAAGTGGAAAATGCCGCGCCGTGTGACATACCTATCAAGAGAATTATCGACTTTAATCTATTAGTTCTATAAAGTATAATGACATGTGGGACGTGGCACTAAGTGGCTAAGAAAACTTTCCAGTCGTTCGTCACCCAAGTTTCGGAACCTTCGCCCATTCATTACCTCAAACATCAGAATCGTCGTCATCGCTCGTCTCCTGTTGTGGTACATTTGCTGCTATAGTTAATACGCTCACATCTGTTTTCTATGTGGCTAAGTATGCTACTGCCCATTAATTAGTAAGTTTACCCATGCAGAGATGCATAGCCCCAGATCATGGCTCCCCGCCCAAAGGCCCCTTCGTGGCCCAGCGTAAGAAGACGTAGCGGCTCATTGTTTAGAGCGTTCGTCGAACAAGACCGTCAATTTTTTACGCAATTATTAATATTACGCAAGTAACATTGTTTGAGTAAATTTTCGCTTTGGCTGGTTCGCCAGGGTTCAGCGATGAGCGTTTCCGATTATCGTACAGGATCCACTTTTCATCACAGGCAATGATTCGATTTAAAATCCCTCTATTATTGTGCCGGTTGAGTAATCTAACGCAGCAGTCGACGCGCGTTTGTCGGTTTGCTGCACTTAATTCATGAGGTACCCCTTATAAGCTTTTTCACCTTCTCAATTTGCTTCAAATGGATTAAAACAGTTTTATCACTAACACCGCAGCCTGCAGCTAAATCGGATGTGGTTTGTGATGGATCTGCTTCTACAATAGCCTTCAATTCTTCATTATCAACTTTGGTCTCCGGCCGTCCACGGGGCTTGTTCTGCAGGTCGAAATTTCCAGAACGAAAACGTTGGAACCAAAAACGCACTGTGTTTTCTTTTGCGATACCGCCTTACTGGCTTTAGCGATAATTAATCCTTCGAGCCGTTTCTACAGCACTGGTACCACGGTGGAACTCGTACTCGAAAATAATTCGATATTTCAAGTTTTCCATTTTGTAAACAGAGTGACGCAAAGATAAAACCAAAAGAAGAAAAAACAAATGAATTGCGGTTTTCGAAAACAAATGCATGAGTAAATAGCGGTATAAATTTGAAATTCCTAACCAAAGAAGATATATTTGAGATCAATGTGGCCAGTATGACAAAACGCCAATTGCATATGTAAGGACCTAATATTATAAACAGGACACACTAGTCGTTAAAATGAGCAAGGAGTAAGGACTCTTATTCTAGTACTCCTACTAGACTAGGAGTCCTTGTTCACTTTATGAACGTGTCCCAACATTGGAATTTGCGACGTAAAGTAATTTAAAATGGCCGGTAATGATGATAATGACACAGACTGGCTAGACATAGTGTCGTGTATTAATATAAGATTTACCGCCAAAAACAAAACAACGACATGAATTTTAAACCTGTGCAATCCGGATGTATGTTTTTAATAAATAATAATTATTCATTAACATTCAACAAATTCTAACATTTATTTTTTAATGGCAGTCTATTTTGGATTTCGAACAGTAAGTAACCTTTATACGAATATGTATTAATAATTGACAACATGTTTTGTTATTAAATTCTGAATTCGCATGTAAATATATGCTAAACCAGCAATTTTAAAACCCGAAGCGAAGAGGGGTCTTATATGTTTTAGGTGTCAGTGTGTAAATATGTGTATGTGTGTTTGTGTCTGTCCGTGGTATCCTAGCTCCCTAACGGATGAACTGATTTTAATCTAGTTTTTTTAAAGCTGATCTGGCCGTGAGTGTTCTTATTCATCATCATCAGCTCACTTACTCCCTGACGATGACGGGATTACCTAAAAGTTAATTTTGTTTATCGTAAAGTGAGTTTCTAAGTGGAAAAGCTTTATGTGCTCGTGTAATTATATTTAAAAATGCAAAAAAAGACTGCGTTGAAAATCTTTTATTCATAAATCCACAAAAAGCAACTGTTTACCCAACTGCGCGACGTAAAGGAGTGGTAATGTGTTTATCAGCCTATTTATGTATGTATGTGGGTTTGTACTTTTGTGGCACTATTTAAACCAAACGCATGGGCCGATTTTGATAAATTATACGTCATGTCGTTTGACATGTACGCAATGGCGCGATTGTCATTGAAGGCAGAAAAATTTGGAAAAAAATACAACGGCCTATTTTGAACGCCATATTGTTAAAAAAATTGAATCGATGAACTATGTCAAGTGGGATATCGTTGAATGGGTATTTAAAAATCATTTTAAGGCTTCTGATGTCGTATTTCAATCAGTATTACCGTTTAGGATCTCAACGATTTAAGGATGGTTATTCTCACTTAAGGCTTTTAGACAGAACTGATATTGATACGGTGCTGATAAGCTGAAGGTCTTGGATAAAAGTATAAAATAAAATAAAAACCGCCTGCGATATCCTTATCCGGGATAAAAAAATATCGTTACATAAAAGATGCTTTTATAAAAGACTTGCGAAATAATTTTCTTACATACCTGATACCTGTGTAGCATTTTTGAGTTGATTTTGAATTACTATCATACTTGTACCAATGCCAGCTGCACTATATCATTCTTATCCCTTGACGGCTTCTCATATTATTTATGTATAACATACTATGTATTTCAAATATATGCTATAAATAAATGCATTGCTTATGCCGGATCGTGCGCCGGAGTGTGTGACGTCACGGAGGCCTGTCGCGCCGACCAATCAGCGCCGACCATTTCAGGGGCTCGCCAGAGGCAATACGGCGGCTGGTTGTGCAACGGAATTCTTAGAAACCTGTCTCTACAGTCTACTCTCCAACCATTTTATACGAAACTGTACGTACGAAGGCCTGTAATCCCGGCGTACCATATTACAATGACAATAAGGTTCAAAATTGGTACACCATAAGTGTACGGCTAGTCACGCCAGTAAGGTTCCGTTTAGCCTGGGACTACATGTCAAAGACAAACAATAATTTTCATATTTTATCATCATGATCTTGTCTGGTGCCTAATCAGTCTAATAGTCCAAGAGCTACTAGGAAATTTAGAGCAGTTGTTTGAGACAAGCTGAAACCTTCTCCTATACTTCTCCTATTGTACATCAACACAAGACTGCAGGTCTGGCTGGTTAGAAGCGGGGCGAACCAAATTTCTGTCTGTCATTATTTTGAGCTAAATGGGACAATAACTTTTGAAGTAATTCAAAGAAAACCATGACATGTTGTGCCATGCTCTTGGTTAGCTTTTTATCTTAGAGTATTATACACAGAGAAATATTATACACAGAGTTTAATGTATAAGTTTTTAAGTTTATATCGTGTTTCTATATTTTACCCCTTTTCCAATATACTTTTAAAATGGGGTCTGGCAAGGTAAAGCCTCGACCAAATGACCTGGCTTTTATTTCCCAACTCCTGAAACATTAAATTAACACTATATCAAAATTTCAAATTGCCTCAAACATGTCTTCGGGGATTAAAAACTTCACTTTTCAAAAATTTGTAGCTCTAGTAGCTCTCCATCTATAAAGAAATAAAGGAGAATACAATATTGACTAAATTATCAACGAAGCATTACTTAATAATACTATCGTAGATATTTTTATTCAGAAACTCTTCTAAAGCACGAAGGTACGATATTTATCTCTATTTGCTCATTTTCCACTTGTTATCTAGATTGCTGATATGATAAAACTCAGTCGTTTCCGCTGTAGTTTGGTCCTTATCACTTAGTGCTCAGTACTGATTATACCGACGTCACTAATGGTCCAAGTACATACGGCCGACCACTGAAACGTTAATCAAAATTAGTAGCCCTCCTATTCACAGGCTGTCCTTGTCTCTGCTAGCCGAAATGACAAGGACAGCATGTGACTTGAGCTTTCACTTAATTTAACTTTCGTATTCGGCCCGTGGAGTGCTATAGGGCTTAATTAGTGATAGCAATATCTAAGAAGAGTGGTCCGTTTTCTGATATATAACGTCGTCGTTTAATCTGACACAACATTTGCATTTTTTTTCGATGAGGGCATGAGGCTTCGATCAAACTAACCCTTATGAAGTTCAAACTTGAGAATTATATGAACTATTATGGGCGAATGTCGACCACAGGACGACCTCTAGCTATGATAAGTATTCTAATCATACAATTATCAGAATTTCTTTAGTGTTGAGCTTTAATTTGAGCATTGATTATTTTCGCAAATTAGTTTTAAACAAAAAATGAAAACCGACTACCAAAGTAAAAATGCACAAAAAAGTATGACATAAAACTGATTTTATAAATAATTCCCCTTTTAAATTCGTCTAAAATGTTAACTATTTCTCTACTCAATCTTCATAATTTTGATGTCGGTACCAGCCCGAACAACATCCTGATAAAACAATATTTTATAGAACTCACGCTCAAGTTGGCTGGTACCGACTCCTGCCGACCTCGATAATATCAACCAATGGGAATAAAATATATCGTAAGATTTACTAATATTTCATAATTGTAATAATTATAACTTATGGGGATAATACGAAGTTATTTTCAATTCGGATTAGTCAGGTATTGTAATACTTTTCATGACAAGCCAAAAGTTAATCTTGAATCTTGTTGTCGGTATTGTATTATTATTTAATGACGTAATAAATTTGGTTCAAAATTGGTAATTTTCATGTTTGAAAATTTTATGCCTGAAAATTATACAGAAACTCTAGATGAGAAACACAAATGATTCATCTAGTGGTCACTAGATGAATCTTTTTCAAATTCGAGGATAAAATATTTTGCTTTGCTATAATTCGGCAATGTAACTAGTTTTATGAAAAACGTTCATGAGTTTGAACTTTTAAGGGCGCGTTTACAAATTTAAAATAAATTGGCTGTTTTTCGGTCGATTTTGCGACCAATGAAACCAAATCCTACAAAACTAACAACTGCACCAGCTCAACATTGGCTGCAACTTTCTGTGGGCATATTTACCAAAAAAATTGTACGAGTTTTTTTTCTCGGCATGCAGATAAAACCACGGCTAAAACTCAAGAATTTCGTATTGACCCATTATAAGGATTCCGTGCCCAAAGAGTAAAACGGGACCCTATTACTAAGACTCCGCTGTCTGTCCGTCTGTCACCAGGCTGTATCTAATGAACCGTGATAGAAAGTTGAAATTTTCACAGATGATGTATTACTGTTGCCGCTATAACAACAAATACTAAAAAACAGAATAAAATATGTAAATATTTAAGGGGGCTCCCATACAGCAAACTTGATTTTTTTGCCGTTATGTACGGAAACCTTCCTGTGCGAGTGCAACTCGCACTTGGCCAGTTTATTTTAAATATTTTAAGATTGCCAGAATGATCCCATAAAAATTTAATAAAATTATTGTTGGTATGGACATTGCAATAATTATTAAAAGTATCATATTGTAATTATCATCTAATCACTGTTTTTTAAACAATTCAGTCATAAAAAAATATCTATAGTAACAAAGTTTTCCGAACAATAACTAAACTCATCTGTGGGCCTAGCGGTAAGATTTGACAGCGACGTAAACGTAACCTTATCGAATGACAGTTGTATGAAAATGTGTTTTAAATTAAAACAGCGCCCATACAAATTTCAATCGATAACTTTACTTTTACGCCGCTGTCAAATGTTCCTGCTACGCCCACAGATCAGTTGATGTTTGTCTGGTCAAATGTGTGTTCGTGGTCAGAGTCACGTCACCCGTGTCCGTGGACTTGCTTGCAGGGCACTGGATAAACAGACCGTACGAAAGTGAAACGTAAGAAGTTCTCAGGTCTTCACTAGATTGTAGATGCCAGTTGGTGGGTGTAAAAAGTTAATTACGGAATTGTAGGCTTAAACATTATAACATATACCTAAGTTTGGTCAAAAATAGTTACGGATATCTTGGGCACATGATCTACTGCTTATGTCGAGACGTTATAAATGCAGGTTAATATTAAAATTACGAAAAAAGAAATATTACATCCCTTCTAGCCACAGCTTATAACTATGTAACTGCTTGTTATAACTGTCACCTGGCGACAGATTGAAGTTGAAGGAAAAATCCAAACGGTTAATACTAATAATCGTGAAACTCAAACATATATTTTTGATATTTTAATTGCTGTTTTTCTTACAGAACTTTACTCACAGAACTGTTGAAAGTATACATAAATCAGTCTTTAAATATTGCTTAGTATTAACGATTATATAATAACAAAAATTTACTTAGAATGATGATGTCAGCATTCAAGATAAGCAAAAATTAGGATAAGCAAATAACTCTACGCTATGATAAATCTTTCTTACTACTGGCATAGCTATAACTATGTTTGTAACATGACAATATAGTTATGTGTGAATAATTATAAATTAAAAACGTATAAAAACGCTGGCTTGAGATTCATGCAAATTGTTGCAACTACCAGCGATTTGCATATCATGTTACATGTGAGCAGACAATTAACATTTTACCTATATTCTTTGTATACTTTTTACTATTAAATAAAATGTTTCGTTCAAAATTATTTTTAACAAAAAGTGGAAGATTCACAGAATAGTTTGCTGTACCAAAGCTTATTATAGTTGGTGTAAAATGCGAACACGTTATTTATAACTGACCACTGAGGTTTTAAGACTGGTGACTCGACGGTACTATTCTCTTGGACGGTGCGGTTCTTTTAAAGCTAAAAAATGCCTTCATTGCTGGAGCTCCGGGTTCCTCTTAAATATGAGGCGCATTAGGCTAAAAACCAGCATGGAAAATGTTTTATTAGTAAGTGAGGATGTGCTACCTAACAAAGATGATTGCTCATCAAAAGTCACACACGTTTGCACCTTTTTTCTAGATTCTGCGATTCATTGTGAGTTGTGACTCCTCAAAAATTGGGTAAACATGAAAAATGCAAACTTCGGCTCTAGGCACTCATATTTATTTAAAGTCTCGCTCTACAGACAGCTGACTTGAAATATTTAAATCAGTGTGTGACCTATTTACGTTACCACGTGTTCCAAGAAATTGACAAACAAAAATAAGTCATTTATACTTGAAAATAGTCAAAATATCAACAAGTTAATTATTGTTAACGAAGTAATGAATTAGACGAACTGGTAGCAAAAAATAAATAAATGAAAACGAGAAAATTACGCAACAAACCACATCATGTGATCATGTACCTGGCCAATCAGAGCCCAGGATTGCAGACGCACCCACCATGCTCAACACAATGCAGCGCTTCACAATCTGACACTGTTTCTGTACTCGCGTCATTGTCAGCAATTAAAGCGCTTTTAGTGTAAGACAATGTAATTTATAAGTATAAGTTATTCGTGTGCTCGGAATTATACAAACTGAACTGATAAGTCATAAGGTAATTATTGGCGTTGCTGCATTTCTTTGGTTGTGTAATGAAAAATTATATAGAGACCATTTTACAGTCGTTGAGTCCACTGCGAAACAATTCCATCGTTTAAGATTTTATAAATTTCCGCAATCTACTAATGATTTCACGTTTATGCCTTAACGCCCTCATTAATTGGCAATGAACTAAAGTGGAGTCATTTAATTGGTAACATCTGACAATTCATCAAAATTCAACAACGTAACCTTGTATCGGCGGGCATAAAATAATATATTTTTTCGTTTTATTAGAACTGCACAATTGCTTAACTTTTTTCAATTACGATTACACATTTATTGTAATAATTACCTATAAGAGTAATTTTACGATTTGATTTCACTAATAAACCATTCTAAACATAATAAACAATTTCTAATCTAAAGAACTGAACGTTACAATGTTGCGTCAGTTAACCATCAACCATCACCATAAATTAATAACCACGTTGTGATTATAATAAAACATATTTATATATTTTATTATTCTTTTAACTGACTATAAAAATACAAAAAATAACTAAATAGAAAAATCACATATGTTTCAAGTCCGTATCGATTCATTCACTTTAATCGATGTTTTTAAGCAGATCACCTCACTATGAAGATAAAACTGACAGACGTCAAATGTTACCTATTAAAATGACTCCACTTTAAATGTTCTACTGAACGGCTGGTACTGCTGCTGATAATGAAATGTTCGAGTTTGTCGATTCAAGAACACATGGGCATGCACCGAATATCTTTGAGATCTCTCACTGTCTTCGTCGATTATACATTTTGATTGTAGTCCATCTCCTGCGCAGCGGTCTCTTTTCTCTCAAAACCGATCACGGAAATGATATTGCCGTCTCGTATATTCTGATGGTAAATGAGCATGAGATAATTTACTGTCTATAAAATGAGATATACAAGAAAGTGTAGGCCTAAATGAATATGCAATGTACAATTTTATTATTTGAATGAAAATGAGCAAAACTCGATTAACGTAATAGATTGAAACAGAAAATTAATTTAAGGAAAAAAATATAATATAACAAACACTATGTCTGCAACAGGGACTTTAAATTCTGCGTAGGTATCGCCAATTACTGTAGATAATCCTGCAATAGTCCCCCAAACCATTGACAGTAAACTCAATCGACAAAGTGTCATTAGTGTTATATATTATACAGTCAGTGATATCCGTCACACATGCACAGCTGTCAACGTCACTTTCTTCCGTCGATGTGTGCGTGCCAATACAATACACCGCGAAACAATTTTTTACACAGTTGATACAAGTCCGTCGCTGTGGACGGACGTGTAGCAGTTCTGTTGAGTTCCTCGTAACTTGTGCGCTAGTATCGTGTTGGATTAGTTCATACCTAACACACGGTGAGTATATTTTTTATCATTGATCTTCAACTGTACAAAAATATTCTTGGCAGAGCTTGCCGTTTTTACCCTTGAAATATGACGATTGTGTAGCGAATATTCGCTAATTGTAACGTTGTTCCCATTATTATGGGTAATATAGTCAGTTATTATTTGCGTTGATTTTTTTCAGTAGTCTTTGGATAAGTTGCTAGGTCAATTTATTCCGCGCGCATGGTCAATGCTATTGCAAAGCATGTTTCATAATGTCGATTACAAAGTGGCGGGTTTTAAGTGAATTTCTCGATTCGTTCAAGAACATGCTCTATAACAATCGTTTTTGCATCCAGTCTACTTCGATTTCCGTAGTCGGCTCAGGTAGAATGTGAACACGATCGGTCACCTTGACTTTTATTATGATGCTTCTATTCCAATTTCCAGTATAAAATGGTTGCAGGAAGATGTCGATTTTTTTATCAGGACTAGTTTGTTGAACTCTATTTAATGTTAAGAATTGTTATATCATAACTAAATTATTTTAGGATCTTTTGCGAACCTACTTCCTGAGTGGTATGTTTTAAATGTCCAAAGATAGAACGGTATTTATATTATGTTTACTTTGAAATGATTGCAAATGCTATTCAAGTGTTACGCAAAACAAAAAATAAGCTTCTAAATCTGCATAATATGTTACTTATTGCTCAGAAAAACGGCATTCTTAATAATATAAGAGCTATAATTAATAATAATACAAGAGAATATTGCTTTGGCCTGTAACCGCCAAAACGGCGGTATTTTTGTCTAAAACTCCTTTTTTTTTAATTGAAAATTTTACTGATTAGCAATTATAATCCCTGAAAATGATTAATTTGCCAATGTTTTAGTACTTTACATAGATACTGATGAGTCGGACATGTGTATTATGTGGAGTAGATGAAATAGAATTGATTACTTCTTTTATTAGCTGCACATTTTTTTCGAATGTAGAACGTTTTATACGTTCTCAACCTGTAATTACTTTGAAATGGAGAGGAGAGGGACGACTCCTAATTTTCTGTTCATATTGTGTAATTTGTTTTATGTCATGTGCACGGCCGTTTGCTTATTGGCAAAAGTCACAGTTGTATTTTGGGATAACTCGCGCTTCAAAAGTTTGAGAAATATCCATGCTTATGTCTAACAATTATAGCATGAAATAACGTGTGTTTTCTAGTATTATCAGTACATTATCAATCTTCGTTAAAAAAATGTTCACGTGGCTTTATTTTTCGTTCAACCTATAAAAATCTTTGATAACAGATGCCATGATCACTTGTTCAGTTCATTCAATATCTTTAATATTTTTAAGTGCAAATTAAAAAACAATGTGATTAAACATGATATAACGAGTTGCGCAGGTATATAATCGTATATGTCTAATCACATTATGCAAATCTGCTTTAGGTGCTGTAACTCTTTTATAAGTTTCGTTATTCGTTGTACCTTAAAGGTCATGAACTCGAAGTGCTCTCGACAGAAGGTTATAACACGGTATCTATAGCTCCCCACACCGATTTCGGTGACGGTGGCCTGTTTCATTGAAACCAGGCCAGCTACGCAGGAGTTATGTTATAGTGCCCAAGTGTGTGCGCAGTACACAAGAGCACTCTCTCCTCCTTTACTCTCGAAACCCAGTGGGACGGATAACCGACACGACTGGCGAGAGATCAGGCGCAGGTCCGACTTTTTACATGCCCATCCGACGCATGGATCATCTTTCTTGTCAGACAATCAGGTGATCAGCCTGAATTGTCCTACCCAAACTTGGAAACAATATTTTTTTGTTCCAATGCGGGAATCGAACCCACGACCTCCGAGTCGAGAGCCAAGCTCTAACCACTAGACCACGTAGGCTGTTTTTCAGGCACACACACACGGTATCTACCAAGAACTGTCTCTGTACAAATGAAGTAGTTCCTTATGTAATTACTAATACTAGAGCTCGTCCTGTGGCCGAAATTCGACCATAATTTGATGTTCATGTTTTAATTTTAAAGTTTCAACTATCTTAAGTATCTTTTGCCTCTTAGATACGCAATAAAAATATGTAAACGTTGTCATAAACAACGTATGTGAAAGAAAGATTGACGCTCATTGACAATTGTGTCAAACATACAATTATAATATAAGCAAACATGCTAGTGTGAGCGAGGTAGTGTGTGTTGTTGTTATTTTTATAAATTTAATGTATTTCTAAGCGTTAATTTTTAAAAATATTAGCTTTCGGCAGGCCTTCCTCCACTGAAACTTTAAATGTGCCAAATTTCACACTGATCCGTGTGCATATTTCTCGTAAAACCGTACTTGAAATGTTTGCTTCACGTATTGATATAATGATGATAGCTTTTTTTAGTATTAATAAGTAATTACCAAAGCAACGTGACAATAAATGACTATTTGACTGACTATTCATTTAGACTATATCGGACGACATAGAAAGTCATGTCCATAAAATATTTATGATCCAGGATCCTGAATGCTGTCAAATACACCTCGAATTGATACTTGATTAATGGCCGGTTTCAATAATCTATCTAGCAATAACTATTTGTTAAATACGTCGTCATTCAATTATTTGCCGGTTCTTTGCGATACAAATTTGTCGCTTCTAACAAATAGTTATTGGTAGATAGGTTATTGAAACGGGCCGTAAATAAGCAAACAATACGTCATACTTTATCAAATTTTCCGCCCAGACGTGTATAATCTTCAGCGACGTGGATGAGATTTCAACGTATTCTCTTGCATAGATCTTACATAGACACATAGACATTATCTTTTGCATAGACTTCTTTGATATAAGTAGTATAAGCTATCAGTATTGCGAAGTTTGATATAATATTTTCTCCGTCTGATTATACGATGTTTGGTGATAGTTTAAACTTGGCGTTGCATAAGTTTAAGCAATGAACGAGATTGCTTAACATTTTGGGTTCTCAATTTTCAGTTTTGACTTTCTCCTCAACTGGATCTATCCTATAATAAATCTTAATCTGAAATTCTTTAGTTTCCGAATATAATATTCTACCATTGAAATGTTATGATATATTAATAAATAATTTGTGAATTGTAGTTTTTAAACATTTGAATATTTAGATTGCATCAGCATATTTTACCATCATGTACTCTTATAAGATGAGAAACTGTCGTGAATATGACAGTTTTTCTTATATAGATCAAGATCATACCCGTACATATTGCTAGCGAATCGATTTAGTTTACATTTCAATTTACTACGTCCATCTACTGTAAATATTTACAGACACAGTATATTGTATGACACTACAAGTCTCATAGTATATTCAGATCAAGATAAACATATGTACAAACTTAATAACGGTTTGCAGGTACTGCTTAGCATAGAAACTAACAGAAAAATAAATTCAGATGATTCGTTGTTTTGATAAAAACATTTAATCAATCAAATTAAATCAGAAAAGTCAAAGAGATAAATAAACTTGAAATAGAAAAGTATTCGAACATAAAAATATAAAAAAAGAACATCTAATTGATAACGATTAAGTATTTTGATTACCTGATTTAGCAATGGTCGGTTTTTATCCCAATTTAGCCATCAGACTGGATATAAATAGACGGAACGAAAATGCGCGAGAGAATGTGTATGTGTGGGTAGACGATACAGGAAAATGTAATTCGCGTTGACGTTCTTAGATAGTCATACGAGTTCTCTTGTACGTCGCTAAAAATTAGCAAAGGAATATTGCTACATCATAGCTAATAATAATTTCTAAAGGATTATGGTACTATGATCGCTGAAGCGATAATAGCTATCACCCTTTTTCAGAATAGATTTTTGTTTGAAAGCTGACATTATCGAGTGTGTTCTTAGCTTTAATTCATCATCATCAGCTCGCTTACTGCTTGATAGATTATATGATGCTTGATAGATAATTCGTTCGTATGTTTTGATGGTTCTATTATATCACTTTTGACGTTACTAATGGCAATTGTATTGCAATCATTGTGTCGAATAAGGTCAAACTTGTAATTTATTATTTGTTTAACCTTTTTGACACTTAAGTCCAGCGGCCAAGACGTATAAAGATCGTCTCCAATGAGGAAATGCTCTTAGATAAACCCATTATTATTATTGTTTAATAATTAATTATAATTGTAACCTTTCTACTGATTTATTTCTTTGCGGGTCCCAAAAACTGCCAAAACAGCTTTAGCATATCCCTCAGGCATTTGGAGTAACCCAAGTGGCCCTGTGTTCGTCATTAGCCCATAATAATTCATATATTTTTAAGTTGGAACTTTGTAAGGTTCTTTTGATTCTTAGTAATTGAAGGGTACAGGGAAAGAAGGATCATAGTCAGAAGTGACTTGTTTTGAGAAAATTAATAAAACATTATTATCTTTATAGAATATGTAATTTATTAAAAAACATTCTATATCATGTCTTGGTACATGTATGCTAATATGTAGGTAATAAGATTATTACAGCAGATACCTTTTACTTGTACCTAAATTTAATTAATATAAAAAAAACGAGCGGACCCGACAGACGTTGTCCTGCCGGGCTGATTTGTAAATCTAAAGTCTAAACCATCCAGGGCGCCACTCAAACGCATTCAATAAAATTCATTCAAATCAGTGATACTTTTTTAAATGTAATTAAATGTGAATAAAATATTTATTTAGACCTTATTATAAATCATTCAAATAACTTGCTAATATATCTTCTTTTTTCTTCTTCAGGCTTACTTTTTTTTTTTTGGGAAATTGGGATGGGATTACTGTAAAGATTTTGTATGCCCTGAATATCGGGCATTGAGGCTTGATTACGCCTCACACAAATGTAAGAATCATATCTGCCACTATATTTATCAGATGTTATTAAAATTTGATTTCGTGCTTTATTTCTATTATTTTTTAACTACGTCACTTGAACCTGGTTTGGGTCTTTTTTAGGTTTGTTGGTGATGTGGCATTTAGTCATTTCACCCTCACTATCAGACATGCTTATCTACCTACGTATCACACGGTATCACAACAAAATTTAATCGCTTTGCTTCTGGCAGATCCAAAAACGCGGGGAATCGATGAATGACAATATGACATGCAATGACAGCTGTCAAAAAAATTGAAATAAAGATCCGAGTCCGTAGACAATGATCCCACGAGTCCCACGTGCACACTGATTGATTTTAACATTTTAAAGTTTCATAACCAAAAAGCTTTCCGTATTTTCTACTAGATGGCACTGTTAACTCAATAGCAGAAAAAATTTACATAAATTTGACATTAATAGATTGACAAACGTCAACATGTAACAAAATTGTATGTATCAAACGCACGGCAGTGTGTGTTAATAATCTGAGGTAGTGTGTCTTGTTGTTATTTTATGTAATTTTATAAGCATTATTTTAATAAATATTAGATTTCTGCACATCTTTCTCAACATAAACATTGACTTTGCTAAATATCATACTCCTCCGATCGCACAACTCTCGTAAAACTCTACTGAAAGTTTTGCTTCATATATTATTGTAGGCACCACTAAGATCATAATATCAAAGGGTTTTATTGATGGTTACTGCATGTTACTGCTGTCGGTCTGAGTCCTGACCCACAGGAGTTGCGGTGGGAATTTGTGGTGAGCGTTCGTAAAATAACACCTTTAGTTTTACGTGAGGAGTAAATATATAAAAGAAAGCAAAAGAACTCTGAGATGTGTGAACGTATGTGCAAAACCTATGGTTTTGTTTAAAACCTTTAAACTTTAATATGAGTTGTTCATTGTTGTACATAGAAGTTTGGTTTGAAACAAAATCCTGATATTGAACCTATCAGTGCAAACTATGTAAACATTGTTAGATAATAAAACATATTATCTGATCACTAGCATTAATTGCCCGCGGCTTCGCTCGAGTGAAATTAGGTTTTAAACTTTCACTTACTCTATTTTACCTGGATATTTACCTATTTTATTTGAACAAATCTAGGAATTAGGCATAAACCGCGGTCTTCCTACTCGTGTAATACGAAATGGTCTGCTTAAGACTTAGGATTGAACTTTCTGTCGATAGGCCGGCTCTATCATATGAATCATATGAAGGGCACCTTCAGATGGTCACGTACAGGGTCACGGGTGAGTCGATGACCTGCTGCAGCGCCGAATTCGATTTTACAACACTAGTAATAGTCAACTAGTAACTAGTAATAGCGTGTGACTTTGCTCCTAATGTTATTCGTTGAGCATATTATCACTATCATTATTTTTGCGGGAACGAAGTCGCGGGCAGCATCGATATCTAATGAAAAAGTCTTCTGTTCTACTGGATGATAAAGACTTTCCTTGGGAGTTTTGGGTTGGGTTGATTCGAACGGGATAAACGTTAAAATAAGCGAAAGCTCTACATAATACATCCGATTTTGTTAAAAAATTTGCAAACTTTTATACCACTGAACAAAATTAGCAATATTAAATCTAATAGGCCTCTTTAAATATTTATTAGATTAATATAAAACTGGTATTGAGTGTTCTATTCGAGATTTTTCACACGGCAACTATTGGCTAAGCAGTTCCGGGTTCTGCTTTGGATAAAAGGTTACAGACGTAGTAACGAATAAGTTGTTATACCGGAATCCGGACGATTAAGAATTTTTTAAACGTATATAAAATATAAAAATAATTATAACTTGATAGGCATATTAAGCGCAGACTACCTCAATAGGTATCATTAAAGACAAAATAGCAATTTGTGAGAAGCTTCATCAATGAACAAACCTAATATTTTCTATATGTAAGCTTAATCGTTCAACAAAGCTAAAAATTTCTATTGCTTACGCAATAATTAAGGCATAAAACATTTATCGTACCCAAGTCGTAGACAAAATAGTGTCAGTCAGTGGCGCAATGGTGATGAAAAGCGCCGAGGTTTACCGACTAAAACCCCTCCATGCCTCCTGCGCCTGTGCGGGGTCATGGGAACTGCGTGATACTACTACCACGACCCCGCAGCGCAGGCTGTATAACCCTGCAAATATTCCTTTTTGTCATTTGTAATATGCTAAAGTTACCAACTGATTATGTTTTGCCTATTATACGCGAACAAAGAAATATTTTCTTTCTTTTATCTAATACAAATATTTCTTATTTATATTTGGCTTATCACGCACAAATCGAGCGTTGTTCACGCCACAAAAAGTATACCGAGGTGTATTTGATTAAAGAGGTAAATGACTTCTTATTAATCTTAAATCGTAGAAAGGGTAATTAATATTCTCTTCTATCAATGTATTCCTTTAACTAATATTATGTTGGACGTTTAAATGTTCTAATTAGGTCTGTCATGAATTGCTGATCTACCCAAATTGTTTTACCTATCCCTTTCTTTGATCCCGTCAAAATATAGTCGAAAATTATGTAAAATTGCGAATAAATAAAGATATGAGGTGTAGAAACTAACGATTTTCCTTAATTTATTTGAGGAAAGTATAAAAACAAAATGTAACCTTGCTCTTGGACTATCACGTGGAAATTTACAAGGTGTTAACCTATAAAAAGCGACCACAGAGCGGATATGTAAATGTATGTACACTAACGAAGAAAGTATTACATTTTATATGACGCTCTAGCTAAAAACTATTTGTTAAAGAAATGGAAGTTATACGGACTTAAAAATGTACTTATGTACATTTCTATTTTCTATGTTAATAGATGTTGGCCGCGACTTACGCGCTAACAGAAATCGCGCGGGAACCGTACATTTTGCCGCAATAAAAAGTAGCCTTCCCGGTGGTCTACTCTATAGCTGTGCCAAATTTCATCTTTCCAGTAGTTTCTGAGCCTATTCGATGCAAACAAACCAACGAACCTTTCCTCTTTATTATATTATTATAGATTAGTTGAATTAGTTTTAGCAACGTCTAGGCGACAGTGGCTCGGTTATCAAACCTTATAGTATCTGATTCAATGATAAAACAAATAAACCATCAAAGTGTGCGATGCTTTGTGTCGTTGAGCTCTTCCATTGTATTCGTTGCTAGGAGGATCGAGGTCTTTGCTATTATATTTACACTTATGGGAGATATGGCTTCTAGATTAGAAAAAGCAGGTAAAATTAGATACCACCATCTGCAGATCACAATCACCATCTACACAATCATTAAGATTATTATCATATTTAAGAGAACTATATAAAAACTAGTAATTTTTAAACTAAACTGGTCATTTTCTTAATAAAAATTATCTTAAAAAACAAGGGCTTGATCTTGCAAATTGCAATGCAAACAAAGTTTGCAGAAGTAACGCATTTATCTTAATGATGAATATACCTACTTTGTTTTTTTTAATTTTTTTTTATTATACAGCTTTTTTTACATTAAGTATTTTATATTTTAGTTATTTATGAATATTATTAAATATACAATGTAATAAATTAACTTTTTTTCTCACACACAGACACCCACTTTCCCCACACACACACATAATTTGACAAACTGGAACTGTTTCTAATCATAAATCAGTGTAAGTAGTGTGCAAGACCTCCACGTCCAGTCATTATTTGGCTGAAGGTGTTGTCTTTTTTTATCTTTTTTAGACTTATATGTGCCACATGTCTCCAGTTAGACTTTGACTTAAAGAGTGGCAGCTATATTCTAGCTGCCACTACACTTTAAGTATGTTCTGTGGTATTTCATATTTGGCAGATGTGACCGGAATTACGCGGTATTCTGGTATCGTCTGTTTGTTTGTCGCGGATTTTGCGATATAGTGGACTCTTTTGTTCCCTGCTAGTCCTATATGTGCCCTTATCCAATGAAAGACAGCATTTTTGCCTTGTATTGTTATCAACTCTACCCACTTCTGAAAGAAGCGTCAGAACTCGGAAATTTTGCAAATGTATGCATTTTTTGTGGCAACAAAATAAGTAATTCGCATCGTTTACGTTCTATCTTTGACGTCAGATATTATTTGTGTTACTAGGATACCATTAATTATTCAACATTTGACTACAGACACAAGTTTGCAATAATATAGATCGCAACGCATGTGTTAAAATTGTATGTTGTATCCCAAAACGAATTCAGTTTAGAATTATCCACAATGTAGTTTTGTTACATTACTAATCTAATATTGTTGTAAAAGTGGCTTTAATAATCTGGTTAAGCCAATAATTGACGTATGACACTGTCAGCAGATACTTGTTTATAATTGCTAATGTATAAGGTTTGGTACAAGCAGAAAAATAATTGTCATACTCGAAAAAACGAAAAAACATTTTTTCCTTTATATTTTGCGGGGCGAGTTTGTGTTTTGCGGAGAGTCACCTATACATGAGATGATTTTTGTAGTTTGAGTATGATAATTATTTTTCTGCCTAAACGTCTTTACATAAGCAGTGGATCATGTGCCTGAAGTATCCGTAATCAATTTTTGGAGACCTTATATAACTGAAATACACGAAGTCATTGAGGTGCAGCTGGTGCCAGGTGACAGAGCCAAAAGATAAACCATTCAAATGATTACAGATGCCATTCACGTAGGGATCATTCCCACTGTAGTTGTGATGACTAAATAATTGATTATTGTTATTTAATTGCATATAATAAGCTATTAATGTCTAAAGCAAGTCAAATTGATCTTTAGGTATCATAGCATTGGTTGAAATACAAACAAGCTCTAAAGTCTTATCTTCATCATTATCTCTAGCAAAATGCGGCATAAAATCTATATTTGAACATCGATTTATCTACTTAGAGTAACAGCTCAATCTTATGGTTCTATATTTAGCGTCTAATCTAACAAATATTTAATCTTTTATCAGTTTTGTACTTTGGGGAAAGCGGAAGAATCATCTTACAATGCAACGTACAATCCATCCTAATCTAGTTAATGGGGTAATTGAATCTTATCATTTTTGATTTTCAGCATTGAATCTTGATTACCTACTATCTAATACCGTGGGAAAAATAGATTTTTTATCAACCTAACAATGAACAAGTCATCTGAAATATAATAACCACCTTATCTACTTTTCGTTGCTACACCTGATTCTTTTCGGTTTTCAACAAAAGCATATAAAATTTGGATAACATTAACGTAGAACTTCCTTTTAATTATTAAATTTATGCACAATATACCCATTTAAAATTTTACTGTGTGAAAATTCTTAACAATTATTGTAACTCAATTACATCCGCTTAGATTTACGTCGTTTTAATTTTAAATATCAAATAATTTTACACTTGCATTAAGTTTAATCATCAACAATGGACTTCGCTGATATGTATTTTTCCATTTCAATGGTAAGACTATTTCAATTCTCTGGCATCTTCCCAATGAACGAAAGCACGATTGACATACCAGAGATCATTCGATTGCTTGACGTCACGAGGGTGTGCCTGTCGTTGGATGAAAGCCCGTGACCAGCCCATACTGTTGTTGGTTAGCACGTGATTATTGACAACGTCAGAACAGTTAGTCCCTCATTATTCACTTACACATACCTACATCATTAACATCATCTGCAATTATTATCTTTATATGACAATTGATTTTTTCTTCAAGGCTATTCGTTATTATTATTAAGCCTCTTTATTCTGAATTGGTTATTATTGTGATGTTTGTGGGTTTTATAAGATATCTCTCAATTCAATGTGCCTTTTGGCAAAGTCCTCCTCTAGCTCCTTGCATTGGATTCTATCTCTGGCCACTCTCCTCCAGCGAGAACCTGCTGTGAATCTTAGCTCATCCTCACATCTTTTTGGCTGTTTTTCTCTACTACGTTTTCAATTCTTTGGATACCAGTTTTATCTCTTTATAATAAATAGATGTTTAAATATTTTTTTAACACATTTTTTAAGAAAACTTTCTATGAAATATGTTTATTCTGTTTTATCCCGAAGTCGGTTTAATGATGATACATCGAATGTTCATTCCACGTTGCAAGCTCTATTTAAACATTATTATGGGCTGACTTATTGGAAAATTGATTTTTGAATATAAGAAAATCTGTCTCACAACAATAGTTGGGGCAAATTGCCTTACAGACAATGTACTTGACTAGGTTTGGTTTTGCCAACCTTGAAGTGGTTAGACGTATCTTAAATGCCATTGGATTATATTATATTTTTGAACTTGTAGGAATGCCAAATGTTTCAGTCGTTAGTGATTTCAGGTAGGTACAGTCTAAAAAATTAAATTATATAATTTTATTGCGTTGCCTCTCTCGTAACTCGTCACTTTTGATGATGTTTTAATGCATAAACTTTTCTTTACTATCTTCTCTCTCGAATCTATGGTAGGTATTTATTTACAGTTAAACTGGTCACAATTTTTCGGAGGCCAATCCGTGACGTGGATGGAATTTTCTGAGACGAGTGTTGCGATTTGCGCTTCAGAATCGGCGAGGCAAGGTTGAGCAGAGGTAACCTGTAATCTTCCAATTGAGCCATCAATTGGATGACGGCGCGACGGAAGCTCACACTTTGCGGTTCCGTGTTCATTTTGTTACACCGCGTTTTCTAGATAAGGTTGACACTAACACATGTCATGAACACTAACATAATATACTCTGATCTATCTTATTAAAATGACATTTTTCTTCACTTCATCTCTCCTTCCTTCTTTGTTACTTAGTAGAGAGCGTTTTTTGCCTGTCATATTACTGTGGGTGTGATTAAAATTCTTAATTTTAATCTTTAATAAATATTTACGTGTTAATGAAGTAATGTTGTCTGTCATTGATCTAGACTGCACACTACTCTTTTGCCTAATATTGAAATAATCGCACATTAAAGATTTTTTAAGATTTAAATCGTTAATTATTTGTAATATGATTTGTTGAATGACAAAATTGGTCATTTAATATTCTGTAATTTAAGTTTCCGTTGGAATCTATATGATATTTGTGTGTTTATGAATAATACATAAGATCAAATTAACATTGTTTCTTGATCGCGAAATTATTCTTACTATTAAAGGTTTAATATCCTTCTTGTAATCAAAGTAGAAAATCTCTTGTGATTTCCAAGAGATTCTACTTTGGCTCCAAATGTATTTTCTGATCTTTTTGTCTTTACAGTCAAAGTGGCAACATGTTTCATGATCTCATGTAATTTTTCATCAGCTTCATACAATGTGTCTGTATTGTTATTTATGACGTAGCTGTCGTCCAGTCCACTAGCCGTTCTCGTTGTTGTCTCATAAACAAATGACCATAATTTTGGTGTCATTAGTACCAATCATTGGCTGGAGATGTCACTCGGTGATGTGAATGCTCGAACATCCTGTGTTTAGTGTACAGGTCTCTACGTAGAGAATTCGTTTTGTTCGTTTCGACTTGGGAGAAATTAATTAGTGTGGACTTTTTTATTCTTTTGATCGTGTAATATGAAGGGACTGACTGAGCCTATCGTATTGCCTAATGCCAGGCCTCCCTACGGTACCTGGTGACTTACTGGCTTTTTCTTCAGAACCCAAAACGGTTTAGAAAACGTTAAAACTATGCTAATGGCCAGTCTGCCAAGCCAGTTTTTATTATTTATTGTATTACGCCATCGTAATCCTGAATATTATTAGCAAAGTCCTCCTAAAACCTGGTAGCAAAAATATTCCAGAAAACACTGAAACAATAATTTATGTAGAGCTCCGTGGCCTAGTGGGTAGACCGTTTGATTCGCACTCGAGAGAGTGCAGATTCGATTCCCTGTTTGTGGCGTGATGATCAATGAGACTTTTTGCACACGTTTGGACCCAGACGTAATGACCAGTCATTCCTCTGGACCAGGCTGACCGTGTTGTGGGAATGCCGTACGTGCTTGGGCAATCATAGGACATTTAAAACCGACTGTCCCAGGCATTACAGGATTTCAAGAGTGAAATAGGATGATAACTATCTATAAATAATCGGAAATCGGAATCTAATTAGGCGATATGATTTATACAGTATTCTCGGAGAATACTGTATAAATCATCCAATAACGGATGATAAAGGCCTAGGTTTTATTGACATTGGAAATGTTTTTTCGTTCGCTCCAGTATAGAGGCCGATTTCACGAAAAAGTGTGATCCTCTTTTATCTCAGAGAGTTGTGAAGATATGATATTCAAAAAAGGCTCAAAATCCCGTATTCACGAGAGCTATAAGGTGCAAAAAGAATTATTCGAGAAAGTAAAAAACGAAAAAAGTTATGGCCGAAATAGTGAAAAAAAATCTATTTTGGTCCTCGATATTTTGGAAACGAAAAATGATATCAAACATTTGAGAAAATCTCCTCTGGACGGTTTAGTCAGCTACAATTTGAGTCTAAGACAAATGTTACGGGTTTGCCCTGTAGCCTATCCTTTTTGAATAAAAATATTAAATATCTTATACTTTAAACGAGACTATCTTGTATGTATATAATCAGAATCTCGATAACGGCTGCAAGTATTTACATGACATTTAGTACGCAGTGTGTTTTGGGTGAGAAAAATCGATCAAGAACTGTAAATGTAGTCCTAAAAGAAAGTTAGTAAACATTTATTTCACTTTTTTTTTTCATGAGTCAGACTCATGCTTGACCATTTTACTATATTTGTTGTATATTTTTGGAATGTTCTCTTCAAGCTCTTTATTTTGATACCCGTAGTACCCACGTGCAACGAGCAGATGAGGTAAAGTCGTGTTTAAAGTCATCATACATGTGGAGTCGCACAAAAGCTCGCTTTACCAATAAACATAAGAGTCCATTTGAGAGGTGAACTGTCTGATGAGAAGTTTAAGAATTGTTGCTTAAAATAGGGAATGGCGTTTTCCCTACAAATAATGGTAAAATTACTATTCCGCAAAGTTTGGCAACAGTGGTGACGTCACTTACAGTTGACTGTATGTCAATTGACTGACACAGTTTACCATAATGTCACCAATCTCATGACAAAGCCCATAGAAAGGTTATGTGAACGTGCCATTTTGACTCCTAAAAATGAAAATGCAACCACATTAAATGAACTTTTACTCGAGTCATTTGAAGTAGATGAAGTACAATATATTTTTTTCAGCCGTAGGACGTCCACTGCTGGACATAGGCCTCCCCCAAAGATTTCCACAACGAACGGTCCTGGGCCACCTGCAACCAACGGCGGCCCGCGACCTTCATAAGGTCATCGGTCCACCTAGAGGGAGGCCGTCCGCTGCGCTTTCCAGTTCGTGGTCTCCACTCTAGAACCTTTACTCCCCAGCGGTTATCAGTTCTACGAGTGATGTGGCCTGTCCATTGCCACTTCAACTTGCTGATTCTGCGAGCTATGTCGGTTACTCCAGTTCGTCTGCGAATCTCCTCGTTGCGGATTCTGTCACGCAGAGAAACCCCGAGCATAGCTCTCTCCATCGCTCTTTGAGTGACTTTGAGCTTATTTAAGAGGCCAACAGTGAGAGACCACGTTTCACATCCATAAGACATCACTGGCAGCACGCACTGTTCAAAGACCTTTGGCACTGAGGTATTTCGGACTCGAAGACGCTGCGTAGTTTCCCGAACACTGCCCATCCGAGTTGGATTCGTCGTTGGACCTCACTATCGAAGTTGGACTTGCCTAATCGGACTGTCTGCCCCAGGTAGACGTATTCGTCAACAACTTCGATTTTAGAGTTCCTAACAAATACTGAAGCGGGTACAACATGGGCATTAGACATAATTTTCGTCTTGTCCATGTTCATTTTTAGACCCACTCGTTGGGAAGCTCTATCGAGGTCACCGAGCATGGCGCTAAGGTCAATGTAAGTCAGTGGATTCAGTACTACAAACTGATGGTGCAGCAAACTATCCTGTGGAGTTCCTTAATTCTCTAAATCCAACAGGTCTACCAACACATAATCTCCGTTTGAATATTGGAGCACCAGTTATGTTATTAAGAAATATTAAGCCTCCAATATTGTGCAATGGCACCAGACTCCAGATAAAAGTTCATAATTCATTTATTGCCAGAATAAAGTTACAATAATATGGTCTTATTCGATAAATATAATTTGATCTTTCATACTACCACTTGACGGTGTGCAACATAACATTTAATCTTATTAGAATGAATGTATTACATTATAATTGACAATTATTTATAAGAGTATTATTTTAAACATTCGCAAAATATATTTAATATTATATACGTCAATTGAAACACTAATATTTTACAGATATACTAATAATAATAATAGTTATATAATAAGATTTTACAGTAAATGATCCAGATATCATTTTATAATATTTCCATTAAACCTTTCCTAAATAAACAATTGTTTTAATTAAATTTTACGTCAAGTCAAATTATTTCAGTGCATATGAATATTGTATCATAGGTATATGTAATTAATACTAATAAGTAAATTTACGACTGTAATAATTCTTTTACACTATAGTAACTCTTGTTTGCTAGCATTTTTTAGCTATCTTATATATCGATTAAATGCATATACATTGTATGTGTGTCGGAACCTTATTGTATATTTTTACACATACAATAAGTACTTTTAAGGAAAACGGATGTCTTGGGTGTTTATCAATAATCAATATCTTATGATTCCGATAATATTTCGTGGAATACTTATTTATTAATTGCGTAAAAGAATCCCTATTCTTGATGATGATTCTCCATCGCAACGTTGTCGCAGCTACTGTACTCACTAGATGTGCTCACGGGGAAACTATTCATAGGTACCTAAAATACCATTAATTCCATCAGAGTATTCATTTGTATTTAAAACAGCAGCAGCAACAACAGCAGAATCCCCTAAAAGTATGCGAAGCATCGCATGACTATCAATAAATCTCAGGGGCAGTCATTGAAAGTGGCTGGGATAAACCTAAGAGAGAACTATTTCTCAAGTTCGGCTAGCAGTCTGGTGATCCTTGCTCCGCACGGCAATACAGTTAATGTTACAATTCAATTTATTTTTAGCATAATTAGTCACTTTCTAAAAATAATAGAAAATTAGTCACCTCAACATCTACGCGTACGAAGTCACGGCCAAAAGCTAGTCTAAGAATAAAATAATTATCATTTAATTATTTTAACCTTTACGTATTATCCCGACTTTCTCGTCGCTCGGCGACAATATTTTTTCGAATTCCGTAGATTCATTTCCAATGTGCTCGATAGTCGTGTGAGGCAATAAATCTGAGACTTTTTTATTATAAGTAACTGAATGTACTGAAATTATTTCACTAAGGTGGACATTGTCAACGACATCTGCGTAGGTCGGATGATGTGATGACGGTTCTATAAATATTTGCAAATTAACTGCTCAATAAAACTGACTAATTCGTTAACATCGATCACTAGCTTCCGAATTATCCTCCTATTATATGGAGTATAATATATAACTACGTTATAATTATATCATTACCCACCAGCGGCGAAGCCCATAGGAAGGGAACTGATTTTGGCAGTCTATGTATGTATGTTTGTTCCACCGTAGCGCCTAAACCCCTGATCCTATTTTAATGAATGAGGGACCGCCACGCCCGTTAAAGAAAAAGTGTGTGTGTCAGCTCCGATGCACGACTGGAGTTTACTCTCAAAAGTAAAATTTCGTGTGCAATGCAAAGCGACCGACGCATCTTCGGCTAACTTCGTGTGTCACCGTACCGTGTGACCGTGTGAGATCGTGAATTCGATATTACTGCCATAGATTTTCGTACCCCGGGCTTACATATGAAAATCGTTTCATAAGGAGTAAACTCCAAAAATCAGCTTTATATTGTACATATACTCAGTAGGTGTAATATAAAGCTGATACATACTATATACTGGGTGTCCCAAAAATACCGTCTCATAGTGACATGGGAGATAGATTAGCCTTATATCTCTCGGATAAAATAAAAATGACCTTAGTAAAAGTTGCTTAGTTTTCGAGATATTTGGATTTTTTTGGTTTTATTCAAAATCTCCATTTTTAGTTAGTTTTTATTTCCGCATTAGTACAAATTCCTTTAATTTATTCATTTTAATTTTTTTTAAGTATCTCGAATAGTTGTTTGATGCATACAAAATAAACTTTTGTCAAATAGTAGTGTATTTTTTAAGAAAAAAATATTTTTGTGTTGCGTTTTAGCTCTCCCAAAATTTCGACCCAAATTTTGACAATCTGCCGTAGAAAAAAAATGTACTAAAGTAATCTGGCAAATTATTTTAAAAATTACTCAATTTATTGCAGATTTAGAAATGGTATAACACTTACATGAAAAATTTACAGAAACTTAGAAATTGCCATTTTTATCATTAAAGTCTGATTCAAGCCAGACTCTTATGTAGTAAAGAAGATGAAAAAGTACCAGGAATGTTCATCGCAATCTTATTATCTATCGACCTTTATTATCTCTTGTATCTGTAGACTTGTAAAACTGAATGTACTATTGCAACCCTAATTTGTTTTTTCGTTCTTTCCTTCGCTGTTATGGGGCACTGTGATAATAAATAAAATTAGAAAAAAACTTTAGAACTTAGATTTATTACAGTAAATGCTCGAACTGTCGACCTCCAACACGAATGCACAATCGACATCTTCTGATAAAATTATTCTTTAATCTTCTCAAACTTATCTGAGATATTTCTTGAGCCGCTGCGGTGACTCTGTCGCGTAGTTCCCTTTCGTTGCGTATTGGTTTACCATAAACTTTGTCTTTAAGACATCCCCAATAAAAAAAATCCAGGGGATTAAGATCAGGGGATCGTGGTGGCCATAAGATTGGCCCCAGTCGCCCAATCCACCTTCCCGGGAACCTGCGGTCCAGGTGTGCTCGAACGTCTCGAGCGTAATGTGCTGGGCAGCCGTCGTTTTGAAACCACATCGTTCGTAATGATTCCAGTGGCACATCCCCGAGGAGCGTTGGCAATTGGTTTTCTAAAAATTCCAAATAGGTGTGACCATTTAATATTGGAGGCAGCTCCACTGGTCCTACTATTGTACCGTTGTAGATTCCGGTCCATAAATTTATTTTAAACATGTGTTGCGACCGATCTTCTCTATTCTCGTGTGGGTTTTCTAGCTGCCAGCTATGAATATTATGAAGGTTTAAATAACCATCTCTTCTACATTGCGACTCGTCACTCCACAGTACTTTATGAAAAAAGTCGGAATCTTCCCTATTTTTTTCCAACATTCGTTGACAAAATTGTACCCGTCTGGCATAGTCACTCGTAAGGAGAGTTTGCACTCTTTGTATGTGGTACGGATGATACCTGTTCCTTTTTAAAACGCGATGAGCAGATGATTTCGGTATTCCAGTCCGACTTTGAATCAAACGAACCGAAGTTGACGGATCTTCGGTAACTTGCTGTAACACGACATCTTCGTCGGTTGTTTGCGGTCTCCCTTCACCACCTCGAGTTCCTGGGACTCTACCCTCTCTGTAGGCAGAATCCAATCGTTCAATCACATGATACGATGGCGGTGTACGGTTTGGATAACGTTCCGCGTACAATCTTGCAGCTAATCTTGAATTTAAAGTTACTACGCCTCGATTAGAAACACGCCTGGTTTCCCCATAAATTAAGTACATGTCGGCGTACTCACGATGAGTAAATTGAGTAGCAGCACCTCGTGGATTTTCCATTCTTAGCACAGTAAAACCAGCCAGCTGTCTGTAAGAGCGCAAACCGTCGTTGTTGTCACCAAATCAGTTCAACAATAGTCCAAATCGAAAGCAAATCAGAGTCCAAAAATAACGCCTAGTAATAAAAAAAATGAGAGAAACGAGAGCAGTACAAAATAGCACGTGTATCGCACAAAACGGAAGAGAACGTACTAAAGTCCACGAGATCGTTCGTGGAACACGGTGTTGTAAAATGTGGGAAGAGAGTAGCGCATATTGCGCGCTCCCTTGCACTTATTAGGCCTTTAACAAACATTACCGTTGATCATTGACAGCTATCTCACTCAGTTTTTAACCTAAGAACAGGATCACAAACGCCGAACACAAAGGACAACATGTGGCCTTTTCATTGTGTTTGAATATTGAATATTCACTTCATAGTTGAGTCCGGCTTGAATTAGACTTTAATGATAAAAATGGCAATTTCTAAGTTTCTGTAAATTTTTCATGTAAGTGTTATACCATTTCTAAATCTGCAATAAATTGAGTAATTTTTAAAATAATTTGCCAGATTACTTTAGTACATTTTTTTTCTACGGCAGATTGTCAAAATTTGGGTCGAAATTTTGGGAGAGCTAAAACGCAACACAAAAATATTTTTTTCTTAAAAAATACACTACTATTTGACAAAAGTTTATTTTGTATGCATCAAACAACTATTCGAGATACTTAAAAAAAATTAAAATGAATAAATTAAAGGAATTTGTACTAATGCGGAAATAAAAACTAACTAAAAATGGAGATTTTGAATAAAACCAAAAAAATCCAAATATCTCGAAAACTAAGCAACTTTTACTAAGGTCATTTTTATTTTATCCGAGAGATATAAGGCTAATCTATCTCCCATGTCACTATGAGACGGTATTTTTGGGACACCCAGTATTATTATCAGTATACTATACGTCGATAGAAAAAACTATAACCTTTTCTCGTCTAAGCCTGCACTTTGTATGATGTGTGTAAGCTTGCATTTCACGAATGTGACAGGCAAGTAGGTTACTTGATAGTGCAAACAGCATTAGTCATAATAATAATGTTTACTCCACTGAAATTTGAACCCACGACATGATACTTGCCATTGTCTCTTACTTTTACCACTGAGTAGAATATTTATTTATACTTACGTACAGAGAAACGGATTTCATTGATCGATCCAAATCGATCTAAAGTTGAAAATTTTGACGTCCCCTTCAACGGCTCATAAGTTTTCCGCACAATCGTGGACACATCGTATCTTAAGTAGTGCAATCAAATCGAAGGCTAACCATGTAGCTGTTTATCTGTTCCTCTTTCTTAAATATGCTTTATGATATAATTTTAATATCTTTAATCGGTGCTTTACGAAAGACTAACGCCCGAAATTAATAACGCATCTAAATTCTTAGATTCTCAAACAAAAATTAACGTAAATAGACGTTAAGTTGAATCCCAGGATCGTTGAAATGTATTGAAATCTTGATCTCAGATAGCTAAAATGAGATTTAGATTGATTATTGTTTTCGGCCGTAAATGTGGTGTAGTTAAGTACCATAGGCATACCATAGTGGTATAAGATTTTATAGTTCTTAATATCGTGATTTATAATTAAGCAATTTCTTAAACGAAAGCTTATGTAGAGGCATTTTAGAATAGTTATACGTATATTAGTTAGGTTGATGCAAATATTACCTTATTGTCCCTCACCACCTGAAAATAAAAATTTAATTGAATGGGTATTTTTTCGCGGGATATTTGCCAGTTATCATATTAATTAAATTGTATGCTATGGATTTCCGCAAAGTAATGCCTGATTCAATTAATTATTCATTTAGGGCTGATTTTTCAATCGTCAGTTATCTTTTACCTGAGGAATAAATAAATATATGACTGACACATTTTGTATGAAAAATCTGTTTTTAAACAATTAAAAAAATCAGCCCTAAATCATCATTTGTTTCATTTGGCTTTATTTGTTTTTACAATATTTATTTTAGTTTTATGTACCTATTAATGTTGTATCTCGTTATAGTAATTATATTTTTATTCTCTGTTATTATATTAAGTTTGTACTAATCTACCATTGATCCTACAGACAAACTGGAGAACAGTTTTATAGGGCTATCTATATACTTAACAGAAACTATGTATTAGTTTCCGTAAAGTTTTCTGAAATAATAAATAATTTAAAAAAAATGGTTTGGCAATATTGCATCTTTTAAATTATGAATTGGCCGTGATTAATGGGCGTATGATGGACGAGTCCCGTCACCCGTGCTATGAGACCCCGCTCTACATTCCCATGCAAATTACAATAGCTTACTGTGATAAACAATAATATGGACGTCGATTTGCGTAAAAATAGATACTAGGATTTTTTTTTCTAGAAAAAAAATATCTGCTCTGACTAGGTTTTAAGATCTGACCTAAACACCTATCTACTCTTTAACTATAAATAATTCTAACTTAACACTTAACAAAGTACTTGATCAATGAACACAATAATAAATACTAGTTATCCTACTACACACACCGGCATATTTAGCGGAACACAAAAAAAGGTCCATAATTTAAAAAATATGGTTTTATTTTAAAATCTACTTACTACATACACTTCTTTTGTAAGTGTTTCTTTTGTGTGTTGTCTTCTTTAAAGTTTCATTTGTTTTACTTAAAATGAGATCACATTGAGAACATATTTTGCGAGTGAAGGCTATTTGTGAAAAATGGTACATTTTTGAACTTTTCATTTAACCGAGAAAAGTGAAAGTTAATATTAAAATAACAATTAAAAATTAGAAAAATGGTGATTAATATCGCGTATTTCCTCCACGTGCTCTTATTAAAGTTTCTACCCGTCTAGGCATACTGAGAATGATGTTATCGATGGTCTCCTGGGATAGTCTCCGCCATTCTTCAACTACGGCGATTCGCAGTTCACCCACGTTGGCAGGAGCTGGAATTCTGGACTTAACTTTTCTTTTCAGCAAGTCCCAAACGTGCTCTATTGGGTTCATATCCGGTGATCTCGCCGGAAACTCCATAACAGTGATATTCATATCATTAAGATAAGCTTGAGTTACCCGAGCGGTATGCGGCCGAGCATTATCCTGCATAAAAACAAAATCGTCACCGATATATGGGGCAAACGGTGCGACATTTTCTTGTAAAACTTCTCTGATATAGCGGTCTGCAGTCAGACTCCCTCTGTCAATCACTACCAAGTCTGTGCGAGCTCCCAAACAAATGCCCGCCCAAACCATTATTGATACACCACCGTATGCAACTGTAGTTTCAAAATTTGTCTGAATGTATCGTTCTCCTTTAAATGACGTATAAACCAGCCAGCAACCTTATATGATACTGATATCAAACCTTTATTTTATGTTCCGCTAAATATGCCGGTGTGTATAGTATTATAAATGTGAAAGTTTGTGAAGATGTATGGATGTTTGTTACTCTTGCACGCAAAACTACTGACCGGATTTTGATTAATTTTGTCAATGTAGTAGTTTGAGCTCTGGATTAACACATATGCTATTTTTTATCCCGAAAAAAAGCACTGTTCCCGTGGGCTACTATTAGTACTCCTACTACTACGTATTTACTTACTAAAGCTAGTTATTAATAAGAAAATAAAAACAGTTTGGTAGTGCAAGTGATGTTTTGGCTTTCTTTCTTGCAAAATTGTACTCCAGTTAATTTCAAAATCGCTTACACTATCAGGTAACGCCTCACGTGTTTCTATTTAAAGAGTAACAAACAAATTGTAATTTGTAATTAATATTTATCAGAGTACCTTTTTAGTACTTACTTTACGCTCTGAAATTTGTATATAAATTAACTATTATGCAATAATAATAAAGCAAGAGACATCCGGTTGGTTTTTATATGTTCGCAAAAGTTGGCAAAAAAATAGCCGTCTGTTGTGCAGTGTGTGGTCTAGCGTTGTCCTGAAGCAGCAGTGGCCTAGAGCGAATGACCAACCTCGGTTGTTTAGCAGCTAGCTTTTCCATCATGATTTGCAGTTGCTGGAAATAGACATCTGCCGTAATCGTCTGGCCAGATTTAAGAAAGCTGTAGTGATCGACACCGGCACTAGTCCACCAAACGCTCACAAGTAACTTTTTTTGAGTCAATTCTCGCTTGGGGCAGGCTTTGGCTGGTTCGCCAGGGTTCAGCCATTGCTATAAGCATTTCCGATTATCGTCCAGGATCCACTTTTCATCACAGGTAACGATTCTATTTAAAATACCTTCATTATTGTGCCGGTTGAGTTATGTAACGCAGCAGTCGACGCGCGTTTGTCGGTTTGCTGCACTCAATTCATGAGGTACCCACCTTTCAAGCTTTTTTACCTTCTCAATTTGCTTCAAGTGGATTAAAACAGTTTTGTCACTAACACCGCAGCCTGCAGCTAACTCGGACGTGGTTTGCGATGGATCCACTTCCACAATAGCCTTCAATTCTTTATTATCAACTTTGGTCTCCGGCCGTCCACGGGGCTTGTTCTGCAGGTCGAAATTTCCAGAACGAAAACGTTGGAACCAAAAACGCACTGTGTTTTCTTTTGCGACACCGCCGCATTACACATCATTAATACTTCAAGCCTTTTCTGCAGCACTGGTGCCACGGTGGAACTCGTACTCGAAAATAATACGATATTTCAAGTTTTCCATTTTGTAAACAGAGTGACGCAAAGATAAAACCAAAAGAGGAAAAAACAAATTAATTACGGTTTTCGAAACACAAATTCATGAGTAAATAGCGGTATAAATTTGAAATATTAATTCCTAACCAAAGATGATATATTTGTGATCAAAGTGGCCAGCATGACAAAACGCCAATTTCATATGTAAGGACCTATTACACTGGCGGACACATAAACTGCATCATAGTGCAAGATAACTTTCAATGAAATATAATTTGTGAAAGTGCAAACTATTTTGATTTATTTCAATGATAATGCTAAGACTGGTTCTTAATCTGATAAAAAGTATTGCTCAACTTGTCTCGCTGCGTGCGGACGAGCATTATCCTGCATCAGAATGAAGTTTTCGCCTATAAATCCGCTAAAAGGCACGACATGAGTGTCCAATATCTCCGTTATATAGCGATGTGATGTTAAACTACGGTTATCACGGCCATGTGTGTCTTCGTCAATAAACACAAGTTCAGTTCGAGCATCTATCGATATGCCGCCCCACACCATACAGAACCGCCTCCAAATGGTACTCTCTCTTCAATGCAATTTTGAGCACATGGCTCTCCTCATCTACGGTAGACTAGTCTGCTACCATCGGTATCTTAGTCGAGCTTGCCTGTGAGCTGCACACAATTTTGATCCATTTGCGGGTCTGAAAGGTGTGATATCACGCTCTTTTAGCCTTCTTCTTATGGTTTGTGCACTAACTGCTACGTCACGTACCTGGTGGAGCTCATTTTTAATGCTTATAGACGTTAAAACCGATTTCGCAAGGAAGTTATCACAATAAACCTGTCGTCACGAGACGTTGTCACCCGAGTTCTGCCGGTTCCACGTCTTCTTTTGAATAAACCTTCTGTAAACTCGGGAAACCGTAGACGGGTTTACATTTAAATCTGCAGCAATTGTTCGTTGGTCTAGGCCTTGCTGCACTAGAGCAACAATTTGTGCGGCTTTTTCGGATGATACGACCATGTTCGTGAGAGAAAAACGTGATTAAAATGAAAACAAACTAGCAATTAAACAATTAGTAACGATAATTCAACATGTAACAAAAAAAAAAAAATAACCATCAATCACAACATTATCGTAACGAGTTAATCTTTAATAAATTAACGAGATTTCTTTTATAGAATATTTTCTTTCTTTTGTGACAGTACCATATTTAAATTTGATTTTTTTTTGTGTTTATAAACCAGCCTTTATTTTCCAATACCAATTTAATGTAAAAAGTTTGCATATTTCGAAATAAAATTTGATTAAATGTGTTCTTCCACTATGATGCAGTTTATGTGTCCGCCAGTGTATTTTGTACAGAACATATTTGTTCTACTATTAGTACTGAATAGGGATGATGACTACATCTAAACTATTTGATTTCATTTATATACTCAGATGTACTGAGGCATTACTACTTGGAAAATGTAAAAAAATATATTTTATGTGTAGTTTAGTAATTAGATGCATCTAAACTGTACAAAAAAGTTATTTTTTTTGCTTAATTAGTAAACAAAACCTACATCATTAGTTTACTTACATCATATACAAAAACATTTACTAACGTAAGTATGAACTTTAACGCACAAATATCCGAGATACTAAGGCGGGTCAATAAGTCCGTGACTTTTTGAATTTATAACCTCCTTACTGAAAAAGCAACACTACTCCTGTCAACAGGCATCTGTCAGTTGACTCCTATCAAAATTTGAACTTGCTGCGTCAGTTAGTTTGTGTTTTACAGCTATCTTTATCAGACTATCCAGTAACTTAAGGAAACAATGGAAAAAAGTGAATTTCGTGTGCTTATTAAGCATTCTTTTTTGCGAAAAAAAACCATTACCGAGACCAAGGCTAAGCTTGATAAATACTATGGGGACTCTGCACCATCGATTTCAATGGTAAAAAAGTGGTTTACTGAATTTCGTTGTGGCCGTACAAGCACTGAAGATGCCGAACGTCCTGGACGCCCAGTTGAGGTCTCTACACCCTAAACAATCGAAAAAATTCACGATATGGTGTTGGCCGACCGAATATTGAAAGTGCAAGAGATTGTGGAAGCCATAGGCATCTCGCATGGCTCAGTGGTTTCAATTTTGAATGATCACTTGGGCATGAGAAAGCTTTCCGCAAGATGGGTGCCGCGTTTGCTCACAGTCGACCACAAACGCAATCGTGTAACAACTTCACAGGAAGGTTTGGCGTTGTTTAATCACAATATGGAGGAGTTTTTTAACCGTGGACGAAACATGGATCCATCACAATACACCAGAGACCAAACAACAGTCAAAACAGTGTGTTTCTAAGGGTGAATCGGCGCCAAAGAAGGCCAAGGTGGGTTTGTCAGCCAATAAAGTTATGGCGACTGTTTTTTGGGATGCACGTGGGATAATCCACATTGACTATCTTCAAAAGGGAAGAACAATTAATGGGGAATATTATGCCAACTTATTGGACCGCTTCAATGAGGATTTGAAAAAAAACCGACCTCATTTGGCCAAGAAAAAAGTTCTTTTTCACTAAGACAATGCAAGGGTGCACACATGTGCAGTTGCCATGGCAAAAATCCATGAATTGGGCTATGAATTGCTCCCACATCTACCCTATTCTCAACATTTGGCTCCGAGTGACTACTTCTTGTTCCCAAACCTGAAAAAATGGCTCCGTGGAAAAAGATTTGACTCCAATGATGAAGTCATCTCGCAAACAAAGGCCTATTTTGAGGACCTCGACAAATCATATTTTTTGGAAGGGATAAAAAAATTGGAGAAGCGTTGGACAAAGTGTATAGAGCTCAAGGGGGACTACGTTGAAAAATAAAATGATTTATTTATCAAAAAATCTGTGTTTTATTCCAAAAGTCACGGACTTATTGACCCGCCCTCGTATTTACAAATATGTTCCTGCGGCCGTATACTATGCACTTTAACCTAGGCTAGATACGATAGCGTCACAGCTAGGTACGACTTTAGTATGTAGCGTTTTCACGAGACTTGCAAAATTTTGTATACAAATGCTGTACCTTAGAAAATATTGACTTTTGATATACTGTTTCTTCTGAGAACTTACTCATATTTATTTTTATTTTTGGAGTTTACTCCTTAAGAATCGATTTTCATATAAGGCCCCCGGTATGAAAAAAATATGAGGAGTAAATCTACTGAACGAATGACCTCGTTACGTTTTCGTGCGCAACCTATTCTGCGCACCTTTCACTTTTTTTCACATGGCGCGAATTTTTGAACTCAAATCGATCGCTAGTCGCTTTGCATTGCACACAAAATTTTACTTTTTAGAGTAAACTCCAGTCGTGCGTCGGAGCTGACACACACTTTTTTTTATTTCTCTATTCATTTATGCAATAAAAAAATAGTCATCTAACCTATTGTATGAGATGGTATTCGAGTGCCGCTGCACTGTCTATATTAGACGCTCCCTTTCAAAGTCTACCTGTAAAACTATCGATCATAAGTTAATTTCAAGAATCCGGAAGGCCGTAGAAGATTCTAAGCATTGAAAATAAAACTCAGCGCTAATTATATCATCGGCTTTAAAATCGAACACATGAGTGTCGAGTCAAATGTTAATGTCATATATGATAGATCGACACTTGAAACATCAATTTTCAACTCTATTGTATTAGCGCAGAGTTCTATTTTTAATGCTCTGAATTTTCACCGGCGTTCCGGATTCCGAAGCATATAGTCCCAGCCTTGACGATGTTGTCCGTTCTGGACGTAGTGTCAGACTTTTAAAAGTCAGTTCACAGTTCACACCGATTAGCGGCGCTGCATTTTTAAAATGGCGATTCAAAATACATAAGTCATAACATCTTATGTCGTATAATTTCATACTCGTGAGTCGAGGTTCGTATACGGGTGGCTGTTAGACAATTATTCACAAAGGACGCATAACAATGCGTTCTAAGAATGATTGGAGTCTTGAACTCCTGCTCTAAATATATCTTTAGAACTGTAAGGTGAAGCGATTCGTTCCAGTGTTGCCAACTCTGTTTTTGCGAAACTACTAAACTCGCGGCGATTTCTACTAAAAACTACTAAATGAATACCGAAAACTATCAAAAAAAGCTACTAAATTTAGGAATAAGCTAAAGTCCCCAAAAAACCACAACATTTTGGGTTTTGTCATATTGACATTTTATTATTTATTGAATTTGATTATAATTTTTACCGTTAAATTAAAATATACTAGGAAATGTTACGTATTATATAGCAATTACACGCGTAGTTTTAAGCACATTACGGACGAATGCTACGATGTATTTTTATGATAAATATTTTTTTTTGTCTAACCTAGGCATTTTGCATATGATAACTGTCTGGCTATTTGCTACTAAAACACTACTGACAACTAAATTCCTACTAAGGAGGAAATAAAATACTTAATTTAGTAGTAAAACTTTGTAAAACAACTAAGTTGGCAACATTAATTCTGAACTGAACGGACCATGTGTGACAAATCGCTTCAGTTCTCGCCAGAGACGCGGCCGTGCGGGCGTGTATTGTGTACAAGTGTAGCGAGTTTTCGAGGTGTATCTATACATCTATACATACAGATAAATAAAATTGATGTGTCTGTTTGTAATTTCAAATTAACAGCTTTTCACTTAATGGATATAAAAGTATATTCAATACTTATAATAAAATGTATCGATTTTGGACTGGACCGATTTTCACGGGACTTTCACTGGCAGATAGCTGATGTTATAAGATCTAATATAGGCTACTTTTATTTTAGGGTTCCGTTTAAAAAAATAGGTCATGTCGAACTGACGTCAATTTTGTCTGAAACGATGGGCCTCTCGTCTGTGGGGGCATTAACGTGATTCCACACGAAAATTCGGAATTTTCGGAATATCTGAGGACTGAGTCGCTACGTTTCCGAATCGAAAAGTTGATGCGTACTTTCTTGTATTGCGCTTTTCCATATTTATCTTTATTTCGTAACATCTTAATAATTATCTTTCTTATATGGAATATAATTTGTTCATGGTTAAGCCTTTCATGCGATCCAGATAATAAAATATTGATCGTGTCTTTACAACTACATTATTCACATCAACCCAAACATAAAAACCAGCGTCATATGTATGCATTTATAGAGTTTGTACTAAAATTAATGTTATTTCATTTTGTTTCAGGTTTTGGGCACAACTCACAAGAGTGCCTGTCAGTTGCGCTGATAGTTACTGACAATATTGTCCATAATGCTCAGTTAACCTTTCCGAACGAAGCCGTTGAAAATCCTCGCCACATACCTCAACACGTAAAAAACTGAATACAGTTTTTTATTTAATTTGGAATACCAAATTAAATAAAAAATCAATCAGTGATATAATCAGTTCCTTTATTTATGTAAAAGTGATATTAGTTAAGTGATAGTGTTGTGCTATAGATAATTGACAATGTTGGTGATAGTGTTGCTCGTTTTGGGCGCGGTGGCCGCGGATAGGAGTTCTCTACCTCCGACTTGTAATAGGTAAGTTTTGTTTACTTGTAAAAAAATATTAAGCGTTTTAGAACGCAATACCGCCCTACAGACGGTACAGTTCGGGCCGCGCATGTGAGACTGCGTTCCAAAACGCTGATGGATCTGTGCGGTTTGGATCGCGGATAAAACTTATGTTGCGCCCACGGTTTGGACTGCAGACGGATCTGACATATTTAGACGAACGTTCCAAACTGTGCGTGTATATGTGATTTCAAGAGTTTATGTGGAAAACACAAATGTTGCCGAGGCTCACATGAATGCCAGGATAAAATATAGAAATTGGGTATTGTGTGGGAGACCGAGGTCTAGCACTGAGTATGATGCTATGTATACGAGTAGAAAAGTGTTTAAACCACAACCGCCTCCTTTTTGGGAAGTCGATTAAAAATAATCCGTTAATTACGGACAAATTAATTGGTCGAAAAACATTCTTAAGGTGATTTTAATGGATTTTGGAAAGATACTAAAAAGCTAATCCTGGCTTTTCTGTAAGCGTCGGAGGCTTGAGTAATAAGAAAGAAATAGCCAATAGTTTTAAGGATTATTTTGTCGTACAGTCCCCCCTGGGACCGCAAACACATTCAATAGTAGTGATACGTGTTGTCGATAATTAGATTACATTGTGAAAGCAAAAGATGTGGCAGGTATTATTAAGAACTTGACGAGGGGTAAATCTCCCGCCTTAGCATTGAACGTCAACACATATATCTCTGTATATGTCTATTGCCAATGTTCTATTCTCTATGCCTTACCTTATGAAGACGTTGGTCGTGCCAGTTGCAAAAGAAATAAAGCTACCTGAGCTAAAATAAAGCTAAGGATACCTGTCAGATAAAACCAACTACCGGCCTATATCACTAGCCACTGTAATTTTAAAGGTGTTTGACGGGGTGCTTAATACTCAGGTGTATAAGTACATCAGTTTGCATGACAACCAGGTCGGGTTCAGACCGAAACTTTCTACAGAAAGTGCTATACTGAGGTCGCTACCGCACTGTCCGAACGACCCCCGTGTACGCGTGGTTCCCCTCGACCTGTCCAAGGCCTTCGACAATATGATATCATATCTTATACTTTAAACGAGACAATCTTGTTTATATATAATCATAATCTCGGCAACGGCTGCAAGTATTTACATGAAATTTTGTATGCGGGTAGTTTTGGGGGGGAAGAAAGAGAATCGGTCTAGCTAGGTTCTATCCCTGGGAAATTGAGCATTTTTAATTTTAACAAAATATAATTTTTGGGGCTGACCTCGCCCACTCTCTTCAACTTGTACATAGATGCACTGATCGATCGAGAAGCTCGGCAAACAGCATTTCGGTTGTCACATTGAAGACATATGCCTTAACCAACCTCGGCTATGCAGATGACATGATTTGTCCCCTCGATCAGTGGACTGAGAAAATTACTTAAAATTTGCGAAGAGTATGCATTATCCATTATCACCGGCTTCAATATAACGTCAATAAGATATCTGGGGAACATCGTCACCGTCCGCCTCAGAGACGATAAAGACATTGAGAGGAGGGCGCTGTCTAAAAGCGCCCTCCTCAATGTCAATCTGATTGCGCGGTGCTCAGTTGGGGTAAAAATTACACTCTTTACAGCGCCCTCACTGTCCAGTACAAGAACGCGTTCCGGGCGATGTTGGGGCTATATGCGCTGCAGTATCGCGCCCCGATACTGCAGCGCCTCTGGCATATTCGCAGCGGCGCGCACCGTTTGTTTTCAAGCGACTATTCGCAAGCGGTGCGCGTCGCTCGCGGGACAGCTCCAACACCATCTTGGCGATGATAGCCCGTGGATTTGATTGCCCTTATGTCCGGCACTGCTGTAATGTACACGTTACTCGCAGTGTCTAACAAAGAGGTTTATAATAATTTTATAACATATAATATTAAAACACTAGATGTAAAACGGCAATAATAATAAATAGTAATACAAATTCAATTAAAATATAATAATAATATAACATGAATAATGAGTAACAAAATGTATAAAATATATTCAGTAAATGTAATCTAAAATAACAATAATAATAAAGTTAATATTTACCAATGTTAACGATCGTATTTATCTGTACCTAATTTTAAATTGTATTGTCATTTTAATTAATCTTGTGATTTTTTGTTGATATGATACTCGAAATAAATGAATTTTGTTTTATTTTTATCATTTTATGCTGCACTATAATATGCAATTTTAACTTTAAAAGTTTTGCTGTCAGTCGACGCGACGACGTTCCTAAGTGACATGTTTTATTTTGCGTTCACACGTTGCAGCGCGCAATAAACCTGTGAAACCTGTGCTCGTGCCGATATGTCAGATCGGTCTATCAGATCAGGCCTACGTATAATTTTTGCATTGTTTGGAAATTCGGAATGTGGTGCGTTCGAATCCCGGTAACATAAATATTTTTGTGTTTCTTATTATTTCTTTTTTTTATATATTTTTATTATTTAATCGTTCTACTAAAACACTGAGGTAAGCTCGGTTTCTCAGGTACTTATTATTTATTCACAAACAAAAATAATAATAACATTTAAGTACCTAACAGAGTAATACGACTTACTATATGTACCTACTTTAAAATATTTACAATCTAAAAGAAAATAATAAAAATATACTTACTTAAAAATGAAAACTAAAACTACAAGAAATTTTAATGGCTATAAATAAAAGAAAATTTCTTGATCGTCCCCATCAGGCAGTGTCTATTAGGCTTAAAGAGTGTCCTCGCTGGATGGCAATGCTCTCCTTGAACCAGATGAATGCCGGCTCCTAGGGTCTCTGGAGGCATTTACAAGTTTTTACGAAATTTCTCTGAATAGTTTGTGCGCAACCATGTGCCATGGTTTTAACCCCTAACGGTTCAAATATTAGATCCCCACTAAGGTTTCACATTTGCGCCGTTTGAGGATCTCTGCCTGATTTGCGGCCGTACTTACAGTACTTGACGTGCCCTGGAAATGGGACGGAGCAAATGTATCAGCGCGAGTAGCGTCCCATACAAGAGCCCGTCCCTGTCTCCAAGGGACCAGGGCTACGAATAACAATAGTATAGAAGCTTAAATGAGCCAAAAAAATTATTCCACGAGTTAGTAACCACGGCGGGCGGGGTTAAAAATAGGAACCGCGCGGGCGATTTAGTCGGTTGCCCGATCCGGGCGCACGAATGCGTCGCGGGAACATTGCAACGGACATAATATTGTGTTTTTAAGGTTTTTAGGCTATTTATTTATTATACTTACCTTAATTTTCTACAAAAAAGTATTGTAAATAAAAATAAAGAATCAAATACTTTCATGATGTTTGTTTTAATTTATTATTTTTGTCTTATACAAATCATTCATAAAAAATAAACGCAAGTTAGCTTACTTAATGTAGCGTAAACCTACTACTATTTATAAATGTGAAAGCTTGAGAGGATGTATGGATGGATGTTGTTTACTCTTTCACGCAAAAACTACTGAACGGATTACAGTACAGTGTTCGCGTGGGATACTGTATCGCGGGCGGAGCCGCGGGCCAGCTGTGGCGAGCGCCGAGTCGACGGGGATAATATTACCTTGGCGCGACCAATCGCAACATACTCATGCACTGAGGAAGTGTGAGTGTTTCATTGTAATTGCAATTTGTTTGTGTGCGTGGAATGGAACCAAAATCAAAGCGGCAAACGTATAAACGTTACGTTTCTATAGTATTGTTATACGAATATAGGACCAGGGTCATTCCGTCTGGTCTCTTGCCAACGTCGCGCGTTTACGCCTTTTAAATTTGTTTATCTCTAGGGCACCTAGAGTAAAAAGTGTGTTGACGGGAGATAGTTATTTGAAAGTGTTCGAGCCTCAATTTACAGAGCAAGAAATATTTTGATCTGAAACATGACTATGATATAAATGATAATAAAGGAAGAAAAATTGATCAAAAAAGCCAGGAAGTACACGATACAGACTCTGTATGAGCGGTACCCTCAGTTCTTGATAACAAGCGATAAACACACTAAATATAATCACACGCTTTGTAGGTTAGCGTCATGAAGAATGATGACTGATGGTTGGTGTCATCATTTTCCCTATTTTTTAACCCTAAAAATAAACGCGGTGATAGATTTAACTGAAGCTAGTTTGAGTTTACTCCTGAAGAATCGATTTTAAATATAAGGCCCCCGGTATGAAAAATATATGAGATGTAAAATCTACTGAACGAATGACCTCGTTACGTTTTCGTGCGCAACCTATTCTGCGCACCTGTCACTTTTTTCACATGGCGCGAATTTTTGAACTCAAATCGATCGCTAAAGTTTTTGTTCCTTCTGAGGGACGTGTTTTACTTTTTAGGGTAAACTCCAGTCGTGCGTCGGAGCTGAAACACACTTTTTTTTGAGGATTTGAAAGACTTATTGTAAGCGACGCACTAGGACTAGGTTCTATCTAGGTATAAGTTTTACTTATTAGAATTAAGTTGTTTATATGCCCATTTGTTCATATATACTTTTGTGTTTATATATAACAGAAAGAATAAAGTCGTACCGCTGGGACGTTCAAGGACACTGGCGAATCCTGCCTGATTTTCTATCAAGAGCGGCCAAGTTTCGAACATATGTGGTTTTATAGTACTTAAAAAGTTATGATATAAAAAATATATATTATATTTTTAGGACTTGGGAATAAAAGTAATGAATCTCCGAATATCAGATAATTCATGTGCCAAATCTGTATGTAAATTGTCAATTTGAGGCGTAAAAGCTCCATCTAGTAGCCTAATAGATAGATTTATTTTTAATTGGAGTATAAAGTTACTTTTAGTTCAGCAGTTTAGTACTAGTGTTATGAAAAAAAAAAGTGACTTGTGTAGTGAAATAGAAATCAACCTTCATACTTTTTATATTTATACTATAAAAAATAATTAGTTATTATGTTTTGGTTTTCGTAACGTAAAAGCGACATCTATCATAGGCATTTTTTGGCCTATTATTGTTATACAACATGTTAACATACAATCTAGAACCCATTTTCATATATTATGTATCTTAAAAAATAACGAAGATACAAACAATTTTTTACAATATGAAAGAGAGCGATGTATCGGCCTGTGATGTCAGGAGTTGCACCCGCTATACTTTGTCATTACAAAATGTATGGCAGTTGTATCTTGTGACGTAACAAAACGACGTGACGTATATTGTCTATAGTTAACGCCCAGCGCCCAACGCTTGAAACAGAACACTGCAAAAGCGCTGATGAAAAAAGCACTGCCGTGTAAACAGAAACATTTCAAAACTTTTGTTCTATTCCAAACCTTTTTAACGCAAAGGACAAAAGCGCTCGTGAGAACGAGGGCTTATACTGTTGGTCTCCATAGTTTTATTATGTCATAACGAATGAGATCCACCTGTTTGTATGTAGATAGCGATCAGCGGGCAGGTTATAGTGTTCATCGTTATCGAAGAGATGTTACCGGACACGCCGGGCCTTGTCTCCCGTGCCAGGTACGGTGACCATCATTGTGGGATTTGCGAAATATCCGTAACCTTACCCACTTTGAGACCCTTTAGTGATAGATACATAATATGCCTACTAGCCACCACGGGAACACTGTAATTTTTCGGAATAAAAAGTAGCCTAGTACCATACCAAATTGAAATACGTGAAAGAGTACCAAACATCCATCCATCCATACATCTATCCATTCATCGTCACAGACTTTCACATTTATAATTGTAGTAGGATATATTATAGACGAGGCATGACGAGGCAATAAGTATCCACACTTAAACTGCCCCGCTTTTGGGGTTGTTTGGGGCAGGTGTGATATGACATTTTCTCTCCCCAGTATATCATCCAATTTCATACTTGACACTGGCAGAATGTTGCAAAAAGCGATGACAAAATCTTGTAAAATCGAGACGGCGTAACTTTTTCTTGTATGAAGATTTTTTCTGTCAAATGTACGCTATAGCAGCCCTAGTTTTGAAATCATTGGAAAGATTGTAAACGTTCTATAAATGTAGGTACTAGGTAAATAATACCAGGTTAATTGTAAACGGACTGAACTACAAAGTCTATCTTGCATTTAGATCCAAATCCAAAGAGGTAGGTACTTCGTAAACATGACGTTACACTTATAACCTTTTGCGGTGCCTATAAATGCTGCATGTCGCGCTAATGTGCGCAAAATATTCACTAACACGATTAAAGATTCTTTTGAAACATTATTTTTATGAAATGGACCAGGAAACGAGCAGACGGATCGTCTGATGGTAAGCGATTACCGCCGCCCATGGACACTCGCCACCAGAGGAGTTATACTTGTAAACCCAGGGCACGCTTATAACCACCGTAGAAATTTCTTTTACTATGGTATGGTAGTCATGCTAAGCGTGCTGGCACAATCGTTCTCCGGTCCTTAAATCCCTAACCCGCCTTGGACCTCCGGCAACCTCACACACTCGGCGAAACACAACACAAGCGTCATTACACGCCGGTTTTCTGCGAGGCCGTTAATTTATCCGGTCGAGCCGGCCCATTCGTGCCGAAGCAAGCTCTTCCACGTTTAGATTAATCGCAGATCCTGGTTTAATTCTAGGTCCATAATATCTGCATTATGAATAGATTTAATGTGGTCTTAGAACTCTTAGATAAGTTAAGGTTTAGATACTATAAATACGATATACGATAGACTCTTAGATAAGTAAGGTTAAGGCACAACAGGATCTTAAATTTAAAAATCTGTATAACGTCATCTCTTTATATACCGGGTGTTTTTTCATTCAGCGTCCAAACTTTCGCGAGTGAATATACCCTTGAATGTCAGCAACTTTTACTATGGGATCAATTTTCCTACTTGAAAAAAAATCTGCTGTTTCCTACAAAAGGGCTACGGCATAGATAGCATTTTGTAGGAAACAGCAGATTTTTTTTTTCAATTATGAAAGTTGAACCCATAGTAAAAGTTGCTTATATTCAAGAGTATATTCACTCCTGAAAGTTTGGACACTAAATGAAAAACACCTAGTATAAATATTTTTACAAAAACTGGATAGTTTTATGTTGTGTGAGAAAACAAAAACAATGTAATCAGTGTTCAAAATCAAGATGATTTTAAATTACATACGTCTATTTTTGATTTATTTTAGTCTCAGACGATAGGGGAAACCTAAAAAAAATCCCATTTAATTCTAATATTATACAATTATTATTTTGGCATTAGGTACAATAATTACATTATATTATAATATGTTATTTAAAAAATTGGGATAAAAATGTTTTCTTGACGGATTATTGTTTATCGATATGTCTAGGTCGTCTACATAGTACCTAATTTTTTTTTATTCCTTAATATGAATATTTAGTCAATTAAAATATATTTTTTGTTTATGTGCCGGATTCAGGCGATTTTACCCTTATTTCGCCCCTAAATTAAAATTAAAAACATTGTCGGTACGGTTCCAGGAGGTAGGACTTTTTTTAGGATATTCTTTGCTCGTTAAGGATATTTTTTCAAATTAATATTTCCAAAAAACCAAACCATTCTTTTTACGTCATTGTTGATAACTTTTTTATTTTTGTAATTTTGATAGTTTGTTTTAGACGCCATATCGAATCGAAAAAGACCAAAATCATAATTTTCGGTGGTCCAGGTTAGGTATTGGACGAAATGGCACTTGTGAATCAGACTAATATAATTTGTTACTCATTATGCGATAAAATGAGCCTAAGTGTTAATCCTACTAGTAATCCAGGAGTCCGAAGTGGGTACCACACCCGATTTCATTAAAATCCGTTCAATGGATTTAAAGGCGTGATAGACAAACAGACAAAGTTACTATCGCACGTTTCGTTACTATATTTACGTAGATATAAAATTAGAAATACTCAATACAGTAAAGATTTTGTATGTGTTCCAGTTTAATATATTGCTATGGGCCGCTGCTGGACACGGTGCAGATGGCGGGGCTGTACAACGACTCCAAGACCTTCGTCGACATGAAGATCAAGTTCTCGCCCAACATCACCATGGAGCACTTCGATGAAATGATGAGGAGGTAGGTTTTGAACGGGCCATCAACATCTAAAAGCTTTGATCGTAAGAGATGGGAAGTAAGAAACTTGAGAAGTGGTGGTGTGCACCTGCAATAGAAAAAATTTTGCAGTTATAGTGACTGCCGATAGAAGTGAAAACAGTATTAAGGTCGCTTTCTACAATATTATACTATAGTACCTGGGAGACCAAGCATTGCTAGGAGTTTTAGAAGTGCGAGAAAAAAATAAAAACTATAAAAGAAAAAGAAATAAAAAGAATAAAAATATTTCGTCTGATCGAAATTAAAACCCGACACCAATTGGTCCACAACACAACATCCACCTACACGCCTACGTAACTGCGTTACGCGTATCTGACATTATCTGACGAAAGAAAATAACCTAACCAAAAGCATGTCAGGAGTGTTTCGTAACAATCAACGCGCAAAAAAATAGGTTTTCTTTTAATTACTTCGAAAGTTATTGTCCGATTTCACTTAAAAGTTTTCCTAAAGAGTTTTTAGCATGATCTATCAGCATGGAAACTTACAAGTTTCTATCTCTTATAGTTTAGAAATGCCAGAGGGGGGGGGGGGCAACTTACCTTTACTTACCTTACCTTTACTTTACCAATTTGGAGGCCGATTGCTCGAAAATGGTCGACGTTGTGAAAAAGTCATGTATGAAACCTTACTTTTATTTTAAAATACCTATTTAACGTTGCCCCACACGATGGGGTATAATGAAAAAATATTTTTCATCCCCACTTGACATGTATGGAGAGCCATACAGTACAATTCCAAAATATTTCCAGCACTAACTGTGCTTTGATTCCAGAGAGCCTGTAATTTTCTTCTGTTTTCGTTTTATTAACGTCCACATTTTCAAGACTAACAAAAATCTTCAAAACTAACGTCGAATCCATTTTTACGGTTCCAGTAAGTTAGTAGTTCCAGTTCCGGTTTTACTTAAGGAACCCTTATAGTTTCGCTCTGTCCGTCCGTCTGACTGTCCGCTACTCTAGCTTCTCTAATTATGATTATAAATGGATGAAATTTGGTACACTTATAAAATGTATATTGATCTCGATTTTGGCATCAGGCCTTGGATTTGGCATGTAGGGGTATTTCTAAATACATGTGATGAGAGGATAAAATTGTTTTTTATTCTACCCCATCGAGTTGGGTATCGTTGAATAGGTATTTTAAAGTAAAGTTTTCAAACACGACTTTTTTTTACAAATTAACCATTTTCGAGTAATCGGCCTCCAAAGTAGTTTATAAGTTGGTCCCCCATCCCCCCAGGCATAGGATTCTAAACTATAGGAGATGAGAGAAGAGAGAAACTTGTTAATTTCCATGCTGATAGATCATGCTTAACACTCTTTTAAAAAAATGATTATGAGCGAAATCGGACAATAATTTTTGAAGTAAATCAATGAGAATCTTTTGCGCCTTGATAGTTACAAAACCCTCATTAGTCAGGTCCTGACATGCTCCTGGTTCGGTTACTATAACTGTGGCATTGGTGGTAACGGAGTGTGTAGTGGAACAGACAATAATAGCGAAGATCTCAGCCTGAAACACGGTCGCAAAATCTCCCAAACAAGAATATCTGCCTGTAGGTTGCATGCCCCGTAAAATACAGTGCCCGCCCTGGATCCGTCCGTGTACCAAATTATGTCAATGGGGTGAACATTAATCGGGAAGTGGAGTCAGGTCAATCAGGGTTTTAAGTGAAGCACCCACTGTGCCGACGAGAGCGCACCCGTGATTATCAGACAGGCCAACCTCTTTACACTATTTCATGTTTTGATGCACACATAGCACATACAGCACATCTAACCTTTTTCATAATGTGCTCGGTGTGCTTATTCCAAGAAAGTCCCTTAATTAGGATCACTCCTAGATATTTGCTCTCGCTTGCAAACGTTTTTTCCCGAAGAGTGTTGGGGGTTTTAGTCTCTCCAAATTCCTCTTTTTGGTGTCAAGATTGTCTTAGTAGCGTTGACTATTAGATTGACCCTTTTGCACCAATTTTCGATGACTCTCAGTGCTGATTGCTTTAGTTCAGCGACCACTGGTGCGCATTTGCCCACCACTACTCACTAGTATTGCTCGGTCGTCAGCGTATCCTTGAGCTTAGAATTTTCTATCGTTCAGTTCTTTTAGCAGTCCATTCACTACCAGGGACCACTCCAACGGCGACAGTACCCCTCCCTGTGGGCATCCTTGGGTCAGCCTGCTCCTGAGCGTCAAGCCCGTGATAGTTGATGACGCTACTGTTGTTAAGGCTGGTTTTAGTGACCGTCAGTACGGATCGCTACGCGCGTACGTGATCCGCGCGGACCATCCGCGTATATCGTTTTAGTATTGTCCTGACCGCCGCGGAGTGTCAACATTCCGATGTTTAGAGTTTAGACTCGCCATGATTGTACTGTGTCGACGCATACGCTCCGCACGGTACTAAAACGCTCACTGCAGGCAGAGGCGCGCGAGCTGTGGTCTACGCGGATAGCTCCGCGGTACGGACGCGCCATGCGGACATGCGGATTGGTTCGTGCAGAGCGATCCGTACTAATGGTCCGCGTGACACTAAAACCAACCTAAGAGTGGCTTTGATCCACTCTGTAGTAGTTGAATCTATATTTCTTGAAGTCAGGTAATAGAGCAGGTTGAGGTATTGTGTTGGTACTTTATTCTGAACTGTAGTAGTAGTTTCTCAGTATGTTCTATCAAATGTATTATATGATAAAAAAAATTATAAGCCTATTCAAATAGAAAAGTGACAACCACAATAGAAATACCCAAAATAAGCATAAGCTTGATGTACCAGTTACTAGACTTAGTAAAGTAAAGAATTTGTTTAAAGGCCAATTTATACATACGCTTATACAATAAAAAAAAAGCGTTCAAAATTTTTTAATCAATAAATTTAAAAAGTAGTTGAAGGACGTTTGTGTGCTAAAGCCTATTAAGTTAATATATATCCCTACTAATATTATAAATGTGAATGTAAGTTTGTTTGTTACGCTTTCATGCGAAAACTACTGAACTAATTTTTATGAAATTTGGTATGCTAATAGTTTAGACTCTGGATTAAAACATAAGCTCCTTTTTATCCCGGAAAAGTACAGTGTTCCCGCGGGATACTCGATAGTATAGATAACAGCTAGTTATATATATAATAAAGTTAATGATTTTATGAATAATAGCACACCTTGGGAACGAGATGGTCCCCTGCAAGGCTACTTCTAAATTACATATATTATTGTACTCTTGTTTTGTAGTTTTAGTCATTGTTATATACCTTTTTTATTTTAAAAGAACATTTTCCGTCTTTTTGATAGAAGTTGGCCCCGCGCGAGTTTCTTATGCCGGTTCTTCTCGCCGGGCTAGTTCCCGAACTGGTGGTAGGCATCATGTAGACCGACGTTCAGAAAGTGTATAAAAATACTAATTTTGAATTAAAAAAATTTACTTTGACTTTGGTGGCCTTCAATATCTAGGAAGACGCATAGCGCAAACTCCGTATCCTCAATGACTCTATCAATCGACGCTCATCTCCATCAACGCCGTTTCAGTAGATCTGCCTTTCTGGTAGGCATGTTGTCTTTCCTCCCTGCAGAACCCTCTTTATGAGATAGAAGGTGTTCATTTTGTGGAGGTTAACCTTATTCTGCTCGTTTTAATCATGAAATAAGTAAGGCTTATATGGGTCTATATGACTTAGGTAATATGCATGCTCATGGTCACTGACTGAAATTACTCACTATGAATATATTTCTCGCTCACTCGGCGCGCCGATAAATTTTCGCGGCGGCGCGGCAAAAACGGCGGCGGCGGCGCTCCTATCTACTGCACAGTGCACAAAAAGACATACGTTTCATATGACATCAGACACTGCACATGCGCTGTGCAGCGAGCTGCCACTTTACATTCGAACTCTTACAATGAAACGTGTATCTTCTTGTGCAGTGAATACAGTTCAATTTTGAATAGCTATCTTAAAAATGCAGCGCCATGTCGCGTATCGTTTCGTTTCGGTGTGAATTGAGCCTAACGGATACTGTTGTGGTTTCCAGAACGGGTCGTCTGCCAACCAAGGCGGACGTTCAGGAGTTCGTGGACAAAAACTTCGACCCGGCCGGCTCCGAGTTCGAGGAATGGCAACCGACGGACTGGAAAGAAAAGCCTGGTGAGTTTAAAAACGAGCTACTAGATTGCCTGATGATAAGAGAGCGCCGCAAATGGGCACCGCAACATACGCAGCACAGGAGCTTTTTCAAGGAACGCCATATTATGCAATTGTTCTCTAGCCTGGCTTAGTTAGGTTAGGGTGTTTGTATTTTATCAATACTTCAATACTTATATTATAAAGAGGGAAGATTGTTTGTTTGCATTGAATAGACTCCGAAATCACTATTCCGATTTTGATGAAATTTGGCACATATATAGATTAGACCACGGGGAAGGACATATTATGTTACTTTTATCACGGCAAAAATTTTTCTTTTCTTTTGCACGCACAAATAAGCGGAAAACATCTTGTTGGTCGCTAGTCGTAAAAAGGCGAATTAAAATAAATCTATCCCGTAAAAGCCTTATACTAAGGCGGGTCAATAAGTCCGTGACTTTTTGAATTTCTAACCTCCTTACTGAAAAAGCAATACTACTCCTGTCAACAGGCATCTGTCAGTTGACTCCTATCAAAATTTGAACTTGCTGCGTCAGTTAGTTTGTGTTTTATAGCTATCTTTATCAGACTATCCAGTAACTTAAGGAAACAATGGAAAAAAGTGAATTTCGTGTGCTTATTAAGCATTATTTTTTGCGAAAAAAAACCATTACCGAGACCAAGGCTAAGCTTGATAAATACTATGGGGACTCTGCACCATCGATTTCAATGGTAAAAAAGTGGTTTACTGAATTTCGTTGCGGCCTTACAAGCACTGAAGATGCCGAACGTCCTGGACGCCCAGTTGAGGTCTCTACACCCGAAACAATCGAAAAAATTCACGATATGGTGTTGGCCGACCGAAGATTGAAAGTGCAAGAGATTGTGGAAGCCATAGGCATCTCGCATGGCTCAGTGGTTTCAATTTTGAATGATCACTTGGGCATGAGAAAGCTTTCCGCAAGTCGACCACAAACGCAATCGTGTAACAACTTCACAGAAAGGTTTGGCGTTGTTTAATCACAATATGGAGGAGTTTTTTAACCGTGGACGAAACATGGATCCATCACAATACACCAGAGACAAAACAACAGTCAAAACAGTGTGTTTCTAAGGGTGAATCGGCGCCAAAGAAGGCCAAGGTGGGTTTGTCAGCCAATAAAGTTATGGCGACTGTTTTTTGGGATGCACGTGGGATAATCTACATTGATTATCTTCAAAAGGGAAGACTTCAATTAATGGGGAATATTATGCCAACTTATTGGACCGCTTCAATGAGAATTTGAAAAAAAACCGACCTCATTTGGCCAAGAAAAAAGTTCTTTTTCACTAAGACAATGCAAGGGTGCACACATGTGCAGTTGCCATGGCAAAAATTCATGAATTGGGCTATGAATTGCTCCCACATCCACCCTATTCTCAAGATTTGGATCCGAGTGACTACTTCTTGTTCCCAAACCTGAAAAAATGGCTCGGTGGAAAAAGATTTGACTCCAATGATGAAGTCATCTCGCAAACAAAGGCCGATTTTGAGGACCTCGACAAATCATATTTTTTGGAAGGGATAAAAAAATTGGAGAAGCGTTGGACAAAGTGTATAGAGCTCAAGGGGGACTACGTTGAAAAATAAAATGATTTATTTATCAAGAAATTTGTGTTTTATTCCAAAAGTCACGGACTTATTGACCCGCCCTCGTATTGTTGTGCCAGTATGTAATTTTGAAGTAAGTAGTTCAAGCGTTCCCAAAGAATCTGAGATGCGTAAAATAGTAAATCCGCTCTCGTCATTGACTCCTGCCAAGGGTCAAAACCCTACATGACTGATCCATCCATCACACTAATGACTAATCTGTTCCGACTTCGGGTCAAGAAATGATGTGTTATCATTACACGACAATTAATTATCGGAATTAATTAAAATTTGTAATAACACAACTAGGAAGCGACTTGTTTATGACCTGTTATGTTAGCAATACAGGATCCCAGAGCTGCATTTCAACAGAACAAAAAGATTTATGTAAAGATTATTATGAGGATATATTTCACGTATAAATTATACGGTAGGATATTGGGTATCACGTATAAAGGTCGGTTCACACCGCGGCGAGACGCGACGCGGCGCTGCATATTTAAGATAGCTATTCAAAATTGAACTTAATTCACTACACCTTGTCCTATAACGTATTCTGTGACTACATAAGAAGATACACGTTTCAATATCGAAGGCGCCGCCATTTTGAATAGCTATGTTCAAAAAGCAGCACCGTGTCGCTCGCGTCGCATAGCGTCGCGGTGTGAATTGACCGCCTACACTTTAGCTTTTTAATACTTAGTTGGTAGTAAATAGTCCATACCTACCTAGTACCTACAGAATAGAAGACAATATAAACCTTAGATTGACATCGCTTATAAACGTAACACAGAAACAATGGCTCACCAGTTGTCAGTGCTCACGGAACACCAAAACCACAATAATCACGATCATGCCACATGAAAGGTGGTACCACTTATGTACCTAATATAAATCATAGATATTAAGGACATGTACATGTCGAGGCTAAAAACGTCTTTCCTTCGTGTACCCCATTGGGGCACTCGAGTTTTACATCTAGAGGTCAAGATAGAGGTCAGCGTTGCACTTTAAAAAGCTGCGAAATTACGACTTACGAGTAAAAAAGATGGACGAGATATAATAATGTAGAAGCACATTATTATTTGTTGTGAAATACATAAGGTATTTTCAAATGATTATATAAAATGAAAACCTGTTATTGACGCCTACGATAGTACGCGTACGACGCGAAGTTCGATTGTGGACTTCGTAGTTCGATCGGTTTGCTACAGATGGTTGTAGTTTTTTCTTCTACGAAGAATTTTTTTGTCCAATGTTTGACATGCCTTAGTATATAATGCGTCTATGATATAAATACTGTTATTCGCGAGGCAGATGTTGTTCTGTGGTTGCTGAAACTAGAATTCATTTCATGTAAGATCAGTACACCAAGCTGACCAAGACCTATGAACAGACCAATAGAGGCCAGGCCTTCCACAATGTCTCAAAAATTTGTAGCTTGATTTTAACGGTTCTCTTGGGCATATTTCTTAAATATTTTTGAAGCATATACTTTGGTGTAATATTTTTACTTTTTTAATATAATGGACCATGAAACGAGCTGATGGATCGCCTGATGGTAAGCGATTTCCGCCGCCCATGGACACTCGCAACACCACAAAAGATACACTTGTAACTCTTCTGGTGCACGAGCACTTGCGTTCCTGGTCATTAAAAACCCCAACCCCCCTCACTCAAAACGAAACACAACACAAGCGTTGTTTCAAACCGGCTTCCACAGGAAACCCGTTCAGGCGGCCCATTCGTGCCGAAGCACGGGTCTCCCACACAGTAATTAGGACCTTTTTTTTTTTCAAATTTCAGCATTCCTCCAAAGAATCAAGGATCCGTCGCTGCACGATTGGGCGTCGGACCTCAACCGACTGTGGCTGGACCTCGGCAGAAAGATGAAGGATGACGTGAAGGAGAACCAGGATCTGTACTCCATCATCCACGTGGACAATCCTGTCGTAGTGCCAGGTGAGAGTTCATCTATTAACTTCAGATAGTTTATTCGTAACTTTTATCTTGTTTTTGTTTTAAAAAGTGGCGAACCTTGTGAATAAGCTATTTGACGCTTTGATCAGTAGCCCAATCAGAAACAATGGATATCAACCTGTAATTTAGCATGTGAATAAATCAAAGGTATAAAAATAATCTTTACAATAAGATTACTATAAACATTTACTCTTTCATTACAAGTTCTAAGAACATACCAAACATTATGTAAAAAGGAAAGCAGTTCCAATTTTAATGATATCAGTTTCACATATGAATACGCACCTCTCTCAAAATTCACCTATCCAGGCGGCAGATTCCGCGAAATCTACTATTGGGACTCGTACTGGATCATCAAGGGTCTCCTCCTCTCCGAGATGCGGACAACCGCGCGCGGCATGGTCTCCAATTTCCTGTCAATAGTGGACCGCTTCGGGCACATACCCAATGGCGGCAGAATTTATTACATTATGAGGTAAGGTGACATGCTTTTAAGACTTCCGTAATACTCAAGGAGCCCTTATAGTTTCGCCTTGTCCGTCCGTCTGTCTGTCTGTCTGTCCGCCCTTCTAGCTTCTGTAATAGGGAATATGCATGTATTTTTTTTACGTTTCTACTGGTTATAACATTACCAAATATATATACAACACATCCAAAATATTATCCATTAGGCTGGAAAAAATGTTTTAAAATCACAATAATTTTTGGGCGATTTAAACACGCCATTTTCGCGCAATTAAAACACGCCATTTTCGCGCGCTTGAGTAGTGACGTCATCGCACATATATCTGACAGTTGACAGTTAAAATCATTGTTTAACTTTAACATACGGCACGAGTTCGATGTAAACAAACAACGAAGTGATTAAGTTCACAAAATTTTAAAAATGAGTGATAAAATCAACTTTACCATGGAAAGCACAGCAACCCATGTTATAAATATTGTGTCGTCCCTATGTGCGAAAAGAACACAAAAACTGCACCTGACAAAGTTTATTCTCATAAGTCGAATGGTGCAAGCAAGAAGAGAAAAGAAGAGACAGTGTATCTTGTTTGAGCACTTTATACTGTTGTGAAGATCAGTCAGTACATTGAAATAGATTCCCTACGCATACTTGTTTTATTTACAAACCTCGACAAAAACAACCTACTTAACTAAAAGTTCGTAAATATATTTAATTCATTCATTATTATGTAATATCCCAGTGTCAGGTACTAAATAAATCTATTAGATAAATATTGTCATATTTTGAAAACAACAAACCATAGAAAACATGAATTAACTTCCTCTTTTAATTTTTCGATTTTATTTATTTACATTATACGAATTATAAAGAAAACATAAATTTCGGGGATCGACATTTCTCTACTGTTAGATTTCTGACGCTGAGACTATCATCCGGAATTGAAAGTTGATACACGTTCATCTGTGCGATGACGTCACGTTTTGTTCCGCCAGTAAATATGCGTTTTTGAAATTTGCGCAGGATTTTCAAAAAAGCCATATGATGATTAAATTTCACTATAAATTCACGATACATTTGAAAAATAATTGTATAGGTATGTTTTTTAGCGATAAAATTAGCCATTTTGGTGTCACATGCATATTTATGAATATAAATGGATGAAATTTGGTAAAGTCAAATAATGTGTATAGATCTAGGTTTTTGCATCATAAAAGAAGAGTAATTAAATATTTTAGGGGTGGCTCTCCATACATGTGAAGTGGAGATGATTTTTTTTCTTCTACCCCTCCGTGTGGGCGTTAAATAGCTCTTTTAAAATGAAGACATACATTTCATACATGATTTTTTTACAAAGTCAAGCATTTTCGAGTTATCGGACTCCAAAGTAGTTTATACGTTGGTCCCCGCCTGGCATTTCTAAACTATATGAGATAGAAGCTTGTAATATTCCATGCTGATAGATCATGTTAAAATTTTTTAGGAAAATTATTTTGAGCAAAATCGTACATAACATTTAAAAAGTAATTCAAATGAAACCTACTGCGCGTTGATAGTTACGGAACCCTCCTTGGACATGTCCTGACATGATAAGGCTAGTTTTATATTTTTACTATGAACTGAAATCAGTATTTAAATTTAGGATCTTATGGATATTATGACTTTTCGGATCTGGATACGGGTACGGATATAAAATTATTTCAGATTATCCGTTAGTTTCGGAAAATTACGGATATTAGATTTATGACGCATATAAGTGAAATGCAAATACTTATTTCCAATTTACAATTTTATTTGGCCTAAAAAGCTGGTGAGTCGGCTCGGCCGCATGTCATTACGAGTACAAGTCTTATTTATACTCTACCACTTCTACTACTCTGCGACTCTACTTACAAACGAAATTATTCGAAGCTTTAATCTCGGATTCGGTTACATATAGTTATTTATTTCGGATATCCGTTTTCGGCCGTGGAGCTCCTTAACATCCCTGATCTAAATGAGCCGACGATGGTCCGATGGTAAGAGATTATGTATATAGTTGGATTATTATGGAATGAAAGCGGTCAAGCCCTGGTTTCCTAGGATATAATTGCCATCATATAGCGTCTGTAATACAGCGGCGAGATAACATTTTCTATGTAAGAAATGATCACAATTACCGCTCTCGATAACCGTGCCATTTTGTTTACATAGAAATTGATCATTCACCGCTATGATGACGGCAATGCTTTCCTTGATAAACAATGCTAAAATTAAATCAAATTTATTCAGACACACATAAAATATATACAGAACAAATATACCGGGTTAAAGGTAATTTATTCAATCAATAAGATGTTACAAACAAATTAAATAATATTATTTATAAATAACAGAATAAAGATAAATAACATACTAATACTAAATATAATACTTATCTACAAATAAAACTATCCCTACAAATACCTATAAATAGAAAAAAATCCCCAGGTCGTCCCCATCAGGCAGAGTACCTAACAAACTGACAGCATTGCCTCGTTGGATAGCAATGGCTATCCCTTGTGTCAGATAGTTCCCGGCTCTGGGGTCTCGCGTGGCTTCAGTAAGCTTTTTGGAAATTTCCCCAACAACTCACAAATATATATAATTGTAAAATATATATTATACATAATTTTATACTATACAATATACATAAATCTTATTTTCTATATTATTCACATTCACTCTTACACATACACAGTAGTTTATCACGTATTGTCTTTTTTGGTGAGGTGATGAGCGCTTCGTTGGGGAGCCTTCCCCGAAACCTCTGGTAGACTACGTCCGTCGGCCAGAACTCCTCGAAGGTCGGTAGAAGATGCGTCGGTACTCTCACCAGAAAGGAACTGAAGTTGACCTTGTGGCGAGACTCCAGACGCTCCGCTCGACCCTTATGGTGAAAGACGTCTTCTTTCGGATGTAGTCCACGACTTCCTCGACCTTCGTGGATCAGTGCAGGCGGGACACGTACACCGTAGACGCTGCTCGGGTTCGCTGGGTGCGGTGCCGCGATGATTGCGGGCGGCGGGCTTCCTCTTCTTTCTTCTCTCTACCAGTATGAAGCCCTCCTCATCGCACCTTTACTCCCTTTGTCTTAGCCCGCGGGGGTACGGTGAGACCAGCGGTTACACTGGAATAATTTTTCGGAGTCGCTGGTGTACTCGGTTTCGGCTCGAGCGGCGAGCGGGTGGCGGCGGTTGTTGACCCGTCGGATTTTCCTGCTGATCAAAACGTGTCGGCTTACGCGCCGCGTTGTCGCGTGTTTACGAAGTCAATCGAATGATCGGGTGACCTACATAATGAATTATTTATACATTTTATTTGCAATAATTCATTACGCAAGTCACAGATCGTGGACTCCGATATGTCCAATCGACCACGCATTTCGTCCAGCTCTGCCTTCATGATGTTGAACTTGTTCAGCAGGCTGGAGACGTGTACGTTCCACGCCGATACCGCCGGCATCCTGTGCAGCTCCTTAGCACAAATACCGGCACGTCCGCTGGAATCGTCTAATCGCTTAAAGGTTATCTTCGCCCATGGCCACCCACAACACCAAAGAAGTTAGAAAGTCTGTTTTCCGTCTCTTAAACGTTAACCCCACAGTACATTTAACTCTATGAGACCATAGTATCTTTCCGGTCGCGGCGGCTCAAGCAACACTATCTCACATTTTGATGTTTATTTTTATTACGTAACTAACTATGTCTCTTTCCCGTTCCAGATCGCAGCCGCCGCTACTAATTCCTATGGTGAAGCTACTGATGGATGACTCATTCGACATGGAGTACCTGAAAAAACACATACACACCATGGACCGAGAGTTCGAACATTGGATGACCAACCACACGGTGGAAGTCGAACATAGTAACCACAAGTGAGTATATTACAAACTTTCCTAATTCCTTCGGGAAACTTGGAAAACCATACAACATCTGTCACTGCTATAGAGATACGATGATTGTCAAAAGACATTAAGGGTCAATTCACACCGAAACGAATGATACGCGACATGGCGCTGCATTTTTAAGATACGTGTATCTTCTTGTGTAGTGAATAATGTTCAATTTTGAACAGCTATCTTAAAAATGCGGCGCCATGTCGCGTATCGTTTCGTTTCGGTGCGAATTAGGCGCCGCGTATCGTCGCGATGTGAACTGACCTTAGGGTTAGTTCACATCGCGATACTTTCTTAGAAAGTAATTTTACTTTATATGACGTTAAGTTTTTAATTTGTTATTTAAGCTTGCAAACCCGAATGTACATTTCATATTATGCAGACACACACGCGCATGCGTCCAACATACACACACACGCGAAAGCAATGGATCTGTCGCGATTTTCGTCTTTATTTCGATTACAGAAGTCAAAAGTATCTGCTTACATCTATTTATTCATTTTATGATTTTCATATTTTATTACAAATACTCAAAAAATATTTTATATTTTTGTAGGTACAACCTGTTCAGATATATCGACCAGTCCAGAGGGCCCAGGCCGGAAAGTTACAAAGAAGATATTGACGTAGCCAAGTGAGTGATCTTACTACAAAAACTGTAAATTGATAAGAGTAGATACTAGACTACTGCAGATAAATATCATTTGTAACCAATTCTTCATAATATATATAGGGGGAACATGCACTTGTTTTAAATCAGCAAAATTCTTATATTTTCCGAAAGGCAACATACATATGGGCCGAAAAATTGCAAAAAGTACAGTATTCAGTTGCTAAATTAAAAAGTTACAGAACGAATATATTTTGCTATTATTGAAAAATTTATTGTTATTTGTGACATTTTTTTGTTAAAACAATGATATACATAAACGCAGTATTCAAGATAATAAAATCAATTTTTTATTTATATTAGTTTCACCGGCACACAAAAAAAATAAAAATGTCTGTACACCGGGCGCCACCTATCTACGGGCATGTTTTTCGACCCGCTGAATACGAATTTCAAGTCAGTTTAGGCCGTCCAGCCTTCAATTTTTTATACCAAGATAATACCAATTTTCTTCGATTTTTCCAATTTTTGATGATTTTTTACATTTTTTTTTAGATTTAAAACGGTTTATGATTAGTACGATCGAAATTAGTATTTAACAGATCAAAACACATGAAAATTATGCTTGCCTTAGATATAAAATTTATTTTCTTGCCAAATCAAATTTTCGCTACTTTTTGGGGTTTTTTGTAATTTACTTGAAATTGAAGGCTGGACGGCCTAAACTGACTTAAAATTCGTATTCAGCGGGTCGAAAAACATGACCGTAGATAGGTGGCGCCCGGTGTACAGACATTTTTTTTTTGTGTGTGCCGGTGTTTTCAATGCTCGTCAACAATCTCACTTTTGTGATGAGTGTATTTCGTCAACGGTTAATCGTAGATACGCCATTGCAAGGACAATATTTCCTGGCTATTATATACTGTTCGAAAAGCCAATAAAAAAATCTATGCAATTGTTTCATGTTTTATTTAGTTATGTTATTGTGTGGGAAAATCAAGCATTGGTTAGCATGAGATCATTATACCAATTATTCTACAAACAATTTTACATATACGATAATTATAATTATTTCAGGTATTTTGAGACGCAAGATAAGAAGGAAGAACTGTACGCCGAGTTGAAAGCGGCGGCGGAGTCGGGATGGGATTTCTCCTCGAGATGGTTTATACTGAACGGAACCAACAAAGGTAATGCCAATGGATTGCCATGTTCTTCGTCTTGCCGCCGGTGAGGCCGGTGACATGTGTCATGTTGCCGAGCCGATACGTAATAAAACATGCCAAATATATTCATACATATTTGCACCCCCGGCAGCGTGCGGTGCCGGCATCGGGTCGCTAGGTGGAAAAGCAGACAGTGTTAGTTACTTTGTCGGTTCCTAAATTACTCAAGAGATGGCGCTATACGTCGAGGCCGGAGGCACCGACTTAAAAAAACTGAACTTGGTGTTTTGAAAGCGATTCCCTTTTTTTGTTAAAAGAAAGACGTTACATATCGTTTTTGTTTTTTTTTTTTTATTATTGCTCACACAATCTATATCCTGTACAATTCCAGGCAACCTCACCAACGTGAAGGCGCGGGCGATCATCCCAGTCGAGCTGAACGCGTTCATGTGTTGGAACGCGCAGCTCATGACGGAGTACCACGCTAAACTCAACAACGACGCCAAGGCCAGCTACTACAGGAACATACACGCCCGGCTGATGGAGGCTATCGATGACGTGAGTTTATTATTGTACTACATGTTGCCCAGTTAATCTCGCGGAAACCGTACATTTTTCCGCGATAAAAAGCGGCCTATATCTTTCCCCGTGATCTACTCTATATTTGTGCCAAATTTTATCATTATTAGTCCAATAGTTTCGGAGTCTAGTTAATGCACACAAACATACAAAAAAACTTAACTTTTCCTATTTATAATATTAGTATAGGTTAGATCATCGTTTCTCAACCATTTTTATGTCGAGAACCACTAAAAAGCCAAAAAGTTAAGCAAAAAGTCTTGCGACCCCGTCACTATAAAATAATAATAATAATATTATGAACATAGCGCGCTATTTTTATCAGCTAAACGTTATATTAGCTTTCACTGGTTCGAACGTTCGAACGATTTTTTCGACGTTCGATACAAAAAATTCGTTAGGAAAACGAATCTTTTGTACCTATATGTAGTTTGTATTTATTCGACCGACCAAGGGTCGACAAAGCGACCCCCCGCTTGAGGAACGATGGGTTACCTTGTCCAAAAACAACAAGGTAGACTCCAGCATATTCGTAATAGTTGCCGCTATAATATACTATATTAATACGTGAAGCGAGTACTTTACAAGTATTATTATATCTGAGCAGTATGAAATTTTATTTTTCCTATCTCAGAGGCAAAATAATAATAATAATATAATTATGAAGTTCAAATTAAAAAAATATATTAATTATTACGGGCGCCTATGATTTCGACCACAGCGCGAGATGTAGGTATCTGTAAAAAAAAACGAGCGAGCTCACAGTAGTCGCATATGATGTGTAACATTTGACATCTCACTTAGTAATTAGTAAGTAAGAAATTTTAAAATTATAAATTATAATATGATAAAGTTACATATGAAAACATTTAAAAAAACGGCCAACTCTACCATCGCGCTTATTCGTCAATTCAAATAGCGCGCGCTTTCGCGACTTCCTGTTACACACTTCCGTCCCATTTCACGAAATCACTCTCCCAAATTGCGAGAAAGCGAGAGGAAAGATGTTAAACATCGATATATCTACTGCTGATCATGGGACACTGTTTACAACTAATCGTCCTCCACTCCATGTCTAGTCTCCGTGCGTCATTATATATGATAGCTGCGATACAAGTTCTTCGAATACTTACCGCGAAATCCGCGGTCAAATAGTCGCTTAATATTACATTTAGTATTACCCTTATATTACAGGTCCTATGGCACGAGGATGTAGGCGCGTGGCTGGACTTCAGTCTCGAATCTGGCAGACGGCGGGACTACTTCTATCCCACAAATATAGCACCCCTGTGGACGGGCTCTTTCGATAGGGCGAGGAAGGATTACTATGTGAATAGAGTCATCAACTACTTGGATAAAGTCAAGGTGAGAGAGACTATATTCTAATTGCTTTCTACCTAGTCTTGCCATAAATACTGAAACAAAGAAATAACATTTATTACTATTACAGTGTGTTACTTTAATACATAAATATAAAACAATTTAAAGTATAAAAAGGTTATTCGAAGTGGTCTCCATTGGCTGCAATACAGTCCTTTAAACGTTGAGGCCAGTTATCGGGACTAGACGACGGCCATTCTTCAGCTCTGATGAAGTCCGTTCGTTTCCAACCAAGACTGCGTAGACCGAGCTTTATGACCCGGCGCCGAGTCTTGCTGGAAGGACCATTCTTGGTTATTGAACATGGTATTGTTAAGGGGCTTCACTACCTTCTCATGAATGGTATCTTGATACACTTGTGCCGATGTTTCGATACCCTTTTCCCAAAAGTATGGCTCAGTTACTCCTTCATAGCTAATACCCCACCAAACCATCACTGAATTCGGATAGTGCCCACGTTGCACTCTGTCGACTAATTGGGAAGCTTCCTTAGAGCTTTGAGCATAAATACGGTCATTTTGTTTGTTAAAATGTTGCTCAATTGTAAAAATTTTCTCATCCGTAAACAAAATTTTTCTGTGACCGTTTTTTTGCGTAACGCTTCAGTAGTCATTTCGATTTTACCACCCTATTCTTTTTTAAATTATCAGTTAAAAAATCAGTACGTCTCTTATAGGCTGCAAGTCCTAAGTCATCTTTTAAAATACGCGACATGGTGTCTCCGTGAATCTCCCGAGATAAAATCTTTTGCTTTCGGACAGGATTTCTTCGAATTCTTTCCCTTACTGCTTTGACCACCTTTTTCGTACGAGCACTACGTGGACTGCCAGATCTTTTTCTGTCACAAACAGAGGAGGTCTCATTGTACCTATTAATAGCCCGGTACACAAACATTTTACTAATACCAAGCGTATGGAGAATTTAAAAATTGCATAATTGTAACAGTATTTATGACCAGACTAAGTATTGTCAAGATGTCTATTGACATCCTAAACATAACTAGAATGAAAAATAAATAGAGGCGAAGTAAACAAAAGTATTATAAAATACTCACTGTGATTATAAATTGTACTTACGATGCGCGACTTACTTAGACGCGCACCTGCACGCGTAAAGTTCGGACTGCGAATCGAACTGTCGTTCTAATTACGATAAAATATGCGGCACAGTTTGGACTGCTGGCGTCTTTCATAATACGCGGTTTAAACTGTGGAAAATGCGCTGTCATCGACATGCCATATCGGACTGTCGCATTTACACGATCGGTTCGGATTGCTTCGGCGCATGCTATTTCCCGCGGTCAGAATTGTACGTGTTACGTGCTTATAATAACTTTCCTGTTTTTATTGTAATTGAGGAGACGACTACATGTAAAATATTTAGTTTAATTTCTATGCTCAGAAATATTAAGGTATTACTACTTGATAAACTTAAAAAAATATATTTTATTTGTAGTTTAGTAATGAGATTACATCTAAAAAATACAAATACCTTTAAAAAATGTTTGCTAAATTAGTAAAAAAAAATCATCATTACTTTACTTACATTGTGTATAAAAACATTCATTATGGTAAGTGTGAACTTAAACGCACAAATATCAGAGATATCATGTACAAATATGTTCCTGCGGCCTTATATTTCATACACTTTTACCTAATAGTGACGTCACAGTTAGGTACGACTTGTGTATGGAGCGTTTTCACGAGACTTGCGAAATTTTGCAAACAAATCACTATAACTATGAAAATATTCATTTTATAGTTTACTATTTCTTTCGAGAACTTACTCATATTTAAAATTACCGTTTATGCAATAAAAAAATCTGTCCTCGAGCCTGAAGCCTGTAATTGTCGTGCAGGATATAATTTAAAGAAGGACAGCTTGAAAAATATGAAAAAAGATCCAAGGGCGCCATCTATTATGTTATCGATCGTATTATAGCGGTTTGGTTTTATGGATAATTGTTAATTAATGATTCATGGAATCCATTTTTCAATTTTCAGGTGAATATCTTCGAAGGCGGTATACCTACGACATTCGAGCACTCGGGCGAACAGTGGGACTACCCCAACGCGTGGCCGCCACTGCAGTACATGGTGGTGATGGGCCTGGCCAAGACTGGCATGGTCGACGCCATGAGACTGGCCCATGAGATGGCCACCAAGTGGGTCAGGTCCAACTACGAAGTTTGGAGACAGAAGACCGCTATGCTGGAGAAGGTTGGCTTCATCTGTATTTTTTTTAGAAGGTTCAGACACCCGAATGAATAGTATTAATGATAATACTCTTAAGATGCGTTAAATAGATATCTTGAATGTAGAAATTATCTGCAAACTTCAGGTAATAAAATGTTGCCGAGGTTTAGAAGCGTATACGGCTACTAAGCCGACGCGCTATCCACTAGGATAGCGCGTCGGCGCCTAACGTCGCGGTCGCGACGAAGGTTCGAATCCCGCCGAGGGACAAAAAGTTTTCAAAGTTCCTTGGTCATAGATGTGTATAATAATATTAATAATATAACAAAAATCTTAAAATCATGTGTACAGTATAAAAATATTAAATATACTTCCCGTTGTCTGGTACCTGTAACACAAGTTCTTCGGATACTTACCAAGTGGCCAGATTGACGTGGTGTGAAGCGTCTATATATATTATAATATTAGGTATTATGATTAGTCTTTACTCATTAATTTTAGACCTTAATTACATAATTAAACGGTTTGTTTTTCCGGCAGCACGCTTATCATAACCTCAGTAGAAATGGTTTCGTTCTACGGAAGAATAGACAATATGACAGATTGAAGGACAGCTGTCAGTTTGTCTATATTAGGTATCTGTCACTCTATTCTTGTGTAGACAAAACGGATTTATATGGTGGTCATCCTAAGAGTGCAGGTCGAACCTGAAAAAACTTAAAAAAAGACTTATCTTTCAGTTACAGTTTTGTTCTCTCAAATACCACCTAAGGGTCAAATAGCACCGCGACGATACTTGACGGGATGCGGAGCTGCATTTTTAAGATAACCATTCAACATTGAACTTTATTTACTACACATTATGATACACGTTTCATTGCAAGATTCTTGCGAGAATAAGAACTGTGATTGATTTTACATTCGAACTCTTGCAATGAAACGTGTATCTTCATGTGTTGGGAATAAAGTTTGAACTTTCAAAAGCTATCTTAAAAATGCGGCGTCACGTCGCGTCGCGTATCGTTGCGGTGTGAACTGACCCTAATGTACCTTCGTCGAGAGTTACTGCATAAAAATGTTGTGTAGGTATAAAATATAATGTTGCGTTTTTATTGCTACAGTACGACGCTACAATATTCGGTGGTTTCGGCGGCGGCGGCGAATACGTGGTCCAGACCGGCTTCGGCTGGTCCAACGGTGTCATCATGGCTCTCCTCGACAGATACGGAGGTAAGAGTCTTAAGTAACTGCGATAATATACCCAATCCTTAATGAAATAATGTTGACATTGCAATGACGTGCATCGGTATAAATGTCTCTAATCTTAAAAATCCTCTTTAATACTTCAGACTCTTTCTAATTGAAATGAAGTGAGTGAGTAGGTCGAGTGTTCTCTCTATAAATTATTTTTTGTTTGGTTTCTCTATACTGACTAATTTACTCTTAGTTACTTTTAATTTCAAGTTTCGAGCCAAAGAGTGTCAAATAAAAAAAAAAGGGTGTGTCAGCTCCGACGCACGACTGGAGAGTAAACTCTAAAAAGTAAAATTTTGTGTGCAATGCAAAGCGACTAGCGATCGATTTGAGTTCAAAAATTCGCGCCATGTGAAAAAAGTGAAAGGTGCGCTGAATAGATTGCGCACGAAAACGTAACGAGGTCATTCGTTCAGTAGATTTTACTCCTCATATTTTTTTCATACCGGGGACCTTATATGAAAATCGATTCTTAAGGAGTAAACTCCAAAATATGTATAAAAGCAATCATTTCATTCATCTATTTTTTCATCTCTTTCACTTTCGATCTCAGCAGATATTAAAGTACAGTTAAATTACTTATTTTCACTAATTAAAGTAGAAATATCATACTTATCTAATATCATTACTTTCTATTCAATGTTTTGTGTATGATTCTAGTTATTTTTAACTATTTTTTTTTTTGGGTTGCACATTTGTTATGCATGTCAACCACAAAATATTTATTGTTTATTATTTATATCGTATGTATTAAATTTTTTTATTATGAGACATAATTATAGACTGTGTGGCGTGGCGCGTTATCGTAATGGTTACAAATATATATTTTTTTAAATCGCTTAATCTCTTATAACATTAATTTTACTTTTATTTACTTAACTTAATACGTTTTAATCTAATAAAAATTTTAAGTATAAGAAATTTTCTATGTTATTTTTTAAATTAATTGCCTTATGTAATATTTTTTTTCATATTCATATGTTACTTTTCTAATATCAATTCAATTACTTATATAATAATTATTATATTAACTATGCTATATTGTAGTAAATGTGTTGTAGTATTGTTAGTATTGTTTAGTATAGTAGATGCTATATTATATCAGCGTTAGAGAATGTTAATTATATGTACAGTCGGCAAAGGAAGTGCATTACTACTTTTTAAACAGGGTAGCTTTAAAACAGACCACACTTGTTAAAATAACGCACATATTGTGCAAAAATAAACAACCTTACGGCCACCATGCACTTCTTATGCTGACAAATTCCCTAAAAAAACAAAATAAGTGCAACAAAAGTAAAAATATTTTTTATAACATACTCAAGTTATATTACGAATTACAACTAACTTTTAATTTATGTTTATCTTGCACTTATTAATTATTAATATATATTATGTACTTGGCTATCAGTGGGCTACCTTTGGGCTTTGTGGCATGTGTGGTATTGGTTTGCACGTAGACCTTCTAGAATGTAGTGTGACATCTTAGTTCTAACTCTAGTTAAGTTATTATAGTGTTGATTTTACAAATAGATGTAACTGTTTAACTGTTAGTTATATAACGGTTTTTTCCCCGTGATTATCCCCTACTAATGTTTCAGATCCATCCATTCTTTCGGATTCTTGTATCCAAATTTTCACCAACTACCCTGCAAAAAGCAGCATCCATTTAATCTTAAACGATTTTTATTTATTGTTCACTTGTACTTTCCTAAGTGTTTTCTGAAAGTGTCATTACTTCGACCATATTTTCTACAAAAATATTTTACACATTTTTTAATATTTTTTTTGCCTTACGTGCTTGAAATGCACGAACAGCCCCAAAATATATATTTCGATTTGTAGTTCAACTCGATCTGACTACTGAGTGATAAATGAGACCCCCTAACCCGAGTGAGCCCTTTACTTCTAACACGAGTGACCACGACCCCCTAACCCAACCGACCACGTACCCCAAAGCCCCAGGTGCCCCACTGGTCAGTGCGCTGACCCGTGGTTGTTTGACAGACACTATCTCGGTAGCCGAGGCGTTCGGCTCAGGGGCGGACTCTGGCGCGGTGTACGGCGCGCACGTGGGCGCTGGCGGCGTGGCCACGGCGGTGCTCGTCGTGATCGCGAGCGTCGCGGCCGGCGCGCTGGGGTGAGGTGAGTGATCCAGATTTTATTTCATTTTTTCTTGTAATTTTTTTATTCTGGTTTAAATATTTAAATTATTGAAGATTTAGTTAATAACTAATAGCTATAAATTAACACAGTATAAGTGTTATTCTGTTTTTTATACAATTAACAATAATGTGATGAATGGATCTTTAAAAAAATATAGAATTTCAAGTAGTTAAACGTTTAGAAGTTAGGATTTTCACTCATAAAAAAATATATTATGTGTGAAACTAATAATATGTTTCTTTTGTTACAGGATCATTTTTGGTGTTACTTAAATATTTGACGCAGTTTAAAGTAAGAACATTCCATTTATTATCTTATACAAAAATGCATTTGAATATTTAGAAAAAATCAGGGCTATTATCATGATCTATAACAATTAGCAAATACGCCATAAAAGCATACGTTTTCGCCAAAGGCCAAGAATACTATCAGGTACCATTTTTGGCCTTTGGTGTCAATAACCATCGTAGGCCTCTACACAGTAGGATGAATCCAGCCCTGATTGTATTGAAGTACAACAAATATTTTTTTCTTGATTGTACACGGATGATCTTTTACTTACATGATTGTACAACCAAGAAGAAAAGTCAATAAATTAATTATTCATTATTTATGGGTGAAGGTACAATTTGGGTTGTTGATTTAAATGCATTTTATTCTTGTTTGACCTATTCTATGCGTAGATAGTACAAGTATTATTTGCAATTATTATTCTGTATTATTGTTATTATTATATTGTTTATTATTTTAAGGTTGTGATTAGTAAATTAATGTAGTTTAGATGACTTAACTGATCAGTAATTGCTATATTTTAGTTATTTAGTTTTTTAGTTAATGTATCTAGTGTAGATTACTCCCGGATTTCTACACAATATTTTACTAAATGTATACAAATATATGTCTATTCTATGTGACTATTAAATTATATATTATTTTATTTCCTTTCATGTTTATAAAATTTTATCCGAGTCTGAAAAAAATTTTTATGTCTAAGCGCGTCATTCAAATTTTAAGTGTCGTTCTCACGATTGCAAAATCGTGCTCATTGTAATGATCACTTTAATAGGAATTATAAATCACGATTTTTTTTCATCACGGGTACTTTGAATTTCTGCATTTTGTCATACATACCAAAGACATACAAACTGGGTTTAATTACATTAATGTAGCTCCAGGAAGAATTATTCTGTATCTTACAAGTTTTGTTACTTCTGATGAAAATACGAAAAAATTGTGACAACACTCAGTCTGCTTGTGAATTAAATTCCCTGGTAGCATGTGAACAGAAAATTTTACAATACATCCCAAGATTTTCTTATGGTTAATATGAAAATATTAAATAGGTTCCCTTTATAATATCTTCTGATCGATGCTTGCCATTATAAAACATCAAGCTCTCATATTCTGTCATGGTCAGAGTGCTTTCGCGCGTTCACATAATAATTCAAGTCTAAAAGGATTTAGGTCCAGCGACACGCTTTTAAAATATCTTGAAGTCTAGAGCTAACCCTGAGTTATGCTTGAGTGCACTGGTGACTGTATAATATGTCGTGTTAGCGGCTTTAGTGAAATAAATATAATTCATGAATCACTTTTGCATATGTCTTTGGCTCGTGGAGTTGATGGCCATAATTTTTTAAAGAAAACTCTTAATCGACATTAAAAATTGTGCTGATTTATTGTTTTATTCGAAACTAAATTAAAAAAAAACTGATGTACTTAGGTAACTTTTTGTTTGATTGAAACGTTGAGATACGATTTCGGTATAGGTATCCCCCGTCTCTTTAATTTACATTCGATTTAGAGGCATTATAAACTTGACAATAAAGTATTAAACGTACTGTATATCAAATAAAAATTGCGTAGCAAATCTCTCAATTAGTCCTCAGATAAATCCGGTGGCAGGAACACTCGATCACGTTTGTACCGCGTCCGGGTTCTATTTATACACAACCTTGTCCGAGAGCTGGACTAGCGTAAATTGTCTTCTTTATTCTAGATGATAATCTAGATTCTTAGAGTCCAGAACGTTCGCAAGATCATTGCGAGGTTGCAGATAGGTTTCAATCAGGAATGTTATGACTTACGGAGCTCCTTAACCGTAACCCGAAACTATCGGATAACCGCTATAAAAATCTATCCGTAATCTTAACCGAATCTGATATAAAAGTTTAATATAGTGGATAAAGGCGGGGTCTAAATATTGTATTTATCTTTTTAAATTCTTTAAATATCGCACATCCGAGTATCCGAATCTAGCGGATAATCCGAAATAATTACATAGCCATAACCGGTGTAATATTATTCTTAGGGCCTATTTCATAATCGCCTGATAAGTAACGAATAGCTTATCCGGAAGTTTTGTCGCTGCTTACTTTATACTGAGCGACAGAGACAGCACTTCCGGATAAGTAAGTAAGTAATACATGAGTCATGACTATGTTACGGACACGGTAAAATCTAAATGCAAGCAGTTAAATTAGAAATTAAAGAGAAAAAAAAGACATTACGATGTACCAACATTTATTTATAAAAACTCTATTATGAGGAACTTCTAACAATACACGTGTAGTAATTTCAATGATTGTAACATTAAGCTATTATATATTACAATGGGGACGACGTAGTGCATCCTACCACATTGTTACTTCACAAGCTATACTATGGTCACTGGTCAGCATAGTTAGAGCAACATCCAAGGACATCAGTAGGACTCTATAGTACATATGTTATTCATATTTAATTCTCAGTATCAATTTTATTAAATTGCCCAGTGAATTTTTGTACAAATATTAAAATCATATCAAAAATGTCTTCGATATATTAGTTGAAAAAAATATGGACCTAGTGCGTTACCTTGAGGTACAACAATCAAATTCGGGCCAAAATTGTAATAAATACAATACGTTCAATACATTAAGAGGAAAAAGTTGTGTACCTTGGATACGAATATTTTCAACATGGACCTTGTATAAATAAATTATCAATAACGGAAAATAACCGTTTCGGTGAAAAAGGAATTTTATCTTCAAGTTTCAACCTTGTTTTGTTTATAAATGGCTTAGAATATAGTCCAGTAATACTTGTGCAAATATGTTTTCGTGACTTACTTTATGAAGGTTATCTTATAGTTGTGTACATAAATGAACAATATTATACTGATTACCTACCTAAAATATACTTAACCCTTCGACTGCCACATGAAAATTTAAATCTCAATTCTTTTGGCTTTGCGATGTGACGTCTCTTCTTCTCCAAGATCATCAAATAGACAAATATTAAAATATGATTAAATTAAACAATTTTGAATTTACAGAATGCTAGCATTAATCATAATGAAAAACAAGGGTGCAATCAGACAAACAGCTAGAAGGTTAAGTCGGGCTAGATATCGGAAATAAGGTATTTTGAAGGCGTAAATATCGCTTTATAAAAATTGAAGTTTTCGCCTACGTATGAATTGGCTTAAAATACTAAAACCTCGCGAGGCTACTTTTGTACTGTAGCTCCTAAACTTTGTACACGCTTTTCATTATATAATTAATGCGTATAAACTCTACGCTGTCTCACAAATGTGTATTTTTGTTTTTATTCATGGTAATTAGAATTGTTTTCCTTTTTTTTTTTTGTAATTTTAACTTGATACACGGAATGGGCTAAGAAGCAACTGATTTAGGAAATGTGTATTTTTGTTTTTATTCATGGTAATAAGAATTGTTTTCCTTTTTTTTTGTAATTTTAACTTGATACACTGAATGGGCTAAGAAGCAACTGATTTAGGAAATGTGTATTTTTGTTTTTATTCATGGTAATTAGAATTGTTTTCCTTTTTTTTTGTAATTTTAACTTGATACACTAAATGGGCTAAGAAGCAACTGATTTAGGGCCTGTTTTACATTCGCGTAATAAGTGTGGAATAGCTCACTCGGAAGTTTTGTCGCTGCTCACTTTATACTGAGCGACTGAGACAAAACATGCAGCCAAGCTATCTGATGCTTATCAGTAGATTGTGAAACAGTCTCTCAGTCTAATTTGAAACTAAATCTTTGTTTAATTAATTTAATGACTTTTTGTGTTCAGTAATTTTTGCTCTGAGATCTGATGGACAACTTTGGATCTGAGATCTTTTATGACGCCATTGTAGTAGAGAATTGCGAGTATTTTTCATCATACTACGGAAGTAGTTATATGATTTCTCTACACAGTAACCGGTTTTACGTATTACGCCGTAGCGGTATTTACAGGAAAAATGCGATTCTTCATTTACTCATTAGAAGCGAGGTGTAATCTTGCCATAGATTTTTCAAGCTCCAACTGATTCTAATACTACCATTTTAACTACATCCTTTGCAAAAAGTGCAGTAACATCAATAGTTTCTATTAGCATGGCTATTGAGCCATAAGTCATATTAAATAATATATCAATCAATATTTCTCGTAGCTACTTATAAAATAATGTAAGTAGGTACCTACCAAGTTCTCTGTGTAGGTATAGGTACCTATTACTTAAATTTCCATTAAAATAGTAAGTATATCGTTTAGTAAAATCGATTACAGAAATTTGGGCACATGATTTCCTGCATATGTCTTATTTTCCTGCAAATATCTAATTATGAAATGTGATTTTTTTATACAAAACAAAATAATGACATTGCACAATTTTCGACACTGCTGTCATTGACCTCACAGCAGCTGATTTAAAAATAATTTTAATGATATATTTTCAAACAATTTCATTCAATTGAATCAGCTGCGTGGGATCAATAAACTTCCCAGCGCCGTAGACTCATTCATACTAGATAATAAGTATATATTTTTTTCGTATTTAAATATTTTTTTCTGCCTATACTCCTTTAGCGGGATTTTAAATACTTACGCGGGAAATCTTTTCCCCGAAGGAAATTGATTTTGCAAAACGTTATATTTACAAATTACTTACTAGTTGCTCTTTCTTTTCATATAATACAATTCTCTCAAAGTTATGAAGGTAATTTATAAAATCTCAAAATTTAAATAAAATGTACCTACGTTACTACTGCTCGCAACTAACTAGTAACTACATAACATTAAGGAGAGCCAGGTCATAACAATATGTACCATAAAACGGGGTGAATAGATAAGTCTTCGAACTTTGGTAATTATTTTCGTAAGGTTGCAGAATGGATACCTACTTTTTTAGTCATGTATATATTGAGTCTTAGGCCAAACTATTGATATAAATTTGTTTCTCTTCGGATATGTTTGTAGTTAATAAAAAAGACACAAAATATACGTAATTTCTAATTACTACTTATCAGGGGACAATAGACACACCTGAGGGGTGATTAGAAAAATTTCGTAGGGCTGCCTCGTTACAGTTTCCCTATACGAGGGCTGCCTTTTAAGTTTTGTCGTTTGAAATAAATACAGACAATCTAATAGATTATCACCATTTATAGTTTTTTAAGAATTAACAATGTAAATATTAACAAAAATAAATGAAATACCTTACTAGTTTATATTATTCTGTTAAGAATGAATTAAATTAAAAAATATTGAATGGATTAAAAAATAATCAAGAAAATTAAAAACGCTTCAAGTAACTAAAAGAGAAATTTGAACTATAGACAACCACTACAAACTTTGTGGCAGCCCTGACATAATCATGGCTAATCACCCCTCTTTCGTAACTAACCACCCCTTGGCTGTGTCTATTAACCATATTTGCGTGCCTATTAACCTCTCAGGCGTTTTTATTCACCCCTTTCGTGCATCGAATCACCTCGAAAATCTAAAGAAAATGAGACTCACGAAATAAGAACAATTTTATACCGTAATGCATTCATTCTTACCTTAATAACTAGGTACCTTAAAAATATTTGCAATATTGTCAATGTCAATAGTTCACGGTAATGAGTCTGCAAGGTTAAATATTTGCGAATCGTGAGTGTGCAAATGTTACTCGTGACAACAGATAACTGCTCTTATCAGCGCTGATGTTCTTTATTCAAACAACCAGTTGTTTGGATATTGTAATGCATCGACTGAAAATATGGTTGTATTTTTACTTCTTCGAGTGTAAAAGCAACACAGCTCGTACTTCAAAATCTGTAGTAAATTGTGTTGGCACCCTAAATGTAACATCAGTGCGATTATTTCATTACCTACCAAAATCCCAACCCCAGAAGGTCGATTCTGCTAATGAAATCCGTCAATAATACAGTTACGGTTCAGCGCCGATATGTTAAAACAGCAAAATTGTATTCTCATAAACGCCAAACCAAAGGTAAACCCGTTTCTATTGGACCAAACTCCAAAAATCAGTTTATGATATCAAGACGATTAAGTTATAATTCATTAAAAGTAAAATGAAAGTGTAAGAAGTAAAAGCTGAATACTAATATACTATATATAATAATAGGCTAAGGCTGGTTTTAAGGCGTGGACTTTATTGTCCGGAATCCGTGAGGCCGGGGAAAATTCAGAGCACTGAAAATAGAACTGTACTTAATACAATAGAGCTGAAAATCCAACACACAAATGTCACATATGACAGCTCGCCACTTCGATTTCCAATTCTATTGCATATGCGCAGAGTTCTATTTTCAGTGCTCTGAATTTTTCCGGTTCCGAATCATATAGTTCTAGCCTTAGAAGTCTTGCTGATCGCTCGTTGACCGTCAGCGCCGACACCGAAATGTATGAAATAGCCACACTGATTGCTACTCGTTATTCGAAAACTCTTACTAGAATTTTATACATTTGAGCCGGATGGTGCTGGCGGTCAGCGAGCGGTCAGCATAACTCTTAAAAACCAATTAAACCTTAAAAACCAATTGCGAGGCGGACTCGCTCACGGAGGGATTCCGTACCATGTTGTTTGTTTCAACTGCTAGTACTATTATCCAGAACTACTAATATTATCGAGCAAAAAATGCACAAAAATCACGTTTGTTGTATGGGAGGCCTAATATTTATTATATATTTTTTTTACATTTATCATCTGTGAATTTCAACTGTCTAGCTATCACGGTTCATGAGATACTACCTGTAAGGATGATAGATAGACAGACAGACATATGGACGGACGAACGGACCGTGAACTCTTAGTAGGGTCCCGTTACTACCCTAGTGTGTTTTTTTTCCTACTCAGTAGGTTTTTTCCTAAACACTAATGTAACTGGGTAGCAGTGCCGTGGGGTTCCTACAACTCCATTCCTATCGGCTTCCCTTCCCACTTACCTTTTCATGGCCCTCATCCAAATCCCTACTACTACAGGCTAGGGCTTACCTATGAAGGATAACCAGACTTTGCCACTGCTGGATAGTAGGTGACTTAACATTGTAAAGAAATAGGATGACTGATTGAAATTTTTGGTAATGAATTTCTATACAATGAATTAGATGAATGTTTGGAAATCCCACTGAGCAACACTCGTATAGTTACTATTAACTTGAGTCTCCCTGTGGTCGCAATTCGCCTGTAATATTAATAATTCATATAATTTTTAAGTTTGAGTACTATGTAAGAGTTTTTTTACCCTTTTAACTATAGAAAAAATAATAATAAATGTAAATATTGTGTCCGATTGACAAACGTGTAACAAAATTGTAAGGCGGTGCATTTTGAAGATAGCTGTTCACAATTGAACTTTATTCATTATATCGGAAGGTACACGTTTCATTGTGAGAGTTCGAATGTCAAGTTGCGCCGCGTTGCACAGCTCTGATGTCATATAAGACGTGGATCTTTTTTTATAGTGGATAAAGTTCAATTTTGTATAGCTATCTTAAAAATGCAGCGCCGCGTAACATCACCGTATGAACTTACCCTAATTTAAAATCTAGTCAGTCAGTTTAGTTGCGGTCTGAAAAAAAATTTTATTATTGGGAAATTTTAAATAAAACACGTCTCACTAAAACAGTTTAATCTGAAATCCAAAAAAATATTGTCAAAGCTCTTGTATTATTTATCTCTAGCTTAGGTACTAGAAGTTTCCCGCGGCTTCGTATGCGCAAGAGAATATCACGCTGGAACCGCACATTAACCCCGCGATAAAAAGTAGCCCATGTACCCCGTGGACTACTCTACTTCTGTGCAAAGTTTTATCAAAATCGGTACAGTAGTTTCGCAGCCTATTCAATGGAAACAAACAAACCTTTCCTCATTATATGCAATAGTGGTGTAGATTTACCGAAATGACATAAGATCTGCAATAATTATCTCATAATAACAATCATTTAAATATAGTTTTCCACTACCGTATACCCGTGAGAATGTATATTATGATAAAAGCCTTTGTTCCTGTCACATAAAAATGCAATATCTCGAGCGAAATCCGTCAACTTACCTTGAGGCGGTTCTCATGGCCTTAGCTTTTGAACCAATATTATTATATTACCTTATTTAAAACTTCGCTACACACATTCGTTTTGCAGAAACTCTAAAAAACAGGAAAATATTATATGATTGAGCTCCATGATCGAGTTTTGAAGTTTATAGCGTTTGCTAAAATTCATTTTGCACCTCGATAAATGAGAAACGTGTGCCGCACAATAGACAATAATATTATTCATCTAGTTATTATGTCGTTTTCTATACTTCTATACTAATATAATAAAGAGGAAAGATTAGTTTGTTTGTTTGTGTTTGTCTATCTCACAGGATAAACACAGGTTCAATAGAAAATAAATCTTTATCTGCATATCACGTCGTCTATTCGTCGTTATGCGAACTATCTTTATGGCAGCTGTAAAAAAGTTATGAATTTATATAGACACTTCTCTCCTGAAACTTATCTTAGGAGTTATAGACGTTGAATAGTATGCACTATCCAGAAGCCCAAATCTCTTGACTATATTCGATATAATCACGGTTTGGTCAGCGCGCTGATTTATTCGCATACGCGTCAAATCGCACGCTGAAGCCGGACGGACAGCCTTAAAATCCAAACGAGATTTAAATAGTAATGATTACGAGAATTGCCTACCATATATCCCGTATCCGTGAAGTTTTGCTCGTCTCAGATCCATAACACTTCTTAAGCTGCAGTCTCACCCATCCGGTCTGCAAATAAAATAATAATTTGCAGATCGGTGACATAATTTTCAATTGAATCGTATAATTTTATTTTTATTAAATTAAAAATCTTAACTAAAAACACGTCGTATTCAAAAAACTTCCGAAAAAGGAGGCGGTTATACGTTCGGCTGTATATATATATATTTTTTTTTTTGTATGTTCAACGATTACTCCGACGTCTGTGGACCCATTTCAAAATCCTTATTTTGCTGTATAGGGTATATTCCCAATTTGGTCCTTTTAATACCAATGTGATGATGGGATCCATAAGGAATCGAAGGAACTCCTCGAAATTTATATGGACACATATTATAGTGATTTCGACTTTTTCTGAAGATACCCAAGCATATGCTCCCAAAAAGTAAGATTTTGCTCCAAGGTATACCCTGGATCAAAAAGTACTGAAAAGAATGAGTCCTTATAGATACATGTTTGGGGATTTCGACGTTGTTTAAAGCACTTCAAGCATATGTCTCTATGTCAATTACATTAATCATCAACATCACCACCATCATCACACCGTACATCATCACATTAATGATGATAAATCATCATAATGTGATAAACTACGATACGGAGAATAAAATAATGTCAACATTTATTCCGTGAATTAAAAAATAACACAAAACTCACATGCGGCGCAGTCGGCGGTTCGAATCCTAGTGATCGCTCACTCGCCGTCACCACTGCGGTCTGCGCGTGCGCACGTCACAACAACACCTGGCATACAGCTTGTTCACAAATCCGTGACATTAAATTTTATACTAGGTTTATACAGGCGGTATTTGTTTCGAATTGTGCAAAATTCAATTATAACTTTTTTAGAAATTCGATAGAAAGGGTGTTGTTTTAACCGACATTAAAAAAGGCAAAGGCTTTTTGGTTGTAGAAATATATCATATTTTTTAATGATTTTAGTTATTCAATTTGATTTGGTCTGAATGTCTTGTTTCGTAATCAACTATTCTTGCAGTCTTTAAATGCGTAAGTACCTTTAATGAAAAACGACGGAAAAGTTTTTAATTTAACCAATGACTCATATTTTGATCATAAAATTACATTTTGAGGAAACATTATTTTTCATTATAACAATGCAAATAAATAGTTTATATTATAAAAATATTAACAGCCGCCGTGGTCTAGTGGTTAGAGCTTGGCTCTCGACTCGGAGTTCGTGGGGTCCAACAAAAAAAGGGAACAATAAAAAATTTTGTTTCCAAGTTTGGTTAGGACAATGCAGGCTGATCACCTGATCTGTCCTGTCTGACAAGAAAGATGATCCATGCGTCGGATGGGCACGTAAAAGGTCGGACCTGCGCCTGAGAGATCAGGCGAGAGCCAGTCGTGTCGGTTATCCCACTGGGTTACGAGAATAAAGGAAGAGAGAGTGCTCTTGTGTACTGCGCACTATAAAATTACACCTGCGTATCTGACCTGGTTTCAATGAAACCGGCCACCGTTACCGAAATCGGTGTGGGGGAAGGTTTTATTTTATTTTGTGGGAATAGTGGAAAGCCCCAAAGGGAGGAGCGAGCCCACTTGTATATGTTTCAGATGTATACACATACCGCCGATATTAGAAAACTTCGATAGCGCGGCGATTCAGGATTGTGGCGCTAATTGGCCCGCCACAATTTTATTATAAAAATAAATCATAGATAATTTTAAATAATTTAACTACTTTTCAATCAATAACAAGGTAAAAATAGTGTCTACCCAATGTAGTATTTTTATGCAAGTTTTCACTTATCTTGAAGTGTTCTTGTTTAAGAGGAAACAGGAGGGCCACGCAATGTATGAAAAAGTATACAAACGTAGTCCCCTGTTTCCTCCCTGGATAATGCCGGTAGAGTAACAATTTTTTCCTAAATATTCATAAATTAATTATTAAAAGACATATGGACGTTCCAAAACTTAAAAAAAATACCCAGATTTCCGCTTTGTTCAAACGTCCAGAAATCAAATTTGATTAAATTATATGAAAAAACGAAAACCTAGGATCACAGTTGTAGGTACAAGACTTTTTTGAATTGTTAATGAAGAATGTACTTAAATCGGTTAAGTTTTGGAAAAGGAATCAGGGGTCTACGAATCGTTGATTTTTTGTACTTTCAGCTCAAGTTACAGTTGTCTCTATCGCACTCTCACACATGGATAGCTAGCTTGTTCGGGCGCTGCGGGACAGCAATAGATTTTACATTTTTCATTTCTCTAGCCCTTGATGTTTCCTCTTGATGAGTTGATGCAAGTCCTAGACTCATCATGTTGTAAAGATAAGTTATCACGTATCATGACGTATTGATCAACCTACATAATAAGAATCGTTGTATTCCTTTAACATTCACTTATGCACTTAAACAAACATGTCAAAAATCAAAATGTGAGAAAAATTCCCGATTTCCGGTGTCAAGGTGTTTTATTATACGATACCTACTGAAGTTTTAATTGTTTTTTGTCGTAAGGATCTGTTTGACAATCTACTTATAAGCGTCAGATAGCTTATTTGCGTGTTTTGTCTCTGTCACTCAGTATAAATTAAGCGACGACAAAACATCCGAATAAGCTATTCGACACTTATTGGGCGATTGTGAAACATGCCACCAAGTGTCGTATTATAATTTTTATTTCCACAGTTCTCAAAGGCAACTTTGTTACTTTGCCTCTTACATAAGATCTACGATTAGGTACCTAAAAAATCACAAAAAATAGACATTGAAATCAATATTTTCGCTGTGACAAGTAATGCATTCAAACTTTTCAATTACAATATTTCTAATAAGTTAGCAATTGGATATTAGTACCCGGAGCTTTGCTAGGCGTTCTAGTCGTAGATACGGCAAAAAAATAACAGATGACAGACATTATTTTTATGTGTGTTTGTGGATAAAGAATATGAATTAGAATTTTAAAAAATCATATAATAATAGTCTGACCGGGACTCGAACCCGAGACACCGATTTGCCAATAACGCAAAAAGTACAACGCATACGTAGCTGAGCCGCGCCCATTGACAAAGAGGTAAAAGGGATAATACTCAAAAATTCGCTGTTTCCCTGGGAGGAGACCTAGCTAGATCGATTCTTCACCCCCAAAACCCCCTGCGTACTAAGTTTCATGGAAATTGTTGAAGCCGTTTCCGAGATTCAGATTATAAATATGTCATACAAGAATTGCTCGTTTAAAGTATACGATGTAAAATCTTGTAATAGTACTGAAATGAGATCAGACAGTATTCAAATTGCATCGTCCGTGTCAGTATGCCATCTGCATATGAATAAACAAACATACGGGCTAATTAACCTGTTCGGCCTTCGTCGTACAAAGGATTACATTATGTGTTTCAAATGGAACTATGTAAGGTCGCAGAAAATTAATGTTTAGCATCGTCCTTATATTTGTTTGTATCTAATATTACGAGGCGTCATCTTCAGACGCTAATCTTTTAAATAGAAACGGGACAAAGAGTTTTTCAATCTACTAAACTAACTAATATGCAAGTTTTTTTTTTGTTTATATAGATCTATCTTGTTTCATTAACCGTGTAGGACAATCATTTTTTGGAACGAAGTTCCTTATCGCGCGTTGCGAAAGGGGGCTAGACGGAAAAATTAAGACTAAAAGTTGTAACGACACTTTTTGCTATAGTTGTAAGACGTGCGGCGTGCGAGTGTTTCTCTGTCTGTCTCTCTCTCTCTCTCTCTCTCTCAATTATTACTAAAATTGAGCTTACTGATTAAGTTTATATTACATTATATTTCTTAATAATAAAAAAAATATTATTATAACTTAAAAAAAATAAAATTTTATTACAATTCCTTCAATAATTAATCGAAAGGAGCTTCGTTCCATCCGGATGTCCCTTGACACCTCTCAAGTTTTTTTTTTTTATATAATTGAAAATAACAAAGATATTTACGTTTAAAGTAATCAATTAGACAGAGAGATCCGATGTGTAACGTGTCATCGCGACTGGCATTGAAAGTTCATTACTAAATTTCGTTTTGCTAGAAAGAGAAACTTTGACCGGGCCATATTATGTTGCTCATTTTTAAGCAGATATTGGCGATTTTTTTTCGCCATTTCATCTTTCAGTCTAGATTCCTATGTGTTTTAGGTAAATTGTCTGATCTATGCATATTCCCCATTTCCTCGCTTCGTGTCTGTTGTTACTTGTGTAACAGTCATCACTATACCAAATATTGTTTTTGAAAATTGAACGTTTTTCGTATATTTTAATAATGTGATACATATAATATGCACAATTAACAATATAATATAATACGCGATTTATCGTAAAATGAAATTACGTTTACGGATTTCAATCCTATTATTTTATATTAATTTCCCACACTTCACAGAAACCGTGGTCACTGACTCAACCCGCAAAAGTAGTTACTTTACAAGTCATATTCGCGTAGTTAAAGAAATGGCTCAATTAATTATATTTTTTTTTCTTTTTTACAGACTTATCGTTTATAGAAAAAGGCGAGGCGACTTCTACAAGCCACTGACGATCGGTGAAGATCTCAAACTGTTAGGCCGAAGATCGTATACAGAGCTCAAGAACATCAACGGAGCATCTAAACGAGTACGATGAAAGACCAGACCATAGTAACCGATACCTGAATTCATATTGATTTAGAATGATTCTCCGGTGAGACAAGTGGCCGCATGCTGAAACGACACTCCATAAACGACTGAGTGGCTCCCGTGGGGCTCTCAAAACATTTGGAAATATAAATAAGGACTGAGTAGCTCCGAATCGCAAAATGTGTCATACGTATTGTTTTGGGGCTACTCAAATATTTGAGATGCAGTTTTCAGTGACGTTTTCTGTAACTGAAAACGGCATCTCAAATAACTGTAACCTCATGCATCAAATACCAATTCGATTTATACGATTACTTTAAGTGTAAATATGAAAAAATTGTAAAACACTGACGACTCTTTTTATGATGGACATAATGTCTAGTACGTTTGGCTTTTATATCATAGACACGAGCACACGCTGCAGAATACTCAAAAGCCACTTAAAATAAAAGGCACTAAAGTCACAGCTGCCATTGTTATGATATTAAGCGGAGAAAGACAGCCTGTGAGGTAAGGGACGTTAAAAGTAGCGTTTGAATATTCGGCCGATAGTGAACGCGAAGTTTTTTTGTTTTAAACAGCGACATTATTGACGGAATGTGCCGTTTATGTCGTTTAGGTCGTGATTGTACACAAAGAAGATCCCAAAGATGCGCAAAGCCGAAATCATTGCTAATATTGGCGTATTATTAGTATTACCGGCTTAAAGTATAGTACCATTTTGATGACATTTTTCATCTACGTTGCCTAATGCTCAAGTGGTAGGCTCACTAGGTAATGGTGAAAAGCTGTGATCTTTAGAAAGTTGTCTATTCTACAATTCAATTTACTTACTATACTTCAATTTTACGTAAATAATATTAAAAATGACGAGCCAAAATTTGCATGAAAAATTTTATATCAATAAATAGAAATTAAATTATTAGATTTGTTATATTTTCATAGGTAATACAAGTCATTTTAAAATAAACGTATTTGTTTGACCTCTAAAATGAGTAATTCAGTTTATGTTGAATCCCAAATATTTTTTATTTATCGATAAGTTTTTTCGATAAAATCGATTGGAAGCGATTTAAAACGTAACACTCCAGAGCCAAGTCGACTATTTTACAAGCGTGCTGTCGAAACAAAATCGTGCTTAGATCATCTACATTTTTTGGCCGAAAAACTTTACTTTCGGCCGAATACTCGAAAGTTTCTTAAAAGTAAGGTTAGGATGCATTTGAGTATTCAGCCGTTTTGGTCCATTGATGTCACCTTAGCAAAATGTTATACCTACTGATAAAAATGTGTCACTATAGAGGGGCGTCACAGACGGCGAAGATATTATAATATTTTATCTTAAGATACCTGAAATAAATCATGCTCAAGTGTGTGTGTTAAAATATATAGTATCTTAGCCGTATGTGAAAGTACATCCAAATGTATACCAAGCGAGTTTTTATCTTAAAAAAAATAGTACCTTGCCGTCTGTGATGCCCTAACTGATAACGAGATCCCGTTATTGTTGAATTAGGATTGAAGAATTGAAAGTTGTCGATTACCAGGCACCCAGTTAAATTTCAGTGGAGCGAGTGACGTCAGTTTATGTGCTGTGAATTTTGAACTCATATGTATATAGTAGTTAAGCGGTTTTAGTTTGGCTTGTATAGATTTACACCTAGTGAAATTAGTTACGGTTTGACTAAAACATTCTGCAAATAGAAGCTAATCGTAGTATTTGATCAAGCTAAAATTTTGTTTATCTCAAGGATAGTTAAAATTATGCAGCTAGTCTCGTATTTGGATGTCTGTAAGTAGTGAATTTTATAAATATCTTTGATACATATTTTGCCTGCTTGACAAATGTTAAAATTGAATTGAGAATATGACATAGGTCCTAAATATACAATGTTAATAATACATCTGGACTTAGATACCTAATAAGATAAGGGAAAAATATCTAAGTCAGTATATTATTTGCATATAAGTTTATTGTTTTGGTCATAAACATTTACTTTATATTATTAATTATTTACCTGAATGCCGAAGAAAAAAAAACATTATAATGTGTATCCGACACAAATCCTACAGCCTAAAAAAAGCATGAAGTAAGCCTATATTAAGCTTACGAGGTGTTATCAGAAACAAAATGGCTATCGGGATTTCTATTATTAATTTTTAGATTAATAATAACATTATCATGGTTTGTTTGTAGTCGAATCGTAACAATCGCTCATATTGCTAGGTATATTGTGTATTAAATAATTAAATTATTTATATTAATAGCTATTGAAATGGTGTCAGTTTAGTCGATACTTATTTTACTGTGTGGCTATTTGAAATCACATTTTAGATCTTTGTATATTTCATGTGACAATATATAAATAGTGATTTATTTATTGTTATATTATTTTTACAACTGTGACTATAAAATGTACAATTTTGCTTTTGACAATTTCAAGATTAGGTCCTAAATATGGTATGAAATGATGTGTACAATTTTTTCAAACCGTCGTTAAAATATTTTGACGTTTAAAACTTGGAATATGGTCGATTTATTCAAGCGGGCCAGCTGAGATTAGCATCTCGTTGACAATGGAGACGATTCGTTTGTTTTTGGCCGAAGATTATAAATCGCCTATCTCAGTACTATCTCGCCAAAATAACCAGACTGTGTAAGTGTTACAAAATTAAATGTCGGTGTATAATTCGAAGGCTTTGCTTGTGTGTTATTGGCTTCAGAAGTATACACAGATCGCACTAGAACTTTGCGTATTTGACACTGATGCATATATTTAGACAAAGTAGTGTATTCGCCTTAAAAACGGGCCGCACTCGGAGACATTTAATGCTTTATTATTTATTTATGGAACTTCTTAGTCGAGATTTTGGCAGAAAAATACATGGACGTTATGTCAAAATCGCTACTTAGCTTATGTAAGCATTAATGTCTCGGTGCGCGGTCCTTATGTCGGCAATGAATAAACTACAGTATATTGTGAATAGTGAGTTAGTGGATAGGTATTACCAAGTATTATCTAGTTTTTAATTAGTTTTAAGTAGATAATTCCAATTGTCATTTGTAAATAGGTTTTTGTGCTTGCATTTATAAGAATGTGATTTCAAATATGCCGATGTACAGTCGATTTCACTGTTGCAATTTTTGTTTGAATAGTCAGGGAGTAGAGTCGGGGAAAAACAATGCTTAGCAGTTTGCTGTACCTTATAATTTGTTCAAATTACGAGTATGTATGTCAGTCTGCTAAACGTACCTGTGATATGTTTTGATATATCAAAACGGAACTTCTAAACAATACCCTTCTTGGCAGTCGGGTAAAAATATCTAAATATATTATCTGTATATTTATCAGAAAGAGGTAAAACGGCTTTGATAGTGCAAGGAGGACACAAAGTATCTTTTGCCGTAAAATATTTTTGACGTTTTTGCGTTATGCTCAGTTGAAATTTAAGTTAGGTAGATTATTTCTATTGTTTCTACAAGTGAAATCGACATGTTTTAACTCATTTAGGACAAGGACAATTACTGTTATTTGATTTTGTAGATTATTTATTCTATTTTATTTTACGCCATCTCAAATCTCGTGACTATTTGTATAATTCTTTCAAAAATAAAAAAGATATGAAACAAAAATTATTTTTATTGATAAGCCCCTTTAAGTAAATGTATGACTGGTTTTAGGCAAATTGTCTTTATAAAAATAACAAAGGAAGGATAGAATAGGTACAGGCTGCTTTCCCATGAATTAAAATGAATCCATTAGCAAATATTTCATTGATTTTAGTCAATCAAGTCATGTAGACATTGGAGATAGAAACTTGTAAGTTTCCATGCTGATAGATCATGCTAAAACCCCTTTAGGAAAATTATTTTGAACGAAATCGGACAGTAACTTTTGAAGTAATTTGAAAAAACCTATTACGCGTTGATAGTTACGGAACCCTCCTTAGACATGTCCTGACATGCTCTCGGTTAGGTTATTTTGTATAGGATCATGTCATTATTTAAAAAATAAATATTGCATTCACTTGTCAACAAACATTAGTTACCCAATCATTACTGTCGGATCTGGCGTAGATTAATAAATAGATGCTACGTAACAGATAAATAACTCCATACAAAAAACTCAATACCTACTTTTTAAAATGCCTCCAGTCACCACAGAAGGTCACAGCTGCGTGTGAAAATGAACTGGAAACGCTCGGACGCTCGATTGTTATTCTAATGCGAGCGCACAATAACCTGGTATTTAAGTGCGGAGACAATTGGTCGGGGACCACTCGGGGTTGCTTCTTACAATTAAATATTTAAGTAGGTAAATAAAGTGACGCTTATATATATATATATATATATATACTAAGGCGGGTCAATAAGTCCGTGACTTTTTGAATTTCTAACCTCCTTACTGAAAAAGCAACACTACTCCTGTCAACAGGCATCTGTCAGTTGACTCCTATCAAAATTTGAACTTGCTGCGTCAGTTAGTTTGTGTTTTACAGCTATCTTTATCAGACTATCCAGTAACTTAAGGAAACAATGGAAAAAAGTGAATTTCGTGTGCTTATTAAGCATTATTTTTTGCGAAAAAAAACCATTACCGAGACCAAGGCTAAGCTTGATAAATACTATTGGGACTCTGCACCATCGATTTCAATGGTAAAAAAGTGGTTTACTGAATTTCGTTGTGGCCTTACAAGCACTGAAGATGCCAAACGTCCTGGACGCCCAGTTGAGGTCTCTACACCCGAAACAATCGAAAAAATTCACGATGTGGTGTTGGCCGACCGAAGATTGAAAGTGCAAGAGATTGTGGAAGCCATAGGCATCTCGCATGGCTCAGTGGTTTCAATTTTGAATGATCACTTGGGCATGAGAAAGCTTTCCGCGTTTGCTCACAGTCGACCACAAACGCAATCGTGTAACAACTTCACAGGAAGGTTTGGCGTTGTTTAATCACAATATGGAGGAGTTTTTTAACCGTGGACGAAACATGGATCCATCACAATACACCAGAGACCAAACAACAGTCAAAACAGTGTGTTTCTAAGGGTGAATCGGCGCCAAAGAAGGCCAAGGTGGGTTTGTCAGCCAATAAAGTTATGGCGACTGTTTTTTGGGATGCACGTGGGATAATCCACATTGACTATCTTCAAAAGGGAAGAACAATTAATGGGGAATATTATGCCAACTTATTGGACCGCTTCAATGAGAATTTGAAAAAAAACCGACCTCATTTGGCCAAGAAAAAAGTTCTTTTTCACTAAGACAATGCAAGGGTGCACACATGTGCAGTTGCCATGGCAAAAATCCATGAATTGGGCTATGAATTGCTCCCACATCCACCCTATTCTCAAGATTTGGCTCTGAGTGACTACTTCTTGTTCCCAAACCTGAAAAAATGGCTCGGTGGAAAAAGATTTGACTCCAATGATGAAGTCATCTTGCAAACAAAGGCCTATTTTGAGGACCTCGACAAATCATATTTTTTGGAAGGGATAAAAAAATTGGAGAAGCGTTGGACAAAGTGTATAGAGCTCAAGGGAGACTACGTTGAAAAATAAAATGATTTATTTATCAAAAAATCTGTGTTTTAACCCAAAAGTCACGGACTTATTGACCCGCCCTCGTAGTTATTAGTTTGAAATGTTTTATTACGTATAAATTTAATTATTTTTATGAACAATGTATAAAAATATTACAAAGTATACACAGTTACATGTGTTTTATTTTTATGTAATGGTTTATAAACACTCGCCTCGTCTATTCAATAAGCGAGAAATACCTACAACAGCAAAACTACGACCTTCTACTACCACTCTGCTAACATATTCCCAGTAATGTAGGTACATAAAATAAGGTTTGATATCAGTATCATATAAGGTAGCTGGCTGGTTTATACGTCATTTCATTTAAAAAGAAATATTTTCAAATTAAGAAAACTAAACATCACATTTTATGCAATTGTTTTAATTTTATTCAAATACACCTTATCTGGAGCGAACTTCGAGTATTTCTTCCTTCTGAATTTGATTTAAAATTTCATTGAAATACTGTTTTTTGTTAGTTTTTTTTTAATTGCGTAAGTATCTTTTGGGACTTGAGGACTGAATTATGCCTGACTTAGCCCCAACGGAGATTGCCAGGGCACTCGAAATGCGAAGAAAAGGTCAAACCTACAGAGTGATATCCAGAGATCTTCGTCGACCAGTTTCAACGATCGCAGTATCCAACGGTTCAGGGAGACCGCTACTTATGTGAGAAGAGCAGGACAAGGCAGAAAAAGACGCACTTCGAGTAGGGATGATCGTTTCATTCGGCTTCGTGTACGTAGGAACCCCCGTTTGACGGACGTCCAAGCCCGACATGAGTTAGAAGCAGTGCGGGGTGTAACCGTAAGTGAGCGTATGGTACGAAGAAGGTTCGAAGAAGCTGGTTTGGGTTCATTTGTGCCCGCCAAGGCTCCAAGGCTCGAGGTAAATCATCGTAGAAACAGGTTAACTTTTGCTCAGGAACATCGACTTTGGAACGCAGACCAATGGAGTAAGGTATTGTTTAGTGATGAGTGCAGAATTCTCATAAATCAACGACAGGCATGCGAATGACGGCAGGCAAAGAATATACAGACGCAAAGGAGAACGATACATTCAGACAAACTTTGAAACTACAGTTGCATACGGTGGTGGATCAATAATGGTTTGGGCGGGCATTTGTTTGGGAGCTCGCACAGACTTGGTAGTGATTGACAGAGGGAGTCTGACTGCAGACCACTATATCCGAGAAGTTTTAGAAGAAAATGTCGCACCGTTTGCCCCATATATCGGTGACGATTTTGTTTTTAATGCTGGATAATGCTCGGCCGCATACTGCTCGGGTAACTCAATCTTATCTTAATGATATGAATATCACTGTTATGGAGTGGCCGGCGAGATCACCGGATATGAACCCAATAGAGCACGTTTGGGACTTGCTGAAAAGAAAAGTTAAGTCCAGAATTCCAGCTTCTGCCAACGTGGGTGAACTGCGAATCACCGTAGTTGAAGAATGGCGGAGCCTATCCCAGGAGACCATCGATAACATCATTCTCAGTATGCCTAGACGGGTAGAAACTTTAATAAGAGCACGTGGAGGAAGTACGCGATATTAATCAACATTTTTCTAATTTAATTAATTGTTATTTTAATATTAATTTTCACTTTTCCCGTTTATATGAAAAGTTCAAAAATGTACCATTTTTCACAAATAGCCTTTACTCGCAAAATCTGTTCTTAATGTGATCTCATTTTAAGTAAAACAAATGAAACTTTAAATGACAAAAGAAGTGTGGTAAGTAGATTTTAAAATAAAACCATATTTTTTTAATTATGGACCTTTTTTTGTGTTCCGCTAAATATGCCGGTGTGTGTAGTTATTACAAACGAGATGTGTTTTGAGCTACAAAAATCTCGGTTATCATTGCGCCCTACATAAAATACACTTGTAATTTGTACTAAGTATAGTTTATCTGAGTAAAGTTGCAAGTTATTACCTATAGTAAAAGAAACACCTAAGATGCAATTTGGTACCTGCATAATGTTTAATAATACATATACCTAAGAATGACACTCGACAAGTGAGTGTTATTGTTGTTAATCACTAGGTAAATGGAAAAACGAAAGATTTTCTTTATTTTTTCTTTTACTCTATTTACATACATTCATGAACAGCACATAAATTGCCAGACGACGTCATGTTAATTTAATAAAAAATAATAGTAGTACGCGCGCGTCGCGCTCTACCGTCGACAAACCCCTGCGAAAGGAATCGACGCGACGATGCGGCGAGCCGTAGGCATTTTACGCGCGCAAGTAATTTTGGACCATCACCTTTGGTGCAGAGATACCCATGGGAAAAGAGATACCATTTTTTGTCCCATAAAAAAGTACGATCCCCGCTTAATTTTCTCTTGCACTAACGAATTCACGGGCAACGTCAAGAATAATATTAGAAAAGTTTGAAAACAATGGCCGTTTTATTACCCAAACTAGAATCTGTCAATATAAAATTACACCAGGTATAGGTAACCTATCGATAATGCTAACTATGCATAGTAACAATGACATACATTTCATGCCAATTTAGCAATTTGCAAACACATCAACCACATTCAGTTATCCAGTAGGTATTATACCACAGTAATTACACTTGTTCAGAATCAAAATGCAATTATTACTATTAATAATACAGATATATTTCGTAACATCGAACCCATATATCAACGAGACGACGCATAAGTTAAAATATATTTTAAGCGACAACTGCAGGCATACAAGATGTGTTCCAAGATTGGGGATGAAAGTTGGTAGTTTAGCTGAAAAAACTCTTGAAGTTATGAGAAAAACGGAGAGATTGAGTGAATATTTAAATGTTTTTAATGTGAGTGACTGTGAGGAGGGTGCCAGCGGTGGCAATAATTCCTACGTGAAACATCACATTCTAGATGGTCTTTTAATCAATGATGATGTACCAGAGACACATTGGGACGAGTATAAGGTAAGTTACGATCGGTTTCTATGAGAACATACTCATTTACACGTCTTGTTTCTGACCTTGACCCAAAATCTACAAATGGATTAAAAAGGCAATTTTAGAATTTTGTAGTATTTAATAAATAGCTAAAAAAATAATCTAATCGATCACTTGGTAAAAGTGATTTTGTAAAAAATATTTGCAGAACGATTTTTGTTTCGTTTGTCGTTACCTACATAAAACATAACATATTTGGTCCTCTAAAAACATATTATTATATTATAAACATTAATTTCAGTCCATATACAATAAGAAATATGCATCACAAGACCATGAAAAATCAGCGCTTTTAGTTTGGAAAAAGAACTTGAAAAAAGTTGCAGAACATAACCAACTATACCTGTCTGGCAAAAGGAGCTATACTCTGCATCTTAATATGTTTGGAGATTGGGTAATTTATTTTTGATAGTTCCACTCTCCAATTTTATTTGCCCACTGTCGGGCAAAAAACGTCTAGCCTGCTTAGGGTCAAATCGGCGCCCCAGCAAATTAGTTAGATTTTCTCTATAAGAACTTCTCTGCAGAAATACGGTAACATCTGTTTCAGCCTGTAATGTCTTACGTTGAAGATCTGCTAAAGCTAATATGGACCATTCCACTATACGATCCAGCTAGAGATCCACACAGAACAGCGTACAGAAAAAATCTTCATCAGAAGATACCACGGGAGGTTGGTATTTTTTTAAATATTACCTACCCACATTTTACACCAATGAATAAGTGTAAAGGTGAGATTGTACTAGGCGTAACTACGCGACACGACACGGCCAAATATTCTTTGTATGAAATTGTATGAGATACAACGCACTACGCGGCAGCGGAACTGCGCGACTAATGCCCGGTTCCTATAATCAACGGATCGTCATGGTATAAAAGTTACTATCCGTTTTTCTACAACCGACTACGAGTCGTAAATACTGTTCCACAATTAACTTTCTATACCTGCTATCGACGAGCGTCCGTCGGTCGTTCAAATACCGAGCCCTCTTCACTCTTAGTTGTGCGTTTCGTTATACGCAAAATTGAAACCGAAAATGGCACAAAATTCAAGACATAATAATTAGATTCACATATGATTGATAGTAATTAATTTTTTTATCGTAATAATATTATTATTATCGTACAATCGCAGGTATATGCGTGTTATTTTATCTTTTTCTTACCAAATACAGTAGAATACAAATACACATAACAAGAACGGAAACGGAACGTAAGCGCCTTTTTGTTTTGTTTGACATCCATCATCTTTGCAAAATAAAAGTACGTATATAATCTCTGTTATTACGACTTTTACAGAAGAAAGTATAATAATAAAGTTTCTAGTAGTGTTTTACGTACAATTTTTGAAACGGATATTACGCCGGTGAGTACAGATAACGTCTATAATTTGACATTTTCTAACAAACTGTACCTACATGTTTGCCGCTTAAAATATTGAATTTTTTTTGAAGATTTATTTCATTTAGGTATATTTCTGTTACAGAAAATAAAGAAGCCTATGAGCAAGGATGAGGTTGCCCTACTTGTTGATCTCATACAAAGCAACCCAATACTTAGAACAAAAGAGACCAATGCGGCCACAAACAAACTTAAAGAGGAATGTTGGGCAACTTTGACCAACACATTTAATTTAAATTGTGGTCAAAACCACGGCAGCGAGAGCAACTCAAATTGAAATGAGACAATTTGAAAAAGGCTGCTCGTAATGCTGCGAATATCAGAGTGAACAATTTGAAACTAATTTTTTATTAAATTAAATTAAATACCTTTTGTTTCAGGCTGCATAGGCCCATATTATACCTTATACATAATATATAAAAAACTAACACTAACATTAAACACGTATTGTCTGCGACGTGGGGCGCGAAGTGTTCGGGAGTCGTCCTCTAAATCTTCTGTAGACGACTCCAATCGGCCAGAACGGAAGGACTCGAAGGTCGGTAAGTGATGGGTTGGAACTCTCTCCACAAAAGAACTAAAGTTCACTTTATGACGAGATTCCAAACGCTCGAACCTCAAGGCGAAGTTGGTTCTTCTCCTGATGTAGCAAAATTGTTATTAAAGCATAGAACCCAAGAAGAAGAAGAAATTGTTTATGTAATTTAGTTTTAAGCTCAAATGTAATACTCCTAAAACTGTTGATGTGTCAATATACAATAAATAAATAAATCTTAATGTCAACAATACCTGATGTAGTGGAGATATCCCATGATTTCTGAAATAATATCAATAATTTATTTCACTATAATGGAGTTTTTACTCTTATTTTAGGTAGGTATGAGGTTATGTTTTCATAGTATATATTTTGACGGTGTACAAATGCCTCCAACATACTAACCTGGCTCCTGTTACTCTTAAGTGTGGATAAACTCCAAGTAGTAACTGTTCAACAGATTCTTTATCAAGTCGAAATCTCCTTTGAAATTCTTACGAATCCAGCGTCTTTTAGTTTTTTTGTGGTCGCATTGGCCTCTTTTGTTGTAAGTATTGGGTTGCTTTGTATGAGATCCACAAGCAGGGCAACATCATCCTTGCTCATAGGCTTCTTTGTTTTCTGTAACAGAAATATACCTAAATAAAGTAAATCTTCAAAAACGCAATGCAAATTTTAAGCGGCAAACATGTAGGTACAGTTTTTTAGAAAAATATCAAATTATAGACGTTATCTGTACTCACCGGCGTAATATCCATTTCAAAAGTTGTACGTAAAACACTACTAGAAACTTTATTATACTTTCTTCTGTAAAAGTCGTAATAACAGAGACTATATACGTACTTTTATTTTGTAAAGATGATGGATGTCATCAGTCAAACAAAACAAAAAGGCGCTTACGTTCCGTTCCCGTTCTTGTTATGTGTATGCATTCTACTGTATTTGGTAAGAAAAAGATAAAATAACATGCAGATACCTGCGATTGTACGATAATAATAATATTATTACAATAAAAAAATTAATTACTATCAATCATATGTGAATCTAATTTATTATGTCTTGAATTTTGTGCCATTTTCGGTTTCAATTTTGCCTATAACGAAACGCACAACTGAGAGTGAGGAGAGCTCGGTATTTGAACGACCGACGGACGCTCGTCGATAGCAGGTATAGAAAGTTAATTGTGGAACAGTATTTACGACTCGTAGTCGGTTGTAGAAAAACGGATAGTAACTTTTATACCATGACGATCCGTTGATTATAGGAACCGGGCATAAACTGTCTTCTTCGTACATTACGCTTACCGTCCGTTACTAGTAACCCTCCCTTCCGTTAGTAGCAAGCCGACGGTAAGTTGCTTAACGAGACGTTTTTTATAGGAACGGTTTAAGCTTACGCCTCGTATAATATTCCACCATTCGTAACTAGAACGGATCGTTTGTCAAATATAGGAACCGGGCATAAGTTGACGAACTCACCAACTTTGACGCGCCGCACAGTGGTTCAAGCGCGGAATTAATTCAGTTTTGAGGCAACTGCCTCAAAACTGAATTAATTCAGTACAGTCAACTGACTGTAATCAAAACTTTTATTTTATATAACAATAAAAAACACTAGATATAACCCTATACAGATTTTGAGTATATATATATATATATATATATTTTTTTTTTTTTAAATTAGACCACTAAAGTCATACAACTGAACGTGTTCAAAATAAGCGTTCAAACAACTCGTGCCTTGCAGACGGTACCCTCAAAAAGTTGCTACTTTTTCAGAAATTTCTTTTTACAGTTTTAAAGGAGCATATATATTGTTATGGTAAGTGAAATAATATTTGTCATTTCTATTAAATTATCCAGAAACTTTTGACCTTTACGCAATCGATAACTTCGCTTCGCCCAAATATAACTTTCAATTGACTAGTATAGATTTTTTGCCTGAAGGACCCTCGGCTTCTAATATAGTAATAAAGATAGGTTAACTAACTATCTGAAATTATTAATTTATTAATTTTAGCTGAAACTTTTATGTAATACCATGGACCAATAAAACTATAGACTGACAGACTCAATTAAGTAAAAAGCAAATAAAAAAAAAATCAACATGCTCATTATTGAAACTATTAATTTGAATATATTAGCTGAACCCTTCAGACGTTGTTCTGTTTTTACTATAAACATGAATAAATAATAACTATACCTACTACTTACACCTACTAGGTAGTAGGTAGTAGGATAGTATGTGTTCCTACACAGTACACATACTAATTACATCTACAACCTAGACCTACACCCACTACCCACACCCACATCTCCTACTTACACCTACACCTCCCCATACAACCTTCAGGTGATAGGATAAATAGTTATCGTAGAGTAATGGTTGAAGTAGGTACTAATACTTCAATTAATTCTGTGATTTGTTTTATAAAATGAAATTGTACCGGTCTGCAACATCCTGTAGAAGATGGGATTTTATTATTTCAATACACTGTGGAGTCAGTATTATAATTAATTATTTTGGGATAAAGCTCAGTACAGGTTGTATAATTCCAGGAAGTGTTCGCGTGATTTTATAAATTAGGACGTGATGAATATGATTTTTACTTCTTCAGATCCCTATATTATTAGATTAATAGTTTAAATCTTCTAAAAAGACTTACCGTTAAATGACGACGTATACCTACTCATTAACACATTTGTTCTAATTTATTGCTATTATATTTATAGGAGATATAAGCGCAAAATTTTCTGTTTAAAAAATATGTTTTGTTGTCGAATTTTGCTTTTTATGCCAATAAAACAATATATACTATAGACATACGTAAACTTTCATTTAAACACCACAAAATTATTTATTTCGCCGCTTATTCCACTCAAACATCGACCACGGCAGTGCCGAGGCACGATATTCCGTAGCCCCCTATCAGTTTGAGATCTCACAACCTTAAATGATAGCAAAGAAGAAAATATTTAATAGGATTCTCTGACAGATGGACTGGCGCACCAGAGGATATAAGCCGCGGTTGGAGGAGCAATGGCACTGTGGCGCCTGTTACGCCTTCGCTGTAACACACGCGCTGCAAGCCCAGGTCTATAAACACCATGAAGACTGGACGGAACTGAGGTATCAGAGCCGAATTTGTTATCTTAGTGTGAAACTTTAAGGACGTGTTTACGAAAAGTTGTTTGACAGGTTCCCGAGTGTGGAATGACTAATCTTTAGAAATGTTTTGTGCAATAAATCCAGACCGTGACCAAGTAAAATAAATATGCCACGCATTATGATGAATGTAAATTGCAAAACACGTGAAAGAGACTATATGCTTTTTTCAAAATCAATTTTTAATATTGTTGGATTATTTTTTAACCAATTTCAAGGCAATTTTATCTTCGGGTAAACATAAAAGAAATAAGCTACATAAGAGCAGAAAATGGTCTTAAACACGATCTTTTCCTTGTACATTTTGGGTGAAGATGTTTTGGAAAAATGTTTTTGCCTAAAAAGTAATCATTACTTAATACTCATGCTACGACGTAGCGCCACTATTTAAGTGAAGAGTATTTTTTAAATGTGTTTAACCATTTTGCAGACTAAGAAGACTACTCTATTTGTGACAATTGTGAGTTTTGTAGGATTTGGTTTCATTTGGTCGCAAAGTCGATTGCAAAACAGCCAATTGATGACAAATTTTGTAAACGCGCCCTTGAGTTCAAAGGGCATATTCTGGCGATTGTCTGATGGTAAGGTAATAAACCCGCGCCATTGAAGACCGCAACAACATGACTCCATTAAGGTGGGACCGCACTAGGTGTAACTACATAAGGTACGCGACGCGACGCTCCATTACGGTATTACTAATAGGGGTGCGTCACGTCGCTCTGCTGCCGCCTTATGCAGTCTTATCTTTAGGTTACAGTCTCAAGACGTTACGATCACTCTTCATTTTGCTGTTAAACCAAGTGACATATTTTGTTAAGAGGGTTTTCAGTTAGGTATAGGTACTTAATTTATTCGGCACGGCAGGCAACAACTTTCTGCCGCCATGATCAAACGAAGATTGGCAACAGGATGTTAGGAGTTTTTACGCAGCACTTAATAGAAAATGTTTGTTACAGCCCTCAACAGATTGTAGACTGTAGCCTACCTGACGGTAACCAGGGCTGCAATGGGGGCTCCTTGGATGCTGCACTCCGGTATGCGTCCAGAGCTGGTCTCATCAGGGAAACATACTATCCGTACCGAGGAAAGGTATTATGCCCCAGAATTTCGATTTGGCATTAATGTATATAATATTTTAAGTAACAAATAAAAGCTCCTTTTAGTTTAATATACCAGGATGCAATTTCATTTCGTTGTTTCGTATAGTTAAGTCTTAGTTGCGTGAAAACAAGGCTTCAGAGTTTGTAGAACATTTTTCAGGAAACCCAGAAATATTTAGTAAAGTGAGGAAGCGAACCGTACACCGCTGTCTTTCTATAAATACACATGTTAAAATACCCAATGCCTTTCAATATGTTTGCTATTTACTTAAAAATATATTATACCTACCTACAAAATACAAATTTTGTCGTTAAAAGATTTGTATCTGAAACATCTTAATAAAGCGCTTTGCTTTTGACTGTGAAGTCTTCGTCAATATCATGACGGCTGACGACGCCGCTCCCGACTCCTTTACGTATATCTTCAATGTTTCACACTGCCAGAATGTCTGCTCTTGTTTTAGCGAGGTCACTGCCGCTACCACTCCAGTGAGGTGAGCGCTCGGCCGCGGAGATGGGCTACCCTGCCAGCCGGAGACGAGGCGGCTATAGAACGAGCAGTGGCGACCATTGGACCACTGGCTGTCGCGGTGAACGCGGAGCCTTTCACGTTTCAATTGTACAGGTAGGTAGTAATAGAAGCAGTATGAAAATTTACCGAAATATGGCCCAATTAATCGAATAATTCCGCATGCAGTAGATGCAGATATTGATATGTAATTCATTTTGAATAGATGCCACAGATTTTTAGTTTTTAATCAAACCGCTATCGTGCTGATAGCAACGCTGTAATCTAGTCAAAACAATTATAGTCAGAGTTCAGAAAATCTGTCTAAAATTGCTGATTAAACGATGGTTTACATAATGATGGGCTCGAGTTCACCAAAAGTAACTTCACCATTGATTTTGTAACCGGTCGTTTAAATTTTAAACATGACTTTAAACAAGGAGTCATTTTTTCCTGTTCACCATCGCTTCTCTTTCTCTGATTAGTAAATCGAGACAAAACTGGCCGTTTATGAATAAATTAGTGAGAAATGTAATACAACTAAATATAAATGTCAGGCTATAATATAAAATGACATTTATGTTTCTGACATTTTGAATTGGTTACGTAAAATTTAACGCTATAAAATTTGAAAGTTCTTGTTTATTGTTTCTTTCGTTTAAAGAGTAATTAATTTTAACTAGGACGTATATTTACGTAGACCTTATGTCAATATAGTATCGTGTAGACAATTATAGTGAACCAAATGTTGTTGTTTTCTTGTAATAAATATGGATGAGAAGAAAAAGCGAACAACTAATTTTAGCAACAATGAAAACAGTGTATTATCTGAACTTGTAATGAAATACAAGAATTTAAGTGAGAATAAACGGACTGACGCCTCTACAAATTCTCATAATGTAGCAGGTTGGATCCGACTCGCTGAAGAATTTAATTCAAATTCTAATTTATCTTCAATTAATCTAAGAATATGAATTGCACTCGATTTGGATAAGCAAAACCGGGTCTTGAATCAATCTTCATCGTATACTTCACAGAAATTACGGCGACTTTGAAAAATCCGAGGTCTTCTCGTCATCGCTTCTAACTCGTCCAAATACTCAAGCATGTTGAGATTGTAATCTCCTTCCATTATAACATTAAAAGGCATCATTTTGTCTCAAATAAATAATATGTCTTTTCTCTTTAATAAAACTATTAAATTTAAAGCTACAAAAGTTCTGTCAAATCACTATAATCGACGGTTAAACAAGGGGCTCGGGCTTGGTTAAGATAATCGGCCGGTTAACTATCTGTCTCGGTCTATAACCAGTGTTTAGGACGTGATGAACAGGATTTTTTACAAAAACGGCCGATTATTTATCTAAACGGTTGATTAAATTTCGGTGAACACGAGCCTAAGTCCATATTAATCTTTTAATATCAAACCTATGATTACTGATGTCTGATAATATATGATACTACATTTGCCGTAGATATACTTAGTTTATTTATTATCCCTCCCTTTACCTTTATGCAGTCTAGACTCTAGAAACTGCTCTATAGACTAGCTAATAGTATCGTGTATTTCAGGAGCGGTATCTACGACGACCCGTTCTGCGTGTCGTGGAAGATGAACCACGCGATGCTGCTGGTGGGCTACACGCCGGAGTACTGGCTCCTGCTCAACTGGTGGGGTCGGCATTGGGGGGAGGATGGATATATGAGGTTTGTAACCCATGGTTAGACCCGTTCTGCGTGCCGTGGAAGATGAATCGCACGATGCTGATGGTAGGCTACAGAGTAATCCCACTACGGGACGTCATTGGGGGGAGGACGGGTATATTTTCCCAACCTTAATAAGGATTTTTTAAAATAAACAAACATACATTAAGTTTTAACACGCCATAGGGAAAACAGTTTTGTTTTTTAACCCTTGTTTCCTAGATATAGGTCGTAAATTAAAAATTGGCCTCCAATACGTGGAATTTATCAGGCTTAAAGAATCTGCGACAACCAACAGAATATCAGTGAATAAATACGATTTACCTACTTAATCTAAAGACAGGGAATTGTACCAAGTGTCCCCATAATATAAAGGACGCTAAACTTGATCCTCCATACAATTATTATACATTAAAAAAACGTTTATTGATATATTATTATATTTTATTGCTCACTAGCTCACACAGCTCACAGCTGTCCCGACACACGTTGTTCTGTCTTAACTATGAACTGGAATAAATAAATAACCAAACAGGTAAACTGAACGCAGCTATTATACATACTTGACAGTCAAGTGACAAATTAAACACAGTGAACGGTTAGTACGGGAACATTCAATCGTCGTTTTTAGTACTTTCTCCACAATTGTTCCAATATCTCTCACCGTTTAAACCTTCACTGAACATCCACAATTATTTCAAGACCTATATAAACCAAATCGGTTCAGCCGTTCCCGAGTTTTATCGATACATTGGAATTGCAATCCATTTTTAACCGACTTCCAAAAAAATGAGGCGGTTAAATATTGTTTAAGTGTCTCTCTCCACCTGTACACGACCATCATTAATTGTCCCAGTCCCTATCTTATTTAACGAGTATACCAGTTGTAAGTTATAACTATATTGTTTAAATCAGCAAGATAAAAAGTGTGAATTCTTCTTTACCTACTTCTTGTTTATTATTTTCAGAATCCGTCGAGGCTACAACGTATGTGGGGTGGCGAATATGGCGACGTATGTTGAATTGTAATATTTATTAATATAATTTTAAAATCTTTCTTTTATTCCTTAAAAGCAAACTCACGGATCTCTTTTAAGATTTCCTGAATTACAATCAAGAATGGTCAGTTAATGTACATGTCATAATATACAATATTGGCAAAGTTCCTACTCGACCAGATTCACATTTTCCTTTGCACTAGGACGCCTCAAAATATTTAAACACGAAGGATGTCACCGCTGCGGACGAGGTTGAAATAAATTTGCTTCCGCACGATTCATCGATGCTGTTAAGCGATTTTGATTTTATGCCTGAACCCCAATTCTCGTAATTAACTTATACTTTCGTTTTACTTTTGTTGAATCATAAATTAATCGTCTTGATATCATAAACTGATTTTTGGAATTTGGACCAATCACAACGGGTTTGACGTTTATGAAAATACCTTTTTGCATTTTTGCAGGAAATGCTAATTAAATAGCAGAATCGACCTTCTGGTCGAGCGGCAACTTGTTCTGTTGTACTATCAGGGAATCTCTTTCTTAAGCAGGTTGACCGTTGTCGGTAATTTGTGCGTATTATAATAATTATTCTGAAATCAAACTGATTTTACATTTATAATTCTATTGTGACTGCATGCCGTCATTGTAATACAAATAAATTATGAGAACACTCTATCTGCTTATGAATTAGATTGCCCGATATTAGGTACCTACGAACTCCTATACAACTGAATACTCGAAACATTCTCCGTCTAGCATCAAACCCTAACCCAATAAGCAGAAATCCTATCAGCAAGATTACAGCCTAATATTTTATAGTAACACAGTTAATGTGCCAGTCTCACAAAGGCGATAATTTATTATGTATCCATTATTTGGTGCGCATTACCTGAACAATGTAATTCCGTTTCTTCACGTAATATTTCCTGCTGCCAGCGCGGCGTTAGCGACGGTAATGACTTGCCAGCCGAGACCCGGGGTGGTACAAGTCACGGGAGACTAGAAATCTGTTATTACGACATTAAAAACCGGCGGTAGTTGTAACGACGCGTAGTCCACCATCTCAAACGACATCACATCTTCTAATCCTTGTCATAAATTATAGTTTTAATAATCTTAATAGTTAAAGAATATATTAATCAAGTAGGTATTACTTATTTAAATAAAGTCTGGATTGAAAAAAAGTTGTGAAACACTCTATTTACGGCGCGGGTATCGAGTTGAATATAAAACTGTATATGTACTCACGTCCTACGGTCACGGGACCGAAGCTGTGAAAAAATCGGACTTCTAAGTTAACGTGAGAAAAAGATACGGCCGGTTTTGCCGCATATTTGGACACTCAAGGGAATTAAAATTTAAAGGGCATTTCCCGTTTGGTTATATAGTTCGAGAACTATATAACCAAACTATTCGTTACAAAATATACCTACAATCGATGTTAAAATGGTTATATTGATAAATTATGAACGTTATAGTCAATAGTCGTTACAACCGATTGTAATATGGTTCGTTGGTATAAATAATGTCGTCACAAAAGGTTTTCTCCGATAATATAGCGAAGGAGTAAGTCCTTGTAAAGGGAAATAAAAAAAAGACAAAGTTAAAAATCGCTTCCGCCACTCTGTTACGCCACACAGTTTGCAGTTGAAATGAGTGCCAGTCTGCCAGTCTGATATCTTCGTGGTCATTAGTCGAAGGTGTGGAAGTAAATTATATCTACCCAATAGTCAATACCTTCGCAGTTCGACAGTCAAGTAAATGATTTGTTTACTACTAATGGAAATTATTACCTTAAGCACCTATGTATACCTAATAGATTGATATGTATAATGCAGGTGCTTGGAGCTCAGTAGCTTTTTGGAGAAATCTATAATGCTAATATTATAAAGAGGTAAAGTTTGTTTCTTTGTGAGTTTGTGAGGTTGTAAGGAGTAATCTCTGGATCTACTGAACCGATTTTTAAATATATGTAAAGTTATTTACCAATAGAAAGCCATATTATTTGTGAGTGTCAACATCTATGTATTTACCCGAAATATCAAACACATTTCCAGGGTAGTCGGGTTTGCAAAATAAATCGGAGAAATAAGGAAAACTTTTTGACGAACGCTGCTATACGATAGAGTTCTAGAGACAAGTTTTTATGTGGACTTCAAGATCGTAGCCCCACCAGACCCCCACCAGACCCCCACCAGACTCCCCTTATATTCTTACTGATAAAATGTATTCCATATTATAGTATTATCTAGTGTGTACAATTCGTCATAAGTATTATCAAAAATTATGAATTCTTATCAAAATTAAATTTATCGTTTCAAGTGTTTATAACATAAGATTTTTCCCTTTTACTGCATATAGTTTTGGAATGGTCAAAGAGGGCTTAGCCTGTTGGCTAAGCCCTCCATCGATAATTACAAAGACAATCTTCGAAATTCAAAATATATGGGATTGACATAACGTTTGCTAAGTGACAAAGTGCGCGATACGTCAATCCTATACATGTTTGATTACTAACTTCGTCATCGTAATTAACGATGGAATCATGGCTAAAGGGCCCGGTATTCTAACTCGCGCGGGCGGCTCCGGGCACGCAGCAGCGGACTTCGAGGAAATTAAAATTTTCGAAACGTAATATGCACACTTTGACCTTTTTTTTTAATATAGCCAAATTGTTAATACAAATACATATATACATATGGCGTTAAAAATATAACCCTTCTTTCAGCAGTCAGGAAACAAATCATAGCATTCAGTGGTTCAGTACTAACTCAAACCACACTTACCTTAGAACAGTTGGTTTAATGCTGGACAAGTTGGCTTACCTATAATTTCATCACAAGTAAAAATGGTTTACGCCCATCGAAGTGGGCACAGGGCAGCTTGTAATACTTATTAACATTTTAATATGTACTTAATTACTTATGTTATTAAATTATTTAGTTTAGTAAAAAAAATTGGTTTATTTTGACTACCTAGTAAACTACATTCGTTGGTAACCTTCCTTATACCTTTTGAAGGATAAAATTTGAAGGATATTTTTTTCCAATTTGGCGAGTAGGTACACTAAATATAAACGTAGGTATCATTTTTACATCAATTTTCCGAGTTTAATTTAATTAAAAATATAATATTGATGTTAAACGAAATCTGGTGCGAACGACAGCAAATAATCTGATACGGTTCAGGAAATTTAATAATGCTCAATATTGATTTATCGGTTTAATATACGCGTTTTATGTAGATACTAGCTGTTGCCCGCTTCGTCGTTCGCTTACAAAGATTTTTTTAAACTTGCATTGGCCCACCACACATTCCCAGTAGTGCAACTCCTGTAAACCAGGATCGACAGCGGCAACCACCCACAAAAACCCCTTGATATATGATCTGGGACCTGGGTGCCCGAAGAACATGCTAAATCTGTCTTGGGACCCGCATCGAAATTAATCAGAGGTTAAGGTTGGAGGAGTAGGAAGAATTCCAAATTCCCTTCCCAAGCAAAGCGGGAGACAGCTCAAAGCATTGACCAAAAAGTCAAAGAACTAAAGGGAAGAACCCTTAATTGTATACAGCGAAAAAGTTAACCAATCTTTTACTGCTTAATTTTACTATTAACGAGGCCACGCCCCCAGACTTATTTTGTAACTAGCTTTTGCCCGCGCCTCCGCCCGCGTAAATATAGTATCCCACAGGAACACTGTACCTTTACGGAATAAAATATATTAATGCCTATGTGTTAATCCAGGGCTTAAACTTAAAAATTCACTCAGTAGTTTTTGCGTGAAAGAGTACCAATCATCCATCCATTCGTTCTCACAAATTTTCACACTTAGTAGTAGGAAATAGGATAACTAAACTAGCAAATATAAAACACACTAACAAATATACACTAACAACTTTAGGAAAATTTTGAGAATTCGGCTATTATTTTTTCAGTTGGGTCTTACTATAAAAGCTAAAGCCGATTGATCGTTTGTTTTAAAAAAGTTATTTTTATTTTATACAATCGCTATATTTCACCTCTCTCTTTCTCCACCATTAATCAGCCTGAACCTGTCATGCCGAAGCCTTGAGCCTTGAGGTGAAAGAAGTTAATTTTCTACGATATTTCGGTAATCTTCAGGGAAAAAGAAAATGTAACAAGACAAGGTTGACATCGTTACATACATTACAACATCTATGTCCCTGTAACGAGTGCCTATTATTTTCTTAGAATGCTTGATAATTCGATTATTTTATGTCATGATATTATTGTATTACGGGTAAGGGTTGACCCACACGTGATTGTGGTACGTGTGCAAGACCCTAAGGATCACAATAAGAATATTGTGATCTTTTATTTTATTGAATTTAGAAAAATTCCCAAATAATTATCTATGTAATAATAGCGGACACCACAGACGTTGTCCTGTACACAAAATGTCTTAAATACAAAATTTTAAACTTTTTTAAATAAGCCGAAATAAAACATCATTCAGTGGACCAAGTTATACCTAAATCCAAACCGTTCTCGAATCTACTGTGTGTGTGTTCACACACACAAAGAAAAAATCAAAATCCCGTGTGTACCAATGTGAAATATGTTATTAGCAAGATATATTCTTGTTAACTACCTCAATAAAACCTCGGTTAAGTTTAGTTTAAAATGAACATTGTTTTGTTGATATTACTAACAATCCACTTACATTAGCCATTTGCACTGAAATGACAGTATTACACGCTCATAAGGCTTTTATTGTCGGTGTTCCTTACAAGAATAAGAAAGATTTCAACAAGCTAAAGTCCCTTTGATTAATTAATATAATTATACTATAATACTTGCAAGGGCTCGCCCTGTGGTTGAAATTCGCCCTTTTTAATTCATATCATATTTAAGTTTGAACTTTTAAAGGGTTCTTTTGCCTCTTAGATTGAAAAAATTTAAATGTGAATGTTGTGACAGATTGACAAACGTCAGTCAACGTGTAACTGTATAATTATATATTCCACCAAACGCACGGTAGTGTTGTTATTTTTATAAATTTCATGTATTGCTAAGCGTTATTTTAAAAAAAAAGCCAGATGGCTTTTCACTTTCCCCCACATAAACTTTAACTGTGCCAAATATTATACTCCTCCGTTGGCAAAATTCTCGTAAAATTGTACTAAAAGTTTATGCTTTACGTATTATTATAATAATTATATGGTTTCTTGGTATAATTTTGTTACAATAATATTATGATGATTTTGTATATTATTATACTTATAAAAGTATTAATCGTTTGCCACGTGCTCCTCAGATTAGTATTTAAATACTTTCTCATTGTTTCTACACCATTTTCATGTTATTTGAGAATATGATGCTCATATGATGCTAGTATTATCAAAGGGGCGTAAACGTATTCCATTCCATAAACGCACACAGAGTTTTGGGAATCGCTCAACGAACAGTCATGATCATACTCATGTATTTTATTGTAAGTCTAATTATACACGTCTCATGCCCTAAATGTATCAAACGGACTCCAACATGGGAGGAAAAACTTAGTAGTGACATAACACGAAACTATCATAAGCAGCCTGATCGAAAATATACGGATACAACAGTCGCGGTTCAGTTCAGCTTAAGATACTACACTTTTGACGAAACCACTCAAAAATTTGACATCTACAGCTACATGACACTAAAATGGTTGGATGATTCACTGAAATGGAAACCAGAGGATTACGACGGAATCGACCGAACTAATGTTAAAACTACGAGGATTTGGACACCGAAGATTATTCAGAAGGACGATGACAATAATATCTTCAAATCTCTGCATTTCTTTTTGTCTACATGTATGGTATCGTACGATGGGGGAGTGGTGTGTATCCCAGAAATGAGTCATTCAGGTGACTGCCAATCCAGGATGAGTAATTGGCCCTACGACATACATACATGTCAAATTAAATTCATCGCAAAAGATAATGTTAAAATTATAAGAAACGGAACAGTTGGTGTATCAACGAACGACGCTGAACAAAGCAATGGATGGACTTTAATTCTCAGTTCGTATACTGAGTCTGAAGAGAAACCAGATGAAATAACTCTAACATTCGTGGTAGAAAGACAAGCAGTTGGACTCGTAGCTATGCATGTGATTCCTCTAATACTAATAGCAATATTAAATGTTACAGCTCTTGTCATAGACGTTGAGAACGTTCTTCGTGTCTACGTTTTGAGTTTTTGTTTCATTTGTTATGTTGATCTTGTGCAAACTCTGAATGAGAATGTCCCGAAATTTGGACCTGATGTACCGAAGATAATAATTTTCTTAAGAAATTCTTTATTTCTGTGCGCCTTTTCTATTTTCATCACGTTTATTTTTAAAAGTCTAAGAAGGTGTACAAATTCTCCGTCGGTTTTTGTACTTAGATTTAATAGTTTTTTTCAAGAAATATCAAGAAAAAATATGGTTTGATGGAAAAGGTGTGAAGTTGGTCTTTGTGATAAAGAGCGTAGTGAAACTTCAGTAGAATGGGCAGTATTTGTTAAAATTTTAAACAGTTTCACTATCATTACGTCTTGTACAGTGTTTTTTGTGTTGTTAGTAGTCTATGTACACTATTCTAGACGTATTGACAGTATTAATTAAAATTATGAAGTACCTACTTAACCTCTTTTATTACCTGTTCTGGTTACTCACTGTTATAGGAAGTATTGAAATAGGTGTAATTAGACTTTCATTTAGATTTATTACCTATTTTTTAATGAAGTGTGTACTATTTTTTGAGAGAAAGGGGTGTCACTTTTCTCAAAAAATTAGACACAAAAGTAATTATAAGCAAAGACACATTTACTGACCTTCATTTTATTTATGTAGATTTTCATTTTTAATTCAGGCTACCACAAATATATTTTCAATCACCTGCTTTTTTACCAAAAATATAAAAGCAGAAGATCCTGTAATAAAGTTATTAAAAATAAATGAGGACCCAATATTTAAGAAAAAATATGTATTTAATTACATACATACTACTTATCTTAGATATTATACTTAGATCTCAGACTTAGTTAGCAGACATCAAGCAACAAAATAATATTCTAACTAGCCATAAGGGCATTTAAAATTCGTATAAAAATCCACATTTATATACATTACTCCATGTCCAACAACAAAGTGTTGTATTTAGCCGTGTCAAGTGAGTGATAGTGTGAAATAACTAATGTTATTTTTTCTGCCGGGTCATTTATCAGGTGTCCTCGGGGACGTTTCAGGTGCAGCGACAAAAACGGGATATTTCGCGTTTATCCACTTTTCCCTTTTGCTACTTTTTGCTGAGAGTGAAATATTATATCCACACATTGTTTTGTTTGAGTTCAAGTTTATTTTAAAAGATATTAATGCACTTCTGTTCAAGACAAGACGTCTGTTGTGATGACTAGAATTTATAGACAGTCGATCAAGCAACGTAGGCAAGATTTTTAGGCAAAAAATGATATTTGACGAAAGTTTTGCTGCTCTTGCACGACTTAGGCTGACCCCACATTAGGCGTGAGCGTTCCTCGGGCGTGTGAGTAGCGCGCGCGGCTTTGATATTAGTTTGATAGTCGATATACATAACATATAATACTATACCTACAGCCTAAAAATGTCAAAAAGAGCTGCGTTGTCTAAAAAATCTACCTATAAAAATTGATGATTTATACAGTATTTTCGAGCGAAATAACCACTCTTGAAATACTGTAGTGCCTGGGACGGTCAGTTTGAAGCGTCGTGTGGTTGCCCTAGCAGTCCTAGCACACAAGGCATTCTCACAACACAGTCCGCCTATTCCAGAGGTCAAAACGTCTGGGCCCAACCATGTACGGGTTTCCTCACGATGTTTTCCTTCGCCGTTTGAGCGTGCCTATAATGAGCACTTGGGATCTGAAAAAGTCTCATTGGTACACGCCACAACTTGGGAATCGAACCGGCACTCTCTCCAGTGCAAATCAAACGGTCTACCCACTAGGAGGGCTCTTATGAGGCTAATAGAAATTATTTGAAACTTCTTAAAAATAGTTTGGTTTATTATTTAACCTGGCCGCATTTTCGCGAAAATGAAAATTTCCCCTCGTACCTATAAAAATCTGTGTCACGGTGTTTCTTTTCGAAGTTACGAACTCCTCCGAAGCGGCTTGCGAGATTTTTATCATTTTTTTTATGTCAAGAACTTGGTACCTAAGTGGTAGTAAATAATTCGTGGGCTATTTATATATTATACTTACTGTTGTTTTTTTGGTTGGGTTTTACACGATATCTCTATAATTTATAGCCCAGGACACTTACTAATAAGTAATAATGTGGCTTTCTATTGGTAAAATAAATTTTCAAATCATTCAGTTTAATGTACTATTACCAAACTTTACCTCTTTTTAATGTTAGTACTTAAAGAAGATAAGGCAAAGAAAATTTGCCTTGCGGTCAGCTAGAAATTTATAGGATACACTGATATAGAAAATTCTAGCATAAAATATTCAAGTGGTGCGTCGAGTTATTGGGTATGAGTGGTTAAAGTTTAATATCAATCTCGCAGTTAAATTGCTCCCGGCCAGTTAACTATGAACTCTGTGGTTATAACTTGTAACCACTAACATATTACTTCTAGATGTAAAATTTATATTGAACTGATATTATATTTTAATTAAGACAGCCTTTTTAAAAGTTTTACATGAAATTTATTTTCTTACCTTTGCAAATTGTAAGTGCCTAATAAATATTAATGAGTTATAATTACTATAATAATAAAAAATATTTAACATTTTTAAAAATTATAATTTAAAAAAAAAATTGTTTAATTTTTTATTGTTTAGATACAACAAAACATTATGTCGTCTAAAAACTAAAATATACCAAGACTGTATCAATTTTATAATATTACCTACATTATATTTTACATTTTCTAGATACTTTAGATTTGTTGTAGGTATGTGAAGTACATAATAGTGCAAGATCCGGTATAAGAAATATATACCCTCATCTGTTATTTATTAGTGATGGCCGCTAGCGACCGTAGCGGCTATCGGCGGCCGTGAGCGGTGTGAGCGGCGGGGGTTATCTTAAGCGAAACTGTGCTTTATAGTATTGAAGATAAAGTTTAAAATTAAGTATATGACAGTTATGCTGCTCGCCGCTCCGCTGACATTTCGGTGTGAGTCGGCCCTAAAGTGCGCAATTTAACTAGGCAACCTATTTGAAATGTGCCAATGTGAATATTATCTATCATATTTTATTTCTTATCACAAATAAATAACAGATGAGGGTATATATTTCTTGTACCGGATTTTAGACCATAATGTTAGGTACTTTCTTATCGCGGAGACAGCCTAATTGGCATTCGGCCCCAGGGCCCAGGAATCACATAATATTATTACAAATTTGGGAGTGTTTCATAAAGAAACTGGTATAGGTTTCGGTATGTATACGAGAAACAATATGAAATAAGTTAAAAAATAGGTGATGAGTAGGTAAAAATTTAAAATGAATGAAAAAGAGTTCCAATCCTCCGATGCCTTTTTGGTGGTGTCGTCCTCACAAAATTCGGCCTCCCATTTCGGCCATATGTACATTTTTCTTGAATCTTTCAGAATATAATCATTGATTTGGTTCACCCACGTTGGAGTCGGTTTTGTTCTCTTCCTTAATTTCTTCAAACTGAACGTCACGACTATAGAAATGGCGGACATGAATATAGAATTTCGTAGAAAGATCAAAATTTTCGGGGTACCGACGCCTCCTTCTGGAATATTCTCGTTGATTGTCTGCACAAACAAGAAGTCACAGGCCAAACAGAAACACAAAATATACACACGAAGAGTATTCTTCACGTCAATAAACAGGGCCCCAAGACATAATACCGCTATTACGATAAGAGGGAAAACGTTTACCGCAGCCAAAAGAGCTGCGGTCCTCTCTACTGTAAGGGACATTCCCATTTTGTCCTTCAAATTTTCAGGATGGGTGTATGCGTATGCCACTATAGTCCATCCGGTCCCGTACTCAGCTCCGAGCATCGAAATCGGCTTCGAACTGGGGTAGGATAGGTTCACATTATTCCTAACAGTGTAGTTGAGGTTGCAAGTCTGCGTGTCGTAGGGCCAGTTGTCGAGGACCGAGTTGCAGGTGACTAAATGCGTGATTCTTGGAATACAGGCCACGAGCCCAGTGTTGAAAACCTGGCATTTCTGGAGCGGTGAACTGAAAATGCCGAACTCAAATGCTAGCTCGTTATCCAGGGCGATTTGCGGGGTCCAGATGTGCCTGATGTTGACCAACGTGTTGTCGATGTGGTCGTAGTCAGCCGGTTTCCAGGTCAGGCAGTCGTCGTGCCAGGACAGAAAGGCCCAGCTGTGCAGGAGAAACTCTTCTTCCTCGTTGAAAAATTGAAATGTTTTCAGAAGAAATCTTAGGGTCACGGCAACGGTGGTGTTTTTCAATTTGGTGCCTTGCTTGGAGTTCTTATAGTTTCTTATCAGATCATCGTGCAGACTGACTTCCTTGGAGATGTGGGGCGTCGAAGAATCTATGATGCACTCCAAACTCGAGAGGCTTATGAAACTTAAAAAAATACATGTGAATATGATCATGACTGCGGACAGAATAAAGTATCTCGCCTGTACACAATGTAACCTAATATATGTACGCCCCCTTGATAATATTTTTTCACAATCTCAAATTAATAAGCACATATATATAAGCACATTATACCTGACTTTAATATCGGGAGTGCTTTTTTTTATTCGGGCGACCACAGAAGTAATTTTGTAATCAGACCCTCATAGTTTCAACTTGTAGCCATATCAAAGTTATTCCTGGCTTCAGGGAAGTGTATTTTAATTCGTTAAAATTTAACTGAATAGAGAGAATGATTTGCTAAGTGCTAAATGGTGTTCGATGTTTAACAATTATCAAATATTCTAGAATATTCTATTCAAAGACTTATTTATCTGGAGGTAATCACCACTGACGGACGGAAGTTTGGCGGAAAGAGACGAATTTCCGGTACAGTTTTAACTCGACGATGTAAAAGAGGTTTAAGTCTTCTTCACATATTATAACACAGTGGCGTAGGGTTCCTATAACTCCATTACCTATCGGATTCACTTACCACTTGACTTTTGAAGACCCTCATCCCAATCCCTACCTATAATACAGATTAGGGCTTCCCTATGAAGGAGAACCAGCCTCCGCCACACGTATAATATGATGTCACTTCCTTTCCCGTTCTCTTAGAACTTCGAAACTACTTAACAGATTTTAATGCAGTTTTCAGCAATAGATAGAGTGATTCAAGAGGAAGGTTTATATTGCACAGCGTGAAGCTGGGGCGGGTCGCTAGTTATACACATCCATCGCTGGCACGTCGCTACTCGCTCTCTTTGATACGTGATAGCCTGAATATCAACAAATTATTATTGAAATAGCCTAAAAAAATAAGGATATTTTTGTTTGTAATTGAAATAAAAAAATATTTTAAATGAAGCAGACAGTTTTATTTTAGACAGTCGGGGGAAAATTGTCAGTGTAACGAGAGAATAGCTATTTTGGTTTAATCTGTCGCGTCAGTCCAGATCAGCTATCAGGTAGTCCCAGCAGTCCCATCTATAAATATTATATTCATCCACTTTATACAGACACCTCCAATTTATTTAAAATGAACTCGCATAATGAGCTCGAAATACTTTGGCTGTGTTCTGTTTACGCTGCCAGTATTCTGGTCTCTGCTAATTACATTGACAATTGACTACGATGCGATGTTATTCTAAGCTCTTAAGGGGAAATACATCAATTGTAGACTGACAATATACTTAACATCGAAGTATCTCAAGATGATTATGTGACGCCACTTTTGTACTATGGTCTATGACTAGTGACCATTGCGCACGAGTACTTAAATTATATTTTATTAACTCTTTCTAAGCACAGAGTAAATAAAATATTTAGTGTTTTTTAAGGCAAGGTAGTCTCAGACTATCCACGTAAATACTGACTAGTAACATATTTAGTCATTAGTGGCCCTAAACACAATATTGAAACGCCCATAGTACTATATAGCCGAAATTAACGTCATATTGAATCTCTTGTCAAATTAGACCACTGGCGTAGAATACTGGTTCGTAAGCATTAACGAAAATCAGCTTTTTCATATTTTATACACACTTTCGTCTGCAACGGTTTAGCCAATCTAGTTATTGTTGGGATAAGTTCTGACACGAGCATTACAGAATACCACTCAAATGTAAAGTGGAAACTGGAATACAATTATTAGACATAATTTCGTACGGATTTTAGGCGTAGAGTTTCTAGGTTTTTTGCATATTCTTTTGTGTCAAAAACACTTTGCTGAGATTAAAATTAGCTTAAACGTTAATTATTATTGGTTTAAAACTACATATTACATAAAAATATATAATAATCCAAACATAAGACACCTAACCTAATGCCTAACTACCTATGGCGGCACTCTTAGCTTAAAAGTCATAATTATGATCTAAAAACCCTGGTATAAAGCCATATGTGGATTAAAATAGACGCCAAATATCCTAAAACGTTGATCCTGATGAACCTCTTGGCAACGCCTTACCTAATTTATTAGCGATCACTTTGTAAAGAAAAATTAATTTAGCTTTCACTCCATTACATAATTAATATTAAATTCGCAATTTCGTATGCTTCATTTAATATTTTTTAGCTTATTTATTCTATTTTGTGTTAAATTTAAGTTGTTTATTTATGTTACAAATATAAATAAAACATATCTACGTATTAATTTGCGTAATGTTATAAATTAAGCGCCTATCTAAAAATAACAGCAATACTTAAAACATAAAGTAAATCGTTTCTTCAGATGAAATAATATAACCTATTAGCATATCAAGGCTCAAGACATGTGTCAGGAGAGAGGCTTTCCTTCAATTACTTCAAAAGTTATTGCTCGTTTTGGCTCAAAATATTTTTCCTAAATAGTATCAAGGAAGTAGGTATGGAAAATTACAAGTTTCTATCCCTTATAGTTTAGAAACGCCAGGGGGGCGGCGCCAACTTATAAATCACTTTGGAGGCCGAAGAATCAATTATGGTTTTATGGTTACTTTGTAAAAAAGTCATGCATCAATGCCTTTATTTAAATATACCTATTCGTAATTATATTTATAACTTTACTATATTTCATCCATTTATAGGTATTTATAATTACAGAACTTAGGAAGATAGACAGATAGACAGATGGACTGTCATAGCGAAACTATAAGGGTACCTTGTAGTATACGGAACCCTAAAAACTACTTTAACCTTGGTAAAAGAATAACTTTTCAAACTAATACTCAGTACTATTATAAATGTGAAAGTTTGTGAGGATGGATGGATGGATATCATATGCTTGTTACTCTTTCACGCAAAAACTACTGAACTGATTTCGATGAAATTTGGTATAGTAGTAGTTTAGGCTCTGGAATAAAACATAGGTTACTTTTTATCCCCCAAAAAGTACAATATTCCCATGATATACTATATTTGCGCGGGCGGAGCATATAGTAAGTATATTTATATATACTTGTATATCACAGTCATATTTCAACAGCTACATAATGAAAGAATTAAAATTCATAACTATGAAAGTAGAAACAATTTTCCAAGAATTTGGTGCTATAAAATCAAAACTGTCCAAGCCTTAAATGTTAGTTAATAGTCCATTAAATAACTTGTTAAGAAAACTTTTTTATTAATAAAGTTTTCAATCTTGAATGCTGTTTTAATTGAAGTCAGCTCAAAATTTGTATATCCCGCTTACGCAAGCTTCAAGTTATTTTCATTTTGTTTTCAATCGGGAATATCTAAATATGAGAAGGACAACAATGGGAACAGTAGTCAAAGTACTAGTTATTAACCCATAATATGCTACTTACATAGCAGCTAAGTAGATACCTACTTCATAAAAAGAATAAGCCAAATGTTAAACAGCAAATGTCATCGTGGCAATACGTCGTCGTTAGTTAGAAATGTAATCAAGTATCAACTTGAAAAAGTATTTGCCTACTTTGTAGTTTAAAATAAAAAAGTTTCAAAAGAACGAGAACTAATAAAAGCTAAAATATTATTGTATTCTACAGCTTCCTGTGGATTAATAAAGAATTTTTAAAGCATGGAAAAGGCCTTTGCCTAACCTGTACAAAAGGAATAGTTCCGATATCGGCTATCCAATATTCATTAAGTGTACGTGAAAAGCGAGCAAGCCGATTATCAGTGAACTCCACCTAACAGTTTAGGTTGCGTACACACTACGACATATTATGGCCGCATAAGGCTCACTTCAAGCGGGCTACACCACAGTTTGTCGCGTCGCGTCGCGCGTGTTACCGTGGTCGGTAGGTTGTTTGTGACTATAAGAGTTACAACCAGGCGCAATGAAAATATGTTTGTATTTGAGAAAGGTACCTAAAACGAAACAGCGATATCGCTATACGACAATGGAACACACGGCAACACGCGGCTGCAATTTAAAAACTCGCCGTTGTATCGCGGCGACAATTTTGTCTTCCGTTAGCGCCTAGCCTAATCTATCGCGTCTTTTCTCTGTGAGCCTCCAACTGCGTACACAGAACGGTTTAGAAGATATATTTTTTTCTGTTCCGTTCCACAATGCACTGCAGCAGTTTTTATTTCCGTTGCCGGCTTGTTTTATTGAACATGACATGAAAACTGACGGACTTCGTTATTTATTCATTTTTTAGCACTATAGGAAATTATTTTTCAGTTCCATTTTGAAAAAAATGTAGAACAATAGTACCTAACGTTTGTAGAGCGAATAGAGAAGAAGTTTATTAATCTAGTCGTACCTTTTAATAATTCTATTTAGCTTAGGTACTTACTTACCTTTAATAGACATTAGACAAAGTTCTACATCGAGTAGGTACCTAAGTACTTACAATAGTATTAAAATCCAATGCAATTACCCTAGTCTTTACTCTAGTAGCTGGAAGATTTCTTGCCGAAGACCTTCGAAATTTTTAATGATTAGACGAATGCTGATTGTGATGATAACGAAGACTTCAATCTTAGTAATATAGCGACCGTTTACAACTTCATTTTGTAAGGCAATACGAGGAACTAAAATATAATGTAGACGCTGAACAAAAAATACCACCAAAAAGTATTGACAGAGTTGACCCTTTGAAAAAGGCAACAAGGAATAATAGAAAATGGTCATTTACATGCAGAAATTCGCATGTGAACAGGGTCGGATTCAACCCGTACAGTTCCGGGGCAAACAGGAGCGGACTCAACAGATAAATCTCATTTGTGCCTCTCTGACCGCTACACTCAATTAGATTAGGTGTTTGGTACAATTATGAGACAAGTTTTGAATATTATTTTTCATTTTAATACCGTCGGGTCGCCTTACAGGTCGCCCTCGAATGGTTTTTAAGAATATTTTAAAATTGATTTTTCACCCTGTCCGCCATTTATCGACTTTATAATTATGGCAAAAAGGTTCACAAGTGGTGGCTTTACGGGCACCGTATCTACCAGTAGCGAAAGCTGGATCTCCTTCATAGGGAAGCCCTAGCCTGTATACCTACTGTATAGGTAGGGATTTGGATGATGGTCTTCAAAAGGTAAATGGTAAGTGAAGCCGATAGGAATGGAGTTATACTTAATGTAAGTAAGTACTATCATAAAAATATTTAATATTAATACATCAAATAATGAAGATAAATAAAGCACCTAAGCTATTATCAATGTAATAATAAACATTAGATATAAATCCCGCATACTTCTATGCATTGGGCCAAATCAGAAAGTCAAATGAATGCGAGAAAATAGTTTTCCATTCAGTACGGACGAATAGGGAAAACTGGTACAAGCGAATTAAGATTTTAACCAGCTGTGCACGCGACAGTTGTACGAATTAGGCTAGTTTTATTCAAATTTTGATTAGATGCAGAGGGTAATGGTCGTATTAACTTCATTTCTGTAATACATGTTGAGGTTTTGACTTGGCACGCTTGTAGGAAACTAGTTTTAGTAGTTTGTAACAAGTGTACCTAACTACAAACATTTGTAGCAATTGAAGTGTGAAAATCTATGGAATAATGTACCTAAGTACTAACGTTATTCCATAGACTAATTGGATGTACTATCGAACAAGTTGCCGCTCGACCAGGCAAAAGATGAATATCGCTCAACAGCGCCGTTGAACAGTGGGCTCGCAAACATACTCACGTGTAAATACGTAGTTCAACAACGTCTGCTGTCGTTGCGGCCACTTCTTTTGTTTTTGAATATTTTGAGGCGTCCTAGTGCAAAGATAATGATTAGAAACTGGTCGAGTAGGAACTTTCTCGACCCTGTACCTACAGATTGGCAAAAATGAGTAGGTATGACACGGTGACACGCGCGGCGCAGAAACTAAAAACATTTTCGATTGATCTCATCCTTCTTAGATTGTAATGAAATTTACTATATTTATTTATTATATTAAATTTAAATACATATGTCATTCAAATCTAGTAAGGATATTTATTATTAATCATGATACAGCCGAAAATGTTTTTAGTTCCTGCTGTCACCGCATCCGCGTCATACTCTTCTTGGCCAAGCTCTAGGTACAGCTTACATAATATACTTGAAGGAAAAATATTTAAATTCTTAGTTAAAATATATGTATTTAAAATAAGGTTTTTAGGTACTAAAGTGTCCTATGTGCCCACATTCCACAATTTACAATCCTTTTTACTATATTTTAGGGTTTCGTAGGAATCCTTATGGTTTCGCGGTCTATCTATCCGCTCTTCTAGCTTCTGTAATTATGAATACAAATGGATGGAATTTGGTACAGTTATATAATGTGTATAAACCTCGGTTTTGGCATCATACGAGATCTATACACATTTTAATAAAATTATTATTATTTTAAAGTGAAACTTTTTTTACATCGTCTCAAACTTTTTCGTCTGTGTGTTGCATGTCGCGTGACGGTCGGCCACGGAGTAGGGATAAAGTGAAAGGCGCTCGTCAGAGCAGCCGAGGCCAATATGGCGGCGCCTATAGTTCGCATCAGCTGACCGTGTAGTGTATAGACTAGTACTCATTTGTGCCAGTGCTATAAAATTAAGATTGATGAAGCGATTTTTATACCCTTAATGGAATATTTTATGAAAAGAATATTTTGATTATTTAGGGGTGGCGCTCCATAGGTAAAGTAAGGCCAACGAGACGAGATAAAAAACGTAAATAAATGGACCGCTACTGAGTTGCATAATGAAAGTGAGTTAATATTATATCCTTATCACTCGTATGCAATAATGACGTCAGTTGGTCGACGACAGCTGTCGTAGCGTGTTTCGTGGTACAGGAAAGCGGCCAGTGCCACAGTTGTCAACATTTGGTCCGCCAAACAATTGTGAACAAGTTCATTCCTGTTTGGATTGCGTTCGAAGTGATACATATTTTTTCGTCTCCGTATTTACTTGGTTTTTTGTTGTTATTATTCCGTTTCGGTTAGTTTTATTTTTGATTTTTGCTGTTATTGTGAGTGCTTAGTTGTTGATTTTAATTATGGAATCACAGCCTGGCGGCTCTAGACAACCTTTGAAAGAAATCAATTCACCACGCAAAAAGCGTCAAAAGGTAAGTTAATTTATTAATTCATTTGCACTTGAACCATTACCATAATTTTGATTTTTATGGTTCCATAACAAAAAAGATTCTTTTTATATAATAATAAGAAAATAGTCTAAAATTTATCATTCCTCATATTTTTTTAATTTACAGCGGATGTATTTTACATCTAATGAAAAAGGAATGGTCGTTAATGTCCAAAAATACGTGAAGCAAACTTGGCCTACTGATGAATATCCGTACAAAACAAGTATAATAGAGAAAACAGCGAGCATTTTGGGCATCGGTGTCGCTTCCGTATATAGAATTATAAAAGAATATGCAACAACTGGGAATGTACAAAGCCCATCAACAACCAAAAAAAGGGTCACGTTCTCGGAAAAAGTGGACGAGTTTGATAAACAGGCCATACGAAAGAAAGTTCATAGCTTTTATCTGAAAAGCGAATTACCTACATTAAAAAAAGTACTCCAAGCTGTCAATGATGATGAAGAATTACCTAACTTTAAGAGATCGACATTTCAGAAAATACTTAAACATTTAATATTTAAGTATATAAAACGACAAAGAAACAATGCTTATTTTAAACTTATTTCGTTTTCAGGGCACACTGTTTCAAAAACTTACGTGGATACTGCAATAACTTCAAAACGGCAAGCTTTTATGGAGGGACTGAGTACGGGTGCAAAGAACCCTACTTCAAAGGGCAGACGACTGATTGTGGTGCATATGGGAAATGAAAATGGTTTTACAGAGGGGGCTGATGATGTATTTGAGTCAAAAAACACAGATGATTACCACGAGTCAATGGACGCGAACCGCTTTGAGCAGTGGTTTGAGAATATTTTACCAAAACTTGGTGAAAATGCTGTGAAAGACGCCAAGAAAAAACACCCACCAGAGCATGGAGAAAAGCAAGTATTCAAGAATGGCTGCGTAATAAAGAACTAAGCTATGATGAAAAAGACGTAAAGGCAGAACTTTTAAAGAAAGTGAATGACGTAAAGGCGAACTACCAAAGATACGCTGTGGATGAGCTCGCCAAAAAATTTAAGGTGGAAGTCCTATGACTGCCACCTTATCATTGCGAGCAACGTAGCTCGCAATAATACTACATTTAAATTTGAAGATGTGAAAAAACTGCTACAAGAAATCCAACGTGTATCTGCTGATAAATGGCGAAATTGTGTGGATCATGTAATAAAAGTCGAGGACAATTTTTATAGCAATATTGACAACATGATTGATAATAAAATAGATAGTTTTATCATAAACACAGCTGACTCGGACTCTTCCGACGAATCATCTTTGTCTAGTACAGACGACAGCGATTAAAATTCGAACTTTATAATAATTTATTCAAATAAAAATGTTTTGAACCCCTGAGAATTTGTTTACATTCTTTATCTCGTCTGGTTGGCCTTACTTTACTTTACTCATTATCATATGGATTCATAATAACCAAGAAATGTGTTTGTATAGTTAAATGAAAATATAATAAAAATACATGAATGTTTGTCTGTCTCTTTTGTTGAGGACAACCCCTGTCTCTCTTGAAGCCTTTTTTGGTCATAATATACACCAAACATTAATTAAACATGAATATTAGATATTAATAATTAACTTTATTCAATAAAACAAATTCTTAATAATTGTCATTCCTTATAATACATAAATTCTTATATCCATTTTTCAAACTTTGATTAATCAATATGTACCATTTTTCCTAGATCTGCTATTTTTCCTTTAAATTCTTGTTTAACCGGCACACAGCATGGCCAATTTTTTTCAAAGTATGAATCTTCTTTTTCATTTAAAATTAAGACTTGTGGTCCGGTGTCCTTACAAAATATCCATAAGTTAGGTACTATGCAAACCAACTTTAAACAATATAATTAATTCTTCATCGATGTTTTCTGTAGTTCTTTGTATCTCCCATCCTATGCCTGACATTAAAGCTGTCTTGACTGATGTTCATAAGTAAATCTGTGGACAAAAACCAAATTAACATTTTTTTATATTTAGGACAAATGGATTATCTGATGGAATTTTATTTATTGTTGCTCACAGACATACACAATGTCAGAGAAATTACAAGTGCATTCCCGCCCTTCTACTTCCTAGCCATAAAAATACAGCAAGCACTGGTTTAGAATAGTGACTAAGGCCTATAAATTTTGTAAGAGTATCCTAATAGCGGCTATACATATTGGCTCAGCATTTCCGAGTAAGGGCCAGCGCCACAGAGTAGACAGCTGATTTGCCTTGCCTTGACATCACTTTGTGTAGTGTAGCTCCGCTAGTTGGCCAAGTGAAGCCCAGCACCAATAATTGTAGAACTCATTTGCCACAATTTGTCTTCTCTCACTGTTACTTGTGATCACTTGCCTTGCTTCAGATTGGTTTTGTGCACAAATCAAAGGCGCTCATCTGCGCTCGGCCAATGTGTCGGAAGCTCCACAAAACACTAGTCTACATTAGCCTCCTGTATTGGCATTTACCTTTTTGCCGACGCTCGAATTGGCCTACACTGGGCCAACATTTATAGCCGACTTAAAATATACACAAATTAAGTAATTATGTTCACACTTTGTTGATGCTACTCTAATAAAACTTGTTGTAAAATACATAGTTTTAAAGGTTTTAAGAATGCATATTATTTTCATTTTGTAGTAAAAGATTCTATTCTGTTTGCTTCTTGGTTATCATTTTTACAGCTTGATTTGGGACCGACTGGCAGATGGCACTGTTTTTGAAGACAAATCAATTTTAATAAAGTGAAATTTTAAAATTGTACTTACAAATAATTTTAAAAACACTTCTAAAATTATTTGTATGTACAATTTAAAAACTTGACTGTATTATGGTGTGAACCAAATTACATGCATGAATACCTGTAACGTCTGATTAAAATGGCACAGATTTACTTAAAGTGTTTTCCGTCAATTTTGTTCTGTTGTTGATTATTAAGTAAAAATTTTCCCCACGATCTTAATAAATTTAGTCTGAATAAAGACGATCAATAAAGATTTTAAAATAGCACACGTAAAATAAATACAATTTTTATTTATTTACACCAAGTACCAACACGATAGCTACTATCGGATAGCAAAACAATATCAAAATTAATGTTCTTCTTCTTCTTTGACAAAATGGAAATATTTATTGTCAAATCAGGCAATTTGTCAAGTTTGAGCAGTTGTTTGAAAAATCTTAATCGTTGAAGATTAAAATCATTCTTTATCCAAATAATGTGTTTAACTGTATTAACTTTTTTTAAAGCTAGAGTAACATACATTTTGTCTTTATAATATAAAGGCATTATAATTTTCCCCTACGGCATCACCGGTGTTTTATTATTAAAATTTAGCTCCCTCTGTTAACCGATTGAGAAAACTACAGTTTGGCTGAAGATGGCCGTCGCGTGCTGATTGTTGCTCTGATTGTTTACAACGATTTTATAAGTTTTTACATAGTTTATCGTCATAGAAAGTAGGCAAAAGTACTTGTAAAGTAAATATTATGTGAATATTGTGATGTAAAGTGTGAAGTTATTGTGATTAAACAAGGTTTTCTCTTAAAAATTGTTGTAACTTTAGTGTGAGTGAAGCTACCAGTTTTCAAAGAGTGGTATAAAAAGGAATGTTGCGATAAAATCCTATTGGAAAGTGTATTTGTGTCAAAGATTTGGGTAATTTTATCAGATTCTATTTAAAAGGTACGTAACTTGCATGTAAATTACTGATCATAATATTCATAAATAAACTTTGAAAGTCATAGGTAAGTTTGTTTACTTCCTAACTTGCTGCGCATGGTCTGTTACAATAAAGTTTTGCAGTCTTATATTTTACAATATTTGTTTAATTTTCAATATATAGGTACAAAATGCGTAAATGGTAAGCTTAGCAAAATGCGAAATTTATTAATATCCCTATAAGAAAAAATAAAGTATCAAAAAATTTACACGCAGTATAAATAAATAACTTTTTTCCAATATATTTTTTTAAATGAAAGATCACGTAAACTGCCTAAAATCTGACAAGATTTTCTAGTTTCAAGGGAGAGGAGATGAATAGTGCCTTATAATTTTTACGGTCATTCAACTTGCATTCGTGACCGCACCATATAAAAGCCTTCGCGCTCTTGACATTCTTAATTTAAAAAGTGTACCAAGGTTCTAAATTTAAATACTAATATGTAGACCGTTAAAAGAGTACATACTACATTCTACAATATTAATAAAATAATAAGTTACTTATATGCTTGGCGCCTGTAAGTTAAAAATATACTAAATGAAAATGTATATTGTGCCATTATTTTTAATATACGACATTATTATGATATTTTTAATGCAAAGTAGATCATTGTCTAAACGTGAGAAAATTATCTAGGCAAAAGGCAATTAATTATATTTGAAGCGCGGCAACGAACGTTATAATTTACATAGGTACTACCTACATTACTAAAATAAAATTTTTATTCCTTACATACCTAATAATATATACTAGTCTGTATGTATTCCTGTACACATTCGATATAATTTGTAAAAATCGTATCTGTAAGCACAAATTTTCGTTATTCTTGTTGTTTTTAAAGAAGTGATAGGGACTTCTTTATCTCTCAGGAGTAAATAAAAAAAATAACCCTTCCTTTTGGCTTCGCCGTAGTCGGGTAAAAAAATAGGCTTGGTATTGAAGGTGACGATATCGAAAGTTTTCATTCATATTACAAGTAGAAACTGGAAAGTCGCGGGCCACAACTAGTTCAACTAATCACAAGCTGAAGATGAAGCTTTGGCTAAGCTCGGTTATCCTACTAATCCTACTAATATTATAAATGTAAAAGTTTGTGAGGATGGATAAATGTATGGATGGATGGATGTTTGTAACTCCTTCACGCAAAAACCACTGAACGGATTTTGATGAAATTTGGTGTGGTAGTAGTTTAGGTTCTGGATTAAAACAAAGGCTACATTTTATCCCGAAAAAGTATAGTGTTCCCGTGGGATACCATATTTCTCGGGGTTGGTGAATATTATGATCTATACCTGTATTCACTGTTACTTCAGTAATCAATTTTACGACCACACGTTAAGAATTTCGATTCTGAGTAGGCAATTCTAGATTTATATTTGGATTTAGTTATTTGGATAACTTAGTACTTAGGTACAGACAAAGAGAAATATTATATTACTTTATAGATTTTGCCCGTGACTTCGCGTAGACGGTAGAACGAAAATGGTCGTAGCGTCGTATCATACTGCATGTAAACTACCCAACGTAGAATTATTTTATTGAATCAAACCATCAGTTTCTGAGATATGCGCGTTCAAACAAACTCTTTGTTAATAGTAGTATTGATTTTATACTACCAGAAATAGCGGAATTGCAATATCTTCTTATATCTTGTAAAATATCTTGAATACATGACGTATAACTACTCCGTTCCGATTCAATGTAGCCTGTAGGTAATTGAAGTAAATGTAAAATGTAAACAAAGCTTGAGCCATATTGATATGGGCGGCTATAATGCTTCAATTTTAAAAGTCACTTATTCACCGCGCATTAAGAAATACAATGACACAATTTAATTTTATAAATTCCCCGGACCTGCAAAAGTTATAATTATTTATATAAATGGCGTCGGCTTTTTGGCTTTTCGACCTTTTGCCTCGACCATTTGCCAGTGTCAAGTTAGAAAGGCGGGAAATACAATTTTCGTTTAAATTTTCACTGCTGTATTTCTAAAGTCTAGTTCAAAGTCTAGTCAAAGTCCAAATAAATAGTCAGTGCAGTCAATGAGTCAAGTCAGTCGATTCAGTAAAGTGGTAGAACTTTAGGTAGCTTTACTGAAATTTCCTAAGGAGTTTTCTAGAAAACCCAAAATAACACGTTTGTTGTTAGTAGTTAGTTGTACACAAAAAACAGTAATTGTTGTGTTCTTGCCCACACTTGTGCACATCAACGAATATCTGATGGTTAATATTCTACCAATATTACACATTAAGAACAGAATTAACACAATTTTGGGAAGAAATACAAAAACAGCAAGGTCGCACATTGACATTCTCGGGAAAACTTCACCTGCAATAGTTAGAGCAAAGTCTACTCAAAGCCACTCTGATGCCTTACATTGCATGCATTTGTGTTTCGAAAACCGTAATTCATTTGGTTTTTTCTTTGCGTCACACTGTTTACAAAATGGAAAACTTGAAATATCGTATTATTTTCGAGTACGAGGTCCACCGTGGCACCAGTGCTGCAGAAACGGCTCGAAGGATTAATGATGTATATGGCGGCGGTGTCGTGCGTGATTGCACGAACACAGTGCGTTTTTGGTTCCAACGTTTTCGTTCTGTAAATTTCGACCTGCTAAACAAGCCCCGTGGACGGTCGGAGACCCAAGTTGATAATGAAGAATTGAAGGCTATTGTAAAAGCGGATCCATCGCAAACCAAGTCCGAGTTAGCTGCAGGCTGCCGTGTTAGTGATAAATGTTTAAATCCACTTGAAGCAAATTGGGAAGGTGAAATAGCTTGAAAGGTGGGTACCTCATGAATTGAGTGCAGCAAACCGACAACGCGCGTCGACTGCTGCGTTACATTACTCAACTGGCACAATAATGAAGGGATTTTAAATCGAATCATTACCTGTGATAAAAAGTGGATCCTGTACGATAATCCGAAACGCCCATCGCAATGGCTGAACCTTGGCGAACCAGCCACAGCCTGCCCCAAGCGAAAATTGACTCAAAAAGTCACTTGTGAGAGTTTGGTGGACTAGTGCCGGTGTCGTTCACTACAGCTTTCTTAAATCTGGCCAGACGATTACGGCAGATGGCTATTGCCAGCAACTGCAAATCATGATGGAAAAGCTAGCTGCTAAACAACCGAGGTTGGTCATTCGCTCTAGGCCACTGCTGCTTCAGGACAACGCTAGACCACACACAGCACAATAGACGGCTACCAAATTAGAGGAGCTTCAATTGGAATGTCTAAGACATCCACCGTTTCGAAATTTGGATAACTTCTTGCAAGGGTAAAAATTCAACTCCGATGGGGCAGTTCAAAGCGCCATCAAAGATTTTATTGTGTCCTGTCCGAATGGTTTTTTTAGTATAGGAATCAATGAACTACCTATGAGATGGCAAATTATTATATTATGTTTAAAAAAAATTTACTTTATGTTCCTCCTTTACAAAACGCCAATTTTATATGTAATGACCTAATATTTACAACACCTAACTAACCTAACCTAACCTAACCTTTTAATACTTACTCAGAGGACAGAAACTTTTTATGCCGGCTCCTAACAAAAGTAACCTAACCAATTATAGCATATCAATACATGTCTTAGGAGGGTTCCGTAACTATCAACGTATAGTATAATAGTATTTTTTTCAAATTACTTCAAAAGTTACTGTCAGATTTTGTTCAAAATAATTTTCCTAAAGAGTATTCAGCATGATCTATCAACATGGAAAATTGCAAGTTTCTAAGTCTCATAGCTTAGAAATGCCAGGGGCGACCAACTTAAAAACTTATTTTGAAGGCCGATTACTCGAAAGCATGAAACCTTGCCTTTATTTTAAAATACCAATTCAACGATACCCCACACGATGGAGTAGAATAAATAAATATTTTTCATCCCGACTTCATATGTATGGAGAGCCACCCCTTAAATATAAAATTATTATTATTTCATTATGGCAAAACCGAGGTCTATACACATTATATAACTATACCAAATTTCATCTATTTATATTCATAATTACAGAAGCTAGAAGAGCGGACAGACAGACAGACGGACGGACAGAGCGAAACTATGAGGGTTCCTAGAGTACGACGGATCCCTAACAAGATCTCATCAGTTGTACTAACAATAATTTAGTGAACGCGCCTCGAAATTGAAATATTTATCATACTTTAATTGAAGCAATTGTTTCGTGATTGCTCTCTTACGAAAGATGAAAGTTTAGATTCAAACATGGCTTATTCAATTTGTTTCATTATCTATTTCGTTACTATTCGTTTACACTTTTAGAAATTGATACTCGCGTCCATTAACCACAAAATTTACAATTACATATTGACCTAGACACATTACAATCTTGATGATTGAAGTAAACCTTTTCGCCGGGCGGGTCTTTTTGCATTGTGGCTTAAAAGACCGACAACGCATCTGGGCAGCTGCTGACCAGCATGATTTACTTCGATCGTGTAGGAAGTCACAAAGGTACGGAATTCGTATTAATAATAATAATAACTCCCCGCACCGATTTCGGTGACGGTGGCTAGATTCATTGAAACCAGGTCAGTTACGCAGGAGTCATTTTATAGTGCCCAAGTGTGTGCGCAGTATACTCCTTTTTTACTCTCGATACCTAGTGGAACGGATGACCGACATGACTGGCGAGAGATCAGGCGCAGGTCCGACTTTTTACATGCCAATCCGACGCATGCATCATCTTTCTTGTCAGACAATCAGGTGATCAGCCTGCATTGCCCTAACCAAACTTGGAAACAAAAATTTTTGTTGATCCAATGCGGGAATCGAACTCACGACTTCCGAGTCGAGAGCAAAACTCTAAACCGCTGGACACGGCGGCTGTTCGTATCATTATAACTGTTCGGTGATAGCAGACAGCGATCCTTCTGTTCATTTGCTTGTCTACCGTAAAAATACCAATTACCTACTATGTTTTTTCTAAGCATTTATTTGCACCAGTATTCAATTGAGACTACTCAACACATTGAATAGTCATTTCGGCGTACTCCGGACCCTTGGCACTTACCGTTAGACGACGATAGATCGTTGATAATTCCTGAGTCAATGACCATAGATTAATTAGTGGTATAAAATGACCAAATTGAACGAATATTGTAATAACTTAGTACCTACACCAAAAGCTGTTTCCTCCTAATATTATAAATGTGAAAGTTTGTGAGGATGGATGTTACTATTTCACGCAAAAACTACTGAACAGATTTAGATGAAATTTGGTATGGTAGTAGCTTAGGCTCTGGATTAGCACGTAGGCTACTTTTTATCCCAAAAAAGGGCAGTGTTCCTTTAGGATACTGTATTTACGCAGGCGGAGCCGCGGGCAACAGCTATATTATAATATAGTAAGCAAAGCAGTTTTTGGTAGGTACTAGAATATAATATAGATTCTATTAATGTAGTAGGTACCAACTTACTATTATTATTCACTATTCAGCATTGTTAAATTACTTAAAACTTTAATAATTGAAATCTAAGCAGTGTGGTATGTGGATTGATCCTCAATATTCATAAAATTAGTTTAGAACAGCTCTCGTATACTTACTTAACATATTGTGACTAAAATTAAATAGGTCTGTATCATGAGTCGAGTCTATTCATACGTCTTTGGAAACTTATGTAATATGTTAATTCATAGTTTCTCATTTATTTCTTCTAATGAATTGTAATGTTGAGATAGAAGAAACATTGGACTATAGCACGCCATCATTCTATTAGCTTTTGTTTAACGACACACTAAATAATGTCCAATCATTTTTCTACGGTTATTTTCTTAACGATCTTCGTTTAATTAAAAAACTGCATTGATGTGTTACGAGTATGTATAGACAAAGAACGCTTTAGTCTCAATAAAGTTTTAATAAATATAATCTGCGTTAAATATATTCTAAATTTCCGCGAGAACCGTAAATATTTTCGCCATAAAAAGTAGCCTATGTCCTTCCCCGTGCGTGGTCTAGTCCGTATCTGTCTGTGCCTTTCGTAAAAATCGGTAGTTTCGGAGCCTATTCAATGCAAACAAACAAATAAATCTTTTCTCTTTAAAATATTAAGTATTAACCTAATGTTATGCTTCGTATTATTTACGAGGGCTGATTGATAAGTTTCCGAAACGACAAAGAAAAACTTCAAAAATCTATTTAAAATAAATTTATTTCTCAACGTAGTTTCCTTCTACCTCGATGCATTTAGTCCAGCGCTTCTCCAATGCCGTTACACCAGTTTGATAAAATGTTTTCTCCAACCCCTCAAAATACTCGTCCACGGCAACAATGACTTCTTCATTTGATGAAAATCTCTGGCCACCTAACCATTTCTTCAGGTTTGGGAATAAGTGGAAGTCGCACGGGGCCAGATCCGGGGAATAGGGTGGATGCGGTAGCAATTCGAACCGCAATTCATGGAGTTTGGCGACTGCAACCATTGACGTGTGTGCAGGTGCGTTGTCATGGTGGAACAAAATTTTTTTCTTGGCCAAATGTGGTCGTTTCTTCTGGATTTCTTCACTTAATTTTTGCAGCAAGCTTGCGTAGTACTCTCCATTTATTGTTTTTCCTTTTTGCAGATATTCCACTAAAATAATCCCTCGAGCATCCCAAAAAACAGTCGCCATCACTTTGCCGGCCGACAAAACCGTTTTTGCTTTCTTCGGCGCAGGTTTTCCGCTCTCAGTCCACTGCTTAGATTGTTCTTTTGTCTCGGGAGTATAATGATGTATCCAGGTTTCATCGACTGTTACATAACGCCGCAAAAACTCATTAGGATCTCGGTTAAACAGCGCCAAACACTCCGATGAATCGTCCACTCGACGTTGCTTTTGGTCTACAGTGAGCAAACGCGGCACCCATCGCGCGCAAAGCTTTTTCATTACCAAATGTTGGTGCAAAATATTAAAAACGCGTTCAGATGAAATGCTTACCATCTCTGTTATCTCTCGCAACTTTAAGCGCCGATCATTCAATACAATTTTGTGAATTTTTTTGATCATGTCCGGATTCGTGACTTCATTTGGACGGCCAGACCTGTGGGCGTCTTCGCAGCTCTGTCTTCCACGTTTAAAATCAGTTACCCAGGTGTGAATTGTACTCAATGCAGGAGCAGAATCACCTAAAACACTGTCTAGCTTGGTTTTAATCTGGGTTGCTGTTTTCTCTTTTAAAACGTAAAACTTTATCACCGCACGAATTTCGTTTCTTTTCATTGTTAAGAAAATTTACGACAGAGAAAGTTCTACGTCCTCTCAAACAAATTCCATCAGTTCGATTAAATTCAAATTTGGCGTTCTATTTTCAAAAAGATGCCAGAATATAATGTAATATTCCTTTTTTGCGTACTTATCATTTTTTTAAGTTCGTCATTTTGGCCAGTTATAAATCAGCCCAGGTAGAATAATTATTTATTATTAGTAGATAGTAGATACAGTACCATAGGCTCTACACGATTATAGTCTATTTTAATGTACCTACGTCGGTAAAAATGTAAAGGGCTGCTAGTGTTCCACAATTTTCGCGCCAAATTTTGAAATTTGAAATTAGAATGATCTCCAATGATGAATGATAAAGAATCCCGCGGCCAAATGTTGAAATTGGAATTCTCGTTTGCATAGCTATGTCTGTTTAAAAGTTCATATGTAACTTGAGGGTAGATTTTTACTAGACTAAAAATACGTGTGTTCGTAATACCTCAAAAAGCCTTTCCGGCATACGGTTGTCTTTCAATAAAAACATGACATGACAGCTGCAAAGGACTTTGTGACATCGATCTCGATATCACAAGCGAAATAGTAAAATGGAGAGAGCACCGACCAGTTTCGTTGAGCCATGGTTATAAGTTAAAACTTGGGTACAAGTTACATTCTGCTAATTTTATACAAAAGTCTGTGAGGATGTTTTAAATTCTTTACTCTTTAACTCCAAACTGTTGATATCGTGGGAGAGCTTCGGCACGAATGGGCCAGCTCGAATGGTTATTTATCCATTCGAGCCGGCCCATTCGTCGTATTTACCACGGCCTAGCAAAAAACAGGCAGGAAATTACTCTTGCGTTCGTGTTTCGCCGAGTGTGTGATTGGAGTGAGGTTGCCGCCGCATTTTAAGGACCAGGAACGCAAGTGCTCAGCATTTGAAGAGTTGCAAGTGTTACTCCTCTGGTTTTGCGAGTGTTCATGGGCGGCGATAATCGTTTACCATCAGTATCCGTCTGCTCGTTTTCTGGCCCATTTAATGCAAATAATAATAAGTAAATGCTTTGCCTCTTTACATAGCTTTATATGTATAAACTGGCAGTGCGAAATCGGCAAAAATAAAAATTGCTCAAAACTTGTTGATAATTAGTTGCCAAGTTTATAGAGCTTCTTAACATATTCTGTTGAAATATATAACGTCACGCACTTTCTCCGGGAAAAAGTCAAAATCGAATGGAGTTCCAGCAGGTGCATGATACCTATATCATAACATATATTTTCTTGTGAATATGGTGATGTTTTTGTGGCAGGAAAGATTGTGTATTTTTGTATTTCGACCCCTACGAGCAGCTGATGGGCTCCGCGTTTGGGACTACTGTTAGGGCGAGCCATACTTTTAGCGGGGTGTTTCCGGAAAATAAATGGACGAATAAATCTGCAAAATATTACTAAAACCCCACATTGTATTTATGCACTTGACAGCTTAAATAATGAAATTAATATTGTTTATTGAAATACTAGAAACGCTGTGAAAAAAGGGTTTATTTTCAAATGTACTTAAATATTAAAATATCGGATATAATAATTAGTACCTACCTTATATCTATTTAGTTATTTTATATCGATGCCGGTTGTGGATATAACGCCCACGCAGGTTTACCTTACGACCGCTAATTGTATAATTACTAGTTAATATCTCAGTTACATGATTTAACTTAGCGTTCAGTCACGCCCTTGATGTTGCGATGTTATGTTTGTTGCCTCAGGGTTAAACGTAATTAGCAGTAGTGTGGTGTAAGGTGTTCTTGTAAACCTATTCTTTTAGGCTTACCTTACGTAGTCGGAGAGACCGTAGGAGCCATGCTGTAGCGCCTGTAGCACAAATAAGGTACGGATAAATGCCACGGATTTGCAGAATAGCGGGGGTAAAGGAACAGGAGGCATAAAGGGGTCGCCGATCCCGCCGAAGGAACAATAAGTTTTTCTGTGACCCAGAAATGGATGTTGTATTAAATATGTGTATAAAAATAAAAATCTCAAATAGCTGTTCTGCAGTACTGGCCATTTCAAATCAAAATAATTTTGGTTTGGCTAAGAATTCTAATTTCAAATTAATTTTTTTTTAAAAACAAGGAATTCTTTTTCCAAAAGTAGTCATTTGTTTTAATGTACCTACGATTGATTAGTGTTACATTTTCATCGCATTTCAATATTTTTCGTCATCGTGGATACGAGTACCGTCGTGGCAGCAACGCGGCACGAAACATCAACGACGTTTACGGAGCTAACACGACAAACCAACGCACTACCTGTTATTGGTTTGCTCGCTTCCGTTCTGGAAATTTCGACCTAAAAAATGAACCTCGCGGTCGTCCGAAGACTTTGGTCGACAATGACGAATTAAAGGCGATTAAGGAAGCTGGTGATACACAATCTACGGCTGAATTAGCAGCAGCTTTCGACGTTAGCGTCATAACAATATTCGTCCATTTGCGTCAAATTGGCAAGGTAAAGAAGCTTGACAAATGGTTGCCCCACGAACTCAATGATCGCCAGCGCGAAGAACGCGTCGAGACGTGCCTTGCACTGCTCAACAGACACACAAATGAAGGAATTTTGAACCGCATTGTTACCTGCGATGAAAAATGGATTCTGTTTGATAACCGCAAGCGCTCAGCAAGTTGGTTGGATCCTGGTTCAGCAGCTAAACAATGCCCTAAACGGAACTGACCTTACCCCTAGAAAAGTGATGGTCACTGTTTGGTGGTCTAGCGCCGGTATGATTCATCACAGCTTCTTACCAAACGGGGTGAGGCTTACTGCAGATGTGTACTGTGAAGAACTGAACACAATGATGGAGAAGCTGGCACATCTCCAACCAGCATTGGTCAATCGCTCGTCTCCGCTGCTCCTGCACGACAACGCGCGACCTCATACTGCACAGCAGACGGTCTCCAAGTTGCAAGAACTGGGGTTGGAAGCTCTCCGTCATCCGTCCTACCCACCAGACCTTGCACCTACAGACTACTACTTTTTCCAGAATTTGGATAACTTCTTGGCGGGAAAAAAATTCAATACCCGAGAGGCAGTACAAAATGCCTTTGAAGAATTTGTTGCCTCCCGTCCAGCTAATTTCTTTAAGAAGGGCATCAATAAACTGCCACTGAGTTGGCATAGATGCATTGATTGTATGGGTGATACCTTCGATTAATACAAATAAAAAATACATGAAAAAAAATCGTTCAAATTTTTTCATACAAACGGCAATTTCATAGGTAAAGACCTATATATTTATACAATAAAAGTATTAAATTTACTACCCATTGTCTAGTCCCATAGATATTATTATATATTATATATAAGTATTATTATTTTATTACATTAAAAATCAAATAAATGTAATATTGTGATTTAACGACTCTTAATACCACTGAAAAATATAATAACACCAGTCAGTATTAAAATGAAGCAGCTCGCCCCATTATGGTCATTCGTACTCTATTCACGTTATGAAATGATTTCATCTGTATGAAAAGGGTTGATGGCTTTATACCGAACTGTTGACAGAGTTGTATGGCACTTCCATGAAGTCTTAAATTTATCACACTTTCGGTTTTAATTGGATGTGTAAAACTCGTATGCATATCCCATACTCGTAGTTACACATTTATATCTTATACTTTAAACGAGACAATCTTGTATATATTTATACCTACAATCAGTTTCTCGAAAAGGGCTGCAAGTATTACCATGAAATTTAGTATGCAGGGAGTTTTGGGTGAGAAAAATCGGTCTAGCTAGGTCTTATCCCTGGGAAACTGCGCATTTGCATATAAATGTTTTTTCTTTCGTCGTGCAACAATATATCATAAATTTCGACTCTATTATGTCAGTTTGGTATGAGTAGGTATTATGTGTAACTTTTGCTTTGTTCGAAAATTCGGAATGTCGTGGGTTCGAACCCCGGTGTATTTTTTTTATTTTTTTTTTAAATATACTAGGGTTCCGAGAAAACCTCGGTTACCTAGGTACTTACTAATATACTAGCTGACCCGACGCAACACACGTTGTCCTATCTTTACTATGAATGAAATAAATAAATAACTACGCATACTGGATACCCATTCCTACTGTAAACTTTTAAATGTCGTATGGTTGCCCAAGCATATACGGCATTCTCACAACACAGTCCAGCCTAGTCCAGAGGAATGAGACTGTCCAATACGTCTGGGGCCAATCATGTGCGGGTTTCCTCACGATGTTTCCCTTCACCGTTAGAGCGTCCGAATAATAATATTTATATTTAATAAAGAATACTTGATATCTGAAAAAGTCTCAGTGGTACACTGGACTACCAGGATGTGGCATCCTGGGAATCGAACCTGCACTCTCTCGAATGCGAATCAAACGGTCTATCCATATCGCCACGGAGCTCTTACCTATAACCTACAGGCGGTAGGCAGGTGTGACAGAGCAGGGGTTCCTAAACTACTAGTCCGGACTGAATTGTTCCCAACTACCTAATATTAACACCTACTTACTTACATAAAAGTAATGAATCCTCATCGCATATATATTTGCCGCTATTTCAAATAATTTTGGCCGAACCCGGATGACTATCCCACGGAATCCACTTTGGAAATCCTTGTGATGGAGTACACATTAGCCACATTATATCTATCGCCTATAGAGCTATCGACCACTGATGGTTGAAGATCATTACTGTAGGGTAAGTACAGATTACTAATATGGCTATTAAAACGGGAGTTGGTGTTAGAACTTTAGAAGGTTGAAAATTACGTGTATGACCAAACAATTAAAAGTTTTTTCTTGTCACGGTACTAAAAGTTTTTTTTTTGTTGGGTGGCTTGCGCCACTATTATCACGGTATTATAATATGGAACAAAGTTAATAGGTATAAGAAAAGAATACAATGATAAAAATATTAAATGCAATACTGAATACAGTGTAACTTTTTTTAAAACACCATTAACCATGTTAGGTACATGTATAATATAATATTTTATGATCTAGCCAGTAAAATTTATATGCAATTAATACCTGTTTTTACATTTCTGTCAGTAGAATATTTTTCCTGTCAATTTACTAATCGAGATTAAATATCTAATTATTTAGAAAATTATTTTAAACTTACTTTCAAAATGCAAGGGCCTACATCCTCTGATGAAGTTGAAACTCTCTTGCTGTATGCGTAGGGATAATCATAAACATCTGTTCTGTATCACTGTCAGAACTATGTAAGTGGGTACAGACCCACATTCTAACAGTAGAATCATTAGTAATTACTATTATACTGAGAACCACTCGGAATTGGGTATAGATTCTTATTAATCAGTATAAAATATGTAATTATGTTATAATGTGGGTAAGTAGGAAAAATAACAAACGCTTTTTAATAGAAAAAGTGTAAAACAGAACTTAAAAATATCAGTAATTTGATTTTGAACTGATATGAAGTTTTTGTCACTTTGTATCCAACACAAAACTAAATCGTCCGTATTTTAAACGAAATAAAGTAGCATATTAATCACCTAAAATAGATTTATCGTGATTAGAACAATGCGTAAACAACATAAGTACGGGCTACTAGAAGGCATAATGCCGTATCATTTGGCAGAAAAACAAATCATAAGAGCCTATTTGTGTTCAGAAAGTTCTCTCCCAAATGTACCATCAGCTATCGCACGTCATCGCTGTCATAACTCACAAACTTAGACAATAAGTACCGAAAAAACGAGAAACTTCTATCAATCGACGTTCCGGATTCTTGCGAAGTTGTTCAACCAATTTATCGAATAGTTTCACACTGATATTGTTTCTTGTTTTGTTATTTTTGAGCCTTGGTTAGGTCAATTTGTTTAAGAATTTGAGAATCAAAATCCGTATTTACGACTTTTAAGCGTATTAATTAACTTAAAAATAAATTCTCCAAAAAGTTGAATGGTAAAAATTATGTTCTTTATATATATATATATATAAGTAACATATATAATATTTTTGCTAATGACTGACTTATCAAAAGGTCCGTTGTAACGATCCCTTCATTATCAGGCTTTTAGAATTAATTTTAACTTTTTGTGCTCATATTTCAATGTATTTTGTAACTCAAATCTACAGAAGTACATGTGATGATTGGATACATAATCAACACTAATATGTAGATGTCCATATATAATCGGTTTTAGTTATTGTATCATTTAAGGAAGTAATACCTATCATATACGTAACTACAAAAGAAGAGATTGCCCAATTCCAATGGAGAATAAAGATATTGAGCATTGCTTTCACAAACACAATTGTGCGAAGAGAAGTAGAAAAACTTGTCCCACACCAGTATGTATAAACAATCTTTTATCTTACAAGGACGAAGTTTTGATAAGGGAAAAATTAAACCATTCATCGAGCTATTTAGAATCATACAATATTGTTCTGATTCTCTCTTCTCTTCTGTTATTCTGATGTAATACCGAAGTTGAAAGACAATGTACATAAGCTTTGGTCTGAATATTTTGAATACATGTATGTAACCAAAGGTATCTGGTATAGAACGTTGCGATCAGCACCTTGTCGATTTCCGTGGTTCAGTTCACGTAGGCTAAGTAATAGGTTATTACTTAGCCTACGTGATTATTAGTAATAATATTTTAGTTATTGCATTTAGAATACGATCAGGACACATTCCACTTAATAAGTTTGCATTGTTAATGTGGAAGGCTACTTCATCAAATTGCGCTGTGTGTGGGACTATTGAAGATGTCTACCACATCTTGGTGGAATGTGTCCGGAATGCATCATTTGGGAATTGTATACCTAATAAATATATGTTTAATAGTGTGGGAGGATGTAATATTGCGTTATCGGACCCTATGTCTAGTGACGCAATAATTGGGCTAGACGTAAGAATTTTTTAATACTAATTTGTAAAGACTATCTAATGTTGAAGCCTTGTGAGGACGACATGGTCGCTCTCTGTTTGTGAACCAAGTCTAAGCTATTTAGAAGTCATTAAATTCAGAATGGCTCCCATTAAGACCGATATTCAAATACATGGGAAAGGTCATCGGCGACTAGTGACTACATTACAATATCAATAGTATTGTTATCGCTTAGCTGGGCCAAGTATCCGACCCGCCTCGAGGACCTTAGATTATCAGTAACTTTACATTTGGTAAAATTTTAACAAGCATTAAAGTGAGAGATATACCTTAAATACGTTTGGTTTATTCAATTTATTTGCACAAGACATTTCCCAAGCTTTGAATGAAAGCTAGCTTTTAAAACTCACTATTTGATAGCTGCCAGACCAACTGTTAGTACAGACACACCTCCTTTGTTATTATCACTTCTAAGTTTAGTTCCTGTCTTTGCAATTCTAGTAATAAATTTTTTCCAATTACCTAAACAAAGAACGATTTGTAAACTTGTTGCCTTTAATGGTTACCAAGTTAGACTGCAGTTTCTTTAAAATGTTAGTCAAATATAAGCGCTAAAGTAAGAAACGAGCAGTCTTTGCCTATATTAAGTGTTGTTTGATTTACAACTTGTTAATATCGCAAACAATTTATGCAAGGAAAAATTTATGCGAGCAAGATTTATCGCGTGTAATAAATTTAAAATCAACATCTGTACGCTCATAATCATTCCGAGTTCGGCAGGAGATTGTAATAAATATTGCAATAGGGTAACACCATATTTGCTAAACCCCTTGCTACCGAAGCGGGGAGATTTAGGTCCATTCATAATACACCACGAGATTGCAAACTGATCTACCAAGGAAAAACAACCATAAGTCCGGACATTAGATCGCAAAATCCAATAAAGAGTCCTCCCAAATTTGTGTAGCTTGTTATGTACGCGTGAAATGAATAATGTGATAAATGCAATAATGCCTCTTATCGCGTTGTATTAAAAACTATTTGTTTACCAAGGTTTTTTTTCAACCCCTTTTGGTCGTAAATTATCTACTTAGGTTTGCATTTGGCGATAAATTGGTTGTTACTTTTCGGGAGCACAAAAAATGATCTGTCAACACGTTTTTTGACGTGTATTAAAAGTCTTGGTACGAACGAGGGTCATTTCAGTATTTGGCAGAGCAAGGGGTTGGTGATGTGTAGGAGACTGACATGATTGAAAGTTATTGAATATGGGTAGATATATTATAGATATCCTTACCCTCTCTCACGTTTGCAAGAGCTCTGGTGTATGCAAGCATATGCGACGACTTAAGCCATCGGCTGCATGACGTTCAAAACTGTTCACGGAATAGGCAGTTTTAGCCCGCTTTCATGAAAAAAATTCCAAAGTCTTGTAATTTTTTGGATTTCTGCAAATTGAATAAGCTGATTTAAGTAAATCTGAGGCATAATGACGTAAATTCCCAGCAAAAATAAGTCTCACCAAGCTCTCCCTTTACAGTACACTTATCAGGACTATCAGATGTACAGGCGGCGTTCGAATCACCTAATCTGTTTGCTATCTTAGGCCACAGGTCAGAGGTACCGTAAGTAGTTTGCGTCCGAGCGAAATGAGACTTAAATTCGTGGGATAGAAAGTTATATTTCGAATGACCGGCGAAATTGTTAATTTTGTTAAAGCCGATCCGACTTTGGAGACGGTTTTAAAGAACCGAGTTGATCTCGACCTATTTCCAACGCTGATGAAGACCCTCGTTTCACTAGAGGTATTTCAGTGGTTTAGATTTTCATAAGGTATAATGAATAGTAGCTGTAAATAAGAAACCTAGGTATTATAGGTATTGTACTAGGTGGGTAATTTTTAAATAACAAGAAATATGTTCACAAACATGAATACTGTAAAATTTATTTCCTGGCAAAAGGAAGTAGAGATTGAACTAAGTAGATTTTTAAACGAACACCATATATAAAAATATAATATTCTGGTAATGGAAATGAGAAGCCCTCTTTAAAAACTAGTAAATCCGGTTTCAAACCCCAATTTTCACTCACCAATATAAAAATATACCTTCCAGTATAAATAATTATATTGTACCAATAAAAGCACTTGGAGATGATATTAAGGCTGTGGATTAATTAAGTAATAAACTAAGCGATAAATAAAAATGTTAATAAAGACCAATGGGGGAACTGGGTTTTATATGGGTCGTTAGAACCTTGATAGAAGAGTAGGTATGTAAAACAATGAAAAAGTTTGTAAGTAGGATATAGGAATGTGTTTTGGTTTCTTTCATTGCTAGTTACTACTACTTTAAGAGTACTCATTTTTGGTTTGCGCAAAATTCTAAGAATGTAAAAATTTTACCGCGTGGGACTCGCTCCAACCATTAAAGAGTTAGTACTCTTAACGACAAAACTACCGAACGATCGTGTTCCGAACTTTTATTTCGCTTTCAAACAATCGGGTGTTTAAATTTTTAAATGTCATTTATTCGACTCGGCGAGAAGAAACGTTTAAGCTCTTACAAGAAACGCCTTTGCGCCTTATAAAAGTTTTAAATGTATTCAAGATCCTCGAGACAAAATGAGCAGGGATAAATGAGGTATTCCTGGAGAAATAGTTCATTAAACGAAACGAGAAAGACTTCTGACGATATTACACAATGAAAGTATTTTTAAAATTACAGCTTATGGCTGATACGTCTTTTAAATTGGGTCGCGTCGTCTAGATAGTAAAATTTCTTTGTGTTAACACTTTGTTGAGGATTTTTTATTCGATTACTCACACTACTACACTAAGTATATATTTTAATGGCAGCCTTTTAGCCACTGCCTGTGAACAAAAATTTTCCAAATCTAAAGTTGCTAATATTTTTGTCATCAACTAAGTATTTTAAGTTTAAACTGACAATTCTCGTAGAAACTAAATATACCTCTGTGTTCGTGTCCGGAATGTATTTCTGGTGTATGTCACTAAGATGGAGACATTTTTTGTGTATTCCGTTAGTTTAACTTTTAGATTTATGTTACTTACTTGACTTTTTAAGTATCGCTGTCGCGTTTAGTCTCGGATTTTGTTTTGTAACAAGAGATTAACAAAACTTTTGAACTGTGTTTTAAGGATTACAGCAGGCAATGGTTTAATTTAGGTGCGAATGCTTTCCTCAGATTTTGATTTTCTCTTGTCTATTGGTATGTAATAGGTACCTACCTAATTACTTCAATTTAAACACTCTTTTCATTGCTTCTTATTTATTATAATAATTATAATATTAACTGGCGGACACATAAACTGCATCATAGTGCAAGATAACTTTCAATGAAATATAATTAGTGAAATTGCAAACTATTTTGATTTATTTCTATGTATCATATATATATATATATATATATATATATATATATATATATATATATATATATATATTAGGTCTTTACCTATGAAATTGCCGTTCTGCAGTACTGGCCATTTCAAATCAAAATAATTTTTGTTTGGCTAAGAATTCTAATTTCAAATTAATTTTATTTTAAAAACATGGAATTCTTTTTCCAAAAGTAGTCATTTGTTGAATGATTAGTGTTACATTTTCATCGCATTTCAATCTTTTTCGTCATCATGGATACGTTAAAAATTCGAGTAATTATGGAATATCAAAATCAAAAATCAAAATCAAAAATTTTTTATTCAAAATTGGTATTTTTAAATACTCTTTTTGAACGTCGTTACTACGTGATGCCTACCACTGGTTCGGGAACTAACCCAGCGAGAAGAGCCGGCAAGAAACTCGTCTGGGGCCATCTTTTACCAAAAAGATGGAAAACTATTCTTTTAAAATCAAAATTATTACAATGTTTGCTTATGTCTATGTAACAAATAATAACATAAGATAAGGAGCCACCTTATTCCCAAGGTGTGCCGTCTTGAATGAAGTCATTAATTTTATAATACGCTTTGGCACACAAACGTTCTTTAACTACTTTTTTAAACTTATTAATGGGAAGGTTTTGAACCTTTTCTGGGATTATATTGTATAAGCGTATGCATTGGCCTTTAAAGGATTTACTAACTTTGCTTAGTCTGAACACTGGCATATCTAACTTGTTCTTATTTCTAGTGTTCACACAATGATTATCACTTTTATGAGTACCGTCGTGACAGCAACGCGGCACAAGCGGCACGCAACATCAACGATGTTTACGGAGCTAACACTACAAACCAACGCACTACCTGTTATTGGTTTGCTCGCTTCCGTTATGGAAATTTCGACCTGAAAAATGAACCTCGCGGTCGTCCGAAGACTTTGGTCGACAATGACGAATTAAAGGCGATTGTGGAAGATGATACACAAGCTACGGCTGAATTAGCAGCAGCTTTCGACGTTAGCGTCAAAACAATATTGGTCCATTTGCGTCAAATTGGCAAGGTAAAAAGGCTTGACAAATGGGTGCTCCACGAACTCAATGATCGCCAGCGCGAAGTACGCGTCGAGACGTGCCTTGCACTGCTCAACAGACACACAAATGAAGGAATTTTGAACCGCATTGTTACCTGCGATGAAAAATGGATTCTGTTTGATAACCGTAAGTGCTCAGCAAGTTGGTTGGATCCTGGTTAAGCACCTAAACAATGCCCTAAACGAAAACTTACCCCTAGAAAAGTGATGGTCACTGTTTGGTGGTCTAGTGCCGGTGTGATTCATCACAGCTTCTTACCAAACGGGGTGAGCATTACTGCAGATGTGTACTGTGAAGAACTGAACACAATGATGGAGAAGCTGGCACATCTCCAACCAGCATTGGTCAATCGCTCGTCTCCGCTGCTCCTGCACGACAACGCGCGACCTCATACTGCACAGCAGATGGTCTCCAAGTTGCAAGAACTGGGGTTGTAAGCTCTCCGTCATCCGCCCTACTCACCAGACCTTGCGCCTACAGACTACTAATTTTTCCAGAATTTGGATAACTTCTTGGCGGGAAAAAAATTCAATACCCGAGAGGCAGTACAAAATGCCTTTGAAGAATTTGTTGCCTCCCGTCCAGCTGATTTCTTTAAGAAGGGCATTAATAAACTGCCACTGCGTTGGCAAAGATGCATTGATTGCATATATATATATATATATATATATATATATATATATATATATATATATATATATATATATATATATATATATATATATATATATATATATATATATATATATATATGCAATCAATGCATCTTTGCCAACGCAGTGGCAGTTTATTAATGCCCTTCTTAAAGAAATCAGCTGGACGGGAGGCAACAAATTCTTCAAAGGCATTTTGTACTGCCTCTCGGGTATTGAATTTTTTTCCCGCCAAGAAGTTATCCAAATTCTGGAAAAATTAGTAGTCTGTAGGCGCAAGGTCTGGTGAGTAGGGCGGATGACGGAGAGCTTACAACCCCAGTTCTTGCAACTTGGAGACCATCTGCTGTGCAGTATAATATATATTGTGCAATATATGTAATATATATATATATATATATGTAATATATATATATATATATATATATACTGTGCAATATATGTAATATATATATATATATATATATATATTACATATATTATAGAACAAAAGCGGCTTTATTATGAAAATTTTACAATACTAAGAAAAGAAAAAGTTTTTTTTTTATAAGGTTTATTACCTCCTCTTGCCCTAATAACTGATTCAAGTCGGTTTTACATCGACCTGATTAGTGTTTTTAAAAGATCTTGCGAAGTTTTGTCCTATTCTTGTGACAATGCAACTCTGAGCTCCGCAACCGTTGTTGGGACCGGATTTCTTGTAAATACAGCTCTTTTTAGGTTGTCCCACGCGTGTTCTATTGGAGTGAGGTCCGGGCTACGTACTGGCAAATCCATGGAACGAATCTCAACCTGAGTAAAGTATTGCTCAACTTGTCTCGCTGAGTGCGGACGAGCATTATCCTGCATCAGAATGAAGTTTTCGCCTATAAATCCGCTAAAAGGTACCACATGAAGGTCCAATATCTCCGTTATATAGCGATGTGATGTTAAACCACGGTTACCACGGCCATGTGTAGTTCGAGTATCCATCGATATGCCGCCCCAAACCATACAAGACCCGCCTCCAAATGGAACCCTCTCCTCAATGCAATTTTGAGCATATCGCTCTCCTCGTCTACGGTAGACTAGGCTGCGACCATCAGCACCGTACAAACAAGTCCTACTCATCAGTGAATAATACGGAAGCCCATTGCTCTTCAGTCCAATTTAAGTGTTCACGAGCAAATCTTAGTCGAGCTTGCCTGTGAGCTGCAGACAATTTTGGTCCATTTGCGGATCTCAAAGGTGTGATATCACGCTCTTTTAGCCTTCTTCTTATGTTTCGTGCACTAACTGCTACGTCACGTACCTGGTGGAGCTCTTTTTTAATGCTTATAGACGTTAAAAACCGATTTCGTAAGGAAGTTGTCACAATAAACCTGTCGTCACGAGACGTTGTCACCTGAGTTCTGCCGGTTCCATGTCTTCTTTTGAATGAACCTGTCTCCATAAACCTTCTGTAAACTCGGGAAACCGTAGACTGGTTTACATTTAAATCTATAGCAATCGTTCGTTGGTCTAGGCCTTGCTGCACTAGAGCAACAATTTGTGCGGCTTTTTCGGACGATACGTCCATATTCGTGAGATAAAAACGTGATTAAAATGAAAACAGACTAGCAATTAAACAATTAGTAACGATAATTCAGCATGTAACAAATAAAAAAAAAATAACCATCAATCACAACATAAACGTAACGAGTTAATCTTTAGTAAATTGACAAGATTTCTTCTAATCTTTCTTTTGTGACAGTACCATACCAGACAAGATCTTTTCTTTCTTTTGTGACAGTACCATATTTAAATTTGATTTTGTTTTCGTGTTTATAAACCAGCCTTTATTTTCCAATACTAATAAATGTAAAAAGTTTGCATATTTCGTAATAAAATTTGATTGCATGTGTTCTTGCACTATGATGCAGTTTATGTGTCTGCCAGTGTATATACCATCCAGACGTCCATTTTACTGCATGTATGATATGGCAATTTCTAAACTCGTATTTTATTGCGTTTTATTCTATACATGATATAAATAAATAAAATTGAAGTGTCTGTTTGTAATTTTCAATTAACACATTTTCGTTAAAAGCTTAATAATATATGAATTGAGGGTACTTACAATAAGTATAATTTTTTTTTTAATTTTGTCTGTCTGTTTGTTCCGGCTCATATCTGAAACGGCTGGACCGAATTTCACAGGACTTTCACTGGCAGATAGCTGTTGTTATAAGGCGTAACTAAGGCTACTTTTATCTTAGTGTTCCGATTAAAAGATTCCATTTCCGTTAGTTCTACGCAAACAAAGTTGCGGGCACCAGCTAGTATTAAATAGTTTAGGTGCGATTCCCATTTCTACGAAATCGAATAGTTATTATGTTCCACTTCGGACATAGCGAGAAATATGTCTATAAATATGAATACTTGTTGCTTTACTCCACGAATGCATAGCAATAAGCAATATTTATTCGCCAGACGTATCCGGTACAGCATACGCAAACAGACATCGTCACTCAGAAATAAGTGATCACATCGATACCGAGAGGGTAGATTTACTAGGATAATTTGTGAAAGAGAGCTCACCGTGCAGCCTGCAAATCCGGGTCGTGGCCTTGAAGCGGACTTGTAGGCAAAACTTATATAGGATTGACACATTTGACACTGGTTACGGCCATTGCGGCCGTGCTGGATTTGCAGGCTGGGCCGTATGGCACTTATTCTGATAGGGGTTAAAAAAATTTAAAGAGACAACTCTGCTGTCTCTTCCAAATTTTTTAACCCTTCGTCTGCTAAAAATATTTCGTTAAAAGACAAAACTACGCCTAGTTACAAAATGAGGAATTTTGGACAGATTATGAGAATACTTTGAAAGCCATAAAGATTGTAAACCTACATCTATATTTTCGAAGGGCAGTCACTTTACTAATAATAATCTTTTATTGGCTAGATAAGTACACTTTTATCTTCTAGGTACCCCATTATCTGAGAGTAAATAATACTGAAGGTAACTTTTATGTTTTGGAATTTAAGTGTTAAATGACACATAAAAAGGTATCTTTGTATTTTTAGGAAGTTATGTTTGAGTCCTATTTGATTTTGTTGCTTCTCATCCTTGAATCTTACACTGTTTAGGCTTATGTCTTCTATTATCATCATCTTTATAATCTCTTATTAGTTATATACAGTCCTCCCGTGACCGGCTGCTGGTAGCCGAAACGTCAGGAACAAGAAAAGTGCACCGCGACACAATCCGTAAGTGTTTAAAACAATGAACAATGTTCGCGTACACATAAGAAATCAATATAAGATTCTTCTTTTACAATGTAGTTGGGTCTCCATGCTATATAGTTCTTACTAAAGTCTGAAGTCTGAGGTATCCACTATCTAGTATTAGGTATGGTCGAAGACACACTTTTCCGTATTCTTACTTTGTAATTTGGTACATAAGTGGTACATCAGATCAGTCGGCGACTGTACGTTATTTAGGATTTGTCTTTCAACGCAGAAATGCAGACAGATTGCAGCATCCACAAAGTGATGGAAAAACCTCCACTGATTAGTAAAATTAATTCCATTAAAAGCTGAGCTATATCTTTTCCGGCAATAAAACCTAGAAAAGATTTCTTAAGTTTCCTTTGTAGTTGGTATAGAAGATGATTACAAAGTTTTTATGAAGCAAGTTTCTGTTTGAGTTATTGTAAAGTGGGGAATGATTTATAAAAATGTTTTTTATGCGCTGCCGTTTAATGATTCACAGACAATTTAACGAAACGTAATTGGAGGAAACACCATTTGTGGCGTCATTTTAGTGTTTGTGTTACAACTTACAAAAGAATACCGAAGCAAAAAGAGAGTTGCTGAACGTTTAAATAAAGCGATATAGAAAAAAAATATGGAAAATGAAAAATATAATATAAAAACATACTTAGACTACTAAATACATATTAGTCTATTCGCGTTATGAAGACAGTGAAATGTAAAAAAAATTATCAAAATTGATCAATGACACCTAAGCCGTACTCCATACATTAACCAATTACAATAGATAAGTTATTCTTAAACAACAATTTTCCATCTTGTTGGTAAAAAACGGCCCCGCGCGAGTTTCTTACGCCGGTTCTTCTCGCTGGGCTACTTCCCGAACCGGTGGTAGGCATCACGTATACCGACGTTCAGAAAAGGTACAATATTACCAAATTTTAATATAATTTTTGACTTTGACTTTAAGCCATTTTGCCATACCTATGCTTATTATGTACGAGTGATTTATTGACATATTTGAAGGCTATAGTAGGTAGTTTTATGAAGCCAGTAGCCTGGAAATTATTTGACGCATAAAAGCAACTAGAGCCTAGACGTTGCCTTGTAGTCGAAATTTGCACATAATCATACGTAATATAAATTTTAAGTTTGAACATTATAAGGGTTCTTTTGCCTCATAAATAGAAAAATATAATATTTTATGTATACCTATTTCTAAGTAGGTAAGTTATAGGTATTATTAAAACAAAGAGCTTTCTGCTCACCTTTCTCAACATAAACCGATAAAAATAATATTTTCATTCTAAAAGCTAAGATGCTATTATGTCTAAAAAGGGAATAGGTAATTCTAGGTTTTTAAATTCCTAGTGCCTAATCTTGTGCTTTAGACAATAAAAAATAGGTCTGTTTTTACCGAAAAAATCGCTGAATAACGACAATTTAATTTATCATTTATTATAAGATAATTTAGACGAACTCAGAAAAATAAACTTTGGAAAGTAGAAGTCATGGACATAATTTATTGAAACTGAGTACCTTGTAGAGCCAGTCGTGTCACTGTTTACTGTCATATCAGAGTAAAATGGCAGTTCGTCAATCTCAATCGGCCCAAATTTGAAAATTTTAGCGTCATCTTCAACGGCCGGAAATTTTCCACACAGTCGTGGACACACCATAATATGCTTGTAGTAGTGCAATCAAATCGAACGCTAACTATGTACCTAGCTGTTTATCTGTTCCTATTTCTTTAAAATCTGCCGTAATACCGTACAGTTAACAGAAAGAAAGAGAAGAAACTTTTTTGCGACTGTCTATTTTAGGATTATGTATGGGCTAGAAAAAGATGAATATAATAAAATAAAATATAATAAAATATTTCGTTACTGACGACACAGTATTTTTAGTGAATAAAATTATATGAGATATGTTAATATGACACGTTAGTGTCACACCATCCGAACTAAGCATCGCGACACAACCTAATAGGATAATATTACGTATATTTACAAGTATCTTACCCGACATACGTTGTTCTGTCTTAACTATGAACTAGAATAAATAAATAACTTATAACTACACCTAGAGCCTACACCTACTATATATACCTACAGGCTTCACCTACTATATACTTAGTCTGGCCATAAATACTGTTACAATTAAAAATAAACAAAATTTTACATTTGAATTTGGAATCTGTCATTTTTATATGATTGTTAATTGTGATTTCTCATTTTGGCGCCAAGACATTGTACAATATTGTGCGATATTAAAATGGAGGGGGTGATAAAGAGAAACGAATCGCTGTGATTGCGTTACACAAAGTAGGTATGGAGCCAAATGCAATTTTTAAAACTCTCCATACGCTATTAATAGGTACAATGAGACCTCTGTTTGTGACAGAAAAAGATCTGGCCGTCCACGTAGTGTTTGTACGAAAAAGGTGGTCAAAGCAGTAAGGGAAAGAATTCGAAGAAATCCTGTCCGAAAGCAAAAGATTTTATCTCGGGAGATGAAGATAGCACCTAGAACCATGGCGCATATTTTAAAAGATTAGAAGGAAGAAGACTTAGCGCTTGCAGCCTATAAAAGACGTACTGGTCATTTCTTAACTGATAATCGAAATAACTACTGAAGCGGTACGCAAAGGGTGGTCACAGAATTTTTTTTTTACGGATGAGAATTTTTTTACAATTGAGCAACATTTTAACAAACAAAATGACCGTATTTATGCTCAAAGCTCTAAGAAAGCTTCCCAATTTGTCGACAGAGTGCAACGTGGGCACTATCCGATTTCAGTGATGGTTTGGTGGGGTATTAGCTATGAAGGAGTGACTGAGCCATACTTTTGTGAAAAAGGTATCAAAACATCGGCACAAGTGTATCAAGATACCATTCTTGAGAAGGTAGTTCCCTTAACAACACCATGTTCAATAACCAAGAATGGTCCTTCCAGCAAGACTACGCAGTCTTGGTTGGAAACGAACGTTTCGGACTTCATCAGAGCTGAAGACTGGCCGTCGTCTAGTCCCGATCTTAATCCGCTGGACTATGATTTCTGGTCAGTTTTAGAGAGATGGATGGAAAAACAATCCGTACGATGGGCAGTAAAGAATTTTCCCATGGAAAGAGTGCGTGTTTCTGATATCCGATTGATAACTGGCCTCAACGTTTAAAGGACTGTATTGCAGCCAATGGAGACCACTTCGAATAAGCTTTTTATATTTTAAATTGTTTTATATTTATGTATTAAACTAACACACTGTAAAAGTAATAAATGTTATGGAATAGAAAATTTTTTTTTGTTTCAGTATTTATGGCAAGACTAGGTATACTTACAGCCTACACCTACTATATATACCTACACCCTACACCTACTATATACACCTACAGCCTACATCTACTATATATACCTACAACAGGCTACAACCTACTTGGGCCGGCCGATTTTTCTGATCGATAATCAATCGATAATATAAATATTTAACAAGGCACTGGAGACCCGAATACGCTACTGACGGAAAGAATACCAAATTATATATATATATATTGTATGATTGCGATTTTTAAAATTCTTTTTTTTTGATGTATAGGGTATAATCCCAAATTGGTCCGTTTGACATCAAAGTGGTGACCTGATGATGGGATCATGAGGAATCGAGGGAACTCCTTTAAGTTTATATGGACAAATGGTAATTTCGACTTTTTCTGAAGTAGTCCAAGCATATGCTACCGAAAAGAAAGATTTTGCTCCAAGGTATACCTACCCTAGATCCAAAAGTACTGAATAGAACTCCTGAAGATTGCGTAGAAAAATAGTTAACATTTTAGCTGAATTTAAAAGGGGAATTATTTAGAAAATGAGTTTTATTTCATACTTTTATGTGCATTTTTACTTTTATAATATAAGAAAAGATTATTGAAGTGACCGAATGTGCAATGTCACGTCTTTAAATGTTCGCAGCCTAAAAGTTAAACATTGATTAAAGTTTAAACCTCAGCTATCAACAGACTGATAAACGTTGTTTAACTGAATTTTTAGAGGGTTTTTAAGATATTGGTTTATGATAGCGATAAAAAGCGGGGCGTGAGTCATAAAAAGGATTTGAGACTTACTAGTTAGGATTGTTCAGTTGGGATTTTTCAGTAACTTGACTATTTAACTAGCTTTATTAGGCGACTAGATGTTTCCCGCGACTTCGTACGCGCAAAATGAAATCTCGTGGGAACCGTACATTCTGTCGCGATAAAATTAGCCTACTTCCTTACCTGTGTTCCACTCATCCATTTCAACACAAAATTTCATCAAAGTCGGTTCAGTAGTTTCTGAATAGGTTCAATGCAAACAAACAGTCTTTCCTCTTTATATAAAGATGAGGCGATTGAACTATAATGATCGAGCAAAAATGATATCATGTACTTACTTTAATATTATTAAATTATGTTTGTGTTAAATTACTTCTTAAAATGATAATTATTATATCTATGGACGCTTCACACCACGTCAATCTGGCCCCGTGCTAAGTATCCGAAGAACTTTTGTTACAGGTACCAGATAACAGGAAGTATATTTAATACTTTTATACTATACATATATTTAAGATTTCTATTATTTATTATACACATCCATGACCCAGGAACACGGGAAAACTTTTTGTTCCTTCGGCGGGATTCAAACCCGCGACCACCGGCTTGAGCACCACCGCGCTGAACCACTGAGCCACAGAGGTCGTCGAAAATATTCCAGGCGAAGTAAAATTAAGGCCTAAGTTTTAAACGCACTCGTATAAATCCTAGTATAAAACAATTTAGGGTCAGTTCATACCGCGACGATAATTGACAGTACTCGGCGCAGCATTTTCGAAGATAGCCTTCAAAATTAAACTTTATTCACTACCGACACAAAAAGATACACGTTCCATATGACATCAGTCAAACACAGCACATGCGCTGTGCAGCGCGGTGCAACATGACATTCGAACTCATAAGGGGCCGAATCCGTTCCGGTGTCAGTTCTAACTGAAACGATCGGCCTCTCGTCTGTGGCTGCCTATGAAACGTGTATCTCCTAGTGTAATAAATAAATATCAATTTTGAATTATAGTTATCTTAAAAAAAAAATACCGGTTGTCTGTAAAGTCGGTTTACTGACGATAGTTGAACGTGACAACGACAGCAACAACAACAACAATAATAATAATAATGAGGTAAAGGCAATGCGAGCTAACGCTGGTACTTGGTAACGATAACGGGTAACAGGTAACGCATGAGTCATGTTTTTTCGTGCGTGCAGCCGGCTCCATCGATTTATAAGACGTTACACGTCAAAACTATAACCTGACTACGTAAATAGTCTATGTAACCCAGGCTATTATTACGAATTTATTGACACCGCATTTATTCAAATCGGATATAGTTTAGACGCTACGGTGGAACAAACATACATACATAGACTGCCAAAGTCTTTATCCTTCCTTTTGTCTTTGAGCCTTCGCCGTAGTCGCCTAAAAAACAAGCTTATTGAAACATTCGTAAGTTAAAGTGATTTGATTCACAAGTTCTCGGCAATAAGCCTGGCTGTTTTATATTAGTTTTGCTTTCTGCTTTCTCGCTGATGTCGACTCATTCGTTTACGCCTTAAATGTAGTGGAAATATGCTAAAATGTTTTCAAGCTTCTCCTGTGAAACGTTATTTAAATGACTTTTTGATGTTATTTTTCCATTTTCGTGAACTTTTATGAAATACCAATTAAAAGGATTTTATAAAGTGCCGTGTTGACTCTGTTAGCGATAATTTGTTTTTAATCATTTAAGTTGACTGAGTTTTTAAGCTGTACGATAAAAATATATTTTTTAATAAATCTCCGAATGGATCAGTGATTTTGTTTTAAATATTGTGAGAATATCCTCTTCACATATAAAAGAGACCCCAGCTTTAAGGCGTTAGCTGTCGGTGACGATGAAGAAGAAAGAAAGATTGTCTCATAGACTGTCTGAATCGTCTGCGGGCTTAGCATGGCAAACCGAAGAAATAATTTTAAAGAAGGAATATCCTATCTAAAACAGTTAATCGCAAAATAGTTTTTAATCCATGGGAACAAGGTCGTCAATAGAAGTCAACATTTCTAAAAAGCCATTTTTTTAAAATGGCTGTCGGGAAATCTTCTGTCAAAAATGATCAAATTTTCAAGTAAATGACTGAACGTAAAGAAACTATTCGTCTAGGACCAACATGATGTGGAGTAGCTGACATTATTGTAAGACTATTTGACATTGAAATAAGATAACGTTTCTACTTTAGCTGTCAAAAGAGGCAATTTTGTGAGCTCATGCTCGGGAAGAAAAGAAATGTTATTTCTCATAACGACGATGCATCGACCTTGCTGCCTTACAATAAGACCTATTTCACTCCGAATGGTATTAATGTTTCTTAAATCTGTAATTTTGTCGATTCTTCGTTGTTTCTAGGGTGTACATGCTAGGCCTGCTGATGATGTGAGACATTTCTGGTAGAAACAAGGTATATTACCTAAGTAGATACTAGTTACTAAGTAGTCATATTATTGTGTAACATTCATATTATTTCTAAACTAGCTTTTGCCCGTGGCTCCGCACGCGTAAAGACAGTATCCCATGGGAATACTGTACTTTTCCGGGATAAAAAGTAGCCTATGTGTTAATCCAAAGGGTTTAACTACTACCATACCAAATTTCATCGAAATGTGTTCAGTGGTTTTTGCGTGAAGGAGTAACAAACATCAATACAACAATTGACTTTTAAAAGCGATTAATATTCAATAAATTCTATCAACTAAAGTACCTACTTATTTTGTAATTATGTAGGCACACTATTTTTTTTAGATGTGTCGAAATAATCTTGAAATATTCTCAATTTTATCGAAATACCTACATACTAAGATATTTTTACAATAGTGATTTGGTTCCCCTCATTTTGTTGCAAATATTTGTAAATATCCCTGGGAACGCTAAGCCAATCTGGACGTCAATTATTAAGAGTTATCAATGCGTGTGTAAAAGCGTGAAATGACGGTAAATTTGTACGCAAATTATAAGGTTCAGGCATATGGATAATAGAGGGGCTTCAAGACAATGACTTATTATAATTATTTGATGTTGTGCCGCAAAATAAAAAAAGGTTTAAAATGCTCATTGAGGCCACCCGAGACCCCAGAGCCGGCACCTACCTGGCCCAAAGAATAAGTATCGCAATCCAGCGAGGAAACTCTTTGAGCCTTCTAGGTACTCTGCCTGGTGGGGATGACCTGGTAGATTTCTTTCTTTTGTAGCATTTTAAGTTTTGGAGTAGTTATTAATTTTTTAGTACTTACCTACTTTTATAGTTTGTAAATATTTTAAATAGATTTTAGTTAATTTTAGCTTTTAACATTATACTACTGTGAATGATTGAAACAGTTTTAATTTTAAATATCGTTATATTTGTAATCTCTAGATATATATGCATGTTATTAGTAGTAATCACAAAATTAATTTGTAGCTAAGCTACCTAAATCACATTTTAAAATAATTGATCATATTTTAATAAAATACTATTATATTAATATATATGCTTAATAGAAGTACTGATTTTATTTTTTCTCAATTCACACCAATGAAAAAAAGATTGCATCGGCCGGGAATCGAACCCGGGCCGCCCGCGTGGCAGGCGAGCATTCTATCACTGAACCACCGATGCTTATGAATGAACATGCGAATTTAAACTACGAGTGATTACTCACTCTGTAAAAGTGTGATGGAGAAATAAAAGGCAATTCGACAACCTTGAACCTACAATTATTATTCGTGTCTCAAAAGTGACGACGAAGAATTTGTAGAAATATATAAAGTTTATAATGATAAACTTTTTAGCATTTTAGATTTGCCGTATTATCATTTATAACGAATTTATTGGTAAATATTATACAGTAAGTAGACTATTTATAAAACTTAGGGCCTGTTGCTCATTGTACTGTCAAGTGTCAGATAGCTTTTTTGCATGTTTTGTCTCTATCGCTCGATAAAAAGTAAGCAGCGACAAATCTTCCGACTAAACGATGAACGATAGTAACATCAAGTCTCGGCAGTATTTTATGGACAGTCCGTATATAAACCGGGTCTACGTAAGGCCGCTGCCTCGAATTTCGCGATGAGCGGCGCAGCGGCGGGCAGTGACAGCAGCGGCGATGAGCGCAGGCGGGCGCCATAGCACAGTGAACAGAGAATTTACTTACTGCTATATACTTCTGTATACAATATAATATCGAAAATGTTTTTTAGGGTTTCGTACGTAATGGGTAAAAACGAACCCTATCACCTCGAAGCGACGTGCGAGACTGCTTGATATATAATTTTCGCTCTTGAATATACATTTTACGATATCTTTTAAATATATGATACTAGCTTTTGCCCGCGGCTTCGCCCGCGTGGAATAGTGTTTTGGAGATACTTCATGTGATCACGGTACGTACGCGATCGGCCACGGCACAGCTCGCACTGAGAGCGCCTTATCATTCCTTATACGAGGTGTGTACCTGCATGCGGATAAGCGCTCGGCGCGCACTCACACATTCAAACCAATCGTGGCACATTTGTATGAAGATGTTCTACTGCTCTTATACTGTGGCCATAGTCACCGCTTGACAGAATTTCTGAAAAGCGGATATTATGGTGCGTGTTGCCGCGGCTTTCACTGCCCGTCGACACGCCACCGCGCCGCTCACTGCGAAATTCGAGGCAGTGGCCTTAGAGACGAGCACCTAAATAGATGGTCTCGAGAAAAGAACTAAAGCTTCATTATCGAAGGGAATTTCTCTAATGTTTTACCTGAAAATAAAGTGTTTTCTTGTTCCTATATTAGAATTAACTTATTGCGCGTATAATTGTCTGTTTATCTGTGGACTGTGACGTGGTGATTTACCTAACGAGTGGCGTTAATACGCCAAAACAGCATTTTTTTATGTATCAAAAGCTATAATTTGACATTATGTATGTCTATCTTGTATGTGTTTGGAAATATAATAGTACCTCTTTTGCGTAGGTAACTAAAATATATTTTTCTTTTTCAGGTAAGCGTAGTCTTCGTGAACATGAGCGGAAAACAAGATTATTTGTAAATGTTTCGGTCTTTCAAAAATACGAAGGGCTAAACCTATTTTGGTTACATTTTGACGACTTCTCTAGCTCAGTGGTAAGTGTGTTGGTTCGCCAGTGGTCGCAGGTTTTAATCTAGCCTGTGATTATAAATTTTAATATACAGAGGAATCAGTTTATAATGACATCGCAGGGAAATAACAAACACGTCATTCAAAGCATTTTTAGAAAATAAAAAATCTCCTGTTTTCCTTTGCGAGAGATGAGTTGGATTCTCCATTTTTGAATCAGCATTCGACGCGGTTGAGATGCTTTACGACGAGGTTGAGATGTCATATTTCTCATAAATCATTCCTGAACAATGCGTGACTTTAAACTATCAATTACCAACTAATACTCAAAATAAAAGCCCGAAGCCCGAAAAGCACGCGCCGAGCGTCGTTGGGTATCACGTGACTCTCTGCCGAAAGTGTTACGATTTAAGAATCATGTCGGTCAATATAACCGGACCCAATTTATCAAAAATGAGTCACAATAAGCGACATGTCACTATAAGCAAAGTCATTATATTCGACTTGGTTATAGAATTTAATATGAAAACCAAACTTCGCTGTGTAATTACTTCATAATAAGCGGTTGGTCAATATAGGCGGAGTCATAATAAACTAGGGTTGCCTACCGCCCTGTTTTCCCAGGACATATCCTGGTTTTTGCAGTGTCCTGGGGTGTCCTGGATAATTTTAAAGCAGCGTCCTGGGTTTTTAACGCGCTTTGATCATGTGTTTTAAAATTCGGGCGCCAGTTTCACAAATTTTGTATCTTATTTAATTTTATTCAAATATGAAAAAATATGGAAATGAGCATTACATGTATTTCATTTAACTTATTTTCACTCCATATTAATTTAACTGTTGCAACTCTATTATTGCGTCCAGGTTTTTTTAACTCAATTGTCCTGATTTTTCTATCTTCAAAACCTAGTTTTTTTAATTTTGGGGTTGGCAACCCTATAATAAACGGATTATACTGTATGTGGATTATTTTGTATTATTATTTAAAACGTGGTCCGAAGGCGTCTTTAGGTAAAATTATTATTATTTCAAAGATTATACTTAACTTCCTTTCTGCTTCGCAATATTATGTTCGCAATATTATGGCTACTTATTTTATCATAGCTACTGGTGAGGTAAAATGCGAAGTTTTTATGTCCCTGTGCAGATTAAACATAGTTAAATCTTGTTTTAATACCATGAAATTGTTCTCAATAATTTATATGTTTGCAATAAATAACATGTATAATAGATGGCTTGTAAAGTTTAATGTCCTAAAACACTTATAGTCCATTATAGTAAACTTCATGACCTAGCACTCCCCAGGTATAACGTTTGAACGAACCTAAGTTTACAACGCTATAAAATCTAGAAATTTTTCTCTATCGGCATGTCGAGCATTTTGTTTTAGTTATGGACAAAAATAAACGTTTAAAACTTGGAAGATTTTAGTGTTTGTGTCTTAGTTTTGTTTTTAAAAGAAGTGTAATTGTTATTTAATTTACGTTAACATTTAGAATAGAATAATTTATATGGAAACTTTACTTTTTTTTCTAAAATAAAGTAAAGTGAAAAAGTTAAAATAGAACTGCATCGGCCGGGAATCGAACCCGGGCCGCCCGCGTGGCAGGCGAGCATTCTACCACTGAACCACCGATGCTGCGAACTCTTTTTCAAAATAACGTTACAGAATAGATAAATAATTATTTCTTTCATGCTATTTTATGATTATTGACACTTGTGGTTGGAATTCGACAGTAATTCACATTTAAATTTTCAAGTTCCAACTTTATAGGGTTCTTTTGCCTCTTAGATACTCAATAAAAATATGTAGGTATCTAAATGTGGTCTATGGAATGATGATGAAACGTGAAAGAAATACTGACAATTGTGTCAAATAAAAGTGCGAGTCAGACTTTTTGCACACATTCCTCCACATAAACTTTACCTGTGCCAAATTCCATACTCCTCCGTTTGCAGAGTTTTCTTAAAACGTGGTAAGAAGTTTTCACTTCACGTATCTATTAATAATATTTATATAATGATGATGATGATACTTATAACTTGCTTTAACCTACATAAAATTGTAGGTAGGTATTTCATATTATAATTAAGTACCTAATTAGTAATTCAGTACGTCAGGTAGGTCTACATAGGTATCAGTAGCGATGGCTGGTTCTCCATCAAAGGGAAGCCTTTAGATATAAGATCAGTTGCGGAACTTATTTTAATACCTTTCTTAAGAAATTTTGTACCTCAGACAAAATAACCTAACCAAAAGCATGTCAGGACATGTCTAAGGAGGGTTCCGTAACAATAATCGCATTTTTTTCTTCTTCAAATAACTTCATAAGTTACTGTCCGATTTCGTTCAAAATAATTTTCCTATAGACTTTATAGCATGATCTATTAGCATGGAAAATCGCAAGTATCTGACTCTCATAGTTTAGAAATGCTGGGGGGGGACCAACTTATAAACCACTTTGGAGGTCGATTTCTCGTAAATGGTTGACTTTGTTAAAAAGTCGTGTATGAAACCTTGCCTTTATTTAAAGAGACCTATTCAACGGTACCCTACACGACGGGGTAGAACAAAAAAAAATTCATCCCCACTTCACATATTGTATGGAGAGCCACCCCTAAAATATAAAATTATTATTATTTTATGATTCCAAAACCGAGATCTATACACAGTCTATAACTATACGAAATTTTATCAATTTATATTCATGATTACAGAAGCTAGAAGCGCGGACAGACAGACAGACAGACAAATAGACAGACGGACGGACAGAGCGAAACTATAAAGGTTCCTTGATTATTACGGAACCCTAAAAATTGTCGTGTCCGTACCTACAAGTAGGTTTTCATGATCTATTTAAGGCAATATTGTAGGTTACGAGTTTCAAACTGTACTGAACTGTACTTTATTCTATATTAATTAAACACGAATTCGGTGTGAATTATATGCACACGTCGCTGCTGATAGGTATCATATAACAAAATGAAATAAATATACTGGAAATATAATTTTAAACAATTCTACGAATTTCGATATTAACAGGTAGGTACTAATGCCATTAATGTTTGTTTGTCTGTCGGAATGTTAAATTACGCTGGATGAATAATTATTAATTTGTATTCACACAATTTAATTAGAAATTATTCTGTGTTTATTGCAGTTAAATGAAGTTATCAAATAATGTTATTTTGTTTCTATTTTAAGCTCTACCCATAATGACTAACATTTGGGAAAGCCATGCTCCGGCACAAAAGAGCCTTGATCGAAAAAATACCATAGCCCCTCAGAAAACCGCCGTCGTACGATATTACCTATTTGCATGACCTACAAATAAATAAAATTGAAGTGTCTGTTTGTAATTTTAAATTAACAGCTTTTCACTAAATGCATAAATGAGAGTTTATACGGTTAGGTACTTGCAATTAAAAATTAATTATTTTGTCAGTCCGTCTGTTTGTTCCGGCTAATCTCTGATTAACGGCTGGACTGATTTTCGCAGGACTTTGACTGGCAGGTAGCTGATGCTATAAGGAGTAACACAGGCATTAGGCTACTTTTATATTAGAGTTAGGTTTCCGTTAGTTCTAGGCGAACGAAGCTGCAGGCACCAGCTAGTGTAAAAATGATAACGCTCACGCTATTTTCGTCACATCCAACAAAATTGCCACGAAAAGATTAATTAAGTATGGAATAATTCGCAATTCGCACACAACCCGAAGTATGTCAAGTGCTCACATTCTAAGCAGACCCCAACGAGGAATGTCTTTAGTAAATATCCAGGGAGGAGACAAGTTGATTTAGGTATATTATGTACAGTGCCGCAAAATTCGCCAGTTTATAGTACCTAGTGTCGCAAAAACCTTGGATATGGGTTTTGGCGTGCATGCAATGGCGTGAGGTTCCAATAACTCTATTCCCATCGGCTTAACTTACCACTTACCTTTTGAAGACCCTCATCCAAATCCCTACCTAAATACAGGCTAGGTTTCACCACTGGGGTTTTGTGATCATTAAGTTGGAAAAGCGTCGCGCCACTTAACGCCTAACCGTTAGTAACCTGACCAAGAACATTTAAACTGTCGATACTTTGCATAAGCCACATAGAAAGGTAAGATGTGAAACCAATAAAATAAATAAAATTGAAGTGTCTGTTTGAATTTTCAAACACCCATAAACCTACACCCATACTTCACATCCACAACAGATTATTTATCCAATAATATGACAAACCCTTTATCGTGCAATAATGAATGGGTATTGGATTGTTAATGACGTTATGTCATTGACAATTATTGATTAATTATTAATCGTGCTAGTAGAATTATTGGTCGGTTTGCAACACAGTTAATTTATAGGCGAAATAGTAGGAGCAATCAGTTTATGACGTTTTAATGCTTTCATTAATAATTTAGTGACCATACAATTACATTGTATAAAGTTTTAAAGTTGTCTGCAATGACTTATACTTGTGACAAAATATATGCTTATTTTCTTGTCACTTTCAGAAATGCTGCAGACACTGATAAAAAACTGTCTGAATAGGAGAAAAAGTTAAAACATTATTGTGTATTTATAGACAAACGCTCTTGTCCTACAAAAGTCAGTTACCCTCATTCGTCACTCAAAAGCATGAGTCTTGAAATATTGTAACACGACTGCAACATACAATATAAATAGAATATATAGTAGACATCGCTCCGAAGATACAGATTCTAAACGCGAACAACGAATATTATGTTACATCAGACGGCCCAAACGTAACATAACAGAGTGGATGTTAAAATTTATGGCATCTCCCACTTCACTCTGAATCTTAAATAAGTATCTAACTTGTGCGCGAATCTGAAATTTAATCTCAAACAAACACTGGAGGCACGCGCCGTCAAGTTGTCAGCAACTCCAATTATAACGCGCTCGGCTCGCGGCCTACTATAGCCTGGCCTTGGATTGGGTGCTTCTCACATATATATTCGCCCGTTTTTGGACATGTAGAACATTTTTGCATTCATCATCATCATCGTTACCGACGGCACCATCGTTTCCCCTACTTAGGTCTGACTCTCCTCGATGTCAGGAGTTTCAGGCTTTAGTTCACCACGCTATCCAACTAGTATGTTGGTTTAATAGATTCATCCAATTTTTTCATGAATCTCGTGATCTCGAAAGCACGTGGCGACGTGCAACCAGCAAAATAACTACAATTTTTTATAAAAAACTATAACCCGACTACCTTTTTAAATTATACAGCTTATGTTACCCGGGCTATTATTACGAATCTATTGACACCTCATTTATTAAAATCGAACCAGTGGTTAAGGCGCTACGGCGGAAGAAACATACACACATACATAGACTGCCAAAATCATTAACACGTCCTTTTGGATTCGCCGTAGTCGGGTAATAATAAAATTCAGCTAGCAACAAACCTGAAGAATGGGTAATTAATCCAAGACCTGTAAACCATAGTAATTCTCTTGGAAGTTAAAATAATATCGAAGGAACACGTGCCTCGTTAACTGCCAAAATTTTTTACGCGCAAAAGTTAATCAAATTTAGCCAAAACTCGCCTGCATAAATTCAATTGTACAGCAATAAAATAATGGAATTACGCGTCAAACACATTTCCGTCGTAACGGGGGCGTACTCTTAACGCGATTAAGGCTGTTTTACATAATCGGTATAAGCAGTCGCGTGACGTAGAATTAAAATTTCACTTTAAACCGAGTGAAAATTTGACGATATTTTTATTAGCGCCCGGCGAAACACCAAACGGCAAGAAGTTAAATTGCAAGGAGGTTTTTTAATTACGTATTATTAGGCATTATTAGGCACGAGTCCTCTATTTTTTACATTTGGGTGTCTCGAATCTCGTAGATTTTTAAAATATGTAAATTAGGTTTTTCGTTACATCGGTTTTGATATTTGCAATTATGTACATTGGTTCATAGCACACAAAACTACTCAAGTGTACATAATACAGCAAAACCTGGTTAGTTCGGATCTCATGGACAAGGATTTACTGCCTTTCAAAGAGGTTTTCATTCATCCAGTTTTCTAATTAGACAGGTTTTAAATTATAGTTGTCTCATACAGAGGCATCCCACTTATACAGGTCGATAAGTGCCGTTATTCAATTAATAGAGTTCAGATCTTTGGAAATAAACGTAACGAAACCTATCCTAAACTGCTAAAATGTCTCACTTAAACAGGGAATTGAGCTACAGAGCCCCAATAATAGGTAAACAACTAAAGAATGCTTAAAAATCAAATTCCATTTAACCAGGTTCGTATAGTCGTATTGACAGAGGTAATTCGATGAAAAAATGCCGGGACCTCGTTGAAATTCTCAACAACAGAAGTTTCTCACTTATCCGGGTTTCACTGTATTTCATCCGTAAGAAAATAAGTAAAGTCTGGCGGCCCTGGGAGCTTGGAACATTAAAAATAAACGTTTCGGTCCATACACGACTTTGTCGACGACTCTGTTGCTCAGTGGTTAATCGCGTTGGTGCTCAATTCGGGGGTCGCGGGTTGGAATCCCGCCGAAGGAACAAAAAGTTTTTCTGTGTTCCTGGGTCGTGGATGTTATTAAATATGAGTATAATATAATAAAAATCTTAAATGTATGTATAGTATAAAAGTATTACATATACTTCCCGTTTTCTTGTAACACAAGTTCTTCGGATACTTAGCACGGGGCCAGATTGACGTGGTGTGAAGCGTCCATAGATATTATTATTTGTAGTAGGTATATTTTTCATACACTTTTATCACAGATTTACTAGGATACCCCACCTCTCCATTATCCCCAAAAAACTCCTCAGCTCATCGGAACACTTGGAAACTTTGCGATAGAAGCTAAAATTATTTGCGATATTACAATATGAAATACCCAAAGGGGCATTTGATGCTGTATTAGTGTTGTGCAAGTTCAGTAACTATGTATGTGATTATGTAAGTTGTACACTCTGGGGGCCGGCCGTGTCGCCTGCCATTTGGAATTCGGTTCATTACATATCTGTCCTTAATATACTAATGTTACCATAATTGTGTTGTGGGATTAGGGTATACCAGCTTTTGCCCGCGGCTCCGCCCGTGCACTGTGTGTTATGCTGTGTGTTAACACATAACCTATAATAGAGCCTTAACTACTACCATACCAAATTTCTTTAAAATCCGTTCAGTAGTTTTAAACGTGACAGGGTAATAATCATCCATCCTTCCTCACAAACTTTCAGATTTTTAATAGTAGTAGGATAAAGTACACTAGCTGTTGCCTGCGACTTCGTACTCGTACAATCTCATAGCTCCTCCTTCTCGCAAAACGATTTGTGACGTCACAATCTGCTATCGCCATACCTACATTGTTTAATGGCAAACGTATGGCGGCAGCAGAATATTTCGCGAGAAGGATATGGGCAATTGAATCGCGTCAATCTACATAACTATTAGATATACCAATCTATCTCTGTTCAACAATTTTAAAATTTAATTTGTAAAAATGTAATGATCGATCGACACAAGGCAACATCCCTATTGTCTATGTGCTTTCATTAAAATCTGTTCGCACATCCTCACAAATATTGTTGTCTTTATAGATAGGAAAAAAATTGACTATAAAAATTTTGACTGTAACGAACGATGGCTTTAAATAACTAAACTAGGCTGTAGTAGGTATACCTAGATAGTATATATTACTTTGGATAGGTAATTCTTCTTTTCTAAAGTTGGAAACGTATTAAAAATTAATTGTGTAAGAAACTTAGTCCACGTGACCTTCCTTCCGTCTACCGATATCTTCGTCTAATGCGACTTTTTCCTTTTTAAAACATCCGCAACACTAGATTAAACTTGGAACTGTTACCGCAATTTTAAAGCACTCGTTACATTTGTTCGTTCTGCAGGAACAGGCGTCTTCGAGAAATTGAAATGTTGTTTTTATGGAGTTATTAAAATGTTTAAATAAAGGAATTTGATAGTCTTTTAAAGCATACGTGGGTTTTTATATTTCAATCGAAATATAACATTAACGGATGGTAAAAACTACAGTCCCTAATGCGCTAAGGCCTAGAAATACGAATCTTATACATATACCTAAGTCTTAATGTCAAATTCTCTTGAAAATCTGTCGCATTTGAAAGAGCCTTAAAAGCTATGAAGCCTTTAGAGTGGTTTGATTACTAATGGAGGTAATTTCGCTTAAACCAAACCGAGTTATGAGTGAGGTCTCCGGCTTTAATGTTCCAAACTTTGAGCATTAGTGTAAGTGATAGGTTTTTGAGTCTTGGTTGACTCCTCCTTGGTTGGTTCCTCATTTGCGTGATGGTAAGTGATTAACGTCGCGCATAGACAAACGAAATACCAGAGGAGTTACAAGTGCGTTTTCGGTATTTTAAAAAGGCTCCATGGTACTCTCAAAACACAACACAAGCTAATTTTCACTTCGGTTTTCGGTGAGACAATATACCTAAGTTGCTATTTCATTCGACTGTTTAAGTCCAAATATCTTCTTAATATTTTGTTATTTCTAAGCCTAGGGGATTATCCTAAGCGTTTTGTATAGGGTGGTTAAGTTTAAATCTGAAAGTGTTTTAGATGTTTAGCACAGGTGAGGCCTCCATGCTAGCCGGCTTTCCTTATGAATTATGCTTATTTATAATACATATTTATTTTTAAAATACAGCACTAAAACAAAACAATAATTTGCGCCCAATGCACCAAAAACCTTGCGCTAACACCTTGTGACGAAACAATTCCGTTGGACGCACGACATGCGCCGAGATCAATGAATAAAAAATCCCTATAAATTTACCGGCTTGTATGGATAAAAATGAACCTTATAATGATAGAAATAAACACAAATGAAACATTACAAAAAATGATAGATTTTGATTATTTCAAGGAGGGCAAGGTTCATAAGGCGCTAAACGCAATAAAAAATAAGTATCATTGTTCTGTATTATAACAGTTATTTGCTTACACGTCTTACTATTCCGCGAATCGCACGCTTCGCCACTGATGTCTAGATTATTTAGATTTTAAATAGGTTAAGCCATTATTTCCTTATTAATTACATGTATGTCCTTGTATGTCTTCACTAGGCTCCGAAATTTGACAGATTTTGATGAAATTTGACTGCGTGGAAAGACATATGTGGACTTTATATCGCGGAAAATGTACGGCTCGTCGGGATTTTCTCTCGGGAGTCGCGGGGAACATCTAGTCATATTTTAATACATGTAACATGTATAATACACCATACAATGGTACCCAAGGGCAACCAGAATAAAACCATGTATAAAATACAATAAGTATTTATTCCAGTTGTTAGGATAGTCTTTTGGAGAAAATACGTTTTGGGTCTTATTAAAGACAAACAATCAACCGATAGCGCGATGTAACAGGAGGCCAACGCCATCTATTGGTCACTAGAGGAACTAATCCAATAATGTATTGATACACTTATACAATACATTTGAAGCAATTACCTTATTAGACACATAGATATAGAGATACACTATACCTAGTGATTAATGATTATTATTATTAATGTAATTTCACTTTTTTTGTGATATTAGCTAACCGTTGATCATGTAATACCTATGCATAATTTCTTTTACCCCCTTTGGACAGTTAGTCAAGTAAACAAGGCTTAAGACCACGCTGTATATGTAATCAAACTTTCGGATGTGCAGAATTTAAAATGTATTAAAAAGCTTTTTAGGTTTATAATACAGTTTCGCGGCTCACTGCAGCGTACAAGACTTATGAAAACTTAAAAGAAATCTAGCACGTGGCTCCAAGTAACTTCATACTGATTTGACGCTACGATTCGCAATTTGCCTGGAGGATTGGCGATTATTATAGTGCAATTTGTAAGTAAATTCATCGTAAGCTAAATAATTAATAGATTGATTTTGATTGTATCCCTTGATTTACCTATCGCTGGTAGGCCTTTATGTGGTATTATCTTCAATATATTATGTCATTGGATGGTTAATATATATTAAAAAAAATGGTCTACCTTTAATCAGATTTTTTCTTTGATGTTTCACAGTCTACTTACAAGTGGCATATAGCTTATTTGCATGTTTTGTCTCTATCGCTCGATATAAAGAAAGCAGCGACAAAACTTCCGAATAAGCTATCCGGGCCCTTAATGAATATATTGTTATTGAACTCACTTTTTTGAGAAATTTCTTAAATACCTTGTGAAAACCGTTTACTGAAGTTGAATGTTACCTATATAATAGCTAATTCTGTTAACTGCCAGTTTAAAATACTAATGCCATAAACCTTACATTTGTAATAACAAAGCTGTGACAAGCTATTGTGTAGTACTAAACCAGGAAATTTATGGAAATTAAGCAGTGGACGTTATGTTTTGTGAAATGGGCGTCATCCTCGTAGGCTATCTTAAAACATACATAAAATGTTCATGTCGATTTTATTGCGGTGCGATTGCGTTGTAAAATGTGAAGGTGCTCTTATCCGAGTGTACATTTATGAATAAATTAGGATGCGTTCATGAAAACTTGTTCTCGTTACAGTCTTAATCAAACGGAGAGAAAATATAGAGAAAAATGGTATGTGAATTTGCTGTAGTAATTGGTTGGATAAGTGACCCAGGATGAGGTCATCCTTTTGACGTCAGGTCTTTTCAATTTGGTTAAAGCCTGCTGTACACTGTACAGTCGTCCGACTAAACCAAGGATTAATTGTACAGCGTATTAATTACACACTGACATGTACGGCTGCGGTCGCTCTCAGGAATTTAATCGCAAAATTTTGTTGCGTTAAGTTACCGAAAATTGTGTCGGAAGCACAGGGGCGACACTCTCTATAAAGATACGAGCACCGGCGATTGTCAGCCATTTTGACGTAATCCTAAGGTTGACATAGAAATAATTTTAAACGTCGCGTCAGACAAATCTATCATAAATATTATGAAATTATATTTTTAAATATGTCAAAGCATGAAACGACCGGCGGCCAGCCCCGTGAACAGTCCTGGCTTGAAAAAACTCACGTTCCGCTCGCCGCGCGCACTCCCGGCACGTCAAGCCACACACACACAGCTGCGAGCTGTCATTCGTGTAAGTCTTTTGAGTGACGGTTCTTTACGTTAGTAATATACATTGCCGGATGTCAGATTGTCAAGATGTTTCTTCAAGATTTTGTACGTTTAATTAAAATCGATTCCGCTCAAATTGATAGGCAAATAGTCGAAGTGTAATTCGTATAGCGTCATGCCAGCCATTAGCATTCGTGGAAATGATTTCCTCCGAGTAAATTAGTGGGTGCAATTGCGTCTCCAATTATACTATTTTATAGCACGGGAATTGGTGGTTTAAAGCTACACAGGTAAAGCTCAGAATCACGCGACAACGCTTAATAGCAGGTTTCTTAAGAGGTAGGCAAATTCGCTGATTGTACCACGCTAAAATAATGACAGGGTATTACCCGAACAGATTGATTTTGGTGGTAATAAACATTGCGTTTTTGCAATTTGGTTTTCGATGGAAGGAGGTCGATGACGTCGTCTACCTGTCTACACCGTATACATGCTGTGCTTATGCTTAACTTACCGCAAAGCAAGATATTGTATATTACAAGTACGGTTATAAATGAAATTAACTGAAATAACGTTTATTTCGGGCGGCATAGGCCGATATTATAAATACCTTACATACTAACATACATATTGTTATTATTATTATATACTTAACTTACACTTTATCACGTGTTGCGCGCTTCGTTATGGAGTCCCGGAACCTCCGGTAGACCACACCCGTCGGCCAGAACTCCTTCACATCGAAGGTCGACAAAAACTGCGTCGGCACTCTCACCACATAGGAACTGAAGTTGACCTTATGGCGAGGCTCCAGACGTTCGACCGTCAAGGCGATGGACGTCTCCTTGCGAATGTAGTCCACAGCGTCCTCGACCTCCATGGACCAGTTCTGGTGGGATACTTACAACGGCGTCGCGGGTACCTCGCACCACAGGCACAGTTCCGGCACGTAAGGTGCGGTGCCGCGATGGTTGCGGGCGGCGGGCTTCCTCTTCTTTCTTCTCTCCACCAGTATGAAGCCCTTCTCATCGCACCTCCTGCTCTCGTCCTTACCAGGTCGAGGAGTCTCATCCTTGCGGCTCTCCACGGCCATGTGGCTCTCTTTCTCCTCCTTTGTCTTCGCCCGCGGGGGAGTATCGGGGCGACCGGCGACAGTCGCAAAATTTTTCTGCTGAGTCGCTTGTTGACTCGACACGATTCATTTAACGACATTAAATTTTAAGTAATAACTGTTTAGAGATAAGACAAATATGTCCCATGTAATTTTCTTACTTATCACGTATAAGGTTCTTCACAATCGTATATCGAGCGACAGAGACAAAACGTACAGTTAACTGAGTTAAGCTAGCTGACACTTATTAGAAGATTAAGAAACATGCCCTAAATTTGACAACATAATATACCTAATACCAATTATACCAACAGTCTGATGTTCTGTACCTAACAGGCTTTTCACTTATTTCCATCATAAGAATAATGGCTGCCCATACCGATTTCGGTTGCGGTGGCCGGTTTCGTTGAAACCAGTCCGGCTACTCAGGAGTTATTTTATAGTGCCAAAGTGTGTGCTCAGCACATAAGATCACTTTCTTCCTTTACTCTCGGAACCCAGTGGAAAGAATGACCGACACGACTGGTGAGAGATCGGGCGCAAGACCGACTTTTTATATGGCCATCCGACGCATAGATAATCTTTCTTGTCAGACTTGTTGCACAATGCAGGTGATCAGCCTGCACTTCCCTATTCAAGTTGTACCACCTTGATTCATCATGTTTTGTGCAAATAAAAAGTATTGAGTATTGTGCTAACCAGACTTGAAAACGATTTATTTGTTGTTTCATCGCGGGGATCGAACCTACGATCTCCAGAGTCGAGCGCCAAGCTCTACACCACTGGACCACGGAGGAGACACGTAGAGATTTTCCAACATGGGTAGGTAACTAGGTACGTGACATATTCTTACATCGTCTTCCGAAAGCGAGTCAAAATAAGGTAATAATATGATATTACGTATATAGGCAACAGGGTGTTTTCCAGTCAGTGGCAAATCTTTCAAGAGTGAATATACTCTTGAATATAAGCATTATTACCATGGAATAAACTTTCTTCTTTGAAAAAAAATCTTCTGTTTCCTACAGTAGATTTTTTCCGGTACGAAAGTTGATTCCATAGTAAAAGTTGCTTATATTCAACAGTAGGTATATTCACTCTTGAAAGTTTGGGCACTTATTAAAAAAAAGACCTCTATATGTGTATACTAAGGGCATTGAATTCATTGTACTTTGAATGATACATTCTATTCATATTTATAGTTATAAATGTACCAAATGAAATTAAAAGGTGTTAATATGTTTCCGCCGTCGTAGGGTTAAAATTATGCTTTATTAAGTGAACAAGACGTGGGTATTAACATTTTGAAATGAAATGTACGTTACCGAAAATATAGTTACGTGGACCTAACTCGTCGGCGGTCTTATAAAAATAAATGAACAAGGGTTGGGGCGAAATTAAGTAGGGCAAAGGTTAGGTATCCATTAGGTTCAAGATTTAATCAAGCGTAATGACAGCTCTGCCTACCGGGGAATTTGATACCATGGGGGCTCTTAGACCCAGGCTTTCTAGGCGAGGCTTGTAGAGGGTTTCATACGTGTGTTATAGTTTATTATGTCATAAACTAGCATGATATTAACATGTCATTTTAGGGTTATCTTTTGTATTTAATACCTACTGGGAACTAGACGTCCCAAGAGGTTTATTATTACAATACATACTTAGCTAAATTCTTATTAAAATTACAAACACTCTGCGAAGAAAACAATATACCTCCTACTACTAAAAGTCTACGTACAAAAAAAACTCTTGGTAAAAACTCAGGAAAACTATTTTGACCGCAATCGGACAATACGTTTAAAGTGATTTAAAAAAAGCCTATTGCGTGTTCATAGTTACGGAGTCCTACTTAGACATGTCCTGACATGCTCTTAGTTATGTTATAACTAGCTGTTGCCCGCGGCTCCGCTCGCGTAAATACAGTATCCCTCGAAATCCGTTCAGTAATTTTTGCGTGAAAGAGTAACAAACATCCATTCATCCATTCTCACAGACTTTCAAATTTATAATAATAATAGGATTCGTAAACCTTACATATAATACCTCCCTTCTACCCTTAAAATAAAGCAAGCAATAAGCATCAAGGACAGCTTCGACAATTTGCAAATTCTCAAAGTCCCCACTACATAAAATTCAAAGTTCACTGTGCAGTCGTTTATCTTTTGTACGGTAATTGATACCTTGTCGGTCTTACTACAAATTTACAAAATGGCGTATCCGCAAAATGGCGGCTACAAAAGAAGTGACGCGGCGGGGTGCCATCAGTCCCCTGGAGGTGGCCCGGATCTGTCAGCGCCAGAACACGGGACCGCTGAAAATAAAACTGAAGTGCATTCACAACGTGAATTAATTTATACAACGTTTAGTTTACAATCTGGAAAGTCGTCAAATTGTTACAAAATCCATAAAGACAGAACGTGTTGTCTAATATTACTTGCCTGTAGATATGTAGCTTGTAAATACCCAATCAGTAACTTGTCTCTCCACGTCATATTATGTTGCGAGTTAATATAGAATGACTTTTCCACGAGTAATTTTTATGAAAATGGTTGAGATGTTCCTGAGATAAATATTTCATATCATTTTGTCAATATATCATAAATTAGAACGTCAAAAGAGATATTTTTCATTTAACTCGAATGATATATTATAATTGCGAGATATTCCAAAAATACATAAACATGGCACATTAGGGAAATGCGCCACGTTAGAAATAATGGCGGTGTAGGCAATATGGCGGCCTGAAGAATTATTGTCAGTAGCACTATGTCACTCCGGTATGTTTATCTACGCGTTTGTTACCCCGATGTATTTTAAATTAAACGCTTTGTAAGCAGACAAATGTACACTTGCTGGGTGGTTTGCTGCTAGCATTACAAAAATTTTATGACCTTCTCAAGTTTATGACATTACTTACCATAAACAAAAACTTTATTTTTTAATCTGGAAATAGAATAATAGCATGCTTGATATATTTTAAGTAGAAGAATTCTAAAAAAACTTAAGTAGACTCCGAAATATCTGTTGTAAGGTAAACGAATGAAATAGGTAATATTTCAGACAGTGTAAGGATTTATTTTTATGAAATGGACTTGAAACGGGCTGACGGATCGCCTGATGGTACACGATTGTCCATGGACACACGCAACACCACAGGAGTTACACTTGTAACTCCTCTGGTGTTGTGCACTTGCGTTCCTGGTCCGCAAAATCCCCAACCTCCTTTGGGCCTCCGGTAACCTCTCTCACACGGCGGAACACAACGCAAGCATTTCTCGCCGGTTTTCTGTGAGGCCGTCATATTTAGGAATCCGGTGGAATCAGCCCGTTCATGGCTCTCCCACGACTACGTATAAAACTATAAATCCATCTTAAGACGATAATTTTCTGCGTAAAGTGAGTAATGACGCTGCTTGAGATTTATCATTATGTCCTTGCAGGTCGCAAGTCACAACACAATGAATATGAAAAATACCTTGTCCATGGACACTATTTGAGGCTGGGACTATTTGATGCGGAATCCGGAGGGCCGGGAAAAATCAGAGCATTAAAAATAGAACTATGCGCTAATACAATTGAGCTGAAAATCAAATGTCAATGTCATTACTATTTTCAATTCTCTGAATTTTCCCCGGCCTACCAAATTACGGATCATGAATTATAGTCCCAGTCTGAGATGTAAGGTATTATTCCATGTACCACCTTATCTTACTATCTTATCACATTCTTACTATCATGTAAAGTTATAAAGTTAAGCTAGCATTTCAGCAACACCTACTGTTAATTAATATGAACGCTTTTAAAACACCTAACGAATTTTAATACGTCTTTTAACAATTGTCGTGATTCAAATGTAAACACTAAAGCATTTTAACGCGGACGGCGCCTTTGTCTAAATATAGTAGGCTCTGCTATGTTATTCGTGTGCCTTTCTCAATTGTTCTACAATTGTTATACCTACATTATTGCATGTTCTGCAATAGTCCACTGAACGAATCTTGATAATTAATATTTTGATAGCGAAAAAATGTGCGGCTTATGCATGATGGATTTCTACACGAACGTACTTTCGGACAACATGTTATTAAACAATATCCAGTATAAAAACTTACAAATTTACTCAAGTTATTAGGTGATTAGATGTAATTTGGATCTACAATAAAGGCAGTATTAGCGGAATAAACCCCGGGAACACTCCAAAATCGTAAACGGGACAAGCCTAAACCTGCAAATTTACTTAACACTCCGCCCGACAGTAAAAGAAGCGCGGAATGGCTTGTAAATGTGTCATGGGTACTTTATGACCCAGGGCACGTTGCGTCACCTGATTTTATATTGGTTGATTTGCGGACGTTATATTATGGAGACTAGGGAAAGTAGTGGTTAGTGGAAAAAAATTTATTAAAGGTCGTCACAGACGGCGAAGATACAATAATATTTTATCTTAGGTTATAGTTTCTTAAGGTATCACACACGTTACGATAATATTATACACTCAAATCATTCTGTCAAAGACTCGACACTGATTCTATGTACAGCTTATCAATATAGTAGTAACTATTACAAATGTGAAAGTTTGTGAGGATGGCTGGATGGATGTTTGTTACTCTTTCACACAGAAAATACAGAACTGATTTCGATGAAATTTGGTGTGGTAGTAATTTAGGCTCTGGATTAAAACATAGGCTGCTTTTAATCCCGACAAAGTATAGTATTCCAGTGTATTACAGTGGGACACCTACACGGGAAAAAGCTAGTAAATAATAAAGCCATAGTATTAGATTTCCTAGATCGCTCATCGGATGATAATTCTGATTCATATTAGAATATGACTCGAAAAACTCTGCCGCATATTAGAATATCCAGTGCAAAAAATGTTTGGGCGAAAAGTATATAAAGTTTAGGAAAGGCTGCGGTGAATTTATTCTTGAAGTAGCTTTTGCTTGCGGCTCTGCCCGCGTAAATACAGTATCCCAAGGGAACACTGTACTGTTTCGGGATAAAAGTAGCCTATGTGTTAATCCAGAGACTAAAGTAGGTACTACCATACCAAATGGGATCAAAATCCGTTCAGTAGTTTTTACGTGAAAGAGTAACAAACATCCATCCATCCATCTTCATAAACTTTCACATTAATAAATAGTAGTAGGATGATTGAAATGAAGCTAGTGGGAGCGAGACAACACGCTACCCGAATTCTGCTTTCTATCGTCACAGGATATATTTGTGAATGGCGTAGATATTAGAAGAAAACAGGTTAGTAACTCTTTAAATCACAGACGGTGACTGATTCAGCTCTCTGTTTGGCAAAAACACAGCATGTGACTTAGGACTCTCTTAAGTTAAGAAGCGTTTGAGAATTCGACTTTAACTACTAAATACATGTAACCTCCCAAATTCTAATACTAATATTATGTTACAAGATGCATACCTAATGTATGCCTATGTAGATAGGCGTTCTATCGATTACCACTACATATCTGATAATGGACGCGCCATGTTATCATTACGACGCAATCTAAATGGCTGACACATCTAACAATATTCCCAGTTCGGCTCACTGGACGTAATGGACAGGTATATTTGGTAAATAGAGCATGGTATATCTTGCGGGGTCAATACCCATATAGGTGTTAACTGGTTAGGTTTTGATTTATGCGTTATGCATTAAATGTAATTTACTTTCTATTCGCCCTGTAAGCATATTTGATAATTGGATATTTTGCCCTATTTATCAAATATGCTTACTAGGAGAGTAGAGGCAAGTGTACTCTCTCCTTGTAAACATATATGAAAAAATCTAAATCTACTATCAACCGTTGACGAAAAATAGTCATCACAGAAATGAGATTGTTGGAGAACATTAAAAATACGCGCGCACTATATATACTTAGTTCAACTATTTGCACAATATAATATAATATATCTATACAGATAATCAAAATTGAAGTGTCTGTTTGTAATTTCAAATTAACAGCTTTTATTTTCACTTAATGCATTTTAAAGTATGATCGGTACTTACAATAAAATATGAATTGTTAACATTTTTCTGTCCGTCTGTCCGGCTATATATATATATATATTTTACGGAACCTAAGAACCTAGTCAAGGTTCCTAACGATCGGATTATTATCCGCTGAACTTTTATATTCAACTCGAGTGTCACTGAGCGAAACTTATTGTCGGATGTCATTTCATCAAGCTGCTTTGTAAAACTAGATAGAGTAATTGAATAGGGAACATGCATTTATTTTAAATCAGCAAAATTCTTATATTTTCCGAAAGTGTTGCCTTTCGGAAATGAAATGGACCGAAAAACGCAAAAAGTACAGTAATCAGTTGCTAAATAAAAAAGTTACAGGATTAAAACGACTTTGTTATGATTGAAAAGCGAAAATTACTGTTCATATCCTTATGCTTTTTATGTAATTTTTTCTTAAAACAATCATTTACATAAACCCAGTAGCTAAGTTAATATAATTCTAGCTGGCTGCTCGAAAAATCTGTAAAAATTCATGATGGTAGTCCATGTAATGAATTTCAAAGGGAAACTATAACGGCTAACTTTGTTAGTATAATAATAACTTTGTTAGTTTGCGAGTTATAGAGACTTATAAAATGCGCCTACTTGGAAAACTTCGTACAAAAACAATGAAATAATACGTTTTTTTAGTAGCCTATGCTGTCTCACTGACATACCCCTTGTCGCCCATCGGGCTGCCAGCTTTCGAAATACTGATTCGAGAACACTCGTAAAAAGTTTGGGAGAGGGCGGGTCCTCTCGTTTAACCCCTTTAAAGACTCGGAATGTGGATCAGCGTTATTCAATTTTATATTAGCGGTACTATTGGCATATATAAATTTTTATGAGATCTATGTATGTGGTATCTATGTTTTGGTTGTGGAGGGCTTGGAATATGGTCCGTGTGCATTGTCAAAAGCTTTGGTGTAATCAATGAAAACCAATAAAGAGTTTATTAAATTCCGAGTATTTCTCAAGGAGTTGGTTTATTGTTTGAAGGTGGTCTGTTGTGGAAAAACTGGCTGATGTTTGTCCAGTTTGTGATCTATACGGTTCAGTATTACTTTTATGAAGGCTTTGTACAAGTAGGAAACCAAGCTGATTGGCGCGATAGTTATTGATATTATTCGTTTCACCTTTTTTGTGAAGGAGTAAGTATTATATTGGAATGACACATTTTGTTGGGGAGCTTGCCGGTTTTGATTGTGTTAAAAATATTTTTTATATGTGACAACGGCGCAGGAGAACTAATTTTAAGGACTTCGGAGCTATGCCATCCTCTCCAGAGCTTCGGTTGTAATGCATACTAGGGCTAAATTAACTTCTGATTCTGTGATATGAAGAATCGATTCTAAGCACTCGTATTTTAAAGAGCAATGTTCTGAGGTATCAAAATAAAGCTTTTTATCCGTAGCTATTTCCATTATCCTGTCTCTACTGCTGTGTATTTTTCCTTTGTTATATTTAAGGCTAATTATCCAAGTTTTCCTTTCGTAATTATCTATTTTAGTACTCTTAATGATGTTTTTTTTCTATTGCTCTTTTAACCTATGATGTGTGCTAAGATTTCGAATATCCTTCCTTATATATACTACGGTTAAGTTAATTAATATTATATCAAAATCGGGGGATATTGCTAAGATTTAATATTAATTACTTATTTTATTACTAATATTACTAATTAACTATTTATCTTTTTGGTTGAGTTCTTTTTTGTTTTTTTTTGTGCTTTTATAGATCCCTGCAAGGATGGCATTGCACTGGGTTTCTAGATTTGCTTCGTCTAATGTTAAGCTACTGAAATGGTTGACAGGTTGCGATTAAATTGTTCATGGTTATTAATAAGAGTTTCTTAAGAGTGATTAGAAGGAGATTTCTTAAATATCTTGGTACGGTTAACATGTAAATAATGGTATAACGGTACAAAACCCTACGTGCGCGAGTCCGACTCGCACTTGGCCGGTATTTTATTAGAGCTTTTTTATTACTCTCCAACGATCTCACTGTGATGACTGGATATGAAGTGAATCGTGGATATGCCAATGCAAAGACAATATTTTCTGGCTTATTACGTACTTTTCAAAAAGCCAATATAAAAAATTACAAAAATAATATAATATACTAGATGTTTCCCGCAAAAGAAAATCTCGCGGGAAGCGTTCACTTCGCTAAGATAAAAAGTAGATAGGCTACTTTTTATCTCCGCAAAGTGTACGGTTTGAGTATTCGGCTGTAGGATTCCTACATTTTTAATCGCGTCATAGATTTTTTTTCAGACGCGATTAAACGCTTTTGACTTTTAAAATGGAGTTGTACTTTTTCATCGCCCACGTTACATGTAGATATCATTTTTGATACCAATAAGGTAAGTGGGGTAAAATTCATCAGTACATAATATAAAGTTTTGTTAAATCATTTACATCTAATTTGGGCACTTGATTTACTGCTTATGTAAAGTCGTTTAGGCCGAAAAAAAGTTGAAAGTCGAAAAAAATATATGTAAGTATATGTCACCGTAAAATTGTAAATACCGTAAGATTGTACTATAACTAGCGAGATTATAAAATGTCGACAGATTGTAAAATAAACATTCTGCTTACAATTTTACGCATTATTCCTCGTTATATTATATACTATAATTTATAATATAAAGAAAAAATATTTTAAAAATTCCCAACTTTTTTTGTGTCTAGACGTCTTTCAATCAGCAGTACCTAAATCATGTGTCAAAATTTCTGTTATTGATTTTACAAAACTTTACATTAATAGTAATGCAGCTACTTTATAATGCTCGATAAATCTTGTTAGCACATACACTAATGGCGCTAAAGCTGTACAAATGGGTACGCGTCGAAAGTTTTGAGAGCAATATGTATCTATTTATGTCTCCCTAATCTCCGAGTATATTAATAAGCTATAATGGTTGAATAAAAACTACCTACAATATATGTAGAAGTTCTCTATTTATTCACACGGTGTCACATTTTATTGTAAGTTGTAAGCCTCTACAGTCTACAAGCTACATTCTACAGCGTCAACAAGATTTAGCTTGTGAAGCATCTCAATTGGGAAAGCGAGGATAATTGACGCTGCTGTACTTTTATGCTGTGCTGTTTTCTGCTATAATATGTGGCAAGCATAAGGGCCGCTGCCTCAAAATTTGCGGCGGCGGCGGCGCGCGGCGCGGCGTCGACGGCGCGGCGGAGCGGCAGCGGATTGTTTAGGTACATACAATCAAATGAATCTGTACTCGAAAAAGCGGGGCGGGAGTGGATGGGAGAATATAAAATAATTGCTTTGCTTGCACCGCCGCTGCTGCTGCGCCGCCGCCGCGAAATCCGGGGCAGCGGCCTTAAATAATATTAATATTGTACGGAACCCGTAAGGCCGGGGAAAATTCAGAGCACTAACAATAGAACTCTGAACTAATACAATAGTGTTAAGTTGTCAGATTTGACATTGACTTTTGATTTGACACTAGTGTGTCCGATTTTCAGCTCTATTCTATAAGCGCAGAGTTCTATTTTCAGAGCTGCGAATTTTCTCCGACCTTACGGATTCAGTATCATTATAGTCCCCAGCCTTACATCACGCATAGACTTTGTTTGTGCGATATAATAAAGTTTCTGGAAAAACAACCCAAAGAAGTTTTTGACGTGATAACGTCTTATAATTCGATGGAGCCGGCTGCACGCACGAAAAAACATGACTCATGCGTTATCAAGTACTGTTACCAAGTACCGTTACTTGTTACCGTTACCAAGTACCAGCCTTACCTCGCATTTTATTATTATTGTTGTTGTTGTTGTTGTTGTTGTTGTTGACGTTGTCACGTTCAACTATCGTCAGTAAACCGACTTTACAGACAACCGATTTTTTTTTTAATTCGGTAGCTGTATTTCGTTTATTTAATAGCTTTTAAAACCCGGATCTCAAAAACAAACAACAATTTATTTTTGACATAATATAATTACGTAACAAACTGATTTGACCACTGCATGATAAAATCAGAGATCTGTCTTTGTCATAATGGTTATTCAGGTGTAATCATTGTACCACACTAAAATTAACTCTATTACAACCACATAAAGTTTAATATTGGAGGTCTTTAATTTTTTCCGTTGCGACCATAAAGTACGAAAAACGACTCTATTGCAAGAGAATGAGGTTTGTAGTTGATTATTTCTTTTTCGGCTACAAATAAAGGCAAATTGTGAGAATTAAAGGTGTTCGGATAATTATAGTTTGGTTGAACAAATAACTCATTTCGGCTACCGTGTAATTTATAAATACACTCGAAATCGCTTTTTGTTTAAAATGTATTTTAATACCAGATACTCTTTTAAATTATTACCGAATAGTTCATTTTTTTTTTTTTTTTATTTGAAACAGATTGAAATGCTTAAAGCCTATCAAAACATTTTTGGGGTTCCTTAGTAGGTACTCAAGGAACCGCATAGTCCGCCCTTCTAGCTTCTGTAATGAGGATCAATTACTTAGTAGCAAATCTGAGTTTACTAAGTACATCGTATGTGCATTAACTTACTGAGCATTTTATTTTTTTGATTATTAAACTCCGTTAAAGAAATTGTGGATTTATTAAAGTTTTTCTGAACGGCTAGTTTGAAACGCGCGGTTCCGCTGAATTGGTTACGATGACGTCATCTGTCGGGATTCATGCGACAACGGCTTGATTGTCCTCATAATTCATAGGTATTGCATAAGTATTCATTCTCTGATTCTTGACGCTTGTGCCTCGCGTGCATTGTTTTTGTTTACGTTAAATATTTATATTAAATAAAAATAATTTTATTTTATGATTAAAATTTACGGGTGGCTCTCCCATACATGTGAGGTGAAGATGAAAAATATTTTAACATTTCTAAAATAGGAGGGACAGAAACTTAAAAATTTCCATGCTGCTAGGTCATGCTAAAATCTCTTCAGGAAAATAATTTTAGCGAAATCGGACAATACCTTTTGAAGTAGGTAATTTGATGAAAACCTATTGCGCGTTGATAGCGTCGGAACCCTCCTCAGTCATATCCTGACATGCTTTTGGTTAGGTTTTTGTATCGTCAGTTTGGGCAAGATTAGTAGGTGAGGTTTGTTAGGACAAACTAACGTACTTTTTGTATGGCTATGTTTGCCCATAAACCATTTTGCTGCATCAGACAATCATCAATTTACCAGAATGCATTTTCTAGTACATGTTGTTTTATCTTATCGTAATTCATAAGGCTTATTTATTATTGACTAACCAAAGAGCCAATCTCAAGTGATGCACCTGATGTAGCCGATTATTTGCCTCAGTATTTAATGATACCCAATGCTCTAGCGAACTGGCCATTTAAAAATTAAAACAAAAAACTAGATTTATGGCTTCCGACAGGTTATAATCAGTAAAAAATGTTGCCACACTAAAATTACTACGCGTTTTTACGTATATTTTTTGTGTTGATCTCTATTAAGGTTATTTCTTTTGTGCTATTTTTTTGCTACGAGTATTGATTTGTCTAATGCTAGCCATACGCGACAGGGCTACCTGACAGGTTAGCCTGTACAGTTGAGTTGTACAGGTAAACCGGAGTGTATGTTGCACAACTGTGCAGGTTTCCATACAGTATCAGCTCAAGCTTACCTGACAGGTGTACCTGTGCACTGTGCAGGCTGCAGGCGAACCTGTCACGTAAACCCCAAGGCTTGGACTATATTGTCCGGAATCCGTAAGACCGGGGTAAATTCCGAGCACTGAAAATTGAACTCTGTGCTTTTAAAATAGAGCTGAAAATCGAACACACGAGTGTCAAATCAAATGTCAATGTCAAATTGCCGGTGAAAATTCACAGCACTGAAAATAGAGCCCTGCGCTAGTACATTAAAGTTGAAAATGGAAGTTTTAAGTGTCGAGCTATCGTATATGACATTGACATTTAGCTCAACACTCATGTGTTTGATTTTCAACTCTATTGCATTAGCTCAGAATTCTATTTTCAGTGCTCTGAATTGTCACCGGTGTTCCGAATTCCGGAGCATATACAGCCTTACATGTACATTATCGGCTGACTGCTCGAACGTTTTGCAAATTATGAAGCTCTCATGTGTCTTGTCATGTCACTGTCCTTGTCATTTTGCCAAGCATACACAGTAACAATCTGTGATTTGAGGGCTTCCTGACATTATGTAACGTTTTTACTTGTAGCCCTTTTTTATTTTTCATTTAGACAATAATTTATATATTATATAGTTTAGATAATAATTTAGTTATTTAATTCATTCGTTATTTTTAGTACCTATTTGCCGTTAGTGTCTTTTACGAACTCAGAACTTTGAAACTATTACAAATTCTTTAAAACTAGGAAAATTCAAATAATTTCAAAAGGGCACAGAAAACCCAACTAGGAATAATTGACAACTTAAGTATTCGTAACGTTATCAAATGACAATATACCCATCTTTTTAACGAGCAATTGGCCCACCACACTTACCCACCACTGCAATTCCTGTGTAGCCAGGATCGACAGAACCAACCACAAAAAACCCTTTGAGATCTTCATAATACACTACCCTTAGTAACACAATATGGGTCCATATTGCATAAGTATGGGCGGTATCATAATTTTCATACAATCCTCTTTCGATAATTTTACGAATAATTAGTAGTTGTCAATTGTTCCTGCTAAAGCCACATATTTTAAGACTATATATTGTCCGCGACTTAGTACGCGCAAAAACAAATCCCTCGGGAAGCGTACATTTTTCTACGATTAAAAGTAGCTTATGTGTTAATCCAGAGTCTAAAATACTACCGTACTAATTTTAATTAAAATCCATTTACTTATTGCGTGAAAGAGTAACATACATATATAAAAATAACCTAACCAAGAGTATGTCAGGACATGTCTAAGGAGGGTTCCGTAACTATAAACGCGTAATAGGTTTTTTCAAATTACTTGAAAAGTTACTGTCTCATTTTTTTTTATTAACTTTCTTATGTCAGAATTTATAACTGCGCCCGCGCAGTTTATCAGTGGCAATAATCTCTGGGTTAATAGGCTTTGGGCTAATCTATATATAATGGGTTCACATGTGTTGTATGTAATTATCTATGGTTACAGTTTTCGCCCATATTTCATGGTACACTGATCCGGGTGTGATCCAAGTGCTAGACCCAGGACATAGGAGGTAGCGCGCGGTTCGTTTAAAAGTATTTTAAAGTTATTAATTATAAATTAATAATAATAATTTATGCTATTTAATCGATGTAAGTGATCAATAAGTCCGAATACAGGTATAATAAAGTCGCTAAAACCTTGCTGTGACGTACCTAACTATACGTAGTAACATTCTGCGTTCATAGTTAAATGTTACCATAACGCTCGTAGTACTAGGTTCTTTTCAGCTTAACACAGTCCTACCAAACCTTTTTTACCCGACTACGGCGAAGCCAATTAAAAGGAAGGCTTTTTATAAAAATTAAAGTTAGGTATATACCTACCAAATGTAGGCATTAGGTACCAAATAGGTTAAAAAAAAACTTTTTTTATGACACTTACTGGCCATTTTTACCATACACCATATGACAAAATATTTTTTTACAGAACTTGTAATTATGATATGCCAGTTTGTGTTGTAATGTAAAGTTAATGTGCTGCTAATTTGCTATTCATCGTTACAGGTAAGTCGCTGACTCCTGTGCCCTGGGACCCGTGTGTAGGCGGAGTTTAATGTTCTAGACATCAGGGGCGTGGAGGTAAATCCGGCTTGATTAGGAGTTTTTTAGTCTCCATTGTTACTGGATCTCCCGGTTTTTGAGGTAGCTCAGGAATTCGTTGTATCGAATTTATTAAATATATTTATAAAGAGACATGTCCCTATGACTGACATATAGACGTACGCACAGCCGTAACCGCCAACGGTATAAATGTGAATTTGTGACATTAATTTTAATTCAAGGCAATGTAGACTTTTTACTAAGGGTTTTTACTACTTAGAATACTAAGAAGGGATTTTGAAAAATAGGGGATGAAAGTTTGTATGGAAAATGCACCGATTTCGATGAAAATAGAGATTCATACACTTAAATACATTAAATTAAATACGTGTTTCAAAGTTTATTAGAATTGACCCTCTGAGGGTCTAAGGCCCCGCCCGCGTAAATATTGTATACCACGTGAACACTGTACTTTTTCGGGATAAAAAGTGGCCTTAACCTTAGTGGGGAGGTTAAACTACTCCCATTCCAAATTTCATCAAAATCCGTTCAGTAGTTTTTGCGTGAACGGGTAACAAACATCCATCCATTCATCCCCACTAAACTATGCTATAGTTGTAGATTTGTTCCGATTTTCATTAAATTTTCTATCCGAGGTAATAAATATAAATTATTGAGTACGTATTTTATATTTTTGTTGTAATTCGTCCCATAAAGGGTGAAATGGGGAGTCAAGTAAACAGTGATATTTTGAGAGCGCGTGAAAATTTTCATATATATTCAAATAGTATTTCACAATGAATTCTCTTTCCCATAAGAATTTGCAGTAATAGCGAGATTTTACCCGAAAACAATATTTGCCATTAATATATTAATTCACCATTACTTTACGTCATCATTCGCACAAAATGGTGAATACAATACGCAAATCAAAATAAATTAAGCGTAAAAATTGTTCACAATTTTGGCACTTGTGAACATTGAGCTCCGTAGCAAAACAACCCGAACGTGTACTTTGTGCAGTATAAAAGGTAACACATTTTCTAATAATCAGCCAATATTCAGCTCTTGGGACAACTGTTACCTTTAATATTGCTGATATACAGCAAATGTCACAGTTAACAGCTGTTTAGTTTGTGCCCAAAATAAAGTTATATGAGCTGCTACAGCACCTCTGCAGCTCTTACTAAGCTAGCTAGTACCCCTTTGGACTCCATTGTGGACAGTAATACAGCTGATATACAGTTATTATATCAGTAAAATATATAGTTATTATGTACCGTTTAGATCGGCTTATCACATCTAATATGTTGTTATAAACTCGCCGATTATTAAACTATATGATCATCTGAATTAATTTGCATGAAACGATAATTTGATGTCTGGGACAACGCATAAGCCACTGCGCCCACGCATCGTCTCTCGGGTTTTGCCCACGCGTGTAAAAAATTACATTCTTTTGCCCAAAATGATGTGCAAGGCCTGTGACGAAACCTGATTTGCTGATAAACCTTGTAAAACATGTATGTACAATAACTTTAAACTTGCTGTTGTGAGCCGTGACGGAATCAGCCAGATTGATCGGAGAAATACCACGGCTTCACAGGAAACCAGCGCGAATGGCGCTGTTTTGCCGAGTGAGTGAATGTGTTGTAGCCGGGTATCCATAGGTAGCGTTAATTGCTTACCATCAGGCGATTTATCTCGTTTTCTTGTCATATCTATAATATATATAAAAGAAAGTCGTGTTAGTTACACTATTTATAACTCAAGAACGGCTGAACTGATTTGGCTGAAAATTGGTGGAGCTTAAAACCAGGAGACGGACATAGGACCTTTTATCCCGTTCCCGTGGGACGTTATATAAATTTATAAAATATGTGATTTTACATGGAAAATTACAAAGTAATGGAAAATCTTATGTTATATATGTCGGAGACACATTGTCCTCAACATCATTTTCAGTAGCGGTTGCTTGTCTAGTGGGCGTCATCGTGGGTAAAATGCGGGCTCAAAACACAGTATTCACTGGTTAACACTAATTTATTCAGTATGTAACAGTATTTTCACTTATCACAAATTTAATAAAACAGTAATTTTAAAATAATTTAAGATCGAGCAGTGGGTTCAGGACACCGATCTCACTTTAACTAGTAAACACAAAATATAATTCACAACCACGATCCAACTCGATCGACCGATCACACTCAAATGTGTTTCAAACACTGTCCACACCTCTAAAGTAAAGATGGCGTCTCGACCCCACTCGAGGCCCGCGCGCGCTCTGCTCTGATTGGCCGGTAACAAAATAATTACGATTTAATTTTAATTAAGGCTTTTACGCGAGATAAAAATGTTACAAATTATCTTAAATTAAAAAACGAATTTAAAAGTAATCAAATGAATTTAAGGGCAATTCAATTGTAAACAATCAGTATGCAAATAATCAGTAGCAATCAAGATGCAACTCGACTCATGAATTCCTCCGACACGGCCGTCCTGACGTATTACACGCCCTCGTGTGATGTTGAAGGCCTTGCATCATCAGTATCTGCAAAAATAAAGAGATTTTAGCATTGGCCTAGTACATGCGTTCGGCCACTCCTGACCGAAGTAATAACCTATACTGTAACAATAGCCACCTCGCCTTTTACATAGCTACACATCACAATAACTTTGAGGCCAACTCGCCTTTTACTCTTTAATTTATTTCTCGGGCCACCTCGCCCTTCAATGGCCACCTCGCCCTTGATTGGCCACCTCGCCCTTGATTGGCCACCTCGCCCTTGATTGGCCACCTCGCCCTTGATTGGCCACCTCGCCCTTGATTGGCCACCTTGCCTTTCGTTTTAAGCCTAGCAACCACCACGCTGCTTGAATATCTCATAATGAGTCTTAGTACTCAGTCATTCACTCAACACACACATTCACTCACCGTCATTATCATCTGACACACATGGATCCAGCTCAGTAGGGACGTATGATTGGGAAAATGGACGTAAGCGGTCTCTCGCGTACTTGTATGTACGATTACAACTCAAACTTTTAAGATGATACCTGTCACCGTCGAGTACTTCAATGACCTCATAAGGTCCCTTAAATTTAGGATCCAATTTTGCTTGATTCCGTTCGTGATTTTCAATTAAAACGTAATCCCCTACAGAAAAAGATGTGACTTTCGCTTTATTTTTATCGAAACGTGCTTTATCAAGATATGCGTTATCTCTTATTAGTCCATTAGCTTGTTCCCTAACCTCTTCTAAGTTAACCTCAACCTCGTGATTATCAATCGTTAACAAATTTAATGGTCTAGCTACTCTACCTATTAACAATTCTAGGGGGCTTGCTTTAGTTACTCTATGAACCGTGCTATTTAAAGAGATCTGGACATCATCTAATGCATCTTGCCAAGACCTACTTGGGCTTACTTCTATGACGGTTAACATATTCTTGAGTGTACTCATAATACGCTCCACCTGGCCATTGGCGCGACATGAGCCGGTTGCTATTAAATGTAGTTGGATATTGTGACTGGCACAAAAGTCTTTGAAATCTTTGTTTGCAAAACACCTACCTTGATCCGCGATAATACGTACGGGGGTTCCGAAAAGAGATATAGAAACCTTGAGAGCACCTATTGCACTATCATTGTTGATTCTTGTGGAATGCCTGAGTAAAACGTATTTGGTAAAAGCGTCTATAAGAACAAACACATATTCTCTTTGATCGTTTTTACCGCTAAGCTTACCAGTAGCGTCAATGTGGATTGTATGCCATGGAATACTAACTTTAGGTATAGGGTGTAACTCTATTTGTTGCTTACCACTTCGTGACTTAGCTACTTTACACGTTATACAATTGTCAACAAATTTTCGGACATATTTTGACATGTTAGGAAACCGATAATGCTGATAAGCCTTTTCCAACGTTTTGTCCCATCCTAAATGAAGAATAGACTCGTGAATATGGTTTATGACCGACCAACGAAAAGCTCTAGGTACAATTGGTAGCCAAATGTTACGGTTGTTTCTTTGAACTTTTCTATAAAGCACATTAGAACGCAATTCATAGATTCGACAACTCTCCAAGTCCAGATCGTCGTTTTCGAGTTTACTAATAATGTCTTTACATTCAGTATCCTGTCGTTGTTCCGCTTGTAACCAGTTCGAAGATAGCTCAGTTATATTAACGCGCTTTTCTTTTAGAAAACTCTCCATACCTACACTAGAAGTTTCGCTTCTGACAATGCCATTTGCCTCGGGCAAGTGATTTCTAGAGAAAAAGTCAACGTGGGCCATTCTTTTACCCTCCCTATATTGGATGTTAAAATCGAACGCTTGAAGGAATGCCCACCACCTGTGAACTCTAGGAGTTAAGTCTACTTTAGCCCTCGAGGCTTTCAGAGAATTACAGTCAGTAACGACTGTGAAAGCTCTGCAATAAAGATAATGGCGAAAGTGTTTAACCGAGTTAACGACGGCCAATGTCTCTAACTCATAAGAGTGGTATCGAGATTCCGCAGGTGTAGTGCGTTTGCTATAATACTCTACTGGGTGCAATTTCGCACCAGCCCTCTGAAAGAGAATTGCGCCGTAACCTTCACTACTGGCGTCCGTGTGCAACTCTATAGGCAGTTCGGGGTCAAAAAGAGTTAATACGGGAGATGAAGTCAATACCGATATTATATCCTGTCTAATCTTTTCGCATTCTATAGTCCAAATTATTTTAGAATTATTGTTAGCTAACAGACGGTAAAGCGGTGCCATTTTAAGCGAAAAGTTATTAACAAACTGTCTAAAGTAGGACGCTAAACCCAGAAATTGTCTGAGCTGAGTGATGGTATTTGGTGGCAAGGAGTTGGTCAAAGCAATTATTTTACGAGGGTTAGGCCTGATTTCACCATCTGCTATTTCATACCCTAAAAACTGAACCCGTTTCTTTAAAAACACACATTTTTTTTATATTAAATGAAAATCCAGCATCACTAAGAGTCTTAAGCACAACACGTAACCGCTCCAGTCCTTGCTCTACACTATTCGAGGGTATAACTAAATCATCCATGTATGCGATTGCGTAAGAGTGCGCAAGGTCACCTAGCGCTGTATTAATAGCTCTCTGATATACCGAAGGCGCATTTCGTAGACCAAACGGCATGACAGTAAACTCGTAATGAGCGTCCGGGGTGATCTATAGAATTTGACTCTACATTTATAGGAAGTTGATAAAAGCCACTAGCCATATCGAGACAGGTATAAAATTGCGCACCTGATAACCTTTGAACTTGATCACTGATTAAAGGTAAGGGGTACCGATCGGGAACTGTGTTAGAGTTTAACTCTCGGTAATCTACGCACATTCTGTCCGTGCCATCGCGCTTCTTCACCAAGAGTATTGGACTGGAGAACGGCGATTTGCTTGGTCTTATAACGCCAGCAGATAAAAGTTCAGCACACTTATTACGCACTATCGCTCGCTCTTCAGGGCTCAAGTGATAAGGCCGCCGTAATTTCCAATTCACCTGTCTTTCCTCTACTAGTAGGAGTACCTTCAACAAATGAGTCCTGAAAGCAGCCAAGGAGTTCCATTAATTGTGATTTAAAGTCATCAGGTATATCAGTATCTACGTCATGCAAGTCAGTCACCGCGTCGCCTATACTGCAGATATTAACCAAAGAAGGCTTCTCAATTATATTAAGCCTATCACTAGTTATATGAACTGAAAACCCTAAGGCCAACAAATCACGCCCAATCAAAATATCGTTATTTAGGTAATCATCAGGTATAATGTGAAATAAAATTTGTACATTGTAACCACTAAGAACTACTCTGCATAAAATTTGTAAGTCACATAAAACACTAGATTTACCTACACCAGTAAGAGTAACAACTGCACGTTGCAATGTGCCAACAAGCTTACGAGATACGTTTTCTTTAATTAAAGAACAATCAGCACCGGAATCAAAACAAAATGAGAACTGCTCACCAAATTGTGTAATTATTCCGGTGACAGGTTTCACACCACATACGTCTCGCTCGCTAAAACTTGAGACCGGCTGGACCGATTTGGCTAATTTTGGTCTTGAAATTTAAACGGGGAGAAATATTGGAAAAATTACGGGGGAAATATTAACACTATATTTATAGGTGCGACAGAACAACGTGTGTCGGGACGGCTAGTAGTAACATAAATCAAGTATTCTAATTGTAGGTAAAAACAAATAACCCCATCTATAAGAATATGGAAAATGTTATTTACACACGAGGGCGCCGACTGTACTGTTTTATTCATCCAGTACAAAGCACTTAGCCCTCCTTCGGGAGAGAATTCTCCGTTTGTATTCTACTTACCGAAGCTTCCGGTTTTTTTACTTGCCGCCTTGCCTTATACGTGCTGGTATAGGTGCAAGTGATAAGCGTTATATTCTACTTGTGGATACGTACGTAGGTACGACTTTTTACTTACAATATTACCTGAAGTCTTCTAAATGCTGTACGTCGTTGCAGCACAAAATAACATGAGATTGTTTCTCATGGGAAAAAAAATCGCTCACGACCTTCCCAACAACTAGCGCCGAGCGGCGAGCTCGTATACAAAACGGAATTTGAAAAATACGGTTGCCCAATAAATTTTATTTCAACCATCACCATTTTTAGAAAGATACTTTAAAACAGTTTTTTTATTATCTACATTAAATTGTCACTCTCTTTGTAAATGCAGGAAATGAGGTAGATCTTTCTCGACTTGAGATTGTATACTGTTAATATTCACACTAGGCAGTTAGTGGTTCATATAATTGGCGATTGTTGAATTAAAACTAAAATAATTGGTTACAATGATTAAGAGTACCTACTTCTAAAGTGACAAAAAATTAAAATACTAAATTGTAGATGTAGAGGGCTAAGACGTCTTGGTTTTACATATCCTTCTTACGCTTGAGTGGTGATGATAATAATACCGCAACAATTCTTATATTCTCCTTTATTGGTGCTTAACACAGATACGTATTACATATGAGATATGACTAACTCTACAGTCTACAGTCTACACTAAGTATATCCTTTATTTATTTAACTAAACAGGCTTTACCTGTGACATCTGTCAATGTGACATTGACAATTATATTTCTTAAAACTACTGTTTCCATTATGCAACAGTAGATGATGGTGTTTAAATGTTTATATTTTATTTAATCATTATTACTGTGATAAAATCAAACTCTCCAGTAGTACATTAATTTTTATTTGCACTTCTTAAATTCACTCACTACACTTTCAATTTAAACACTCTTATATTATAATACAATTCAGTACAATTATTCTAGATAGACATCTAGTCCTTACTGCTGTTCCAAGAAGAATGCCCCTTCCAAAATGAAGATCAATGATTTATAGATCATAAACCGGAAACACGATAGTTTAATAATTTAGAAAACGCGTTTCTGGCCTATGACAGACCGGAAACACACGCTCTAAGACAATCCTCAGATATTTTATAAATTGGAATTCTTCTTAGTCGATTAATTTAGAATGAATACATTGAACAATAAAATAAAAATGTAAATGTGAAATAGATTTGAGTTTCTAAATATAATTCATTAAAATAAATATTGAATTGTAAAATCACAACTTATTGTAAATGTTATTAAAAATTGCATAATATAATTTAAAATATTTCAAAATCATTACATTACTTAATTTTTTTGTTGCAAGTCGCAATAATCATCACAGCAAGTCGACACTGAGATTCGCTGTGATAGTATGTAATGAGTGCAATACAGATGTTGCTTAATTACAGCAAATTTTAAGGGAAAATATCTTAGAAGGATGTTACCCACAGAAGACGTGGCTTAAACAATAAAACTAAAATAACTATAAATTAAAGCTTCTAAATAAATTTGATATATAAATTTCAAATAACATAAATTTTATTCTCGTACAAAGTGAGGCCGAGAGGCCTATGGAAGGTGGTCCATATTCTTTCTTCAAAATTTTTTAAAATCCGCGTTTGTCATACAACTTAGCCCACACACCAAATCGTCCTCGGTCAATGTTTATTCCGTAAAATGTGGATTTGTTCACTATCCCAACGGCAAATAACCACCTCTCTTATCCACAAATAGAGGTCACGAGAAAACTGCAAACACATGTAAACAAAACGTCATAATTATGTAGCTAACTAGGTACTAGGTACAACATAGTGACATCTACGGTCCCCGTGTGAGAAAGATATATTTTCGGTCTCCGCTGACGAAATCGCTGGTAACTGGTTATAACAAAATCCACGAGTGAGAATAATTTATGTACAGTACGACCAAGATCTCAATAGCTTTCGGCAATCTTCGTTTTTCATACATCGTCTGTCATTTCCAAAGAGAAACGACGACATCCGAGCGTGCCCATTAATACGAATGTATTGACACCTCATTGATTAAAATCAGACGAGTAGTATAGGCGCTAAGGTGGAACAAACATACACACATACATAGACTGCCCTGCTTTCTGGCTTCGCCGTAGCCGGGTAGAAAGTGTTTGCACTCTTTAAATAGGCGCCTATTTCTTAAATTGGCACCAATTTAAGAATATTAGTTACTGTTTAAGAATTTTAGTAACTTTATTTTTATTAATTTTGTGTATTACCACGCATTATTAAAAAAATGGCTTTTTGCTCATTTTCTACCACATACTTTTACACTTTACATACAACTTTTACCGTGCCAAATTTCATACACCTCCGTTCCCACAATTCTTGTAAAACTGTACTGAAAGTTTTAGCTTCACGAATTATTATAATATAATATTATGATGTCAAACTGCTAACATTAAATTTCATTAACTGTACCTACATCATCTTTGAAGATGAACATTATTATGCATTTTTTCCGGATTAAAACAGACCAATTTTATTTTTAAATTACTTTCAGTTTATTCATAAAAGTTTGTTTTAATTAAAATAAAAAAAAATGATCATTGATGAATAATAAGAGGTATATGCATGAATACCTCAATACAAAACAAAACATTTTATTACATATCATATTAAACAGATATCATATTATTTTCGTGTTATTTTCTGGTATTTATTATTATTAATAATAAATAATGCGTAATATAATAACCTCATCATCAATTCATCAGAATTTATGAAATTGTGATTCGGTGTCTTAGGCATCAGAAATATTGTTATTTGTATTTTAAATAGTTATTTATACCACCATCTTCATAATATCAGCCACTAGGCATCCATTACAGGACATGTGCCTTCTTCATAGTTTGACAGTACGAACGGATCGAAATAATAATGTTTATTTATTTATCTACCTACAATGTATTTTATTTTTTAAAAAACATGACATGTACATTGTAGCTGTAGCTTTCGACAGATGGTGTTATGTCTAAAACTCATGTCGTGAGTTCGTGACGCGTGTTATTACGTGACGTGATTTTGAAACTTAATTCTTAACGCCGCTAAAGGATTTGACACTTCAAAAATAATAATCGTGTAATTTTATCATTATAGCATAGATCTAAATATTACAGTCGAGGTATGTCTAGACAAAAAGTACCCAGTGCTCTACCTTTGTTGGTTTAGGCATTTTGACATTTGCTTTCGCGATTACAATAATCTTCTTCTTCTTAATAATGACCTACACTGACACTGGTTATTTCTCAAAGGAGGAATATTAATTTAAAAATGTAATATTATATTAATTGAATCATCATCATGGGATAAAAAGTGTTTGTACTAGCTCCATAGTCCGCACAAAGGTGACTGACGAATTTTTCTGAAATTAAGATGGCGAAACTTTTTGACGTGACAACGTCTTATAATTCGATGGAGCCGGCTACACGCATGAAAACATGACTCATGCGGCGTTACCGGCGTTACCTCGCTAAACATGACTGCGGCGTTACCTCGCTCTGAAGCGTTCCATTTCTTATGACGTTGTCACGTTCAACTATCGTCAGTAATCCGACTTTACAGACAACCGATTTTTTTCTGTGAAATGTACGTCACGCCTATCCTTAGTTTTGAAATCATTGGGTTTAGGTACTTAGATACAGTTATTTCGGTGACAATGTGACATGTGCGTCTGTCACAACTGTAATTCCGATGCGCGTGTGATATGAACATTGAACACGTCGCATTAACGTGTGAGATCACTGATAGAGGTAGTGTCGTATGTCAGAGAATAACAAAAAACCGGCCAAGTGCGAGTCCGACTCGCGCCTGTCGGGTTCCGTACCGTATTAATATTTGTCATGTTCAGTTATTATTTCGTTATTTTTGTACGAAGTTTTCCAAGTAAACGCATTTCACAAGTTAAGCAACTATGACTCCTAAAGTTCATCACATGGACTATCCATCTTGATTTTTTTCAGATTTGATACTTAAAATTTAAAATATAAATGATGGTCAAATTTTGACCGCAGGGCGACCGCTCGTTATTATTAATGTGATCAGAATCACGTTCAAATATTGGTTGAAATAATATGGTCAACTTAATTTTTAAGAGAAGTTAAAAACCGTCCTTGTTCGATTTAAAAAAAAAATACTGACAGAGAGTCTTAATTCATCAAGTTACTAAGCGTCAGCTCACGCCGAGAAGCGACGCGGTGCGGCATTATTCAAAATTGAACTTTATTAACTAAATAATAAAATACACGTTAATTTCAAGAGTTCTAAATTTCGAGCTGCCACTGTGCGAAGCGCGGCGCCGCACTTGCAATGAAACAAACGTAAATTTTTAATCATTATCTTAATAAAAATGCCGCGCCGTGTCTCGATGTGAGCTGACCCTTAAGGCAGTGAAAATAGCGTTTCAAGTGCGCCAACAAGCTTAGCTTTGTTATGAAATATAAGCGGAAGCGATGTCATTTTAATATTCAATTTCTGAATTATGAAGGTCCTCTAAATTACCTTCTTAATTTACCTATTCATAAATCTCAACGCAAAAAAGACCTATAAGATATCCTGCACAATAGGGTAGAATGAGAAAAAAAATATCCTCACTTCACCCTAAAATATATTTTTGAAGTGATAATTTCATATGGGACAAACCGCAGCGTTACGTAACGCGTTACGGCGCCAAATAAATTATGATCATATGAATAATTTCGAATACTAACGCAGTTACGTAGACACTTGGATTATTGACCAATTGGTCTCGGGTTCGAATCTCGAATTGAATTCGAATAGTTTTTATTTTTTTCTCGCACTAGTCAAACTCCGAGCAAAACTTAGTCTCCCTGGTACTATAGTATAATATGGTTGAAAGCGGTATACCTAAATACTGTTTCACTTCTATCGGTAAGTTATGGGGAGTTAAAAATTGGCAGTTATAGGGAGTAAACATTGGCAGTTATAGGGAGTTAAAAATTGGCAGTTATGGGGAGTTAAAAATTGGCAGTTAAAGGGAGTAAACATTGGCAGTTATAGGGAGTTAAAAATTGGCAGTTATGGGGAGTTAAAAATTGGCAGTTATAGGGAGTTAAAAATTGGCAGTTATGGGGTGTTAAAAATTGGCAGTTATAGGGAGTTAAAAATTGCCAGTTATGGGGAGTTAAAAATTGGCAGTTAAAGGGAGTAAACATTGGCAGTTATAGGGAGTTAAAAATTGGAAGTTATGGGGAGTTAAAAATTGGCAGTTATAGAGAGTTAAAAATTGGCAGTTATGGGGAGTTAAAAATTGGCAGTTAAAGGGAGTTAAAAATTGGCATTTATAGGGACTGCCGATAGAAGTGAAAACAGTGTTACTATTTAGGTTAGCTTTCAAAAATATTACACTATAGTACCTGGGAGTACTAGTGCGCTATATAGACAACTTTATAGAACTCTTTGACATTGGTTCACGCTTTAAGTATCATGCAGCTTCTTGACTCGTCATTTCCACAGAATGAAGAAGATTTTATTAATAAATAACCTTTCCCTACAATAACATACTAATATACATAAAATTTAAGTAATAATCTAAGCTTATCTCAAGTTAAACTATTTTCTATATTAAATAGTTCGACTTAGATTAGTTTTAGTTAGCATCTTCTGTCGGGCGTCCCGAGACGCACAATTTTTTAAATTATTTTATGTTGCCCAAACCAAAGTGTATACCTACGCAATATATAATTGTTAGTACAATTATATGTAGATTGCGTAGGTATACACTTTAGTTTTTAGCATTTCATCAATTTGTATTCATAATTACAGAAGTTAGCAGAGGCGGACAGACAGACGGAGAGACTGACGGACATAGCGAAACTATAAAGGTTACTACTACGGAACCCTAAAAAACGCTGACACCTCTGCCGTAGACCACAATAAAGGGTCACAGTCGCGGCTGTAATTCGATTTGGCCCGATATTACAAAGACCCAATAGGTCGTAAACGACAAACTAGTTTACTGTTAACTTCAAGGGAAAAATTAATGTTGATGCCTAGCTAACTGGTAACATCGGAAAACTTGACGGTGTCATGGTTAAGGGAATTGTCGCTTGCATAAAAATATTATAAAACTACACACAAAACAAAAGAGATATTTGTTTCTTTGCGAGTAAAGAAGGTAGGTAAGCGAATTAGCAAAAATTTAAGTTGTTTTCTATTTTACACCCCAAATAAAAGTACCTAAAGCGTAGATATCTACCTAATAATCAAATAATATCAAATATTACACCTATCCTACTACTATTATAAATATGAAAGTTTGTGAGGATGGATGTTTGTTACTTTTTCACACAAAAACTACTGAAAGGAATTCAATGAAATTTAGTATGGTAATAGTTTAAGCTCTGGATTAAAACAGGCTACTTTTTAACCTGAAAAAGTACAGTGTTCCCGTGGGATACTGTAATAACGCGGACAGAGCCGCGGGCAACAGCTATTACTTTAAAGTTTTCGTTTTAGGTAAAAAATACATATTTTTAACTTCTTCATATTTACCTAGGTGAACTTAAAGACAATGAAAAACCTTTTTCCGAATCAGAAAAAGTGTAAGGATAAATCAGTTTCCAAGTGGGCAAGTTTGCGATAGAGATTATTATTAATGGTGTAATTTTAATGGCCCGGTAAAATATGGCGGGAAAAATCCGAGGTAATGCATACCGACTGAGAAAATTTGATAAGTTCTACCAACTTTTAATGGCATTCGTCTGATCAAGAAACGTCTATTTGTCATTCTTTGTGAAGTTTATTAAAAAAAAAAACTTACCTACCCACCCTACCTAACTTCTACTTAAATGGACAGTTGGGTCAGCAGAATGAAAACTCCTTTGATTTTTCGAAACTCTTAAACGTTCATAGCTACACCTATTCCAAAACAGGTGTAGCTGCTGTGGTGTAGGTCACAAGTAGGTTGTAGGTGTAGTTATTTATTTAGGTATTCCAGTTCATAGTTGAGACAGAACACCGTGTCAGCTAGTTTTTGCAATAAATATTCAACAAGCCTATTATTATGAACTCCATAACATTTTTCATTGATTAATAAAATTCTAGACACGAGTTTTTTAATTAAATGATTGAGACGTAATATTTATTATATCTGCGACACAATAAGTGCATTAACAACCATATATTTATTACCTTATGGTAAAAAGTCATCATACGTGTAATCAAAATTACTTATTTGCTGGCTGGATTGGGACATTGTCAATGGAAAGTTTATGTGGTAATAAAAGTGATTGTTCATGATGGACCCACGCATTAAATGACCGTTTGACGTTTGTCGCCATTTTGTCGCACTACCTCGAGTAATTCTATCTTCTAATTGTTTTTCTCTCATGGGAATTCCGAGAAATATTTCTTGCAATAAGAAGTTTAAAACCTAGAAGTTAAAGGTAAATAATATTGCCGATAAATAGGTACAGCTCTTCTTTAATAACCATGTTTCTTCTTGGCCATGCTGTGTTATAGCTGTAATGTATTGTAAGTAGATACAATCATTTACCAGTTTGATGGCTCTCAGTTCTTATATAATATACCGTTTCTTGAAACGTACGCTTTACTCATCTTCAACCATTATGAACAATTAAAGAATATACATAGGGTACATGTATTCAATTTCTTCGACCGTACATTTAAATATTCCTTGATTTATTTAATATAGAATCCTTGTCAGTAGACCTTAGTCATAGTGCCCCCACTTTAACGAAGGGTCAGTTCACACCGAGACGCGACGTGACGCGACGCAGCGAACATTTTTAAGAAAGTGATTCGGAATTGAACTTTATTTATAGCATGTATTTAAACATGCGACAAAACAATCAAATTTAGGGTATGAAAAATCGAATATAGAATACTAAATTACCAAGTTGGCGAAAGAATGTAAGGAACAAAAAAATCCAAATCTGGCGACTAAATAATACCAGTTTTGTTCACTGAATATTCCGAACTGGCAGACATATATTATTTTGATGAACAAATAACTATCTTGGTGACAATTTGAGAATACACATTTAATTTAAGAATACTCACATATATTTTCCCTGATGTAGTGTAATTCAAAAAACATAATAAGCAGCAAAACAAGCGCACAAAAAAAGTAATAGAGAGAGTACAAAATTCCCGTTTTTAATTTTTCTCGGTTTATTATCATAATATTTCTCGGGATGTTAATTAAAAAAAAAACATTTTCTTTGAAATTTCAAAATGGTAGATGTATTTTAATTTCTGTAAAATTCTTCTCTCGGAAACGGTGCGAAAAAAACTGAAGAAAATTAAAATTTGCTCCCCATTATCATTGCAACCACATATTTTCTTCACGAAGGGAGAATAAGAAATTTGAAAATTCAGAATTTTTCACATTTCTATAGCTTAATATATCGTTCGTATCTCAAAGTAGAGCATTGCCCCATATTTTTTTTCTATAATCGCTGATATTTTGAAAACGGTGCATCCTACTGAAAAAATAATGAAAATCTCCTCCCCCATAGTAACCACGCAACCACATATTTTCTAAAGAAATTATTTCCCATCCTCCCATCATTTATGAAAAAAATATTTCATAAATGATGGAAGAAAAAGAAATTTGAAAATCCTGAATTTTCCAACATTTCTATAGCATTATACATCGCTTGTGTCTCAAAGTAGAGCATTGCCATATATTTTTTCTATAATCGCTGCTATCTTGAAAACGGTGCATCCTACTGAAAAAATAATTAAAATTTTCTCCCCCATTGACCGCGCAACCACGTATTTTGTTTATGATAAGAGATTTTTTTGAAAAACCAGAATTTCTAAAAATGTCTATAACTTTAACATAGCTGGTATCTCGAACTATATAACATACTGTGATAATAATCATCAATCCTAATCAGCTTCCCCAAGAACTTTGAAATTAGTACTCATGAAATTTTTACGAAGAATGTAAATTCACCATGTTGGAAATTGAAATTGGAAGACGATTTTGTAATCTAGCACCCCAAAAACCTGGAAAAGGGCACTCATATTAATTTTATTTAAAAAATTACGCCATTTTGTAATTTCAAAATGGATTTCATTTTCATATTATTCAGCACCCCCAAAAACATTGAAAATGATACCCACACGAAGGGAAAACAAACTCCAACAGTATCCAAAAAATGCTATTTTCCGTAGCCTGTAAATTGAATTTTTAGCAGCCATTAATTTATCAACCCAATCTGGTTTAACAGCTGCTTACATCGTTTATTGGTCGCCAACTCTGAAATTAAGTCACCAAGTTTCGGTCCCCGTTTTGGTTAATTTACCACCACCTTTATCTGCCGATTTTTGTATTTTCTGTCACCTGAGTGCTTTCGCCAGTTTAGTAATTTAGTCACCAACATATTAAGCCGCTGCTAAGTATGGTCATGTGCAGTCGCCAACCTATTTTTTGTTCCAAAGATTAATTATATCAAGGGATATAATTAATCTTATTTATTACATAAAAAGATACACATTTCATTGCAAGAACGGCACCGAGCTGCGGTGCAGCTCGCAATTTGAATGTCTTGCAACGATCCTTGTATCTTTTTGTGTAGCAAACAAAGTTCCAATTTGGAAGTGCTCAGGGCGTCGCGTCACGTCGCGTCTCGGCGTGAACTGACGCTTAATCTACAAACATCAAAGTGACATTTGGGGGATCGTCGCGTCGTCGTTGGAGCTGGTAAGAGTGGAAAATTCGGTAACTTGTGGCTATTTGTACTAATGTCCAATCCATTGGCGGTTTTGGCGGAACAAAGGTTTTTGTTGAAAACTATAACGACTATAGGGGTTGTATGATGTAAGTTTTGCCCTAAAATATCTCGAGTTTTCTGAGTCTAAAAAAATGTCTTCAAAGCTATTTTTAGGTGCAGGTTTTCAACATTGCCTTATTTGAAAAAGTTTAGCGAATGCATTGTGGGAAAGCCGAAAGGAGCAAGTGACTAACGGCCCAATTCTGAAATGCTTCTTAAAGCTTTAGCTTTTTAGCTCCCTACCAGCCTGCTTGGTAGGTATAAGGTACCATTTTACCTATATAAACTAGGTAGGTACTTTTGTTAGAACTAGGTGAGAGATGAAAGATCAAATAAGCTATTTATTTTGTTACTTTTACGACCGATTTTTTCAAATGCTTCTTAAATTGAGAGGCTCGCAAGCACATGCTTCCCTTGTCATTCTGCTAAGCCGAGCTAGCCCTATAGGTCCAAAATAACGTAGTACGTAAAGTGAATCGTATTATGAAACATCGTCTATTGAATACTACACTCACAAAATAAAACGAAAGCTTTCATTCATCCTGGCGCGCTTTTAAACGAAAATTATTAAAGAAATAGATGTAATATTTTAGCTATGAAAGTTCATGTAGCTATTTAAAGGTCCGCCTTTTTTAGATGCAACGCAGCTTTATTATTCGAGGCAGTGCTCAAAGTTTCACGAAATCACATAATAATTGGCAGTTGATTACGGAAAGTTCACGTTTACAATATTGAAATGAGTATAAAAACCTCATTAAAATAACACTTCAAAGTTGTAATCGTCGAGGCCTATTCGACCCAAGCTTAGATTAAACTTGTCACCCCAGCGAAGCTCGCCAGCGGAGGGTTACTGGAGTTTTGACGAAAAAATGTGAGTACGAGATCCTAATTTAAAATTACGCCTTCTCAGAATATTCCCAAAGTTCTGAAGATGTCAGTGTCGAGTTGATTGGGGGAATTTTAATATAGATATTTGGTAACGATGATATTATTATTAACTTTTGATTTATTATATTGAGATAAACTTGTTTTCTTTATTAGGGGCTGTTTTTCGTAAATTTGTCTATGAATTTGAATAATATTTTTACTATTATATCTAACAGTTTGTCTTGATGACTTCAGTCTCAAAAATAGAACATATTTCAGTAGTAGGTTTAGGAGTTTATACTAACTACAACCTCACTTCAACAGGTAAAATTTTCATATCGAGGAAAATTTCGGTTTTAATAAATTATATATTTTAAAATTACCAATTAATTGTAACTGGAGATAGACATGTTCATTTAAATTATTAATAGCTAAAAATAAAAATCTCTAATGCCCGGTTTCTGAACAATTTACACAACTCTAGACAAACTAAGTTTATCTGGCGAAGAGTCCCGAAATATCCATCTAGTGGTCACTAGGTGATTTTTTTTCAAATTTGAGGATAAATAATTTTGTCTTCCTATATCAAATTCGCAAATGTAACTGCGTTTTCATATTTTGTTACTTTTGGAGTGAAATGGATTTCTATTAAGTATATAAGTTACACTAGCTGACCCGGCAAACGTATTTTGCCGTTGTATGTATTTTTTAATGCCAATAATGCAAATTTTAATGACATTTATTTTTATTTTAATCATTATATAAAAATAAAAATAAATGACGAAAAATTTAAAAAAATATTTAGGGGCACACCCTTATCATTTAGGGGTTAAAAAAATAGATTACGACCGATTCTCAGACCTACCGAATATGCAATAAAATGTTCACAAGAATCGGTCAAGCCGTTTCGGAGGAGTGGTCCCTGAACACTATGTCACGAGAATTTTATATAATATAATACATTAGATAGATTATAAAGAGGAAAGATATGTTTGTTTTCATTGATTAGGCTTCGACACTATACTGGACCACGGGGAATAATAGACCACGAGGAAGGAGATATTATGCTACTTTTATCGCCGGAAAATGTACGGTTGTCGTGGGATTTTCTTTGGTACTAATTATTAAAAGTCATAATTTTCTGTATTTTTTTTTTTAATTCTTTTCTAGTGTCAATTACGAGATATGGAATCGATAAACGGACCTCATTGGTCTGTTAAGTTCAGAAACAAGTTATCAAACCAATAGCGCTAATGAATACATAAACTATCGACAAGTTTCCCCCCAGTATCCTGGTATCAGGTGGTAGGATTTTAAAATAATGTCTACAAATGATTGTCTCCGTTGAAGAATCGATATGCTTCTGTCCTGTCACAATCAAAGTTTTAATAGCTTTTTTCATAAAGCAACTGTACTCAAGTCTATTTTAATTAAAATTCTTCGGCATTTACTTTAAAAGACAAGCATGTTTTGTCTTAATGAGTTTTCTCTCAAACCATCTTAATCCCAAGATTTGTTCACTCCGTGCTCTTTTCGATGAAAAGATAGAAAATTTCTCCAATAAAGAGGAAAATTGTAAGCAGAAATCCGGCAGGTACTCAATAGTGTTTTGTTTTCTAGAATCCAATTATAAAAATCTGATACTAAAAACTACACTGGTGATCACTGGCAGCTTTACAAAATTTGCAAAACTGTACAACAAGAATAATTTTTACTACCCCAATTTGAAAGTATTCTAATTAATTAATTTTACCATACTCAAAGTTATGTTTGTTTTTCCTTCTCTTGGGAAGTTCGTAATTTTCCGGGGAAAAGTTTTAATGGAGAGAAGTAGGCGGATTTCTTGATATATTTGTATAGGATTATGTAAGTACGTATCTTCGCAATTCGGTTGCAATTCACTCGCCTTGAGCTTCTGACACGTGTTAACCTATTCGTTCTCGTTGAAAAGTATGTTTGTCATTTACATTATTTTACATTGACGACATGTCACATTAACCTATAGTACCTGGGTAACCGAGCTCGGAGCTCTTGGACATAAAAAAAAGAATCACTAAAATATTTTAGCGGGATTCGAACCCACCACGTAGGTACCGAATTTCTGAACAACGCAAAAATTAACCAAGCTGCCAATCGGACTGACCTTATAGAGTCGAAATTATTGATATATTGTTGCACGACGAAAGAAAAAACATATGACTTAAACCTAGCTAGACCAATTTTTCTCCCCCAAAACTCCCTGTATGCTAAATTTCAAGTAAAAACTCGAGATTACGATTATATATATACAAAAGTACAGTAAGTACAGTGTCCGTCTCGTTTAAAGTATAAGATAAGGTTGAAAAAAAAAAACAATTACGGATATTTTGAGCATTCGATCTACTGTTTATGTAAAGTGTAAAGAAGTTTAGGCAGAAAAATAATTAAAACTTAAAAAAAATATAAACTAAATAAAATGACATTACGCTCTTTACGGCGCTGTTAAGGTTATTGATATCACACAGCTGTATAGATGTTATTTAGGCAAAGTCTTTGCTCCCCTTTAAATCACCTGTTTCTGTTAATACCGTAAAACAACCTTATATTATTACTTGCTGTCGTAAGGACGGCCCATGTCTATTTTACTCGCAGATTTGCTCTTGCATAATCGTCGATCTAGTCTAGCTTTTTATTTTTGAATAATGATCTTATTTATATTAAAAAAAAAATGGTTTCTTGTCTTTCTTCACTTTCTTTCTTTACCTACGAAACCTCAGATTGGAAGTATTTGAAATGCTAAAACTATACACAGGAAATCTTATTTTAAACGAGACAATCTTGTATCCTACTAATATTATAAATGTGAAAGTTTGTGAAGATTCGGATGGATGGATGTATGGATGGATGGATGTTTGTTACTCTTTCACGCAAAAACAACTGATTGGATTTTGACGAAATTTCGTACGGCAGTAGTTTGAGCACTGGATATTAATCCAGAGCATATTAATCCAGGGATAAAAAGTATAGCCTTTGTATTAACATAAAAAGTACAGTGATCTCGTGTGATACTGGGCAATATCACACGATACACGGGCGGAGCCGCGGGTAAAATTTAGTATAATATATAATTTCAATCTCGCCAATCGGCTGCAAGTATTTACATAAAATTTAGTATGTAGGGAGTTTTGGGCGAGAAAAATCGGTCTAGGTAGGTTTTATCCCTGCAAAACTGCGCATTTTTAAGTTAAATATGATTTTTCTTTCGCTGTGCAACAATAACAGTTTGTTGTTTTAAACACTTACGGATTGTGTCGCGGTGCACTTTTCTTTTTCCCGACGTTTCGGCTACTTTCCAGCAGCCGTGGTCACGGGAGGACTGAGGTGTCAATTGTCCTATTTGTTGAAGTTATTCAAACTACCCGAAGATTCTTCAATTATTATTTGTGTTCCGATCCACGCAAAACATACTAACAGTATCTTGAAGCCGCGGTGATTTTAAATTACATTTTATTTTGTTAATTATTGGATCCCAACTAGATGGCAGTACCCAGCCATCTTCTCGGTTAAAATTAGGGTACTTTTTAATTTCTATAGCCTCGCGTATCATTCTTGGGCGATAACGGTGTTCCTTTGCCAGTACTTGTGGCTTATCAAATCTTATGTAATGGCGAGGTTGATCCAGTGTGTGTTCGCAAATTGCAGATTTATTGTTGCGACGGTGTTTAACATCTGCGATGTGTTAGATTGTTGATTGTGTTAGTAGCCGAAACGTCGGGAAAAAAGAAAAGTGCACCGCGACACAATCCGTAAGTGTTTAAAACAATGAACAATATTCGTGTAAACCTAAGAAATCAATAAATAACAGTTTGGTTAATTTTTGCGTTCGGAAATTCGGAATGTGGTGGGTTCGAACCCCGGTAAAATATTTTTGTCATTCTATTTTGACGTGATAGACGTTATCATATTATAATTCGATGGAGCCGTCTGCACGCACGAAAAAACATGACTCATGCGTTACCAAGTACTGTTACCAGCGTTACCTGGCATTTTATTACTATTATTATTATTATTAATGTTGTTGTTGTTGTTGTTGTTGACGTTGTCACGTTCAGCTATCGTCAGTAAACCGACTTTACAGACAACCGATATTTTTTTTATCTACTAGAACTCCGAGCGAAGCTCGGTTACCCGGGTACTATAAGTTATATAACACTTCGTAGCCGAGGTCGTTAAATATATTCCTGGAAAACTATTCCTGTTAGAATGAGATCCATGATTGAAGAAGTTCAGATAATAAGTAACTATTTTGATTTGCCGTAGGAAGTTTCAGCTAAGGAAGTTCACGTAAGTAAAACTTAAATCTCGGAAAAGCCGACATTTTCGAGATTAAACGGTCTCGGAATAATGAGGTAGGATGATAGCCTATCTCATTCTATGAAATATGACACATCCTACTGCTATTATAAATGTGAAAGTTTGCGAGGATGGATGAGATGTATTATTTGATACCATGCCAAATTACATCCACTAAGAATGTTTGTTACTCTGTACCGCAAAAACTACTGAACGGATTTTGATGAAATCCGGCATGGTAGTAGTTTAAGCTCTGGATTAACTCATACGCTATCGAAAAAGGGAGCCGCGTGCAAAAGCTAGTATCATAGTTCGTATTATTTAGAAAAGTAATTTTGCATAAACTCTGTACCTACTAATTATTTTATTTAGGAACACGAAATTCTGAAAAATAACAGAAGTCTTAACGGCGGCCTTACTAGGCCTATCCATAGCTTTACGGCTTACACTAAATACACAGGTTGGTATGACACATTTTGTCTTTGTCAAAATTTGAACGGCCGAATTTGTATTCAGTCTGTTACTTACTCTATGTATACAGGTACAATGTCGACAAAGTTCCTGTTCGACCATTTTTTAACAATTTGCGTTTGCTTCGCTTCAAAATATTTAAACATATAGGAAGTGACCGCCAGACGTGGTTGAACTAAGTATTTACACGTGCAGTGTGAGCACATGTGCGTGGTCACGATTCGCTGTTAAGCGATTTTATCTTATGCCTAGTCGAGCGGCAACTTGTACGATAGCACTTACCTAGTGATCTATCTGTCTACTGAAAAATTCTAGGTACCCACGTTTTAGTTAAGCTTAAAAACATAAAAGTTTAAAAACAGCATAAAAACGTTTTAATATAGAGCGTTTAGACACGAGCGGTGTAATTTCGTGAAGGTGTATTAAACCTTTTTCTTAATTAAAAAGTAAAAACACTTCTGACGCTTTATGCTAACGATGTCCTTCGGCTATTTTAGCTTTAGGTATTTGTGAATGTCACACAAAAATGCGTATACTATACTTCACAATTTTCTCTCGTTGTTGTATTTTGGTTTAATTGAAGTCAGTGGAAAATTTTAACAGGTTTAGTGAGAGCGAAGTTGATTTCCTACTATATCCTATTATAAATGTGAAAATTTGTGAGGATGGATGGATGGATGTTTGTTACACTTTCACGCAAAAACTACTGAACGTATTTTCATGAAATTTGGTATGGTAGTAGTTTAAGCTCTCGATTAACACAGGCAACTTTTCATCCCGAAAAAGTACAGTATTCCCGTGCGATACTGTATTTACGCCGGTTTTCTGTGAGGCCGTGGTATTTGTCCAGTCGAGCCGGCCCATTCGTGCCGAAGCATAGCTGCAACTGAGTGCATAAAGCAGGATCACGTCAGTGATTTGGACTTATGTTGATATATCCTGTCGGTATTTAATGGTCGCCTTTTTCAAATATCCTCATATTTAATCCACTCAATAATGAATTTCTAGCCGTCCCGACAGGATTTTCAATCAACAGTTCCCCACCCACATGAGCCAGGAGTTAGGACTATTACAATGGGGTCCCATAACAATCCCATTCCCGTATCAGTAGTCATCTTGTTTCTGATCCGCTCTGCTGATATGAAACTATTTTCTATTAATGACTTACTTCCCTTTGCTTGTTAGGCTTTTTATGCCCGGCGTTTATGCGATTGAAGCATGTATTACAACGTGTTAGAGTTTATTATCCCGTGTGCTGATTGGCAGCAGCTAATAAAATTCAATTAAATGAATAAATTATATTTTAAATATTCACAGTGAAATGTAAAATTGCTAGTTAAAGATAACGTCTTTTATTATCACCGAATATGATAATTTCGTTATGGAATGACATGCTTTGTCACTGCACGTTTAATTAACTTAATACTTGTCATCCAATGACTGATGAGTCATGTCTTTCTTTTATAATCATCTTCATAAGCATAATTATTAACTGATGAGCATAAAACAGACAACTGGCAATAACTCGTATTTTAAGCTGCTTTGAGAATTGGTACTACAAAGGACTGCCTCATTTTCCATCAAGAGCGGCCAACTTTCGAAATATGTGGTTTTTTAGTACTTTAGTTATTAGGTATATATAAATAATATTTATAATATTATTATAAAAAAAATATTTTTAGGACTTGGGAATAAAAAGTTATGAATCTTCTAATATCAGAGAACTTATGTGCAAAATACGTACTTATCTGTGATTATCTGTGATTATCGTCGTCATCATCATATATATATATATATATATATATATATATATATATATATATATATATATATATATATATCATTAGGTTATCATGCTGTAAATTGTCAATTTGAGGCTTAAAATCTCCATCTAGTGGCCCAGTAGATAGATAGATTTATTTTAATTGGAGTTGAAAGTTATTTTCTTTTTCTAAAGCTCAGCAGTTTCGTACTAGTGTTATGATCAAAATGTTACTTGGGGTGTGAAATACACCCCTCTATACTATTTATATTTATATACCAAAAAAATAATTATTATGTTTTTGGTTTTCGTAACGTGAAAGCGCATCTATCATTTATCTGTTAGCAAATGTATATTTTCAAACAAACTATTTATTAATTTCATTACGTAATTGACATCGCAAATAATAGATGTCGCTTTTCCGCAACCCACCACTAGAGCAATATATTGAACAATACGGTAAGGTTATATTTAATCAATTATCTTTTATCCTCCGAGTTTGATGTATAATATTATTGCTTTTTTTGTTCCTGTGTTCATAAAGTACAACTTACAATAAATACTTTATATAGCATCGTATTTTAATAATCTTCTCTTTTATGTTCATGAAATTTAAAAAAAATACATAGGAACAAGGAGAAATCACAAAAATCTGCTCGCTGTAGCAATATGATGGTCTGGCTACAGTTTGTTTCATTATCATCACCATCATCCTCTAAGGTCTACTGTTCGGGCTCGGGTCTTTCTACCACGCTTGTCTCTGTGGGTTCACTGTGGCTTGGCACTGTTCGGACATTACTGATGTTAATAGAATCAGGCATTATTTTCGGAAATACATAGCATACAATTTAATTAATATTATATCTAGCAATATCCCGCGAAGAAATACCCACAACCTGCACGCAAATGTTTCACGTATGCTGCACTCACACATACCCTTGCAGGTTGCGGGTATTTTTGCGCGGGATATTGCTAGATATACCTATTAATAATTAAAGTAGATACCTGGGAAACGGAGCTTTGCTCGGAGCTCTAGTAGATTAAAAAAAAAACTCAAAAATATTTTACCGGGGTTCGAACTTATCACTTTTAGAATTTCCGAACAACGCAAAAATTTACAAAACTGCCAATCGGACTGACATACAGAGTCCAAATTATTGATATATTTTTGCACGACAAAAGAAAAAACATAAATAACTTAAAAATGCGCCGTTTCCCAGGAATAAATCCTAGCTAGACCGATTTTTCTCCCCTAAAACTCCCTGCATACTAAATTTCATGTAAATACTTGCAGCCGTTGTCGATATTACGTCGTTGACTTGATATATATACAAGATTGTCTCGTTTAAAGTATAAGATGTATCTTTTGTAGGTGCGTACAAAAGTGGCCATAACTCATAAGTCATTGAAATAGCTATCGCCCTTGCTTATCGTACAATCGCTAGCCCTCAGCCCTTACATACTGATTGACAGATTGATGGCTCAATGTAATCGAACAGTTTGTCCTTATTGATTGTGACCCTTCACTGGAGATCTTATCACCCCTACGTTTAAACAGATTATGGTTTGTAAAACTTAGACTTCGATTGTTCGTAATAGTTTTGAAAATTGTATGTTGCTTGTGTACTAATACTAGCTTACAAACCAAATTTTAGCTTTCTAGAACCTTCGGAAGTACCCTATAGGTTTTGATGATCATCAGTAAGTCAGTGACGAAATCAGGGCATTTTAGATATCAATAAAATCGAAAGCATAAGAGCTATGCATTCAAAACTTTATATGTTTAATAAGTCCGCTACTGGGAACATAGTTCATCTGGTATAATCCAAACTCAAGTTATGAGGGTTCAAAAAATCGACGAATCGCTTCGAGAAAAGGTGTTATGATAAAGGCCCTTGAGCTTAGCTTGGTGTGTCTTGGCAAGGGGACTGTCGTGCCCCAGATATCCGTGCAAAGTCTCATCTTTATAGCTCTTACCGTTTGAAAGGAAAACCTAGGATGGGCGGACAGACATGACTAAATTATATGTGTCCGAGACGTGAACAACGGAATCCTAAAAATGAAGAGTTATTCAATCGCAAAATATTAAATTTAATAAAGTAAATACTGCGCCTTGAAATTTATGAACCCGAGGCAATAAGCAAAAATAATTCGTTTTGGATCATTTGATACACCCAAAATATTTATTACCCCAACTGTCCTATTCCACTATGGATTATGGGCATAACTTATTCTACCCCTCCGCTAATTTACGTAACAGACGTATAAGTGAGGGGGTGGCGATTGCAATAAAGAAGTCGATCCACGCCCTAAAGTTTCTATGATTTATTGTATGTGAAGTTTTAAATATTATGGGGGCGACACATGGAATATGTTTGGGCATATTTCAACAACATTTAAAATTTTAAATAAAGTATCGGTAGCCCATGCAGGTCTAGCAGAAACTTTTGACAGTGGCGTAAACGTTACGTTATCGAATGAAATTTGTATAGGCGCATTCATTATTTTGACAGATTTTCACACAATTCTCATTCGAAAACAATTACATTTACGCCGCTGTCAAGTGTTCCTGATAGGCCCACGGGAATAATTCAGAACTGCGGATTCGTTACCGAATGTCAATTGTACGGGCGATATCATAATTTTCATACAGGCGGGTCAATAAGTCCGTGACTTTTGGAATAAACGAAGATTTTTTGATAAATAAATCATTTTATTTTTCAACGTAGTCCCCCTTGAGCTCTATACACTTTGTCCAACGCTTCCCCAATTTTTTTATCCCTTCCAAAAAATATGATTTGTCGAGGTCCTCAAAATAGGCCTTTGTTTGCGAGATGACTTCATCATTGGAGTCAAATCTTTTTCCACCGAGCCATTTTTTCAGGTTTGGAAACAAGAAGTAGTCACTCGGAGCCAAATCTTGAGAATAGGGTGGATGTGGGAGCAATTCATAGCCCAATTCATGGATTTTTGCCATGGCAACTGCACATGTGTGCACCCTTGCATTGTCTTGGTGAAAAAGAACTTTTTTCTTGGCCAAATGAGGTCGGTTTTGTTTTCAAATCCTCATTGAAGCGGTCCAATAAGTTGGCATAATATTCCCCATTAATTGTTCTTCCCTTTTGAAGATAGTCAATGTGGATTATCCCACGTGCATCCCAAAAAACAGTCGCCATAACTTTATTGGCTGACAAACCCACCTTGGCCTTCTTTGGCGCCGATTCACCCTTAGAAACACACTGTTTTGACTGTTGTTTGGTCTCTGGTGTGTTGTGATGGATCCATGTTTCGTCCACGGTTAAAAAACTCCTCCATATTGTGATTAAACAACGCCAAACCTTCCTGTGAAGTTGTTACACGATTGCGTTTGTGGTCGACTTGCGGAAAGCTTTCTCATGCCCAAGTGATCATTCAAAATTGAAACCACTGAGCCATGCGAGATGCCTATGGCTTCCACAATCTCTTGCACTTTTAATCTTCGGTCGGCCAACACCATATCGTGAATTTTTTCGATTGTTTCGGGTGTAGAGACCTCAACTGGGCGTCCAGGACGTTCGGCATCTTCAGTGCTTGTACGGCCACAACGAAATTCAGTAACCACTTTTTTATCATTGAAATCGATGGTGCAGAGTCCCCATAGTATTTATCAAGCTTAGCCTTGGTCTCGGTAATGGTTTTTTTTCGCAAAAAATAATGCTTAATAAGCACACGAAATTCACTTTTTTCCATTGTTTCCTTAAGTTACTGGATAGTCTGATAAAGATAGCTGTAAAACACAAACTAACTGACGCAGCAAGTTCAAATTTTGATAGGAGTCAACTGACAGATGCCTGTTGACAGGAGTAGTGTTGCTTTTTCAGTAAGGAGGTTAGAAATTCAAAAAGTCACGGACTTATTGACCCGCCTTAGTATTACGATAACTTTACGAATACGTAGTCGTCAATTTTTTCTGCAAACCCCACAGATTTCGAGCCATCATTAGGTATATTAGACTACGAACCTTACTATATATATTGTGCACGAGGTAGGTTCGAGGAGTCTGCAAAGCTAGGCTCCAGGTTGGGTTTGGTTAATTTTCAAACTATTTTAGCAACTTAGTTAATTTTTAACTCTACAGAATTATATATATTTACATTAGGAAAATCGTTAGGCTCAAAGCTATTTGCTTCCTTATTATTAAAACTGAGACAGATAATAATTTAAGGCACCAGTTAAGACTGCAATAAATACTTCCCACTCTGTATACTTACAATAAATTAATAAATTAATAATATATATATATATATACCAACGATTGAGCATATCATATTCATTTTATTACCCATTTATTATGTAAACTGATTATTTTATAGTTTTAAAGGATCAATTTATCGCCAAGAATATGAAACTGATAGTTTTAGAGCGATAACAAAACTGTATTTACGATTACAATGAGCGGAGTTATAATCTATGGCTTTTATGAAATCGTAAAACTGAACGTGATTACCTATCTATGTAAATAGGCGAATAATAATATCGTAAGTACATTGATTATGGCGATTTATAGACTTGGCATTTGACTTAGGGGAAACACTCCTATTGCCATTTGCTGCTATAAAATTCGTTTGAGAACTTGATTTTTCTGCTGTAGTATGATGTATGATATAAAAAAATAACAGGTAGATAGATAGATAGATAGATAGATAGATAGATAATAGAAACATATTAAAAACCATAGACGTATATATTATAAAAGAGGCATGTCGGGGCGAAAACTGTGCCTACTCAAATGGCCCCACTTTTGTGGTTGTTTGGAGCTATTTTGACATTTGAGGTATGGTGAAATCGAGATGGCTGACTTTTGAGATACGGTGAAATCAAGATGGCGTAACTTTTTCTTGTATGAATATTTGTTCTTTCAAATGTACGGCATAGCCCATCTTTAGTTTTGAAATCTTTGTTAAAATACATGAAAATAGAAATGGAAAGTTGCCCATCTTATAAGACATGACATATTCATAAAGTCGAGTTTAGAAAGGAAAATTAGAAGCAAAGAGGGGAAGGGAAGGCCGAGGAAAAACTAACAGTCAGGCTGGGGTTATGATCCGGAATCCGGCGGGCCCGTGAAAATTCAGAGCACTGAAAATAGAACTTTTTTAGTTGTCTGATTTGACATTTGACTGGACAAGTCTACCCTCAAATTCTTTAAGGACTAACACAAATATCACCATACGGTAGCGTTAACAGAAGTTTTATAATGCTTTCAAAAGTCGTATTATTTAACGACAGTTCTGTGCCAAACCCCACTCTGAATAGAAATATGGACCCAACTATTATGTGCTCATATTCAAGGCAAATATGACAAGCTTAAAAAGATATGGGAATTTCTGTTTGAGTGCTCTAGCAAAGCGATAGCTTCATACATAAAATATGCTACTTTTATATCGTTTATAACGATACTCAATGATAAACCAAAACTAAGGTTGTGCTATGATGCGTTTGAGAGAAAAAATATTTAAACAAGAAAAAGTTACGCCATCTTGATTTCAGAAGATTTTGTCAATTATAATAAAATTCAAAAGACTAAATTTTTCGCAAACATGGTCGATGTGTCGAAGTCCTTGAAATTTAATTTGTTTTTTTTTTTTTTAATCATCAATATAATTGATGATTAAAGTGAATCCTTGAATTTCAATGAGCGAAATTCTGAGGGTTGGGAGCTGCGCCTTCCTGTTCACATCTGCATACTATTGATGTTTATTTTGTGACTTGTATTTTGACTTCCTCATATTAGTGAATAGTAAGGAATTTGATGCTTGATTCCTGCCTGTCGTAAAAATATGTGTGTCGGTAGGGTAGGGGTTGTAAAAAAGATTTCCTTTCTCAGATAGTATTTCAATTTTAATTGATGTTTCATAGTACGTTTCTCTTAATATGGTCAGTACCTGGGTAACTGAGCTTTGGTCGGAATCCCAAAAATACTTTACCGGGGTTCGAACACGTTCAGAATTTCCGAACAATGTAAAAATTAACCAAACTGCCAATCGGGCGGACGTTATAGAATCTTATAGAGTCGAAATTATTCATATATTGTTGCACGACGAAAGAAAAAACATATATATCTTAAAAATGCGCAGTTTCTCAGGGGTAAAACTTAGACCGATTATTCTCTCCCAAAACTCCCTGCATACTAAATTTTATGCCGTTGCCGAGATTACGATTATATACATATAATATATATGTATATACAAGATTGTCTCATTTAAAGATAAAGATTTAAACCTGCAGAAGCTAATATATATATTACCTGAAATTACAGTTATAGGTAAATTATAGCCGACTAAATATGGCCCGCGGCTCAGCACGCGTAAATATAGTAAAAAATATAGTAGCCCACGAGAACACTGTACTTTTTTTTTACAATTTATGTACACACAATAAATAGGTTAACAAAAATAAATATAAATAAATTAATAAATATTAATATTTTATAATATGTATATATATATATATATGCCAAAACCATGCCATCCTCACAAACTTTCACATTTTTAATAGCAGTTCAGTAGAAAGTATTGCTAAAATATATCCTTAAGCAACATGAGCAACTGTGGAACAAAGTTCAGTATCGTTAGTGGTAATTAGCAGATGCTGGTAAATTGAGACTGTGTAGTGCGTGTGAAAGGATATGAATATTAGTACTTAGACCGCTGTTTAAGCACTACATATTAATTGAAAAGGCGAGCACGCACTGGGATCGCGGATTTCGCAAATCCAGATCAGTGGCGCAGTTTTTGAATTGGATGCAAGGATTTAATCAATGTACAAAAATCCCGGTCTAGTGCGAGTTAGACTGCACACGTAGCATTCCGTACAAAACGGCAAAAAACATGTTCGTTGTATGGGAGCCGCACTTTAATATTTATTTTATTCTGATTTTAGTATTTGTTGTTTTTTCAGTCAGTGGCAAAACTTTCAGGAGTGAATATACTCTTACTTGTAAAAACATTCTGTATAATGGGTTTCTGTTGCCGATTTGTATGAAAATTTCAACTGTCTAGATAAAATGTTTCATGAGATACACGACCGGACAGAGGGACGGACAGCTCTTAATAACATGACCCCGTTTTTACCATTTGGGGTATCAACCCTAGAAAACCATAGCGCACTGAAAATGCTCGCCCGCGCGATGGGTTTTCGTGTAACTTCTGTAGTTTATATTATATAATCACAATTCACATTTCTTTATTTCTGTTTAATTCGCAATTAGGTTCCAGTGTCAACGTCTGCTGTCGTTCTCACACACGCATCAAATCAAACGTGTGCACGAGTGTAATAGCATATTTTGACATTTTTTGCCAGTATCGAATTGAATAGAGATAGTTACGCGAATTGACTCCTAGCACGGTTAGTTAACCTACCGTCGAAATGGTTTCTTTCTACGGAAGATTAGACAACATGACATATTGACAAAGGCAAGCTGTCATTTGGTCCATAGTATCTGTCAGTATGTCTATAATTATTCTTGTCTAGACCAGCGTTTCCCATTTGCCGGGTCGCGACCCGGTACCGGGCCATTAAAAAAAATACCGGGTCGCAACATTTCCCGCCTTGTTTTGAAAACAATACCTACTATCGATCAACGCACATATTCAGTACATCGTAAATATTCAGTTACTAAACAGTCGATACCAAAATATGCACTAATAATAAAACATTTTCACTGTAGATAAATGTGTATTATTTTACATAATGGAACCAGCTTGGGTCTATAGTAGTAAGTAAGTCACGAAGGTACAGTGTGAAAATTACCGGGCCATGGCGAAACAATGTTTGGGAAACACTGGTCTAGACGCATTTCTATGGTGATCGTAAGCGTGCTGGTGTTTCGAAGAGCCAAACGTCGAACTTTTGAACTGTGGGCCTATGAGAATTGTATGAAAATCTGTCAGAATCATAACAACGCCCATACAAATTTCATTCGGTAACGTTACGCTTACGCCACTGTCAAATGTTCCTGCTAGGCCCCCTGAACCTACATAATTCTGTTCGTGTACCACGTTTCACTGTCACTTCTGTTGGGTAGGTACTTAGGTAAATCAGTGCTTAAGATGTAGGTACTGGAGAAAGTTTTAGTGTTTATGTAAATATTCTTGTACATACATAGTAAAGAACAGTAGTTTATGGAAAGAACCCTTTAGTTTATGGAATAATATCCGTACGACAGCGATGTTTTATAAGCTAACTGCATAATTAACTAGGACTAGACAGTCTTCTAGGAACACTATATTATCTAGCTGTATATAATCTTCTTATTTAGCTATAAATTTTAATGTTTGTCGCTTGTCTTAATATGTCTGTCTGTTATTGGACAGACGATAGTAAGTCAGTTCCAGAGTTCATTGAATTTAATGAACTAGAGATCGCCCTGTGGTCGATATTCGCCCATACCTACTAAGTAGGTAAGTACTTATTATAATTTTTAAGTGTGAACTTAAATAAATAAATAAATTCTTTATTGACACAGAGGAGTTTTACATATCTGAAGTCCCTGACCCCTGCACTAGTGTAAACTGTATTGCAGAGGCCAGTGTCCTCGCCCATGAAGATACATGTTATGCCAATAGAGATTTAAAACAATTTAAAATAATTAAAAAAGAGAAGACAAATGACTTATCAATTATTGACATGTGAAAGGTAATTATATGACTAACAACATGTAGGTCTTAAAAGTTCAATGAACAAAATAATAATATTAGTGTGTGATGTGTGTGTGCGTGCGTGCGTTCGTGCGTGCGTGCGTGCGTGCGTGCGAACGTGCGTGCGTGCGTGCGCGTGTGTGCGTGTCCGTGCGTGCGTGCGTGCGAACGTGCGTGCGTGCGTGCGTGTGTGTGCGTGTGTGCGTATGCGTGCGTGTGTGTGTGTGTGGTTGTGTGTGTTTGTGGTTGTGTGGGGTTATGTGTAAATCTTGGATCGGTAACTAGGTACAGCTTGGGTGGGTGTGTTATGTTATTTAACAAATAGCAGGTAAGAACAATTTTTTTTTTCATCATAAGTTATTACTTAATTAAATTAATAATTAATAAAAACTTCTTTTTTAAAGGTGTACATTGTATAATGTTTATTTATTAATTTTAATTTTAGCACTTTATTATATATAGATGGTGCCAAGACATTATATTGTTGACGCGCAAATGTCGTTCGGTGAAAAGGAACTGGACACCGATCAAGTCTCTTTGATGAAAGGTGGTAGGTATGGTACACTTTTTTATGGTATCTCCTAAGCATTGCCAGATCGAATATTTTTCTCACCGACAGGACATCCGCATTGGCCTATACGTCAGTCGTTGAATGTCTGAAGGGCAATTGAAGAAGGACCTTTAAGATTGCTCGCTGGGCTCTTTCAACTTTGATTAGAAGGGTTTTGCATACTCCCTCCCCCCCCCATGCACATATGCGATATCTAATCAGACACACATAATGCTTGATAAGTTTGTATTAGAAGCTTTTTCATTTGCGACTTGTCTTAAATTCTTAAAGATTCTTCTAATTCTAGCGACTATAGCATGAGTATGGTTACGACAATCTAGTCGCTCGTCTATATATATTCCTAAAAATTTGATGGATTCGTTCCTCGACAAAACGGCACAAGAACACTTATAATGATCTTGTATTCTTTTGTACATGGATATGTTTGAGATGTTAATATAATTAATATAAGTCATCTGGGCTGGTTCTGTGGGATTTATGAAAACATAAGTATTTAGTTTTCGAAGTGTTAAAAGTGAGAAGGTTGGATTCGAGCAAATACGTAATCCTAGCCATATTAGATTCGGCTACCTGAAGCGCTTCTGTTCAAGTTTTTTCGTGCACTAGCCGGACTGTATCATCGGAAAACATTTGGAGTTCCACATTGCCATGTGCAACATTGAACTTGTCATTAATGTAAACTAGGAACAGTGTAGGTTTAAAGTACTACCCTGTGGAACTCCAAATGTGCAAGGAAGCTTGTCACTCTCCATATCACCCACTCTCACACTCTGAAGTCGATTAGACAAGTTATTCTGAAACCAGTCCAAAACAGTGCCCCTTATACCAAGATTCTCCAGTCTAGTCAAAAGGATGTTACGTGAGACTGTATCAAACGCTTTCTGAAGATCCAGGAAAACACCAATACACCTTTCTCCACTACCCATAGAAGTCGCTAAAGCTGTAGTAAACTTCAAAACAGCATCCTCAGTAGACATCCCAGCCCTGAACCCAAACTGGTTAGGATTAATGTAATTGTTCTTCTCCAGGTAAGAGACAAGTCGTTTATTAACTACTTTTTCAAGAACTTATGCTAAAGTTGTAAGTAAAGAGATGGGTCTGTAATTTGTGGGAAGATCTTTATTTCCCGACTTATAAATAGGACACACTACTGACCTTTTAAAAATCTAGGAAATACACCAGTTTGGAGACTTCGGTTACATAGAAAAGTTAGAGGATAAACCACAGAATTAATATTTTGTTTCAGTAAATTGGTAGAGATCTTGTCCTGTCACGTGATTTTTATTTAAATTTCATCAATTTTTAATTGAAAAAATTTTTTTTTTTGTTTTTTGCATTAAATATCATTATTATTAATAATAAAGTTTTAAAATACATACAAAAATCAATTTTTTTTTCAAAAACCCAATTGTATGTAATCTTCCTCCACATAAACTTTAACTGTGCCAAATATCATACTCCTCCGATTGCACAATACTCGTAAAAGTGATAGATTACAGTTATCAGTTTGTACTTTATAAAAGCTTTACTTGATTTTAATTTTGGTGTGCGAAAATGTCAAAGTTTAATATACCTACGTATTAAGTTGGGTATTTTTAGACCATAACTCATAATATTATAATATTATAATACCTTCTATTAATATTGACTTTCAAGAAGATAGCTCGACTTTTAAGGCTTTAAAATTAAACCATTCCTCGCGTTTAAACTTAGAACTAAGTACTTAACTTTTGCTCATGGAAATGGTATTTTTATGATCCTGTATTCAAGTTTCCGTGTCTTTTCACAAGACTCTCGCAAGTGAAATTTTTCCAGCCTTAGACCACATAATATACTTGAAGGCACTTAACGCGCGTTTTAATAATAAATACACAGAAAACGCGAGTCGGACTCGCACACAAAGGGTGCCGTACAAAATGGCAAAAGAAAATCACGTTTGTTGAATAGGAGACCCCATTTAATATTTATATTATTTTATTTTTACTATTTGTTGTTATAGCGGCAACATAACTACATCATCTGGGAATATTTATATTGTCCAGCCATCACGGTTCTATCTCCTTAGATACAGCCTAGTGACAGACAGACGGACGGATAGACAGACAGCGAAGTCTCAGTTATAGGGTCCCGATTTTACCCTATGGGTAACCCTAAAAAACGCTAACGTCACGTGTCAAAGTGGGAAAACCGAAATATGTCGGTTTATTCTTAAACCCCCCTTTTGCAAGGCGCGCGATTAAAATTAACAGTGCCCAATGTGTAGCAGTCCTTCATAATATTATACGTGCGTTTTCGGCAGTGTCTCTACAACGCGCGAAAGTAAATCGCGCGTTTAACGCCCATCATCTGAACACGCCTTAATGTGTGTGATACTTTGTACTCAAATAATTTTGGTGTTGCAATAATTACTTTTGTAGTTCACAACTAAACATCTCGGGTTTATGCCCAGTAAAATTTATTACTCGGTTCAACATGACAGAGTATTGGATGTACGCTTTAATAGCAAACACTTAAGATGATGCTGTGGAAAATTGTCGATCGTAAAACTATGAGACACACTCACATTATAAACTGGAATATCTGGTGGTTATGAATAAATCTGTCTTGATATTTAAAGAGACTCCACCAAGACATTTTAGCCATCCAGCGCAGATTATGATATATCGCTCGGGGTCGCTATTTTTGTATCAAAAAAAAAACGCGTACCTACTAGGTCCGAGTACCTATCACTCGCGCGCGAATATCGCTATATATGAAAACACGTCCCCGCGCGGTTTGCACCAATTTTGAGAACATTTTCTATATTCATATAAAAAGGGGACAGTTTTTTTGTTTGTATGTTTGTCTGCATTGAACAGGCCCCGAAACTACTGGACCGATTTGTATGAAATTCGGTTCACCTATAGAGTACACCACAGCAGTTCAGAGTGCTAAGTGTGAGTTTTTATTTTCGCATTCGATCGTGATCGCGTTAGGCGTTTACTAGGAATTTGTATGTGATTTGACCTAGTTGTCGCGTTTACAACCAGGTGGCGCTGTACGAATCACATACAAATTCCTAGTAAACGCCAAACGCGCTCACGATCGAATGCGAAAAGAAAAACTCACACTTAGCACTCAGTATGTTTTACGTTATAAAAATATTTTATTTTACATAATTCTAATAATAATCATAATACAAAATATCTTATCAATATTATCGTGTAACAAAAACCACGTGGAAGTACATTTTCTTGTTTCGGTTTTGAGATATTACTATCAAGTGCTATAATAATATTTTCCTGTGTTATGTTCTGGGTACGCTGAGGTAAAAACGGGATTTATCACTTGGTAGGGATATGATTTTTTTGGATATTTAAATAAATTAATTGTACCTGGGTAACCGAAACCGAGCTTTGCTCGGAGTTCTGATAAATTCAAATAAATAAAAAGAATCACAAAAATATTTATTTGACCGGGATTTGAACCCACCACTCCGAATTTTCAAGCAAAAATCTAAGCATACCAATCTGCCAAACTGAATAATTAAAAATAGACTTTGCTGTTTATACTTTTGTCAACATCCACTTCCTTTTATGGCCGTCAGCTAAAATCTGCTGTGTAATGTGTTAACTTTTTCGATAAACTTTAAATTTAAAAAGAAACTCGTTTAATTACAACAGGACTGACATAATAGAGTCGAAATTATTGATATATTGTTGTACGACGAAAGAGAAAACATATGTCGCTTAAAAATGCAAAGATTTCAGGGATAATAAATACCTAGCTAGAACAATATTTCTCCCCCGAAACTGCATACTAAATTTCATGGTAATACTTGCAGCCGTTTTCGAGACTACGATTATACTGGCTGTTTTTTCATTCAGTGTCCAAACTTTTAGGAGTGAAAATACTCTTGAATATAAGCAACTTTTACTATGGGATCAACTTTCCTACTTGAAAAAAAATCAGCTGTTTCCTACAAAATGCTATCTATGCCGTAGTCCTTTCAAGAATATATTCACTCCTGAAAGTTTGGACACTGACTTAAAGTATAAGATATGTAGCTAGCAAGAACTATATGTGCAAAACATCGACAGTAATATAATCAATCAATATGATCAGTTTTGCAGGCTTTGAGCTTTCTAGATCTTACTAATTTAACTTGACAGCTGTCTTTGCCAATTACCGAACTCCTAAACCGAAACATGGGGTAAAATTAACCGGTTTAATTTTAACATGATCTGAGGACTAACCCGTCCAATAAAGTTACGAAATTATGCGATCAATTTGTAATATTATCAATCAATCAGATTATTATAGATTTTCATTGGGCTGTATTAGGTGATTAGAAAGTTTTTGTGATTGTAAGCTTAAGGAAGGAATTAGTTTTCTATAGTTTTTTATTAAAAGCTATCACACTGTTGCCTTGTATTTAAATATAAAATTATCGAATAGAATGTCTAAATCTATACAAATAAATGAAATTTAAGTGACTGTTTTTAAATTTAAATTAACAGCTTGTCACTTAATGCATAATATGAAAGTATATACTTATAATATTTTCACGAGACTTTCACTGGGTAGCTGATGTTTTATCTTTGGGTTCCGTTTAAAACAATATGGTTCCGTTTCCGTTAGCTCTACGCAAACGAAGTGGCGGGTGCTAGCTAGTATTTATTAAAAAGTTAAAGGACTTGTACAGTATATAACTTGAATATATCATGAATAAAGTATGTAAGAATGATTCACAATACGTAGATCTGCTCCTGTGGGCTGTGACTCAACTCGTGTTACGAATTTCGTCCGCCAAAACGTCCAAACATTCCTGAATATAAATTACTTATTAAATTTAACTTTGGAGTAGGTGAGCTGTACAAAATATAACACTTCTATATCTTCTTCATTATCATATATATAAAAATGAATTGCAATTCCAATGTCTCGCTAAAACTCGATAACGACTGGACCGATTTGGCTAATTTTGGTCTCGAAATAATTGTGGATGTTCAGTGAAGGTTGAAACGGTGAGAGATATTGGAACAATTGTGGAGAAAGTACTAAAAACGACGATTGAATGTTCCCGTACTAACTGTTCACTGTGTTTAATTTGTCACTTGACTGTCAAGTGCTTGTAGCTGCGTTCAGTTTACCTGTTTGGGTATTTATTTATTCCAGTTCATAGTTAAGACAGAACAACGTGTGTCGAGACAGCTAGTATTAATAAATATTGGTAACAGTGGCGTGGGGTTCCTACAACTCCATTCATATCGGCTTCACTTACCTTTTGATGACCCTCATCCAAATCCCCACCTATTATACAGGCTAGGGCTTCCCTATGAAAGAGAATCGGCCTTCGCCACTGATAGGTAATATCAATGAGCCTCACCTCATGACTCTTATACTTAGCCACCTGTTAATAATTGTTAATAAGTGTTGCCCGCGACTTAGACGCGCGAACGGAAATCGCGCGTACAATACAATTCCATCAAAATGGGTCCAGTAGTTTTGGATCCTATTCAATGCAAACAAACAAACAAATATTTCCTCTTTATGATATTAGTATAAAAGCATAGATAAACAGGTGATCAATAGATTTTTAAATTAGCCACGCTAATAAAAGATCGCAGATGGCCCATTATAGATTAATGTAAATCAAAACGTCGTACAAAATACGTGTGATGGGGAAATACACGGTTTCATATTAGCTGCTCGATTTTCGCCGTGCTGCGTAAATTGTAAATCGAACTTTGTTCACTCTGCATTATTGATCATTATTCAAAGCGTCAGTTCGAACAGAGACACGAAGCGGCGCGGAGCTACATTTAAAATTGAGCTTTATTCACTACACAAGAAAATAGATGTTTCATTGCACTGTGTAGTGAATAAACTTTAATTTTGAATGACTACCTTAAAAATTCAGCGTTGCACCAGCGTCGCAACGCGTCTTGTTTCGGTGTGAGCTGACCTTAAGTGAAGTATGTAATAGCCTTTACCGCAGCCCGCGGCGCCGCGCTGCCGCGGCGGGATTTGTATTTGTTCCGCTGCCGTCGGACTCGCGGCGCGACGCGACGTTTTACTTTACCGCGGGCGCTGCGGCTGAAAATTCACACAAATGCGGCGCAACGGCGCGGGAGCTGTGGAGCGTATGTAAGCCCTTGTTCCCACGAGAGTTCCCCACCAGAAAAAACAGCACTGTAAATAGAACACTGCGCTAGTACAATAGCGCTGAAAATCGAAATGTCAAGTGTCAAATGTCAGATTTGAGAATTCGACTCTTGACACTTCGGTTTTCCGCTTTAATGTATTACCGCAGAGTTCTTTTTACAGTGCTGTTTTTTCTGTTGCGACCACTAGAAAACTCTCCCGGGAACGTGGCTTATGGGGACTATCAGCTAGTCGTACAGAAGTTATCGGACGTAACACGAAATATTATTAATACATTTTGGGTCAAAAGCAGGGGAGCATGTCGGACCCATTAAAAATAAAGTCATAAGTCGGGGTCGTAATGACCCACGGCAATGACGCGTGCCAGAGGGTTGACTGTATTGACCGAATTGTTCTCACACGGTTCAAAATGGCCATTCGAGCAGTTAAAACTATTAACTTTAATTTTAACGGGAAGTATTTTATACTTCGGCTGGGACTATATGATGCGGAATCAGGAAGGCCGTAGAAAATTCAGAGCATTGAAAATAGAACTCTGAAATAATATAATAGAGCTCAAAATCGAAGACACAAGTGTCACGTCAAAAGTCAATGTCATTTATGACAGTCGACACTTCAATTATCCACTCTATTTAGTATTAGCGTAGAGTTCTATTTTCAGTGCTCTGAATTCTCCCGGGTCCGCCGGATTTCGGATTATACAGTCCCAGCCTTAGGACTCTTTCACAATCGCCTACTAAGTGACGAATAGCTTATCCGGAAGTTTGTCGCTGCTTACTTTATACTGAGCGATAGAGGCAAAACTTCCGGATAAGCTACTCGTCACTTATTAGACGACTGTGAAACAGGCCCTTATTAAACTATACATTAATATGTAATTTGTGTAACATTGGGTAATACCCAACTAGCTGATGGCCGCCACTTCGTATGCGTGAAACTATTAATATAGTGGAAACGGAACCCTGAGATAAAAGTAGCCTAAGTTACTGTATCTACCTACCTGTCTACCAGTGACTGTCATAAACAGTCCGGATAAAATCGGTCCGGTTTCAGGGAACTTATTTTAGTACACTAAAAAATATTGCAAAAAATTGGCTCTGCTTACGGTAGGGGAACAAGGAAAAAAAAAACAGTCAGACAGACAAAAACATGTTTGCCTGTGACAGACAAAAACTGTGGTGTGTAGTGGATTAGCTGCATTGGCCAAGGTAGAGTTTAAAAAATATATTCTCTGAAAACACATAATATCACTTCATCACCATTCAGCTCCTACAGAAGTGACACTGACGAAATAATAGGGTCAGAATGCTATTTACTTGTCAACACGATCGTAAAAATAATTAATATTTCTATGGACAGCTGTAAATCGGGATAGCTTAATTATATTTGTATAAAAATAGGTGAAGACAGAATCATATAAAGTAGGACGGGTTCCGAAACGTAATTTAAAAAACTGAGTTCTTGTGGCATCTAGCTAATGGATTTGAAACTCCCGACGCAATTAAAACCGACTTCCAATGTTAAAATGCACAAAAAAGTATGAAATAAAACTTATTTTCTAAACAATTCCTCTTTTAAATTCGGCTAAAATTTTAACTGTTTATTTCTCTACTCAAACTTCGTAATATTAAAGTCGGTACCAGCAAATTTGAATATGAGTTCTATAAAATATTATAGGATATTGTTTGGGCTTCGACTTCAAAATTTAAATTTAAAATTAGGAAGATTGAGTAGAGAAATAGTTGAAAATTTTAGCCGAATTTAAAAGGGGAAATATTTAGAAAATAAGTTTTATTTCATACTTTTTTATGCATTTTAACTTTGGAAGTCGGTTTTAATTTTTTGTTTAAAAATTATATTTTTTCTCTTTTTATTTAAATTTATTATCTATATTGTTATGAACACATCGATATTGGTGCACAAAACTGATGAGTAGTGAGTACCTATGTCATCATAATATTATGTTGGTGTTTCTTGTGAAGATGGTGGTGATTATGATAGTAGCAGCAGGCATTAGTAGGATTTTTTTGATACAACTAACGTTTTAAGAGGGCAATTATCACAATAATTATTATATACGAATCTAAACTTAATATTTCGTCCTTGTCATTGATAACATTTTTAAAAACGTTTTAATCACTCTAATGACTGAGTTGCGTGCCTTTAATGGCTATCGGATATTGGAGGTTATTAATGCTATTATATAAAGACATTTTCCTACAGAACCCCAATTCTTATTATCTATAAATCAGTGTTGTTTCGTTCGTGGTGTATCTTTAATTAATTTGTTTTGATTCCCGACGCCCGACACATCGCGTGATCTACGTCCACTTAGAGATCCTTTTACCTTGTTTTACAGCTCAGGAGTACAGTCATTTGTAAACGAGCATTTAAGCCAATTTTAGTGCATTTACAATAGCAGTCCAAGCCTATTCGGCTAGTTGCAAAAATGTGTGTAATACTTCAAGAGATGATGATAATATATTGTATGATAATATTTGACGACCTCTGTGGCTCAGTGGTTCGCGCGTCGGCGCTTAAGCCGGAGGTTGCGGGTTCGAATTCCGCCGAAGGGCCAATAAGTTTCCTCTGTGTTCCTGGGTTTTGGCTGTGTATTAAATATGTATAGTATAATAAAAATCTTAAATAAGTGTATTGTATAAATTATTAAATATATTTCCGTGGTCTGGTACCTGTGATACAAGTTCTTCGGATACTTAGTACAGGACCAGATTGACGTAGTGTGGAAGCGTCCATAGATATATTTTAATATCTTGTATATATAGTCGGTTTCTCGAAAACGGATGCAAGTATTACCATTAAATTTAGTTTACTTGTAGGTATAGGGTATAATCCCAATTTGGTCCGTTTGATAACAAAGTTGTGACTTGATGATGGGATCCATGAAGAATCGAAGAAACTCCTCGAAATTTATATGTACACATTTAGTGATTCCGACTTTTTCTGAAGATACCTAAGCATATGCTACCAAAAAGTAAGATTTTGCACCAAGGTATATCAAAAAGTAATGAACAGAACTCTTGAGTCCTTATAGATACATGTTTGGGGATTTCGGCGTTGTTTAGAGAACTGAAAGTATATGCCACTGTCAATTACAGTAATCATCATCATCACACCACACATCATCACATTATGATGATAATAGGTACTTTTCATAGTCTTTTACATCGATACATATCCTTGAATATCTGCCGTTTGTGGACCCATTTGGAAAATTCTTTCGTTGTTGTAAAGGGTATATTTCGAAATTGGGCCTTTAGTCACCAAAGTGGAGACCTGATGATGGTATACATGAGGAATCGAGGAAACTCAAAATTTATAGGGACATCTATAGGGATTTGACTTTTGTGAACTAAATCAAGCATATGCTACCAAAAAGTAAATTTTGTGCCAAGGGTACCCTGGATCCAAAAGGACTGAACAGACCTCCTCAGTATTTAAAGATACACGTTTGGAAATTTCGTTGTTGTTTTAAGAACTGCAAGCATATGCCATTATGTAACTTGCAGTAATCATCGTCATTATCTTATATACAATACCTAATGGAAGCTTGGCGCTTCTTTTAAACTTTCTTAAAATGTATTATTAAAAATATAATAAATTTGACTAAAAAGGGAAAAATAATTAAAGTGAATCTTTTATTCCATCGTCTCAAACTTTTTCGTCTGTGTGTTGCATGTCGCGTGACGGTCGGCCGTGGAGTAGGGATAAATTGAAAGGCGCTCGTCAGAGCAGCCGAGGCCAATATGGCGGCGCCTATAGTTCGCATCAGCTGACCGTGTAGTGTATAGACTAGTACTCATTTGTGCCAGTGCTCCACGCTATTTTGTTATTAAGTTTCACTTTTACCGTGGTTTCATAAAACCACACAATCCTTTTTTATTATTATTAAAGGAAAAATAAACCGATCAAAGTAAAAATGCACAAAAAAGTATGAAATAAATCTTTTTTCTAAATAATTCCCCTTTTAAATTCGGCTAGTGTTTTAACTATTTCTCTACACATTCTTCATAATTTTGAAGCCGGTACCAGCCAACTTAAATGTGACTTCTATAAAATATTGTTTTATCAGAATATTGTTTGGGCTGGTACCGGATTCAAAATAATGAAGATTGAGTAGAGAGATAGTTAAAATTGTATTTGGAAAATAAGATTTATTTCATTCTTTTTTGTGCATTTTTACTTTGGTCGGTTTTACAGTCGGTTTAATTTTAATTTTTTCTTTAATAATAATAATAATTAATTTATCAGAACTCCGAGCAGAGCTCGGTTACCAACGTCCTGCACTTAATACTACTAATCAGAGACTACTATTATTATTAACTTTCAGGAACTTCAGTCCAGAAGCAATACCTTTTTTAGCAAATTTATTCATCAAGAAAAAAATCGAGTAGGTATATGTTAAATGTTTTGAGCAAATCAGAACATTTTGAGTTATTTCTGATGGAACATAGTTCTAAACAGTTGCTACTTGAGCTAGACATAAAAGCTGAGTTATGACCATTAAAAGTCCATCGTTTAATCTGACTTACGTCTAATCCGTAAGTTATTATGCGATTAAAGTTTGCGACATGCCGTTAGAAAGAATATATTAGGTGTAGGGACACACCCTTGAGTAAATCTTGAGATTTAGTTACAAATTAAGCTCTCGCATAAAACACGAGTTACGCACTGGGACTCCCTCCCTGGGGGCTGTTGGGGGGTCTGAGGAGGAGAGGGAGAGCTCCTTGGAAACTAATTTACTGCCTTAAACCCGATAGAAGAATGTTGAGCGTGTAAACGTTTCGCAGCCGTGAAAATACTGCAGCAAAATGAATGGGAATTTTGTATAGTTATTTTTATATTCGAAGCCGAAAACTTTTTTTTTACAGAATAAAGATGTTGATGCTTCATCTAATGGATCCGCAATATCAGAAGTTACATGTACGTCGCCGCTGTTTTAAACCTCCAGCGGCCAGCTCCCTGTATTTCATTTCGTCGTAAGGGTCAGTTAACACCGCGACGATACGGGACGCTACGTGGCGCTGCATTTGTAATATAGCTATTGCAATTTGAACTTTATTCACTACCCAAAAAGATAAGATTCATATGACATCAGTCATACACTACACATGCGCTGTCTAGCGCGGTGCTTGACATTCGAACTCTTACAATGATACGTTGTATCTTCTTGTGTAATGAAAAAAGTTTCAATTCAATCAAGTTCAATTTCTTATTGCAATTATATGTAACATTTTTATATGTGATTATAGATATATATTAAGAAACTGAAATACAATATACCTTATGCTTGTTTACAGGTAAGCAATATGGCAGCGGAGTGTGGGTAGCTAAGGTTTTTCTTTTATTTTTACTTTCATTCGACTGCGAGGAGGTAGTTGAGTATTTTTTTCTTCATTCGATCGAATTAGGTGCTCGTAGGACGACTTTAACGAGACGTTGAAGTGATTCCTATTGGGGACGGGAGAAAAATCTCATTAATGTCTCTAACAAGATTATAATCGGACGCTAGGGTTGTGCAAGCGAGTAAATTAAATTAAAGTTATGACTGCCGATCCCTAGCTAATTAAACAGTATTAGTAGGTACAATTTACTACCCATTTGGTTTGAAAAAAGTAAATATATTTCATACTTTAAACGAGACAATTTTGTAAATATATAATCGGTTTACCATGAAATTTAGTATGCAAGGAGATTTGGGAGAGAAAAATCGATCTAGCTAGGTCTTAACCCTGGAAAACTACAACTTTTTAAGCTATATCTTGTGTGTTTTCTTTATCTCAGTCCGATTGACAGTTTGGTATTCAGAGTATGTATAATTTTTTCGTTCGAATCCCGATTAGATAAATATTTTTGTATTTGTTTTTTACTTTGTTTATCAGAACTCCGAGCAAAATTCGGTTACCCAGGTACTATCTTTTTCGTTCGTTTTAATTCTTTGTTTCTATAAGTAGCAACCAGTTTTTCCTTAATATCTTAAGTCTAAACTCTCTTGGTTATGTTATGATCGTAAAACATTTTTATGATTTCCCAGATATTTTGCCTCGAGGAATTTTCACACTAAATTGCTTTAAGGCCGAGATGTCTGAAAATGTGTTAAGAATATTTTACCTTGCTAAAATAAATATAATTATAAAGGTAGGATTTACAAGGATAAGGTTAATATATCGTGAATAAAATTCGTTACTGTTAATATCCCTACGGTTCAAAATGTTTACTTTCTACGGCCGAGCAAATTGCATTACCATATTTTTATATTAGTTTTCGCTTCTAGTCTAAACGTATATTTTGTTCGAAAGTGAGCTAATTTGATTGGATTTTAATATTGTAAGGCTTTGTAAGTCCGCAGGTATACTATATACTATTAAAATATACGTAGATTTTTTTAGAAATTCTTGAAAAAAATTTAGTACTTACTGTTTTTGATGGTTTCTAGTAGGTGCTTAATGAACACAATAGGTGTTGTTCAAAGTAAACTCACCAAACAAAAGTAGCCTATGTCCTTCCCCGTGGTCTACTCTATATCTGTGCCAAATTTCATGAGCATCGGTTTATTAGTTTTTAAGTGAAAGCGTAGCAACCAAATAAACACACATTCATATTTATTATATAACTAGCTTTTTCCCGCGCCTCCGCCCGCGTAAATCTAGTATGGTGTATACCATGGGGTATGGGGAAAACCTGCGTTTTAATCCGGAGCCTAAACTACTACCATACCAAATTTCATAGAAATTCGTTCAGTAGTTTTTGCGTGAAAGAATAACAAACATCCATCCATCCTTCCATACATCCATCCATTTTCATTTCATTGTCATTTTGACGACCTCTGTGGCTCAGTGGTTCAGCACGTTGGTGCTCAAGCCGGGGGTCGCGGGTTCGAATCCCGCCGAAGGGACTAAAAGTTTTTCTGTGTTCCTGGGTCATGGATGTGTATTAAATATGTGTATAATATAATAAAAGTCTTATATATATGTATAGTATAAAAGTATTAAATATACTTCCCGTTTTCTGGTACCTGTAACACAAGTTCTTCGGATACTTAGCACGGGGCCAGATTGACGTGGTGTGAAGCGTCCATAGATATTATTATTATTATATTATCCATCCTCACAAACTTTCACGCTTATAATATATATAATAGGTAAGATATCTTTTCAAAATGTTTAATAACGGAGAGTGACAGCCCTAGTGCTAATATCCTCTCAAAAGTTGTAGTGTTTGAACTCAATACAATACTGGAGTCCCTACTTTAACTTTTATACAACTTATCCGTTATTACCCATTTCCAGATATGCACTAGTAGTTCCCTACAACTTCGTTTGCCTAGAAACTATGTCTATCACGTCGATTAACCTCAGATTCATTGTCGGTGAATAAAAGTTGTCTATCAGTGGCGTGGGGTTCCTATAACTCCATTCCTATCGGCTTCACTTACCATTTACCTTTTGAAGACCCTCCTCCAAATCCCTACCTATTATACAGGCTAGGGCTTCCCTATTAAAGGAGAACCACTGTTGTCTAAAATGATCCCTATGTTAATTTTGTTTTTAATTCACACCGCGACGATACGCGGCGCTGCAATTTTAAGATTTCAAATTGAACTTTATTCACCACACAAAAATAAACACGTTTCATATGACCACCAGTCATACACGGCACATCGCTGTGCAGCGCGATGCAACTTGACATTCGAACTCCTAAAATGAAACGTGTATCTTCTTATGAATAAAATTTTATTTTGAATAGTTATATTAAAAAATGCAGCGCCGTGTCACGTATCGTTTCGTTTCGGTGTGAATTAACCCTTAAGTCTATAAAAGACATCCATAATGTTAGATTTACATGCTAGTAGCTAGGCAAACAGCATAGCAAGCAAATCCTTTTCTTCTCCAGTGCTGATACGCTTCTGGTTTCCAAGCTGATGCTGAAGCTGATATCTTAGCTTGTGAAGGCGCCATAAAATATTACATTACAGCAATTTTGATTTTTTAGTCTCTTTCGTGCCGTAGGTACTTTCGAACAAGTTGCCGCCCGACCAGGCATAAGATGAAAATCGCTTAACAGCGCCGTTGGATCTTCGTTGAATGGTGCGCACGCACACATACTCACATGTAAATAATAGGTCTTTACCTATGAAATTGCCGTTCTGCAGTACTGGCCATTTCAAATCAAAATAATTTTTGTTTGGCTAAGAATTCTAATTTCAAATTAATTTTATTTTAAAAACATGGAATTCTTTTTCCAAAAGTAGTCATTTGTTTATTGATTAGTGTTACATTTTCATCGCATCTCAATCTTTTTCGTCATCATGGATACGTTAAAAATTCTAGTAATTATGGAATATGAGTACCGTCGTGGCAGCAACGCGGCACAAGCGACACGCAACATCAACGACGTTTACGGAGCTAACACTACAAACCAACGCACCACCTGCTATTGGTTTGCTCGCTTCCGTTCCGTCCAAAGACTTTGGTCGACAATGACGAATTAAAGGCGATTGTGGAAGCTGGTGATACACAATCTACGGCTGAATTAGCAGCAGCTTTCGACGTTAACGTCAAAACAATATTGGTCCATTTGCGTCAAATTGGCAATGTAAAAAAGCTTGACAAATGCCCCACGGACTCAATGATCGCCAGCGCGAATTACGCGTCGAGACGTGCCTTGCACTGCTCAACATACACACAAATGAAGGAATTTTGAACCGCATTGTTACCTGCGATGAAAAATGGATTCTGTTTGATAACCGCAAGCGCTCAGCAAGTTGGTTGGATCCTGGTTCAGCACCTAAACAATGCCCTAAGCGAAAACTTACCCCTAGAAAAGTGATGGACACTGTTTGGTGGTCTAGCGCCGGTGTGATTCATCACAGCTTCTTACCAAACGGGGTGAGCATTACTGCAGATGTGTACTGTGAATAACTGAACACAATGATGGAGAAGCTGGCACATCTCCAACCAGCATTGGTCAATCGCTCGTCTCCGCTGCTCCTGCACGACAACGCGCGACCTCATACTGCACAGCAGACGGTTTCCAAGTTCCAAGTTCCAAGTTCCAAGTTGAAGTTGGATAACTTCTTGGCGGGAAAAAAATTCAATACCCGAGAGGCTGTACAAAATGCCTTTGAAGAATTTGTTGCCTCCCGTCCAGCTGATTTCTTGAAGAAGGGCATCAATAAACTGCCACTGCGTTGGCAAAGATGCATTGATTGCAAGGGTGATTACTTCTATTAATACAAATAAAAAATACATGAAAAAAAATCGTTTAAATTTTTTCATACAAAACGGCAATTTCATAGGTAAAGACCTAATACTTAGTTCAACCACTACAGCAGTTGCAGTCACCTTCTTTGTGTTTATATATTTTTCGTCGTCCTAGTCCATAGGAAAATTTTTAGAAAGTGGTCAAACAGGAAGTGTGTCGATATTGTACAATGTACACGTACCGAATAAAATCTTCAGAAACGTCTCGTAAGTAACTAAAACTAAGTTAAATTTTTAAACGTTAAACTATCAAAATTATGAGAGCAAAAAGTTCTTGATGGATTCAAACTACAAAAACATTAAAGCTTTACAAGCGAAAAGCGCAAACTTCTTCAAATCTTGATATTAAACGATTTTACTTCAAACAACAATGTTCGGACGTTTGATAAAGTTCCCGCTTGTTGAGATTAAACTCCCCGTTACTGAGCTTTTATGCATATTGCATTTTTATTGCTTCTTGCCCATCTGGGAGTCTTGTCTTTGGCAACAAGTTTTGTTTGTTTCTACAGCGTGTTTATAAACATACTAGCTAGGGAGCTGGTGGCAATTTAGGTATATGATTTCATCGTCGTTGATACTAAGACATAATATATTCTGCGACGGCCGCCCGCCACTATTTTTCTCTAGTTCACACGAACTAGAGAAAAATAGTGGCGGGCTCAGGTACGCTGATTTTGAAACTGCCATCAACTCGCAATTTACGTCATTGAATACATTTAAAATATGTATTCCATATAAATAAAAATAACTATCAAAAGACAATGGAATTATGTAAGTAGATAGGTACTAATTGTTGTTCTTACACTTTAATAATTGTTTGTATGAAAACTCCCACAATCTTGGCTTTAGTAACTGCCAGCTTTAATTTTACTACATATAAAATGTATTAAATAATACATAATTGATGATAGAAATGATTTGAAAGTTTTTGTAAATCTAAAATTTCAAAGCTACCTGAGCTCGTCACTATCTTCTGTAGTTCACACATTTGCATACTACATTACAATACGTCTCAGTATCAACGACGATGAAATCATTTATCACATACCTAAACTGCGACCAGCTCCCTAGCTATACGTTGAGGCGTTGTGTGTTCTGCATCATTCTGTATTCATGTAATAACATGTAAGTTATCGCAGCACAAACAAAACATGTGCCTACTTAGGGGGCGTACTTAAATTGCGTGAGACGTTTTCGAGGATTTTTACCCAAGTGAGATTTGCTGAGATTTTGATGGATCCCTTTGCCCCTCCCCCTTAATACCTCACGTAATTTATGGACGCTTTGCTGGTTGAAAACAAGAGAATTGTACTCCTATGGATTTAACGTCAAGAAATAGCCTTGAGATTACCACAACTAAGAATATTTTCATTCAAATGTCCCTATGTATAGATTCTAATCAAGATTGCTTATCAGACTAATAAAAAATAAACATTTTACGCCAATAAAATAAAATTCTATGGTCATTAGTAGGTATATTATTGATTTTACTGGTCGAGCGTTACTTATTTATGAAAGCTATTAAAAGCTTCAAATAACTCTTATCGTTGTAACAGTTTATTTAGAACCCGTTTTGTTTTATTGGAAATCAAATCCTACTACTATTATAAATGTGAAACTTTGTGAGGATGGATGGAGTTACTCCTTCACGCAAAAATTACTGGGATTTCGATGAAATTTGGTATGGTAGCAGTTTAAGCTCTGGGCTAACACATAGGCTACTTTTTATCCCGAAAAAGTATAATGTTCCCGTGGGATACTGTATTTACGCGGGCGGAGCCGCGAGAAAGAGCTAGTTATTTATAGATGTCCTGCTGGAAATGTTCGTGGGAACGTAGGCTTAGTGATATCTAACTAACAGGTATACGTATCCATTACAGTCTTATTACAGCCTCCGTGGTCTAGTGGTTAGAGCTTGGCTCTCGACTCGGAGGTCGTGGGCTTTGATTCCCGCATTGGAACAACAAAAAATGTTGTTTCCAAGTTTGCTCAGGTCAATCCAGGCTGATCACCTGATTGTCTGACAGGAAAGAAGATCCATGAGTCGTGTCGGTTATCCGTTCCACTGGGTTATGAGAGTAAAGGAAGAGAGAGTGCTCCTGTGTACTGCGCATACAAGTGTATGCGCAGTACACAGGAGCACTATAAAAGTACTCCTGCGTAACTGGCCTGGTTTTCAATGAAACCGACCATCGTCACCGAAATCGGTGTGGGGAGTTATTATTATTATTATACGTATCCAAAAAGCCTGTTTAGATCGTTATGCTAGTCAGTTATGAAAACGGCTACTATCGTACAGAAGGTTTATTTAACTGTTTGAACACGGTAAATGCAACATGCCTACTGCGGAACAGATTAAAACGTAGATTCACTGAATTCACGTTGTTTGTAATACAGGTAGGTAGGTACCTATAACTTATTTAAATATACTAATTTAAATTACTTATTTAAATATAAGATAAATATACAGATTATTGTAAACTTTTCGTTTGAAATATGAATTCGATTACATACATATTTTATGTTATTTGGTGGCAGCGGTGGGTACATATCACTCACTTGTATTTTGTTTCGTTGCAATTATCCCTCAATTGTATTTTGTTGTAAACTTTATTTAAAGAAGAAGTTTCCCAAGACGTAGACAAATTTCAACTGTAAATTACGCCTGTGTCGGACGGAAGGTGTCGATGTTCGCAGTAGTTTGTCTCTTTAAATGGACTCATAGAAACTTGTTCAATAACTATCGTTTGTACCTGAAATATCTTAAAAATAAAACGTGATACTTACTAGAACTACTACTACTATTGTACTTACTATTGTAGAAAAGCAAAAGTATAAATAGTAATAATAGCTCCCACACCGATTTTGGTGACGGTGGCCTGTTTTATTGAAACCAGGCCAGCTACGCAGGAGTTATGTTATAGTGCCCAAGTGTGTGCGCAGTACACAAGAGCACTCTCTCCTCCTTTTACTCTCGTAACCCAGTGGGACAGATAACCGACACGACTGGCGAGAGATTAGGCGCAGGTCCGACTTTTTACATGCCCATCCGACGCATGGATCATCTTTCTTGTCAGACAATCAGGTGATCAGCCTGAATTGTCCTAACCAAACTTGGAAACAACATTTTTTTTTTTTTTGTTCCAATGCGGGAATCGAACCCACGACCTCCGAGTCGAGAGCCAAGCTCTAACCACTAGACCACGGAGGCTGTTAAAAAGTATAAATATTGTAGGTAAAATGGGATAATGATCGTATAAGGGTTCCGTTTTTAGTGTTCCCTAATACATAAGGAACTCTTGTAGTTTCGCTCTGTCCGTCTGTCTGTCTGACTGTCCGCGCTTCTAGCTTCTGCAATTATGAATATAAATGCATGAAATTTGGTGATTATAGTGTATAGATCTCGGTTTTGAATCATAAAATAATAATAATTTTATTTTTTATTTTTTATTTTTAGGCTTAGGCATACATGTGAAGTGGGGATGAAAAATATTTTTTCATTCTACCCCATTGTATGGGGTATCGTTGAATAGTTATTTTAAAATAAAGGCAACGTATCATACATGACTTTTTTACAAAGTCAACCATTTTCGAGTAATCGGCCTTCAAAGTGGCTTTCAAGTTGGCCACCCCCCCTGGCATTTCTAAACTATAAGAGATAGAAACTTGTAAGTTTCCATGCTGATAGATCATGCTAAAAACTGTAGAAAAATTATTTTGAGCGAAATTGGACAATAACTTTTGAAGTAATTCAAAGAAAACCTATTACGCGTTCATAGTTACGGAACCCTCCTTAAACATGACGTAACATGCTCTTGGTTAGGTTATTTCCTTTCGAGGTAGGCACGGAACTGTAGAATTAAAAATAAAAAAATAAAAAACCCCGACTGCATAATAACTGAAAAGAAAAAACAAGAAAGTCCAGTAATCGAGACATTTTCTATCGAATATTATTAAACAACTATAAGTACCTTCCATTGAAAGTTTCGTGGTGATACATTCAAAACGAAAACTTTCTACTAGGGAATATTACGGTTTTAACAGTCGGGACTCGGGACCTATAAAAATCCGGCTTCCTTCTAATGGGTCCCGAATCCCGATTGTTGAAGTATTTTACCTTATTCCTAATAGAATGTTATCGTTTTGAATGTATCCGACTATCGACCACGAAACTATTTCAATGGTAGGTATAGTTTTAATAATATTCGATAGCAAAAGTCTCGATTACTGGCCTTTTTTCTTTTTAGTTTTATTATCCCCTTTATGTACACGTCGTAAGGACAAAATCGCGACCAACATTTTTCTGCCGTCGTGTTTTTACATAAATTATTATTATTAGCGCAATTACACAACCAACTGTCCCCCAAAGCCGCACCCATAACTCAGTGGACCGTTTTTATTAAAGTAACCCCCCATAAATTGTGTACAACGATACTAATTTAACGAGACGCCTGCGAACCCGACAACGGTCACTTATTAGTTGATGTCTAACTTCGTAGGGTTATAAGCTTTTATTATTATGAGAATATAAAAGTCACGCCATTTTTTTTTTGTTGTAAATTTGGGTTGAATAAACTTAACTTGCCTATTTTTGGTGTGTCATAAATCATATGTATTTGGTGTTGGTATAACACGTAATAATATTTATTGTGACATAATTTTTATAATAAATAATATAATAATAAAATAGCCATAAAAAAACTATTGTTACGTAGCTTTTATTGATTGTCAAAAATACTGTTAACTTGGTACTTACCATTAAAATACATAATATGTAGGTAATAGGGTAGGTACCTAGAAAGGTGATAATAAACTTATCATACTTACTAAAAAAATACATACATACATACTAAAAAATAAATAACATACATACATACTAAAAAACAAAAATCCTACAGTTGAAAATAAACTAATGTAGGCAAATTAATTTCAGCACCCAACAAGTTTGACAACTTCTCGTCGCCCACATACAAAACTACAAACACGCACACAACTTCAACCATACATACTTTCACACAAACATACACACACTCATACAAACTCACACACTTGTACAAATGCTCATAATTGGCGCAATTTGCTCGTATTCCGCTTGTTGTCATTAAAACAGTCGGCCGAGTAAATTACAACACTTTAATACCTTAATCTTTTTATTTCTTCGGCGAGTACTAAACTATCTGTAACAGACTATTATTATCTATGATTAAGGATGTAAAAAACTTGTAAAGATTGCATTTAAAAAGGAAGATGTATACTGTGCTACCGCACTTTGTTCTAATAAGTAGTATATTTTAGTACCTGCTATTTGTTTCACACGATTACACCTGCGCTGGTTTATACGTAGAATTTAGATTTTTTTACTTGGGTATAACTAGCTTTTGCTTGTGGTACATAGGTATTACTAGCTCCACCCGCAAAAATACAGTTGCCCACAGAACACTGTACTTTTTCGAAATAAAAAGTAGCCTATGTGTTAATCCAGAGCTGGAACTACTACCATATCGAATAGTTAATTTCAATTGAGTTCAGTAGTTTTTGCGCGAAAGAGTAACAAATATCCATCCATCCATCTTCACAAACTTTCACATTTATAATAGTAGTAAGATGTATATATTTTTGCCACAAATGTAGTGTAAGATTATTATTTTTACGCGACTGCGGCGAAGCCAAAAGGAAGGGTAATGATTTTGGCAATATATGTATGTATGTATGTTTGTTTGTTTTACCGTAGCGCTTAAACTACTGATCCGATTTTAATAAATAACGTATCAATAAATTCGTAATAACACCCCGGGTAACATAGGCTATATAGTTTACGTAGTTGGGTAATAGCATTTTTATAAAAATTGTAGTTATCATCATAGGAAATCTTAATGACTTAGCTTATGCAGGCTAACAGGCTTAGCATGCGCACCCTAGAAACACCATAGAATCGACAAAATGACAGATTGAAGAAACATTAATACCATTCGGAGCAAAATAGTTCTTATTGTAAGGCAGCAAGGTCGATGCATCGTCGTAATGAGAAACAATATTTCTTTTCTTCCCGAGCATGAGCTCACAAAATGGCCTCTTTTGACAGCTAAAAGTAGAAACGTTTTCTTAATTCAATGTCAAATAGTCTTACAATAATGTCACTCCACATCATGGCGCTCCAAGACAAATAGTTTATTTACGTTCAGTCATTTACTGTAATATTTGTTCGTTTTTGACAGAAGATTGACCGGCAACTATTTAAAAATATCGCTACTTAGAAATGTTAACTTCTATTGACGACCACGTTACCATGGATTAAGAACTATTTTGCAACGAACTGTTTTGGATAGAATATTTCTTCTTTAAAATTATTTCTTCGGATCGCCATGCTAAACCCGCTGGTAGGCAGCGGTGGCGACTGCTGTTCTCCTTCATAGGGAAGCCCGTTAGGGAATAGTCCGTTAGCGATAGGGAAGTATGTTTTATAATGCAACTTACCCAGCACCATAGGTATAGTACCTACTGTTAATTTTCAAGCTGACTATACAGAGTAACAAGTTGAAAATAGTTTGGATGCGATGCGCCATACTTTAAGTATGTTTAAATACTTTCGTAACAAACATTCGCTACAAATTTCCAGTAGACATGTCCAAATAAAAGTGTTCAAATATTATCTACATTTAATGGCACAATAGTGTGGAGAACGAACGTTAAAACTTTTCCAACGCGAGCTCTTTTTCTCGCTATGCTTTGAATGAATGAATGGATTGCAAAAATTATATAAAACTAGCTTTTCCCGCGGCTCCGCCGGCGTTAAAATAGTATCGGGTATCCCACGGGAATACCTACTGTACGTTTTCGGGATAAAAAGTAGTTTTAATCAAGAGCCTAAACTACTACCATACTAAATTTTCTATGAGAAAACCATTCTTTGTTTTTACGTGAAAGAGTTAACAAACATTCATCTATCCATCCATCCTCACAAACTTTCACATTTATATTAGTAATAGGATTAATACTGTCTGTATTTACATTTAAAATGCCAGCAAATTTTGACCCAAAAACCCTAAAAATCTTCTCCATTATTAATATCCTACTACAATATTAATCTAAATATGAAATTTTGTGAGGATGGATGGATGAATGTTTTTGACTCCTTCACGTAAACGAATTTTGATAAAATTTGGCATGGTAGTTGTTTAGGCTCGGGATTAACACATAAGCAAATTTTTATCCCGAAAAGTGGAGGGCTCGCGGGGGATATTGGAATTACGACGGCAAAAGCTAGTCTGAAATGTTTATTTTCCCGTTGAGCAGAGGCGTGCACAGGATTATGACACTGGGTATGCGGCGAAGTACTCGGTCACAAAAACTTTTTCGTTTATAGATTTTTAGCATAGCTACAGCCTAGCGACGGATCTCTAAGTCGTCTAAGAAATTATTTAAATCTGAATATCCCGATTCAGTCCAGACTGTACTAGAATTACTAAATAATATGCAAGGAAAACAATATAATTTAATCGTGTGTACACAACCACACAGCCAGTTATACGAGTACGTTTCATAACTTTTAACATGAAATTTTCGAGTTACATTATTTTTTTGCTGGTTTAATTGTTGTAACTCGGGTACCTTTAGAGAAAATTTGAATCTTTTCACTGAATGACAATTGTGAGAACTTGTTATTTTTAATTTTTAATAAACACACATTTTCAACACAAACCTAACAATTAAAAATGTTATATTTTAAAAAAATCAACAAATGCACTAGTAAAAGCAAATCACTACAATGATTATAGAAACTCAGTAATAAACTGTTAAATGTACACACTTTCAAATGTTAAAATGAAAAATCTTTTTTAATTTTTTAAATTAAAGTTAAAATAAACTGGAGCGATTAAATTGTAAACAATGCTTATCACATGAAATATGCAATATGGCCCCCGCGAAACACAAAACGTTTCTTCTATTTAAACAAATAAAACCTTACTAAACAAAACTGCATAATGTGCATACGTGATTTATTAGATTTCCGTCTATTATTTTTACTCGGATTATAGGCAACGAATAATTTCCGACAAGCCAGTTCGGCGGTTTTCGGAAGCGATCGGATCGCCTGCCGCGGGAGTTACCGCTATATAATCATGTCGATATTCATGGGTGTGTGCGTTTGCGAAGTATGAAAATTACACATACATGCGATGGTATGTCCTGCAGAACGCAACGGCATTAGATGAGTTGCTATTTATAAAATATTAGGCGTTTTTAAGTTATTATATTTTTTTAATTAATTTATTTACTATTAAGTAAAGTCATCTAAAACGTACGAACGTTTTATTAAAATATCTGTGAATGACAAGTAAAGCACTGCATTTCTGCCTACAAGGAGCGCACGCCCCTGCCGTTGAGCTGTTGTTTCTGAGCGCGTTGGTGCTCAAGCCGAGGGTCGCGGGTTCGAATCCCGCCGAAGGAACAAAAAGTTTTTCTGTGTTCCGGAGTCATGGATGTGTATTAAATATGGGTATAATACAACAAAAATCTTAAATATATGTATAGTATAAAAGTATTAAATATACTTCCCGTTTTCTGGTAGCTGTAACACAAGTTCTTCGGAAACTTAGTACGGGGCCAGATTGACGTGGCGTGAAGCGCCCATAGATATCATATTATTATTATTATTACATATTGTATTATTATCAAGTCAAAATCCACACTCATCATACTTAGGCGTGGATAATACTAGCACTTTCAGCAAATACTTTCCTAATCGCTGAAGTTGCCGCTTAAGTAGTAAGGTGTATGCATTAGCCTAATTTACCTGCAGTATGTAGTTAAGGGTCTTTCCACACCGCGACGAAACGCGGTGCTGCATTTTTAAAATAGCAATTCAAAATTGTAATTTATTCACTACACAAAAACTGACACCACACGTTTCATCGATACAGCGGCGTCTTCGACTTCACTATACTATTATTCACTTGACATTCGAACTCTTGCAAAGAAACGAGTATTTCCTTGTGTGCTGAGTGAAGTTCAATTTTGATTTTGAATTACTATATAAAAAGTGCAGTGCAGCAGTTCATGAACTGACCCCTTTCTTTGTTGTGAGTCAAGTTCCGTTTTGAATAGCTATCTTAAAAATGCAGCATCGCGTTGCGTCGCATTCGCTTCGGTGTGTACTGACCCTAACCGTACCCGAAACCTGCAAGGCTTGTATAATAACCAATAGTTAGACTAATTTCATGCTATTCATCAGGATGTAGATGAATAGCTTCTCCTATTTCGCCAATTTGTGGTAAACTCATGGTGATGTTGTTACGTGTTCTGTAGGTACTCGTATGAGGGTAATAACTATATTTTTTTATAAGAACTATAACCGACTAAGTAAATTATATAGCGTTATGTTATAACGAATTTATTGACACCTAATTTATTAAAATCGGATCGTTAGTTTAGGCGCTCCGGTGGAACAAACATACATACATACATAGACTGCCAAATTCATCAACCTTCCTTTTAGCTTTCTGTAGTCGGGTAAAAATGCTGTCGCATCTGCGTCTGGGCATTATAATATTATAATCTGATGGGGTAAGCTTATGGTCTGTGGTACAAAAAAGAATTCGCATAACATTGACAAAATCTTTAGAAATCAAGATGGCGTAACTTTTTGTTGTATATTTTTTTTATGTTAAATGTACGTCATATCCCATCCATAGTTTTGAAATCATTGGAAGAAACAAATTACTCACAAACTATCACATTTATATTAAGATATAAATGAGATGGTGCGAAAAACCTTATCTACCTACATAATATTACTATCATTCGTTTCGAAGCATCAGAAATTGTTTTAACTGAACATTAAGAGTATCTTGCATTTATTATGAATACAAGCTTTATTAACATACTGCCCACCTGGCTAAATACTGTGAATTCACAGGCTATTTATTGGTTTAATGTTTATGCTGGCATAAATTATAGCGGTATAAAGCTATACAAGTATAAAACTGTACCGGTATGAAATACAAGTATAAAATTTGTACCGGTATGAAATACAGGTATAAAATTTGTACCGGTATGAAATACAGGTATAACATTTGTACCGGTATGAAATACAGGTATAAAATTTGTACCGGTATGAATGATAGCCGCAATCGTCATTCGCCGTGATAACGTAATCGTTCGCGTTTAATTAACGCGTTGTATTATTTTAATCCCGCGTTTATTGATCTTCACTTCGTTTTACTATCTTTGCATTCCAATTGGGATGGTCATACACCATACTGCATACCGTCCAATCGGCGTGATGCTGTAGAATTGATCCCGTCTGCAGTGTTTCCATATTGCCACAAACAGAACAAACTTATCGAATATCAAATTTTTACAAGTTTAATTTTCATAAAAATTGAATACGCAGGGGTTTTGGGGTGAAAAATCCATCTAGTGAGAAATTTCCCTGGGATAAGAATCGTTTAAATATATTTCTTCTTTCGTTGCATGATAAAATAATATGAGTTATTAATATACTCTTTAATAATTGTCAAAGCGCGTGGCCAATCCACGCCCATACACGGTCAGTTCTTACTGATCCAATCGACAGCGTCATGCCGATATGTTGATGAGCAGCACCTACAGTACCCATACACCATACTACCTATCGTCCAATCGGCTTGTCGCCACCGATTGGATCAGTTCCCTATTGACATTAACAGTACGAACTGTCATGCCAATCCACGCCCATACACGGTCAGTTCTAAGTTCTAACTGATCCAATCAGTAGCGTCAAGTCGCTTTCGACACTGAAAAAACATTTGAATAGCTATCTTAACAATGCTCAATTCAAAATTTAACTTTATTCACTACACAAAAAGATACACGTTTCATTGATAGAACGGTGCCTTCGACATTGACTTTGATTCACTTGACATTCGAACTCTTGCAAAGAAAGTTGTATCACCTTGTGTACCTACTGAATAAAGTTCAATTTTGAATCACTATATAAAAAGTGCAGTGCAGCGTCGAGTATCGTCTCGTTTTGGTGTGAACTGTCCCTTACTTTAAAAATGCCGCGCCGCGTAGCGTGGCGTATCGTCGCGGTGTGAACTGACCCTTAGACGACATAAAATACATTACATTCTTTTTAATTTTATTTTAACTAAATAAATGTGGTAGAATTCAATGCAGGCGAATGTTTCTATGTAATCAAAACACAATTATAGGTACTGCCAATTTACGCTAAAAGGAAGTGTTCCTATAGATTGCAAATGGAGAGGAAACATATTATGTTAACATGAATATTGTGCGTATCTTGCACATCTCCATGGATGTATGTATTTATCAGGTGTCGAATTCCATCATTGACTTAACATACATGGCTAATATAGTTTATGCTTAGTGCGATTATTCCCCAGGGTAATTATGAGGTTGGTTTCCCTGTGTAAATATGTGTTTGTGTCGCACGAGGACATGTCATTACCTCAACCTACCTAACTACGAAAAGTTACAATTGTTTCCTGTGAGATTCATTTATAAAGTGAGAACTTAGGTACATATTTATTTGCAAATTTGCGCTAATACAATAGGGTTGAAAATCGAACACATGAGTGTCGAGTAAAATGTCAATGTCATAAAGCCAGCTCGATACTCGAAACTTTCATTTTCAAACTCTATTTCACTAGCGCAGAGTTATATTTTCAATGCTCAGAATTTTCTACGACATTCCGGAGCATATAGTTCCAGTCTTTTTTGGCATATTCAATTTGAATCCTTTCTTTCTCCTTTGGGACATGATTTTTATTACTAATAGGATTAACAAGAAAGTTATATTAATTAACAAGAAATAGCTCCGTGGCCTAGTGGATAGACCGTTTGATTCGCACTGAGAGAGTCCAGATTTGATCCCCAGGTTGTGGCGTGTACCAATGAGACTTTTTCAGATCTCAAGTACATTATACGGACGCTCCAACGATGAAGGAAAACATCGTGAGGAAACCCGCACATGGTTGGCCCCAGGCGTATTGACCAGTCATTCCTCTGGACTAGGCAGGATTGTGTTGTGGGAACGCCGTATGTGCTTGGGCAACCATACTACCAACTGTCCCAGGGCACTACAGTATTTCAAGAGTGGTTACTTCGCCCGGAGAATACTGCACAAATCATCCAATAACGGATGAAAAGGCCCAGGTTTTTATATTAATTCCAAATTAGTTGAGCAGTCACCTACACTAGCTAGACAGTTATAATTGCTTCAGCTCAGGTATAATTTAATACTCTCAATAGGGTGTGAACGATGAAAAGTAATTTAAATTATCTGACCAAATCGCCATTAATATTGTTCGTAGATATTACACGCCAGGCGCCGCACGCTTCCAATTTTCAGGCTTATCTCTTTTAATACGAGCCGCTTTTAGGTGTATTAGTATAAAGTACCTGGGAGACCGAGCTTTCCCCGGAGTTTTGGTAGCACGGAAAAAACTTATCAGACGATAGGTATTATGTAAATCACAAAATAGGACTTGAACCCGAGACGCTAATTTGCCAACAACGCAAAAAGTACAACGCATACGTATCTGAACCACGCGCATTGACAATTGAATAGAATAAAGTAACTCGTAATATTTTAATACATAAAATATTCTCATTTATGGGAAATCGCGAATTTCTCTCGAGATCGATTTTTCACCCCCAAAATCCACTGCTTATTCAATTTCATCGAAATTGGCGGAGCCGTTTCCGATATCCGTTTCCGACTTTTGTAGAGATTATTATAAACAAAGGGTTTTTTTATTATTATTGATAAGCGCCTAAAGTAAAGGTAAAAAAAATCGGTTGTCTGTAAAGTCGGTTTACTGACGATAGTTGAACGTGACAACGTCATAAGTAATGAGTCATGTTTTTTCGTGCGTGCAGCCGGCTCCATCGAATTATAAGACGTTATCACGTCAAAATTGTTAAACAATATGGTCTAAGATCCAGTTTAAGAAATATATCTAAAGCGGTTAGCGACATGCCATCGTGCAATATGTACGCTCTTTTATTATAATTTATTGAATTAAAAATGGCGAATCCATAAAAGTAATAGTTATAGTATCATAACAATTTAATTTATTATTAAGGTCGCATATAAATGGTCGCATTAAGGAATATTTTTTATGTCTCGACTTAGTTATTATCATATTATATTATCTGTATTTTTATGTTGCTTACTACATATTTTAGCATCTAGTAAGCCGCGCCGTAATAGAGCATAGGTTATGCCCTTGCCATAGAGACAAATTTTACTATTTGTTAAAAAACATGCTTAACTATTAGTGCAACAAGATCCGGTAAAAGATATAATCCCTCATCTGTTATTTATTAGTGATAAATGTGAAAATGATACATAATATTCACATTGACACATTGCAAATAGGTTGCCTAGTTAAATTACGCCCGGATAATATTCAATAATGAAATGTTTAATTAATCTTATTTAAAGTACTTACCTCATTGGTTATTTATAATAATTTACACTAGTTAAAATAATATAGATACCCAACAAAATTGAAAACGTAAAGGTTGCCTACTTGCACCCCTGCGCAACTATGGTGTTGCCAGGTATAAACAGGCGAGTAAATGTTATTTATGTATTTACTCTCATCGGTCATTAAGTCGAAAAAGTGTCAAATGAAGGCTTATTTTATTCCTAATTTTACTGTATAGGTTGCCTTATTAATTATTTAATATTATCCGGGTGCAATTTAACTAGGCAACCTATTTGCAATGTGTCAATATGAATATTATGTATAATTTATTTATCACTAATAAATAACAGATGAGGGATTATACCTATGCTCTATTACGGCGCGGCTTACAAGATGCTAAAATATAAAGTAAGCAACATAAAAATACAGATAATATATTATAATAATAACTAAGGCGAGACATAAAAAATATTCCTTAATGCGACCATTTATATGCGATCTTAATAATAAATTAAATTGCAATGATACTATATATACTATTAATTTTATGGATTCGCCATCTTTAATTCAATAAATTGGTCAGGTATCAAATGAGCGTATCATATTGCACGATGGCATGTCGCTAACCGCTTTATATGGTGCTTAAATATTTTATTGGGTCTCAACAGTAGATAATCTTAGAAAACCTAAGAGCACATCACGATAATTATGTCTATAATTGGCTAAAAAGGGTTCCGTAACTATAAACAAGTAATAAGTTTTTTTCTAATTACTTCAAAAGTTACTTTCTTAACTAAAATAATGTCGGTTTACTGACGATAGTTCAACGTGACAACGTTATGTATATAGTGCGCGCGGAACTAATTAACATGAGATTAGACAGTGATGACCAATCTCGAGATATCGTGAACAATAATTATTCAATTATTGAAAACAATAAATTAAAGACGCATCAGGTTTATATTCTAAATTATTGACATCGGCTTTCCGTTTTTTAAAAAAGGTATGAACTTTAAATATTATTTCCTTAGATTGTCTTTTTATCGGCGGACTCATCTTGCTATTGCAATCTCTTTTGCGTTTTGTCTAAACTAGCCATAACTGTCAACGCGTGTTACCGCCGCGAAGTCCGGCGCCGAACTGAGTAATAACATCAAACGCCCCCGCCTCTTCGTCCCACCGCTCACATACCTAAGACGCGGCCAGCTGAGGTAACAGCAAATGCGTCATATTTAGCGAGGTAACGCTGGTAACAGTGGTAACGGTATGAGTCATGTTTTTTCGTGCGTGCAGCCGGTTCCATCAAATTATAAGACGTTATCACGTCAATAATTTTCCTAAAGAGTATTTAGCATGATTTATGACCATTATATATTTTAAAATACCTATTCAACGATAACCCACACGATGGGGTAGAATGAAAAAATATTTATCATCCCCACTTCACATGTATGGAGAGCCACCCCTAAAATATAAAATTATTATTATTTTATGATGCCAAAACCGAGATCTATACACATTACATAACTGTACCAAAGTTCATCAATTTATATTTACAATTCCAGAAGCTAGAAGAGCGGACATACAGACAGACGGACGGACAGAGAAAAACTATAAGGGTTCCTTGAGTATTACGGAACCCTAAAAATGGTATGTGTCATGTGGCTGGACCCGGTTGCTTTTTCTTACACTGCGCGTAATACGTCACAGTCATCTCGTAGCGTAATGAATTCTTTTAAACTTTAATCATCAAGTGGTAATTCAATTTAAAATAAAGAAGATAGGCCCCACATTGCTACAATACCAATTTTTTATTCGATTTTGTTATGATACATTTATTTGATAACCACCCACTTTGGACACATTTAGGTACAAACGTAATTCACGCAAAAGATATTAAGTCTCTTTACATCGCAAAAGTTATTCATTGTAAATTATAGATGTTACGTATAGAGCTCAAGTTACAGATACTTTTCGTACGACGTTAAATTTCTAATTTGGCCTGAGGACTAAATTCCCGAATACGATCTAAATCTTGAAATTTCTCATATGAACTTCACCGGCTTATTATATTATGTACCTATGTATGTACTTTAATAAGTAATTGTCGGAGTGTATTAACTTCTGTTTCTCCGTAATATTATATTAATATTTCATGCGCGTACAAAATGAATGTTCCCGTTCAGTGTTGCCATTATTAATGCTTTACCTTGAAGCAGGGAGTTTGAGGCTTGTGGTTTGTTTATATTTCCGAGTTTTAAATTGTACAGCTAATGTTAATGAATTATCATGATAAGTTGATAACCTTGTTGTGAATGCACACTAAAATATATACGTATTATGCGAAGAATAAACCTTGTACCCCTTTTTTACAAAAACTATGCAAACGGAACAGTATCCAAAATTTGGGTTAAAGTTTATATGGAGGAGGGATGAACTGCACTTATATTTGTAACAATGCTTAAAATACATTAAATAAAAGAAATTACGTTACCATGCGTTTGATACATTGTCATACGTTGGCGTTTGTGAGTCTGTCTTTCACATCAAATTGACAACATTATGGTACTTTTTTATTTCGTAACTTAGAGGCAAATTTCAAATTTCAAAATTATACGAATTGGGTTTTTGAATTTTTTTTTGTGATAATTGGAAAGATCATAATTATATAAGTTTTATAACAAAACTATTTCTTTTTTTCGCAATAATTCAAAAGTTATTACAAAATAAAAAATAATTTTTGAATCCAGTACCGAAGACACGCCGACAACTCCCGAGCGCGTGTGACGTCATAATGCTAGTTTTCACTCATTGCAGTTGATAGAAAAATAATAAATACAGTGTTTTGAAATTTGATCTATTTAATTTTGTTGTCATTGTTAAATATTTAAGTTTATATTAAAAATGTCGAACCTCAAAAGTTATCGTTCTTGTTAAGCTATTGCATAGCTTCTATCGCGGGCCTTGAGCGCGGGGACCGAATCCAGAAATTCCGTAACGAAAAAACCTCACGCTCCGTGCATCGTCTAACGTCGTTTCAGTTCGGCAGTTGTGTGCGTGCGATTAGACGTATTGTACGACTCTACGAAACTCGCACGAATCGAGACGAGCTGCTCCGAAATCGGACGAATACATAAGCAGCTGTTTATGAGAAAGTATATAGGTGTATAGGTATTTATGTACACAAGAGTCCACAACAAAATATGGGACCACCATTGACGCGGTATTTTCTAGGTATTTAGAGGATATTAAGTCGCAAACTTATGTTTCTTATTTCAGTTATCATAAACCTATAGTTTCAATGATAAATATTCCTGAATAACCAACAGCTACTGTAAGATAATAAAACCCACATGTATTGTAAAATAATAAAAATATTTTAAACAATATTAACTTTTTTTTTTTTTTAATAAAAGAAAAATTTGTTTTCTTATCGGTCACCACGCTCAAAAAGTGTAACTTGAATTAATATCAAAGAAAAAGAAATACTGCATAAATAAAATAAAATAAATAAATAATTATAATTGCATAAGTTGATACAAAATGCTATGCAATAGCTTTACCGCGGCAGTCCCCGAGTGCCACACGTCTTTTTTTTGTACCATTATGTACGAATACTACAAAAACAACTGACAAAATGTTTTTAAATGTTCCCCAAGATGACAAACGTCGAAATAAATGGTTTCAAGCAGTGCACCGTGGTAATCCCAAAACAAAATCGTTTTTTTTGTTGTGAAGATTATTTCGATGTAAGTATTTCTTAATACCATTGTTATTCATTATTATTTATGCTGCTGCTGAAGCTGCACAGTCATGGCATTGAACATCCTGATTTTTTCTTGACTTTTCATCAATAGTTAAAGTAACTGAATAAGCTATACTCCGAACTCGGTGTTCTGGACATACCCGTCCTTTTATAATACAAATATTATATTTACGACTTAGTTGAACATAACCTATAGCTTTGTCGCCGTAATTCTCAAGCGATGCTCTACAGTTTATGAAATAAATAACTATATTGAATGTAATGGAGAATAAATACTTAAATATTTTCATTTATTATATATTTTAACAGACCTTGATGCCTTGGCACCTCGAACTTCAGCAGAATTAAACGGAACGTCATTTTTAAAAAAATCGGTTATCATAAATATATCAACATCAGGAATATTATCAGACTTTGCCTTAATAAATCCTTTATCACACATAGCTAATCGGAACCAACTAGCAACTCGTATTTTAGCAATAAATTTTCAATGTTATTGTCTAGTCACGTGTAATAGCCGTAAACGCTGTACTGTTATTAAATAGCTATAACATTATGACGTCACAACTATGGTGACCAATCATGGCGCGTTTATAGTCACGTGATTTTTATTTAATTTTCATCAATTTTTAATTGTTTATAATTAATTGAAAAAAATTTTTTTAAAGTTTTTAGCATTAAATATCAATATTACTAATAATAAAGTTTTAAAATACATCAAAAAAATGAAATTTCGCCTACTGTGCGACCACTAGTAGGTCATAGATACATATTGAAGTTCGTTAGGATGTGTAAACATGTGTTTGTTTATGTTTCTGGAAACTGTTTATGCAAAAGTGGTCTAACGGATCTTCGGAGACGTTTGTCTCACTAATGTTTTTAACCTGTACTAATTCATAGGCCGAAAATGTGTGCGGTTCTCGGCGGAAAGCTAGACCTTTTGGCTGTGTGTATATGATCGGTAGGCCGGGGAAAATCAGAGCGTAGAAAATAGAACTCTACGCTTATACAATAGAGCCGAAAATCGAACACACAAATGTCGAGTCCAATGTCATATAAGATGACAGCTCGACACCCGACACTTTATTCGCGCAGAGTTCTATTTTCAGTGCTCTGAATTTTCCCGAGAACGTCCTATACTCCTAGCCTTATGCGCAAACAAAGTCGCGGACTCTATCAAGTATCTACAACACTGAAAACAAGCATGTTGCCAATTCTAAAAAGCAAAAAAGTTTTGCTAAAGCTAATAATGTGGAATTTTTAATCACTCTGCTTAAAACACTGTCGCGGATGCAATATAGTTAATGCTCTTTAATGTCGTAACGCTAAGCGGCTTACCTGACGACGGGCGTTTTTGCATTTTATATGCTTAATACCTATTAGTACATACTTACGTAGTGCCCCTGTTTTGTCTGAAAATGTAATTAATTTGCTAGTTGAAATTGAAAGGTTAATGAGAAAATAATATACAAAAGAACAAATATCTACTGCGGGCGAACCGGTCGACACGAGACACGAGATACTACGGCCTTACAGAAAACTGGCAGGTAATAGCGACTGTTTGTAGGGATTTGAAGGCCGACACACTTGTATACTCTTTTTTTTTTTTTATTAAATAAGGGGGCAAACGAGCAAAACGGGTCACCTGATGGTAAGCAACTACCGTCGCCCATGGACACTCGCAACATCAGAAGAGCTGCAGGTGCGTTGCCGGCCTTGTACTCTATACGGGTGTGCAATCATGGGTCACCAATTCTATATGGTTCACATTTGACACCCAGATATAACACGGTTCACACCGGCTTCACGATCAAGATACAGTAACACACAGTGACACTTGACAGTAAAGTATAAACTTCGGGACCTACAACGCCTTATAAGTTACTAGCTTTTGCCCGCAGCTTCGCCCACGAGGGAGTGTTCGTGGCAAAAAAGTTCTTCAGTAAATATACCTGCAATATAGTTATTTATTAGTATATACTTTATAATGAATTTTCACATGTACTTTTTAATTTTAAGATATCTCCTAGATATAATCTCCTAGATAAGGATAATTAAATTGTATCCGTCTAAGTAGCTTCTGAAAATATCACATTATTTCTGATAATTTTTTTTAACTTAGAATTGGTATAGTAACCTATTCTTAAAAAATAGGTTTGGCATGGCATAGGATATGCCATCGCGGACTTTTTTGTAGACCTATAAGAGTGAAACAATCCCACCATACATTGTTTTGTTATTTATCTCTGACGGGTATTGTTAGGCAGCGTTTTCGATTAAAGTTCCCAGACGGATTTGTTCCGACACCTTCAATAATTATCGTCATAAATCAAACAATTTCCACAAAACCTTAACAAATTATTATCGACCTATACCTTCCTAAAGAGTGGTTCCATAGGAAGGTAGTTAAGGTATAAGTGACTCGCACCTGGGCAATCGAGCTTCGAATTCGAACGAACATTCCGAATTTTCGAACAAAGCAAAAATTTCGCACACCAAACTTCCAAATTGACTGACGAAAGTATTGATATATTGTTGCACGACGAAAGAAAAAACATATATAATTATAGCTTAAAAATGCGAAGCGGGGATAAGATCTAGCTAGATGGATTTTTTTCCCCCAAATCTCCGTGCATACTTGCAGCCGATTTCGAGTAACTGATTATGTAACATATACAAGATTGTCTCGTTTTAAGTGCAAGAGATACAACAAGTAGCTAGTGATGTAGTTGTACTTGTAGCGAGTAGCCACTTTTTAAGGTAACGATAAAACTTCAGGTATCACTCATATAGCGTTAAGCAGTCAATTTAAAATACAACTCTTTCCGGTCGTAAATGTCTTAATACAGTAGTTTAGTAGACTATAAAATAATAATTAAATTTTAATGGCCCGTTAATTTTTAAAAAGGCTTTTATATTTCACACCTTGTATAATTTTTTTTTTGCATAAGATTAAATGCATAATGGAACTTTGAAATGTGGTCACTCTAACGTCAGGTAGTGTAGGTGGTACCAATATGAATGGAATAAAATATTCTACTAATGAGGGTTTTTAAATTCGTGACATCTGACAGCTTTTTGACACGACAAGGACCGTCGGGCTACCAAGCGCCGCCTGGTGACAGAAAAAGAATCGATAATTCTTACTGACCGGTTTTGATACTTGTTACGTCACCAGATGACGCTTTGTGTGCGTTGGATCAGCCCCCTAGCGGCAGAAAAAATATCAAACACCCTCATTAGTGGACATTTTTACTTTGACACACCTCTATCTGTGTCATCAGTCAAACGCGCACAAATTCCTGCCCCATTCATACAGTAGGATTGACCGAAGGGGCATTCCATTATTGCTGGGCCCCAGCCCTAGACATATATGGTAATACTAGATGTTACCCGGGACTCGTACTCGCAAAATATAGTAAATAATTCTTAATCCAGAGTCTAAACTACTATCATAACAAAATTAATTCAAATCCGTTCAGTAATTATTGCGTGAAAAAGAGTAACAAACATCCATAATTCCGTTCTTTCAAATTTTAGAGTTTGTAATATTAGTAACGATTTGAAAGGTATCTTATAAATAATTTTGAAGGAATCCTGTTGATTAATCAACTTTTCATGAAGGTCCGTGCGTTTTTGATGTCTCGCTCTTTATTTAATGCAAAAGTGTAGGGTTAAATAATACCCTAACCAAGAGCTTGGCCCGACATGTCTAAGGAGAGTTCCGTAAATATCAACGCGCAATAGGTTTTCTTTGAATTACTTCAAAAGTTATTGTCCGATTCCCCTCAAAATAATTTTCATAAAGAGTTTTTACTATGATCGATCAGCATGGAAACTTACAATTTTTTTTATCTCATAGTTAACCAACTTACAAACCGATACCGACGGAGGCCGATTACTCGAAAATGGTCAATTTTGTTAAAAAGTCATGCATGAAACCATACCTTTATTCTAAAAGACCTATTTATCGACACCCAAGACGATGACAGATTAAAAAATATTTTACATCCCCACTTCACATGTGTGGAGAGCAACCTACCTACTAACTAACCCAAAATATAAAATTATTACTATTTTATGGTGGCAAAACCGAGATCAAAATTTCATCCAATTATATTCATAATTACAGAAGCTAGAAGCGCGGGCAGACAGACAGACAGACGGACGGACAGAGCGAAACAAAAAATTATATTCTACTCGTGTACGATAAATAAACTCCATACTGTCTTTAAATAATGTATGCGGAATCTATAAGCTGCTTTACTACGATGCACAGACGGCGACTCTAGTTTAAACTTGTTCAGTATAAGTTGACCCAACTTAAGAGTTCACTACGCTACCTGTGTTGCCTAACGTATACGTCTTGTATGTTATGTAGTTTATAATCTGAAGCGTCCATACCCCAATGGTAGATAGCAAATAGCTTAATTTGGACACTAGACGATGTAGCCTGTAGGTTCAATCCTAGATGATCTGGATCAAAAACTTTCATCAAAACCGCTTCATTATTCTATGCTTGATAGTGTAACAGACAGACAGAGTTACTTTCGCGTTCATAATATATTTAAGGCGTTAATGTAAATCGATTAGTTAAATTTATTTTTCAATAAAACATTTTAAATTTTTTATAATTTTAATATGCTTTGATAAATAATTTTTACTAGCTTATTTCGGTGTTAAAATACCGATTTGAATAATTAATTTTGGGCAGCACTCAAGTTTTAATTCTACGAATAGATATAGGTAATTTAAACATCGTATTGATTAAAGACATCATTATATATTAATCGAGTTAGATAAGAGTAGGTACGAGACCTTACTTGTTTATCGAATAGCAATAAAAAAATCGAATACCTTAAAAATATATTTTGACTGCTATAAATTGTGATGCGGAGCGTAAAGACCAGGTTTAAATGTTTTTTTTTTTTACGTTCTCTACAACCACACATAAGCTGCACAGATTAGGATTTAGGTCTATCCTGAATCCTAGATCAAATCCTAGAGATAGACTAATATAGAGCAATAACTACTTTTATGTTGAGAATATAATATAATGTTAAGTTTTTGTGCGATACAATTTTTGCATTATGCGAATAAAAAATATTAATCTTTGACTGTAGATGTCAGTAAATAAATCATGAAAATGCACATAAGATGTCGTCGTAACAAGCTGTTATTTCTAAACAAGAGATCAATGAACAGCAATCAGTGGCCATTGTGACCTGTTTATTAAAAATTCGGCTCTCATCACGCGTTGTGACATATTTCAACTTCATAATTATATCAATAGGAGAAATCCCATCACTAGCCTACACCGACGTGCCAAAAATCATTGAAAAGTCAACTCTCTTTGTATACGTATAAGGGGCAGTATATTTAAATCTAAGTGATGCGTATCGTTGTTACAAAACATACATTGAAATGCGTTTGTTTGTTTCTTCCGTCGATACAAATAAAGTTGAAATTCGTGTTACGAGTGGTGATGTGAAAATAAATAAGAATAACTTCAAGTATGGCTGTCAGCTCGGACATGGCGATAAGAATAGTAATAGTAAGTAAAAGATGGGAACACGTTACTTGGGCTTAACTATGATAGATGAAGGCTACCCGCTACGAAGGCTACTTTTTATTGTATCATATGCCGCTACTGAACGTGATGTACAGCTACCTAGGAGTTCCATTCTGATCTCACTCACTCGGCAAAACACAATACATGGATGATTACAATACAATACACGCCAGTTCTCTGTGAAATTTTGGTGGAACCGATCCATTCGTGCAGACTCTTTCTGGTTGGGAAGCGTGACTCTCTCGAGGTTATCCATCTCAATTTTTCGAAGTGAAACTCTAGCGGCGTTCAGAGTGAAATTTCTAGGTCGCATCACATCACGACACGATTTTGGATATGACGCCATATGTCGGAAGCTACTCATACTTCTTAAATAACAACTTAACTTTCTAAAGTACGGCTCAATACACAGATGGCGGTAGGTGTACAAATTTTAATTTTACTTTACCTTTTTAAATTGATTTCTTTGGGCAGGTTAAAAGTTTTATTTTTTTAATTTTAAAAACCAATACTTATTAAATCTATATATAAATAGGAATTAAGGCACGAAGATACAGTAAGCTAGTAACAGTAATACACCGTTAAGTCCTGACGTACCTGTGGGAATGATTATCTCAGCCCGGGAGCTGGGGTAAGTGAATTTATAGGCTTTTGATGCATTGATTAGCTTAGCCTTATTTATAAAACAAGTCTATTTTGAGATAGTCATAGAATATGTATAGAAAAGCCACAAAAAGCGGCTTAAATGTTGAGAAGTTTTACTTAAACTTGCGAATCGAAGAGACTTACCCCCTTACTAATAAAAATATTTACACAACGGTTAAGATATTCAATGTTGCTGTCTTTGTCTGATACGTTCGAATGTAAAACGACAGACAAATACAGCAACATTGAATATCTTATCCGTTGTGTAAATATTTTTATTAGTAATTAGGTCAAAATGTCCAACAGCTTCAATCGAAATAAGCACATAATACGGGTCAGCTCGCACCGAGACGCGATTTTAAAAGAGCGAGTGAAAATTGAATTTTAATCACTAGTCAAGAAGATATAGGTTTCATTGCAAGAGCGACGCCGCGCTACGCAGCTCGGTGCAGTTCGAAATTCGAACTCTTGCAATTAAACGTGTATCTTCTTGTATAGCGAATAAAGATCAATTTTGAATCGCTATCATAAAAAAGCAGCGCCGCGCCGCGTCGTAGTGAACCGACGCTAAGAGATGCCTTATTATTTCTATCACATAGGTCACGACTGTTCGGACATATTGACGATACCTTTCTGCAAATCGGATAAGTGTCGTCGATGCTTTTAAGTGTAGATTACAGTACTATTTAGAGGTGGTTAAGTCGATAAATCTTCGCTGAAGACAGGAAATGCTCTAAGCCCCTGATTGATGGTCGAGTGGAGCTCAAAGTACTGGTCTTATCTGTACGTATGTGGCGAATCTCCTGAGCATGTGACATTGAGTGCTCAGATAAATATTTTTAACCGACTACGGCGAAACCGTAGGACGGGTAATGATTTAAACAGTCTATGTATGTATGTTTGTTCCATCGTAGCGCCTAAACTACTGATCCGATTTTCCGATCCGATCGTAATCCGTTGTGTGTAGTCGTCACGTAGTCAAAATACCGTGTTTCTAGATCATCAAGTCCAAATAAATCGTCAATGCAGGTAATGAGTCAAGTCAGTCGATTCAATGCTACATTCAGATTAAGTGGTAGACGCTGTACAGAAACATCCTAGGGAGTTTTGGCAAAGAATATATTATATATATAACTAACGTAAAGAACCGTACGACATTCCACTGATTTACACGAATGACAGCTCCCGGCTGTGTGTGCGTGGCTGGGCGAATGCGGAGGCGGGCGGGGAGGAACTTCCCAGCCTGGACTATGGCTCACGGGGCCGCTGGTCGTCTTGTGCTTTGACATATTTGACAATATAATTTCATAATATCTCTGATAGATTTGTCTGACGCGACATTAAAAAATATTTTGGTGTCAACCTTAGGCTTACGTCAACAAGGCTGACTTTCGCTGGTGCTTGAGCTGTCATTTGTGGAGAGTATCGCCCCTGTGCTTTTGGGGAGAACACAAAATAGCACGCTTTTTGAAGTTGTACCACTTGCTCACACTTGTGCACATTAACGGAATATTTAATTGTTAATATTCTGCCAATATTACACATTAAGAATCGAAATAACACAAATTTATGGAAGGAATACAAAAACACTATGACACTCTTCTACGTCCCCGCCAAAACTCCTAGATAATTTGCGATTTATTTGCCTATGCGTTTCATTCTGTCCTTGTCATTCTGCTTAGCAGAAACAGAGTGACATCATCATGTGTCAAAGTTGATTTAAGGAGCCCTTAACTTTAAGAAGCAGACATTTTTGAGACATCGGTCGTTAGAAGCCTCGCTCTGAGACTTGCTGCAAATTCTTCAATGACTGAAATCCCTTGATGCAATGTTATTGAATAGGATAACATTACAGATACATAACTTTAAGAAATCTACTATTTATTCGCGTTCGAGTAATTCCCAATAACATAGTACTGATAAATGTTACAATTCCTAAATTTATTGTTCAAATACAGAACGTGAAAGCTTCGGAATGGCTTCGTGAGGTTGCGTTCGTAAATAAAGGCTGCGCTAGCGCCGAGTCAGTGACACGGCTGGGTGAGGTCATGCTGAGAGCGGAGGCGTTTAGCGGGATTCGTGGAATCGATACCCGCGTTGGAACAACAAAAAATGTTGTTTTAAAGTCTGGTTAGGACAATGCAGGCCGATCTCCTGATTGTCCGACAAGAAAGGTGATGTGCCATGCGTCGGAGGAGCAAAAGTCGGTCCTGCGCCTGATCTCTCGCCAGTCGTGTCGGTCATCCGTCGCACTGGTAAGAGTAAAGAAAGAGAGAGTATTGTGTATTGCGCACACACTTCTGCACTATAAATTAACTTCTGCGTAGCTGGTCCGGTTTCAACGAAACCGACCACCGTCACTGAAATCGGCGTGGAGAGCTATTATTATAATTGTAAATTTTTATAATGTAAACTGCGCATAGTTTTAAAGTAAAATTCTGTAGTACTATTTCATTGTCATGCATAATTCAAATTCCAGCAAAAGCAAACACAGTAATGGTTAACTAATCCTTATAGTTACGGCTAAACGGCTTGTAAGGACGTTAAATTGAAACAAAAAGCGAAGGTAAATTCTTGCAACTTCCTAGCTTCCTAGGATTTTAACAAAAGATAACACTTTTTTATTTTCGGATATCAGGAAGGATTTTAATGTTTAATGCGAAAACTAAATTTGAATATTCAACCACTAATAACTCAATTAAACAACAATTCAATGAAAATGAGCATTCTTAGGTTGTATGCTATTCTTCCTAAGCTAATAGCTAAGCATAGTTAAACTAGATGTTGCCTGCGCAAAAAGAAATCTCGTTGAAACCGTGCATTTTACCGCGTCAAAAAGTACTTTATATACTACTTCAATCTGAGCCTAATTTCATCAAAATCGGTCTAGTGGTTTCGGAGCCTATTCTTGGCAAACAAACAATCAAATCTTTTCTCTTTTTCCCGATTACGGCGAAGCCAAAATGTCTTAGTATGTATGTTTGTTCCAACGTAGCTCCTTAACTACTGATCCAATTTTAATAAATGAGGTGTCAATAGATTCGTAATAATAGCCCGGGTAACATAGGTTATGTAATTTACGTAGTCGGGTCGTAGATTTGTTTTTTTTTATAAAATTGTAGTCATTAATGTTAGTATAGACAAGTACGACAGTCGGGTCAGCTAGTAGGTAATATTCAGAAAACGCCGCTTTCATCACCATGGGTTCTACCTTAACCCGCGGCAGACGCTCGCCTCGAGCCAACCGGTTACGCACACAACAATGTATGTAGGTATATTTGTTTGTGTGTGTACTGATTTATTATACTGTTGATAGTTGTTTTTTTTAAATGTGGGTGTCATTTTAAATTAAAATTTAAAGACTTCATAATCTCACCGCTCATAATATCTTCGGCAAGGTAACTACTCAAATTAAATTATTTTGTAATTGCAATAATATAATCTGGGTAATTGGTTATTACATACGTGAGCTCTTAATGTTTTAAATTCATATAGGTAATTATTAATTTCAGCATATTATACCTACCTACTTAACTTAGGGTCAGTTCACACCGAGACACGACGCGGCGCGCACTTTTTAAGATGGCGATTCATAATTGAACTTTATTCTTTAATATTATTGTAAGAGAGGCGGCGTGCCCGTGTTGCGGTTGCGTGGCGTGGTGCAGCTTGCAATTCGAAATCTTGTGCTCGCCGCATCACGTTGCATCTCGGTGTGAACTGATATGTGAACGGAAAATAATTCGGGACTGAACAACTTTCATTTCAAATTCTTTATGACAGTTATTTTAACTATTTTCGATTTTATTCCGATTGAAAAGCACTCTACGTCTATGTGTTCGGGTATTGGGCCGCGTCACTGCCACACAAATGAAAGCTGTATTTACAAGCGCACGTAAACATAGCGCCGCATGCACAAATAAGTTGAACTATTATAATATAATCTAGATAGTAAAGATCGGCAAGTCGCGATACATTCACTGCCTCCAGTGCCTGGTAATTAAAATACGTGGCCACAAAAATATTTATAGTAAGTTGTACTTTATGAACATAGGAACAAAAAAATCAATAATATACTTACATCCAACTCGGGAGATAAAGATAATTTATTAAATAAAACCTAACCTATTGTTCAATGAATTGACTAGGGCATAGTGGCGGTTTGCGGAAAAGTAAACTACGTAATGAAATTAATAACTAGTATGTTTGGAAACGAAATATGCTATCAGATAAATAATAAATGTCGCTTTCACGTTACGAAAACCAAAAACAATAATATATTTTTCTTGATATAAATATAAATAGTATGGAGGGATCTATTTCACACCCCAAGTAATTATTTTTTCATAAAACTAGTACTTAACTGTTGAAATATAGAAAAAGAAAATAACTTTACACTCCAATAAAAAAGAAATCTATCTATTGGGCAACTAGATGGAGCTTTTACGCCTCAAATTGTCAATCTACTTGATAGCCATAGACTATACATATATGATGACAAGTTTGATAACGGTTACCACAGATAAGTATGTATTTTGCACATGAATTCTCTGATATTCGGAGATTTTCTATATATAATATATTTTTTATAATATTAGGTCACATATGAAATTGGTGTTTTGTAAAGGAGGAACATAAAGTAAATTTTTTAAACATTATATATTTATTTAGTCAAAGTATATATAACATTGCTATCTATGCACTTTTGCCATCTCATAGGTAAGTTCATTGATTCCTTTACTAAAAAAACCATTCGGACAGGAATCAATAAAATCTTTGAAGGCGCTTTGGACTGCCCCATCGGAGATTAATTTTTCCCGTTGCAAGAAGTTATCCAAATTTCGTAAAAAATGCTAATCTGTTGGAGCAAGGTCCGGGGTTGGTAGCCGTCTGTTGTGCAGTGTGTGGTCTAGCGTTGTCCTAAAGCAGACTTAGAGAGGCTTAGAGCGAATGACCAACCTCGGTTGCTTAGCAGCTAGCTTTTCCATTATGATTTGCAGTTGCTGGCAATAGACATCTGCCATAATCGTCTGGCCAGATTTAAGAAAGCTGTAGTGAACGAAACTTTTTTTGAGTCAATTTATGCTTGGGGCAGTCTTTTGCTGGTTCGCCAGGGTTCAGCCATTGCGATGCGTACGATAATCGGAAATACGCTTTCCGATTATCGCACAGGATCCACTTTTCATCACAGGTATTGATTCGATTTAAAAACCCTTCATTATTGTGCCGATTGAGTAATGTAACGCTAAGGTGACCAACTATTTTCTGTTCATTTGTTCAAAACTTTATTTTCTTTTAAAAACATTATTATAAACATAATCTGATATTATTTAAGTAAAATGAAAATGAAACTATAATATTAATACTTACATGAAACTTCACCTTTACTAGATAAATAAAATAATTTTATTTTGTACACCTCAAATCTTGTTAACTTGAACAAAAAGTACGAAATTGTTGGTTTTCTCTGACCTCAAATTAATTAAACAGAAAGGGAATTCCCATAAAACTTTGCCGTACACACTACGCATGCGTCGAGACTGTCAAGAATGCCGTACATACTGCACATCAAAGATCAGCCTTACGTACACAAATATTGGAGAGATAGATATATTCATCTCTTTTCACAAATGTAATTTTGACGTTGTTAGAAAAAGAGGTCTGTAGTATCTATCTATGTCTCCAGGTACATAATACGGCCTCTCAATTGTGCCGGAAACGGCAGCCATATGTGCGCGCGAAATTCAAATCACTGACAAAATAATTTTAAATATTTAATTGATAAAATTGAAATAAGATAATCTAAAAAAATGTTTTAGAAATACAAATGAGTATAAAATTATACAAATGAGTACTTTCAGAGTACAGGATTTGAAAAGAGTACGGTTTGCGAAGTAACACGGCAGTCGACGCGCGTTTGTCGGTTTGCTGCACTCAATTCATGAGGTTTCCTTTGAGGAGACCTTTCTAGCTTTTTCACCTTCCCAATTCGCTTCAAGTGGATTAAAACAGTTTTATCACTAACACCGCAGCCTGCAGCTAACTCGGACGTGGTTTGCGATGGACCCGCTTCCACAATAGCCTTCAATTCTTCATTATCAACTTTGGTCTCCGGCCGTCCACGGGTCTTGTTCTGCAGGTCGAAATTTCCAGAACGAAAACGTTGGAACCAAAAACGCACTGTGTTTTCTTTTGCGACACCGCCGCCATACGCATCATTAATCCTTCGAGCCGTTTCTGCAGCACTGGTCGTACTCGAAAATAATACGATATTTCAAGTGTTCCATTGTGTAAACAGAGTGAAGCAAAGAAAAAACTAAAAGAGGAAAAAACAAATGAATTACGGTTTTCGAAACAAAAATACATTAATAAATAGCAGTATAAATTTGAAATTGGAATTCCTAACCAAAGAAGATAAATTTGAGATCAATGTGGCCAGCACGACAAAACGCCAATTTTCTACGTAAGGACCTAATATAATAACTTTTTAAGGACTATAAAATCACGTATTATGTTCCAAACTTGGCCGTTCTTGATGAAAAATCGGGCAGGAGTCGCCAGTCTCCTTTCTTGAATTTGATTTTTGCCGCTTACATGCATTGTGTATCATGTATTTTTTACCCGCGACGGAACGGAGACGGTATGTTATTATTCTAGACGTTAGATAGTGTTTGTAAGTTGTCACTGTATTGGTTTAGTAAAGTGTTGTCAAACAAATCCATCACTTGCACACGTCCACATTACGAAGCCCATTTCATAATTGACTTTTACCCTCGTAGGCGATGCTCAAGGGAGAGCTTACAAGGGAGCCCTGAGAATGCTTCAAAAACACATTTATCAACGACTTTCATGTAGTGGTGAACGTGTGATTTTAAAGATCAGTGGGCGTAGCAGGAGCGGTGTATAAGTAACGAAAGAAGTGTACCTACCCGTTTGTACCTATTCGTCGTTATTCTAAATTTAGTTTTAATAGGTAAAGTGTAGAACTACAAGTGAACTGTTGACGGAATCTACTGAATTTGCCATGGATTTACTATTTTGAAAATTTTACCCGTGATCTTATGTTATATCACATTAATACTCGGTACTTAGATACTCGGTACTAGATTGCGCACCCGGTACTCAGTACCGAATACATCCGGTTTGCTACAGCTCTACATAGCAATATGTCCCATATTTTACCAGCGGCGTAAACGTAACGTTATCCGAATGAGAATTGTATGAAAGTCTGTCTAAAATAATGACAGATTTTCATACTGTTCCTTTTCATACAAGTTTCATTCGTTAACGTTACGCTTACGCCGCTGTCAAACGTTCCTGCTAGGCCTTCTGTAGCTCAAGCACGAACAATATGCGACAAAGTATTCATATGAACATCGAATGTCAAGTGTATGAAAATCATGACAGCGCTTATGCAAATTTCATTGGTTCAGAATTGATAGTTTGTTGATACGAGTAGTTACTAAATAATGTCAATTTTAATTCACACCGAAACGCAACGCTACGCGGTACTGCATTTTAAGATAGCGACTCAAAATTGAACATTACCCCACTACGCACGAAGATATATATCAGATATATATAAACGTGAAATAAAAGGCTTTTTATTTTATTTATTTATTATGTAACATACCAAAATATTTTTTTAGAAGTGATGTTTTAATAATAATCCAAGTTAATATCTATGAGCATGTTATTCAATGACTGACTAAAAAAATAATATTATTATTATAAAGCTTGGAACTCTCTTTCACCAAGCATTCTCCAAGTCTTTTATCAGCCCTCTCCATACTAATTCTCATCAGACGTAAATTCAACAACACACAGTAAATTCAATTTAAACGCGACCATTTCACGTCAACTGCTTTAATCCCGGATTCCGGGATGTCGCGGTATAATATACCGGGACGGCGGGAAATCCCGCGCGACGGGAATCCGGGAATCCCGGGGTAGTATACTCGCTGACAAGCGTGTTTGTTACAAAGATATATTGTATTAAGTCTTACGCGCTTGATACACAACGAAATTGTCTATTTATGTAAACTAGATTGGTCCCTGTGCGCCCTGTGGTCCTGTGGTCGCAATTCGACCATAATTTATATTAAAATTTTTTAGTTTTAATTTTTAGGGTTTTATTGCCTCTTAGATACGCAATAAAACTCACGGTTACACCTACAAATTCACGGCCGCGGACTTGTAGGCAAAAATTATAAATTATTGACACTATTGCCGGTCATTAGTACCAGTGCTGGATTTGCAGGCTGGTAGGTGAGTATATTTCAATATTTTTTTTCAATTGTGCTGGTTTAATTTGTAGCTTTCTGAAATGGTTTATTCTTTGGAATAATCAACAGAGCAAAATATACCACAGACTACTAAATCTCAGAAATAACATTATTATGTTCTGTATGTTGAAAGCGAACGAGCGGAGCGAGCGAACAAAAATGACTCTAATTTTGCAGGTTTCTATTTGATAAATCCCTATGGACCAAAACAAATGGCACACAGTAACACACTGTCAAAATCTGCCGAGTCGCGTATCTTCTTTATACCAAAAGAATCCGCCGCCGCCCGTCACTCTCATCTAAAAAATTATATTTTCTATTATTGAAACGCTCTTACAATATTTTGCATCGTATATCACCGCAAAAGTATGGTTTACAGATCTTTTATTTATTTTTTGGATTCAGACGTTAAGAGTGTAAAGTAGACAGATATACAATACAGTACTAAAATATTTTTTTTTGTTTCGAGAGTAATCTTTGTATGCAAATAATAATGATTTTTATATTATATTCTGTAATTGTTACACTTACGGATTGTGTAGCGGTGCAATTTTCTTTTTCCCGACGTTTCGGCTACTTTCCAGCAGCCGTGGTCACGGGACTCCCCGTGACCACGGCTGCTGGAAAGTAGCCGAAACGTCGGGAAAAAGAAAAGTGCAATTCAAAGAAAAACAAAGAAAAATCAATATTATATTCTGTAAGACAAAAAAATGTTTAGGCCACATTTACCGCCCCCTAATATTTGCCGCCCTAGGCTTCAGCCTACTCGACCTTCTGGTAAATCCGCCTGGATATTTACTACTATTTACAGATAACGACATAGGTAAGTGACGACCTCAGGCGACCTGTGGCTCAGTGGTCGCGCGTGTTGGTGCTCAAGCCGGGGGTCGCGGGATCGAAACCCGTCGAAGGAACAAAAGTTTTTCGGTGTTCCTGGGTCATGGATGTGTATAATATAATAAAAATATTAAATATGTGTATAGTATAAAAAGAATTAAATATATTTCCGTTGTCTGGTACACGTAACACAATTTCTTCGAGAACTCACTACGGGACCAGATTGACAGTAATGTGAAGCGTCCATAGATACTATTAGTATTATTATACTTGAAAATATACTTTGACTACCGTACGACTGTACCTGGATAACCGAGCTTTGCTCTTTAGCAGGTTAAAAAAAAAGAATCACAAATATTTTACCAGGGTTCGAATTTCCGAACAACGAAAAAATACATACACGCATACAAACTGCCAATCGGACTGACATATTGGAGTCAAAATTATTGATATATACCTAGTGTTGCACGACGAAAGAAAGACCATATATATCTCAAAAATGCGCAGTTTCTCAGGGAATGCTTGCAGCCGTTTCCGAGATTACGATTATAGACATAACAGCAGCTGCATGTAATTCTATGTAACTATTATTATTATTATTAATTGCTTCTATCCTATTTGATCCAATGTTCGAGAGTCTGTAGCACAGAATAAATATAATATGTAGCGTTTGTTTGATTGACTATACACATATTTTATTCGCTGAGATGCTCAATTGCTAGCGTCGACATTAAATAAGATGGCAATTTTTCATAAAATGTCTACATCCAGTCACTTAATAAACTAAGCTACAATTTAATTTTTCTATTACTTTCCCGCTGAGCTCATATTTTCATCACAAGAAACCCTCATACTTTTATTTTTATTTAAATATATGGCGTCGGCTTAAAACCATTTGCCAATGTCAAGTTAAAATGGCGGGAAATAGAATTTTCGTTTGAATTTTCAACACCGTATTCCTAAATCGTCAAGTCTACAGTCTAGTCAAGTTGAAGTCGTACCACTTGCCCACACTTGTGCACGTTAACGAATATTTAATGGTTCATATTCTACCCAATATTACATATTAAGAGCTGAATTAACACAAATTTATGAAAGAAATCCAAAACCCACAACATCACCAATCGAATTCCCCGGCAAAACTCCGTATCTAGATATTTTTCGAAACATTAAGGATTAGATGATGAATATGGACTGAGATCCCAGGCCTGGCTGACTACCCATATATTCTTACTGATAAAATGTACATCATATTGTAGTATTAGTGTGAACAATAACAATTTCCTTACCCGCTAGTTTGTGCGGGGGGGGGGGGGGGGCAATTCTCAATTACATAAGGCCTAGCCTAGCTAATGCCTATTGTCTGTTTCTAAATATACTACAATCTGCTTTAAAAAAGAATGGAAAAAAAATATATATACACAACCGAACGTATAACCGCCTCCTTTTTTTTGGAAGTCGGTTAAAAAAGCTATCTTGCACTCTAGGAAGATAAACATTCTCCCTTGAACAACTTTCAATGTCTGAAATAAAACCGACCTATTGCTTTCACGTAAACCTTCGTTATACTTTTATAAGATATTGTGAGACGTGCGTCTCGTAGGCGCTAATGAGCTGTTCGTAAGCCGCTCGCGTCGAACTCCTACAGAATTATCGGAAAGTTACGCGGTAGGCTTCGGGGATGTGTTATGTGATAAAGCCTTATCTTTGGTTACCTTTTTGGGTATTTAATTTTAACCTTAATTTTTGACACAATGTTTCAATTGGTTCAATTAAATGTAAAATTTAATTTTATTCGAATATTTTGGGAACTTTCAGGAGAAAGGTGACATTTCTGTCCTACACTCAGTGGCCCCATACGCGGTCCGATTTTCCTTCAGTTCGGCCTAAACGGATGTAAAATCGTATTGTCTGTGTGCAATTTCGAGATCGCATCAGTCGGCCGTATGGATTGAAGCGATTCGTTTCAGTGTTTCCAACTCTGTTTTTGCGAAACTACTAAACTCGCGTCGTTTTCTACTAAAAACTACCAAAATAGTACCGATAACTATAAAAAAGCTACTAAAATTAGGAATCCCTAAAAGTCTTTTTAGGGATTTTGTGTTTACAAACATACATACATTTTCACTTTTAATATTTAACCGTTAAATTAAAAAAATATAGTAGGAAATATTACGTATATAGAAATTAAATCAGTAGTTTAAAGCGACTTACGGATGCGTGCTACTATGTGCTATTATGATAAGGTGTCTCAATAGCACATAGAAGCAGGCCACTTTGCATATTATGATTACTGTCAAGCTATTTTCTACAAAACCACTATAAACAAGTAAATTTCTACTAAGTAGGGATAAATAAAATACAAAATCTTGTAGTAAAACAACTAAGTTGGCAACATTAAATCTGACCTGTACGGATGGACTGAACGGCAATAATATTGGACTGAACGGTAATAAAATTCGAGTGTAAAATAAAACCGGTCAAGTGCGAGTCGGCAAGACGAGTTCCATACAACGGAAAAATCACGTTTGTTGGATGTGAGCCTCAAATTTTTATTTTATTCTATTTTTAGTATTTGTTAATAAAACAGTAATAGAAATACCTACATCATACATTTGTGAAAATTTTAACTGTCGAGCTATCACGGTATAAGGTTAAGATACAGCATGGCGACTGACGGTCGAACAGCAAAGTCTCAGTAATAGGGTCCCGTTTTTACCCTTTTGATACGGAACCCTAAAAATGGCACGTGGTCTAAAAAATTTCATTGAAGTATTTAAAACTTTAGATCCACTATGGTTTATAAAATCTAAAGACTATTACTATAAAACAAAGATAAATGATTTCTATAACATATTACTGGAAAAATGTATGACACAATAATTCGGTTTCGTCGATAGCGTGATTACAACTGCAGCAAAATACAATTATTAAATAAAATAATAGCCTAAACTGAACAAGAGCATGTTACGACATGTCTAAGGAGAGTTCCGTAACTATTAACGCGCAATAGGTTTTCTTTGAATTACCTACTACAAAAGTTATTGTCATAAAGTTATTACAGAAGTTAGGATAGCGGCAGACAGACAGACGGACGGGCAGAGTGATATTATAAGGGTTCCTTAAGAATTACGGAACCCTAAAAACACGACCGAAGCTCGCGGCAATTTTCCGTGTATGTGCTCGAATCCGTCCTGGCTGAACTGACGTCAGTTCTAACTGAAACGATCGGCCTCTCGTCTGTGGAGGCCTTAATAAAATATACTATGCGCCTAAAAACCTTGACTTTACCTTAACTCAAAAAATGTATGGTTGGAACTAAAAATAAATGTATCTAACGCTTAGTATAGCACATATATGCACAGCCTTTTCTTATCCTAATAGGGCAACGTTCTTACTTCTTAGTTATTTTCTATTCATGTAGGTAATCAAAATTCCGAAGTCGTTTTCTTTACATTTAGCTTCAAATAAGGTCGGACGGTCAACTTATTTTTTTTTCTTAAGTTCAAGGATGTCCGTAACAAATTCTCGTCACACATCTATCTATTCGCGATATAATGAATTATTCACCACTGCATGACATCGGCCCAGACATCGAGCCACAATATGGGATTATTGTCTCCGACATTGATCTTCTCATGTTGGTGGACTATTACGTCGTATAGCAATTAAACTCTATCGTTATTTTAACACGTATCTAAACGTTTAACTTTAGAATTTACGAAAAACGTAAGTATTAACGGTAGTAAGTATGTGTAGTGCGTTAAAGCTTTTGAAAGTTGAAATAATAACAAGCAATTTCTATGAACATAATTATTAAAGTTTCACATTCTGCGCCTGATCTATTAGTATAATAGTCACACAGTGGACGGACAGACGGTCTAATGGTGCAAAACTATAATTTCATCGTATAAGAAACCCTTAAAATTCTATAGACCTTCGATTCGGTTCTGATAATGAACATGGGGCGTTTTTGATCCGCTGCTTAAAAAAGTAGCGACCACAAACCAAAATTAAGTTAGATTGTATAATTTTCATTTACATTTCATTTCTCGTAATTATTTTAATTCAGATCCATGGAGGATTCGAGATTATCAATAAATTGTTAAAATCATAATTTATATGAACATTCGTTGAAATTTGTTAAAATATCACAGTATTTACCTTATCTTAGCCTGCAGATATGCGACATAAGCCGTTGTCCAGATGCAATTACGCTTACATCTAACCCAGTGCCAAAAGCGGTACGGTATAATTTTTTATTTCTTAAAGTAGGTAGCCTTCCGATCCATGCGACCACGACGGGAGACCGCCACTGCGACCAGCGAATCAGGTTCTCTGGCCATGCTCACAGGGCGCGCGATGCGGGTCGCGGGGATTGTTTAGTGCTCCATAAAAATTCATACTAAACAGTGGCACCGCGACCCTATTTCGTTCTAAGGTCGTGGTCTCGCGTCCCGCGTCGCGTGCATAGGATTTTTTACCGTTTAGACTGACCGTTACCTTTAGATCTACCCTTAACACATGTTTCTCTCTGCCCTGCTTCCGATTTCGATTCCTATTTCGGTTTCTGTTTCGACAAAACCACTTCCGTAACATCACTGGTTTATTCTATAGCTGCACATTTAATAGCAACCACTTGCTATTTACGTAATATCCCCTATATATATTTACCTATAATATAATCTCCTCGTTGCTCAGCTGATTTATGTTATTGCGTTTTTTAACATTTATTTGTATTAGTGACACTCGTGATAAGAATTCTGACGCGAATTCTAACTCCACCTCTGAAAACAGCAGCTGTGTATCGACTGCTTTATGTCAACATTAATCCGGCCCTCTTTTAGCTTTTCTTTCATTTTATTTCGTAATTTTTGCACTTGTACTTTGTATATTATAATTAATATTTAGGTGCCCATTTTGTCCATTTGATCTATTTTGAAAGCCCTGAAATACATAAGTCCTTATTTCTATACTAGCTACTATAGCTAGTGCCTGCAAACTTCGTTTGCGTAGAACTAACGGAAAGCCTATTTTTTAAAATAGAACCTTCAGATAAAAGTAGCCAATGTTACACCTTATAATATCAGCTATGTGCCAGTGAAAGTCCCATGAAAATCGATCCAGCCGTTTCAGAGATTAGTCGGAACAAACAGACGGACAGAGAAAATTATAAAGTGATTTTTTATTGTAAGTAGGTACCGTATACATTTTCAAATACATTAAGTGAAAATCTGTTAATTTAGAATTATAAACAGACACATCAATTTTAATTATTTGTATGGAAGATTCTCCTAAAATTCATCTCCTTCACTTATCTCTACGTCACCCAAAGGTTGCCTTTTATAAATTTCCATAAACAGCTAAGCCCGCTGCTGTACATAATTTTGTGCATTATGAAAGATTAATAAACATCATAAATATTTTAAAACTGTGATCAGTGACAGTGCTAACTTGTGTGTTTTGCATAAGATGAATGAAAAGACGTTATAAGTTTTCCTAACACAAGTGAATATTTTTTTCAAAAACATCTCATTTATTACATGTCTATTATTACCGTTAGCATGTAATTTGTAACCAAACCCAACAAATGCTGTCTCCATAAGCTGGTCTTGCTGGACATTGTATTGGCATTTTTGACCGCAATCAATCTTACCCGTATTAATAATATCCCGGAAATTCCTTGTAAATCCGGTCATTTCCGGATAATCCGGATACTTTTCGCGTTAAACCGAAACGGCTTTAGCCCGATCCGGTTGTTTGGATCGCTAATTGAATGTTCTAATTTGTTAATTGATTTGTAGCTTTGGCTTGTTAAAACCTTTTTCGGTATTTATTTATTGTTTGCCTGACGAATTCATATTTTTGGTTTCTATATTTACAGATATTATTACTACCTATCGTAGTAATTTGATTCTAACTTGGTACAATGAAAACGTATTTAATCTTTCCTAAATCTTTATCTTTACTTTGTTACTGTAAGCAATATTATTTTAACTTTTAACTACAAGGTAGGTGATAGGAAGGTGTCGATATTTCGTAGTTTTACTTAGATCAGAAGGATTAACAAAATCATTCTAATTCTATTCAATATCTACTGAGATACACATTCAGGGCCTACAATTTACAAAGCCATATTATAAGGAAATAACTGAGATCTCCTTTGAAGATTTAGCTGTTATCTATAATCTAACACGTGTGACGTTTGAGTGACGTCACAGCTTTGTTCACGCTAACAGAATGTTTAACTAATTTCCGATTGTAATTTAATGCAATTTACCCCATTGTTTTGGAGTTACCCGAGGAGCGGCACTGCGGGGGTTAAGTCGGAGGCTCGTAAAGGTTGGGAAACCCTGCAAAGTGATAGCGGCTCTGCGGGGTTAAGTTAGAGGCTCATAAAGGTTGGGAAACCCTGCAAAGAGATAGCTGCACTGCGGGGGTTAAGTTGGAGGCTCGTAAAGGTTGGGAAACCCTGCAAAGAGTGGGTATTTTTATAACCTTATTTTCCTGTAGAGTATTTTAATATATTATTCATATTTTGTCACTATTGAAACCCTTTAGAATTAGTCTTTTAGCTACAAACTTTAAAAGTATAATTTATACAGGATGTATTTATATCCGAATGAAATATTTAGTCCAACAATGAGCTACAATATAACGTAATGCCAGTATCCATGTTGCATAAATTAAAAATTTGCGTAATTTACAGAAAAATAACATGATTAACATTTCCTGACAAACTATACAATTAATATTTAACACATAAGCACACAATACGTTTATAATAAAAAATAAGCACCCAATACGCTTGTACACTCACACAATTGCTTGCAGGTTGCGGGTATTATATATAATATTCATTTTAAAATGTGTGCTTATGGTATCCCGCAAAGTAACGCCTGATTCTATTACTTTTTCCTGACAACTCTCAATACGCTAGACACCCTCGCACTACCATATGTCGCGCCGGCTTTGAAGGCCACGCGCCCGCCGCGCAGTATCGACCGCGCGGTTATGAATCGAATTTGAGTATTCTATTGGATAATCCGGTCAAAATTTAAGGTCTCATGTTAACGAAATTTGGAACGAGAATCGAAAACTGATTCAGCTCCTTGAATATCAATTTTTGTTTTGAAGACATTCTGTACATCATACTTTCTAGGTATTGTGAGTTGAAGAAATTGTATTTATTTTGAGAAAGTCTCTTTGTATTTCTATTTGTAAATAATAAATGCCGATGTTGTGTGAGTTATCTGTATTTTCGGACACCTGTCTATTAAATATTTTTATCTGACACTTTGTGGGTAGTATATTTTTATCAAATGAAAAATAAGGAACCACTTATAGAAAATGTTTCTTAAACCAGCTACACACGTAACCATAAAATTGCACAGTTCAGTTTAACGAGTAATCAACATAGCGCGTTACATAATTTTAATCGCGCGTTGCGAGAGGGGGCTAGACGGAAAAAATTAAGACCAAAAGTTGTAACGACACTTTTTGCTATAGTTGTAAGCCGTGCGGCGTGGAATAAAATATTATAAATTACCTTCAATTTTTTACCACAAGCCAATTATTACTAAAATTGAGCCTACTGATTAAGTTTGTATTACATTATATTTGTTAATAATAAAAAAAATATTATTTTAACTTAAAAAAAAAATATTACAATTCCTTCACTAATTAATCGAAAGGAACTTCGTTCCATCCGGGTGTTCCTTGACACCTCTCAAGTTTTTTTAAATATATTAATTTCTTAATATGCAGTAGTTTTTAAGTAATTTGAAGTCTTTATTTTATAGTTTTTGTATTCCTTTTATTTTGTCCGTATTGCTACTTTGTCATCTGTATTAATTTAATAAAAATAAATAAATTTTCATATTGAATATCACCTTCAATAGATAGAATTATCTTATCGTTCGCCTTTATCTACTTTTTTCGCTATGTGGCCCATGTCTGCCAAAACATTGCCGACCCCTGGTTTACACCGTTAAATTAACCGAACTGTTTTATCGTTACGCGTGTAGCGGGTATAAGCATTTTGTACATTTAAAACAAATTTAATTAGGTAATTAATAATATCTTTATGTAATTATGCGTATGTTATGCAAGAGGCACCTTCTATATTGTTCTTTCTGGGTTAAATTTAGAGGTGTGTGAATGTGCCTCTAATTTTTGTATGGCCATATTTATCCTAATACAATTTTGTCCATATCGCAACAATAAAATTAGAATTTAGGACAATCATACTCATGGACGTTGACATATTAAGATAAGTTATCCCCGCGGCCTTATCGCTTTTTATACTGCCAATTAAACAACTCCCCACGTTGGCCCTCTGCGAGATAATCAATTGATTGATCTAAACCTTCCTTACCTTCGACCCTTGTAATTGAAATTAAGTTTGATTATTATTTGGAACATGTTATGACGCACGTGATTTTAACTAAGCACATTCGACGAAATTTAATGTTAAGCATAAAGCTAAGGCCGTACTAGGCTTGTTTGCGAAATATTCAACTTTAAAGCGCATTTTTTTGGTTAAAATAGGGCGTCCCCATTCTCTAAAAGCTAAACGTTTGTCTCAAAAAATCAGAAAAAATCATGATGGTAGTCCATGTAACTTTGAAGCTTATAATGGCTTATATTAGGTCCTTACATATGAAATTGGCGTTTTGTCGTATTGGCCACTTTGATCTCAAATATATCTTCTTTAGTTAGGAATTCCAATTTCAAATTTATAGCTCTATTTACTCATGCATTTGTGTTTCGAAAACCGTAATTCATTTGTTTTTTCCACTTTTCGTTTTCGTCACTTTTCGAGTTGCGTCACTGTTTACAAAATGGAAAACTTAAAATATTATTATTATTTTCGAGTACATCGAAGCTTGATGATAACGCGTTATCATCAAGCTTCGTATCACACAGAACGGTTAGTTAGCCTAGTTATTTAAAAAAATACCTTTCACCCTTTTCTCAAACATATGAGCAAACATTACGGTGTACCCAAACGTCAATATTACATGAAGCACTCGACTTAAATACTAATGCGGTTACTTATTCGTAATTGACAAAACCCCCGGTCTTGGACAGCTTGGCTTTTTAGTGAGAATAGAGAAGTACTTAGGGATTCTAGGGTTCCGTAACACTCAGGGAACCCTTATAGTTTCTCCTTGTCCGTCCGTCTGTCTGTCTATATGTCCGCCCGTCTAGCTTCTGTAATTATGATTATTAATGGATGATTAATATATTTGGTACAGTTATATAATGTGTATATTTCTCGGTTTTGGCATCCCAAATTATATTTTTTTTTTAATTTAGGGGTGGCTTCTCCATACATGTGAGGTGGGGATGAATTTTTTTTTTCATTTTACCCCATTGTGTAAGGTATCGTTGAATAGGTATTTTAAAATAAAGGCAAGGTTTTATACATGACTTTTTTACAAAGTCAACCATTTTTTTATACATTAAATGTTTATAAGTTGGCAATATTTGGTACCTCAAATATTAAATGCTTGGTACAAACAGTTTCTAAATTCAATATAAAATAAAAAATAAAACTCATATTTATAAACAACGCCTTGCGTCTTTAAATAAAAACAGTTTGGCTTTGGAATAAAAGACGAATTTGGAAAAAGTTCGCAATGTAAATAGCTTGACTAACTTCCAGTTTATCCGCGGTTTATAGTTAAACTTGAACCGTGGTTATTGTTCTCGTTGTTTCAATATTGCTGACCTAGTAAAAGTTAACCGGGAACATGCGAAATAATTGTTAGCCAAGCAGTTAGCGGATTTTAAAATTGTTTATGCTTAGTATTTAAGAAAGGTATTAGATATAGCTAAAACATATTTCATTTTATTGTCAAATGGTTTATTGGTAAAGATGGCCATATATTATGAAAAGTTTGACAGAAAAAATCTTCATTAGGCTGAAAGAATCAGAGAAACATTTGACAGAAAAAATCTTCATTCGCGGACTGCGGAAAGCAAAATATGTCAAGATGACTAATGTCAAAACTCGACTGCCCCAAACAACCCCAAAAGTTTAAGTGTGGACACTTTTTGCATCGACATGCCTTGTCTATAATATACAGGCTATGCTCTCAACCCAGAAAAAAAAATGCACCCCTCCCAACTAATCGTTGGTGTCCTCTTTTTAAGTTGTTGCTAAGAAAGAACCGCCTAGAACTGAAACGCTTATCAAAATTAACAGCCCTCCTATCCAGCCTGCTGTCGCTATGTCGGTGTTATTATATGGATGTTACGAACATAAATTTGTTTTAAAACAGAAAAACAACTTTTACGTTCCAATCAAGTAAAGTTATCTCTCACTTACTGAAAACATACAATAAAAACATTTTCTTTAACTTTCAACAACGTTTCTCGAAACAGGCGGGATTGTTAGTTTTTATAACGAAAATAAGCGTGGATATGATAATATAGATTCAGAAATATCAACGGAAATTCCTTGCGGCTGGACAATTGCTAATATTTTACACGAACCGGCGTTTATACAAGTTTTTATTACGAACCTTTTTGCTTGTGTTTGACACTTAAAACCGAAATACCTCCGCATGAAAGTAATTTTATGACGCCATTTTGTTTTTGTTTTGAATATGGAACCGCTTACCGATTGCATTTATATTGTCTTTTTAACGTATAATTTTTGTAATAATATATTCCTACATTTTATTTTCATGCAAATTTGTGTTTAGTTTCTTACATATTAAAGACCATCCAGATTATAGACTCACCGAGAATCCCCATGAACATATTCTCGCTGTCACGCAGAGGCTTCTTACGAATGAGACGACTCGTCTGCCGCACTCAAGATGTGCTATTTTTAACGGTCGATCAATAAGTAGATATAACTAGATTTTATGTATCAAATAAGTTTTGTATTAACTAGATAGCGACTACCTTTATAAAGTAAAGCCGCTGATAAAACTGGTAGTTTCCAGTCGGTCCGTACAAAGCACAAAACCGGACATAATATCTTCATTTGTATAATTGAACTGCCTCTGATGAAATACAGCTTGATACAGGCCCGTATTAAGAACGATCATCCATTGTTGCATTGTGATTTAAATCTTAAATAAAATTATTAGCCCGATCCGTACCTGTCCCATACATGAGGTGGGCATTAAATATATAAGAAGACAAAACAAAGGAGTCGGTTCGATTCCCGACAATATACGAATATGGAGTCTTCGATTGCGATTGATAATTTTCTTTCTTCGTGCGGAATGTTCCGAGTTTTCATATAGCGTCGAATTTATGTCTTGTATTGAAAGACTTTGGGATGGTGGCACATTACAAAGTAGGTTTAAGACCGGCAAATGAGGTGAAATGTCGCCTGAGGATATGAGTAGAATTCGTTTTTAGGGTTCCGTAATACTTAAGAAACCCTTATAGTTTCGGTCTGTCCGTCCGTCTGTCTGTCTGTCCGCGCTTCTGGCTTCTTTATAATAATAATAATTTTATATTTTAAGGGATGGCGGCTCTCCATACATGTGAAGTGGGGATGAACATTTTTTTTTCTTTCTACCCCATCGTGTGGGGTATCGTTGGATAGGTCTATTAAAATAAAGGCAAGGTTTCATACATGACGTTTTTTACAAAGTCGACCATTGTCGAATAATTTACCTCCAAAGTGGTTTGTGAGTTGCCCTCTCCTTCCGGGCATTTCTAAACCATAGGAGATAGAAACTCGTAAGTTTCTATGCTGACAGATTATGCTAAAAGCTCTTAAGTAAAAATATTTTTAGTGAAATAGGACAATAACTCTTTAAGTAATTCAAAGAAAACCTATTCAACGTTGATAGTAACGGAACCCTCCTTAGACATGTCTTGACATGCTCTTGGTTAGGTTATTTAATTTATGTTGTTGAGACATTTTAATTTTTGCGAGATGTAAAATCTGCCTGCCACACGACAACATCCAACCAATAAGCTAGATGACTGATTTTTTTTTGTCGCATAAATGAATAGTAACTCTTAATTAATACTTTTCAGAAGAATCATTTTATATGGTAGGTATATCGAAAGTCAATATTTTCAAAAGTACAGCTATTTAAGTAGGGTCTCGTAAAAACGCTTCATACTTTAGCAATAGGTATCCACGGAATAAGAAGTCACACGTGTGACGTCACACGCGGGTAAAAGTGTATGAAGTGTAAGGCCACAGTAACATATTTGTAAATATCTCCAATATTTGTGCGTTAAATTTCATACTTACCATAATTAATGTTTTGTGTATGATGTAAGTAAACTAATGATGTATGTTTTTTTACTAATTTAGCAAAAAAAACAAAACTTTTTTGTACTTTTTAGATGTATCTAATCAATAAACTACAGATAAAATATTACATTTTTTTACATTTACCAAGTAGTAATGCCTCAATATATCTGAGTATATTAATGAAACTACATATTTAAGATGTAGTCACCTCCTCTATTTAGCCAAATCAATAATACAAAGTGGCTGCGTCCAATACAGGCTTATATTTGCAAACCGAAGGGCAAAGGTGTAGGTACTAGGCAGGGGCGTGCGCTCCTAGTAGGCAGAAATGCAGTGCTTTACTTGTCATTCACAGATATTTTAATAAAACGTTCGTACGTTTTAGATGACTTTAATTAATAGTAAATAAATTAATGTTAAAATATAATAACTTAAAAACGCCTAATATTTTTTAATAGAAACTCATCTCATGCCGTTGCGTTCTGCAGGACAAATCATCGCATGTATGTGTCATTTTCATACTTCGCAAACGCACACACCCATGAATATCGACATGATTATATAGCGGTAACTCCCGCGGCAGGCGATGGCCTTCGGCTTCGGTTCGGCTATCCGATCGCTTCCGAAAACCGCCGAACTGGCTTGTCAGAAATTATTCGTTGCCTATAATCCGAGTAAAAATAATAGACGCGAATCTAATAAGTCACGTATGCACATTATGCATTTTTGTTTAGTAAGGTTTTATTTGTTTAAATAGAAGAAATGTTTTGTGTTTCGCGGGGGCCATATTGCATATTTTATGTGATAAGCATTGTTTAAAATTTAATCGCTCCTGTTTATATATAGTTTTCTTAAAAGATTTTTCATTTTAACATTTGAAAGTGTGTACATTTAACAGTTTCTTACTGAGTTTATATAATAATTGTAGTGATTTTCTTTTACTAGTGCGTTTGTTGATATTTTTAAAATGTTATTTGATTGTGCGATTTGCGTTGATAATGTGTGTTTATTAAAAATAACAAGTTCTCGCAATTGTCATTCAGTGAAAAGATTCAAATTCTATCTAAAGGTAGGTGTGTACCCGAGTTACAACAATTAAACCAGCAAAAAAATAATGTAACTCGAAAATTTCATGTTAAAAGTTATGAAACGTATAACTGGCTGTGTGGTTGTGTACACACGATTAAATTATATTGTTTTCCTTGCATATTATTTAGTAATTCTAGTACAGTGTGGACTGATTCGGGATATTCAGACTTTTTATAATTTCTATTCCGCGGTCTCACTCACTTGTATAAGATATTTGAGGTGGCCGAAATCTTGCGTTTATTTACATCGGGATATAGTAATCTCAAGTAACCGGAACCTTGAATATGTGAAAATTGAAGCTGACTAAATGGTGAGTTGTTATAATATTTTACAATATGCTTATTTTTTTACTTATTAGAATTTCTTCCGCCGCGACGATCGATCGCTGTTTTGTCTGCGTTGCCGTAGAAGATGTACATGAATAGTAGTACATCTAAGACTTGCTCTGTTGGCATGGTTTCGTCTTAGAGATCCGTCGCTTGGCTGATTTCGTTTTTAGATTTTTAGCATAGCTGCTAAAAATCTATAAACGAAAAAGTTTTTGTGACCGAGTACTTCGCCGCATAACCAGTGTCATAATCCTGTGCACGCCACTGGTACTAGGTACCTACTATAATTTAATAATTACCTACCTATCTACCTAATTTAATTCATAATAGCCATAACAGCTCTATCTACCTAATTTAATTCGTAATACTTCAGTGCTACGAAGATTAATTAAAATACAGCAACAATTGTACCAGGGCCGTATTTCAACGTAATATTTGTGAGTTTGCACTTCAGTAATTGTGAGGCGGTGAACGAGCATCTTTCTCAAGTAATTATGTACCCCCAAACTCGAGACAATAGGGTTGCCACATAAAATATTACTCCGCGGTTTGTTTATCTGGGGCATAAAAAGTATCTGCTTTATCGTCTTAAATAAGTGACTGTAACTTACAAATGAACTTCTGCCTAATTTTTGCTCGACTTTAATTGGTTAATGTAATGCTTTAAAGTGTTTGGGACAATTGATGCTTTTTTATTTTTTATTATATTAGATTGTTTAAGTTGTTTTTAGGTAGGTCTACATAAATTAATAACATAAAAGTTATACACCTAAAATATTCAATATCTTTCAATAAAGGTGGTTTAATCTTTTTATATATTAGGTACCTAACCATTACCCATTATGAACAACGCTAAGACTTGAGATTATTCGATCAACTTAACTATGCAGCAACATCTACAGATAAACTGTTGAATGCAGGAACTGCTGCTGATAATCCAAAATATACATTGACCACGTTTAATTTTAAAAATTTAGTTATCTTGTCTGATAATAAAAATAATTGTCTTGACTTTGATTCAAAAGATAAAGGTAAATCGAATATATTTAGTAATTAAACATTTTTAGTAACACCCGAATTGTCGAGCAGCAAACGAGCTGATGATGATAAATTATACCTACAAACTCTCTCGATCATGTCAGCTTCCAAACAAAAAAACTACATCTTATTTTAAAATATTGGTTCATCCGCTTCGGAACTACGATACCACGGACAGACACACAGACAGACTCGTCAAACTTATAACACTACTTTTTTTTGGGGGTTAAAATGTACCTCATATTATTTCCAGTCATGTTCAACCCTAACCTAGTTCCTGTACAGTTATAGTTGACGGAGGCGAGTATTCTCATCTCAGTACTGATCGCGAATTATAAAATCCCTACTGCTATTTATACCCTGCTAAGAATAACCTATTAGTTTAATCTTTGCCTCAAAATATTGCAAAATTTCTTTACCCCGTTCCTTTCTTCAATAGGAGCATTACTCAATTACGGATATTTTGGGAAAATCATAGACGTATATATTACTAGATTATTCCCGCGGATCCGCCCGCGTAGATATAGTATCGGCTATCCCACGGGAAAACTGTACTTTTTCAGGACAAAAAGTAGCCTATGTTTTAATTCAGAGCCTAATCTACTACCATACCAATTTTCATCGAAATCCATTCAATAGTTTTTGCGTGAAAGAGTAACAAACATCCATTCATCCTCACAAACTTTCACATTTATAATATTAGTAAAATAGACGAGGCATATCGAAGAAAAAGTGTCTCCACTTAAATGGGACCCGACTTTTGGGGTTTTTGGGGCAATTTTGACAATTGAGGTATGGTGAAATCAAGTTACCTGACATGTGAGGTATGATGAAATCAAGATGGCGTAACATTTTCTTCTATGAAGAATGAAGATTTGTTCTGGAAAATGTACGTCATGGCTTACTTAGTTTTAAAATCATTGGGGCATATATGATCTACTGCTTTATGCATCTGTATTCCAGAGACTCTCCTCTGCTGCGAAACTCCATGCATACTAAATTTCATGGAAATACTTGCAGTCGTTTCCGAGATTCCGATTATATATACACAAGATTTGCTCGTTTAGAGTACCAATAAGATATTTTTAGATTTAAATGTTAATTTCAGTGTTTTAAAATGATATATTTATTTCCTCTGTTATTCTTAACCCTAAAGCTACAGGCGTATGTTGGCGGTGTTGGTATTTGATTTGCAAAGCCTTAAATAACTTACCATAGGTAATAGTTAATGTACCCAAAACAAAAAAAAATATTATAAATTGCTGCTGCTGTATGTTAGATACTAATCGCTTTTTTACCTAATAGACCCTAACCTGTATGTACCAATTGATCCATACACGGTCCATACATAATGTATGGCCTGAATTATACATGGTGCGTACGATTTGCAAGGCGACACATGCAAACACTTCTCGGAAATCATACATTGTTAGTTGTTACTTGCTTAGTCTTTTACATGAACAAGATTTAACCTTAGATAAATGATTTGTTTCGGCGCTCTACAAGATACCGCGCTATCATACAACAGCAGCTCCGTGAATGCGGCAACTCATTATTGTAGTGTGGGTTTATAATATCATTGTGTGTAAGACAATTTCTAGTGTGCGTGATTGCGGTATGTAGGTACATCTGACACGAAGAATTCAATGTGACGGGCTCAGACACGCCGACTTCGGCGTACTATTTTTGCCGCATTTTCAAGTACGCCAGCGGTATCTAGTCGAGCGCCAAGACCAATAATTTTTTGGGGTTGGGTTTAACATATTGATTACTTGGTGATAGCACGACTCGTACATAAGTTACGTGCGATACCTATAACAGTCGAACCAACTCTGTGGCTCAGTGGTTGAGCGAGTTGGTGCTCTAGCCGGGGGTCGCGGGTTCGAATCTCGCCGAAGGAGGCCAGATTGACGTGGTGTGAAGCGTCCATAGGTATTATTATTATTTTTGCGCCTAGATTTAAAAAACAAAAGCCCAATTCTCGAAGTTAAATCGTCTTGATAACATAAACTGATTTTTTGAGTTTGGACCAATCAAAACGCGTTAAACGTTGGTTTGACGTTTATGAATAAAATACCATTTTGCTGTTTTAATATATCGAGACTGAATCGTAACTATATTATTGTAAGATTTCATTTGCAGAATCGACCTACAATACTACTACAATCGGTCAATAGGAAATTTTCCAAAAGGAAGCATAAATATGGACCGAAAAATGCAAAAATATATAGTAATCAGTTTCTAAATTATAAAGTTACAGGCATAGACGTATATATTATAGACGAGGCATGTTAGACCAAAACCGGCCAAGTGTCAGTCGGACTCGCGCACGTATGGTTCCGTATAAAACGGCAAAAAAGTCACGTTTGTTGTATGGGATTAAATGCCCCCCTTAAATATATATTTTATTGTTTTTAGTATTTGTAGTCATAGCGGCAACAAAATACACCTTCTATGAAAATTTCAACTGTCTATCTATCACGTAAGGAGATACGGCCTGTTAACAGACAGACGGATAGACAGACAGACAGCAAAGTCTCTTTAATAGGGTCCTGTTTTTGCCCTTTGGGTACGGCACTTTAATAAAACTTTCCCAATTCCCTATTGAAGTCGAAAAATACTACTAATATTATAAATGTGAAAGTTTGTGAGGATGGACGGATGGATAGTTTGTTACTCTTTCACGCAAAAACTACTGAACGGATTTTGATGGTGATAGTTTATAGGCTCTGGATTAAAACATAGGCTACTTTTATCCCGGAAAAGTACAGTATTCCCGCGGGTTACCCTATAATATATTTACGCGGGGGAACCGCGCGAAACAGCTAGTCTTAATTATAAGCCTACCTTTTACATATTTTATTTTTACTATCAATTTTTCAAAAAGCAATATTTCTAAAACTTCAACATCGCTCGAAGAGTCTTGATACTTTATCAAGTTTATCAATTTAGCAGCATCTTCATGCATAATGTTGAGTGTGGAAGATGCAGACGATGTAGTAAACAACATCAACACGGCCATCAGCGATTTTACGGAAAAAGTTTCTCGGAACTCCAATTCCCGAGTAAAGTACCTCCGTCATGAATACCTTATCGCGGCCGCAGTTACACCGAAACTATTTTTTACGTTATATTGCGCTTAAAGTATATAAATCCCCCCCCGGGGGGGGGGGATCAACTTTTAACTAACGATTACTCGAAAACGGTTGGCTTTGAAATCTTGACGTTGATCAAAAAGACCAATTCGACGATACTCCACATAACACGAAAGCATGAAAAATTGCTTTTCATCCTGAATTCAAATGTATGAAGAGCCACCCCTAAAATAAAAAATATGATTCTCTTACGATGCCTAAACCGAAATCTGTACACAATCTATGAATAATAACATGAAAGTCGGAATGAAATTATTCCGACTTTCATGTTATTATATGAATATAACATGAAAATTCATAATTACAAAAGCTAGAAGAGCGGGCAGACAGACAGACTTTCCTAAGGCTGTTTTGAGTACCTACTCGGATCACTAAAAAAGGTAATTATTACTACTCGGATATATATAATACCTATAATTTTGTTAATTAGGTATTCAGTGTTTTCTGGCAAATGTTTTTATGAATTATGTGATTTTTGTAAGTGTATATTTTTTTCCAAATTGCACAATTTGGAAACAGAGGCGGTGTGACGACGACCCGGTCAAAAATCGATGCATCGGATTCGTCAATCTCGATTACGTATCGAATATCGATTAACGAGACGAATGCAAATTTCTCCCGAGTCCGAGTCAGATCGGATCTGAACTTGATGGAGAGGTGATGTTAACGAAATAATACGGCGTGTAATTGTAATGATTAGGGCTAGTGCACACTGCTCACCGATGCACTTGACAGCGGCTGTCAGTACGATGCTAGTAGATATCTCACTTACAACTGTGGCTATAGGTATTCTAAGTAAATTCGACGAGCAAAATTTCTAGTTTTCTTATAAAACGCAATTCATATAAAATTCAATATTAAGAAGTGTCGACTATTGGTATTTCGTTTTTTAGGTAGCTAATGTAATAATGATGATAAAAATATCAAAATTATATAAAAAAATATTAAGGTCATAATACAAAAAAAACACCTTTAAAAGAATACGTTGATACTTTTTTGTTCTAATTTATGAAATGTGTTTAGATTTTAGTGTATATTTACTTTGTAAATGTAACTGAAAGATTTAATTTAGTATCTCCCCTGTAGTGTACGTTGTAGTTTATAAAAAAAAGTTGTAAAAATGAGATGAAATCTTAATTGAAGGTGTTGTAAATTTCATTGCGATCGATCTTGCATGCCCACGATGTAATCGCCAAGTTTTTTTTATGTTTTGCCCGGTGTTTCTGCATTTTATACGCGTGTTTTAATTTCCGAATCATGTTAGGCATGGAACACGTTTCGAATATTATGGTTGCTAATTATATTTTATGTTTTAATATAGTCAATAATATGATAGCAAAACTAGCTGACGCGGCAAACTTTGTTGGGTTTTTAGTGCCACATCATATAAAAATAAAAATAAAAATAATTGTCGAAAAAATAAAAAATATATATTCAGAGGTGTCAGGTGGGTCACCCGTATCATTTAGGGGTTGAAAAATTGATTACGACCGATTCTCAGACCTACAGAATATGCAAAAAAAAAATCATAAGAATCGCTATAAATATATTATTACATTAGATTTAATTGGTAGGCAAATTCGTGTTAGTCTGAAACTCGTGTACCTATCTAAGTTCTTATTACCAACCTACAAGATCTAATATTATAATAGCGACTAATTGTATGTATAGATACACACGGGGATGTTTGTTACTCTTTCACGCAATAACTACTGAACGGATGTTGACGAAGTTCGGTATAGTACTAGTTTAGATTCCGGACTCCGTACGGTTCCCGCGAGATTTATTTTTGCGCGTACGAAGTCGCGAGCAACCACCAGCAATGTCTAAAAATTACTAAAATATGTTACCAGATGATTTGTGTGTGTGTATGTGTTACATAATACGAGAAACTATACCAACAGAAATACCTTAGGTATTATTTCTATCTTCTTTTTCTGTTTATTGTCGAATTACACAAGAAAAAGAAAATTTCATTTTGCGGGAATCGAGGAATTTCTTATATAACATGAGCATAATGCCTTTATCAATGGAAAAACATACAGACAAGAGGAAAAATAAATATCAAAAAGCGTTTTAAATTCGGACACCAAATGCCTAGTTTCAGAAAGTGCAAAGGAAATTTCGATTTTTTAATGAAAATCCATTCGTATGTAAATAGCCTATTTTAACAATTTACTCCTGAACACGTTAACTTTCCAATAATTACATTTAACTAAGGGTTTGTGGCCCTACAGTATTACTTTAAATGCCAATTAAGGAAACTTATTACAATATGATTAAAAGATTGGGTTATTATTTACTAGCTTAATCCAGAGCCTAATTTACTACCATGCCAAATTTAATCGAAATCGTTCTGTAATTTTTGCGTGAAAGAATAACAAACATCCATCCATCCATTCATCCTCATAAACTTTCACATTTATAATAGTAGTAGGTAGGACTATCAAAATTGTTTGTTTGCGTTATTTGAAGTAGGTAGGAAAATGATTGTTTAAGTTGTCATTTGTAGGGTTCCGTGCCTAAGATGTAAAAACAGGACCATATAGCAATAGACTCCGCTCGCCGTCCGTCTGATCGTCTGTCATTCACCAGGCTATGCTAAGGCTATCATAGGCATGAACCGTGATAGCTGTCTAGCTATCACGGTAGCTATTAGGACGGGGCCAGATTGACGTGGTGTGAAGCGTCCATGATATTATTATTATTATAATATTATGTCAGTTCGATTGGCGATTGGCAGAAGTATCTATCTCCTTACCTACATACGTTTGTATTGTGTGATTTGAAGAAGATGTAATAGCGTCTCTATTCCTCCTCTACTCCACAAGATAGGAGTACCTTTGTTCAAATGTATCAGGTTACAAAGGGATTGAATATTGATATCGGTGAAGGACGTGAAGGTTCGATGTACCTACTTAACTTACAGGTTTCTTGTGTTGAGTGCTCTGATAATTCCAAAGTACCTGGGTAACTGAGCTTTGGTCGGAATTCTGATAAATTTAGAAAAATTAAAAAGAATCACAAAAATATTTATAAGACCGGAATTAGAACCCACCACATTCGGAATTTTCCAACAAAGCAAAAATTACACATACGCATATCAAACTGCCAATCGGACTGACATAATAGAGAAATTATTGATATATTGTTGCAAGACAAAAAAAACATATATCGACGCTTGAAAGGCAATCCTCACTAAGCGACATTGAGTAAACTTTACGGACGAGCGATTTGAAGTTCAAATGTTTAGAAAAAAAATCGTAAAAATTTACCTAAATGTTCGATTAAAATGATGATAACACTTATAGAAATCATTTTTTTATAGCTATCCATATTATTAAAATAAGACACCTGACACTTTTATAAACACCCGTTTGTGTCGGTTAGATAAAATTTACCTGATTTGATAAACAGGTAAAATTATCTAAATCATCACTGTAGTGTGTGCAGTATCATGTAAAAATAGGTAAATTTACTTAGTTTAGAATTTTGATACAGAAAGATTGGTCTAAAAAGATCTGACAGTTTAAAATAAATCAAGTAAATATACCTAAGCATTATTTAATGATTTTTGTGATTGTGGAAATTGTATCTTAGTGATTAAAATGACCCCAAACCTCCCTTCGTAACTGACATTTAACCAAGAACTGTATCGGTAATTATCATCATGCACGAAAATAAATAAATTCAATTATTGTTAAATAAAAGTATTTATTGAAAATTAAACAAATACGCTACGTAGTGCCGACCATACAAAAATAATAAGGAAACTAATTATGACATAACATTCAGTCTGAGATCAATATATTATTTAATTGAACAATTATTATTGCTGTCACAATTATAAATTACTTATACTCATCACTCAGTTTCTAAAAAAAATATAACTCACAATTGTCAGTAAGTAAGTAAATGAATTTAAAACTATTAAACATAGTATACAAACCAAATAAGATTCTTACAAAATAACAGCAAGCAAAATATAAGCAGTAGGTTAACTGTGCGAAGTGTAAACATTTTTGACACAATTATTAATATCACTGTAATAATTATAATAATATTTAACACTTACAATATTATTCTCACAACATAATCAGTCTCTAGAAATAATAAATTTTTTCATATAAAAAATATAGCGTATTAAAAAATCCTTATTCTAATTGTATCCTTACAAAATAAATCTTTAGTATAAATTGCAATGCGAGATCTTGTTAGTTACCCAATCTAAATGTTAATATCACAATCTTCAATGTCTGAGTCGGGTAGACAATCTTTAACATAATCAGTCTCTAGAAACAATCAAGATAATTTTCATATAAAAAGTATAGCAATATAAAAAAATCCTTAATCTAATTGTACCCTTACAAAATAAATCTTTAGTATGAATTGCAATGTGAAATCTTGTTAGAGACCCAATCTAAATGTTCATATAACAATCTTCAATGTCTGAGTCGGGTAGACAATCTTTGACATTTGTTGCGCGTGGAATGTTCACAAATTCATGCTTGAAGCAGTTAGGAATCACTTTGTCCACGCAAAGTTTGACTAAATCGTCATATTTAGCTTTCGATATGGGAAGCTGCGATTGATAGCAAGGTAAAAGCGATACCTTAATTTTAGACTGAATTTCAACATCAAAGGACGCCGCAGTAGGATTCATAGATATTTTATATGTAACGCTTTGCTTGTTTTTTCTAAAAGTCATAATACGGATCTTGCTGATCTTTCCAGTTAGATTTCCTTTATAGTATTTGTCACTAATACTGTCCCATCTGTAAAAATCTTCATAACTCAGTCTTTCTACTTCGAAAGGCGCTGGTTCTTGTCTGGCGGTTGCAAAAACTGTAAACCATTGTGATGGTGCGTAAACAGTTGTTTTCTGTAATCTATTTTCAATAATGGCATGCACTGTATCTACGGGCATGTATGTGTGTCCTGTCAAGAGAAAGTTTATTTGAATAGTGTCGATATTTATACAGTCCTGTAATGATGAATACAACATTGCCAACACAGTACAGTTGCGGTTTTGGCCCGGACAACAGTCACAATATAGAAGTAATCGAGTGACGTTTCCTCTGGCATCTACCGATTGAATATATTTGTGCAATATAGATGCAATCTCGTTAGCGCCACGCTTACCATTGCTCTCATCCCAGTAGTAACAGAAAACTTTACGAGTTCCATTTTCATATACACACAAGTTGTACACAGCTAGTTTTCTACTTTAGTACAAAAGCATAGATTGTGCATAGGGTGTGTTAAGTACTTTTTCGAGATCAAAACTAGCACAAAGAGTTAAAGAATCATCCTTATGAATATTTTTGTGAACTTTAAAACGGGCATAACTTTCTTCTTTTTCTAGTTCATGTTCTTCCTTTTCTTTTTGCTTTCGGGATTATTATTATTTTCGTATTGAAGACACTTAAAGCACTTATCTTTTTTAGGTACATGGAATCCAATGTTAAAATTATCTTGAAATATTTTGCGAAAAATTCTATCACTAACTACGTCCACGCCCTGATCCACATAATGCTGTTTGTAAAGTTTATACAAGTTGGTGACATTTTTGTATTCTTGTGGAAGGTAAACTTGAGTGACTTGAGTTGACTGCTTGAGTCTTGACGACAGTAGTGTGAAGGTACAGCTGGTAAATTTTTGATGAACCTGTGAACGGCATCTATATTGGATTCTTTAGTCTTATTTGGTGGCTCACATTTCCCTCTCATATCTTTTCGTGCACATCCCAAGAAGCATTTTTTACAATACTGTAAATTGTTTTATCAGAAATGTTCAGAGTGGCTGCTAAAAATTGTTGGCAAACAAATCTTCTACCTTCTCCTTCGTTTACAAAATATTTGATAGTATAGTTGCGCTTATTACAATCGGTACGTTTCCGTTTAATATTTTCTTTTTGAGACAGGGATACTAACCAATCACGGCGACGTGTTTTATCAAGATTCCGAAAAAAAAAAATGAGCTTCCTCTTTCTTTCAATTGGATTTTTTTATTCTCGTCGCAGATTCTCCGACCACATCATCTTCGGTATTGGCATCTTTGACTTTTGACCCCTTTTTAGTGTACCTTTTATTTTTTTTTTATTTTTGTTCCGCTGATAGTAACTCATCTTCTGATATTATTCCTTCTTGTCCTTCTGACCAATTATCTGAATCAGCTATGCCACCATAAAAAGTAGAAAAATCTTCTTGATCTGACATATAATCAATGTATTTAATATCTTTCTTAGATTTTCTTTTACCGACTTTACTTTTAATTAGATTAGGTACTATAGATTCTTTTATTGGTCTAGCCGATGATGTAGACGGTACATCATGATTTGACGTAAGTGATGTAAATTGTGTGTTTTCTTCAACCAGGTCGAGGTTCAACAAAGTCGGTTCTTCAATGTCTGGGTCAGCAGTTACAGTGATATAAAAACGTGATCAACCGGTATACGTGGAGCAGTAATCAATGCAGTCGTTTCAGTGTGACCTGCTGTGGTGCATAAACTATCGGCAAGAACCGGAAAAGCCAAATCTTTCGAAGTGTCAATGCTGATAGAATCTGGCTCTAATGTTTTGTTAAACTTCTTTGTGTTGCTATTAATTGACAAAGCCGCAGACTGCAAAAAAAAAACAATTCGATGATGTCAGATTTATACTGAGTGTTATTACTAAATGAACCTACAAGATAAATAACTACCGATTTATTGATCTTGTAGGTACTCAAACAAATTATAAAAAAGTAGGTACTTACTGTATTTAGATCAAAACTCAATCGTCTTCGACACTGCCGAACATTTCTTGCAATGCCGGCATTTACCAACGCCATCTTGACTATGGATGAACTATGTCGTTTTCGCTCGCGACTCATTTTTAGCTGCAAAGAAAAATAAAATTGATTTAATATGAGTAATTTATCCCATCTAAAACACAATGAAATTTAAAAATAATCTGAAACGAAATGCTGTTTTTAAATAGGTACCTACTACCTTTGCATAATTTGATTGAATACTTACCATGTATTTATTGAATGTGCGCCAAAATGTGAAACGTCCTCCCTAAGCGACGGCGAGCGCATAAATGAGAACCCGTTTAAACGTGTCACGACGCGTGTCGCGATATGTCGCGCATACCTACACGACGTTTTTTAAACTCTCGCAGTACCTTAGCGACGAGAAAATAAATTTTGCTTACGGGTAAATTTATCTACGCACCATACTTAGCCATTTAGCAAATCAGGTAAGTCTATCTAACCGACATCTTTAATATTAACAATTATCACATAAAAATATCTAAGGATAAAAAATAAATATTATGTTATACAAGTAAAAATATCTAAGCTCTAATATTCTTCCACTTTATTTCAGGTTAACTCATACAAATGACACTGTCATAAAATATATTATTAAGTTAAAATATATAACCACATAAATTACAATTGCTTTGTGTAGGTAAAATCTACAAAGTGATTTCAAAGGAAAATTTCTAAACAAGTAAAAATACATAAATACAAATTAATGAAAAAGTCAATACATAAAAAACCGACCAAGTTCATATTCCTAATTGTTAGAATGTCGAAACTGCTGTATATTCTTAAAATCGCTAATTTTTGGTCGTTTAGTAAGCACAAAATGTAGATTTGACCGAAATCACGTAATATATAAGCGACAATAAAACTCGTCGTAGAACTATGAGACCTAGACCAAACGACGCAGAAAAATCTGACGGTTCGAATGGTATATATAACTCATTTTATGGATTTATGTCGGTTAGTAAGGATTGCCTTTCAAGCGTCGATATATATATATATATATATATATATATATATATATATATATATATATATATATATATATATATATATATACAGGGTGTCCCGTAAATCGACGTTAAGCCGTAAACCCGTGATAGGCCAAGTTACAATAGTTATCAGAAAAATATTAAAAAATAAATCCAAGTAATGTGTCTCAAAAAATACATAGCTTTAAAAAAAATCGAAAAATCGACATCTTGTGGTGGTTTTTTAGTTCCCGGCACTACAAATTTCTACTTTTTTTGTAATTTTTTTTTTGTATGTAATCCTGAATAATGCTTTAGTAAACTGGTGCCTAAGATTTAAATCAAACGACTCCGACTTAAAAGGAAATGAGGTTTTTTGCCCAAAACAATGATTCGAATGAAATAGTTTGCTCGACTTTAACCGGCTGTACTGGAAAAAAAATGTACTACGCTTGTTTGGCAGGTAATTTTAAAAGTTGTCGCAGTTAATAAGGATTCCAAAATGGTATGACACTTGCTAGATTGTTTCTTAAATTTTGGATAATATTGATTTTTGTAAAGGAAGTCAGTTTTCGCCAATTTTTTCTTACTTACTTAAAATGATTCAAGTGTACCCAGGACTTTCTTCTAAGTGATATTCTGATTTCGGATTAGAGACGGAGAGAAACATTCAATGAGTGTAAGAGAGACAGATAGTGACGCCACAAGTACGCGAGACGGGTAGACACAATGCTACTAGTGTGAGCGAGACAATGTCGCTATTGTCCATGTTCCCGACGTACAGCACACAAAATACAATAGATCAGTACGTTACTCTACTTCGTTTACTGCGCACACCGTATTCGTTCGTCTTGATTTCGTACATACTACTTTTTGCTTTGTTTATTGGACTCGATTGCTTGTGATTTGGATTTGGACTGTTTAGTTTCTCTTTCAACACGTTGTTACAAAGACACCGGGAAGATCCACGATTCATAGACAAAATTTTATGGTCCGATGAGTCCACTTTTAAAAAAGATGGGTACATGAATCTACACAACTTACACGAGTGGCATGTAGATAATGCACATTTGATGAGAGAGGATAGATCCCAGTATCGATTTAAAATAAACATGTGGACCGGGATTCTAAACGGGAGAATCATCGAACCTTTTGAACTGCCAGAACCTTGAATGGCGACATTTATTTGGACTTTTTAAGAAATCATTTACCAAATTTATTGGAAGACGTACCTCTGCACATTTACAGAGACATGTGGTTCCAGCAAGACGGCTGCCCGGCGCACTATGCCCGTTCAGTGCGAGATTATTTAGATAATGAATATCCAGAAAGGTGGATAGGGCGGTCTGATACCATTTCGTGGCCAGCCCGTTCACCTGATTTAAATCCGCTAGATTTTTTTTACTGGGGAACTGTGAAAGAAAAAGTGTATACAAAGCCAATTGAAAATGTAGTTGAACTATGACGACAATTAACGCAAGCAGCTGAATTAGTTAATAACGGCAGATTTGCCCGTCTGATAAAGCGGTCTTTTTTAAAAAGATGTCGAGCTTGCATTTATGCTGGTGGGAGGCAGTTTGAACATTTGTTATAATGTAATAAAATATTTTAGACTCCAAAATTTTGTTTCAATTAAAAGCTTCCTAAAAAACACCTTTCCTAAAGTTAAAAGTAATGAGACACTATGGCCCCCGTGGCCCGTGATATTCTTTTACTTCTTGGATTTTGTCTCTCTTACACTCGTTGAATGTTTCTATCCGTCTCATCCAAATCAGAATATCACTAAGAAGAAAGTCCTGGGTACACTTGAATCCTTTTAAGTAAGTAAGAAAAAATTGTCGAAAACTGACTTCCTTTACAAAAATCAATATTGTCCAAAATTTAAGAAATAATCTAGCAAGTGTCATAGCATTTTGGAATCCTTATTAACTGCGCCAACTTTTAAAATTACCTGCCAAACAAGCGTAGTACATTTTTTTTCCAGTACAGTCAGTTAAAGTCGAGCAAACTATTAAATTCGAATCATTGTTTTGTGCAAAAAGCCTCATTTCCTTTCAAATCGTTTCGTTTGATTTAAATTTTAGGCACCAGTTTCCAAGGGATAGGACCAAGCTATATCTATTTTTCTCCCTCAAAACTCCCTGCATACTAAATTTCATGGTATTACTCGCCGCCGTTTTCGGGAAACCGATTATAAATAGAAGATTGTCTCGTTTAAAGTATAAGATTTATATATTTTTTTCTGTTTCAGGTATGTTGTGATCAATAAAATGCTGTTAAGATTTCATTTGCAAGGTAACAATATCCATCAATTGCCACAGTAGTACTTAAGTATTTTAATGCTGATGATTTTGGTTTCAGAGTAGGTATATTGTATAAATTTTATTCGATAATTTATAAACGCCATCTACATCCATAGACATTTACAATAAGGACGTGGCATGTCGAGCCAAGAGCCTAAGAGTGTCTTCGTTTCCAAAAGTGTGTCCGCACTTTGAGTGCCCCACTCTGCCACATGTTTCACATTTGACAACATAGATATCAGTGTTGCGCTGTAAAACGCTGAAAAATTGTGACAAGAAAATTAAAAAGGTACACGAGATATATTAATATAATATATACCTTGGTAAAATTTGCTTAATGTAAATTATTGTAATTAAGGGACATAAGGTATATCATAACAATTTAAAAATTAATGCCGGCTATGACATCCATGACAGTCCTACTATAATAACGTGTAGTTCGATCGTTTACACTTTACATCCTAGTACCGTAAATGTTCAACAGAGGGCGGTACAAATTCCTTGTATGAAGATTTTTATTGGCTATATGTCTACAATAGCCTATCCTTGTGTATATCTATATTCTATGTCTTCATCGTTCTAAAATCTGAATAATATCATTTAGTTGACATAGAGCTCTTAGAAATCTTTCAAACATGCGTACTTACGCATATTGCTTTTGTAGACTTCTTTATCCCAAAGATTTCCATGTCTCACAAAATATATTACGTAAAAAAAATAGTCTCCCAAAAGTTTGTAATGAAATATGAATCAAATGTACTATTTAAAGAGCTTTCATTCAGCCATTAAAGTATCAACACTCTTCAATTGTCTCATACGTCTTATGTGAAAGTGTCCTCACACGTCAACGCGTCCGGTATTGTGCTGTAACACTCCTTTTTGTTCGCCGACACAAAAGAAAAGTGTTCTTTCACTAACAGCGCGATTGTTACAACTTTAAATTCTCTCATTGTAATCCTATTATACCCAAAATAGGATATTCCAATTTTCAAAAATAAATGTTGTTTATTTGCAATTATCAAAATTGTTTATTTTTAGTCCATCGGGATTATAGGATAATGAAAATTGACATAAAATATTCGTTTGTTGAAATTGTTTAATCACTGTTTTTTATGATTTCATTTGCAATATCTCTGCTCTGAATATTATGAATTTAGAACAGAGATATTATAATCTGTCTGTATGTTCGCGATAATCTCAAAAACATACTAAACGGATTTTCGGAAAAAATCAAGTCGTCTGAGAACAACTATCGCAAACGCTACCTAGTTAGAGTTAAGTCCATTAGATATATAATAAAACAATGTATTATCGGATTGTGTCTCTTTTAAGGGACCTCTTAATTAATCTTCAGTTCGGCCTGAACGGATGCAAAATCGTATCGTCTGTGTGCAATTTTGAGATCGCATCGAAGTGTTGCCAGCTCTGTTCTTGCGAAACTACAAAACTAGCGTAGATTTCTACTAAAAATTACTAAAACCATACTGGAAAATATCAAAAAGGCTACTCAACATAGGTATCCCTAAACCCCCCAAAAAACCAGTGCTTTTTTAGTTTTGTTATATTAAAATTGAATTATTTATTGAATTATATTATAAATTTTATCGTACTAGGTACTAGGAAATATTACGTATATAGTAATTAAACGGGTAGTTTTATGAAAATTGCGGACGAATGCTACGATGTATTATAATGATACGGTGTCAAATTTTCTTTTTGGTTTTTTTTTTAGGCCTAACTTAGGCCATTTTGCATATGATTACTGTCTAGCTCTTTCCTACTAAAACACTACTTATAACTAAATTCCTAATAAGGAGGGAATAAAATTTAGTAGTAAATCTTTGTAAAATAACTAAGTTGGCAACATTAATTCTGGACTGAACGGACCATGTGTGACAAACCGCTTCAGTTCTCGCCAGAGCCGCGGCCGTGCGGGCGTGTATCGTGTACAAGCGTAGTGAGTTTAGAATTAATAAACACGACCGTAGCTCGCGGCAAACCAGAATGAACTGATGCGATTTTTCCGTGTGTGTGCTCGAATCCGTTCAGGCCGAAATGACGTCAGTTGGGTCGGATCCGATTTTTTTCCGTGTATGTCCTCGAATCCGTTCAGGCCGAACTGACGTCAGTTCTAACTGAAACGATCGCCCTCTCGTCTGTGGGAGCCTTTATACTTCTAAAAAGCAGTCCTCTATATGTCTCTCTTGTAAGGATAGCTTACTTATACCCATTCTAAGCTTAAAAAATAGATCACAAATAATGTGGTATTTACAGAAGCTATATAGATGGATAGAACATTAATTCTTATCAAATACGTTAGTCACTTTAAGAATTCCATACATATAATGTGAATGGAATTTTATGAATGAATGTTCCCATTTTATTCCACAAATGACACGTACAATTTCCTTGTATAGTATGTAGGTAGCAGTGGCGATGGCTGGTTCTCCTTCACAGGGAAGCCCTAGCCTGTATCATAGGTAGGGATTTGGATGAGGGTCTTCAAAAGGTAAATGGTAATTGAAGCCGATAAAAATGGAGTTATTGGAACCCCACGCCACTGGTAGGTAGGTACATAATACCAAAATTGCTTTTATCTAGATACACACAAGTAAAGGATGTTAAAATTTATAACAAATTTGTATATCGCATACGGTAATAACCTAATAGCGATATTCCTGGAAAGTCCTTTGTGCCGAGCTCCAAAGCCCGGCCATCTATACCGGTCTTTGAGCTCGCACTTCGCCTCGTATGATTTAAACAACATGGCGGAATATTTTAAATTTCGAACATCTTAAATAGTGTCTAGGCATCTATTATACAGGGCTTAACAAATAGGACAATTTTGGAGAAAACCAATTTGAAATATCGCAAAAAATATTTGAGTGACAGCCCTCAGAGGTCATTGCATCAAGTTTATAATCAGGTGATTGTACACGTGGACTAGTCTTAATCCTTTGTGTCGATTGGTCAGTGGCATTCCTTGGAGTTATTTCATTGATCCGTCGGGATGCGTTTACGCATGCCGCGTGTCCAATGAAGGCTTCGATAAAAAAAACAGATAAGCATGATGAGATTCTTTAATTTTAGTGGATCCGCATAAATTATTTTCAGTAATGATGATATGGATTTTATCCTGATACCTGTTTATTCATAACATTTAAATCTTGGACCAATCATATGAAAATTTATTTTAATTTTGAAAGAAAAAAATATTAAACTAAAGAAACATTATCACATATTAGTACTAAAAAATATAAAATACTTTACAATCTCTTCTGTTGTTAAAACGTAATCACGTAACTAACACGCTTTTATTAAAAATAAAAATTGTTTTTATTTATTTACTAATAACTGAATGATAATTTTTCAAATTGTAAATTTTGTTAGTGGAACCTAAAATTGTTTCTTAATAGCTTTAACAGTTGCTCCTTTTTGTCTCGAATTTGCACGAAAATCTTCTATCTCTCTGTATCTCTCTATCTCTAAACCATGTCACGTCACCAGTATAGCAACAACGAGTTTAACGATATGATTTTGTGTTTTGGTGCTGCTCGCAGGAACAGTATCAATGAAGCTCGTGAAATTTATCGTCAAAGATTCATCGAGTGAAGGCCACCAGTTGAACAGCGACACTAGCCGCCGTATGGCATGTTCAGGAACTTGTGTCTTACCTTATGGGTACCGGTTCTTTCCACGCAGAGCCCAGCGAATGTACACTTGGAGGAACGAATTTTGCGACATTTTGAAGACACTCCATGGACCAGCACGCGACGAGCGGGTGCCGTTTTTAATGTCAATCACATGGTGATATGGCTGGCGTACACTGCGTGACGACGGGCAACATCCATTTTTGACCATAATTGGGATACTTACCTACTTAAGTGTGTAACAGTGAGGACTACGTCTGTGTTACTACGTCTCCGTTTACCGACTATTATGTGATAAGGACCTACCTACTTAAGTGTGTAAGAGTGACGACATCAGCTGTGCTATTTTACTACGTTTCCGTTTACCGGCTAATAAGTAAGTGAAATAACCGGGATGATAACCTACTTATTTTGTGCGTGTGTAAGAGTGACGACGTCTAAATAATAGAACAATTCGAACTATGATAATAGCGAGTCGCGGCGAGCGCAAGCGGTGCGCGGCGGCGGCAGGGGGCGCGCAGCTGATGTCCATGTCAATGTCCAAGCGCTAACACTGGTAAGACACTCTTGTTACTAGGGTTGTCAACATTTTTCATGATACGCAAATGAAATAGAAATGTATGGAAGTAAAAAGTAACTCTTTTAGCGCTGCTACTTTCACAGTTAACTCTATTCACCTTTAAATATTATCACTCCTTTATTTTACACGTTGTATATATCTAATGGTAATGTTTAAAAGGAATATCTAATTTTGCTTAAATAGTTACTATATCGAACAAGTTGCCGCTCGACCAGGCATAAGATAAAAATCGCTCAACAGCGCTGCCATTGAATCGTGAGCGCGTACGCACACATCCCTACACATGTGTAAGTACGTAGTTCTACCACGTCTGCAGTAGTTGCGGTCACGTCGTTTGTGTTTAAATATTTTGGGGCAATGTTCGGGGCTAAATTTGGCAAAATGTTTATAATCTGATCGAGCTTTGTCTATATTGTACTTCACTTCAGTTATGTAATTATAAATACTAGGAAGTTGGACTACTTACGTAGGGTATTGGAGATTTTTTCATTATAGATCAATGCGAACACATATCTTCTTGCATTACTTCCAACACGGTAGATCTTTCATTTTCGTACCTACATTTTTTTAATGAAATGGACCAGAAAACGAACAAACGGATGGCCTGATGGTAAGCGATTACCGCCGCCCATGGACACTCGCAACACCGGAGGAGTTACACTTGTAATAATAAAAAACAACTCTTCTAACCTAACTCACTCGGCGAACACACAACGCAAACGATATTTTACGCTGGTTTTCTGTGAGGCCGTGGTATTTACCCGCTCAAGCCAGCCCATTTGTGCCGAAGCGTGGCTCACCCACGTTAACTGCTTACTGCAAAGTCTACAGTCTAATTTTTTCAATGCTCTGCACTCTTAAAAAAATCTTAGCGAAGGACTATATATATATACGAAGGACTATAATGGTTTTAAGGCTGGAGCTATATTATATGATCCGGAATCCATAACGCCGGTGATAATTCAGAGCTGTTAAATTGGAACTCAGGACTAACACAATAGGGTTGAAAATCGAACACTCGAGTGTCGAGTCAAATGTCAATGTCATATATGACAGCTCGACTCTCTACTCTTAGATTTTCAAATCTATTGTATTAGCGTAGAATCCTATTTTCAGTGCTCTGAATTTTCCCGGGCCCGTCGGATTCCGGACCATATTATAGTCCCAGCCTTGGAGTGTTGCAAATAGTGCCAGATATTGATGATGATGATGTACCTACTATTCATCATAATTATATTATATATACTTAACTCAAAATCGCCATTTTGGCGCTTCAGTAGTTTTGCCTTTCCAGTGACGATATCGTCCCCTATCTTGCCTTAAAATACGCCACAAATTAACATGCCGCGGCCGTATTGATTAATCGACTATTGTTATTGTTATGACGGAGATCCTGTCAGATCCCACTAATTACGTAATACCTACTAGCCGTTGTGTGCAGAGCATATAGTATACTTACTATCATTTAGGTCATCGGAATAAGTGTTATTCTATGCTATATATATTCAAAAACATAGACATTACGCAGGCAGGTACAATGGGAGATAAGAATGCATAAATAGGATAAAATAGGTTAGGTAATATAAATTAATTCATTTTGATTGATTGAATATAATTATTAACCTCCTTACTAACATTATAAAAACGAAAGTTTGTATGTATGTGTGGATGTCTGTTACCCTTTCACGCAATCACTACTGAAAGGTATAGTAATAGTTTAGACTCCGGATTAACGCATAGGCTATAACTTTTTATCGCAGAAAAATGTACGGAAGCCCGCGGGCTTTCCTTTTGCGCGTACAAAGATGCGGGTAACATCTAGTAGTACAATAATTAAGAATTTCGCATTGAATTATGATCGGTTAAACTCTTCATTGTTACAGCTATAAGCTAGCCATTCATTTGCTTTGAATAACTAAACTTAGGCCTTTTCATCCGTTATTGGATGATTTATACTATATTCTCCGTGCGACGACCAGTATTGAAATACTGTAGTGCCTGCGACAGTTGATTTTTAAATGTCGTATGGTTGCCCAAGCACATACAGCATTCTCACAACACACTCAGCATAGTCCAGAGGAATGACTGGTCAATACGTCTGGGGTCAACCATGTGCGGGTTTCCTCACGATGTTTTCCTTCACCGTTAGAGCGTCCGTATAATGTACTTGAGATCTGAAAAAGTCTCATTGGTACACGCCACAACATGGGAATCGAACCTGCACTCCCTCGAGTGCGAATCAAACGGTCTAACCACTAGGCCACGGAGCTCTTACTACTTAGCTCTGCTTTGAATAAATGTAGTTATTATCGAATGCAAATAACGACATGTTTTGTTGAGTGTGCATTGTAACGAATCTTGAGAGTTCCCGACATATTGAAATTATCTAGACTCGAAACCAGGCCAGATAATAATGGACCAATAATAAATGTGAACTGCGAGTTGGGAGTTGTGACCTGCTGGTTATAGAGCTCTTTAAAGCATAATAAGTATTATGTGGATGTAGTTATTTGAGATCGGGTGCTCGTTTTTGGGTTCCGTAGTTCACGTCTCGGAACCCTTGTGGTTTCGTTATGTCAGTCTGTCCGTCCGTCTTCGGCTTACCTTCCACCGGTTAGTGCTAAAGATCTACCTCCTATCTAAGTAAGACGACCTACCACGTAAAGTGCGAATAATTTTTTTTCTCGCGTCTACCCCATATTATCGATAGATAAGTATTTTAAAATCATTAGGAGGTTGCTAAGACATTTGTTTATGTAACCGTATGCAGAATATTCAACTTTAAAGCGCTTTTTTTTTGTTAAATCAGCCCCCCTCGAAAAGTTAAACGGCTGGCTCGAAAAATCTAAAAAAAAAACAAGATGGTCGTCCATGTGATGAACTTTAAAGAAAAATTATAACGACTTAAACCTCGTACAAAAATAACGAAATAATAATTAGTAAACATGTAATATATTGCTATAATAGTGCGGAAACCTACGTGCGCGAGTAAGACTCGCACTTGGCCGATATTTTTTACATTAGCAGCAAATCATGTGCCCAAAGTTTATAATAATAATATATATGGACGGTTCACACCACGTCAACCTGGCACCGTGCTAAGTACTCGAAGAACTTGTGTTACGGGGACAAGACAACGGGAAGTATATTTAATACTTTTTTATTATACTGTAGGTATGTAACATATTTTTAAGAATTTTTATCATAATATTATTATCACACATCCATAACCGAGGAACGTAGCATTATGTTCCTATCTTCCGTTATAAAGTAGAGTGATGATGTATATTTAGTTTTCCTGAACATTATCACGTGTGAAGGGAAATAACCCTTTTATTTACACAAGGCATTGAAGGGCTATCAAGCTGTAGGGTAAACCCGCGGTGGTGAACAGCTGGAGTTTGATCCGTGGTAGGGTAAATGACGGATCAGCTCCTAAGCATGAATAAAATATAGGGGTTGACTTACACCGTACACGACCGACGCGGCGTTGCATTTTTAAGATAGCGATTCAAAATAGAACTTAATTCACTACACAAGAAGATAATACACGTTTCATTGTGAGCGACGCGGCACCCGCGCTACGCAGGTCGGTGTAGATAAAATTCGAACTCCTGCAATTAAGTGTGTCTTCTTGTGTAGTGAATAAAGTTCTATTTTGGCTTGCTATTGTTAAAATGCAGCGCTGCGTCACGTATCGTCTAGTTTCGGTGTGAGCTGCCTTAGTATGAATAAAACATAAGAGGACACAGTCTTTAGCGACTGTTCAAAGTTGCTTAGAACTGGGAAATGGGATAAAATACTATCCAACTTAAAATGGGAATGCATTTGGGAATGAAAATATTGATTTCTTAGTCTAGGATGAATTAATTCCCGAAATAAACTTACTTTTCTTACTTACAATTCAATCTTTATCTGGGGTAACGTATCTTTAAAATACCTTTTCCTATGTTGAACGCCAGAAGGTCGATACTGCTAATTACATCCTGCAATGATACAATTACGATCCAGTCCCGATATGTTCAAACTGCAAAATGGTATTCTCATAAACGTCAAACCCGTCTTCGTCCAAACTCCAAATACCATTTTATGATATCAAGACGATTCATTTATAATTCAATAATAGTAAAATGAAAGACGTGTAACTTAAAAGAGTTTGGGGTTCTGACCTCAGGTTGAACTTCCTAAAATTACCAAGCATCAGGATGTGATGCTTGGGAAATCTTATTACTTTTTACAACTTTTCCACTCGCTTGTACCCACCTAATCAGAAAAGCAATAAAATGTATGACGGTTCATAATATTTGCTTGTTTGGCTGCAGAATTGCAGTGGGGGAGACTCGCGTAGAATTTTAACTACCATCTGTCTATTAGTCCTTATGTCTGAGAACATAATGGTGATATTGCTGTAAACGAAACCCGAACAGTTTTGGTTGCTTATTTGATGGGGAATATTTTTCCGCGTTGTGTTTGTCAGGCGTTTACACTTTTCCTCCTTCATCGGAGCATACCAGCTTGCAAAAGTTACGTTTGCTGTCCAAAATTCTTGATTAAAGACTTTAAATGTGATGATGATGATGCTGAATAACGAATAGTATTCCACTTTCCATCGTTTGTATATATGTTGTGTACTTACATTCCTATAGTAGTAACTAAAGGGCGGTCGCGGAGCAGTACAATTTCGTACATTGTCTCATTGCTAACTACTTGTCTCTTCTCGCGCACGAATAGATTGCCATCGCGTATCTGTGTAAACGCGATAGCGATTTAAAGAAACTGGAATCTTAACTGTAGCTTCTCAGTATGTTCTATCAAATGTATTATATGCTTAAAAAAAATTTAAACCTATTCAAAAAGAAAAGTGACAACCACAATAGAAATACCCGAAATAAGCATATGCTTGATGTACCAGTGACTAGACTTAGTAAAGTAAAGAACTCGTTTAAAGGCCAGTGTATACGCCTATACAATAAGATCCCAGAAAGCGTTCAAAATTTTTCAATCAATAAATTTAAAAAAGTAGTTAAAGAACGTTTGTGTGCTAAAGCCTGTTATAAAGTTAATGATTTTATGAATGATAGCACACCATGGGAATGAGGTGACGCCCTGCAAGGCTACTTCTAAATTACATATATTATTGTACTCTTGTTATGTAGTTTTAGTCATAACATTGTTATATATGCCTTTTTTATATTTTAAAAAGAACAATTTTCCATCTTTTTGATAAAAGATGGCCCCGCGCGAGTTTCTTACGCCGGTTCTTCTCATCGGGCTAGTTCCCGAACCGGTGGTAGGCATCATGTAGATCGACGTTCAGAAAGTGTATGAAAATACCTATTTTGAATAAAAAACTTTGACTTTGACTTTGATGTATTCGTGCACGAGTTAAAGAGACAAGTAGTGATGAGTCAATGTGCGTAGTTCTACGTGTTCCGCGACCGCACTTTAGTATTATTAAATCAAATACCCTACCTGCTCATTTCAATTTTGATAATATGCCCTTTATAATTTTTTTTATGAAATGACCAGGAAACGAGCAGACGGATCGCCTGGTGGTAAGTTATTACCACCGCTTGCAATGGACACTCGCAATAAAGTTGCACTTGTAACTCTCTAGTGTAGCGCACTTGCGTTCCCCGTCCTTAAAATCCCCAAACCCCCATGGTCCTCCGGTAACCTCACTTAGTCGAAACATAACGCAAGCGTAATTTACCGGTTTTCTATGAGGCCGTGGTATTTGTCCGGTCTAGACGGCCCATTCGTGCCAAAGTCTGTCCCACGTTAGAACCACCAGTAGATTTAGTATCTTTGATCGCGTGACTCATTCGAATCTAACTACACCTCTCAAGCTAAAATCTATGAGATTGATTATAATATTATATATAAAAACAGGATTGTGTGGTTTTATGAAACCACGGTAAAAGTGAAACTTAATAACAAAATAGCGTGGAGCACTGGCACAAATGAGTACTAGTCTATACACTACACGGTCAGCTGATGCGAACTATAGGCGCCGCCATATTGGCCTCGGCTGCTCTGACGAGCGCCTTTCACTTTATCCCTACTCCGCGGCCGACCGTCACGCGACATGCAACACACAGACGAAAAAGTTTGAGACGATGTAATTTATTTGGCAATACACCTAGGCCTCGCTAAATATTACACATTCGTATATTAGCGTGCTTGAAAAATTGTCCGCCTTTCTTCGGCAGTCGGATAAAAATGTGAAACTTGGTTCGTGACTACCGTACTACAGTAAATATGCAGGCTACAATGGAATGTGCTAGGAGTGGTTCATGCATCTCCCTTGCTAATGTCCAGCGTTTGTAGGGTAATAAGCCTTTGTGCAGGTCTAGACCCGGCTAAGTCTAAGGCTTATTGATAGGAGGGGATACTGAGACCCATGTTTATGGAATGAGTTTGTATATTTTAACGTGAGGATAACAAACAAAACAATTTATTTTCTTCATTCTCACGTGTTTAACGAAATTATTTACATCTATTTACGATCAACAAAGTTCGTAAAGATTTTCCTTTGCACTAGGAATCCTCAAAATATTTTAACACAAATGAAGTGACCGCAACGCCTGCAGACGTGGTGAACTACGTATTTACACGTGAGTATGCGAGTTAGATTCAACGGCGCTTTTAAGCGATTTTTATCTAATACCTGGTCGAGCGGCAACTTGTTCGATGGTACCTATAAATGACCATAAACAAACTTTCTTCGTTTCCACCATTGGACGTCCATTGCTAAACGTTGGCCAGTAACCAGGCCAGAAGCAAGTGGGTATAAATAAATACTCACTAAATAAACAAATTGAATTACCTACAACAATTGTTTTGACACATTTTTGGAATGAAAAAAATTTCACAACGAACATAAAAATTAACACAAGTACAGATTTGGTCCGGAGCAAACCACGGATTTGGTTCCTTGAGGATTTTCAGGGTTATTTTTTAAGGTTTGTATTTTCTTGTTTTTAATTAAAATATGCTATTGAACTGTTTTAATTATCAACAAGTGATTTGAAAACTCAACCTATAGAAAATAAAATTTTGGAAGTATATTTTAATGCAAAAAGGACAAAATAATATTACAGAACATAATTTTCTTATTATTTGTTTATCAGTTTATGTAAATTTTGGGAGAAATATTTTCAAGAGTTTGAACTGTAAATAGTACTCTGTTCTAATACAATAGAGCTGAAAATCAAACACAAGTGACTTTCTGTTATAATGGTCCGCTACAGACCAAATCGGTACGTGTGAAAGCAACATAACAGCCCCGGCAACTTTGACACAAATCAACCTTTTTGGGCAGAGAAAAGCCAGAATTTTTATGAGCACAACTGCTATATGTAAAAGTTTTCACCGTCGCGTCCGTTAAAACTCCTCCTCATTACCATCCGCGTCATGTCCCGCAATTTTTCGCACTACCCTCATCTGCAACCCGCTTGTTAATTGAATCCCGCATTCGCATTTGAAATGCCCAAGTCCATTTTTATGCACGAGTATACGGTATTAAAATTTATTGTTTTACTTTTATGTCTATTGTCTGTACCTCGAGTTTTTTTTCAAACCCGACAAAACAAAGGGGTCTTTGACTGTCTGTCTGTGTGTTTGTCCGTGGCGTTGTACCTCCTAAACGAATAAACCTATTTTTGTCTTATTTTTTTTTTGTTTGAAAGCTGACATGATCGAAAGTGTTCTTAGCAGTGGCGAAGACTGGTTCTCCTTCATGGGGAAGCCCTAGCCTGTATAATAGGTAGGAATTTGGATGAGGGTCTTCAAAGTTAAGTGGTAAGTGAAACCGATTAGGAATGAAGTTGTAGGATTCCGACGCCACTGGTTCTTAGCATCATCAGCTCTCTGACTGCTTAAAACGGGGGTTACTTAAAATGTTTAATGAAGCGTCCAAAATTAGCAAAACTTGGCAAAAAAGATAATTCAAACTTAATTTTTGTGCAAGTTTTTACTATTGTCCAAAATTTTTCATTTTTTGTGAAGTATTTTTTTTATAATATCTATGGACGCTTCACACCACGTCAGTCTGGCCCCGTGTTAAGTATCCGAAGAACTTGTGTTACAGGTATCAGATAACAGGAAGTATATTTAATACTTTTATACTGTACATATATTTAAGATTTTTATTATATTATTTATACACATATTTAATACAGATCCTTGACCCAGGAACACAGAAAAACTGTTTTGTTGCTTCGGCGGGATTCGAACCCGCGACCCCCGGCTTGAGCACCAACGCGCTGAACCACGGAGCCACAGTGGTCATCATTTTTTTTACTTCCATAATGCTGTTTACCATGTTTACTGACTGTAAAAGTAAGTTACGCTCGAATAAAGAAACGCTAATGAAATTAAGAGCCCTATCTAATCAAAATTAAAAGCCCTCCTAGTCACAGGCTGTCGCTGTCTCTGCTAGTAGAATTGATAAGGACAGCATGTGACTTGAGCGTCACTTAATTTAACTATCGTTTCAGTATTTCGCCGTTGTTGGTATCCCCGACATTTTTACATTTATTATTACTACTTCCTGTATTTTTGTGCATTGTTGGCAACACTGGCAATTCTCTTTTTGTTATATTTCTTAGTCGGTTCTGTGCACTGTGTGTAATGGTGGTTGAATACACGCGCTATCAAGTTTATAACGGGTTTTCTTGTCACTATCCAGCTACCTCATCTACAAACACATATGGTCCTTCTAGCCGCATGGGGATACCAACAGCCGTCAGTCTACTACTATGCGAATTAATCATAATCCAAACCCAAACCGAAGCGAAAATCCAAACCAAATTCATTTCTCAGCAGTTGCGAAATTATGGGCATCATATTGAGTGATGGAAAGCACAATACCTAAGCAGAGTTTGTTCGCAACGTTTGTGGACCGCCGTTGTGCACCCTGTGACGATTTCCTAGTGATGCGCCTTTCCGAACCACTGGCGATAGGGATGTGCTGGTAGAGAAAGGTAGGTATCGATTGTAGACAACATACATGGAACGATGGTTACCAAAAAGACCCCGTTTATATCGCCAAAGAGTGGAACATTTTGATAAATATGATATCGACTTCTTCATCCGATGTAGGTTAACAAAACATTAATTGAGTATAAAGACAGGTAAGTGTATTATTCATTTACATTTTACATTTAGGTACTTTTCTCGTACTTACCTACATACTCGTTTACCAATGCAATTCATAATTTTCTAATGATACTTGAATATCATGTCGAAATCAAAAGCAGTGATTGTTCTTTTAATATGTATTTACATGTACCATTACCTACTTGGACGTCTCTGATACAATTTCATACATATAGGTATGTCACAAGTAGCAGGCAGCGAAACATAAAATATTTTTAAATAATCTAATCAAAAAATTATATAATAATTAACCACAAAAGAATAAACGAACAATTTGGAGATTGTGAGATAGTAAGCGTGTTTGTGAATTGTAATTATACAACATCAAATGACTCGTCTGTCACTCATCAGTGAAACTGACATTATTACTATTTAATTTACAGCACAGTACATTTTTAAATATGCTGTACATCATCGTCTTACTAATTTAGTTATTAAAATTGCTCAATACATTATCAAAGCATACAAAAGAACACTAACTTAGATTTATTTATGTTATATTATTTATCTGTGAATTATTTATACTAGAATTTGCAATGTTACATTTGTCGATAAAATATCAATAGTATGAGCGCAAATTAGAAAAAAAATACTGTCACTTAACTAGGAGTTCGATGAAAATTAAATTAGGTAGGTGCCGATTTTAGGAGACCACTTATCCAAAGGGTCACTTACATAAGAGTTGTTTAGGAATCAGTTGGTGAAAACGGGCATTAACTGCTTAGATTGGCATGTAGGTAAGCCTTATTCATAACACGACGGCAATACTGTATTCATTGCGGTATGATTTTTTAAAGATTCCTAATCAGTTTTAGGTAGGTTTCGCTCTGTCCGTCTATCTGTCCACCCCTGGTCACTTATGTAATAAATAATAACGAATATAAATAGATGGGTGTAGTTAAAAATTGCGTATAGATTTTACTTTTGGCGTTAAAAATAATAACAATTTTCCCCCTGGCATTTCTAAACTATCAGAGGATGAAACTTATTATTAGTCCATACTGGTAGGTCCTGCTATATACTGTTTTAGGCGAAATTAGACAATAACCTTTGAAGTAATTAGAGAAAAAATACCAATTGAACGTTGATGGTTATGGAACCCTCCATAGACTTGTCATGACCAGTTCCATTTTGTTGGGTTATTTATTTATTGAACTCTTTAATATTTTTAACACTACGCCCGCATAATATAACCAAATTGGTTATATTATGCTTTGTCGTATTGTAAAATGTCAAAGTTTAGTATGCAAAATGGAACAAGGCAACCAAATTATCGAAAACCCATATCGATAATACCCCATCACTCGATGGTGAAATAACCGAAGCTTTGCTGAATTGAATAGGCAAATTTGGTGGTTCGCAATTTGCAGCGTGCACCAGGATTATACCTGTTGCAAATGTGATCATACAAGTGTAAATCCAATTTGAAAACCCCGTCCGATCAGTGAACTTTGCACGACAGCGGAGACAGTTCTGCGAACCACGCACCGACGCCGGTCTAAACTACGCCTCGCCGTCTAATTAATTATGTCACGCGCACACATGTAAAGAATTTACGTTTTAAGGCGAGCTGTCTCGGTTTTTTAAGTATGTAGTGCTGTGGGTTCGCATACCTACTACATTCATGAATAACTACATTATTTTGAATTCTCAAAGTCATACGAGCACATGGCATGAATAAAATTATTGTTATTTAAATACCCATGATATCTTGAATTGATTCTCAAAAGGAATTGAGAAATGAAATTTAACCCCTACAGCACAAGAGATTCTTAGTGTAGGGGTTGCGCAATAAATAAGTTATATTTGTACAATTAACAGTGTATTTTTTAAAATTTGTAAAAGACCTTAAGGGTAATAAACAACTTTTTACTTTACTTTACTTTACTTTAATGCTCGGCGTTAATAGGAATACCTACTTCTCTTACTGCGAAAGCGCGTGAATTCTACTTGTGCCCTACAATAATTCAAGTGGTACACTGCATAAAGATCGAAAATATCTATTGCAAAAAATCACAATCGTAAAACTAAACCCTCCCTTTGCGCTCTTTGAACAATAGGAACAAAACCCTTGGATTCATTTGAAAATTATCCCCGAATAAAGCAAATCGATCGTTTTACACATCTGAACCCCTGTTTAAATGTAAACCACAACTAATAACGAAATTTAGGAGTTTAAAGTAAGCCGAACAAACGGTCCTATCGTGTTACACAAATAAAAACCGCCTAATGAGCTTTATTGCGGTGGAATAGGGTCGAAATATCTTTGTCACGATAATTTTGTTGGCATAGTACAATGATTAATCAGAGACCCCAAAAATATCGTCATAAAAATATGATATTGAATAGATTAGGGTCCGCCCCTTTGTACGATATTTGTATGGTCGCAAATGTACGGTAATTGCCTTCTATGAGGGATCCGAAATTTAGCTTAAAGTACGGTTTTGGATATCGAATTTTATTTTCTAAATAGTTTCCATATATTTCTTATCGGTAGCGATAAGCTTGACCCATGAATGCCAACTGAAACAATGTTTGAAAAATCATTGTTACTACTTAATCACCTTCCTTACCTCTACTTCTATGATATCTGTCACTCTATTTATTATATAATCTACTTTGTAACTATTATTTTTTAATAAGAACTATAAGGGTCAATTCACACCGAAAAAGTTTAAAATTATATGACAGTTATGCTGCTGGCCGCTCCGCTGCTATTTCGGTGTGAATCGGCCCTAACCCGACTACGTAAATTATATAAAATGCGGTCACGGAGCACGTAGATTTTCGTACATTGACTCATCACTACTTGTCTCTTTCACACGCGCACGCGAGTCAATGTACGAAATTCTACGTGCTCCGCGACCGCACTTTATTATGCCTATGTTACCCGGGCCATTATTACAAATCTATTGATACCTCATTCATAAAAATCGGAGAGAAGTTTAGGCCCTACGTGGGAATATACATAATTCCATACGTACATAGACTGAAAAAATCATAACCTTTCCTTTTGACTTCGCCGTAGTCGGGTAAAAATGTAAATTCGAATAAACTTTTGGGTTTTTTACCTGAAAAGAGGTAGAAATACAAATTTGTTCGATTAAAATATTAATTAGTACCTGTGTAACCGAGCGTAGCTCAGAGTTCCGATAAATTTAAAAAAATTAAAAGAACCACAAAAAAAATTATCTGACCGGGATTTGAAACCATATGTGCAGGTACATATCAAACTCGCGAACAACGCACAAATTATACATATGTACGCATACCAATATACCAATCAGACTGACTTAATAGAGTTGATATATATATATATATATATATATATATATATATATATATAGCTTAAAAATGTGCGGTTTCTAAGCGATAAGACCTAGCTAGATCAATTTTTCTCCCCCATAACTACCTGTATACCAAATTTCATATTAATGCATACAACCGTTTTCAAGAAACCGATTATATATATACAAGATTGTCTCGTTTAATGTATAAGATTATGTTATCGATGATCACCATAATAACCGTTGGCGTTAAACATTAATCATAATCTATAGATACGAGCGTGGTGAGCCAAGAGCCTGATGTAAGTGATAGCCAACCCCATAACATCTGCTGATGCTTTGCAGCTGCATGTTGTGGGTGCCTGGGTGGAATACTTATAAGCCTGGATACTCATTAATACTTATAGCAAAAAGCTTTACGAATTTGTAACGCTAAGGCCCCCTTGCGCAGATCTGGGTTAAAGTTAACCCTGGGTTAAAGTTAAAAAGGCGGCATGATGCTTGGACCCAGGGTTAACTGTAACCCAGGTCTGCGCAAGTGGGCCAAAGAGACGATTCTGACGCATAACGCGTGCAAGTCTGAAGAAAAAGCAACGCCATTTTGAGATAACTTTTCTATGTATTCACGTTCTGCACAAGGCAATGTCCATGATTTAGCCACGCATTGTTTTTTGACGTGATAACGTCTTATAATTTGATGGAGCCGGCTGCACGCACAAAAAAACATGACTCATGCGTTACCTGTTACCAGCGTTACCTCGCTAAATATGACGCATTGCCGTTACCTCAGCTAGCCGCGCCTTAGGTATGTGAGCGGTGGGACGGAGAGGCGGGGGCGCTTGATGTTATTACTCAGTTCGGCGCCGGACATCGCGGCGGCAACACGCCTACTTAAGGCGCGGCCAATTAGTTCCGCGCGCACTATAAACATGACGTTGTCACGTTCAACTATCGTCAGTAAACCGACTTTACAGACAACCGATTTTTTAACTATTTTTCTTAAGGGCTAAGATTGGAAAAGCCCTATTGACTTGGTTTAAGTACCTTAATGTAGGTATGCTAAGTCTTATAAAAAAGGTATTTATAACCTGACCTTATAAAAACTGTTGTAAACCCACTAAATCATTTATAATAAAAAGTAGGGCTTACTTCGCTGGTGGAATATAAGAAAACGCGGCAAATATAATTGGAACTTAATGTATAATAAATTGGTAGCATTCTTCGGTAGCTGAATAATATTTCTGAGAAATAATACCTTTTTAATCTTTTTTACATCACAGCAAAGAAATGTGATGTATTACTCATGGTGAATTTGTTTTTAAATTGAACATTTTATGCTAGCCTTCCGATCTATGCGACCGCGACGCGCGACCTAGACCCGCGACCGAAAACGGGTCGCGCGACCTACTGCTGTGTATGAATTTATATTATAACAATCGAGCGACCGACAGGCGTGGCCAGAGAATATAATGAGAATATCGGAATGCTACTTTTTGTTGTTCAGAATAATAATAGCAATGTTTATGGTAATGAGTTTAAAAAAGTATTTCTTTAATCATTATTATAGTTCTAAAACCCATCTTAATTCTGTAGAGACGTGTGTGATAGGCGGTGGCATATATTGTCATCGTAAGCTTCTTAATACTTAAAACAATTGTAAAGTCGTGACTTTGCAATGACTTTCGAATCCTTAAGGCGATCCTTATAATTCTTAGACAAAACGACCAAAAGTCTTTCAGAAGTCCTGCACGCTATCAAAGTATAATGCGAATTTTGAATATCGTTGGCGCAAATGATCTTTTGCATTAATCTGGTTTAATTATAAGCGGGACGCTGGCAAAGGACGACTACATACTATGACTGCTGGAGCTAGTATTTCCGCAATTTGAGGATGCCTCACAAGTCACATACAGGAGGATTCAATTTTACTCCACCACGCCTACTGCGGGTTGGTACTTGGTAGGTCACTTCATATGTCAGGTGATACCGATATGACAGTCTTAGCAGACACGCAGGTTTCCTTTGAGAAGGCGCCGTTTCCTCACGTTTTCGTTCTTAGTTTGTGCGTAACGAGCGTCCGATTAATATACTAGCCTTTTCCCGCGGCTCCGCCCGCATAAATCCAGTATCTCACGGCAACACTCAACACAGTAGGTACTTTTTCGGGATTAAAAGTAGCACCGGTGTCTTACATCTAAATCCGTTCAGTAGAAAGTTTTTGCGTGAAAAATATACAAACATCCATCCATCCCCACAAACTTTCACGTTTACCTATAAATAACTACGTATTGCCTGCGGCTCCGCCCGCGTAAATACAGTATCCCACGGGAACACTGTACTTTTCTGGCATAAAATACTTTTTATCCCGAAAAAGTCGAGAAAATTATTGATATATTGTTGCACGACGAAAGAAAAAACTATAATAATATAACTTAAAAATGCGCAGTTTCCAAGTGTAAAACCTAGCTAGACCGATTTTTCCCAAAAGTCCCTGCACACTGAATTACATGTTATTACCTGCAGCCATTGCCGAGATTACGATTATATTTATACAAGGTTGTCTCGTTTAAAGATAGTATAGCTAACAGTAGGATCTACTTTAGAAAAATCTGAGATGAGAACGAGTACCTACTTACCTACCACATAATATTTAAACCCGGGAACGAACCTCCATTTTCTCGAGTGCAATCCTAGTTATGTCACTACGCTACGAAAGCTTGCATCTTATAACACAGTTAACAGAACAACCTACTATTCAAATAGAAGCTTTCAGAAACACATTAATTGCTAAGTGCGGTCCGTGTGTTTAGTGTGCTCCGCCCCTTATACCTAGCGATCATATCTGAGAGTGTGCGGTTCCCCTTATATGCATTTGTGGGAAGCTCTATACATGAATATTTAGTTCATTGCTTTGAATAACATCATTTTTTGCAAAATAAATTAATCTATTCGTAGATTATTTATTAAATATTACATGCGACTTCATGCGCGCAAAAGGAAATCCGACGAGAACCCTACGTTTTGTCGCTATAAAAAGTAGCCTATGTCCTTCCCGGTGGTCTACTCTGTATCTGTGCCAAGTCTCATCAAAATCGGTCAAGTAGTTTCGCAGCCTATTCCATGCAAACAAATAAATCTTTCCTCTTTATAATATTAAAGTGTCTATAGATAAATTAGTCAAATTTTATAGCACTTCCAGCGTTATTAGAGTTAAAAGACCTCGATGCTGATATATACTAATGCTGACCTATAATATAGGTACCTTTATTTCAACTGAAAACTTCCTGGAGAACTGGCGAGTAAAATTTAATCGACGAATGGGTGTTATCGGGTTAGTGGGGGCGACGATATTTGAACATTGTTTTTTTTTCGTTCGCTATAGTTTCAGCAGTTTGCTGAAAAGTTCATAATCGATGAGAAATGGTTGGTATTTTTGGAGTTAAATTGTTAAATCCTACTAACAGTAAATTATTTAAATAGCGATTCGCTCGTTTTTGTTCTAATGTAGTTATACCATATTGTGCATTAAAAGGAATGTTTCGCTTCGGTGTGAGTGCGCCGAGCATTTCTGTCGCGCATCAGATGCAGAATACCACTTAGCATATTCCCACCTCAATGTTTGACTAACGCGCGGGTACATCGTGAAACTCGCCGAACTAATGTGTTTGTTTAGTTATTGGCTCATAGTAGTACGGATTTTTCCACGATAATGACAGACGATGTATGAAAAACGAATATTCCCGAGACACATTAGAAACTCGGTTTCACTGTGGGTACGTGTCTGAAGATAAATTTAGTCAAGTCAATCAGTTGCAAGTAAAGACTCCAGAACAATTTCATGTGTTTCTTCAAGTTATAAGTCGCCGCGACTGTATCAAAAAGGAAATAGGTAAAATATACTGACGACATCTGCGGATCAGTGGTTAGCGCGTCGGCGCTTAAGCTGGAGGTCGCGGGTTCGAATCCCGTCGAAAGGACAAAAATAGACTTTCTGTGTTCTTGGGTCACAAAACTTAAATATACCTGTATGTCTGTGGCGTGGGGTTCCTATAACTCCATTCCTATCGGCCTCACTTACCATTTACCTTTTGAAGACCCTCATCCAAATCCCTAACAATATATTATACCGACTAGGTCTTCGCTATGGAGGAGAACCAGCCTTCGCCACTATATTATGTAAAGTATAAAAGTATTAAATATACTTGCCGTTGTCTGGTACATGGAATAAAAGTTCTTCCGTAACTCACCACCGGGCCAGATTGACGTGGTGTGAAGCATCCATAAATATTATTATATTACATACCTACATGTACGTGTCAAGAAGGTGTCAAAATGCGATACATTCTTTGTTCTGTGTTGTGATGTTTTGACGCTAATCCGTTTTACGCATTTCAGGTATCAAGAACACATTTAGCAGATGCCTTAATAAGGTACAGATAAGATAATATCTCGAAAAATTTGATAACTTTATAGATTTTCCGTAGAATCTAAACTCGTTGGCGCTAAAAGACGCGACAAAGACATGTGGGCACCAATAACATTACCTACAAAGGGCATTTTAGCTCATCCTAGAAGCTCCGGTTGACTCTGTGCTGTTTTCTCTGAATATAGATATATCAGATCCTCTCTTGTCTCTAGAATTTAAAAATATAAAATGTACTGTGTGCTGAGTGCGAGTTTTCGTCACTACAATAGGGATGTTGCGTAGTGTCCGCATATTACATTTTAACAAATCAAATTTTAAAATTGTTGAATAGAGATACAAACATCTAAAAGAAAATGTTATTTAGATTATCGCGATTAAAAAATGTAAGCAAATAAAAAAGTTGCCCGTCTCTTTCTCGCAAAACGATTTGTGACGTCAAAATCTGCTACCGTCGTACATTGTAAAATTACAAATGTTTGGCGGTAGCACGTCGTGACGTCACAGGCTGATATATCGCTCTCTTTCTTATTGTAAATCAAAATTATTTGTCTTCGTTATTTTTTTAAATTTACCACAATGGGTTTTTGATTGTTTATTATCATATTGTCTAGCATTGAATAGACGAAAAATATTTTTTTACTCACTATGTACATTTGTATGGCATCGAAATAGTTAACATTGTTGCCACTAGGGGCGTTGTTTCGATGCCATACAAACGATTGTTAACTTCTTCACGGTGAGCAGTGACAAAAACTCGCACTCAGCTCACTGTAGTAGAAAATGTGCAGCAGTTAAATCGCCTTTATAATCGTCTGTTTATCTGTAAGTACCCGGGTAACCGAGCTAGCATACCAAATTGCCAATCAGACTGACATAATAGTCGAAATTATTGATATATTATTGCACAACGAAAGAAGGAACATATATAGTTGATACTCAGTTTCCCAGGGATAAATAAACTAATAACTCCCCCACACCGATTTCGGTGACGGTGGCCGGTTTCAGCAAACCAGGCCAGTTACGCAGGAGTAATTTTATAGTGCCCAAGGGTGTGCGCAGTACTCAAGAGCATTCTCTCTTCCTTTACTCTCGTAACCCAGTGGGACGGATAACCGACACGACTGGCGAGAGATCAGGCGCAGGTTCGATTTTTTACATGCCCATCCGACGCATGGATCATCTTTCTTGTCTGACAATCGGGTGATCAGCCACCCAACAACAACAATGCATGTCCTAACCAAACTTGAAAACAACATTTTTTGTTGTTCCAATGCGGGAATCGAACCCAAGACCTCCGAGTCGAGAGCCAAGCTCTAACCACTCAACCACGAAGGCTGTTCCCAGGGATAAGACCTAGCTAGATCCATTTTTCTCCCCCAAAACTACCTTCATACTAAATTTCATGGAAATACTTGCAGCCGTTTCCTAGATTACAATTATATATATATACGAGATTGTCTCGTTCAAAGTGTAAGATTGTATGTTTGTACGTGCTAATCTCAGAAACTACTGAAATAATTTTGATGAAATTTGGTATGGTAGCCTACTTTTTATTGCAGTAGAATGTACCGATGGCTCCCGTTTGATTTCTTGTTGCGCGTACGAAATCGCGGTAAAAGTAGGAAATAAATAGGACGACGGTCGGTGCAATCTGTTTAAATTTGTTGTATATAGACTTAATTTGTCCCAGATCAATCCCTCTCTTTATAATGACCATACATGCAGGCTAATTGACCACTTTTAAATGCCAATATTAAGTTGTAAATTATGAATAGGTATGGTTCTTATCAGTTTTTATCGTGTTTGGTGGATTTCACAATAAAAATACATTTTGAATTTCTCATAAACAGAGGGTTTAATTAAAAAGACTCCCAATTCTCACTCACATCCACATTAAGTCCTATAAAGCACTTGTTAATCCACTGGTGTTGCGGGTTTCCATGAGCGATGGCAGTCGCTTCCCATCAATCGATCCGTCTGCTCGTTTTTCCCAATTTAAAAAAAAACATCGCTCCTAAAAGATATTAATAAAAAATTTGTTTCCGTATTACAGGGAATTTCGTCCTACGTGCTTTTCACAGAAATACAGAGCCCTAGAATTGTACGGGAAATACATTAAATAAATAGAATAACTCATTGTGTAATTGATTTGAACCGGCGAAATTAACTGCCTTAAGTAATTACCAAAAACCCTCGAAGAGATCGCAAATGTACGGAACTCACGCACTGCTAAAGCATTAGGAAGAATTAGACTGGCTGGTTTTCTGAATATATCTAACTAAAATTATTTTAGAATTTTAGGAGTTCTGAAAATAAGATTTTTAAGGATCCAGTCCAGTGTGTCCCCTGTGTTCAGGGTAGAATAAAAAAACATACCGGTTGTCTGTAAAGTCGGTTTACTGACGATAGTTGAACGTGACAACGTCAACAACAACATCAACAACAAAACAACAACAACATCAACAACAGCAACAACAATAATAATAATAATAATGAGGTAAAGGCAATTCGAGCTAACGCTGGTACTTGGTAACGGTACTTGGTAACGATGACGGGTAACAGGTAACGCATGAGTCATGTACTCACGTATAAGACGTTCTCACGTCAAAAAATTGTTGAGTGTACACGCTCAATGTATCGATTTATGTTGATATACACTAAAATTGCGACTTCGTAAGTAATCATACCTACTTAAGTATGAGTCAATGGTTTAAACTTTAAGGAGCAAGGTATATTAGCGCCTGCACAGCAGTGGCGAAGGCTGGTTCTCCTTCATAGGGAAGCCCTAACCTATATAATAGGTAGGGATTTGCATGAGGGTCTTCAAAAGCCAAGTTGTAAGTGAATCCGATAGGAATGGAGTTATAGGAACCCCACGCTACTGATGCACATTACACACGCTAGAGATCAGGTCGATTCTGCTGATTAAATCCTGCAAAAATACAGTTATGATCCAGTCCCGATGTGTCCAACTACAAAATGGTATTCTCATAAAAGTTAAACCAACGTCAAAACCGTTTTGATTGGTCCCTTACTCCAAAAATCAGTTTATGATATCCAGACAAATCATTTATTGAATCAATAAAAGTAAAATGAAGGTGTAACTTAATTACGAGAATTTGAGTTGAAGGACAGGTCTGCTGGGGGGGAATTAAAAAACCTAACCAAGAGCATACATGACATCAACGCGCAATAGGTATTCTTTAATTTAGTTCAAAAGTTATTGTGTGATTTCGCTCAAAATAATTTTCCTTTAGAGTTTTTAGCATGATCTCTTAAAGTTTAGTAATGCCCGGGGGAAGACCAACTAATAAACCACTTTAGAGGTCGCTTACTCGAAAATGGTTGACTTTGTGAAAAAGAAATATATATATAAAACCTTGACGTTAAAAAGACCTATTTGTCGATACCCCACACCATGGGGTGGAAAGAAAAAAAAAATACTTTTCATCCCCACTTCACATGTATGGAGGAGCCAAGTGCCAAGCCTTAAATATAAAATTACGTAGGTACTATTATTTTAAGATCCTAAAACCGATACCTATAAACAATCTAATTTTATACTTTTATATTCATAAATACAGAAGTTAGAAGAGTGGACAAACAGTCACACAGACATACGGATACACAGACAGACAGACTGACGGACGGACGGACAGAGGGAAATTATAAGGGTTCCTTCCCTTAAAATCTAGCAGATATATAGCTACTAGCTAGGTACATCTTAACAACCCTTAACTCTACGCGAATTTTAATTACAAACACTTGGGCGCCGGAAGGTGATTTACGTTTGAAGTAGCTCCAGCCTCCAGCCTCCGTCCTTTGATGAATTACTACATTTTTCTGCCGCTTGATGCGCCCTATTGTTTCAGCAAGTTTGCAAATTTCAATTATCTCTTGGTTAATGGAAAACATAAAATATTATCTTGGCGTTACCGTATTTTTGTTTTTATAAGCATATTATCTATTTGAAAGCATAATATTATTTACCTTTTGTTAAGTACTCCGAACTATTCATAACCTTCCATGTCTATTTTTTCCATTAGATTTAGCTCGACCTACATTATATGCCTAATACCTATGAAAATGAAATATGTTTTATTTCTAAATAGGTTAGGAATTCTTTTAGAATTGACCTACCACCGGTTCGGGAACAAACCCGGCGAGAAGAATCGGCGTGAGAAACAGGCGCGGGGTCCACCTTTTAGCGAAAATATAGGAAAATGGTACAAAGTCATAAACCATAACATAAATAACAAATCATATATAATAAGAGTACATCAGTACATAGAAGTAGCCTTTAAAGTCCCTTAATTCCCAGGGTATGATAATAATGTCAAGAAGGACAGTCCTAAAATGGTGTGGATACTTTTTAAAAAATACTAGCTGTCCACGTTATTCTGTCTAAAATAGGAACTGGAATAAATAATTTTTTGAAAATGAAATTTACGCTACCGATGGAACGAACATAAGTTTCACGGTTAGCAACAATTGGGATAGGAAAATTTTATTTACGTTTTTTGGTATTTATTCCAATATTTCTAACCGTTTAAACCTACCCTTGACATTCACAAGATCATAATTAGCCATATCGGGCCAGTCGTTCTGGAGTTTTAGCGAAACATTAATTTTATGTCTAGTAATCTTCTTATCTTATACAAGGCAAAGCAGATTGACTGATGTATCAACGCACAGGCCAAACCCTTAAGGTTAGAAATTCCAAATTTTACAAACGTATTTCTCATATAACGTAAGCATCCCGGGAAGGATTTTTGTAAATTCACCCCCCAAGGGGATGAAATAGGAGATAAAGGTTTGTATGCAACGTTTTATTCCTTGGACATATTTGCATGATATTTCTTTTAAATTGAGTACGGAAAAAATAATGAGTTATGTATTTCAGCGTTTTCTAAAATTGAGCCCCTAGGAGGTTAAAATAGGGGATGAAAGTTTTAAATATACGCACTGGCCAAATTCTAATGCTAGAAAATTGAAATTTCGCACACGTATTCCTCATACGACGAAGGCATCCACTAAGGAAAGATTTTTCAAAATTCAACCCCCAAGTACGGATAAATGAGTTACGTATTTTAGCGTTTTCTAATATTCAACCCCAAATCAAGGGCTATTTTACCCTCTTAGGGGTTGAATATTAGTGAAAGTTTAAAATTATTGTAAACATATCATTTAAAAACCAATTTCACGCGGGCGAAACTTCGCGGGCGTTTTTTTTTCAACAATGAATTACATCACACCTTTATTAATAATGAACGAAATTGCAATCACGTTTCACTTTCCAATAAAAACCACTACCTACAATAAAACAATATAGTGAACACGCCCCTACGTAATTATTGAACGAAGGTGGCCTCAAGACTTCGGCTTTGTTCAAAATGGAGTAAAAACCCGCCTGTTGCAGCTCTGATTATTTTATTTTACTGGATAACGTCACTGACGTGTTACTAGTGTTGTCAGAATATCGATAATTTTTTCGCATTCATTAAATTTTCAAGGAAAATAATCATTGAAACCCGAAAACAAATTACTAGCTAGCAAATTTTTTTTCTAAGTACCGGTTTTTTTTCGGAAATTATTACCTAAGCAGCGAACTACAAACACCTACTATTATTAGGCAAGCCGCAACCCGCGATCCGATCGTGTTACGTGTTGTGTCAATTATTATCTAATTTATACTTTTTCGTACCCGGGTAATAGAGCTTTGCTCGGAGTTCTGATAAATTTAAAAAAAAAACGAATTACAAAAATATTTATCCGACCGGGATTAGAACCCACCACATTCCGAATTTTCGAACAAAGCATAATCGCACTGACATAACAGAGTAGAAATTATTGATATATTGTTGCACAACGAAAGAAAAAATATAATAAATAGCTTAAAAATGCGCAGCTTCCCAGGAATAAGACCTAGCTAGATCGATTCTTCCCCCCCAAAACTCTTTTCATACTAAATTTCATGGTAATACTTGCAGCCGCTTTCAAGAAACCGATTATATATACAAGATTGTGCCGTTTAAAGTATAAGAACAGGGTGGCTCCGCGTTCCACTTGGGATTATTCCAGAGACCACCAGCGGTCCGCTAACCATCCGTTAAGAACCACTATTAATAAAGGATTGCGTATCAAAATGAAGCGCGGAACCCTAGGCAATTTACTTAGATTCAAAATGCTGTTTAATATTTCACAAACGAAAATGTCCAGGATAAAAACGTTGAGAACATTAACTATTGTGTGGACTTGATTAAAAATCCATCCGCATCCTAGTTATTGTTTGCTGCAAAAATTAATTGCACGCTGTCAAATGCACGAAGTAAGGTATTCAGAATTCTTTAGGTCGTGGCCCATTCTGTAATCGGTGTTTTAATATGCAACTCACTATATGCTCGTGTTTTGCGATGCAGTCTAGTAATAGCATTATCGATACTAGTAGCCAAGCCTATACGCGTCGCCTTTATGTCGAGCGGTTCTAGGTATTTTAGCCTTGCTAAAATAATTGTGTTATTAAATACGAATGTTGTTGTATCTTCACTATGAACTGGAATAAATATATAACCACACCTTTAAATATTTGACAGTCAAGTGACAAATTGAACACAGTGAACAGTTGGTATGAGAAAATTCGAACGTCGTTTTTAATATTTTCCCCTTTTAGTTTAGCTATTGCATTCTTTAGCACTGCACTCAACTCGCACGCGGTATGGCCAAATTGCAACTGACATGATACTTTAACGTCAATTAGCAATTAGGTTATTACTTTAATAATATTATTAGATATCTACATAATTGTAACACATATCTTTACATAAATTCTTTTCTGTTTTTAATGATATTTTTCCGACTATCGATAACATATTTTATATCTATCGACACAAGTCCCCTCACTAGCGTGCTCACGCCACCGTCCCTCGTTGTCCGGGCGACAATTAGCCCCGCTACTCGCTTGACTTTACATGCTCTTTTCTTATTTGGTTCGATGATAATGGCGCTTAAATACATTGAAATTTGATGGGTTTATTACGAACTAGCTTTTGCACTTCCGCCAGTACAGTATCCCACGGGAATACTGTACTTTTTCGGGATAAGAAGTAGCCAATGTGTTAATGCAGAGCTTAAACTACTACCATACCAATTTTTTTTAAAATCCTTTCAATAGTTTTAGAGTGAAAGAGTAACAAACATCCATCCATCCTCACAAACTTTCGCACAGACGTGTACACGACTGTATCTTCCAACGAACCAGAAGTAGGTATAAGAGAGTTAAATTTTTTAAGACTTTTTTTTGGAGGACTTGTAATGCAATAGACCTTATTATAGAGAATAGAATTGCTTGATAAAATCTGAATATGTACCAATTTCTAAAACCTAAGTAAATAATTATTATCTGTCGAAACACTGTCAAAATGAAAATAATTCTAAATTCAAACAACCCAATGTAACATATTACATACGTGTCATTCGAAAGCAATAAGCAATTTCTGTGATCGCTTGCAAAAAGCGAAAGAGCTTGCTTGGAAAAAAGCGCTTGCTAGCGCAAAAAAATGACAGTTGTCAGTCAGGACACGCTTACTATCTACAACAGCGCTGACACAATCCGCCATTTCGCTTATTTATTTTGTTTGTTTTGAAATCAGTTACCAAATAGTATTTTGTGTAATTAATTTAATTAAATTACTGTCTTCTTATCTATGTCTTATCTATGTTATCTATGTTTTGGACTGACATTATTGTTAATTTGAATAATACTTTAATTAAAGTATTATTAAAATTATAATGTCAGTCCAAAACATAGAATACTTTATAAACATATATTTAAGTTAGGTTAGGTTCCCGGTTAACGCTTACTTAGCGTCCTAGAGGAAAATAGCATTTAGCACTGACAGCGCTTACCGCTTAGCGATCGCCATTTTGCTTACGAGTGCAGCTGAGCGCTTTTTTCCGCCGAACGCAGATAATGTCACTTGGTCGGATTATAACCTAGCCTCGGAATTCCGATAAATGAATTGTCAATTACCGGAAAAGTTTGAAGTAAATTTGACAGATTTGTCATTCAAGTTTATGACGAGTTGACGAAAATGTTTTTTCACTTCGATCCACATAAATCCTAAATGTTTCCTTTTTTTTATCTCATAAACTCGGCTATATTATAGTGTAAAATTTGAAATAAGTTGCGTTCCTTTTAATTGATCTTGATTCTTGAGCTAGTCAAGAGACTAGATGACAGTAGGATCATACTCTATTTTTAACGCGTTAGGAGTTAGAAGTAAAACAAATAAAGTAACTTTGTGTTAATTTCCTAGTTCTAACTTTAACTCCGTGCTAAGGATGTTTGTAGGTGGGCGGAACAAATGCGCTTCCTATTATATTCTCTTTTTGTTTTTTATACAGAGCAAAATTATTATATTTTCCCAAACGCAGCATAAATATGGACCTAAAAATGCAAAAAGTGCAGTAATCAATTGCCAAATTAAAAAGTTACAGGACTACTAAAAAACTAAAAAACGACGTTTTCTTACTATGATGGAAAAACGAAAATAACTGTTCAAATCCTTATGTTATTTGTGACATTTTTTGTTACAACAATAATATACATAAACGCAGTATTTAAGTTCGTAAAATTATTTTTTTATTTATGTTCATACATTTTCGACTGCTGCAGCTGTAACGTCAAACGTGCATAATTTTTTGTATAGATATAGAGCATTTTAGGGTTCCGTAATACTCAAGGAACCCTTATAGTTAGCTCTGTCCGTCCGTCTGTTTGTCTGTCCGCGCCTCTAGCGTCTGTAATTATGAATAATAATAATAATATCTATGGACGCTTCACACCACGTCAGTCTGGCCCCGTGCTATGTATCCGAAGAACTTGTGTTACAGGTACCAGAAAACGGGAAGTATATTTAATACTATTATACTATACATATAATTAAGATTTTTATTTATATTATACACATATTTAATACACATCCATGACCCAGGAATACAGAAAAACTTTTTGATCCTTCGGCGGGATTCGAACCCGCGACTACCGGATTGAGCACCAACGCGCAACCACTGAGCCACAGAGGTCGTCAAATATAAATGAATGAAATTTGGTATAGTTAAAGACTGTGTGTAGATTTCAGTTCGGTTTCGGCATCATAAAATAACAATAATTTTACATTTTAGGGGTTGCTCTCCACAAATGTGAGGTGGGGATGAAAACTATTTTTTGTTCTACCCCATTGTGCGGGGAATCGTTGAATAGGTCTTTTAAAATAAAGCCAAGGTTTCATACATGACTTTTTTACAAAGTCAACCATTTTTTAATAATCGGCCTCCAAAGAGGCTTATAAGACGATCCCTCCCTGGCATTTCTAAACTGACGTTGACGTCTGACGTTGAAAATTGGAATTTTTCATGCTGATAGATTATGCTAAATACTCTAAGGAAAGTTATTTTGAACGAAATCGGACAGTACCTTTTGAAGTAATTTGAAAAAAACTATTACGCGTTTATAGTTAAGGAACACCCTCCTCAGACATGTCCTGACATGCTCTTGGTTAGGTTATTTATTGCTCTCCAACGATCCCACTTTTGTAATGACTGATATTTCGTTAACGGTTGATCGTAGATATTATGATATTGCAAAGATAATATTTCTTGGCTTATTATACACTTTTGTACTTTTCGAAAAACCAATAAAAAATGTCATTTTCCCCACTAGAGGAATATGCCTATTTATTAATATTATGTACCTATAACAGGCCTTGCATGTTGAATTACATTAATAAATAATCCTATGATCATAGAAAAATGTCCTTAAAGATATGATTTGAAATTGAATTTAGTTTGAGCACTTAATGACACGAGAACTGTACCAATGAACCGGTTTTCAAACAGTAAAAGTACAGCGAAATACACAGGTCACAACACTAATCCAGTTAACCTCTCAGTATGTTTAACTAACTAGGAAACTCGTTAATACGATGTGTCGGTTACTCTTACCACACTATTAAACTGTACCAGTTTGCACCAACCCGGTATTGAAGTTTTACATAAGTTTGCCGTGTGAGAGCCATGCTACGCATCACGGCCTTAAAGAAAATCGGCGTGAAATAACGAGTTTCGTTGAGTGAATGGGTGATGGTGGCTTTAGTAGGTATCAGGTAGGTATAGGTTAGGTTCAAAACACCGATACGCACTTACAACTTCTCTGGTTTAGCGGGTGTATGTACAATATCGCAAAGAAAGTGACCGCAACAACTGCAGACGTGGTTGAACTACGTATTTACAGTGAGTGTGTGGGCGTGCGTACGATTTGACGGCGCTGTTATTCGATTTTCATCTTATGCCTGGTGGAGCGGCAACTTGTTTGCCAGTACACAACATCTCATTCAATTTCTCATTGCATAAAAATGGTATCATAAATACCTTATTTTAGGAACTAACTTAAAGCTAAGGGTCAATTCACACTGAAACCAAACGATACGCTACATGGCGTAACATTACTATCAAAATTGAAATTTATTTACTATACAAGAAGCTACCCGTTTCATTGCATGAGTTCGAATGTCAGGTTGCACCGCGCTACACTGTGTGTATGTAGTGTATGACTGATGTCATATGAAACGTGTATTTTTTAGTAGTGAATGAAGATCAAATTTTGAACAGCTATCCTAAAAATGCAGCGCCACGTAGCGTCGCGTATCGTAGCCGTGTAAACTGACCCTAATGCGCATCTTTAAATTCTACACCTTTAATGTTTAAATGCGGAGAAGTAAAGTAATACATAAATAAACTTTTATTTATATCACTTTACCGCGGCGTAAACCTTATAACGTTAGAAAGAGAGTTGTTCGTTTACTGCAAGATTAACCCACATACATCTTGTAAATATTTACTGTGGGCTATGTGGGACTACGGTGGGATAGAATTAGAAAACTGGGACGATTCGTGGAGCAATCGCGAATTTGTGTCGTTGTCGTTTTGTCTAGTTTACATTGTAATAAGTCTTATTGTCAAGTTTATTAATAGTAAACACTATCCTTACTTACTTAATTTTGTACTAAACAGATTTTGATGATATTTGCGACAGACATAAATTAGACTTTGCCAAATAGTACGATTTCCGCTCTATAGAAAAGGCTTGCCCGCGGCTCTGCTAAATACAGTATCCTACGGTAACACTGTACTGTACTTTTTGGGATTAAAAGTGGCCTATGTGTTAATCCAGAGCTTCAACTACTACCATACCAAATTGAATCAAAATCCGTTCTGTAGTTTTTGCGTGAAAGAGTCACAAACACGCATCCAGCCATCGATCCTCACAAACTTTCACATTTATAATAGTAGTAGCATTCTGCGCGAACGGAGATGCGGAAAACATGTAGTAACATTATACCTAGACGTTACTTAAAATTTAATTAAAACATTAAAATGTTTGCAATTGTAAGTAATAGGGAAATTAAATGAGGTGCGAAGACCCTTCCGTAGGGTTGCTTAAAGGGCTGATGTATTTAGTGTCATGTATTTTTACACTATTACGTAAATGTCATTAGCGTAATAGTGTAAAAGTAACATGGGTGAGCGCCACCCCTAAGCTGGGTATATTACTATTGTTTGTCCCTACATTATTTTAGTGGGTTAGTTTTTAGAGGCAACTACTTATCACTGGGTGCCTACTACCTATTAATATGGCCGGCAATCAAGCAGACGGCTCGCCTGATGATAATTATAGCCCATGGACACCAGACGAAAAAATATATAGCAACGCTAAGTTATAAGTACGATGTCTAGTTAAATCTTATTGCCCTGGGGATTTCGATTTACAGTACTCTTTCCCTCTGCGAAAAATAACGCAAGCGCTGGTTTTCTCCGAGTCCGCTGTATCACTGCGATGAAAAAATGTAAGAACTAGAGGTCGCCCTGTGATCGAACTTCGCCAACAATAATTCATATAATTTTTAAGTTTATTTTCCCTTTTATAAAAAAAACAACAACAGGTAAATGTTGTGAACTTGTGACAGATTGGCGAACGTTAACGTGTATAACTATATAGGTAACAAAATTGTATCTATCGAGCGCACGGTAGTGTCTGTTAATAATCTTGTTGTCATTTATATTAATTTTATAAAAAACTAGCCCGTAAACTTTGTTAACTTTGCCCGCAGCTTCGCCCGCGTGGGAGAGTGTTCGTGGCAGAAAACTGCTTTAGCAAATATACCTGCAATATAATAACACAGAGTAAAAATATACCTATACCTACTTTATAATAAATTTTCACACGTACATTTTAATTTGAAGATATCTCCTAAATATAATCTCCTAGATAAGGATAATTAAATATTATCCGTCTAAATAGCTTCTGAAAATTCCACATTATTTCTGATCATTTTTTAAAACTTATAATGGGTATAGTACCCTATCCTTAAAAGATATACATATCTATGCTATCGCAGACTTTTTTGTAGACCTATAAAAGAGAAACAATCCCATATACATACATTGTTTTGTTATTTATCTCCAACGGGTTAGGTTAGGCAGCCTTTTCGATAAAAGTTTCCAGAGGGCTTGATTTTTTCCGACACCTTCAACAATTATCGTCATAAATCAAACAATTTCCACACAACCTTAACAAATTATTATCGACCTAAACCTTTCTATGGAACCACTCTGTCGGTAGGTAAATGTAAACGGCATGAAAATCCTATCAGTAGTTTTTTGAGATTATCGCGAACATACAGACAGACACTCTCGGCGTGGCGCTTAAGTATCCGTTATTTATGTCCATCTCCTGGTTCTAAGGTACCTCCTCACCAAATTTCATCCAAATCGGTTCAGCCGTTCTTGAGTTATAAATAGTGTAACTAACACGACTATCTTTTATATATATAGATTTCTGCACACCTGCCTCCACATAAACTGTAATTTATCGGCTAAATTTCATACTCCTCTGGTGGCACAATTCTCGTAAAACTACTGAAAGTTTTTGTTTCATATATAAATACCGAGCTTTGCTCGGAGTTGTGTTGTGTGTAAAAGAATCATAAAAATATTTATGTGACTGGGATTCGAAACCACCACATTCCGAATTTTTGAACAAAGCAAAAATTTAACATACGCATATCAAACTGACAATCAGACTGACATAATACAGTCGAAATTATTGATATTATACTGTTGCACGACGATAGAAAAACATACATAACTCAAAAATGCGCAGTTTCTCAGGGAAAAGTAAATTTCATGCAAAATACTTCCAGCCGGTTTCGAGATCCGGATTATATATATACAAGATTGTCTCGTTTAAAGTATAAGATAATTATATACCTAGTTTGTCATCAGTTTTTTGTTCATAAATTGGTAATTCAGAGAAAAGTCAGATTATACATTATACAATCAGCTGAAGTAAAATATACTAAGTATAAAGCAGACGATGAATGTTAACTGAGAACCTTACAATATCTATTAAAGCATGTTATTCTTATGTTAAATCTTATTGAATAACTCATATGAAAGTAATTGTTTCGTATTAATCTCAACCCGCGCTATGAGCTCGTAACTTTAACATCTATTACTGTGTCTTCACCTCTAATAAGTTGGCTTTACGTTAATGTGCCCTGAAGATTTATTTTCATGTTCAATCTAGCTCAGTTTTATTAATATTGTATACTAGGTGTTGCCCGCGACTGTGTGTTCGCAAAAGGAAATCTCGCGAGAACCGTACATTTTGCCGCAATGAAAAGTAGCCTATGTCCTTTGCCGTGTTCTGCTCTATATCTGTGCCAAATTTCACCAAAATCGGATCAATAGCTTCGGAGCCCATTTAATGCAAACAAACAAATCTTTCCTCTTTATTATATTAAGTACAGGCTTTTTCCAGCGGTGCCTTCCGCGTAAATACAGTATCCCACGGGAACCATTTATTTCCCCGCGATGAAAAGTAGCATATTGCCTGCCCCTTTGCCCCTTGGTCTACTTTGCCGAATCTCTTGATGATCCGTTGAGTAGTTTTTACGTGAAAGCGTAACAAACTAACTCAAAGTCACATCCTACTATTATCCTTACTAATATTATAAATGTGAAAGCGTGGATGTTTGTTACTCTTTCACGCAAAAACTACTGAACGGATTTAGATGAAATTCGGTATGGTAGTAGTTTAGACTCTGGATTAAAACATAGGCTACTTTTTATCCCGAAAAAGTAGCGTTCCCGAGGGATACTGTATTTACGCGGGCGGAGCCGCAGGAAACAGTAATATTATAAATGTGAAAGTTTGTGAGAATGGATGGATGTTTGTTACTCTTTCACGTAAAAACTACTGAACGGATTTCGACGAAATTTGGTATGGTAGTAGTTTAGGATCTGGTTTAGGATCTTTAAAACATAGGCTACTTTTATCCCGAAAAAGTACAGTGTTCCCGAGGGATACTGTATTTACGCGGGCGGAGCCGCGGGCTACAGCTAGTTTATAATATTAAGTAAGGATATTATGGATTATCGGTACTCATGACTTACTAAATACTAACGCCCGAAATTAATAATCAATCTTAATCTCATTTTAGATATCTGAGATCAAGATCTCAATACATTTCAACGATCCTAGGATTAACTTCACGTCAATGTACATAAATTTTTGTTTGAGAATCCAAGATTGAAGTCAATCTAAGATTTTAGATACGTTATTAATTTCAGGCGTTAGTATACCTACTCCGGTCCGATTCAATTTAATCTAAATGTTTGGGCTATAATGTCATTTGTTCACCGCGCAATAAGAAATACAACGACACAGTATTAATTTGGTGGAATTTCATTTTTTGACGTGATAACGTCTTTCAATTTGATGGAGCCGGCTGCATGCACGAAAAAACATGACTCATACCGTTACCACCGCATTTGCCGTTACCTCAGCTGGCCGCGTCTTAGGTATGTGAGCGGTGGGACGGAGAGGCGGGGGCGCTTGATGTTATTACTAAGTTCGGCGCCGGACTTCGCGGCGGCAACACGCCTACCTAAGGCGCGGCCGCGCGCACTATAAACATGACGTTGTCACGTTCAACTATCGTCAGTAAACCGACTTTACAGACAACCGATTTTTTTTGTTTACATTAATTAGATTACACTGAATCGAAACGGAGTAACCGTAGTCATGGACATGGACTTAGGTAAGATGTTATTAGTTTTGTTTATATTTTGTAGCTGACTATACAGATGACTCTGTACATAGGTATCTACTTACTTTCCTATCATAGGATAGGAAAGTAAGTAGGTATATAGTAACCTTTCAACCATGAAATTCAAATTATAAGCATATTGAGAATATTTCGTGTAAATATATTTAATATTTGTTTGAAAACAGATTTTCAAAAGGTGTAGATTTTTGAATAAGCTATATGAAATATTTAAATGAAAACCATGACACCGTTATTTCCTAACCCTTTGGAAGTCGAAAATTCTTTTTCCATCGGCTGCCATTCGATTTTCAAAATAAATTCAATAAAAAAGGTACGTCTATTCAATTACAGGGGACACTTGAAAATTTGAAACACTCCAAATATATTAAATTACAATGAAAGAAGGCTTTTCCTTGTAGCGTTTCGCGCCAATGCCTACCTGTACAAGGTTAATTGTGAATGATTTTTAAGCAAAGATTTTTTGTATTTTTGCCGTCGATTTGTTTTAAAAGCGAGTTTAAATATTACGTTTTATTTTCGGCAGAAAATATACAAAAGTGATTTTAATTTGTTAAAACATCATTTTATATAACTTGTTGTTTGGAGAAACATTTTAATCAAGGTTTAAATTAATTTCGTTACACGCTACATGTTTCCCGCGGCTTCGTGTGCGCAAAGACAAATCCCGCAGCAACCGTACTTTTTGATGCGATAAAAAGTAGCTCATGTCCTGCGTCCCGTGGTCTAATCTGTATTTGTGCCAAATTCTATCAAAATCGGTCCAGTGGTTTCGGAGTCTATTCAATGCGAACAATCAAACAAACAAATGTTTTCACTTTGAAATATTAGTATAGATTATTTTATTGATTACGATAATAATCCTATTTTAGTAACTACCTTTTTAACATTCGTTTCGTCAATCAGTTACTTAGACATTTTATTTCATACTAATAAAAATATTCACACAATTGATTAGATGTTCAATGTATTTGTCTGATACGTTAGGAAAATCACTTGACATACAGAGATAGCAACATTTAATCTGTTTTGTACTTATTTTATTATTAAGGAGCATGTGTTCAGTGTTTATTAGTAAGATTCAGCACGTTATAGTTAATACTGTGTACATAAACATACTTACACTGTACATATTATTATTAATAGGTACAGGACAAAGTATCTTAGATAGTATTTTAACGTAAACAATAAGCTTTATCTCCCAAACACTATTTTCTTACTTCACTTGAAACGACCGCCACAGACATATTACAAAAGACTTTCAAAATCTGCATTTAAATACCAGAGTTAAAACAAACATTACAGTCAATGATACAGTTTATGGCCGATAAACACACAAACTGACGTGCGGTAAAGTCTGCCCCAGGCTCCTTCTGTGTGGTCTTAGTCATTTTAAGCGCAATCTTAAGAGTAATTTTTAAAATGAACGTGGAAATTGAATGTTCTGTTTTACAACTGAAATTACAATGGTTCTCATAACTATAGAGTGCAGAGGTAAGGAGAACTATCTCTGTATGTTAAAAGTGTCCGCTGAAATGCGTCAAATTAGGGTGGCGCCTCAGTAGCAACAGGGTAAACTAAGTTGGCAGTAAGAGATGGAGTAAAGATATTTGAGGGTTAGTAATTGGTTAGTTTTTTTTTTAATTTATATATGGCATCGGCTTAACCATTTGCTAGTGTCAAGTGAAAAAGGCGGGAAATAGAACTTTCGTTTCAATTTTCAACACCGTATTCCTATATCGTCAAGTCTAAAGTGTAGTCAAAGTCCAAATATATAGTCAGTACAGTCCATGAGTCATGTCAGTCGATTCAGTAAAGTGGTAGAAGCTTTACTGAAAGTTCCTAGGAAGGTTTGGCGGGAAACACAAAATAGCACGTTTATAGAAGTTGTACCACTTGCCCACACTTGTGTGCACGTTAACGAATATTTAATGGTTAATATTCTACCAATATTACACATCAAGAACCGAAATAACACATATTTATGAGGAAATACAAATTCCACAACGCCACCCATTGAACTCCCGGCAAAACTCCTATTGGGTAGTTATTTCACTCAACTAACTTCACTCCATCTCTTATTGCTAACTTCACATCATACCCTCTATAAGACTCTAGCGCCACTACGGTCAGTTTTGGAAATGTTATTTAACTATTATACTTTTGTCGGACACTTTTTAGCTTTTCTGCCTTAGAGAGATAGTCCTCCTTTCCTCTGCACTCCATACTCATAACACAAGAAATACTAAGCAGTAGTTGATATTTCTCGGGCGCAAGTGACTGAGGACACCACTTCATCGTATAATATATTAATATGTTAAGCAAAATCTGTCAGTACCTACAGTGTAACGAGTGAATTCTAAAAATTGAAAATTGTTTTTTTTGATTACCTTATATACTATCACATGCATTTAGTGCAAAGCTGTTAATTTGAAATTAGAAACAGACACTTCAATTTTATTTATTTGTATGTATTATATATACCACACCATCAATCTATTATCTATGAAAAAGTGAGGAATAGGATCAAAGGAATTTTCTCTCTGCATGAATTGTATGAATAAATTGCAACTGTGAATCGTTAGTCTGTCTGTTATTTGAGATTTGCATTAGAATACAAGCCATCCTTGCAAAGCCAGCGATGGATCAAATTGTGTTTTAATATAAACGTTTTAATTACGCATTTAATTTCACAAAACTTAACTCTAACACAAAATAATAAAGCCCATTTCAGCTTGAGCACGTTTCCAGCGTTTATCACTATCATTAATTTAGTTGGAAGCAATTTTAGAAGTTAGTGAGATTCTTTCTTATTGCGAGGGCATCGTTTATTTTACTTTACCATGATGGTTAAGTTAACTATATTAGAATTAATTTCTGCAGCTCAGTAGATTTGTCTTCTGAGGGTGTTTTTGCGTAAGTAGGCAGTTTTTAGGGTTCCGTAGTATTACAAGGAGTTATTGTTTCCGTCCGTATGTGTATTGTGTGTATATCCGCCCGTCTCACTTCTGTAATAATGTATGTAGATAGATGAAATTTGGTACAGTTATAGACTGTGTATAAATCTCGGTTTTAACATCATACAATAATAATAATTTTATATTTTAGGGACTGGCTCTCCAATCTCCATACGTGTCAAGTGGGGATGAAAAATTTCATTCTAGCCCATCGTATCATCGTACCGTCGAATAGGTGTTTAAATATTAAAGGTTTAAATACATGACTTAAAAAAAAGACAACCAATTACGAGTAATCGGCCTCGAATGTGCTTTATAAGTTGGTCCCCCCCCCCCCCCCCTGGCTATTCTAAACTTTAAGAGATAGAAACTTGTAAGTTTCTATGCTGATCGATCATGCTAAAAACTCTTTAGGAAAATTATTTTGAGTGAAATCGGATGACTTGTGAAGTATTTAAAAGACAACCTATTGCGCTTTGATAGTTCCCCCCCTCCCATTTCTGGGCCTGCTTGTTCCCCCAACAGCTGGGTCAGGAAAATTTTTTGCTTTTACATTTTTACATTTATATTTAGTTTTATATTAGTCACATTTCCTGTTTATTAACAATTTCTATATAATTCTACTCTTGGCTTCTACACTCATTCTATATTACATAATCTATGTCGTTTTTCTTTAGTCTAGTTTTCATTATCCTTTACATTACATCATACCTTTATTTTACATTTCTCGTATCGAAAAAGTAAAAGAGAAATGTAAAATGTATTTACATTTCTCTTTTACGTTTTCATTTCAAATACATTATTTTCCTATTTATTTATATATCCGATTATTACATTCATTTTCTTGTTTTCTATAACAATTACTACTTCACATTTTTACTTCACTTACTTATCTATAGCATCTTATCTACTCTGTCTGTACATTTTTTTTTAATTAACATCTTCACATTACTATTTCATTTTTATTTGTTGTTATATTTATTGCCCTATTTTACTTTTACATCTCCTCTTTACATTACATATATCATTTCTATACTATTCATATCACAGTTACCTACAGTTACAGTCTTTATATTCCTTCAGTCTATATTTCAATCTTTCCGCGCCCGGCGCGAAGTGCCCGGCTAGGTGATTTGTCGAGAAATTGTTTTCACAATAATTCTTGTTACAATTTGTGGTCTGCTATGCACACCGTGAAAATCCATAATGTCTATAATAGTACCAGTTTACATACTAAATGGTCATTGATTAATTTATATATAGACATACATCAACTTTCTTTTATATTCTTAAATATTATATATAGTTACTTCTTAAGCTATATATGCTGTGTCATATATACTATAACCATATGCCAAGGTCAATTTTTTTTAATACATGTGTGTCATCAGTATATATGTCATTTTAGCCTACTTTTTTTACTTACATCATTGGATTTGTGAAGCGCTTTGATAGTTACGGAACTCTCCTTATACATGTTCTGACATGCTCTTGGTTAGGTTTTTGAAGGAATGCGTATAATGTCGTTTATTGATTGCGATAATTTAGATCACCATACTATTTCCTTTAAAGTCATTCAAACATTTGAAACATACTCTACATTAAAAGTTAGCACTAACCATTTAATAAACTGCGTCGCAACTTCAGTAGTTATTACGAAACTTCACTTTACGAATGCACTTACAATTTGTATGCAAATGGCCGGTGCCTTTCACATAAAAATCTGAAAGCGCAAAAAAGAAGAGCGCCTTAGCATACCTCCGACTGGAGTATTAATATGATAATTTAATAACATTCATTCTGCAGTTGACAGGTGCAGTCAATACCCCGGAGATTTCGAGTGACAACGAAAAACGAGCAAGAAACAATCGCAAATGTTTAAACAAACAACCGATTTGCATGTAAGGGTTAAACATTTGGATGAACATAGCGATTTCATACGCTTATTACACAACGTTTTTAGGGTTTCGTAATACACAAGGAACCCTTATAGTTTCGCTCCGTCCGTCCGACTGTCTGTCTGTCCGCGCTTCTAGCTTCTGTAATTATGAATAAAAATGTATGTAATTTGGTATAGTTATAGATTGCGTATAGATCTCGGTTTTGGCATCATAAAATAATAATAATTTTAAATTTTAGGGGTGGCTCTCTATACATGTGAAGTGGGGATGAATAATATTTTTTCATTATACCCACCACATCGTGGTGAATATGTTGAATAGGTCTTTTAAAACTTTTTAAACTTGCCATTATTTAATGGCAAGTTTCATACATGACTTTTTTACATAGTCCATTTTCGAGTAATCGGCCTCCAAACTATTCCAAAGTGGTTTATAAGTTGCTCGTCGTCGTCGTCTCCCCAAGGCATTTCTAAACTATAAGAGAATAGAAACTTGTAAGTTATATTATAAAAAATAGGACTATTTCGTGGCAAACATAGGTATATGCTACCGTATTGCTACCTGTCGGTAGTAAAATTGTTAGCATCATTAACTTAAAGTACGATGAAACATTCGCCGTTCTTGTCGCATTGTCGCTCGCCCCTGCCGAGTCCCCACCCTTTAAACATTGAATGGCCTCGCATGCAACGATATAATAATTCAACTGCCCGGGTAATTGACAAGCCTGTCCCGCGTCTCCGCTTGACGGCCGCTCTTCCCTTTTTTAGTTTGTATTTTAGACGTCACAGTTTTTTATGTTAAATGTGACGCGCAATGCTTACAAGAGCTATCTCCAGAAAACTTTTTAATCTTAATTGCTAATTCATCATTTGAATTGTAGTAACCAATTAAAAAGCTTAGATTGATTGATGTACAAAGTGAGTTTTGTTTTTAATCAAGCTCAGGTGCGGTAACTGATTAAATCAAATGAGTTAAGGGTCTTAGACCGAATTCGATCTTCCTCCGCACAAACGGAGGCGAATTGAAATTTGACGGCTAATTTGTTAGAAGTCTGTTACATTGGAAAATAATCCTTACGTACGAATTGTGAATTGAAGTGCATTTTTAAATTCACTAGATTTTTTTGCATCTTTTGTGCTCTTGTTTTTTTATTGGAAATGCTGACCCCAAATTTTTTGCCAGGGCAAGTCCACCTTTAATCGCTTATCGAAGCTGTCGTCGGTGGAGATTATTACCTCGATACAATCAGTTTTTAACTGTTGTCGTACATACCGTATTTATTTAATGTACCGTTATGATTGAAGGAAATTATTTATGCAAATTGTGCCTCGTTTGTTTTGTGGCTTTCTGGAAATAACTGAGTGTTTCATTCAAGTGTTAGGTACAACTTACATACAGTTTTGTCGTCGCGGTTGTTCAAAGATTTTTTGGCGGCGTTTAAACAATGATCTTATATTATATTCTTTATCCCATCATTTTCAACATGTAAGAAAAAGAGGACGTAAGCCATTTGTTGTTCATATTTCCACCTGCAATACAACAAGTTACAAGGCATGTTCGCGACTCTTTTGAAATATGCTTCAGCGTTAAATATTAATTCCTACTGTTCTCAATCATCAGGCGTTTACTTATTAAACAATTATCTACCAGGTTGATATCTAATGTTTGTCTTCCCAAGACAAAAGGCAAACGTCAGGGGCGTAGCTAATGGAACGATACGTTTAGGGGCTGACATTTTAAACCTCACGTCAACTCGTTAATGAATTACAAAAACAAACATGGCGCCTTAAACGAATCCCGTCTGGGGTGTTGTAGTATGGGGTGTCGTCGGATGAATTATAAAGAAGCTTTTAACGTGTGTGCTCTGTCTCACGGTAATTTCGCACCTCTTCCAGATTTGAGAACGGAAGTATTGTTAGTATTAAGTAAGTATTCGGAAGAAATAGAAAATCTTAGAATGCTTTATTAGCATTCTAAGAAATTAAATTAAGATAAATATCAGCGTATTCAGTTCGGTGGCTTAAGCTATGTTCGTAGATCACTTTCTCTTTTGCAAATTCTCAAATCAGCGTTGGCACTTTGGAAGGAATAAATAATATTTTTTGCAATTGTTGACATTCTACGTTGAAAGCTACCTCCTAAATCCCAAATCATCAACTCTACAATATTGTAGGTCATATCATAATTGCCCGGTATTTTACCACCCAGGTTGTCGATTTGGCACGCAACCGGAGTGGCTGGCAAATCTATTGACAGCTGTGGCCTGTGGCTGTACAATTATAAACTGCCATCGCAAACTGTAGCTGTTGACTAACCAAATGCCGAGTCATTGTTTGAGAATCACCTGTTCAAACTGATACATAGACTCAGATGTTCGTCCTCTTGGATAATCCCTTCTCAGCAGACGTCTGTCCCATAGTAGTTTGAAGTTTGTCCATATAGATCACACAGTAACGGTTGCTTTTCATATAAACGAAGATAAGTATGCAATCAGGCATATCTTAGTCTGTTTTATTACAAGTTATATATATATATATATATATATATATATATATATATATATATATATAAGTATATTTATATATATATCTATATACAAGTTTGTGTTGAGGCTTTCAACACTAATGATGACCTGGTCGCCTTTTGATATTTGTGAATCTTGCACGCACTAGAACTTGATCCTTCACCAGCTTAATAATCAATTTTTGTTCATCTGTACTTTTCCTTTTCCTTTACTCGAAGTTTTTGCATAACAATCAGGTTGTACAATAATTGCACCTCGCTGGAAGGCGGCCAGGAGTCTTCAGCTATTTAGATTTTATCGCCGTTGCCGGATTTAAGTCAGGGGAGAGGAAATCTTAAGATTAACGCTAGCAATTTACATTGCGAACTTGTTCTGTGCTTTATAGCAACAGAATGGTAATAAGTTTCTACTTGGTATAATGTGATGATGGCGCTTAATTATTTATTTCGGTTCCCCTCTTGCGAGGGATTAAAATTTGCAAACACCTTTATGCCTTAAGAGTATGAAAATAAAAGTAGTTGGGACAAGAGGATGCCCCTCTATATTTTTCTTTCTGGGTCAAAAGGAACACACTTTTTGTATAGCATAGACCAGTGGGGAAGGCTGGTTCTCCTTCATATAGAAGTATTTGCCTATATAATAGGTAGGGATTTGGATAAGGGTCTTCAAAAGGTAAGTGGTAGGTAAGTGAAGCCGATAGGAATAGAGTTATAAGAACCCCACGAAACTGGCATAGACCACATTGCCCCGTCTAACAATATAATATTTGTGTAAAAGCTTACTCGTATTTGAGTGCGAAGTTTATATATAATAACGAATATTCCTCCTACTGATTACAAAAGGATTCGTTGGCGCGAGTTCTCGTGGTAATATTAAAATAAAAACCCTGTCTTCGTTTCTTTATTTTTTGCTCCGCTAATATTTGACAATTTAACGACTTAAAAAGTTCAAAAGTCCGGGTTGAATTTTGTCTTATTGTGTTACTTGATACAGGGTATCTTTGCTAAATTGTGAATTGATTTTGTCTTTTTCGTTAGAAACGGGCTCGCTTCAATGGTGGTCCCTATTTTTGGTCGAGATCAGATAATTTTGGATATAAAATATAGTGTATTCTTAAAGTCAGCTTAATAAAGTTTAATATTGAGATAATTTTAGCATACATAAAAACATTACAAATTGCACCGCGTGCGCTGATAGATTTTAAGGTTCCTTGAGACGGACGCGCTGACAGATTTTAGGCTTCCTTCAGACGGACTGCATTCAAGTCGGAACCCCAACTCTCGTAACCAACTTACATTTCCATTTTACTTCTATTGAATCACAAATGAATCGTCTTGATATCATAAAATAATTTATGAAGATCGGACTAATAACACATCGCGACTGGATCGCAACTTTATTATAGCAGGATTTAATTATATAGCAGAATCGACCTTTAGGGCGCATCACCGCGCAGAATCCCTTTTGTTTTCAGTGTGTAGATCCGTTTTTTCCATACAATACTTATATTGAAGTACTATAAAGGAATCTAATTCATAAGCAATTTGACCGTTGTTAATTCTTATCATTCAAACTAGTACCTATGTCATTGACAATTGCATTGTGACTGCATGTCGTCATTACGATACAAATAATTATGAGAACGCTCTCTATGCTTATGAATTAGATGTCCTGATAGTACACAAGAGTACACAAGTCCTCCTTGGGTGTGCGTGTTCAGTGTGATGAGAATGTCGGTTATTTGTTATCAATAGGAATTAAGTGTGCTGTAGGCATATTATTTTGGGAGCGAAATGTCAGAACCGACTGACTTGTATAAACAAAAATTGCGCTGTTTATTTTTCTGTATAATTTGGCAGACGTACGTACGTTATGTCAGTACACATTGTGTAGTAAACAGTAATTTGCTTACATTTGGAGCCAAATGTCCTTGGAGCTGAGCCAACTCGGCCGGGCCCTACTGATAGGCGCTATTTAGGACTTAGGCTATCATTAACATGATATTTGTGTAATCGGCGAACAGATAAGATTATAGACAGAGAAATGATGTCTTTGGAACTTTTTCTAGATAAAGATTATTTTATTCGCCTGTACCTGCCGCATAATTTCCACATCAAACGATAAACTATCGGATAACAAAATCGGGACATATCAGAACTAAAATTGCAGATGACTGCTTAGGATCACTTCACACCGCGACGATACGCGACGCGTTCATTTTCAAGAAAGCTATTCAAAATTTAACTTTATTTACTACACAAAAAGATACATGTTTCATATGACATTAGTCGTACACTGGACATGCGCTGTGCAGATCGGTGATACGAAACGTGGATCTTTTGTGTAGTGAATAAAGTAAAATTTTGAGGTATCTTAAAAATGCAGCGCCGCGTCGCATATCGTCTCGTTTCGGTGTGAACTGACCCTAACTGGGTGCTAACTACGAGGGGCGACTGAAAAGTTTTGAGCCTAAGGTATTAAAAATGCTGATAAAAATGTACAAAAAATTTATTTTTCAATATAGTCTCCCTGTATTTCAATGCACTTCTTACATTTATTGTAAAGAGCTTTTAACCCAATGAAAAAATATTCACCGTTTTTGTCTTCAAAATGTTCATCTACGGCCATCTTCATTTCTACGTCATTGGAAAATCTCCGTCCCCGTAGGTCTTTTTTCAAATTTGAGAAAAGATAATAGTCACTAGGAGCCAGGTCAGGACTGTAGGGTTGGTGGTTGATTTCCTCAAATCCTGTCTCGGCGAGGGCACGCCTTGCAACTCGCGCAGTGTGGACGGGCGCGTTGTCTTGCAAAAACAGGACTCCTTTTGTCAGTTTGCCTCTCTTGACGTAACTTGGTCAGCAATGCGGCATAGTAGTCTCCGTTCGTTGTAGTATTTTTCGGAAGGTAATCAATAAACAAAATACCTTCACAATCCCAAAAAACAGTGGCCATGAGCTTGGACGCCGATCTTTCCACTTTGAACTTCCGTGGCGGCTTTTCTCCCTTTTCTATCCACTGCATTGACTCCGGATCGTACTGTCGAATCCAGGTTTCATCAACAGTAATAAGGCGAGAAAAAACGTCGTCTGGATTATCGCCACAGATGTCCAAAAACTCCTGTGAAGTTGTGACTCGACGTTGCTTGTCCAGCGGCGTCAGCATTTTCGGCACCCATCGCGCGCAGACCTTTTTCATGTGCAGATGATCATGCAAAATATTTCCGATTCGTTCCTTGCTAATGCCCATGGCTTCAGCTATCTGCCACTTCAACTTCAACTTGATTCGCCGATCTTCCAGAACAAGTTTTTTTACTTTTTCAATGTTTTCTTCGGTAACAGCGGTGTTTGGGCGTCCTGACCTGGGGTCATCTTCTAGTGACTCCCTGCCAAGTTTAAACTGTCGGTTCCAACGTTTGACGGTAGCAAATGAAGGTGCAGACTCCCCATAAACAGCTGTCATCTCTTCAAATATTTCCGTCGGTGTTTTATTCTTCTTTTGTTAAGAATTTTATCACAACTCTGTACTCCAATTTCGTGCAAAGTGCGGAAGACTCAGACATTGTGACGTTTACGATTCAATTACTAAAAGCGTAATGATGGAAATGACATGAAATTTGACATTTATGTTTCTAAGGATACCCGCAATTAGTGGTATGATGCGCGAGTAATTAGTTGTACTTTAAGGTACTTAGGCTCAAAACTTTTCAGCCGCCCCTCGTATTATATCGATCCCAAATTCAATTACAGCACTGGATAGCTAAAGGATCAAGAAATTTAGTACGCTAAGCTAGGATTGTAATTCCCCACACACTTTCGCGTTTCAACCAATTTCAAGAAGCAGTTTCAAGAAATTTTTAATTTGATCAAACTCAAAGTCTGTGGCGAGTGGCGATTAACGAGTGGCGACCGCTACAAAAACAATCAAAACATAATTAATTAAGATCTCCCAACCATCTTAGATAACGTAAGCAAATTCTAATTTTACTCACATTGTGTTTACCTGTAAACTTGTAAACCATCAGATTGATGAAGCGAGTACTGTAGCTGGTGTGACAGTGATGGATCTTGTTCCAGCTAATACCATATGAGATATATGGAAATGCCAAGCCAAATTCACCCTTCTCCCCTTGATATAAGCGATACATCATAATTAATGTTTTTGGGTGTTGTTTCTGTTTTGACGCGGCATGTGTGATCCTAATGGTGGTTAATAAACCTGAAATTAAGTTTTACCAAATCTTTGAATAGTGTTTCTCGGTTAATTGGATCCAAAAACCAAAGAACCAATTAAATAATTATAACAATTAATGATGTTTAAGTAATTTTTAAATATTGTTATTTCTTTATACTATCTAAACGTTGACAAAACATATTGTTAAACTTTATTCGTGCACATAAAATATTAAAAAAAAAAACGTACGACACTCAAAATTAAATATTCAATAGACATTAATCAATTTATTAAAGTAAAATCTTCATAAGGCAAAATGTTCACAACACAATTAAAAAACCGGCCGAATGTGACTCGGTCTCCGAGTCCGAGTCCGAGTCCGAGTCCGGCAAAACGAAACGGCAAAAATTACGTCTGTTGTATTGGGAGCCCCACTTAATTATTTATTTTATTCTGTTAAATACACAATCTGTAAAAAAAACTCATCTGTCTAGCTATCACGGCAAACGAGATACAGCTTGGTGACAGACAGACGGACGTACGGACAGACATACAGCGAAGTCTCGGTAATAGGGTCCCGTTTTTATCCTTTGGGTACGGAGCCCTAAAACCAAAGCCCATATCTACCTACTTTTTTCCACCGACATTTTAATGTGGAACTGTCAAAGCCTTCATAATAGAGTTCATTGTTTAGTTAAATTATATGAAGTCGGTCTCCCAAACGGTCTGAACTGTGGGTTAGAAGTTAACTGCTAACCTGGACTAACTTTATGCAGCACAGCCTGGAGTTGCTTCATGTAAATAATGTGGACCCTGGCCACTTAGGTGAGACACTAACATGCATAAGGTTAACTGGGCTGAGAGTGGTTGATCACAGATAACTGAGATAACAGATTCATTTTATTTCCATAGCAATTTTATATAAATAATAGACTAGATGACAATATGTTTTATTGCAGAAATAGTACTCTTAAATATGAGTAACTTCTCAGAAGAAACAGTATATCAAAATTCAATATTTTCAAAGGTACAGCGATTTGTATACAAAATTTCAATTCAAGTCATTCAAGTCTCGTGAAAACGCTGCAAGTCGTACCTAGCTGTGACGTCACGCCTAGGTTAAAAGTGTATGAAGTATTCGGACACAGGAACATATTTGTAAATATCTCCGATATTTGTGCGTTTCATACTTACCATAATAAATGTTTTTGTATATGATATAAGAAGTAAGAATATGATGATATATGAAGTTTTGTTTACAAATTTTGCAAAATAAATACTTTTTTGTACTTTTTAGATGTATAATCTAATTACTAAACTACACTTTTTTTTTTCATTCACCATGTAGTAATTGCCTCAATATATCTGAGTATATTAATAAAACTAAATAGTTTAGATGTAGTCATCATCCCTATTCTAAAGCTATGAGTTTTTTTCAACTCGAAATCAATTAACAATCACAAGACGTGATATCATACGAATTATCAATAAAATATGACGGCGCGGGACTCCGAGCCGTTCCAATCACCAATCCGGTAACCAATCAGCGCGCGAGGTGCGCTTCTGGGATATACTTTATCTTACTTTCTTGATCCAACAAGAGGAAATTTTTTGGAGTTTACTCCTTATGAAACGATTTTCATAAGCCCGGGGTACGAAAATCTATGGCAGTAAAATCGAATTCACGATGTCACACGGTCACACGGTACGGTGACACACGAAGTTAGCCGAAGATGCGTCGGTCGCTTTGCATTGCACACCAAATTTTACTTTCTTAGAGTAAACTCCAGTCGTTCGTCGGAGCTGACACATACACATTTTATTTGGCACTAGCTACCTTTAGTTATTAGCTTTACCCGCATCTTGCCACATATCACAATATCGTTTTCTTAGTATTTCATTTATGAAAAACGGCCAAGTGCTAGTTGGATTAGCGTAAGTAGGGTTCCGTACAAAACGGCTAGAAATTAAAAGTTTGTTGTATGGGAGCCTCACTTAAATATTTACTTTATTCTGTTTTTATCATTTGTTGTCATAGCGGCAACAGAAATACGTCTTCTATGAAAACTTCAATTGTCTAGCTAATTACCTAGCTACCACGGTTAAGGAGGTACAGCCTGGTAAGTGGTGACAGATAGATGGACAGACAGCGAAGTCTCAGTAATAGGGTCCCGTTTTTAACCATAGCGTACCTACGGATCACTAAAAATAAAAATAAAAATGTAACAGAAAAATACCCAAGAAGTAAGGAGAATATCTACAAAAAAATTGCTACCTAAGAAAAGATACTTTAAATCGTTACAATAAATTCTAATTGTAAATCCACTTGAAGCCATTAATGAAACGAAATCAAAATGTTAATTATGATGACATTTTAACTTTCGAGTTAAAAAATAATTTCTACATTAAAAATGAATTTCGGAATGTCCATAATTAATACGGTCGCTTAGATTGGGCCCTGAGGGCTGACAGACCCTTCCTGAATATTTATCAGGGACAAGACAACTGGACCTTAGCGGACCTCAAATTTGTCGTATTTCAGGGAAGGATATAGCAAATGTCGAGGTCCGTTTTCCGTTTATGGATTTATCATTTTATTATTAGTAGCAATCATGATACTAGGAGGTATATTCTAAAGGTATTATAGTCTATTCGCGTTAAGAAGGCAGTGAATCATTCGTACAAATGTAAAAATTGACCAATTACGCATAAGTTTTATATATTATTACTAATTATAATAATTAAATTATAATTATACATATTTTTTACGCATAAATTAACCAATTAAATTAAGCCATTTTGACATATTTACGCATGATTCACTACCGAGTAGTTTACGCAAGGAACTGAGACAAATTACGACACATAAATATCAACGTTAGTACTATCATTTAAAAATAATTATATTTAATTAATTACAGGTTTTTAGGACTCCGTAATAACTACAAGGAACCCTTATAGTTTCGCTGTGTACGTCCGTCTGTCTGTCTGTCCGACTGTCCGTCCTTTGCAGTGCCGTCTTCGGTAATTAATATTATAAAACAGACGAAATTTTGTACAGATTGCATATTTTTTATTTATTTTATACGTTTGGGCATCATAAAAAAATATAATTTTGTAAGACTATACAATTGGCTTACTGAAAAATGTTTTTACACCATTAATTAATTTTTAGGACATAATGAATAACTATTAATACAATAAGAATTAAAATAGATTAATATTAATAAACCTATATGACATTTTTAATTCAATAATCGTAATTGTCATTTTATCTATATTCTATACTTATGATGACTTTGTTTTAAATATATTGTTTTTTTTTTTTTATGAGAAAGACATAATAGCTATAAGTATAAGTAGTTTGTAAGTGGACTTTGTATGTGTGTATAATCTTATATTTCATGACTGTTGGCCGTTGGGGAATATTTTAATGTTTAATTATTTGGATACATTAGGTATTATTACTAATTGATTGTTATGGCACTGGGATTTTGATGACAATTGAAATGTTTTGTTCACTAATATGATTATATTATTTTTTATAAAAATATATACTAATATTATTCCATGCGGATAAGGGCCGAAATTGTGTTCAATTATAAAAATGTAACGTCTATGTAACCAATTTCTTGGAATAAACGATTCTGATTCTGATTCTGTATTTTAGGGGTCTCTCCCCATACATGTGATGTGGCGATGAAAAAAATATTTTTGATGGCGATTAACACGATAGGTTATCATGTATATTATATAGATAGTATATCAATATCGCCCGAATTGGTATTTTTAAATGAAGCCGAGGTACGTGACTTATGTGGTAGTGTGTAAACCACTTTCGAGTGATCGACCTCCTGAGTTGGCCCTCCCCTGGCATTTCTAAACTATAAGAGGTAAAGACTTGTGACTTCCATGTTTTCCATGTTCCATGGACTTTGCTAAACGCACTTAGGGAAAATTATTTTGAGAGAAATCGAACAATAACTTTTAATTTAATTTTGAAAGAAAAAGAATTGTGCATGGATAGCACATAATATTACTATAGCTACGGAACCCTCCTCAGACATGTCCTGAAATGGTTAGGTTATTTTGTAATTTTTTACTGTCATCAATTTTTTTTTATCTTTATCGTCAACCAGAAACAAAGGAACGGGTCAGTTGTATCTTCAATTAATTATGGTAATGTGCAATTTACATCTTCAATACGCAGGTGAGCTCCTGTACTAATTACTAAAAGCGTAATTGAATATCTCTGTTATGCTAATTGGGCCTAGCGTAGGCTCCTTGTCTATATTTGTATCGTCGAGTGTTCGAGGAAGTCATATCTTTTTTTTTGTTATCTTCATTGTAAAATATTGTAATTTTCTGCTACACATTAATTTATAAATTGTAGGAGCTTAATTTTAATTGTAAAAATTGACAGTGCCATCAATCATTCAATCAATACGAAATAGTAGAACCAAAAAAAATATTTTTAGAATTATTGTCTGTTTGTCTGTACGTTTGTACGCGCTAATCTCAGAAACTAATGAACGGATTTTGATGACATCTGGTATGGTAGTACCTAGAAGTTTAGGCTTTAGATATACATACATACATAGGCTACATTTTATGGAGGAAAAATGTACGGTTGCAGCGATATTCCTTTTTGCGCGTACGAAGTCAACGGCTTAACCGATTTGAATGTGGTTGTCATTAGTTTGCTCCACTTAATTTACACATTTAGAGTTTGTTTCTTTTCAATCAATTCATAAGTAAAAAAGTTATATCAATTTAAAGAATAACGTTTAAAATGCCTTAGAATAATCGATCACTTTAACTGACTGAAACTTGGAGGTATGATACTAAATACATCTCTTGACCTGAACAGAGAAATTAAGTGTGCCTTCTAACTCCAACCACAAACTGACCTGAATTGATAATAAAAATCACTTGCTTTTTCTGGGCATAATTATTTAAAAATTTTGCCAAAATACCTACCTGACACATTAGCAACAATGTAACTTAACACTTAAATGTCCAAACGGGTCCTAAATGAACCGAGTGCAAAAAACTAACTCATTAACACTTGGCCCACGGGAATGTACCCGCTTAATGAAATACATAATGTGTGGGCTGTCGAAGTGTTTAAGGCTTTTTATACCCCAGGCTCAAAACATCCTTTAACCAATTATTTATGCTAATGAAATTCCGATTTATTTGCTTAAAGTGTTAATTTATTGACGGTACTTTCTTTTACTTTGCTTCATTTAATTTTATGTAAAATAAAAATGGAGACTTTATAGAATACACTTTAATTAATACTATATCTAGCAATATCCTGCGAAAAAATACCCACAACCTGCAAGTAAATGCGTGAGTGCACGTATAAGCATGCGTAAAGCACCTCCTCCCACACTGCTTATGCGTACACTCAGAAACAAGATCGTGCAAACAAAACCACCACACAAGCAACAATGTCAGCAAGATCGTGCAAAGCCCCACACCACCATGCAGGTTGCAAAACTCGACGCGCGTTACGACCCGAACCCAGACCATCCTCAGGAAGTGGACCAGCGAACAAAGTTTATAGAAATTAGGTAGATGGTATTTAACAGAAAAGAGGATTTTGGATATCATCAGGGCATTGCCTACCAGTGGCGAAGGCTGGTTCGCCTTCAGAGGGAAGCCTGTATAAATAGATAGTGATTTGGATGAGGGTCTTCAAAAGGTGAGTGGTAAGTGAAGCCGATAGGAATGGAGTTATAGGAACCCCACGCCACTGTTACCTACTTATCATCATTGTCTACTGACATTCTTACTATTGGGGCACTGACGTTTCTAATGCCAGCCATACACGTAGCGGTATACCTGACAGGTATGCATGTACAGCCGGAGCGTGTATGTTGCACAACTGTGCAGGTTTCCATACTAATTGGCCTGACAGGTGTACCAGTGCATCTTTGTCATTCTGCTAAACAGAGACAGTGATTTTTATTTTGTTGTGTTTTCGGCACAATAGCACAGATTAAAGAAAGTCGAACAGATAAACAGCTACATAGTTAGCTGTCGATTTGATTGCACTACTACAAGCATACGGTGTGTCCACTATTGTGTGGAACGGGCGAGTTGTGTGGCGACGGTTGAAGAGGACGTCGAAATTTTTAAATTTGGATCGATTTGGATCGTTACATAAAAGCTGTTTCTCTGTACATAATAATATATATTTTCTTCTCTGTGACAATAGTTTGTATATATATAATATTTGTCGAGCGGCTTTTTAAACAAAAATATTAACCACAGCAGTTAGCCCAAAGGTTTAATAAAGTCACACGTTGCGTCCTACGCAGAGCTCGTAAGGGCAAGTAATTGCCCTTATCTCGGTACAATCGACCGGGATTACGTTCTCACTCACAAAGACAATCTACGTAACTTACACGGTTACGCCCGTAGTAAAATTTCGCTACAAGTACGGATAGCAGAAGAGTATCATAGAACATTTTAGAGATCTCCAACGGAAACATTGAAATCTAAAGGTGAAATGAGAATTTCAATCATCATTATGTTCCTTCGCTTGTTGCAATTTTGTGGGTAAATTATGAAGCTTGATTTTAAACTATTTCTTCAATATCTACCTAGTTGATAGTTTAAATACCATACCAGAACTCATTTCCTAGAAAATTATTATAATTACATTCCATAAAATTAACTTCATCTATAATAATAATTCAGAAAGGCGATACATTTATTTGTTTGATATAATATAAGTCCGTCCGCATTACAGTAGACATATTAATATTATATTGTGTGTATGCGAAGGAAGTATTCTGTCGTCTCTTGCGCACGCTAGTTATCGAGCAAGGCGGAACTAGCGGTGGAGGGGGGCAGTCGTCCCGTGGCCATTGTGAAGGACGGACGTGTTAACGTGTGTGACATAAGGAGCCTATTTACATAACTTATTCTTTAATATATTATATATAATAATGGATTGCAATTCCAATGTCTCGCTAAAATTCGAGAACGGCTGGACCGATTTGACCAATTTTGGTCTGGAAATAATTGTGGATGTTCAGGGAAGGCTTAAACGATAAGAAATATTAGAGGTGTAGTTATTTTTTTTTTTTTCAGTAAACGTGTGAGAGGACAGCCACTTTAAAATAAAAATCAAAAAATTCTCTCGCTTACCAAATCGCACAAACGTGTTAAGGGGTTGTGCGCTGGATAGAACTGTATTCTATCCAGCGCACATCCCCTTAACACGTTTGTGCGATTTGGTAAGCGAGAGAATTTTTTGATTTTTATTTTAAAGTGGCTGTCCTCTCACATAGTTGGAGTTCTTTGAAACCTTTTTTCTCAGTCATGGTCGTATTGAAAAAACCCCAGAAAATATATGTTAATCTGCATTATATTTAGCCGAGGACTGTGTTTTTATAAAATGAAATTTTTATTTAAATATTGATTAAAAAATATGATAAGTCAACCCTTTTTTTAAGTTAAAACCTTTTTTCTCTTCTCCTATAAGTCACACGAGTGTGAAAATTATGCCAGTATTTTAAGTAAGACAAGACTCGGGGGTAGGTCGTTTTAGTTTTTGCCAATTTTATCTTAAATATTTATAGTGATTTTTTATCCGATTTCAATACTCTCCGGTCGGCGCGATACGCCCTTGCCGCCTACAAAATCAGTATGGGACTTGACGCTCAAGGTCACTGGTGTTATACAGAGCCTTAAACAGAAACTATTAAGCCTCGTTGCACAAAATTGCACAATTTTTGCCGACCATACCGCTGATCTCCCAGCGCCTATCGGGTTACCTCCAGCCTAACGGCTAACTTTAATAGAGCAAAACTAATCCCCGCCTGAAACACATTGTCCGGTCAGCAGACTTACGCGATCTAATTTATTGCTGCACTGACTTGTTTGGTGGCGCCACTAGTAAAATGTGCAATATACATTTTAAAACTGGTAGCGCCACCAAACATCTATGGAGAAAATATGGATTGACTCACCTGCCTATCGCGGTATTTTTTTTTATTACATAAATGAATAATTCTCTGATAAATAAGACAGCTTATAAAAGGAACAGTATAATTAAATTCAATTGTAACGGGCTGCGACCTCTTGATATGTAAGTCCTTCTTACGCTTGAGCGGTGATGATAATAATACAGCAAAAATTCTTATATTCTCCTTTATTGATGCTTAACACAGATACGTATTACAAATGAGATATTATGTCTAACATAGACTACTAGACAACTAGATAGGCTTTACTTCATGACATCTGTCAATGTCAATAATGACATTGACACTTGCTTTTGTCATTATGTAACAATTTTCTAAGGAAACTGCGAATTGTTTGAAGCACTCGTGAGTCTCGTGAAAACGCCCCTCCCCCACGACACATACTCGTAAGTCGCACAAGCAGGTGACGCCACACGCCTGTAAGTTGCTACGAGTAACGAAATACATATTATATGGTAAAGGCACAAATAATATATATTATATATTATTTGCACAAATTTTCACACACACTGCACAAAATTTCGAATATCTCCGAAGTTTGCGCGTTTATGTTCACACTTACCATGATAAATCATTTTGTATTTTATGTAAGTAAACTAATAATGAAGGTTTTTTACACGAATATGTTGTAAAAAAGATACCAACTTTTTTTGTGACTTTAAAATGCATATAAAATCTTATTTCTTTTAGCAAGTTGTAACCATATTATTTCTGAATGTTTAAACTTTTATATATACGCAAATTCCCAAACGCTGAAGCCGCTACGCGATGCTAGGTTTATTTTATGTTGTGCTCCATCATAGTCTAAAGGTGTGAAATGAGCGAAGTCCCTGAAAGTTTTCTAAGAATGAGTTTTAACTTTAAACTCCTAAATGAGCTCATTAGTTATAGTTGTCAATGATGCCGACGAATACTTACCTTCTAATATTTATAAACGCCAAAGTTTCTAAGAATGGATAATATATGTTAGTGTGGATATTTGTTACACTTTCACGAAATAACTACTGAACGGATTTTAATTAAATTTATACCAAATTTGGTTTGGTTTGTGAGGATGGATGGATGGATGTTTGTTGCTCTTTCACGCAAAAATTACTCTACGAATTTTGATGAAATATGGTATGGTAGTAGTTTAGACTCTGGATCAACGCATAGGCTTTTTATCGCAGCAAAACATACGATTCCAGCGGTCATTAAAGACGTTAGCGACATGGGAAATTATTCATTGGCTTCAAATTTCAACGTAAAAAATAACGACACAATTGTTCCTCAAAATGTTTAACGGTTCATAGTGTGTGTACGAGGGGCCCGTTCTATTAACGATATCGACAGGATCAGGTGTGCGGTAGAAATGATCAGAACACGTGTAACCGTTTCCGTCAGTCGTGGGTTTCGAATATTAAATTAGTCGCGGCATTAGACTTCGATAAGAAATAACAAGAGTCGAATACTTTCAAATGTATCTACATTCTACAGTAGAACGACTATTTCGGAATAATCGCATTTCTATGGCGGCGAACTTCAATTGAAGCTTGCTGAGTGACATAAAGAATGTAATTGCACTATCAGAGAATTCATTAGCAGGTAGGATTCTTTTAATTTATTTGTATTATTATGACGGCATTCAGTCGCAGAACAATGTTCAATTATACAAGTTTGATATTATCATATTGTTAACGTACGAACAAATAATGACAACAGTCAATTTGCTTTTGAATTTCCTGCCTAGTACCTACCTAATTTAGCTGTACTATCAGCACATAGTAGAAAATATATTATATACTTACGTACACAGAAACAGCTTTCCAAACTGGAAAATTTTGACGTTTCAACGGCCCACAATTTTTTCCACACAATCGTGGACACACCGTATGCTTGTAGTGGTGCAATCAAATCGAAACCTAACTATGTAGCTGTTTATCTGTTCCTCTTAGTTTAATCTATTAGGGTCTCTTACTTTTGATTCATTTACTTTCGGCAACTTTTATTTACACACCCTAGATCATCCTCCATTACGTTCAGGTATGTTGCCTGCGAACAAACATCAAAAAACTTTTGTATTTACAGTTATTCTTATCTTCGGAGAAGCTTATATCCTCAATGGTTCTTATCATAGTCGAGGCAACTTGCAATCACGGCTTATGGTATATCCTACACTTAAATTCCGAACGCGCAATAATCAACCTTACGCTATCGTAATAAAGCCGAGTGTTTTCATTTAAAACGTGTGCTTCGAGAAAAAAAGGGACAAGACTCAGGTAGAAAACAGAATACAAAAGATGCGTTCGGTCGCACTATAACGCAAGCCTAATTTTGCGACTCACAATTTCTCCCACGCTCTTACTGTCATGAACATAAAGTTTATTTTCATTTGCATCATCGGGTGTGGCTTTTGATTATTTGTAAACCGTTTCGAGTCCAAGTTCCTTTGAAATGAACGCTTATTGGCGGTCAAATTTTTATAGCTACGCTGAACGTGCATTTAACTTTTAGGTTAGTTTCGTTCTGTCCAATGTTACGGGATCATGTATGTGTTGTTTAGTGTGTTTTAATTATTAATTTGGTGTTTTAGTGGTTGTGTTTTGTGTGCTTTCACAATATTGGATGCTCTCGAGGCAAGGTATGACGTCATATATAATGTATGTTGTGATAGGTCGGGCGTGTGTACTAAACCCAGTTGATGCTTCATCTATAAATGATGAAAGTGGCTTGTGGGATAGTGAATTGTATTGCTTTTTGACAAAAAACCTGTAGTTACTTCAGGAAATACAATTTAAGTTAGTTTTTTACAACTTTACTATATAATTCTATTTCTGTACTTGTCGTGAATATTATGCTTAAAACTCAAATTCAAATGATAGTGGGATAATATTGCAGTATTTTCGTGTTTACACACATCTTAGAGTAGATAAGTATTTAAAACTAGCATTATTTGGCCGCGGCTTCGCCCTCGTGAAAATAGGTTTTAAACTGTCATCTCCTATTTTACCCACCTAGGGGCCGAATTTTGGAAAACGCTGAAATACGTAATTCGTTATTTTTTCCGTACTCGTTTCATACAAAATTTTATGCAAATATGTTCAAGGAATAAAAAGTTTCATACAAACATTTATCACCTATTTTACTCAATTGGGGGTTGAAGATAAGGTAGATGGATTGAATAATGTAACGTCAACCTACATATCTTGTCATAAACATACTAGACACCACCTGCTTCACCTTCTAAAGCATATTATGTCACTTTCATAAGAATATATTGTGTGCCACTTTTGTTACAACCTATGATCTTAAAAGTTAGAAGATATGGTGATAGATAAAATATGAAATACTAACTTTTGCCCGCGGCCCCGCCCGCGTAAATACAGTATCCCACGGGAACACTGTACTTCTTCCGGATAAACAGTGTTTTAATCCAGCTTAAATATACATAGCATACCAAATTTCATCGAAAGCCGTGCAGTAGTTTTTGCGTGAAAGAGTAACAAACATCCACCCAAGGAGGGTTATGTTTTTCGAGTGTAGGTATGTATGTATGTATATTTCTTTGGCATGCTCTAGAGTCTAAACGCCTTGTCGCATTTAAGCTTGAGAAGTATCACTAGATTCGTAAAAGTGACACCGGTTACCGTTGTCAAGGTATCAAAATGACGTAGTCGGGATTTTGTTTTCTAAGGGCCAATTCACCTGGAAACGAAACAGTACGCGACATGGCGCTGCATTTTTGAGATAGCCATTGAAAATTGAACTTGATTAGTAACACAAGAAGATACACTCTTATTACGTGTTATTTAAGCTTGATGGATATGCCTCTTCTTGAAAACAGCAACTTTCTAAACAATCTAGACAAATATCCACATATCAAAGACCTAATAAAATATTATAGTGTAATAGGATAAGGTATTACCGCCGAGCTCGTAAAATTCAAACTTTCACATCACCAAGATTAATCCTCTCTCCTTGGCTTCCTTGATCCAACATTAACGTTATAAATAAACGTTCACATCGATAAGGGATTCATTTTAAATTACACAACTTTGACTGTTAAAACATAGGACATAGATATTGTTTTCCTATTGAGTATATGACACCTATCATATATTTTAAACGCAGTGAAATCAATGTTTTTCTTTAACTGAGTCATTCGTTTGTTTCGAAGTATTGATGCTAGCAATGAAATCGTCCATTAACTGATATACCTACTGTGTCTATTTCTGTAATAATGATGTATGTCAGTGACTACGCATTCTCTTGATAGACCGTGCAGTTATTATCATATTATATATAAAATTCTCGTGTTATTTTATGAAATTTGGCAGGTGTATTCGATGGTGACACAGTCCGCTTTCAAATCTCGAAGTGTACACACATTCGTCTGCTTAACCGGTTTTACCAGATGTAATGATTTAGCATTAAAAAGACATATAACCCTCAATTTTCACGCCCTTCTAACACCAACCCCCATTGTTTAATAGAGATATTAGTACTGTATTCATTATCGCTATTAAACATGGGTATAGTATATAAATGGGTATAGTATGTAATGGATATACCTACTGTAATAATCTTCAACGCCCAGTAGCCGATTACATTACCTGTGCGTGTAGTTAGCTACTAGCTACCTACGGCTGTGTAGGTTGCAGGTGTAGGTAAAGGTGGAGGGTGGTGTCCAGCTGTAGATGTAGGTAGTGGGTGTAGAAGCTTAAGGTGTATGTGGGACGTAGGTAGTTATTTATAGTTCAGTCAGAACAACGTTAGGTTCAGCTAGTTTATGTGTAAAATAGACCCGCGAATTTCATAGTATTTCATCATTTCATAGCAAAGATTTATATCAGAAATACGTGATAGACTTTTCCGTGATCCAAATTGTCAAAAAAGTCTTCTTCCTTATATATTCTCTTTTTATCTAATATATAAAATTTCCATGTCACAATGTTAGTTACCGTACTCCTCCCAAACGGCTTTACCGATTTTTACCAAATTTTATATGCATATTCAGTAGGTCTGAGAATCGGCTACTGGGTATTTTATATATTGATAAGTGCATTTGTTGAATGAAAAATAGTAAATTATTACAACTCGAGACTGACGGCGACCATATTGTTTGTGTGACGGGATAGCGATCGACGTTGCCATGGTGACATACTTATTTAGTCACTTCAGTAAAATAATATGGGCGAAATACTTAATATGGCAAAGCAACGTTTACCGGGACAGCTAGTTTTATATAGGTCTTCTTGATTGGACTACGAGGGCGGGTCAATAAGTCCGTGACTTTTGGAATAAAACACAGATTTTTTGATACATTAATCATTTTATTTTTCAACGTAGTCCCCCTTGAGCTCTATACACTTTGTCCAACGCTTCTCCAATTTTTTTATCCCTTCCAAAAAATATGATTTCTCGAGGTCCTCAAAATAGGCCTTTGTTTGCGAGATGACTTCATCATTGGAGTCAAATCTTTTTCCACCGAGCCATTTATTCAGGTTTGGGAACAAGAAGTAGTCACTCGGAGCCAAATCTGGAGAATAGGGTGGATGTGGGAGCAATTCATAGTCCAATTCATGGATTTTTGCCATGGCAACTGCACATGTGTGCACCCTTGCATTATCTTGGTGAAAAAGACCTTTTTTCTTGGCCAAATGAGGTCGGTTTTTTTTCAAATCCTCATTGAAGCGGTCCAATAAGTTGGCATAATATTCCCCATTAATTGTTCTTCCCTTTTGAAGATAGTCAATGTGGATTATCCCACGTGCATCCCAAAAAACAGTCGCCATAACTTTATTGGCTGACAAACCCACCTTGGCCTTCTTTGGCGCCGATTCACCCTTAGAAACCCACTGTTTTGACTGTTGTTTGGTCTCTGGTGTGTTGTGATGGATCCATGTTTCGTCCACGGTTACAAAACGGCGCAAAAACTCCTCCATATTGTGATTAAACAACGCCAAACCTTCCTGTGAAGTTGTTACACGATTGCGTTTGTGGTCGACTGTGAGCAAACGCGGCACCCATCTTGCGGAAAGCTTTCTCATGCCCAAGTGATCATTCAAAATTGAAACCACTGAGCCATGCGAGATGCCTATGGCTTCCACAATCTCTTGCACTTTCAATATTCGGTCGGCCAACACCATATCGTGAATTTTTTCGATTGTTTAGGGTGTAGAGACCTCAACTGGGCGTCCAGGACGTTCGGCATCTTCAGTGCTTGTACGGCCACAACGAAATTCAGTAAACCACTTTTTTACCATTGAAATCGATGGTGCAGAGTCCCCATAGTATTTATCAAGCTTAGCCTTGGTCTCGGTAATGGTTTTTTTTCGCAAAAAATAATGCTTAATAAGCACACGAAATTCACTTTTTTCCATTGTTTCCTTAAGTTACTGGACAGTCTGATAAAGATAGCTGTAAAACACAAACTAACTGACGCAGCAAGTTCAAATTTTGATAGGAGTCAACTGACAGATGCCTGTTGACAGGAGTAGTGTTGCTTTTTCAGTAAGGAGGTTAGAAATTCAAAAAGTCACGGACTTATTGACCCGCCTTAGTATTGATCTCGAAATATATAATAAGTAATATTCTAGTAATATTTTTCTCTCACAAGTTTAATTACTTACCTGTTGTCAATAGTGTGACCGGATCACTTGCCAAGGTCACATTTTTGTAATCTTGAAGTAACATTTTAGTTTACTAGTGTGTGTCTATCTACTCTGAGAATACGTTTAGTTATTAAGGTTATATCACCAATTCACTACTATTATAAATGTAAAAGTGAGGATGGGTGGATGGATGTTTGGTGCTCTTTCAAGCAAAACTATTGAGCGGACTTTGGTTAAATTTGGTATGGCAGTAGTTCAAGCCCTGGATTATACATAGGCTACTTTTTATACCGAAAAAGAACAGTGTTCCTGTGGGATACTCTATTTACGCAGGCGGAGCTGGGGTAAAAGCTAACAGATATCCCTAAATAATAAATGAATAATATAAATAATATCTATGGACGATTCACACCACGTCGACCTGGTCCCGTGGTAAGTTCTCGAAGAACTTGTGTTACGGGTACCAGACAACGGAAAATATATTTAATACTTTTATATATATTATTGAGATTTTTATTATATAATACACATATTTAATACACACCCATGACCCAGGAACACAGAAAACTTTTTTTTGGTCCCTGGCGGGATTCGAACCCGCAACCAACGCGCTAGCCACTGAGCCACAGAGGTCGATCAATAACTTACTAATATTTTGGTTTCGTCTCCTCTGCCGTTCTAAGCGCAAAAGCGGTATCTCAAAAAAGGGAGTTTCGAAAAATTTTAAGTTTTGTAAAATAAAAAATAAAATTCTTTAATTCTCTTAGTGATATCTTCTTAGTGAAATTTTCTTAGGGTTTTTTAAAATATGTTTTAAATATATATTGCTATGTAACTTAGTTCATTGAATGCGTGTTTTTGTAAGCTCCGATCCGATGACAAAAAACAATATTTACTATCTCATTAATCTCATTAGCCAATAGATAAACTAAGTTATGTTATGACCTAATTTAGATGATCTAAGTTAGGTTATGACCTTAGTTAACTTAGTTCATCTAAGTATATCTATTGACTATCCGCGACCTCTTAAAGAGCTGCTGGGACTTGCTCGTTAAATGTGGTGGGATAGGCTGTGGCTCATACACGTACAGACTACAGCCCAGCTTATAATGTGTGATACGCGACGCGGCGCTGCATATTTAAGATAGCTATTCAAAATTGAACGTAATTCGTTACAAAAGAAGATACACATTTCATTGTACGAGTTTGAATGTCAAGGCGCATGAGCGGTGTATGCGGTATGACTGATGTCATATGAAACTTTTATCTTTTTGTGTAGTGAATAAAGTTCGATTTCGAATACTTAGCTATCTTAAAACGTTTAGCGTCGCATCGCGCCTTGGAAAATCATTAGACCTTCGTTTGTTTTTCATTGTTCTTCTTCCATAAGATGGTTTATTACAATATTAATTACAGTGTAAATCTTAATATCCTCTCTTTTGTTTCAGATGCATCTAGTGCGTTAAGATGTAGCTAGACTGCCCGGGACCAACATCTTCGGAGATGAAGCTGGGTGTGTTGTGTGTTATGTGTGTGGTGTTAGCGGTGTGTGTGAGTGGGAAGCAGATGAGTGAGACGCTGCAGCGGGCGTTGTCGGCGGTCCGGGGCCCGAGTCCGGGGGCCAAGAAGCTGCTGAATATCCCTGAGGATGGAGGTTAGTTCTAACTTGTACCTTAGTACTAAAAATAAATTGGATTATACAAAATATTAAAGTAATGCAAGCAGGAGACATGATGATCAATCATTGATGCAGTCTTGGAAACCCCAAAAGTTGAATGGCTGTAAGATGTGTCAGGAGAAAGCTGTTTTATTTATAGAAAACTACTTATATTCTTTGGATATGCCTGTAATATTTTGTCTGTTTTGGACACGTTGACAATGTCTCAAAATGCAGTCATTAGAACAGTACGGTGTTTTCCAGTATTTTTTTAATAATTAATTGAATAGTGTTTTGACATTTATGAAAGTTTACAAAGGGAATAAGTATTTTAAAAAAATCAATGATGAAACTGCGGATTATTTGAAGTACTTTTGTGAGTCTTCTGAAAAGTAGACATACAAAAGTCGTACAAGCAGGTGACGTCACGCGCTTGTAAGTTGCTACGAAATGTATGGCCATATGCGCAAAATCTCTGATATCTCCGAAGTTTTCGCGTTTATCATGCTTATACCTGCTTACCGTAGGAAATATTTTTGTATTTGATGTAAGTAAACTAATTATGTAGCTTTTTTCATAGACGTATATATTATAGACGAGGCAAAAACGGTATTTTTTAGGGTTTTAGGGTAATTTAGGGTCCATTTTGACATTTGAGCTATGTTGAGATATTATTTGTGAATTTGAAATACATCTAATTACAAAACTACAGATAAATCCTTACTCTTTTTACTTTTATCGAGTTGAAATACCTAATTATTTCTTATTGCATAAAAAAAACTAAATTTTACATATGGACAAATACCCAATCGTCACATGTTTTGTCATTGAAAAGATGATAACGTTATCACTTACTGTCCAAATCCGTAGTTGGCAGCTGACATGTTCTGCATATTCTCCGCTTATCACGGCGATGATATTTTCCATCCCCTTTCCTCATATCGCACTTTGCATCTCCGTAACATCATATACTTTGTCAACATACTAAAAAATTACATTATATTAACATAAATATTACTATAAACTACTGCAAAAAAAAGTACAGGATGCTCTGCTAGATGGTTAGATGGTGTTTCCATGAAATTTAGAATGCAGGAGGTTTTACGGGGTGAAAAATCGATGTAGCTGGGCCTTATTCCTGCGAAATCGCGCATTTTTAAATTGTAATTTTTGCGTTGTTGGCAAATTGGTGTCTCGGGTTGGAATTCCGGTCAGATGAATATTTTTGTTTTTTTTTTTTAATATCATAAAAAGAAGATTTACATGGTAGCTTACGTTTTTAAAAGCCAAATCAAGAAATAAGTTCTTTAAAATGTATGAAATAACTCATCCAGGTATACTATACACGAATTATCCACAATTTTGTGATTGTAATTCTATGGTCAAATTGATTGTTTAATATACACGAATAATCATCCCAATATAATGTTTCAATATGAAAGTAATACGATACTATGTGTATGTGTGGGAAGTAATGTCCGTAATAAAAAATATACATTAAAATGGCTACGGGTGGTAACTGACTTCATTTCTCACTTTCATAGTAATATATGGCTTAGTATTAATTATTGAAAGTTTTAATGTTATTACTATCTCTTTCTCATGGGTTTTATTAGCCTTCATTTTTGTATCTATTTTTCTAAAGTAAATTTAATTGGATCTTTATACGAACATAAAAAACCTTTTTAACATACACACACCCGTTTCAACGCACTACGCAATAAAAAATATATATTTAATGAATGTGAAAAAAAGATTGTCAAGACAAACCAACACCTAATGTTACTATACGAAAGCATGGTAGTGTGAGTTATTTATCTGAGGTAGTGTGTGTAACTTTATTTTTATTTATTAAGGGTTTAAGCATTATTATAATAAAACAATATTAGTGCAGCTCGCGTCTCCCCCATAAAATGTTTAATTTGCCAAATTTCATACTCCTCCGCTAGCATAATTTTCGCAAAAAGGAAGTATAAAATTTTTGCTCCACATAACAACTTGATAGGACTGCGCGGGAACCGTACATTGTGCCTTAACTTCAAACATATAGGTAACCTACCTACGTTATTTTGTACAAACTTTGTAATCAACACGAAAGCCAGATACTTGGCAAGTACCGCCCGCCCGCCCGCCTACAATCGCCGAAAGGACTTATAATTACTCATAAACTTTGCTGCCCTGTCATTACTGGAATCTCAGAACTTAGAATCAAAGTTTTGAACTCCTTATTAATTAACTACGGCCGTAATTGCTAGTCCTTTGTCACTACTCCACCTGAGGCGAAAAATTTGCTTTTTGTACAATTTAAACCAAGTGTCCTCTATATTTCATGTTTTAATGAGGGATTATGACGTCATTTAACATTTAGAACATTACAAGCGATAGGGTATCGCTAAAGAGTGGAATGGGCTACCTTCATGCCTATAAAAAAAATTAAAATATTTATTATAATTGTTATGACACTAGACGACATTTAATAAAAAAAAAAGTAAAACATTTCTTTTATTTTGTTACACGTGCTACATTTTTCTTACAAAAAGAAACCAACGCATCCGGACCACGCCTAATTAATGCCTCCAAACAATTAATGTTTTTAAAGAAACTTTTGAAAGTAAAAGCCGGGGCTTTTTTTCAATTATGGGCTGTTTTCCCAAAAGCTGCTCTTGATAATAGTAAATATCGAAACAATTTGTTACAGCGTAGATTTATGGAAGAGAAGTAGGAGCAACTATTGGAATAGTAGGGCAATATGATTAAAGTTAGATAAAGTTTAGTACACGGATATTCGTATTGTAAATTCCAACACTTCGATACAGCTTAAATACGACATTTCGCGGCGAAAAATTGCAGATGAACAGCATAATAATAGATAATTTTCGTTATAATTAAATGTTTTGAAATAGCCATTAATATAATAGAAATTTGACAAAAAAAAACAAGCGTCTTTTAGGTAGGGTACGTTACCTACCTATTTGCTTTTTAAAAGTTGATGATAATTTTTTTCTTATTTTTATTTATAGCCTTTAATAATTTTACAACACCAAAATGAAAATTACAAAAAAGCAAGTTGAAAAGAAAGAAAAAAGGCTACGCTCTCTCGAAATAATTAAGGACCTCCTTGTTTTCGTCGTTTGAAGTTACCCCTCTAACAATATTTGCTCTTTGGTCTTTTATCAGACAGTGGAGACTGATTGCCCTGAATTAGTCAGCGATTTTTTGCCGTCTCAGCGATTTACCGAACGTTACTTTTAATGTGGAGATAAAAGGACGAATGATGCCTACTTTTTGTTTTAATATCCAAATGACTCGAGTTTTTTTGGAACTAGAAGCGGTGTTCAATAAAAGTGATTTATTACTCTCTTATGGAATATGGAATAAAAACTAGACGATCTGACAGGTCGCCTGATGGACAGCGATTACCGCCGCGTATGGACACGCGCAACACCAGAGTATAGTCACGAGTCATTGTCAGTATTTTAAACCATCAAGCCGGTTTTTCTGTGAGACCGTAGTACTTACATTTCAGCCCAGCCGGCCATTTAGTGCTAAAGTATATTTTATTCAATATTTAAAAGAATTTTAACTCTGTTAAAAATAATAAACGCTGTCAAGTATGTTTATGTTTTCTCAATATTTTACTAATTTTCATTTGTAAAGTATATTTTTTTATTATTTAACGAAAAATGTGTAATGAAGCCCCTCAGGTAATTGAACGTACTTTTTCATTTTGAGCTCACTCATCAGAGTTTTCATTCAAATTGTTATTATTCGCCCACTAAATAATTTCAACTATCTGAAAATTGGTATTTTAATTAAAACCCCTACCAATGGTACAAAAACATTAAACGAAAATATAGTTAATAGTGTAGTAACTTTTTTTAATTTAACCAAATATCGTGGGAAAGCTATCATTATCAGCCTGTACACTGTAACCCCCTTACTAATAAAAATATTTACACGATGGATAACTTAAACAACGTTACTGTCTTTGTCTGTCAAGTGACTTTTCCAACGCATCAGACAAAGACATCAACGTTGTTCAAGTTATCCGTTGTATAAATATTTTTATTAGTAAGGGGGTAAAAGTTTAAGACGACGCATGAGAGAGTTGGTTGCGCGGATGCCTATTTTTCTCACCGTAATAGGGATGTTGCTTAGTGTGGAATATCACATATTTATATAAATCTAAAAGAAATAGGTATTTAGTTTATAAGCAAATAAAAAATATTGCCCATCTCTTTCTCACAAAACGATTTGTTACGACGAGTCACGAGTTGCACCCGCCATACATTTGTCATTACAAAATGTATGGCGGTAGCAACTTGTGACGTTACAGGCCGATATTCGCTCTCTTTCTTATTGTAAATTTAATTTGTTTGTTTCTTCGTTATATTTTAAGATATACGAAAATGGGTTCTAGGTTGCTTATAAACTAATATGTCTAACATCGAATAGACGAAATTTTTTTTATTTAACTTAATTAAAAATTAATAATTTAAAGCTAAGAAAATAAAATTATATCTAGGAACTCTTAAACCTTTGTTAAGCTGCAGTATAACACAATTAATTGAGCATCGTTTAGAACAAAAAAAATGAACCTCTATTAAAACACGAGATTCCCATTTTGCCGACATTCGTAAGCGATTTAAGTTTACAAAATTTATAAAGATGTTTGTCCACAAATCAATAAATATATATTAATTGTTTTTGAATTACACGGAAAAAACTGTTTTGTGTAAAACGCCCCTTCCACTTCTAGACGGTTTTCTATGGAAAAATCGTGCGTGCGCAACCCCCGCATACCTCTCCGACCCCATCATCAATGCGCCATCTTAATAAGTATTAAGTTTCAGAACCCATATTATAATATGATTAAAGGAGTTGATCAAAACTTGACCCAAAGTCGACAGTAAAGAAATGTCAATGTGTTTACTTTAACAATATAAACGACCAATCAAACAAATTATTTGTTTGATTATCGGTGTATTTGTGAGAGTTTGGCGACAGCGACTTCCATACTAATTGTGTGATACAACACTTCCACATGTTTTCTGTTCCGTGACATTATCAATAATTATTATTGGTAAGGATAAAGATTGAGATATTCTTTGCAATCGAAAATTTTCTCTAAACACCGCTTGTTAAGATTTAGGCACAACTCGGATTTTACAATGAATTCCCATCAACCTTTTGTTTTGAGGGGCGGAAAATTGTTCTCAAATTACTTACGCAAACTATTCCAAGGCAGTGACGTAAGGTTTTTGCTTCAAATTGAATTGATAAAACCCTTTCATTCCCATTAAAAGTTAAAAGATGAGTTGCTAAATTGCCAGAAGTTGAAATTGTCATCCTTCCTAACTTATTGTAGTCGTTAACTTTGATTTAGCCTTTTATGGATTAATGAGAATATCTATTTTGTAGTACGAAATAAAATTTTATTTTTAATTTTTAGCCTACCTAATAAGAAAGATTATTAAGATTAATACATGAAGCAAAGTCTTTGAGTACAGTTTGACGAGAATTTTACGTGTGGAGGAGCATGAAATTTGGCCGGTGAATTAAGGTTTATGTGGAGGAAGGTGTGCAGAAAGCTAATATTTTTTTAATAAAGCTTAGATATAGGTACATACAATTATTAACAATAACAACAACACACACTACCTCAGATCAGTAAAACACACAAGCGTCCGTTGGATATAAATATATATATATATATATATATATATATATATATATATATATATATATATATATATATATATATATATATATATATATATATATATATATATATATATATGGATATATCAGTCACAAATCACAATATTTTCATATTTTATCTTTTCTAACTAAGAGGCCAAAGAAAAGTAAAGCTCAAACTTAAAAATTATATGAATAATTATGGGCGAATTTCAACCACAGGCGACCTCAAATATCTGTTATTTAACTCGGTACCTAATGGAGCATATGGATCATTTTCATAATTTATTTAATTGTTTGTATTATAATGACGTGGTTTTATCACTAGCTTACTTAGAAGTAGGTATATCAATCTATAAAACTATCCCCCTTACTAATAAAAATACTTACACAACGGATAACTTAACAACGTTGCTGTCTTTGTCTGTCAAGTGACTTTTCCAACACATCAGACAAAGATAGCAACGTTGTTTAAGTTATCCGTTGTGTAAATCTTTTTATTAGTAAGGGGGTATATCTATGAACTATGTATTTCCTCGAAGTATTTCTTTAGCGAATTCCTTTAAGTTCTGCAAGCTGTTACCTAACCTATTGCACTCCCTGAGTTCGCTTTTGTCTTCACTTATTATTAATAAAAATAATATCAAAACTCAAAACTAATACCTGGCGATATTAGTTCGCGTCAATCGTGGCACTTCTATTAACTGGCTGATGACGTCACGTAGGCGATCAGTCCGTGACTCGACGTACCGCCGGGTTAAATTACTACCATTTATAAAATACTACTTGAATCGAGATGGTATTTTATTAACTTATGTGCTGTGGGATTTTGAAATGGATGCAATGAATTGAGGATTTTTGCTAGCAGCTTCTTATTTTCGATGTAAACACTGAATTAGTTGTTTCTTATTTCAATTTGTGATTGACACTCGCTTAGAAATTTATACCAACAAAATAATAGTATTCTAAATAATTTTACTCAATTATATTGTATCGTAATTAAAAAATAAAAACCCGACTGAGTCAAATAATTTTGATGTACCCACTACCCATTGTCTCTGTCGCGACTAAGTGCCGGTTTCACTAACCTATCTACTAAACTACTACTAAAAAACGTCATTCAATCATTTGCCGGTTTTCGGCGATACAAATGTGACGTTTCTAACAGAAAGTTGTTGGTAGATAGGTTATTGAAACGGGCCGTTAGAGGAATATAATGATACAACTCAATCTCAAATGCGACGAGCCGTTTAGGCTCTAGAGGGTGCCAAAAAATATACATACTAAAAACATAACCCTCCTGGAGCAGTCGGCTAAAAATAGGTACTCTACAAAATTTATTAAAACTATTCGAGCAACAGGCTAATGTAATTAAAAATTAGTTTTAAAATTAATTTTCATTAACATGTAGGTAATCAATTAAAATTTCCTTTTCATTTCAAGTGAGGTCGACAGGTAATAAAGGTAGGAATTTATATTTGAACAATTAATTACGTCTAATGTATCCGTGAATACAGAATTATGAATGGTGTGTGTTTACTGTGTCGGGCTCAGCGACGAAACTCAATCGCGAACAGAGGCGCGAATAGCTATTTTACTTAAATTATAAATACGAAAGTAACTCTCGTATTTCAGTTCCACATTCACGCTTAAACCACTGGACAGATTTTGATGAAATTAGGTATATCGTATAGGCCTTGTGGAAGGATATAGTTTAGGACTTTTTCCTTGTTCCTGTTTCTGCGCGATATAGGCATTTATGCCCGGTCAAAGTAACTGGTAACAATTAGTTCAAACTAAATGAGTGATGTGAATCATCGTCAGATGTATTGATGAATGAAAAAATATGTAGGTACTCACTTTGCGCTCAGAAATACAATACAGGACAAAAGACGGAATGGGCGACTTTTGAGCGGCATGAATTATCCGGCCAGCGTTCTTTTAGCGCGAATCGACGCAAACGCGAATTTATACATCGTAATAGTCCATTTCACGAGATTTCCCCACAAATCTGCATAACTCGGCTATGAATGATATCCCAAAGCTTACACTACCGTTTTGCATGTAAATTGTGAGGATGAAGAACAAGGTAGTTTCATTTCGCGGGGTAAGGTCTCGCTAAGATCTGATCTATCTGGATTCATGCCCCAAACTCCAGGTGTTGTGCCGAGATACACATGTTTGATAGTTGACAAACAATATTTAAAGTAAGAGAAGGCAAGAGGAGCGTACTTTAGTTTTTTTGTGTCAAGAGGAACATTTAATGGCACCAACTATCTTTATCTATAGGCAATCTTTCTTCATTTGAAAATGTTTTTCACTGAGTTCTCCATACTCAGGAATCTGTCAAACAACTTTTCGTAACCGCGTCCATTAGGCTGGGACTATATTATGATCTGGAATCCGGAAGAGACCGGAGAAAATTCATAGCACTGAAAACATAACTCTGCACTGTTAAAACAGAGTTGAAAATTGAAGTGTCGAATGTCGAGCGATTTTCAGCTCTATTGTATTAGCGCATACTTAATATTACTCCTCTGAATTTTCTCCGGCCTTACGGATTCCGGACAATATAGTCCCGGCCTAAGAGAATAAGGTAGCCTACAGAATTGACACAATAACGCGAGCGGTCGTATGTTATTAGTATTTTCACTAAATAATAATATTTCTGTTCGCTATTCTCATCGACCGTGTGTACGCTAAATCTCAGAGCTTCGATGCGGCGCATTTGAATATCGCACATTATTCCATTCGTCCATACCTCGCGCATTGTTTCGGAGCGCTTAGTTGAGTTAGAGCACCAACTTTAGCGTGCTCTGGTGTACGAACTTCAGCACGCTTTAGTGCACGAACTCCAGCATGCTTCAGTGCATCAACTTTAGCATGCTTTAGTGCGCTAACTTCAGCATGCTTTAGCTCACTTACTTCAGCATGCTTCACCCATGCTAGCTATGTCTCGCGTCTAGACCTCGGATTATTTATGTAATCTCAACTATTCCGTTTCACATTGTTTAAGATTTTCTCCGAGAGTTGAGTTAATCTATTGCAGGTTTTTAAGAGTCCCATATACAAAGAATAAAAAACTAACCCTATATTCACTGAAACTTCGCTGTCTGTCTGTCCGTCCGTCCGTCCGTCTGTCCGTATGTCTGTCACCAGGCTGTATCTCATGAACCATATTAGCTAGACAGTTGAATTTTTCATAGAAGGTGGTGTATTTCTTGTTGCCGATATGTAACAAAAAAAACTTAAAAGAATAAAATAAACATTTAAGTGAGACAACAAACGTAATTTTTTGCCGTTTTGTACGGAACCCTCCGTGCGCAAGTCAGACTCGCACTTGATCGGTTTTTTCGTTATTTCTTCACTTTGTTTTTTGCTCTTAATTATTGAAATTTAAAAAATAGTAGGATGTCTTTGCATTACAACAGTATTGGACTATCAAACACATAAAGACGATATGATAATTTCCTTCTTTTTGGAAATCGATTAAAATAAATAATATTTTACCTGAAACGACTGAATAACTACTTTATTTCTTATCTTTTTTTTATTCTCTATAGATCAAATCGGGTGTTTTCTTTTAATTGCGATCGTGAGCACTATACCGCCGCCGCATCGGATGTGTTCATCGATATTAAACTCAATACCCGCGTGTTAGAGTACACTTCCCCTTTTTTTAATACCTACACATATTTAAAATCATACAATGCCGATATCGTATTAGGAAATGTATAAAATAATCGATGGATGTTTGTTACTATTTAATGCAAAAATTTCTGAACGGATTATGATTGAATTTGGTATGGTAGTAGAACTAGTAGATGAGATTAACACCTTTGTCAAAATTGATGAATACTTTTATGATATATGAAGTTTTTTTTTTTTACACCTGCGGGTGCTCTCGTATAGACATCGAGATCTAGAATGTCCCTTTTTGTGACTGTAGGAACTTGAACAACTGCAACGTTACGTTTAGAGACAAAAAGAGAAAGACTTCGTCATTTAACGAAATGCTTAAAACTACGAGTACGTATCAATAGTAATCGTGTGTTGGTACGCTATTCGCTAAAAGCCTCCGTATGTTGATTACTTCGGGCCGTCGCGTCGTGTGAACGGCTCGGGCGGCGTAAACTAACGAACTCCAGAACATATTGCGGGGCTCTTATGGTGGTTTACTTAAATATGGTTAAAATATAAGTAAAACCTAAAAATAACCGGCCAAGGGCGAGGCGAACTCGTGCGTGAACGGATCCGTAGCATACGACAAAAAAATCACGTTTGTTATATGGGAGCCCCTTAAATATTTATTTTCTTCCGTTTTAGTATTTGTTATTATAGCGACAATGGAAATACATCATCCGTGAAAATTCCAACCGTCTGGCTATCACGGTTCACAAGATGCAGGCCGGTGACAGACAGACAGACGGACAGACACATATAGATAGCTAAGTCTGAATAATAGGATCCCGCTTTGGGTATGAAATTTAAAAAAAAAATACTATCCAAATGTATTTGTTGAAAAAACAAAAAGATGATCGACGTAAATGGATTTATTTGTCTCTTGAAACGCAAACATTGGCTAGCTATTAAGCTATTTAGCAATTTTTACGTTTTTCTTAACGTGAAAATTGCTAACAAAGATACTTTAACTCGTTTTTTTACATTTTATCTGGTTTTATTTATAAGTAAATACTTAATTTTATGTGTTACTATAATACTATATATCATTAAAAGACAACAGGTATTTATATAAGTTATAATAATAATTAAACAATCATTACCTAAATATTAAGTACGCAGTTATAGTACATACGGACACTTGCAACTAGATTCTGTATGTACCCACCTACAGCTATCCAATTTGCTAATAGTTCTCGGAAATCTTTATTTTTCAATAGATATGACAGACGATGTATGAAAAACTACGATTCCCGAAAACCATTGACGTCGTGGTCGTACGGTACGTGATAAATTCACTTTGACTACAATATTGCATTATATTCAAATACCGCTATGTAAACCAATCTTTACTGAGCATAAAATATTTATTTAGTCCTTGACATTTGCACATAACGCCGTATTATAGTCGTATCAATCAGCAAGGTCACAATTTATACGAAGCCCAATTCACTTACTAATTTGCCAACACTTATCGACTAATGTACCTGAGACTTGCCAGGACCAGGCATCGTGCAACAGTATGTGAACCAATCTTTACTCAGCGTAAACAAATTGAATTGGCCAGCGTGTTGACAGTTTCTCGACTATGTTTATCGTCCGTCACCGTCTCAAGCTAAACAAACGTAAGTGCATGTTTTGTTTAAACGTCAAGCGGTTGTGCTTCTGTTTTAAACATCTAAAAAATCTTGGTCCTTCGCACCGGATACGCTTATTATGGTTTTAGACGCTAAGGAATACACATGGTGGCCGACACTTCTGGCTAAAATACGCAAAAATATCCTACTACTAATATAAACGTGAAAGTTTGTGAGGATGGATGTATGGATCGATGGATGGATGTTTGTTCTTTCACGCAAACACTACTGAACAAATTATGATGATTTGGTATGGCATTAGTTTGAGGTGTAGATGCAACATAAAGGCAACTTTTTATCCCGAAAAAGTACAGGTTTCCGTGGGATACGGTATTTACGTAGACGGAGCCGTGTATTGCAGTTACTAATATATTTTACTTGGCCGTTAAATGGTTAACAGTATCGTCAAATGGGGCAATACAATACATGGGTAAATTTATGTCTAGCGTCATACAATAAGTTCTATTAAATGTGTCCTCTTGACCTAGAAACAAAAATAAGGTATGCTCTTCTGCCCCAAACCCTACGTCATTTTCCCAAGCGGCATGACAAATACAAACTTTAATCTAGATTAATTACTATCGAATGAATATAAAAGCTACATTGTGATAGAGTTGTGGTGTGAGTCTCGATGTGGTAACATGTCAATAGCTAACTGGAGCTCTGTTGCGATGGCTTTCAAACTTTACAGACGTGGTATAGATGAGTGCACAACGTGTATTTGCTTATGTTCTAATCAACGCTTGAATGGTTTTGTATGTCACAGTAATTAGAAGAAGGTAAATACTAAACGTATGTTGAAAATATCTACTAATTAATAATAATACTATAGAGGTAAAGTTTGTGAGGTTGTAGGGGGTAATCTCTGGATGTACTGAACCGATTTTAAAAGTTCTTTTACCAATAGAAGGCTACGTTCTGTGACATCTTACTAATATTATAAATGTGAAAGTTTGTTACTCTTTCACGCAAAAACTACTGAACGGATTTCGATTAAAATTTGATATAGTAGTAGTTGAGGCTCTGGATTATTTTTTCCCGAAAAACCTATTCCTTTGGGATACTGTATTTATGCGGGCGGAGCCGCGGGCAACAGCTAGTGGGCTATATGCATGGATAGATGTTTGTTACTCTTTCACGCAAAAACTACCAAACAGATTTCGATGAAATTTGGTATCGTAGTAGTTTAAGCTCTGGATTAAAACATAGGATACTTTTTATCCTGAAAAAGTACAGTATTCCCGTGGGAATATATCCCTATATGTACGCGGGCGGAGCCGCTGGCAACAGCTAGTTTAAGTATTTAAGGCAATAATTAAGGCAAATTCATCAATTTTCATTAATATAAAACTATAGGTGAATGCTTTTATAATTATCTCTCCCATTTCATAAAATATTAGAGTCACAGTGGCGTAGGGTTCCTATAACTCCATTCCCATCGGCTTCACTTACCACTTACCATTTGAAGACCCTCATCGAAATTTACTGGCTAGGTCTTCTATTTGAAGGAGAATCAGCATTCGCCACTGCAGAGACATCTTTTAAAAATCTTAAGTCTGTTTTCAGTTCAGGTTACGCCCCTAAGTTCACAATAAAACGGTCATATTATTACATTATCCGTTTATCCAATACGTATGGATCGTAGATATTTTAATATATCAACTACTCTACCTTCAATAACTTTGAAATGGTGAAATATTCCATGCAATATCTTCAAGAAATCTTTCAAGAAATCCGCGAGTAAACAAGCCGCGGCGTCGTTTGTCTTATTTAAACTCTACTTGGCCTGTAATGTCAGCGCCGGTAATTTTTCCCGCATCGTCGGGTATTGGGAGACATTTATTTGATGGTCGGTCATATATTAGATTTTTTCAAATGAAATGAACCAGGAAACGAGCGGACGGATCGCCTGATGGCAAGCGATATTACACTTGCGTGCCCAGTCTTTGAAAGTCTCCAACCCTTGGGCCTCCGGTAACCTCGCTCACTCGGCGAAACTTAACGCAAGCGTTATTTCACGTTGGTTTTCGGTGAGAGCGTGGTATTTTTCAGATCCAACATGGCTCTGCCACTATTCTTTTTCTTCGGCATCATGATTTAGTGATTGTAAAACCGCGTATGTGTAATAGTTACCTAAAAGCTTTAAAGGAAATATGCATAGAACAGAATATTAACTTAAAACATAATAATAATATTATATGATACTAGATAGTAAGGTTGAAAAATAAAAGGGTACTAGAACTCCGAGCAAACTGTCCTCGGTGTCCCAGGTACTAATATAAAATCAGCCCAATTAAGAAAAATATGTACTAGAGAAAATACTAATTGCAGCCATCTCTCAGTATCAACGAGAAAATAATATCGAGTGAAAAGAAATAAATACCTGAAGATTTATTCTTTTGGCCCTTACCAATTGGGGATATTTTTCACTGGGATCCGAAATGGCCGAAAATACTCACTCCGATTAATCGGTATACGTCTATGTCGAAAATGTAATGTTGTGTTGAAAAATTGTTAGAAAATAGGACCCACCTTTAGCCCTCGATCCCACGAGTGTTTTTAGTGGTCACGACAAAAAAAACAGCACGTTAAAAAGAACTGCAAACCGTGTGGAGTTGTCAAATCTCACATTTTACACTTGACATTTAATTTTCAGCTCTATTGTTCTAGCGCCGAGGTCTATTTACAGTGCTGTTTTTTCTGTCGCGGTCGCGACCACTAAAAGTCTCTCGTGGGAACGTAGCCTTAAGGTGTACATTTCCTACTTCTTTAAATCTTAGGTCATCTCCGTGGTCCAGTGGCTTAGTCTTTAGAGCTTGATTGAGCTTGAGCTCCCGATTCCGGAGGTCGTGGATTCGATCCCCGCGTATACTTTATTAAGATGTTCTAATAACAATAACTCCCCACACGACGTCGGTGACGGTAACCGGTTTCATTGAAACCAAACCAGAACCGCAGGAGTTATTTTTATAGTGCCCAAGAGTATGCGCAGAGCGATAGAAATTTTATTTATATTACGAAGAAACAAAGCCGCGGGCAAAAGCTAGTATGTACTAAATTAAAGGTGTTTTCCTAAAGCGTATAGGTACGTCACGTAAGCTATCTCTAACGAGTGCATCGGTTTAGGAGAACAATACTCCAAACTCTAATGGATTTGATACTCGCTTACGACTCGCCGCAAATTTGTATTAGTGCTGAGTATCGAGTGTCGGCTATAGAAACAATTAAGGTCGGCGCAGACGGGCGACAAGCGATCGCTACCGGTACTCGCTACCAATTCGCGCTAAATAGTTTAAATTTTGAGTTGCCCCGCTATAATACGTGTTGCCGCCTTATAATTCATCTAAAATGTATGAGAAAGCGTGTTAACTGTTAACAGTGGGCCAATTCTCGTAATGAATCAACCTAACGAAGAGAATGTCAGGACACGTCTGAGGAGAGTTCCGTGACTATCATCCCGCAATAGGTTTTCTTTGAATTAGGTATTACAGCTTGATACAAATACATATTTTACTTTTAATATTTTATATGTGTAGTTTTGTAATAAGGAGCAATGACAAAGCTATACAAAAGTTGGAATATTCTTTACAACTTTAGTATAAGAACCTACATAATTAGTACCTATACTTACATCAAATACAAAAATATTTACTATGGTGAGTACATTTAACGAGCAAACTTCGGAGATATCTGAAATTTTGTGCATGTTTCATAGCAATCTTACAAGCGTGGCACGTGCCTGACAGTAAGACTTTTGTATGGGACGTTTTAACAAAACTCAAGTGCTTCAAATAATCCGCAGTTTCTTTGAAAATATTGATTTTAGTATACTATTGCTTTAGTAAACTATCTTACTTATCAGAGCACTATTCATTTATGTATCTAATATAAAAATTGGGGCAATTACCATGTGCTAAAGCACTGGAATGGGAATATCTGAAGTTCGGAAGTGTTTTATTCAATATACTTTTTAGATACATACCTAGGTGTCTTGTATAAAAATAGACCTATTTAAATTACTGTAGGCTTTTTATTAAAAATCGCGGCTTAGTGAAACGGCCAGACAGAATGAAAGCCTAATTAAGCTAGTTGACTAAAACTATTTTAATATGAAGTTCACAAGTGGATATTATGAATTCAGCTGCCATACAGCAGTAAATCCAACACGAGCACCAATATAGCGTTCACACGAAGTGGTCGGTTATCACATAAACATATAGAGTCTGGTTGCTTAAAGTCCAGATGCTAAGAGAAGGGTGTTTTACGGTAGAGAAGAATCTGTATATCTCGGCGTATCTGGACATATTCCCGTGGACAAAATTTTATCCTTTTTTTTCATTGAAAACCGAGTGCTAAGTGTGAGTTTTTCTTTTCGCATTCGATCGTGAGCGCGTAAGGCGTTTACTAGAAATTTGTATGTGATTAGACCTAGTTGTCGCTTTTACAACTAGGAGGCGCTGTACATATCACATACAAATTCCTTTTAAACGCGCTTACGATCGAATGCGAAAAGAAAATCTCACACCTAGCACTTTGGTTTGATCGAGATGGCTCGCCTGCTAATCGTCAAAATACAGTCGGGGGCTACTTAAATTTTTTGACGTGATAACGTTTTATAATTTGATGGAGCCGGCTGCACGCACGAAAAAACATGACTCATGCGTTACTTGTTACCAGCGTTACCTCGCTAAATATGGCGCATTGCCGTTACCTCAGCTAGCCGCGCCTTAGGTATGTGAGCGGTGGGACGGAGAGGCGGGGGCGCTTGATGTTAGTACTCAGTTCGGCGCCGGACTTCGCGGCGGCAACACGCCTACCTAAGGCGCGGCCAATTAGTTCCGCGCGCACTATAAACATGACGTTGTCACGTTCAACTATCGTCAGTAAACCGACTTTACAGACAACCGATTTTTCTTGAAATTAGTGGTACTAGTAGTTAGTACCTACCATTAATTTCAAGAAAAAAATGAAGTAATTAATTAGCTTTATTATTATAATTAAAGTCTTCGTTTAGCTCGACGGTTCACTTCCACGGTAGGTACATTGAAATGGTGCAAATATGGTTACAATATAATAGGTGTTTCATTTTTTATACATATAATAAATACTTATTATTATCATGTTAATGTAAGATTTTAATTAGTGTTTAAATGTTTCAAGCATCGTATTTTATTCTGTATTTTTTTTCTGTAGTAGGTACCTAGGTATCTATGCATTACAGGTGCGTGTGAATTGCATGTAGCTTAATTATAAAACTCAAGATACTGACTATATTTTTGACGTGACGTCTTTAATTCGATGGAGCCGGCTGCACGCATGAAAAAACGACTCATGCTGCGTTACCGGCGTTACCTCGCTAAACATGACTCGCTCTGAGGCGTTCCATTTCTTATGACGTTGTCACGTACAACTATCGTCAGTAAACCGACTTTACATACAACCGATTTTTTACCTTGTTTTAAGTACAAACGGTGAATACAATGAATGAAAATGACGACTAAGTGCTAACTATTTACGTAATACACCGCGGGTATTAAAAATACCATTTCGCATAGAAGTTTCAATTTATACGGCCACCAGTTATGTTATTCGTTTGAAAAAATATTTGCCACAGTTTAGAGGTGCGTCGACTGCGGTTAATAATAGTGAATACAGGATGATATGTGGATCGGCTTGCCTTACCTTACCGGGATAGAAAAACTTCCAGACTAATGAAAACCTCGTCTTTTCTATCCACCTACCTGTTTTGTAGGTACCCTTTTCTAGAATTTGGCAACGCATGGACTCTTTGCCCTCGCTTCCAGATCGCAATGGCGGAATGTGGCCTTTGCGCTAATCCAAAAAATATTGTCCAAAAATTTATAACCCGAATAATATTAATTGGTTTAATTGCACCAAGCATGTGGCGTAGGCGATACTGTATCAATATTGTATTAATACGTGGTCAAGCAAAAACTTTCAGTGCAGTTTTACGAGAATTGTACGAACGGAGGAGTATGATATTTGGCACAGTTAAAGTTTATGTCAAGGAAGGTGTGCAGATAGCTGATATTTTTTAAAGTAATTCTTAGAAATACATATAATTAACAAAAATGACAACAACACACACTACCTCATTATTAACACACTACCGCGCGTCTGATAGACATACAATTAAGTTAAAAGTTGACGTTTGTCAATCTGTCACAATATCACATTTTTTTATCTAAGAGGCAAAAGAACCCTTATAAAGTTCAAACTTATACATGAATTATCATGGACGTATTTCGATCACAGGGCAAGCTCTTGTTTTATAGAATTCAACTAAAACCTAATTAAAAATAAAACCTTCGATTTATCCTCTGCATGTCATTTATACCTATGTCTTGAAAAACCGGCGTGCTATAATTTGAAACGAGCTTCATTTGTCAGTTAATGGCGAGTCATATACCGCGGCACTGGCCGAGGCTCGGTCACGATCGTATGATTTATCTGCAAACTTGGTGTGCGCTCGTCCTTTAACGTTTCCATTTCGTGTGTACAGTCGGATACATAGTACTTAAGTGTTTAATTTAATAATAATATCTACTGGATCTGTTGGCAGGATTGAAGCTTTATTCCTACTGTTCCTACTAATACTATGAACGAAAAAATTTGGTATGTATGTATGGATGTTTGTTACTCTTTCACGCTATAACTTTTGAACTAATTTTAATGAAATTTGGTATTTCTTTTTGCGCGTAAGTCGCGGGCAACTTTCTAGTCTACTATGTCATAAGGACTATAATCGGCCGAATACAATGTCACATTAAAAGGCACATTTTGCAATGAAGCAAATTGCGTAAATAATTATTGTCCCATGGATAGAAACCGTAAATAGCAGCAATTTTATTTCATTCTTTATAAGTATGAGCTTCTTTAAAATGATATGTTAGAAAAAATATCATGATAGTTCAACTCATTGCGCGCGTGACGCTATGTATGTGTGCGTGCGTACGTACAGCTTTGATTTTTGTGCTAGTGACGCAGCCCACTACCCGTACGTGGCGCTACCTGTGGACATACCTCCGAGCGGACAAATGTGTTCAATTATCTGTAAATTATTTAGATTAAACACTCGAACACGCGTGCCTAGTAGGTACTAGGTAGGTATAAAAATATTAAGTTTTGTGCACGACTGTACAGCGATTTCACCGTTCAGTAGTTCCATCTCATCTCACAAGAATAGAACTGTGTGAACCTCATCAGTGTGTGAACAGTACGTAGGCATTGGTCGGTTACTCGCATTTCGTTTTCATTACATTTATTATCAGTGGCGTGGGGTTCCTATAACTCCATTCCTATCGACTTCACTTACCACTTACCATTTGAAGACCCTCATCCAAATCCCTACCTATTGTACTCAGTTCGGCGCCGGACTTCGCGGCGGCAACACGCCTACCTAAGGCGCGGCCAATTAGTTCCGCGCGCACTATAAACATGACGTTGTCACGTTCAACTATCGTCAGTAAACCGACTTTACAGACAACCGATTTTTCTTGAAATTAGTGGTACTAGTAGTTAGTACCTACCATTAATTTCAAGAAAAAAATGAAGTTATTAATTAGCTTAATTATTATAATTAAAGTCTTCGTTTAGCTCGACGGTTCACTTCCACGTACATTGAAATGGTGCAATTATGGTTACAATATAATAGGTGTTTCATTTTTTATACATATAATAAATACTTATTATTATCATGTTAATGTAAGATTTTAATTAGTGTTTAAATGTTTCAAGCATCGTATTTTATTCTGTATTTTTTTTCTGTAGTAGGTACCTAGGTATCTATGCATTACAGGTGCGTGTGAATTGCATGTAGCTTAATTATAAAACTCAAGATACTGACTATATTTTTGACGTGACGTCTTTAAATAAAATTGTACAGGTAGATGTCGGTTGGTACGTGGTGGTGGTACATACCTGTGGTGGGTATACTTCATTGGTCTAGATGTCTAGACTCTATACTCTAGAGTTCTATTAAGCCAGTATAAATATACTGAAAAATTTGCATGATTTAGGATATTTATATATCTATGAACGCTTCACACCGCGTCAATCTGGTTCTAAGTCGTGGTAAGTATCCGACGAACTTGTGTTATGTCGGCTATATATGTTGGTCGAGCGTTGCGTACTGAGTGATCGCAAACACCAACGTGTAGATAGCTGATTTGCCATGCCTTGTCATCGCTCGTTGTCGCTCGCCTAGTTGGCCGAGTGAAGCCCAGCGCCAACATGTGTAGAGCTCATTAGACGCAACATGCCTCCGCTCGCCGTCACTCGTGATCACTTGCCTCACTTCGGACCGGTGTCATAAAAGTAACATTTAGTTTGCCATTTACCATAGACCAGTGTTTCCCAACTGCCGGGTCGCGACCCGGTACCGGGCCCTCAAAATAAAATATGTCGTAACATTCGCGCCTTGTTTTGAAAACAATACGACACATCTTAAATATTCGTAAGCGGTAAGGCGATACCAAAATATGAAGTATTAATGAGTCATTTTTGCTAATAATAAATTTGTAACATTTGCTTTGCTATTATGTTTAAAAGTATTAAGTGGGCCACGAAGGTACAGTGTGAAAACTACCGGGCCATGGCGGATTAGGCCATTTCACTCCATCTGACTATACCCATGATTTTTTTGGCATAAAAATCCGCAAGTCTGACTGCTACGTACTTCGTATCGAAGGAATGTCATTAGCGACCAACTTAAACTAAAAATTTTACAAAGTCCATTAGAAGCCCAATAGGTTTGTTCCGTTTGGAACTTTTCTCTAAATGAAATAACGTCGATGACTTGTCGGCGAGCGTGTCGCGAAGTCGCCGGAACATCTGCGCGCAAGTGATACAGAAGTTCTGCCAACTTTGTATTGAATAGGGATACCCTTCAATGCAATTATATGGGATAATTTAATTATTGGGGCGATTACGTGCTTTGGGAATATACCGTATTTACTGGAGTGAGATTGTATCTCCTCTCTATACACGTGTATTAAGACTTGTATGTACGCAGTATTGATCCAGCAAAAATTTTAGCAACATTTTTAAGAAACTTCTTGCCGTTAATAATATGCTAATAGAATAGGCTAATTAAATAACAAGCACATATACACTAATAAAATTCATTTAAGGTTAATTTTGGAGTCAGCGATACAAATAAGCAGGTAACTAAAAACTACCTTATGTTTGATCCTGAGCAAGTCGGCATTCAGTACCACTTACCAGCTAATCACTAGTGTAAAAAAGCATTACCGACTTAAAAATAAAAAATCATTACCAACACAGTAATGTAACTTTTGAATATTACCTTCATTGCTTGTTTTTTCACCCGCGGCCCAGCACTGGCTGCCGGGGGAGCAGAAATGGATGAAAATAGTAGTAGTATATAAGTTTTTTCACTTTACGATGAGTCCCACATGACTGACAGACGCGTCATGTCACCGGCCGCCTCGTTGTCGGGGCGGCATAAAAAATCATGCTGATCTACAAAAACATATTCTTTTTGTAACGGTAAGTCAGTTCATTAATTAGTGACGGTATCTAAGGGGGCCTAGCGTAGCCTATATGAAACCTGTATGGGCGATGTCATGATTTGACACGTTTTCATACAATTATCATTCGATAACGTTACGTTTACGCTGTCAAATGTTCCTGTTAGTCCCACTGGTCACAAATTAAAAAAGTTACTGAGACTATTCCTATGTTATTCAAAACGGTGGTGACCCTCGCATTAGCCGGATACTGTGTGTCGCTGAAGTTGTATCACTTCATTGGTCTGCCAAAACGAACAAAAACAAAATGCCCCGAATTGTTTAGCCATTGTATTAGTTTCTGTAGGCTAAGTAATTACCAGAATAGGTAATTTCTTTGAGTTATCTGTAATTTCTTAAAAAAACCTGAATGTATTTTCCCCCCTCCGGCCTACGGCGAAGCCAAAAAGACGGGTAATGATTTTTTTTGGAAGTCTGTAATATGTTTAAGTACGTATGTTTCTTCCACCGTAGCGCCTAAACTACTGATATTTTAATAAATTAGGTGTCAATAAATTTGTAATAATAGCATAGATTACTAAATTGTTACTACTTGAATAAAAGCCCGGGTAACATATTATACTCGTAGATACAATTTACACAGTCGGGTTATAGTTTTTATAAAAAAATTACCTTAATTTTTATTATTAACTATGATAGTTGAATGTAAAATAGATGAGCACCTACGAGGTATAATCACCTGGGTAGTTGTACAAGGGAATTGTGGAATGCAAACCATTAAATGATCATTATTTTTGACGACTTTACGACGATTTTCGCGTGTTCGAATCCAGCCAGGGAACAAAAAGTTTTCTGTGTTCCTGGGTCATGGATGTGTATTAAGTATATTTCCGTTGTCTGGTACCCGTAACACAAGTTCTTCGAAAACTTACCACGGGACCAGCTGATTGAAGTGGTGTGGAAGCTAATTAGATAGCTCTCTATAAAAACAACAATCTTAATCAATGACGCTGAAGGAACATTCATGTTTCTCGTTCGTTCATTCATGATATTCATGTTAGTCATAAAATTATCATGAGCCAGTCTAGGTCTAACAATAGGTCATATATCAGGGACGACTAATTTATTCTGAGACCTAGACGACTAGTTCCAGGGGTATAATTCTGAACTCCCACATTAGACGGAAAGAAATTTAAATTTTCCAACAATAGTAGCGACGAGCGGAACACCTTATATATGAAAATAACTACATTTGCTTTGTGAATTAGTTTGTAAGGCTAGATTCTGCCCGCGGCTTCGTGAGCAAAATCTGTCTATCCCGCGGAAGCCGTACATTTTTTTTGGAATAAAGATACTAGGCAGCCTGCGTTACCTTATCCTATACTTTAAACCAGACAATCATGCATAAATATAATCGGTTTCTGGAAAACGGCTGCAAGTATTACCATGAAATTTAGTATGCAGGGAGTTTTGGGGGGAGAGAAATCGATCTAGGTCACTGTTCGGTCCGGTCTGGTCTTATCCCTGGAAACTGCGCATTTCTAAGCTATATATGTTCTTTCTTTTGTCGTAAAAAAATAATCGTTTGTAATTATAATTTAAGTAAGTATAATTTTTACTTTGTGGTGGGTACGAATTCAGGTCAGATTTTGATGATGATTGATGTTTAGATTTTGTGATACTTTTTATTTCTTTAAATTTATCAGAATTCCGAGCGAATCTTCATTATCCATGTCATTGTTCATAACCTTTCAGCAGCGTTTGCTTACAACCTTGCGAGACCTTAATTCGTCCTTTTCTCAATATCTGTTTTTCTACTACGTCGACTACTATATATGTAACGAACGTCTACTATATATATACACTACTATATAGTACTATATATATATATATATATATATATATATATATATATATATATATATATATATATATATATATATATATATATATTTATATTTATATTTATATATATACAGAAACTAACTGCCCGCCAAATTTTATCTTTATTTTACAGTTTCAATATTTATAAATTAATTACTTATCATCAATAAAATGTAATAAACCGTAACTAATCGAATGTAACGCCAAATTAAATGGTGTCGCGCCTCAATGGTTCAACAAATAATATGGAGCCTGTGTTGTATAAGCTTTGTTAAAATCAACTACACATATTTTGGCCATATGATCTACTACTCAAATAAAGACATTTAGTCAAAAAAAAATTGTAGTAAAAGTAAAAAAAAAACATCTCATAATGGGTGAATCTCCTCTCAACTTACGTAGTAACCTTTTATTAATCTGTGACTCGACGCAGACTAAGTTTAACTTCACAGACCAATGAGGTCCGTTAATCGATTCCGACTCGTAATTGACACAAGTTCTGATAGATGTCGCTGACACAAAAAAAAGACTACAGAAAATTATTATTTTTGCCTATTGCATTGCATAATTATTGTTGCCGGTTTCTGAAAACCGGTAGGTATCTAGTTGATTAAACATCGAAATCGGACAAAAGTAATTCAAAATTAATTCCCATATTTGGCCGACTTCCAAGGAAGGAAGAGTTATATTCTTCTATCTTTTTATGTTTCAAACGGTTGTTGTGAAATAGCAAGAAGAAATAAATTGAATTGTCGGACTGCTCTTCACCTGTGAAGCCCAATTGTACTCCGATTACAGTCCTGGGCCCTAATACCTCGTACCTCGAAACTCGGTTCGGTTGTCAGTATGTCCCACTCGCGCGCGCATGTTTTGCCGCCTGTGCGAATGAGTCGGCGCGTAAATCGAAACGAGATTCGAGGTACGAGAATTGGGGCCCTGGTAACATTTTTAATGGCGGGAACTGCAAAACATTTTTGCGGTCTGCGTGCAGTCTGTATCTATCTTTTGCGGTCGATGTGTTGAAATGCAGTCTGTCTAGAACTAAGATACAATAGTAATAAGTGAAGAACATAATATTTTGGTTGCAAAGTTAAATCGTTTAGCAGTATTTCGTTGTCAAACTTAACCCCTCAGCAGTCACTGCGTAGGCGGGGGGCGATTTACGAGGGATAACGTATGTCTTACAAGTTTTAGTACTATTTAAGTGACACCATGAAGCATTAGGATGTACTAGAATATCATCTGTTTGTTTATATAAATACTAGCTGTTTCCCGCGGCTCCGCCAGCGTAAATACAGTATCCCTCGGGAAAACTACTTTTTCGGGATAAAAAGTAGCCTATGTTTTAATCCAGAGTCTAAACTACTACCATACCGAATTTCATCGAAATCCGTTCAGTAGTTTTTGCGTGAAAGAGTAACAAACATCCACGCTTTCACATTTATAATATTAAGTAAGGAAGTAAGGATAAGGATAAAAGTTTATTAAATACCAGTAGATGCATAGACGTATATACTATATAATAGAGAAGGCACAAACTGTCCCCACTTAAAACCTCTTCGGGGTTGTTTGGGGCCATTTTGACATTTGAGGTGTGGTGAAATCAAGACCACTCAATCAAAATGTCTATTCATAATTTACCTTAGAAATTAGTTTATGTTTTCGGCAGTGCATAACCTGAGCTTCTACATTATGTTAATATCACAATACTAATAATATATTAAACTTAGCAATTGTTAGAAAATCTTACTACTATAAATGTAAAAGTTTTCAGGATGGATGGATGGATGTTTCGTGACTCTTTCACGCAAAAACTACTAGACGGATTTTAATGAAATTCGGTATGCTAGTAGTTTAGGTTTTGGATTAAAACACAGGCTACATTTTATCCCGAAAAAGTACGGTGTTCCGTACTTTGTTTTTCCGTACGTCGGTAGTCTCGTGTGCGAAACCGCGGCCAAAAGCTCGTATGTACATATTATAGACTCGTTTATTTTAATTTGCCGTTTCAAAATTTTGCTACGATAACCGAAACAAAAACTACCTACTGTAACTGATAAAGAATTCAGTATTGAATAACTCAACTGTGATACTACTAGTTATTTGCCCCTTTGTTGTTAGTTGTTGTGTTTCAGTATTATTGTGTCCATTGAAACCATAGATCAAGATTGTGTTAGATGTGTCACAAGATGAATTTTATAGTAGGTACACCTAGTCGAGACACTAGTTCAGTTTGCGATAATCTTGCGTTTATAGACTTTTAGAGTCTATAAACGTGACGAAACGGGCACTCGTCAAACTTTATTACCCTTGATTCCTTATGGATCCCATCTCTAGGTCTACCAGGCGACAGGAACTAAGAAGTACCTTAACCATTTACAATGAGAAAAAAAATCGGTCTACAAACGGCGGAGTAATCGCGTAACATAAAAAATATACAGTCGAATCGTAAACGGCCTCTGTGGCTCAGTGGTTTGCGCGTCAGCGCTCAAGCTGGTGGTGTATAGTATAAAAGTATTAAATATACTTCCCGTTATCTGATCCCAGTAAGTCGTAACACATTATTAGTTATTCGGATACTTAGCACGGGACTAGATTGACTGAGTGAAGCGTCCATAGATATATTATTATTATTATTATTAAAGACTAACCTCCTTCTAAGAAGTCGATTAAAAAGCTACTAATGTTTACGATTCATCTCGCATATTATTATCATAATGTTATTGTTTAAATTAAATTTTAGAAAAACTTTAAAACATTAGAATGAATGAATTTAATTCATTACCTAACCTAAGTTCGTGCCAGAAGCTAAAAGGTTTCAGTTTTATCGATATTTTGGTATGCATAATAATCTTAAGCCATCTCTAAACTTATCTTCGCTCTGTGGTCTTATAATATGGAATTTGTATATTATGTATCTGTCATCATTTAATTAATCCAATTTAAATAAGTAGCCTGTGTACCCAAATCCTGTCTGTATTACACTTTGATTGACTTATATTTTAACGTCACGTTTAAATTAAAGATACCGTTTTACAAGCGAATAAGTTTATAAAATACCCAAATCAGAATATTTATCATTGTGCCATTCGAAGTCTTCACAAGTTGGGAGAGTGAGCAATTTCGTAACGTCCTATCCGGGAATTACGACAAAAAGGGTCCCGGAATGATTTTTGTCAATAGAATTCATGTTGAAAGGGCTCGTACTAAGTGAACTTACGTTTATAGTGACGGTTTACGCTTCGCCGCGTTTCGAAAATGGCGTAGGCGTACAAACTAAAATCTCTTTAGAGCTTGTGAGACTAGAATATATCTCGCCATAATTGAAGGCTCTATAAATGTGCCCTTGGTCCTGTCAAGAGCTAAGCTTGATAAAGTTTGTAGGTACACCCCTATCACAATGTCTCAAAGTGTCTCATCTATCTCACTCGAAACAAATATATTTGTGAATTTTTAAATAATTCTTTATTATCTTATTAAGGTATTTAAGAATCTGTGTGGCTATGTCAATCACATGCTGGCGTTTACCGCCGACGCTGCGAAAAATAAAATAGGCCAAGTGCGACTTGGACGACAAAAGAACCACGTTTGTTGTACGAAAGTCTCAGTGGCGTGGGGTTCTTATAACTCCATTCCTATCGGCTTCATTTACCGCTTACCTTTTGAAGACCGCCATCTTAATCCCTACCTATTATTAAGGAATACCAGTACCAGTACTATCATAGCCACTGGAGAGTAGAATATTTATTTTATTCCGGCATCAGAAATACATAATCTGTGAAAATTTCAACTGCTGTCACGATTCATGAGATACAGCCTGGGGACAGACGGATGGACAGCGAAGTCTCAGTAATAGGGTCCTGTTTTTGAGTAAAGAATATGAGTATAATTTTTAGCGTACGGAACCCTAAAAATTATATAAAAATACAAATCCTAGCGGAGGCAGCGGCGCCGAGGAAGCTGCGGACTGCGGCGCGTCTGGAAGCGTACTAACGAAACGGTTTTGTTCATTGATAAAAAACTTCGCTTAAAGAAAAAGTAGGTTGGCAATATCGCCAGCTCTTTCTAGATAATATTATTTTCTTATTTTTAAATGTGTAAAATGGCTGACGAATATGTAGAAAGGTATTATTAGTTTATTACTTTGATCTTGTACGAGATAAATTGTATTTTTATAATTCAATTTGCAAATCCGATTTCAAAGCGAATTGGGAGCACTTTAGAAAAATTTAGCATAAAATATGACAGAAACAGAAGTAAATACCCTGGTATTACAGAGGTTATTAATTTTATAATTTACTTTCGAACAACAAAGGACGGGCTTTCGCCCCTGCTCTTTTTTTAAATTAGATCGCACCCTTTCTAGGGAGTGCTTTTATGTCCTACGTATTTACTCATAGTGTTGGACATCGATATAGATCTTAGAATAGATTAGAAAAGGCCAATTAAAGTAACTAATCGAAACCGCTGCCGTCATTAATAGCAAAAGTAAATTTTATAATGAAGCAATGTAATAAATAAGTCTAGGTATTTTCATCGTTATTAGGTATATTCTCAGCTTGTCCAATACCCATCCAACAGCTGCATGATAGTAAATAGATTACGACCTCAATGTCTTTCGGCAATCGTCGTCTGTAATTTCCATAGAAAAACGAAGATTGCCGAGGGCCATTAGTAACATGGTTTTGCGTACTAAGTATAGGAACTGTATAAAATTATTCAAAAAGCACACCTACCCTTCATAAGCAAAATGTAAAATTAAATGTATACCTATTCGTTGTCTGATTGCCATAACACATGTCTTAACTTAGCATGGGATTAGATTGACGTGATGTATATTACCTACATGTTTATTCTATTGTATATTATAATTCATTATGTTTGTTTAAAAAATAATATGAATTGTAGTACTCTGCTACAGCCACTACAAGATTAAGAGTTCTTTAAAGGCTTTGAAATGGCCTGTCTATTACCTTCCTATCCCTCTACCAGCTGTAATTAAGTTTACCATTTGTCGGATCGGGAATGAGTTAGGCATTTTATTGTCGGAGCGGGATTGCTCAAAGAACTAATCGGGTCAGCTCACAACACTATTCTATTTAAAGCTCTTTTATTCGGTTGCACACTTTTTCTCTTCCGCATATAAAGGAATTGCGTATGTTTGAATTATCTTCTGCAACGGTTTTGCAGAAATTCTTAGGGCCTAGTGGCGTGGGGTTCCCATAACTCCATTCCTATTGGCTTCACTTAACACTAACCTTTTGAAGAGGGCTAGGGCTTCCCTATGAAGGAGAACCAACCTTCGCCATTGTTAGTCATACAATCGCCATAGATGTCGGATAGCTTGTTCGGATGGTTTGTCGCTGCCTACTTTATACTGAGAGATAGCGATAGACAAAACATGCAAAAGAGCTATCTGACACTTTTTAAAGATTGTGAAACTGGCCATCAATATTTGTAAATAGATAAATACCTACTTGAAAAATAGATACCTATATGCGTAACATTAAAAAACCGCCCAACTGCGAGTCGGACTCGTATGGGAGTTGTTCATAAGATATAGCCTAGTGATAGACAGACTGACGGGCAGACTAGACGGACAGACTGACAGCGGAGTCTCAGTAATAGGGTCCCGTTTTTACCCTTTGGGTACGTAACCCTAAAACGTTTTATGTGACATCTACACTCTCTCCCACTGCTTCTCCCCTCCTCCCCTCTCTCGATGTTGTCTTCTATCTCTTACGCGTGGGCGAGAAGTCGTGTTTGCAGAAGAGTTGCCACATTCACGTTTCTAGTGGCTTTTCGGCGATAGTCTGGATAGGCGTTTAGATTCAAAGTTGGCAGGTTATTTATTTAATCAGGTGATAGGTGTGGATAGACTTGAGTAGGTAATGTGTTAAAATATACGATATAACAATAAAAAACACAACCTCCTTGGTGTAGTGGTTAGAGCTTGGCCCTCGACTCGGAGGTCGTGGGTTCGATCCCGCATTGGAACAACAAAAAATGTTGTTTCCAAGTTTGGTTAGGACAATGCAGGCTGATCACCTGATTGTCTGACAAGATAATCCATGCGTCGGATGGGCATGTAAAAGTTAAACCTGCGCCTGATCTCTCGCCAGTCGTGTCGGTTATCCGTCCCACTGGGTTACGAGAGTAAAGGAAGAGAGAGTGCTCTTGTGTACTGCGTACACACTTGGGCACTATAAAATTACTGGTTTTCAATGAAACCGGCCACCGTCACCGAAATCGGTGTGGGGAATTATATATAACAATAAAATATTTGTAAGTAGTATTTGTGACTTGAACAGATCCGGTTTGCCGTTATTATCATCGAATGTATTAACACCGCCATGAATGCAAATGCGAGTTAATTCTGAATAATTAGCCGATAGCCTTTTCGCTTTTCACGTGTTTTTCATTATTTAATTAACATACCATGTTCAATTATGAGGAGCTTAAATGAATGGAAAAATTTGTATAATTTTGACTACAGCTGCTAATAAAAATCGAAAAGCGCGCGGGCTTCATTTACATGGACGCGATTATTATAACGGCAATAATCTCTCATGATATTTACCTATGTACGTAAACGATGAGACAATTATAACAACGTCACTATAATACTTTGCCCACGGCTCCGCTCGCGTAAGTAACACTACTACGGGAACACTGCACTTTTTCGGGATAAAAAGTAGCCTATGCATTATTAGTTCAGAGTCTAAACTAGGTACTACCAAATTTCATCAAAATGTGTTCAGTTATTTTTGCGTGAAGGAGTAACAAACATTCATCCATCAATCCATCCATTCAAACATCTATCCATCCCCACAAACATATCCTGTATGCAAATTGCAATCTTAAACTTAGGCCTTTTTATCCGTTATTGGATGATTTATACAGTATTCTCCGAGCGAAGTAACCACTCTTGAAATACTTTAGGGCCTGGTACAGTCGGTTTTTAAATGTCATATAGTTGCCCAAGCATATACGGCATTCTCACAACACAATCCAGCCTAGTCCAGAGGAATGACTGGTCAATACGTCTGGGTCCAACCATGTGCGGGTTTCCTCACGATGTTTTCCTTCACCGTTAGAGCGTCCGTATAATGTACTTGAGAACTGAAAAATTGCAATCTATAACTATAGAAACTTTGTCCATTTATATTCATAATAACCGAAGTTATCAAATCAGTTATCAAGGACGGTTAGACGGACGGACGGACCAGAGCCTATAAGGGTTCCTAGTAGTTACTACGGAACCCTTAAAACCGCATGACATAGGGGTACGAGGAGCATACTTTAATTTTGTTTCTGAGTTTCAAGGAACGTACGTTTTGTATGACACTGGCCATTTTCTGCCATTTTCATACATACACCATTTATCGAAAAGCATTTTCATGCAAGAAAGTAGTAGGTACCTACTTCAAAACGCATTTGACTTAGCTATTCACATTTTACACGATGTTGATGTCATCCAACGTGTTTAGCGCAGTGTCTCTCGAGGATAAGAGATTTAAGTGCCGCATTTGAGGACACTACATAAAAGACTTCACTTCACTTCACTTCCACTTCCATAGCCCAAGTAGTTAAGTGACAATTCACATGACATTTTGATTAAAGAATTTGATTTTTTATAAACCAATTTCCTTAGTCAGGATTCGATTCCGTAGATTAAAAAAAAACAACAACATGTATTTATTGCACCATTCTATAGTGTAATTGTGTGGAAAAAAATTGAGGAAAGAGCTTATTTTTAGCATATTATTCTCCCATACATTTTTTAAAATATGAGGCTCCTGTAGGATTAGTAGCATTAAAAGAAGTATTTAAAATATTGTGTAATTTTTTGGAGCGAAATACAACTTAGTACTGAGACAATGGCGGGAACAGGACATAGACAAGAGGTGACATCTACCTACACAAAGCGGAAAAAATGTAAAACTGCCACAGATTAAATAACAACATTAAATTACATTATGTTTGCGTTCCTATTCTTACACTCCTATGTTTTAATCCATAGCTTAAGCTACTAGCATAGCAAATTTCATAAAAATCCGTTCAGTAGTTTTTGCGTGAAAGAGTAACAAATATTCATCCATCCATCCATACATCAATCCTCACAAAAGTTTGACATTTATAATATTAGTAGAATTCGCGTTAAGAAGACAGTAAATGAAAAGCATAGGTTGTCTGTAAAGTCGGTTTACTGACGATAGTTGAACGTGACAACGCCTCAAAGCGAGGTAACGCCGCATAGCGAGGTAACGCCTCGTGAGTCATGTTTTTTCGTGCGTGCAGCCGGCTCCATCGAATTATAAGACGTTGTCACGTCAAAAAAATGACACAATTGACCAATGACGCATGAGCCGTGTTCAAATTAACCAATTACAGAAAGCCGTTCTGACACATATAATACGCGTGATTTATTGACATTTACTATCTTCTTAACGCGAAACTACTTTAATACTATATTCGTAGTTCAGTAGAGCAAATTTCCTACTGAACTAAATGGAGCCGATGAAGCCTCGTTGTCAACAGGATGTAAACAAATTGTGAAATTTCCTGCAACTGTTTGTGATTCAGACTGGAATAGTCAACATATCAGAGGGCCATGTCGGAACGATGGTGACATGTGGACAATTTGTCAGTTGACCGTGATGACTATCATAATCGTCAGTACCTGGGAGACCGAGCTTTGCTCGGAGTTCTTATATTACTAAGTAGAAATTAACAAATGGTGATAGGTATTTAAAAATATAATATATAATAATCACAAAAATACTCTGACCGGGACTCGAACCCGAGATACCAATATGCTATGAACGCAATACAAAGTCTAACGCGTAGCTGAGTCACGCGCTTTCTATTGATAAGGCTGCAACACCTCATTTAGGGGCCACGCAACAAAATAATAAAATATATGAAAACTCAAAAATTTTGACCCCATAAACTCTCTACGTACTAAATTTCATGGAAATTGTTGAAGCCGTTTCCGAGATTCTGATTATATATTTATACAAGAATTGTTCGTTTAAAGTATAAGATTGGCTGGTTTAAACCGTTTGTAAAACCAACATTACCCAAATTGCATGGAAAATTTGGATGTCAATTTTTTGATCAACTTAGTACTTGCTCATCGACAGATAGACAAGCCTTTGTAGCGCTTCCGGATGTTACTTTAATTCCTTTTTATGATATGTTTTAGCATAAAAAAATGCTATGACTCGTCTATACGGCATAACGCATTTCTGTTTGATTCTGTAGTTTGTATTATGCATGGTGGGCATAGTGTGATCGTCCACATGTGTGATCTTCGATAATTTTGTAGCTTTTAGTAGATTGACGTTAAAGTTTTTAAAGAGTTAAAAAAAATTCAAATTATGTGACAAAAATCAAATGATCCCAGCAAAATTCCACTTTTATAAGTACTAAAACTGAAATCCCCGTTACAAACCAGACAATAGATCTCTAATCTCCCATTGACGCCGTCGGAAGCGAGAAGGAAACGATTTTCGTGTAAGATGAATGTTTCATACGGCATCAGCGATTCCCACCCTCACGTCAAGGGCTGAGGGCGTGGTGCAAATGTATTGTTGTTAAGCTCTGTCCGTCTGTCTGCCTGTCTATCCGACCTTATAACTTCTGTAATCATTAATATAATAGGATGAAATTTGGTAAAGTTATAGATTGCGTAGGTAGACCAAAGACAAAAATTTGTCAAATCGGTACAGCCGTTCTCGAGTTGTAGGGAGACATTGGAATTGAAATCCATTTTTTATATATAAAAAGATTTTATTGTCTCTGAGGCCGTGTTACTTGGCTTGAGGAGGTCCATTCTAATGCAAGAATCCACTGTCGTGCTGTCAATTTCAATAAAGCGTATTCGTGCAATTATCTAGCCGTTGCTGGCTACTTCGCGTAAAACCAAATTCCGTTCATTCTACAAGAAACATAAAATTTTCTAAAAAACTATAAGGCCCATTTGCGCAGATGTGTGTTAACTTAACCCAGATCTGCGCAAGTGGGCCTAAGTCGTTTATTTACAAATATTGAAAAAAGGGTCCGCTCGTCACTCATCATTTGGCCCCAGATGAAAAGAAGGGTCGTTAAGTATTCAGCGATCACCTGGAAGTGACTGGAGGGCCCAAGGACCATTGTGACGCGACAGACGCTAATACCTATTCCGTATTCAGTGTCGGCAAACAGTCTACGCGTCTGTCTGAGACAGGCTTTGTTGCAAATGAACTTTTAGCGACATAGGGTAACGTGATGCGTTTTGTTTTTAACAACATAGGCTTAAGATGCCAGTGTTTTATTTTGCTGACTACATGGAGACAAATATTAGGAGACGCGCTCTTTCTAAAATGTTGTCTCCTTTATTATCGTATTTATTTGATGAGAGAGCTCTTTTAGTCTGCAAAAGTTAAAATTGCAATTCGAACATTATCCGTGGATAAATAAATAAAAGTACCTGAGTAACCGAGCTTTGCTCTATTAAATTTTAATAAATAAAAAGAATCGCAAAAATATTTATCTGACCGGTTTTCGAACTCGCCACATTCCGAATTTTCGAAGTAGATAGATAATAGAGTCGATATTATTGATATATTATGGCACGTCGAAAAAAAAAATGTAGCTTAAAAATGCGCAGTGTCCCAGAGATAACACTGGCTAGATCGATTTTTCTCCTCCAAAGCTCCCTACATACTAAATTTCATGGTAATACTTTCAGCCGTTTACGATATTAAGAATATTTATATATTATATAAGATTGCCTCGTTCAAAGTACAAGATAATATTTTTTTGATATCCTGACATTTTTATTATTAATTCATTTTATGTATTTAAAGCTATAAATTACGTCCTTTCCTACTACTATTATAAATGTGAAAGTTTGTGAGCATGGATGGATGGATGTTTGCGACTCTTTCACGCAAAAACGACTGAACGGATTTTGATGAAATTTTGGTATGGCAAGTAGTTTAGGCTCTAGTATATTTACGCGGGTTGTGCCGTGGGCAAAAATCCACTAGGGACTATGAACATACCATTATACCTGTAGATCTATCGATCGAATCCTGCTAATTAATGCAGTCGATAGTAAATAATTGATGCAGTCTCGAAAATTTAAAATAGCAAAATAAACCCCAAAAAGCTGTCTATGATATCAAAACGAGTCATTTATAATTTATTGAAAGCCTGATTTAATTACAGAATTGGGTTTCAGATCACTCATTTGCCAATATGCCACCCTACTCTAATGTCGCACAAACACTGACCTATAGCTTATAGCTAATACCATTGTTCACTGTCCAGCGATATCGCTGACGCATCAAAAGCGATAAAAAATTCATCCCCCGACCATTACAAGTACAGTCGCGAACATTAACGACCGCGATAAGCGTAGTAAGCACATAGTAAGCAGCGGTTATATTTGCATAACGCTGCTATGAACGTAGGCGAGTACTGTCAGAAGGAAAAATGGATTGAAATTTAAAATTTCGGATCAAACCTAATGAGAGACAATTTCCTATATCTGGTTGACATGCTAATCTAGCTTATATTTCTCATATGAATAACTTTTATTTGAAGAAGTGCTTGTCGTACTGTTGGAAAGATGAGTCAAAGTTTTTTGACAGAATTTGATGCTTTACATGTGTTAGATTTTCTGCATCGCCTCATTGTGATTTTATGAAATCGCATATCTAATTACGAAATGTAAAAACACAGTTTATGTAATGAAACAACCTACTAATTATAATAGCTCCCACAGCGATTTCGGTGGCGGTGGCTGGTTTCGATGAAACCAGTCTGGCTACGCGGGAGTTGTTTTATAGTGCCCAAGTGTGTGTGCAGTACATAAGAGCACTCTCTTCCTTTACTCTCATAACTCAGTGGGACGGATAACCACCACGGCTGGCGGATCAGGTGCAAGGCTGACTTTTTACATGCCCATTCCATGCATGAATTATTTCTTGTCTGACAATCATGTGATCAGCCTGCACGTTTCTAACCAGAAAACAATTTTTTTTTGTTCCAACGCGGGAGTCGAACCCACGACCTCCGGAGGAACCAAGATCGAAACCACTGGACCACTGGAACAGGCGTTTAACAATTAACAATTTACTGTCTTGTATATCTGTCAGCTGCAACAAATATATGCATATATTTATATGTTAGTTATGCCGCGATAGTAACACGCTTGATAAATCAATCTGTAATTACGAGCCCGGGTCAATAAGTCCGTGACTTTAGGAATAAAACACAGATTTTTTGATAAATAAATAATTTTATTTTTCAACGTAGTCCCCCTTGAGCTCTATACACTTTGTCCAACGCTTCTCCAATTTTTTTATCCCTTCCAAAAAATATGATTTGTCGAGGTCCTCAAAATAGGCCTTTGTTTGCGAGATGACTTCATCATTGGAGTCAAATCTTTTTCCACCGAGCCATTTTTTCAGGTTTGGGAACAAGAAGTAGTCACTCGGAGCCAAATCTGGAGAATAGGGTGGATATGGGAGCAATTCATAGCCCAATTCATGGATTTTTGCCATGGCAACTGCACATGTGTGCACCCTTGCATTGTCTTGGTGAAAAAGAACTTTTTTCTTGGCCAAATGAGGTCGGTTTTTTTTCAAATCCTCATTGAAGCGGTCCAATAAGTTGGCATAATATTCCCCATTAATAGTTCTTCCCTTTTGAAGATAGTCAATGTGGATTATCCCACGTGCATCCCAAAAAACAGTCGCCATAACTTTATTGGCTGACCAACCCACCTTGGCCTTCTTTGGCGCCGATTCACCCTTAGAAACCCACTGTGTTGACTGTTGTTTGGTCTCTGGTGTGTTGTGATGGATCCATGTTTCGTCCACGGTTACAAAACGGCGCAAAAACTCCTCCATATTGTGATTAAACAACGCCAAACCTTCCTGTGAAGTTGTTACACGATTGCGTTTGTGGTCGACTTGCGGAAAGCTTTCTCATGCCCAAGTGATCATTCAAAATTGAAACCACTGAGCCATGCGAGATGCCTATGGCTTCCACAATCTCTTGCACTTTCAATCTTCGGTCGGCCAACACCATATCGTGAATTTTTTCGATTGTTTCGGGTGTAGAGACCTCAACTGGGCGTCCAGGACGTTCGGCATCTTCAGTGCTTGTACGGCCACAACGAAATTCAGTAAACCACTTTTTTACCATTGAAATCGATGGTGCAGAGTCCCCATAGTATTTATCAAGCTTAGCCTTGGTCTCGGTAATGGTTTTTTTTCGCAAAAAATAATGCTTAATAAGCACACGAAATTCACTTTTTTCCATTGTTTCCTTAAGTTACTGGATAGTCTGATAAAGATAGCTGTAAAACACAAACTAACTGACGCAGCAAGTTCAAATTTTGATAGGAGTCAACTGACAGATGCCTGTTGACAGGAGTAGTGTTGCTTTTTCAGTAAGGAGGTCAGAAATTCAAAAAGTCACGGACTTATTGACCCGCCTTAGTAATGACTTAATGTATATGTCGTTATCGTGTTAAACACATAAATGAACATTGAAAATTGTTTGTTCAATAAAGCAAGTGGCGTAATTTTGGGATAAACTAGATTGTAATTATCTATTTCACAGTAATTAATCATTGATATGGAATACTTAGAATTCAATTTGTTTTACACGATAAACTGCTAAAACTCAAGAACTACAAAGTTTTGTGTTAAATATATCTACAGCTTTTAGTAACATTGCAACTGTTTGAATAAATTGGTACTGAACGTTTGAATCATAATAAACACACTTAAGTCTTGTGCCGACGACTGTACATTTCGACGAACAACGCACATATTTGAGTCGGTACAAATATTTGGTGTTGATAAGTGTCATAAGTGTACTCACTACTCCCTATCTGCATGTTGGTTCATGATTTAGTCCACAAACAGTATGAGAATTCTAGGTAACGCGTTTATTCTACCAAGGGCCGGTTTCACAATCTACTGATAAGTGTCGGATAGCATGTTTTGTCTCTGTCGCTCGATATAGGGTAAGCAGTGACAAAATCCTATTAAGCGTGCATAATATGAGGTCGCAGGATACAATAATATTAAATAAGCTACATAAGCTTAGCATATAGCGTAGTGGCAATTTCCTACCGCTTCGGTACCTAATCGTCGGCTAAATAAAATCCCGATGATGCTGAAGTTTCCCAGTAAAAGTGTCAGTAAATTTACTACAAAACACAAATACCGTTAAAATTGCTGGTAAAACATAAATATAGTATGAAACCGAAAGTTGTCGCTAACTTCGGTGTCGGGTGTAGTTGCCGTCAGTTTAGTAATTGGTCTGATACCCTATCATAGATCGTAACTTGTTAACTGAAGCCGAAGCCGCTTTCAGGTTTAATATTGTTAACTATTTGCCTGCCACAAAAATATTATGATGCTTATGTTAATAGATATTCTAAGTGAAAATAAGCTTGTTTCACGCGTACATTCACGCGTCACCCAAGCGTATTTGATTGTAATTTGTCCCAATGGTTTTTTATATCCTTTAAGGGCTTCCGTGCCCAAAGGGTAAAAACGGGACCCTATAACTGAGACATCGCTGTCTGTCTGTCCGTCTGTCTGTCTCGCAGTCGAAGTTTTCGCTGGTGTTGTATTTCTTTTGCCGCTATAACAACAAATACTAAAAACATAATAAAATAAATATTTAAGGGGTGATTTTTTGCAATTTTACAAGAAACGTGATTTTATGCCATTTTTTTGCTTGATTTTAATAACAATAGCAATAGGTAGACGCTTGAAATATTCACTGAATATTATGTTGTATTTACTGTATGAATAATTATTGAAAACATAAGGGGGCCACCCATACCATAAAAAAACTTGAGTTTTTCGCTGTTTTTTCGCTCGATATTGTTGTGTGATGTGATGTATTGACTAGTGTTTTATATTACGACTACGGGTCCAACTCGCGGGTTTTTATCCCCATTACAAAAATATTATGTATGTAATTCATGGCCTTATACTTTTAACCCGGGCTTATCAATTTGGTTCAAGAGGTTAATCGTTTAATTCGAAATAAAGACAGCACTTTCATGCATCTAGTAAAAACCAAGAGCATGTCAGGACATGTCTAAGGACCCGTTCCTTAACTATAAACGCGTTCAAATTACTTCATAAGTTACTGTCCGATTTCGTTCAAAATAATTTTCCTAAAGAGTATTTAGTATAATCTATCAGCATGAAAAATTTCCATTTTCTAAGTCTCATAGTTTAGAAATGCCAGGGGGGGGGGGGGGACCCAACTTATAAACTTGGAGGCCGATTACTCAAAAAAGGTTGACTTTGTAGAAAATTCATGTATGAAACCTTGTTTTTATTTTAAAATACCTATTCAACAATACCCCATACGATGGGGTAGAATCAAAAAAAAAAAATTTCCCCCACTTCACATGTATGGAGAGCCACCCCTAAAATTTAAAATTATTTTTATTTTACGATACCAAAATCGAGATCTATACACAGTCTTTAACTATACCAAGTTACATGCATTTATATTCATAATTACAGACGCTAGAGGCACGGACAGACGGACGGATCGAGCAAAACTATAAGGGTTCCTTGAGTATTACGAAACCCAAACAAGATTTTTCATGTCTTCTTCTCCAATATAGAAATCCCGTGTGTAGACACACACAGTTAAGCCCCGTATTCATGGTAAACATTTGTTTAGCAACAAAGTTGAATCAACGTGTTGCGGAGTTGCTGTCAACATGTTGCTGGCAACACTGTGTGTTGCAGAGTTGATAACAGCATGTTGACAAGCTCTCGCTCGATGAGCGTAAACATCAGTTTAGCATCAAATGTTGACGTGTGTGGACGTGTTTGCAACAGTTTATAAACATGGCAGTAGTGTGGAGCAATGATAAAATAATGCAATTAATAGAATTATTTCAATCAAAATCATTACTATGGGATTCTTCTTTAAAAGAATACAAAGATAAAAACAAAAAGAACGATGCATTCGATGAAATTTCTCAAGCCCTAAATATATCCAAAAAAGACGTGGAAACTAAAATACATGTACTGCGTACTCAATTTACTAGAGAGAAAAAAAAGTTGTCGGCTATGAAAACTACAGGCAGCGGCGCAATAGAAAAATGCAAATGGATTTATTACGAGCCATTGGAATTTTTGTTATGTGGTGCAACCACTTCAGGTGAAACGGATACTATGAATAAAACAGTAAGTTGTTTTTGTATATAATTTTTACTGTACTATTTATTGTTTGTAAAATTATTTCAATTTACGCTATATTATTTTGCCATGGAACACTTCCCTCTGGACTTATAAAGTAATCGGCAAACTGTTCTCTAATACAAAAAGCTGATTGTGATGCAGGTCTGCCCCATCTTTGCAAATCGGTCATAGGAAGCGAACCTAGTTCCCTTCGCCATGAACCTTCTAATAGGTTACCTTCAGAGTCTTCAAAATCAAAAGTTTGTGGAGGTGTATATATTGATCTGGAAACTGAGTTACGTCTTAAGAAGTTATGTAAATATACACAAGCTATTACCACGAGTTCACAATTGGCTGGTTTTAACGGAATAGGTTTAGTGAATACACGGAACACCACACATAAAATGCCAAAAACATTTTCTATAATCCTCCTAGCTCTTGATAGTCTGTAATTAAATATACGTTTTTTGTTCCCATGTTCATGAATGCCAGGATATGGTTTCATGATGTTCTCCGTTAGCGCGAAAGCACTGTCACCTACAATGATAAATGGCATTTTTGGTCCGCCTTGGGTTATTGGTTCAGGACGTGGCAGTTTAAGTGAGTTTTCTAACAATGCATTATAAAACGGTGTTTTCTGAAATATTCCACTGTCGGATGATCGACCTTTAGCTCCACAATTTGCGTATATAAAGTTATAATTGCCATCTGCAATTGCCAGAAGTACTATGCTGAACTGATTTTTGTAATTGTAGTATTCACTTCCAGAATTATTTGGCGCCACAATCAAAACGTGTTTCCCATCAATGGCTCCAATGCAATGTGGAAAATTCCATCGTATTTCGAATTCGCGACTTATTTGTTTCCATTCCTGCTCCGAACTTGGAACCTACAAAATATAAAAAAAATAATAATAAGATGATAATTTACAGGTGGATAAAAACAATGCACATGAAAGTAATATGGAGTTAGAGCCATCTCAATCACCAAGGCCCACATCGAATGTTACAACATCTACATCTTTGAGGAAAAGAAATAAGACAGATGAATTAAGTGAAGTATTTGAGGTTTTGAAAAGTGCGAAAAAAAAGATGGATGAAAAGGAGAAGAAGGATTCATTTGATATTTATGGTGAATATATTGCTGCTGAATTAAGAAGTGTTAAAGATGACCGAGCCGTGACCCAGGCACAGTACCATATTAATAATATCCTGTATGAGTTAAAAATGGGACGATATATTTCTTATGGATATCAAACGGCATCTTCTCATCCATCATCAACACCAAATAATGTCCAGGAAATTGAGAGACAGGAAACCAGTAGACTAGATGCAACACAAGACGAAATAGAAGATTCGGCTATACTAAACTTAGTTAACTATCTCAGTGATGAATCAACACAATAGCATATACTGTCTTTTTGTATTTTTTTTATAATTAAAATACTTCATTACACAAATAGTGTTTTGGTACCTACCTTGACATATCCTGATAGTGAGTTAATTAGTTCTTGACATACATGTGGTATTATTTTACTGATCAATTGTTTTGATACTCTGAATGTATATGAAAGAGAACTGTATGAATCTCCAGTTGCAAGATATCGTAATGTAATAGCCAGCCTCGTTTGAGGTGAAACTGGCTGACGAATATTTGTTTCCCTTTTGACTATTGACGGACCAATGATTTCCAGAAGATGTTCGAAATCTCTTTTCGACATTCTCGTAAAGTTAATAAATGATCCATCTGTCATTCTGAGGTCACTCATCAAATTTTCTCTTTGCAGAAGATAGTTTCGAATCCACCATCTTTTTCTCTTTTTTTTATTAGAAATTCTATACATCAGATACAAAGAACACAACAACACTACTTCCTCGGGCAACATTTTAACGCAGACTGGCGTGTGGACAGCCAATATTGATTTAAACAATGTTTCCAGCAGCATCATCAACAATGTTGATCAACTGTTGCTAAACAAATGTTTACCATGAATACGTAACTCTATATCACAGTGCTATACATTTTTTCGATAGTAAAAAGGATACAGGCCTTTTTGGCCTAAACAAAAATTGTTAGCGGTGTCGGCCTCTGAATAGCTGGCGGGAAAAATATTCCGTAAAATATTAGTTCCATGCTTATTTTTCGATACGGGATTTTAGGAAAATATTTTATTAACACGATTTTGATGGGCATTATATCGAAACGGTTACTGGAAAATAAACCAATTTTTTTGTGGTTTAAATTGACTTGTTTTCGTAGAATTCTAATGGATACGTATGAAATTTTTCCACGTATTTATTTCAAGTATCGTTTTTATTTCCATTTGGAATGTTCCATTTGGTGTAGTTGACGGTTGGATACAAATATTCCGGCTGTCTGAATGTTAAAAATATTTCAAAAGAAATAGGTACTCGATTTTTAAAATGTTGACAATGCGCGAGGGCGCAGTTTCAAAATTGTCTTTGGTCACAGCGGCGACCTCTACAAATGGCAGCTCGAGCACCGGCGAATGTCAGCCATGTTGACGTAGGCCTAAGGATGACACCGAAATAATTTTAAACGTCGCGTCAGCCAAATCTATCATATTATGAAATTATATTGTCAATTATGTCAAAGCACGCAACGACCAGCGGCCAGCCCCATGTACGAAAGACCTGGCTGGAAAAAACTCACGCCCCGCTCGCCCCGCGCACCCCCCGGATACGTCTAGTACGCACACGCACACGTAGCTGCGAGCTGTCAATCGTGTAATTCATTTGAATTACGGTTCTTTACGTTAGTAATATACACATTTTATATTCATTGCTTTGGGTGAAAATTTGAGTGTTTTCTATAGAAATTTAAATTCTCTGTAAGCATCAGTGGCGTGGGGTTCTTTTTTTTTCCCCTCCCCCTAACATAATCAGGGCTGTTTCAATTCTATTTTTGTTTTTTGTTCATTATAGTTTTATTTCTTTTTTGCCCTTTCTTTTTTATATTACGTACATTATTATTTACAATCAGTACAACATAATGATTCCTTATTTACATACATTCAGTTACATAATGGTCAAAATAATAGTATATGTAACATGATACTTGTCAATAGAACAATAAACTCAATAAAAATAATAATTCAAATAAAAATTCAATGAAAATACAATTACGTCAATTTAAAAAAAAAACAAATAATAATAATACTAAAAATTTACAATAAAAATAAAAAATAAAATAAAAAGACGGCACAAGGTAAAAGACTAAACTAATATCACAGCGAGCACAATGTACATAGAACCTAACTATTATCACACAATATATCACAGTTTTTTCCGTTGACAAATTTCACTATCCTTACACAGAAGGCGAGGAAAATGTCCCTCTTTTTGCCCCCCAGGATAGAAGGCAGATTCTCACCCGTCATCGATATGCCCAATTTTTGCTCAGTATCGTATCTACTGCTAGCAAAAATCGGGCACTCGAGTAACAGGTGAGGAACCGTCTCCTCAACTCCTGGCTGACATGAACACGACGGGTCCTCCTTCAACTTGAATCTGTTCAAATAGAAGGCGAACCCGAGTGGCGTGGGGTTCAAATAACTCCATCCCTATCGGCTTCACCACTTACCTTTTGAAGACCCCCATCCAAATCCCTACCTATTATATAGGCTAGGACTTACCTATGAAGGAGAACCAGCCTTCGAGGAGAACGCGAAGAACCACACACTGCAAATAGGCCTCCGTGCAAGGACAGGGTTCAATGTATTTTTGACCTGTTTGTGCCTATATGTATCTATCTAATACCTAAGCTAGTGAATCTGTGCAGTTTTAGATCTATATGTATCCATGCTGAGTAATGGTAGGCGGTAGTTACGATACATATTCTAGACAACTAGGTACCTCGTATAGTGCGTATGTTACAGTCAAAGGTCGATAATGCAGTCTCTTCCCGGAATGACTACTTCATCCTAGGTTTGACCATAGCCTTCGGACAAACCTCGAAATAATTCCAATGTCGGTCTTTGACTAAAGTATTTTTAGTCAAACTTAGAAGTTCCGATCTTTTCAGCCAAACTTCGAAATACTAGTATATGATTTTCGGTCTTTGCCTATTCAATCTTAGAAGCGACATGCGGACTCGAGTCAAAGGCCTGAAAACTTCAATTGTTTGGGCCTTGACTAACGACCGTTTTCAATAACATATCTAAGATAAAAGAAAGATAGCTATCCCCGTTAAACAGTACGCTGTTATTTATCTTTAACTTGCGTTTCACAATCAAAGATATGACCTATTTATTCTTGTCCAACGAAGGATAGCATCCTTCCCTCTCACCTATCCAAGCCTTTTGAAACGTTTAATTCCTTGCTAACTACATAACTATTCGTGTTTTAAACAATTATATATTTATTTACAAAGCCGGAGCTTTGACTATAACTTATACACTCCTAACATTTCATTATTATTTTTTCTTACCTAACTCTGTACTTCCATCCATACGTAACTTCCGACTAGAGCGGATATTTTTTAAATGAAGTTTTACCATTCAAATGTGCAAACATTCGCTCTTTGTGCGGCGTTATAGTTGGCTTTTAATTTACGAGGCCGGGTATAGCCGGGTATTGGCTGCCCAGCGCACATCAAAGGCCGATTCATCCCCACGGAAAATTCGAACTGTCATAAGCGGTTTACACCATAGACCCATATATTATAGACGAGACATTTCTGAGCAAAAAGTGTCCACACTTAAACTGTCCCACTTTTAAGGTTGTTTGGGGCAGTTGAGGTTTGCCATTTTGACATTTTCTTTCCGCAGTTTAATCAGTCTGATTTCCGCATTTAATTGAGACAATATCTTCCGAAATCAAGATGGCGTAACTTTTTCTTGTATGAATTTTTTTCTGACAAATGTACCTACGTATGTAGCCCAGCCTTCGTTTTGAAGTAATTGGTTTGCACCTGTTACTTTTAACAAACTATATGAATTTGTAATAGATAGAATAGTTGGTATTTAGTCAAGTTAGCAGAAGATTGTTGAAAAGGTTAGTAATAAACTCTATATTCTTCAAGGATCGTAAAAAAATACATACCTAGATAATTTTTTTTATAAAAACTATAACCCGACTACGTATAAACTATGTTACTCAGTATTTTATTGCGAATCTGTTGACACCTAATTTATTAAAATTTGATCAGAAGTTTCTGCGCTACGGTGGAACATCAATACATACATAGTCTGCCAAAATCATTACCCTTCCTTTCGGCTTCGCCGTAAAAAGTAGTCGGGTAAAAAACAAAGTCGGGTAAACAACAAAAAACCGATTCTGTATTTATAGTGGAATATTAAGAACAAAGAAAAAACAAAATCCATCCAAATTTCAAACCGCCGATTTGCACAGACTTGCGTAAACACAATTAGGATTCTGTTGGCTGCGAGCTACTGGGAAGTTTTAATTGATTCCGACCCTGACGCGTCACGAGTTGAGAACGTATGACGCGAGTAAATAGATTTTCAAAGGTCAAAAAGTCTTAAAGTGGGCGATAAGGTGATCGCGGGTTCAAACATTAAGAATTTTTGACCCCGACACGTCAGAAATTAAGTCGATGTGTTATTTTAAAGGCCAAGAAGTCTTGTTTTCGTTATTACAGGTGTAACACAAAAGCCGGCAACGCCATTATAGGTAACTCCTGTAGTGTTGCGGGTATCCATGGGCGATGAAACTCGCTTTCCATCAGGCGACACACACATCGCCTAATGGCAAGTGAGATATAGATAAATGAATGTTAATTCCCTCTAGGTATTATAGTTCCAACAGCCTCCGTGGTCGAGTGGTTTAGCTCCGCTCTCGACTCGGAGGTCGTGGGTTAGATTCCCGCGTTGGTTATTCCAAAAAAGCGTTGTTTCCAAGTTTGGTTAGGACAATGCAGGCTGATCACCTGATTGTCTGACAATAAAGGTCATCCATGCGTCGGAAGGGCAGGTAAAAAGTCGGACCTGCGCCGGATCTCTCACCAGTCGTGTCGGTTATCTGTTCCACTAGGTTTCGAGAGTAAAGGAGGAGAGAATGCTCTTGTGTACTGCGCACACACTTGGGCACTATAAAATAAATCCTGCGTAGCTGGCCCGGTTTCAATGTAACCGGCTACCATCACTGACATCGGTGTGGGGGGAGATATAAATAGAATTTTGACGCTTCACTTTCAACTTGATGATTTAAATATTTAGTTTCAACGCTTCAAGTATTTACAATTCAATTTGAATGTACCATCAAATGCATTAGGCATTATAATATTCGCCATATTCCTCCCAGCCTCATATAGCATACTGCATACCTAAACAGTAGCTTCAAACGCGTATCTTCGATATCGAATTAGGCGAGACGAGATATATCTTTATATGGGTGGTCGGGCATGCGTGAAGCATGTATATCATCTGTGAGACGGACCACTAAATTACCCCGGGATCCCGGACCGGGGTTCCCGATATTGTCCCACAAATCGCTGTTTTGTATTTCGTGAGTTATTCCCGTATAAATAAAAGTATTTCCTTATATAGGAAGAAATGTGTCCTAGTCCAACCACATACCACCACAACCGAGCGACAAAACCACACGTTTTGTCGCTCGGTTGTAATCTTGGAACTAGATGTTGCCTGCGACTTCGCACTCTCAAAAGGGAATCCCGCGAGAACCGTACATTGTTCCGCGATAAAAAGTAGTCTATGTCCTTTACGCGTGGTCTACTCCGTTTGGAGTTCGCATTGCGAGCGGTGCCCCAGCAAATTTGAATCGCTATCTTATAAAGTGGCTCCGTGTCTCGGTGTGAGTTGATTATATATTTTTAAAATTTACTTAAATCTTATGTGTCTGCACTCTCCGTGTCTCTGGTGTCTCCGGACATCCGCTACAGTACACTACTACGCGAGCCCACTGCTTGTAAATAAAATGCCTCTCGTTAAACAATTAGTATAATTTCAATATTCAGGCATTAGTATTGTTAGGGTATGTTTGTGTTAATTATCAAACGCACAACGATACAATGCGCTCGTGACTGGCGTATGCATATTTTACTATAGATGTAGATAGTGGGCAGATATGGAGTTCAAAAGTTAATATGAAAAAGGGCACTAAAATTTGTGAAATTTTAGTAATAATTGATTTAAGCTTAAAAGCCTTGCGGTGCAAGGAGACATTCTTAGCTCTTAAATACCTATACCTAGTAAGTAATAAAAAATCGGTTGTCTGTAAAGTCGGTTTACTGACGATAGTTGAACGTGACAACGTCATGTTTATAGTGTGCGCGGAACTAATTGGCCGCGCCTTAGGTAGGCGTGTTGCCGCCGCGATGTCCGGCGCCGAACTGAGTAATAACATCAAGCTCCCCGCCTCTCCGTCCCACCGCTCACATACCTAAGGCGCGGCTAGCTGAGGTAACGGCAATGCGTCATATTTAGCGAGGTATCGCTGGTAACAGGTAACGCATGAGTCTTGTTTTTTCGTGCGTGCAGCCGGCTCCATCAAATTATAAGACGTTATCACGTCAAAAGTAGCAGAACTGCAAGTTGCTGCGTTTTAAATGAATGATATTTATTTACATTTGGCTCAGTTACAAAATTACACAATTTCTGATGGTACAGGTTGTATTCTATTGTCCATGGCACACGCATTAGCTGCGTGTCAAAATTATTCCTAATTAGTGAGCAAATTGTAATACCCCTAATATTGAGCATGAAAAAAGCAGCGTCGTTTAGCTATCTAATATGTAGCCGGTCGCGATTTTCGTTTCACATTTATTATATTAGTAAACAACGTATTTTATAATTTAAATACTCACCTATATATCCATTTACTCATTTACATCAGTTTATATTGAAGTAATCGTTACATAAAAGTTCTATACTACAAGTTTCACAATATTGTACCACCGTGCGGGCAATATAGTATCGAATATGTTAACTATAAACGTCTGCCGTGTTAGGCTTCCGGATAGGAAATTTCGTAACAATAATGCCAGGAAATTGTGTTTCATTATAGAGGAGCGTCTACCGTCTGCATATCTTTTGTTAATGGTAACAATGTTTTACGATTTTTCAATTTTTATATAGCTCTTTCCGGCCATAGACTTTCGAGTCTAATTTCGTCAAAAAGTTTCAAAATTTAGTTGAGACAAAAAGTAAAAAAATGTTGCACCCGAGTTTTGTTATTTTAAAGTTGATTGTGTTTAAAAAATATTTATTTTCAAAATTATAACTAAGACATTTATTATTGAATTGACGATTACTAATGGATAACAATCAGCATAACATTTCTAAGTGAGAGGTGGCTTTCAACTGATGTCTACTCTTAAGACTACGGCTTATGTCTACGAGAGGGGAATGGTCGCGGGAGGCAAGTCCTGGCGACTGGCGGACACGCGGGGCGGCGGCGGGAGGTCACGGCTGTGACGTTGGCCTGCTGTATTTACATAAGGCTTCGGATGCTGGTGTCCCAGGAACCGCTAGCGTCTAATGGTTTCGGCGCCTATTAAGCCGAGGATGTTAATGGCGGTGTCGGGCTTATTCTTTGAATGGAGCTCTGCTATGGTGACATAACTCCCGGCATCATTTGTTCATAAGACTTTTCGAGTAATCGGCCTCCAAAGTGGTGCACAAGTTGCATTTTCAAGCTATAACAGTTAGAAACAATATCTATGGACGAAACTATATCTATTCGTGTACTTTCTATGCTGATAGGTCCTGCTACATACTATTTAAAAAGTAAATAGTAAAAAGTGTATGAAATGTTGCACCCGTCATCACTTGTTCAAAAGAACTCTTCTGACATTCTCTCAATGTGGTTAAGATGTAGGTAATCCATCGTGATAGTCTATTTATTGGCTAACAGATGATGCCCGCGACTTCGAGCGCGACGTCGAGAGAGAGAGAGAAAAGAGGAAATTCCGCGGGAACCGTACATTTTACTGCAATAAAGAGTGGCCTATTTCCTTCCCCGTGGTCTACACTATACCTGTGTCAAATTTCATCAAAATCGGTCCAGTAATCTCATGGCCTAATCAATGTAAACAAACAAACAAACAAATCTTATGAATATAGATTATTCAATGCTATAATTCTGTTTTATTTTGTCTCTAAATTAACACAGAATGTATTGAAATCTACTAAGAAAAGAATTCAAAGAATACGCCCTCACAATAGACGGCTAAGTATGGTGTCCGCAGTAATCTGTAAGCTCCTGTATGTATTGTACTCAGTCGATCATTGATGCGTTCCATATAGTGAAATCCTTACTAATACTATAAACGCGAAAGTTTGTATGTATGGATTTTTGTTACTCTTTCACGTAATCACTAAAGAACGGAATGTCATGAAATTTGGTACGGTAGTAGTTTAGACTCTGGATTAACAGATAGGCTACTTTTTATCGCAGCAAAACAGCAGGTTCCCGCGGGATTTCTCTATGCGCGGACGAAGTCGTGGACAGCATCTATGTAAGAAGATATTTACTATGTATGATACATTTTAAGGCTATATATATATATATATATATATATATATATATATATATATATATATATATATATATATATATATATATATATATATATATATATATATATATATATATATATATATATATATATATATATATATTATTATTTATTATTATGAATTCATATATAATAGTTAACTTAACAAAACTTAAACTATATTTTGAATTACTTTACTACTTTAATTGAACTAAATTTTGTTAAATATTGAAATAATCAAACCTTTTTTTACAGTTAAACAACTTAAAAGTTAATTCTTAGACTGGTAGGTAGAGACATGGCATAGAACATTTTCATTAAAGCTCAAAAATCACGAGGAGATTAAATAAAGTGATGTTGAATACAAGTTGAAATACAATGTAGCCTTTATATTTTCTGTTTCAGAAAACATCAATGGAAACGTGCACAGACAAAACAATTTAAAACTTATTTTCCAACTGCAACGATTTAACGCGAAAGAGATTTCAAACGACAGTTGTCCGATTAATTAAAATGAACTCCGTCCGACCGCAGAAAGTTATTCCGTCCGCCGGTCAGTGTAAATGCCTCTTTACAATCCCGCATTAAACATTTGCAATTTAATTCGATCATTGAGTCGGAAATGTAAATTCCGTTGTTGTTGAAACATTTCTGGAAGAATCCGGCGTGAAATAAGGTTTATTATTGAGTGTTCTTGGGGTAAATAAGCAGACAAATCGTCTGATGATAAGCCTTCACCACCCGTCACCTATTGCACTAGAGTAGATAGACTTACAAACCGGGCTTTTTAACCTACGCATTCCCTTGCTTCCAAACAATACGTAAGCGTTATTTTACGCCTGTTTTCTTTGAGGCCTTCGAATCACTCCGGTCGAGCAAGCTCAAATAGTAACGAATTTTGAGCTTTATAGGGTTGTTTAAAATCAATTGCAGATATTTTGATAGATTAGGTATGTGAAAATACTACTTATATAAAAACGTTTAGTCCGAAAAATAATTGGAAAAAAATAAAATAAAATAAAAGGATTGTTGTGGTTTTATGAAACCACGGCAAAAGTGAAACTTAATAACAATAAAATGCGCTTCTTGTGTCTTCCCGTGAACTACATAACGAGTTAAATGCGGTCTTTATCAATATAATACAGACTGTTTATGCGTTAGATTTTAAGTTAATTTTCTTAAGGAACTTTGGTTCTCATATGGCATACTAGATGGCGCTGATTTGCCGCTAGATCACGCTATAGGTAAAGCGAACCTATTTGCATAAGATGTTTATGAGGGCCTTACTAATGTGAAGTATTTTTGGGTTGTAAACCAATCAAGAAAAGGATTGTGTGGTTTTATGAAACCACGGTAAAAGTGAAACTTAATAACAAAATAGCGTGGAGCACTGGCACAAATGATTACTAGTCTATACACTACACAGTCAGCTGATGCGAACTATAGGCGCCGCCATATTGGCCTCGGCTGCTCTGACGAGCGCCTTTCACTTTATCCCTACTCCGCGGCCGACCGTCACGCGACATGCAACACACAGACGAAAAAGTTTGAAACGATGTAATAAAAAAGTTTCACTTTAAAAATATTATAAACATTATTTTATATATTATATAAACACCTGATTTAAAGAGGAAGCAAAGACTGAATAAATAGCATAAATGCAATCAGATGTGTGATGTCAATGACCGTAACAGCGCCGTAATTATTTATCTGCCTAAACCTCTTTACATAAGCAGTAGATCATATTATGACCTAAATAGCCGCAATTGATTTTCTAGTATGGACTAAGTAGGTATTATTTTTAGATCTTCGAAATGCAGATTACAAATAAGCATTCCTAAGTTACGCAGAAGCAATCTAAAAGCTTTTTATATTAAAAGCGACCTTATAAATGTAAAAGTATTGCTCTTTTTGTTTACAAGTTTGATTCATATCGAGCCTGCTCGTCCCGGAATCCTGTTTGGCACATTTAGGGACACGCGAATGTATTATCAAGTTTTCGTTTACACGTAATAAAATGCATTTATTAGGCCGGGTGTTACACCGAACTGTAATTGGTAATCGTTAAGGATGTCTCCTATTGATTTGAGGAGGAGGAGGAGGAGGAGACTTTTCTACCATGGAAGACGGCGTGTAATTGCTCAATGACCTTCATTTTCTGTTTCAGTGTGCCCCATTTGTGGACAAAACTATTTTATAACCATCATTTTAATTTATTCTTTTCTTTATAAATGACAATGCTAAGCGAGAAAGAATTTTATTCGAGCTAAATTAATTTTAAATATAATTCAAAATTAATTAAACATTTTCACCAGTATAATTATTTACTTTTAAGTAGATAAAGAAAATTATTTAATTAATAATAAAACAGATATCTTAACATTTTTAAATATTATCAGTATCAGTTAAGTATAAAAATTTTAAGTAACCCCCAATTGTCAAGCAGTAAGCGAGCTGATGATGATGAATTATAGCTTAGAACACACTCGATCATATCAGCTTTCAAACAAAAAAAAACTACATCAATATCGGTTCATCCGTTTGAGAGCTACGATGCCACAGCCAGACACACATACAGACAGACGGACGGACAGACAGGTACGTCAAACTTATAACACCCCTCGTTTTTCATCGGGGGTTAAAAATAGGTAATACGTTGCAGTGCGGTGTGAATATTTTTTAACTTAGATATATATATATAGGTAGCGTACTAAGCAATCCCTCCTCAATTTTACACGCATTTGAACGTAACACGATCACGCGATGTAAGGAAACTGGATTGGATGTTTTCGAACAAAATATTACGAGATATTGCTTTATAAAAATAAAGCTGAATTTTAATAATGGAGGCTTTGTATTGTAAGGGAAAAATTGTGTAAGATATAACGAACTCAATTAAAATGATTCAAATATTGTACGAATATAATATGCTCAATATTTGCGAAGAAGATTTTCGACGATACCTGTATAGGTAAATATTTCTTTGTTATTAAAATTTGGATAAGGAATCTTTAAACGGATCGTAATAAGGTAGGAATGATGAAGTTTCAATTAATCGATATTAAATCGTTTTTAATATAATTATCATTTGCAAATTATTATTAAACTTGCAAAATCCAAAGAATACCCACTCCAATATATCCAATATTCAAAGTAGTATAAACTAAATTATAGTAGAATGTTTAGAATAATTCTTACGTTAATAAAACAAAGTATGTTTTAAATAATTTAACGTAGATAATTTATAGCACGTACAACAAATTATACCTTTATTTCCCTAATTTTATTTCTTCACGCATTGAGATAACGATGATTTAAAAATAATTAAGGGATTTCAGGTGCCACGCAGTTTTGCGTGACCAGCATTAAGGGTTAATCGAAATCCAGCACAGGAATATGTTTTTCTTTGTTTAAGTTAAAAATCAGTTAAAAGCTTCTTATCGATATAAAATATTTTACGCAATTTGAATACCGAGTTCCGACACATTTTTGGAACCATATTGAGGCAAAATGGTTCTTGCAGTGCAATTTTAAAATTATATAATTTTTAAGGTACGGTCGCGACAAACTTAGTTTACCACTTTTGGACCTAATTGCCATAGTAGGGAATAGTTAAGTTCTGACTAAGGCATTAAAGTATTAACAAATACCCACTTCAAATACTTCACGGTTCGTTTACACATTTTTTTAAATTTATTTATTAACACAAAAAATAACATAATATTTTACAGTCATTAAATAATTCGCCAAACTGTAGAGCAGTTTGTTGGCGGTAAAGTATTCTAAATAAAATAATTACAATTCTATTTTAAACAATTTTCATCAAACATAATAAAATATATAACCAAATAATAAATATTATTTATAACATCTAAATATATTTTTAAATAATTTTGTACTGACATAATTTATACCTCTCTTATACTTATACTTATTTTCCTTCTCTCCTTCTTTATTGCCATTTATCAGAAAATAGTACTACTATTTTCTAATAAATACTAGTATTTTCCAATAAATAACTTTTCAGCCTTTTTTTTAATTGACAAGTTTTATTTTAATGTACGTAGTGTGTGTTTTTGATTGTAACCAGTAAAGCGTGAGATATAATTAATTAATGTTGTAAAAAATGTTTAGTTAAGATTAATATAATAGCTTTAATTTTATTTTGCAATGAACATAAAATCTACAGCAAAAAGCGGTGTATATTGCAATGCAATTATTACGTTATAAAAACGTTAAAACACGGTGTAAGTGGCGGCCATTTAATCATTAATACAGTGTTTCAAGTTTAAATACTTTTATAATTAGGTTTATTGGCAAGTTTTTTCCCGTCGCGTGCCAGGCTTTACGTGAGCTAACCGCTCTCGGCAAAAAATATTTTGTTTTAATAGAGATTGGAATCGGTTTAATTTGCCGTGTAATGTTTTTGTTTCTGTCAGCGCGGCGTGTAGCTGGCCTTATTTTACTCGCGTGTGTTACTTGAATTATTCGACCATGTTTGTTTTAAATGGTAATTGATGATTGTTTGTGATTTTTACAGTCAGTTTTTTTTTATTTTATGAAATGGACCAGACATTTCACGCCGGTTATCTGTGAGGCCGTGGTATTAATCCGGTCGAGCCGGCCCATTCATACCGAAGCGAGGCTCTCCCACGTAAAAATAATATACATTGATATTAGATACCTACGCTCTTTTTTATTGAAATACCAGCTGTACCCATTAGACGAAGCTCTCTCTAAACTTTGAACTGGAATAAATAAATAACTACCTACATCTATAACCTACACCTACAAAATTTCATGACAATCGATCTAGGATCGCTCGTTTCGTTTCGATCTGTTACAAACACGTCACACACTAGAATTTTATATATAGATTTGAAGTAGATTGGACCAAGGAAACACGTTACCCCATACAATTTATTCCCCCCTTTTTCACCCCGTCAGGGAATTTCAGATAATCTTATATTATCGGATGCCTACGTCATACAAAGAGCCATACCCTTCAAGTCTCAGGTCTCTAAGATCAGCGCGAGCGGCTTAGGCTGTGCGTTGATCCGTCAGTCTGTCAGTTTATTCAGGACAGAGCATTTTATAAGTATAGATATACAGCAGATGTCATACGTATGAATGATTAAAAAGCCGAAGCTAAATATGCTATAGCGCTAAAAACTCTCCTAACAAATTAAGATTTTCGTCATTTTTTTGTCAACGCCATCACCACAGAGATGAATCATGAAAGTAAAACTTTCAAATTGGTTTCCCTGACAGGTTTAAAACCATAGGGGTGTGCATAACCCATAACCTCATAGCCTCCCTGGGGTAAAAGAGACGGTTGTAACTGTATTAGAAGTTACGACGACTTTTCCCCGTACATTACAGCTATACACCTTACATAAGCAGGGATTAATCTCTTAGATCTAATAACTTCATGAGGTGTTGTATGGGAAACAAACTTCGTTTGTTGTATGGGAGCCCCGCTCAAATATTTCTGTGACTCTGTTTCTAGTATTTGTTGTTACAGCGGCAACAGAAGTACATCATCTGTAAAAGTTTCAACTGTCTAGCCGTCACGGCTAAGAATATACAGCCGGGTGGCAGACGGACAGACCGACGGACGGACAGCAGAGTCTTAGGAATAGGGTGCCCTAATACTAACGAACCAGCTTTACAGTAGGAAGTAGCATAAAAAAGTAGGAGAACAGACGATGTAAAATACGATAGTATTACTTTTTATTTTAACAAAATTAATTAAATAGAATTATTGAATGTGGACGAATGTGTTTATAATTAATTAATTCAAATGATTGTTATAAAACAACCGCTCTTGCTTGACCAGAAAACTACGCTTAACCCATTTGCGCGAAATCACTCTCAGGGATTGCAAAAAGAGGAAAGGTGTTCAAAAATTTCAAGATCAAAAATGAAATGACATATTAAAAGTTATTTGACTGAAGATGAAGTGAAGCGAGGATGTGTTTCGTCGTTAGACATCGAACCCGCTAGCGATATATATATTATTTACTACGTGTTGATGCACATCAAAAGAGTATGTTATTTATCGATGTTTTATGTTGTATCGATGTCGTCAATTATCGTGATTTTTTACTTTAATTTTTTTCTAAATACGATTTATAAAGAGCTTCGGGGTAAAAATTTACCGGGTAACTTGCTCAATAATAATAGTTATTACCACTTATATAGTATTACGTATTAGTATGCTCAATTCTGGGCATAATAATAATAAAAATATGTGGGCCGTACGTCTGTTATCTTGACTTTTCAAGACATAATATTTAAAGACATATCTAGAAAGTCATATTATGTGCTGAATTCAATCAATAGCTATAATATGCAGTTCACGTTTCACATCGTTAGCTATAATATCACTAGCGGCCTAGTGGGTAATAAATATTCCTTATAGGCTCGTTGACACAGTTCAAATGAATGAGCTAGTGATGCACTCATGTATCGATAACTGTATTAATGTGTCGATATATCGGTTTTACACTATTTAGGGCCTGTTTCACAATCAATTAAAAAGTGTTGGACAGCTTATTCGGATGTTTTGTCACTGCTTACTTTATATCGAGCGACAGAGACAAAACTTGCAAATTATCTATTTAACACTTACCTATCAGTAGATTGTGCAATTGGCCCTTAATCTTATAAACAAAGTTATGGCGTTTTAAGATATGAGATGTACTTAAAAAATGACCCATCTATGTTATTTTTGATATGCCTACTTAATCTCCATAAAATATTCAACCTAATGTTTATTTTTTTTATGTGACAAAAGTATGCAGTTATATTTATTGTATTTTACAGTATGTGTCGTCTAGAGGCAAACATGTTTGAATACAACATATTATCTACTAAACTAAAAACTCTTGAGATGACACAATATACTGAATTATTTGGTTAATGTTAAAATTTAATCTGTTATAAAGGAGACAACCTTTTTGGAAGTAATGGCCGCAATAGACAACTTATACCTACAAAATTTATAAGTGTTGTTAATATAATTATTACATATTTTTAAAATTAATCGATAGATAGGTCTTGTCAATCCCTAGTAGTGTTGAAATGTGATTGTCATGGTGCTTTTAGTTGATGATGTGTTCGAGCATTTTTTTTCATCAAATTATTTTGTTCGTACATAAAAAGGGAATTTCCGACATTGTTAATGGTCATACGAGAATATTCTCAAATGCTACTTATATTAAGAAGCGCTCAAGTCGCATGCTGTCCTTGTCAGTGAAGACAATAATAGCCTATGATTTTTGTTAAAATTCAGCCGTGAAAACTGTTAACTTTTATAAATCCTTCTTGCCTTTCCTCAGTCTAGGTTTTTTACTATAACAAGTAAGACAAACTTTACAAGCTATTCAACCCATTTAGAGCTTTCTCAGTCTGAAAGCTAAAGCCCAAGTAAGCTTTTGTGATGTTCAATGTGCTATTAAAATTATAATTTTCTAACCTACTTTCAGTTTGAAAGCATAACATATGCGCCTTTTAACCCCGAATGGGTGTGGTATTAGGTAGAGACGAAAACATTTTTCCGTCTGCCGAATATCCGGAAAATATTGCAAGTGACAGTTTCCGGAATTTTCGAGATTTCAGGCAAAAATCGGAACGTACGAAAAGTCTACGCTGAGCTTTCATGCCTAACATGCAACATGTGAAAGTTGTTCTTTTTAGTAGGTAGCCCAAAAATACAAAATGTACTATACCCAAATATTGATTAGTTGCTACTGGCTCAAACATTTAAGCAGCGGTTAAATTTGAGTGACGTTTCAATAATCGGCTGTATTAGGTTAATCTATATTGATATTATAAAGAAGAAAGATTTGTTTGTTTGTTTTGAATAGGCTCCGAAACTACTGAACCGATTTGAATTAAATTTGGCACAGATATAGAGTAGACCACGGGGAAAGCCATAGGCTACATTTCATTGCGACAAAATGTACGGTTCCCGTGGGATTTCCCTTTGCGCGCACGAAGTCGCGGGCAACATCAAGTATATAAATAAGGTATCTTAACAGTTACAGTAAAATCATATAGTTTCGGTAAAGTCAATAAGTAACTTCATTTGTAACTCCGTAACTCGTAACACAAATCGATATTTACTCCACGACGGAGTAACTTTATTATATTTCGTAAACTCGATAACTGTATTCGATCCGCAAACTCGATATTATATTTACTGGCAAAACGAGCGGACGGATCGCCTGGTGGTAGGTGGTAAGCGATGATAATCGCCAATGGACACCAGCAACATCGGAAATACGTGGCCGATAAAGATCGGCTTAAAGAAACGCAAAGAGCATTTTACTCTTTGGGTTTACGGTTCCCTCATGCATTCGAATCACACGGCAAGCGTCATTCACGCCGGTTTTCCGTGTCGTATCTACGATCGTGCCGAATTTGTGGGTAAAATAAATACCGAGTGCCGAATATTGGACGAATACGCCGGCGTCTCTAGTGGGTATTAAACATAAAACGTGCTGTAACTGCCAACTTGGTGTTAAGCTTGAACGAGCTGCTCGTAAATATTGCATTTTCAATCCGACTGGGGTTTCACTAGTCAGATGAATAGATATTTTGTTTTACGCGTCATGTGCGTACAATATTGTACTAATATTCTGATACAATAAATGCGTAAGTACTCTGTCTGTTACACAACCTAAGGGTCAGTTTACACTGCGTTTGTAAGATATTCATAATTTAACTTAATTCACTACATCAGTCATACACTGCACATGCGTGTAGCGCGCAGCAGCAGATACACGTTTCATTGTAACAGTTGAGCTGTTACAATGAAACGTGTATCTTCTTGTGTGATGAATAAAGTTCAACTTTGAATAGCTATCTTAAAAATGCAGCGCGACGTCGCGTATCGTTTCGTTTCGGTGTGAATTGACATTTAAACACATTTTACTAGTCCTAGCGCTAGCGCTAGGCGCAGGACTAGGAGTACCTAGGGTTTGGTTCTTATTATGGCGGCAAATTGTACCACGCGATATACGGATCTCCGCGCGGACAAAGTTGCGGTCAGCATCTAGTGCTAAATTGTCAATATTTTGTCTTCTTCTCTGTGTAAACACAGCTTAAATCGTACACAAAACTCCTTGCACTTTTTCCAGGTGACTTTGTTGAAACCTGTCGTTACATGAATTAAAATTCATGTAAAACGCCTTAGTAGAAATGGTGAATGAAGTGTTGTGTATTATTACTGTGAAACATGAATTTCCACCAAGAACCTACAGTACAATCAATCAATTACATATAAAATCATACAATCCATTTTTCCGCCGAAGTCTCTATTCCACTGTTGTTCTTTTTTATTTTATATATAATCTAGTCTGAAAGATAATGGGGCAGTACCTATTTTCGACAAAACATTATAAACACGAATATCGTTTTAGGACAAATTGAATTTCACAATAATTCATATAAAACAATTCGCTTTGAGAATATTCAAAATAAATAAATAGAAAAAAAAGCTACTATTGTGTTGTATTTTAAATGAGAACATCACTTGCACAAAGGATTTTCTGTTTAACTGGGTTTAGAAATATTTTTTTTCTGTATTAAGATATTGCTTATTTTAAATTACTCTTTTCTGTTGGAGGTAAGATCAAAGCGCGAGTAGATTAAGGTGGATTTGCAAGATTCAGGTAACTCTGAATGAAGTTGTGAATATCGAGATTCTGCACACTTTCCTCCACATAAACTTTAATTTGCTGGTTAAATTTCATACTCCTCTGGTTGCACATTAGTTGCACAACATGCATTTGTTTTAAATCAGCAAAAATCTTATATCATATTTTCCGAAAGGCAATATGAATATGGACCGAAAAACGCAAAAGGTACAGTAATCAGTTGCTGAATTAAAAAGCTACAGGACTAAAAAAACTACGTTTTTTTACTATGATTGAAAAACGAAAATAAGTGTTCAAATCATTATGTTATTTGTGACATTTTTTGTTACAACAATGATATATATATATATAAAAGCAGTATTTGAGTTACTAAAATTAATTTCGTATTTATATTCATTGGTATATTTTCATCTGATGTGACGTCACTCGTGCATTCAATTTTCTGAACATCACCCGGGTGATGTTAGGGGGGAGTCAAACCCTCCCTTCGTCTTTTACCTAATCGACTAGCCACCAGGCTAGTTATAGTCCGACGTAGCTACAGCGGTCTTAACCCGACCGTTAGCGTAGCCCCTTTCGTAAAAAAAAAAGCATTAAATTTTTTTATAGAGCGTTTTTAATGCTCTCCAACGATCTCACTTTTGCAATGACTGCATTTCGTCAACGATTGATCGTAGATATGCCACTGCAAGGACAATATACCTTATTTATTATTTACTTTTCGAAAAGCCAATAAAAATGTGTATGTGTGCATGTTCCCCATTCTTTTTTAACTGTACCTACTACATTTTTTGATTAACGTATCAATATGTACTGAAACGTATATGTAAAAATATGTACTGAATAACAGCCTCCGTGGTCTAGTGGTTAGAGCTTGGCTCTCGACTCGGAGGTCGTGGGTTCGATTCCCGCATTGGAACAAAAAAAATGTTGTTTCCAAGTTTGGTTAGGACAATTCAGGCTGATCACCTGATTGTCTGACAAGAAAGATGATCCATGCGTCGGATGGGCATGTAAAAAGTCGGACCTGCGCCTAATCTCCCGCCAGTCGTGTCGGTTATCCGTCCCACTGGGTTACGAGAGTAAAAGGAGGAGAGAGTGCTCTTGTGTACTGCGCACACACTTGGGCACTATAACATAACTCCTGCGTAGCTGGCCTGGTTTCAATGAAACAGGCCACCGTCACCGAAATCGGTGTGGGAGCTATTATTACATGTACTGAAAACACTGACATGTTACTAGAAAGAATACCGTTCTGAAATGAACCGCTGGCTCTGATCATCATGATATAGGTACCTATTTTGTGTACAGGGTTGAAGATGCAAATGAAAATTTATTTTACCACAGATCATTTGCCAATTCGTCCCACGTAAGCTTAGACAATAGAACCGAGAGACGGCTGATATTATATATTATACGCTTCAAAATACATTGATATTTGATAGATCGACCGACTAGCTGAGACACTCGATCTTGTATCAGACAGAAATTCTAGAATGCTCCCTAATGTGTCTCTCCATACAAGTAGAAGGTATATTTTTACTACGTAACCTTACTTTCCGTTACCTTCTGTTTTCAGATTATTTTCTCTCAGATTCTATCGAGACGGTGTACTTGAATGATATCTTATATCTAAAAGGAAACGTAACATTTTTAAATCAACGTTATTTTATATGCAATCGCCATTTTAGCAATCGCTCTTCTCATGTCAATCTTTTGGACTTTATCTTTTCTATCTTTTATCTTATTAGCGTTTTAACTTTAAATGGGTTTTAAGTTTATGCGAATCTCCAATTAGGTATTATTCATTAGCGAACTGTTTTCCCCATAACAATCGCATAAAGAGGGTAGTCGGCAATAAAAGTTTTACGTTCAGACATAACCCGCCATGATTATAGACTATTTTATTGGAGCTCATTTGTTTTGGTTTGTTAATGGGATTAAAGTTTATTTTTATGGGATAATATTGTCCATTATCATCATCTTTTAGGAAAACAAAATGTAAGCAATTTCCGCCTCTCATAGACACTCGTAACACCAGAACGAGCATGACCTAGAGTCTACTATTGAAAGAAAAGAAACAGATCGATTCAAAGAACGATCCAAATCGATCCAAATTTGAAAATTTTGACGTCCCCTTCAACGGCCCACAATTTTCTCACACAATCGTGGTGAGACGAGTGGAGACGTGGAGGACGGAGTCACGTCAAAGAATATATAATAAATAATAATATATTGCCAACGTAAACAATGGAATTCAATGGACTTACACGAAAAATCGCATACACATAGATACGCGGCTAGACGTGCGTACGGGCCGCGCGGCGCGCGCGGGACGCGGGTTTACATAGTCGGCGACTTGTTTTCACGGGGCTGGCCGTAACGTGTTTTGACATAATTTCATATTAAGAAAGATTTATCTGGTGCGACGTTCATACCTGTTTTGTACCCAAAGTGTTGCGAAGGTTACACGAACTTGTTTGTTATTTCTGTGATGACCAGCGTTTTGTCAGTACGCCTGATATTCACGCCGGCCCTGTGGTCACGTGGAGGAGCCTGGTTTAATGTTCATATTTCATCATTAATGGCCTCCACATGTTTAAAGAATTAATTACTGAAAAACCTTTTGCCTTATACAAAATAATTTCAGAATACCCAAATGGGTGCTGCCATTATTTCTAATTTCTTACAAAGCCTTTTTGTTCATAAATATTTTAGGTTATGGGTGTGTACGCACGAGGTGACTTTGCAGATATCTTTGTTCGTAAGTGTCGCATAGTTTTTCTTCTGCGTAATGCCATGTACGAAGTAATTTGTGCTTACCTATATGGAGTGAGTATCCAATATAGAAATAACTTTTCAAAACGACCAGTTACTTGTATAAAATAGCGTTCAAACTTAAAAACTTTTGTACTTTATGAATAATACAAAGAATACAAATAAAGCTAGCATACACTTATGACGTAAGGGTTTACCTGACAGGTTTGCCTGCACAGTTATACCTGTCAGGTAAGCTTGAGCTGATACTGTATGGAAACCTGCACAGTTGTGCAACGTACACTCCGGTTTACCAGCAAACTTACCAGGTATCAGGTATACCGTTACGAGTATGGCTAGAATAAGAATCATTTGGACTTGTGCCATGAAATTGCTTGTTAGTTTAGTCGCCAAGTGCGTACGCACCTTAACGTCGCTTTTAGCGGTTAGGTATACTTTTCAAGGCTAACCCGGGCGAATTTCGGGTCATCATATTTTGTTTCGAGATTATAAAATATGGCATTTCAAGCAACAAGAGGCTTTCCTCAAGTGTATATAAAAATGTAAAGAAATATGACTATCTAGATTCTAGTATCTAAAATATTACTTGCTAGCCGGTAACTGCAACTTCGTTTGCGTAGAAGTAACGGAAACAGCATCCTATTTTTTAAACGGAACCCTAAGATAAAAGAACACGTATAACATAAGTTACACCTTATATTCTCAGCTATCTGCCAGTGAAAGTTCCATGAAAATCGGTCCAGCCGTTATAGAGATTAGCCGGAACATACTGACGTACAGACAAAAATTTTAAAAATTGTACTTTTGTTGGAAGTGCCGTATTTACTTTCATATATGCATTTAACAGACACTTCAATTTTATTTATTTGTATATAGATAATACATTTTGTAAAAAAAACGATAGGTAGATTAAAACGTGAATTCACAACGGTTTTAGAATTGCAAGTAATCAAATGACAAGTCCAACGAAAAATCATACTTGAAAGTGCCAAATCGCTCGATTCGTAGATAGGTCAAACAAACTTAACCGAGTTCCAAGTGTTCTAGAAAGTTCTGGACTAAGTCCAGGACTTGTGAGTGACCGGAAACCTATCGTATTGATTTAACGTTTGGCGCCCAACGTGGGGCTGATTTTAATAATTGGCCATCATGACTCCAAGGTAAAATACATAGTAGGTTAGAAAACATTAAGCCTTACGCAGTCTCCTACGATCTTTTTAAAAAACAGTTTATCTTACGTTGATGATTACGTTGATTTAGGTACTCAAAAGCTGTTTACGGATATTTTGAGCATATTTATCTACTGCTTATGTCAAGACGTTATGGCTGAAAAAAAAATAAAAAAATTCGAAATATGGATATACTAAATAAAATAACATTACGTTCTTTAAGGTTATTGACCTCACGCGGCTGATTAGTATTGATATTATTTAGACAAGTATTTGCTTCCTCTTTAAATCTGTGAGGCTAATGCAATTGTCTCAGCTTCTTAGACAGCGCTATTTAATTTTATTTATTATAATTCTATCTTTACATAAGCAGAATATCACATGCCCCAATATATCCATAATTCACTTTGAACAACCTTATATAGTGTCAATTATTATTTATTTATGTATAGACTGTAGTGTGTGCTAAGCCTTAGCCTTAGTTTAAACTGAACATACACACTTACTTTATTGTGTTGACCAATCATTTATCAAAAGTTAGAAACCTCTTTAGCAATAAAAGTGCGCCATAGATGGAGATTAATAGTCAGGCCTGACCCGGCACCCGGTTAATGCGCTTACCTTGTTCCTAAAACAATGGGTAGCCGTGTAATTTTTATTCATTACACCGACAGTATATCAGATTCGGATTAGCTTAATCTGATCCCTATCGAGTCACTGTGGGCGGATGATATCTTGTTTTTGATATTCAATCGATTTGTGATTATTCGATGATGGATTTTGGAAAGTAATAAAAGTGACGGCTATATTTGCCTGTATTTGTTTGTGCTTTTAGCTTTTATACTCTGTTCGAATCGAATTTAATTGAAACGTAAACATAAAAAGTGACAAATTAATTAATGTTATATCTAGCAATGTCCCGCGAAAAAATACCCACAACCTGCGAGGTGGTGTGGGGCCTTGCACGATCTTGCTGACATTGTTCAGCAACGGCATCTCTATTAACCCCGCTAAATCTCAGGTTATTATTAGTGGCGGTCCAGGGTTGGTTTCAAGGGTTGACTGGGCTAATGTACCTCCGGTGTTGGTTTGCGGTACTCATGTGCCATACAGCAGAAAGGTAAAAAACTTAGGTGTTCTAATGGACGATAATTTATCTTGTTCAGACCACATAACGACAGTCAGTAAGAGAGTACCTAAAATTTTGCTTGCCGAGTCTTTGTTTTTGCCTATGTTGGATTAAGATGACACGTGCTTTGTCGATCTTACTAAAGACAAACTTAACAAGCTCGAACGTCTTCAAAATTGAGCAATCCGCTTTGTCTTCAGTTTGAGAAAATATGACCACGTGTCACAGTATCGTTCTAGGCTTTCTTGGCTACCTCTCTCTGCTCTCTTTTCTGTACTCTATACTCTTCGTTCCGAGAACACCTTCTTACCTTAAAGATAAATTCGTCTTTAGATCCAATGCGAAAGAACTACGCTCCTCTGCTAACCTCCTTCTCAATATCCCGGTTCATAATACAACATTTTTTGGCTCTTCCTTTATAGTGTGATCTATAGTCTTGGGGAATTCTTTGCCTGTTAATTTCAGTCAAGCTAAAAGTGGCGACTCATTTAAAACATTAGTAAAACAGTATTACTTAAATAAGTAATGATATTGTATATATATTATATATATTATGGTAAATTTTATAGTATAGTTTTGATATATTATTATATATATAATATCTGTTTGATAAGTTTATGTATTTGTGTCTTTGTTTTAGATTCATAGCTTGTAAGAATATGAATGTAAAGTAAGTTATAAAATATAAATAGTTTCCTGCTTGTGGGTTGCTCGGGAGAAATTCCTGCCTAGCAATAAAGCCGCCCGTCGTGTTTGTACTAAGTGGTTAAGTTTTTCGTAATTTTGTTTCTTTGTATGAACGCAATAAAGAATATTCATTCATTCATTCATTCATTCATTGTTGCTCGTGTGGTGGTGCATAAGCAGTGTGGAAGGTAGGAGGCGATTTACGCATGATTATGCGTGCACTCACACATTTTCTTGCAGGTTGTGGATATTTTTTCGCGGGATAGTGCTACATATAATATTAATTAATGTGTATGTTATAGAATATATTATATTACCGCAAAGCAACGCCTGATTCTATTAACTAATTTAAAAAAAAATGAAATTCGACCACAATAATGTGTCAATGTACTTCTTTATTCCACTGTAAATCGGTGACAATTAAATTGGTCGCATTATAGCGCGCTATTGTTTCTTGGGTTCATATTAAACCAGCCTTTGCGTAAATAAAGAACCACGCGGACACTGTACTTTTCGGGATATATATTTTATATAATTTATTATATATTATAATATCCAATACCGTGTCGTGACGCGTGACGTGACGCGACCTTAAAATGTCGCTCAAAATGCAGTTAAAGAATTTTCACTTAAAAAAGAAGTATACAAAATGATATATTTCCCGTTGTCTGATACCCGTAACACAAGTTCTCCGAGAACTGAGCACGGGACCAGAACAATATATACATAAAATATACATTACACATACAAATAAATAAAGTTGAAGTATCTGTTTGTAATTTTTAATTAACAGCTTATCACTAAATGCATGTGAGAGTATATACGGCATTTACATTTGCATACTTAATTTTTGTCTGTCCGTCCATCTGTCTGTCTGCTTGTTACGACTAAACTCTGAAACGGCTGCACCGATTTTCACAGGACTTTCACTGGCTGATGTTATATGTAGTAACTTAGGTTACTTTTTACTTAGGGTTCCGTTTGAAAAAAATATGGTTCCGATTCCGTTAGTTCTACGCAAACGATGTTGCGGGCACCAGTTAGTTTACTATATGCAATGTCAGTGGCTACAGCTGCTAATCATTTCGTAAGACCGTCTCAGTTATCTGTGCATCGCGACCGGCGTCGTTAATCACACGTGTTTGTCTGTCACGCCCTGTCGCTGGCCGCTGCTGGGATATTCTACAACCTTTAGCTTATGTTAATTATTATGAAATCGTTTTTAAAACATAAGACTGGGACTATGTTGTCCGGAATCCGGTAGACCGGGGAAAATCAGAGCATTAATTCAGCAATAGAGCCGAAAATCGAATAGGTGCACAAGTGTGGAGTCAAATGTTAATGTCATATCTATACTCGACTTTTAAATTTTCAACTCTATTGCGCAGAGTTCTATTTTCAGTACTCTGAATTTTCCCGGGCCCGCCGAATTCCGGATCATATATAAATAGTCTTAAGATTTTATACAAATATTATCTACTTAATAATAACACTAAAATGAATTTGGTGAGCAAAAAGTTAAATCCTATCTAGATTCTAGAATATAAGTTATCGTTATCATTTTAAATAAAAAATCGGTTGTCTGTAAAGTCGGTTTACTGACGATAGTTGAACGTGACAACGTCATAAGAAAATACTGATGGATCGCTCACTCAAGTAGGAGAGAGACAGATTCCGCGCTCTCGCTTGCACTTCAAGCCTTAAATGGAACGCCTCAGAGTGAGGTAACGCTGCATGAGTCATGTTTTTTCGTGCGTGCAGCCGGCTCCAACAAATTATAAGACGTTGTCACGTCAATAAAATAGAATGTAATATGTTAATAAATAAGATAGTATATTATAAATTGTACAAGTATATAGTTGCACTCTGATGATGATACAGTACCGAGGATGCGTCACATAAATTAATTACTGTGTCCTGTGGTAAATATATGTTTAGTGTACCTACGTCTACATGTGTCTTCATGAAAGCTCCATAAATACTCCTTTTGAGCGGACGTGACATATGACTAGTATGGGGTACAATTACAATAATGCCGAATGTAAAGATTCTTTTAGGATTTTAACTTAAAAATTTAATACGACCAATACAACAATAATTAAACATAGATTACGTTCAATATTCCTCAGCGTTCGATATTCCTACACGTTTTCTATAAAATTAATAGTACTATTTTTCTGAAATTTGAAATGGATCTCTAGTTACTAACACCAGAAAATCCCTGTATCGAGACTCGATACTTGGTAATTTAATCATGAATTTGAAAATCGAATATGCTTGGCTTCAATTGAAGTAGCTCATCAATGAATTGGAATCCCTAAAATCAAAATGTAATGAGAAACAATGAGACAATGGGTTGTGGTCCTTCAGCATTCGGGATTTCGTTGTTTACCTGTATTTTGAATTTGATCCCTTATGTGATATTGAATTGTCTATTGTGAAATCATAATAAGGTTGTACATAATAAAGTCGATTGCTTCATAATTTATTGTTACTTGAATGACAGATTCACTGACGAAGTACTTCCCCTTCTAGTTAAGACATTTCTGGTCATTACAATTTGGCTGTCTCCCGCTCTGCTTGGGGAGGGAAACTGGAATACTTCCCACTCCTCCTGCGTTTCTTCTGATTAACTTTGGTGCGGGCCCCAAGACAGATTTAACATGTCCTTCGGGCACCTCTGAGATCATATCAAAAGGTTTTTGTGGTTGGTTACCGCTGTCGATCCTGGCTACACAGGAGTAGCAGTGGTGGGAATGTGTGGTAGGCCATTTGCCCGTTTAAAAAAAAAAGAATCACTGACGGGACTACACGGAACAACTCCCATATATTTTGTAGGTACTAGCTTTTGCACGCGGCTCCACACGGTGCTGTTGCGGGATAAAAAGTAGCCTATGTTTTGAATGATGAATTGAAGAAGGTGGCTGGCAGCAGATGGATGAGAGCTGCCCAAGATCGGGATGGTTGGCGCTAATTGGGGAAGGCCTACGTACAGCAGTGGACGGCGAAAGGCTGATGATGATGATATGTTTAATCCAGAGTATTTGTTCAGTAGTTTTTGCGTGAAAGAGTAACAAACATCCACCCTCACAAACTTTTACATTTTATATTTTAGTACTAGGATTTCATGTGCATGCATATGAAAATTGAACAGAAATAATAACAGACGTACATCGGGCCGACAGTTGCAATTATTTTCTCGAGCTAAAATTACAGTACCTACCTACCCGGCTACAGGTAAAGTATTAGAATAAAGAAATGGAACACAATTTGTAAAATGTGTTCCGTTTTTCGAAAGCATTTTATCTTAGCGGTGATCGTTTAAAATGTCTTCCAAGTTGGCCCGTACCGCCGTCGGCTCTAACTCAGGGGTTCCGGGTTGGATCCACGGTTGAGATAAGTCGCTTCCCGCTCGAAACAACTTGTATCCCCCTATTTTACTAGTACGGAATTCTTCTTCAATTGTTTTAGAGAGAGAAGTGTCCGGTTTGCCTGAGAAAGGCACAAAATTGTGACTAATTTCAATTATTTATTTCTAAAAATTTTGAGCAGTTTCTATTTTTTGCAAGTAGGTATAAACTTTCTGCACATAAGTATACATGCCTTCATTTAGAAGATTATCACTTAAAGAAAATAAAATAGTTAAATACGTAAAAACATTAAGTGTTTATTTTACCCGCTTTTTTAAAATGTCGGCCCACGAACCAAAAATCTAAATAATCTTATTTTAATTTCGTTTACAATTATTAATAATACATTTAATAATTGTAAACAAAACTACAATTTCATATTTCATTTTCCGTGGTTTTTTTTTATAATTCAGATCCATGGAGAAGTGGAGATAACCAATAAATTGTTAATCATGTTTTATATGAATACGGAGCGGACCCGACAGACGTTGTCCTGCCGGGCTGATTTGTGAATCTAAACCATCCAGGGCGCCACCCAAACGCATACAATAAAATTCATTCAAATCGGTCCAGCCGTTTAGGAGGAGTTCAGTGAAATACACACTTACAGTAGAATTATGTATATAAAGATTCATTGAAATGAGTTAAAATATCACAGTATTTACCCCACCTCCTGCATCTACAGGAGATGGGGTAAATACTGTATGTATGTATGTGTAAATAAATATCTATTTATTTACATATGCGACCTACGTCTTTGTAATCCAGATGCAATTACTCTTACATCTAACCTAATTTAATATTTCGTCGTCGTGGATACTTGTTCCATAGTAAAATTCATAGTTACTTTTTTTTTGAGTAACATTTTTGAAAGGCCAAGAAAGAAATGTGAAGCAAATTAAACAGAACGCAAAGAAATGTGGCTTTTGGTCTGTGTTCTTAACTTTGTGACTGGTGTTGTTAGGTCAAGAGCTCTTGGCCGATTTAGCGAGTTTTGAACTGATGATCTACATTAAACTAAGTTTAAACGTTTAGAAAACTAACTTTAAAAGTTAATTTAGACAAACTTATTGGTGCTTTACCTAGTGCTATTTTTAAACTATTAAAGATTCGTAATCAATAGTCAAAGGAAAGCTTCAGAGTGAATTTATCGTATGTATGCGTAATGAACTTCTTTTTAAGATTTTTTTACTACATTTGACATAAAATGTGTGTCTTTCTAGCTCGATGTAAAGTAAATGTAAACAAAACTATACTCAGTGTCAATATCGAGCTGCTTTGCTTGGAAATATTGATCGAGCTCCATGTGGGACATAAGTTTATGTTGCTCACCAAAACCCAAACATAATAAAATAAAGCCAATCGTTGGCTGCCGATTATTTACCAAATTGTTGGCTAATGTTGGCGAGCGGATTGTTGGCAGATATTAGCAAAGAAATAGTTGGTAGCGAACCGATTCTTAACTGATGTGTCAACAACATGAATTTAAATCTTCCGGTTAGAGAATGGCCCAACAATGCAGAATTAATGATCAGCTGATTCGAAAGTGTCATTTTCGCCACGAAGACGCAGTTTGTTATGAGCGCGACTATTATTTCATTAGACGCATAATATATTATGCCATGCGTCATGCGTCAACTCAAACCTGATGCGCTGCTACCACACAATAATTAATTTAGTTCAAGACACAAGTACTTATTTCTGTGTCGTGTTACTTCAATGTTGTTACGACATAATAATATTCTAAGATCTACCATTTTATGGTTATCTAATTTTGCCGCAAAAAAAAAATAATGTTAGTTACCAATGAAAAGTGCTCTAAGTATGTTTCGAAATAAAAAACAGAGTTTACAAATTTTGTTAAAAATTCCCCATTTGAATTGCAGGATGATTCCACTACAATATGTAAGTAGAACAAATGTACATCTCCCTAAATATGTTGGAGAAGTTAGGAACAGTGCGACGACAGTCTGTACAATTAACGAGTGCAGCTCTAATTGCATTGGTCAACCCGAACCCGAGTGCGACATAGATGTGTAACAATAGATATAGATAGATATTATTTATGTGTAACATTTTAGACTTTAGAGTGATTTTGTGAATTGGGACAAAATGTGTAACACAGGTGGGATGGTAAAGTTAGTATTGTGTTGTGTCAAAGGTGAGCTGTGTGGTGTTACACATCACTTGCAACTATAGTAAGGCTTGTTGTGTATATTTTATTATTTGTGACTTAAAAAAAAGGCACAAGTGTCCTAACTACTAAAATGTTTTGTGCCGTACTTTATATTAACATTACAATTGATGTATTTATAATGATAATATTTTTTTTCAAAAACAATTTAAAAGATCTTCTCCTTTTTCGTTTTCTACACAACAATTTCACGTCATAAGTTGTTGTATATTTTAATAACTCGTTTTGAAAGATCAAAAGATAGCTTTTTCGGTAGCGAACATCAAATTCTTTGTCACTAAAACTAAACTTTGATCTTTAATTAACCCTAAGGAAAGTTTATTTTTAGTCTCATCTGAATGTACGAGGATACAAAATACTAGTAACTTTTAATTAAGACTTTTTGTTATGGTTCTATTAATATTTGGACTAATTACTAATTAGACCCCTTTAGGCGTATATTTTTTTATTTCGTTTTGAAATAAATTTCTTTTGAGCAAAAAAGTACAGTTGATTTTTTTTTCTATGGGCGATTCTCACCACGTCAATCTGGTCCCGTGCTAAGTATCCGAAGTACTTGGATTACAGGTACCAGACAATGGGCAATATTTAATACTCTTTATACTATACAATATATATTTACAATTTTCTATTATATTATACACATATTTAAATCTCCTTGACCCAGGAACACGGAAAACTTTTTGTTCCCTTGGCGAGACTCGAACCCGCGACCTGACTTGAGCGCCAACGCGCTAACCACTGAGCCACAGAGGTCGTCTGATTGCGACTGATGAAACATTTCGAAACAGTATGTATAGGATTGGGACACTTGAATAACAACCATTCGATAAACAAGCTAAGCTCCAGTAATTCTGTGATTTCAAAAGCACAATAAATTTTCTGTGAACATGTCAATATTTACTTTGACCAATTTTGATTTTACAACAAAAGATCCGTTGATAATGGAGGTTAACTCAAAACCCAGAAGCACATGACATGTTTTGTGCACTTTTCAAACTTCACACTCACTCTCTGCAAAACTTGAGTTCAAAAGCACAGGAAAGGTTTTGTGCAGTCAATCCAGTGTACCGAGTTGGGTGAAACTTTTAAACCGTGTTGGTCTATTGGCGGCACACAAGAGCCATTACACGAGTCCTGCCTCGGACACGTCGCGTCGTGTGGAGCGACTATAACTTTTTGTAAACGTTGAAGAATTTGTATGGAAAAACCGTTGTTTTACGGTTTCAGCGACACATTGGACTCGTATGTATTGACGGGAATACCTCTGTAACCTTGGAGTTCAAAGTTTGCTGTTGCAGCTACATTTATTAATTACGTATCATCGCTATTTTAAATTTACCAGCGATGGCTAAAATGATGGAAAAAAAAACTCGTTACTCCAAGTACGCGAGGAAATCAAAGATAAAAAACCGGCCAAGTGCGAGTCGAACTTGCGTACGAAGGGTTCCGTACCATTGTCTATAAAAACGAGCAAAAAAACGTTTGTTGTATGGGAGCCCCATTAAATATTTATTTTATTCTTTTTTTTAGTGTGTGTTGTTATATCGGCAACAGACATACATTACCTGTGAAAAATTCAACTGTCTAACTGTAACGGTTCACAGCCTGGTGACAGACGGACAGACAGACGGACGGACAGCGAAGTCTTAGGAATAGGGTCTCGTTTTACCCTTTGGGTACGGATCCCTAAAAACATGTAAACATTAATTTCCCAATGTAATTTACATTTCTTTGCAATTTCTGCGAATAACTACACGACGTGCCCGTGTTCGAATGTAGAAAAACACTTTAACCTTCATTGTGCTCGTTTCGGTAGCATTAGGCCCCTTTTTCTCCACAGGGCTAATTAACAGAGGGCTCCGTGCTCTATCTGCCTTACTAAATCTCCTACCCTCCCCGGCCCTCCCCGGCCCTCCTGCTCTCCGCGTGCCCTTATCACGTGCGAGATGTGCGAGAGTAAAACTGTATCGTTTCTATATCGCAAAAATTGATCAAAACTATTTTTTTTTTCATACAGGCAGCTGAGATTACTTCCTATCGTAGGTAGATTCATGTCTGTAATGTTTTAGGGGAATTCTTTACCTAATAAGACATGCACTGAAAGTTTCTCAACGTAAAGCATTAGTATTCCTAACAATATTGTTATTTAAATATTGTTAAATAAAGGCTGTTAATAATAACAGTCGAACAACAAAAAGACGGCTATAAATCTGTATCGCGTTTTGTTAACGTAATAGTACTGCGTCAGTTACACAGCATATGCTGTGTTTATTTAGGCTAGAGGGACCAAATAGGCAAATAGGCAAACCGACCCTGGGACAGTGGTAGATAGCAAGGGTTACACGCACTGATGCATAAAATTACAAACTTAATATTGTTTGTGGTCATCATTTTGTTTTGTTTTTTTAATTATTGCCAACTTGGTACTTTTGTTAAAAGTTGTGGATTCGCCCACTTAGGTAAGCAAAATCTACGAGTATGTTTTGGATTGAATGCCCGGTTTATGAAAATGTTACATAAACTCTAGGTTTGAAAGTTTATCTGGCGCAGAATCCCAAAGATCCATCTAGTGGATAAAGTATTTTTTTTAATTTTTTTTTTTATATTTCAGAAATGTAACTTAGTTTTATGATAGATATTTGTTACTTGCGGAGTGCAGTGGCGCTTTTAACTAATTTAATATGTTAAAAATGGTAGTTTTCTGTAAAGTTTTAAATTCCTTTCTGTGTCAGCGCCATCTAATCAGTAGCAGTGTCAATCACGAGTCATGGAATCGATAAACAGACCTTATATGTCAGTTAAGGTAAACTTAGTTTATATATTGTCCCATTTTTTGTTCAGAAACAAGTTATCGAACCAATAGCGATCATGAATAGATAAAATACCAAGAAATTCACCTTATAAACCGGACATAATTGATTTCAATATAATTTACTGCCTTGTGAAAGTTACTTTTCTTTATGGAATCAGAAAATTAATTTGATTGTGCGGGACACAACAAAATCAAAACTATTAATTAGAATTAAAAACCAATTCAACGTTGTTTGTTTTGATAATTTTGTTTTATTAGGTTTGAATAGGTAATAGTGGAATGCTAATTCTAATTAATTACTAAACGAATAATAGCCAAATAGAACACTGCTAACGTCATTATCATGATTCAACATTAATTTGGTAAATGACTTTATATTTAATAATGCGTATCTAAAGCCTTAAACCGAATATTATCGGTCGCGTCCGTAAGGGTCAGTTTACACCGCGATGATACGCACGCACATGCGCTGTGCAGCGCGGTGCAACTAAAACTCTTTGAACTCTTTCAATGAAACGTGTATTTTGAATAGCTATCTTAAAAATGCAGCGCCATTACAGTCGTAAAAGTACCGTTTCGTATTGGTGTGAATTGACCCTGAGTCGCGCGCTCAGTAGGTAGGTACATATTATATTATGTCCCTGTACACTATCGGTTAGAAGTCGCGGACATCCGATACGAATTCGGAAAATAAAAGTCTCGCCAAAACTCAGCAACGTTAGAAACGCATCGGGCGCATAGAACTAATTCGAAATAAAAACTCATTGCATCCGTATACGACCCCATTCGAAGTTTAACGCGCTGCCGTGCGAACTAATCCTAACTATGATACATCAAGGGGGGTAGAATGGGGCAGCGGGGCAAAGGGGGTAGAACGAGGCAGCGGGGCGAGGAGGGCAGAGCAAGTTAAAAACTTGCGCGTGCAGGTGACGCGATCACGCTAATGAACCGGTTTTTGTGTTGCCATAATAATTCGCTAAACATGAACCATTGACCATGTTGAAATGTGAAGAATATCATTATACAATTCGCTCATTTTTGTAATGGCAAAATATATTAGCAGTTTTTATCTGCTTTTTCAAAATTTCACAGTTTTATCCGCGCACTCGCCTTAATATGTTAAACGCCAGAAGTCCAAACCGCGGAAGCAGTCTTGGTCGTAATTTTCACGACAGTTCGATCCGCAGTCCAATCCGCAGTCCAAACTTTACGTGTGCATGGCGCTAATGAGTCACTTTAGAAAATCCTTCGTGAGTCAGATTAGTCACTCTTGTGGTCAAATTATTATAACGCTCACGTCTGTCTGTTTGTAAAAACACTTTTGTAGATGCAACTTTAGTCATATCATCTACATACGATGACACAAAGGTCTACTTCTACTCGGAACTGTAGTTTTCCTTGTAGGACCTACATCTGGTTTTGCTTATTTTTTACCTGCATAAAAACTATAAAATGTATTGTTTAATAAACTATTTTTAATTTAAACTATTATTAAATAATAAAATGTATTGTTATATTGTATAGAATATAAGGATGTTTAAAATCAATTACCTACGGATATTTTGGGCACATCTACTGCGTATGTTAAATTTCAGGCAGAAAAATAATTAAAATATTTTGAAAAGAAAAATATACTAAATAAAATTACACAAAGCTTTTTACGGCGCTATTAAGGCATTGGTCACACATCTGATTGTTTTATAAGTCTTTGCTTCCTTTTAAATCAGCTGTTTTTGTGATGTTAATGACCTCGACGCTCGAGAGAGCGTCATATTCAGTATAATATGTATTTTTTAAATTTTTTTTGTGCCTAAACGTACATAATCAGTAAATTATATGCAGAAAATATCCGTACCAAGTTGATTTGATGAGAGCGCATGTGAGCTTACATTAAGTTACAACTTCCAACTCATTCTGATTTTCGCGTTAAATAAAGACGAGCATAAATATTGTTTACATTTCTGTTACTTTATGTTGATACTATATGTTGTTAAAAACATCAAAATAGAATACGCATTACACATGTTACATAGTTTTTCCGCAACAGAACTCGTGATTATCGAACAAGCTTTTGGGGCACTTGTTGGCAAGTCTGCCTCGGGCACTTGCGCAAGAGGCACGGGGTCGATTATCGCGTAGGTACATTATGTTCGAGACAATCAATGTCTATTGTTCTTCGATAGAACATTTTTACGCAAGCCGTTCGACCACGAAAACTTTGGACCTGTCACTTTTGGTTTTTGTGTTAGTTTATCGTTGTGTACCTGTGATCTATATCAAAAATTGTCTAGACTAAAATCTTTTTTATGTAGTCTAATTTTACCAATCTTTTAAATTTGTCAAGTACTAATATATAAAAACATAAAGTTGTTCTGTCGTGGCATTATAATAACAAATTGGCGTAGCTGTCTAAGTGGTAGGTACCTTGGTAAAAATTAGGCATATTTTATGAAGAAGATACTTGTTTTAGAAAACGCTGCACTGTAATCGTTTAACACAATATCTTCACATGTCTATACAAAAAAACAATAATTAGCTACTATAATTTAAACAAAAAAACGTGCGCGTCTCGTGACGACCGACAGAAGATGCTAACTAAAACTAATTTAAGTCCAACTATTTAATATTGAAATTGTTTTACTTGAGAAAAGCTTAGGTTATTACTTAAATTTTATGTATATTAGTATGGTAATGTAAGGAAATGTGATTTGTTTATAAAATCTTGTTACGGCTAGCGCTGTGAGTTAGAGTGAGAGAGGAGCCTGCCTACCGCCACCGTAACGCGTTACGTAACGAAGCTGTTTACCCTCCCACAAGAAGTTACCACTTCAAAAATATTGCTAAATCATAAATGTTCCAAAGTTTTAACTTTGTGTGGTCTATGTTAATGCATTTGACCTTTTAATAAGTAAATCTGATTGGGATGTAGGACACTGATTGCGGCCGCCATTAGCGGCACACAATTTACATACGCCAGTAGTGAGTACCCACTATTAGTTATTCTGTGCTAGTACAAATTAGTGAGAAGGAATTCAAACAATTATATTGTGTTAAGACAAAAGTCCGTTTATATAAGAGCTGTGGTCATAGACGAGGCACGTCGAGGCACGTCGAGGCAAAAAGCGTCCACACTTAATCTGCCATACTTTTGGGGTTGTTTGAGGCAGTCGAGGTTTGACATTCGCTTTCCGCAGTTTAATCGGTATGCTTTAATTGACAAAATCTGCTGAAATCAAGATGGCGTAACTTTTTCTTGTATGAAGATTTGTTCGGCCAAATGTACGTCATAGCCTATCTTGAGTTTTGAAATCTTTGATTGTAAACTTTTCGTGCCTCATTAAAATCCGTTTATTAGTCTTTGCGTGACAGACTGTACAGCATATTATGTGATGATGTCCTCCACGACGCATCCGTCGACGGCGACCCTCACAGTCTCCTTACATGAGCCCACATATGGCTGAAATCGAGTTTAGTCTGAAATTTTGGCACTTACAATAGCGTCGTCAATATGGGGTATATTATTAGATTATTCACACCAGTAAACTGCTGTTTGGAACATTATTTCATAATATTTTGACAGTGGACTGGAGTTTACAATTTTGATCTATTGGAGAAATGTCAAAATTTAAATTTATAGTTTGGATGTCATTAATCTGGCGCTGCCAAATTGGTCCATACACTTTTTGTTTCTTTAAAATAGTTCTTAATTTGAAATTGACAAATCGTGTTTTCTATTTTCGAATTCGAATAGGCGTGTTCATTTTGCCGCCTACTTCCTATCGCGATCGTTAATTTCGTAAAAATATTCAAGTCAGTCCTTTTGTATTTCGAAATAGTTTGTAACACTAAGATTGGTCACTAGGTGTTGGCCAGTTGATGTGAACATGATAATTCTGACACTGATTTATAGTTTCTACAACTGGTTTTAGTATTGTGATTCATTAATTTTGCTTTAAGGTACCAAACACACTGCAACGCCCTTATCCCTAATGTTTGTTACAGTATCTAATTGAATAAAATAAAATAAAAATCACGCGCTTCAAATACTTGCATACGATTTTGCGAGCCGAGGATGGAACAGACCATGGACCAAAATCCATACAAGAAAAACGCAGAGTCGACAGCACTTAAATGTTTGACGATGGTGGTTATGTATGATCATAATCGTGACTATATTCTGCTCAGACATGGACCTGAGTCTTACCTACAGCAGAGAAAGGGTGGGACCAACTGACAACACTCCCCGCCCATCGCGCATACGAAACACGTTGCCTTCTTACAGTTTAAGGAATACTTAAACGAGTTATTTACTTTTAATGGCGCATAAAAATGGCCGTCACGTGTCTATACTTTCACGTTCCCATGGTTTTTGGGATTCGGAACAGTTTGTTGTGATCCGTTTGTATTAATGTTTTTCTACGAGCGCCAGAGCCAGAGTAAGTAGTGTGAAAGAACCGCCAAATTTGAGATAATTTGGCGGTTTTTGTACACCACTTTGAGCCAACAACGAATGCGAATGCTATACGTATAATATGAATTAAAGGTAATCTTTTAAAAAATATAGGTACATAGTATGTACAAACTTGTTGCACATAAATATTATAATATCATGGTCCACAATTCCTACTAATATTAAAAATGTGAAAGTTTGTGAGGATGGATGGATGGATGTTTGTTGCTATTTCACGCAAAAATTACTCTACGGATTTTGATGAAATATGGTATGGTGGTAGTTTGGGCTCTGGATTAAAACATAGGCTACATTTTGTCCCGAGAAAGTAGGTACAGTGTACCAGTGGAACCGCACATTTGGCTGCGATAAGAAGTATCCTACGTGATAATCCGGAGCCTAAACTACTACCATACCAAATTTCATCAAAATTCAGTTCACTAGTTATTGCGTAAACGAGTAACAAACATTCATACATCCTTGCATATAACCGCTACAGCCCGTAACAAAGGCGTGCACAACATATTATGTCAGTCGCACGTTACTAATTTCGCGCATTATTTTGTTTAATTTGCAATTCAATAATCGTACAAATGAATACGCGTTTGTGGTGTCAGCTACAATGCGCCGAATTTCAATACACTCTCATTACTCGCGGTGCTTGTTTATAAATTACTATTATACGCAACTACAATTGTTTTTATATTTATATTAATAATTACTATCAACTTTTCAAAATGTCACGTATATTTTTGACGTGATAACGTCTTATAATTTGATGGAGCCGGCTGCACGCACGAAAAAACATGACTCATACCGTTACCAGCGTTACCTCGCTAAATATGACGCATTTGCCGTTACCTCAGCTGGCCGCGTCTTAGGTATGTGAGCGGTGGGACGGAGAGGCGGGGGCGCTTGATGTTATTACACAGTTCGGCGCCGGACTTCATGGCGGCAACACGCATCTCATGTGCGTTGCGAGCAGCAAGCAACCCGCCTCCTCACCCCTGTCCCTACCTAAGGCGCAAACAATTAGTTCCGCGCGCACTATAAATATGACGTTGTCACGTTCATTTTGAAACAAAAAATGTGTCGACCACAATGGAGAAGTGGACATAATCAATAAATTGTTAATCATATTTTAGGTATATGAATATTCGTTGACATGAGTTAAAATATTATCACAGTATATACGAGCACCTCCTGCAGATGCGACCTCTGACGTTCCAGATGCGATCACGTTTACGTGTAACGTAATTTTACCAATGGTGGCCGTAGCCCGTTCCATAGTAAAATGTCCCTTACATTTACTTGTAAAAAGGTACTAAAGTGTATGAAATCTTTAAAGGTGCATTAGAGAAATATAGTGAATATTAATTTAGGAGATTACGTAGGCTATTTATTTTTCTTTCAAAAAAAAAAGTCTCGTCTGTACCTTGAAATGATGGTAAAGATTGCTTTAATTTGGCGGGTTAGTTAACATATTCCTACTCATTTCCTTTATGAATTTCAAATTCAAATCTATACTAATGTTATAAAGACAGAGAAAATATTTGTTTGTTTGTATTGAGTAGGCTCCGAAACTACTGGACCAATTTCGATGAATTTTGGTACAGATATAGAGTACACCATGGGGAAGGACATAGGTTATTTTTTATCGCGGTAAAATGTACGGTTCCCGCGTAATTTACTTTTGCGCGAACGGAGTCACGGGCAACATGTAATCTTTTATAATCTATTATGTCTGTCATTTGCTAAATGAAAATCTATTTAAGATGTCCATTATTCGAGATTAATTGAGAGTCTGACACAAAATGTTGTTGTATCGGACGGCAAAGCTTTGTCGGGCTCACATCCGGATATTAAATTTTGCGCATATCTAAGCTTGCCTTTTTAGTTTTCAATAACGCTGCCACTCTTGTTAGTTTCGGTCAGGAATTTACATTGTCCCTGCCGGGGTAAAGAGGAATTGTCTATTATTATATTCATTAACGGTTGGTACAGTAGTTAGGCGATTTTCACACTGAAAACTTCAAATCACGATAAAGTGCGGACGCAGATTAGGCCTTTGAACGCCATGCGAAAAAAAATGTAGATACGCAGTGTGGATCACCGGTATACTAAACGAGAAAAAAATATTCATGTAGGTTCTGGTAGGTATTTAATATTTTATTGGCAGTACATCGTTTGCTTACAAAGTTACAAAACATTAAAATGCACTGTATTTTTTTTGTCTAACAGATAAATAGAATGGTAACACAAAAAAAAATATTTTGAAAGAATAAAGAAATTATAAAAAGATATGCCAATAACACTCGATTCCAGTAGAAGTGTTCGTTGAATGCTTAAGCTACATGTTGATTCGTATTTTTTTGTACATCTTTTAATCATAAACACATCTTTTAATAGAATTATCTTTAACGCGCGGCTCCGCCCGCATAATGCGCATAAACATTTCTCATCACTTTGCCTGTGATAGAAATCGCATTTAAATCCTATGCTAGTTTTCAAAATCCAAGCGTATTTAGTTGGAGAGCGTAACTAAGAAGTAAGACGAGAATTGAGATAAGAAAATATACTCAGCTTACCATTTCTGTAATGGAATTGTAACAAAGAAATCAATTTCGCAAACGTTCCGCGTGATTTCATTAAATCGAAATTACAAGAATCGGCATTGTTTCGAATTAGTAAATGTATCGATATCGCGGATCGATTGCGCATCGATAAGAGTCGATCAGCATCGACCTCGTGAACTGTTTCGTGATTCGAAACGTGAGAAACATGGTCAGTCGGATTATCTTAATCATAGAATGGAATTCACTTACCACTACCTACTCTACTCTACTATAAGGGCCCACTGACACTCACAATAGCGTATACGACTGATTTTCGTCAAACTTTCATCTGTGTGTTGCATGTCGCGTGACGGTCGGCCGCGGAGTAGGGATAAAGTGAAAGGCGCTCGTCAGAGCAGCCGAGGCCAATATGGCGGCGCCTATAGTTCGCATCAGCTGACCGTGTAGTGTATAGACTAGTACTCATTTGTGCCAGTGCTCCACGCTATTTTGTTATTAAGTTTCACTTTTACCGTGGTTTCATAAAACCACACAATCCTTTTCTTGATTGGTTTACAACCCAAAAATACTTCACATTAGTAAGGCCCTCATAAACATCTTATGCAAATAGGTTCGCTTTACCTATAGCGTGATCTAGCGGCAAATCAGCGCCATCTAGTATGCCATATGAGAACCAAAGTTCCTTAAAAAAATTAACTTAAAATCTAACGCATAAACAGTCTGTATATTGATGAAGACCGCATTTAACTCGTTATGTAGTTCACGCGAAGACACAAGTAGCGCATTTTATTGTTATTAAGTTTCACTTTTACCGTGGTTTCATAAAACCACACAATCCTTTTTATTTGCATAAATGAATAGTAGGTACGAATTAATATGAGTGAGTTATCAGAAGAAACAGTATAATAAAAAAAAAAACAATATTCTAAAGTTTTTACATAAATCCCCTTATTAATAAAAATATGTATACAGTGTATAAGGTATACAATGTTTTGTCCTTGTCTGATGTCGCTTGACAGTCAAAAACAAAACATTATACACTGCATAAATATTGTTATTAGTAAGGCAGAGCTACCCGCTCTGTAATATTTAAATTAAATAACTAAGTCTGTGAAAAGATTTTTACCCGACTGAGTTATGTTTTTCGCGCGTATCTTGTATGTTTATAAATATCCTTTATACCCACGTGTCTTCCAAACGGCTGAATGGATTTCGACAATTAAGGTATCGTTAGATTTGTCTCAAAAACCCAAGTGTCCAAAGATAGATAATTTAAAGAAAAAAAAATACAAAATGGCGGATTTTTGCGCCAAATTGTAAATAGTTAGATTTTTTTAAACCAAATCTATCGAGTAAAATGTGAAAATGAAAAATAAAGTAAATTAAAATTAAATTTCGAAAATATACATATGCCATGTACCTATTTAAATTTAATCAGGAATAATTACAACCATTTTAATTAAATAATTCGAATTTTGTAATCAATGCATTCAAATATTTTTGCTTTAAATCGACCAAGTGTATGTTGGATAAACTATACATCTAAAATAAAATAAATAATAAAAAAACCCAACTCTCAATCTTCTTTCGGTCTTTTGAGTGCGTTGCTTACGTATAGTTTTTCAATCCATAGAGTACAATTTTTTATTGAATTTCCTTTCATAGTTATAATCATATTTAACAAGTAATTCCGTCGTAATCAATATTTAAGCTTAAGCGGTTTGTGTTTAACTGATGTAATGACGTGAAAACTGATGCATTTTAAAACAAAAGAAATAATATCGCGAAGCCGACCAAAAAGTTTCGGAACGCGACATTAAATCCTCCAACGATGTATTCTGTGCTCCAACGCACACACGCACACTGTTTTGATAGATATGATTGAATTTGAACTTTGTACAGCGGTAATAAAGTGCAAATTGACTCATTGACGTTAGGAATGTAGGTGACATTGCTTAGACAACAACTTTGTTTGTGATACTTGATGTGAACTTTATGCAATAACGATAAAGCTCAAATTGACTCTACGTTTTAGTTAGAAAATGTTTGTATGGGAAAAATGTTTTTAGGGTTTTTCCGGCAATTATTAAATTTTTTCTCGCCGTAAAAACCATCCTTGAACTTCAACGAACATTTAAAAAAAAGAATTGGCCAACTTGGTCCAGGCGTTATTGAGTTATGCGCTTACCAACACATTTAGCGATTCATTTTTATATTATAGATTGACAGAGCAGAAAAGGAAAAACTAATTCAAGTACTTTCGTAACAATTACAAATAATTTTTCGCTTATTAAAAAAATCTTTTATCTAAAGGAACTTGTGTATTCAAAGAATGGAACATTAATTAAAAATTCATAAGACTAATTTAATTTTTTATTAATTAGTGTTTTTTGTCTTTATTATGTTTTTGTATAATGAGATGTCAACAGGAGTAACTTGGCATATTCATTATTGAAAAAAAACGGCCACGAGCGACTCGGACAAAACGACAAAAAAAATCACGTTTGTTGTATAATGTAAACATTTTATTATTCTGTTTTAGTATTATTTGTTGTTCTAGCCGCAACAGATATTGATCATAGTCGGTGAAAATTTCAATTGTCTAGCTATCGCGGTTCATGAGATGATGATGGATGAAAAATATTAAATCTGTCTAGATTTCCATGACATTTATTATCCGAGGTACAACAATACAAATCGAGTCCGTATTTTACCTATACTTTTTTTTTATTCTTCTCCTAAAGAGATGAAATGGGGATCCAAAGTTTGTATAGTGAAACCTATCAACAACTGAACGGATTGCGTTTTATCATGACGTAGAAAATCCATTAAACAATGATATTTCGAAGTTCATCCCCCTCGGGGGTGCAATGGCGCGCAAAGTCGCGCGCGAAAAATAAAAACAAACACCAATTTACTAGACGCTTTAGCACATGAACTAGCTTATTAGCACAATTATATTAAATGAACTAATTAAACCTGCGAATGAAAAGCCTGCAACTGAGAAACAGAGCAGAAACAATTTCGAGCGCTTTATACTAATTAATAATTAATTAATTAATGACTATTCAAGATGAGGACCCTGCGGCGTGCTCTGGAATTATGTCTAAGCTGTAGCTGTACTATTAGGATTATTAGAATAAGATCGACAATCGAGCAGTCGGATCGTCTGATGGTAAGCGAGCGAGGGATGTTTGTTTCTCTTTCACGCAAAAACTACTAAACGGGTTTCGATGAAATTTGGTATGGTAGTAGTTTAAGGCTCTGGATTAAATGTAGCTTTAAGCTATTACTAAGAAAAAATATTTTCTGAAAAGTTTTATAATTCCCTTCTGTATCAGCGCCATCTATCAGTAGTAATGTCAATTATGAGTTATGGAATCGATAAACGAACCTCATTGGTCGGTTAAGTTGAACTTAGTCTATATTGTCACTTTTTTGTCCAGAAACCCGTTAATGAACAAATAGCGCTAATGAACGCATAGGTCGCGCGCCTTGTACAAAGTTTTATCGCGTCAAACAAATGTATCGGTGCAAAAAAGCTTTGTCCGACGGCGCGGCGCAATGTAGACATGTATCTCGCGTCGTGTCTTCAGTATTTGTGCCAGGGATACTCAATGATGATTAGTAGACTATCCATTATAATTAGTTAATCTCTGTCAAATGTAAGTCAGGACTAAGTCGATCTATTCACGACGGATTACGCTAAGCCTTGATCGGTGACGTCACAGGTCGACCCATATAGCTAATCCGCGACTGCAGATGCAGCTGAAGAAGTAATTTGGGTTTAAAAATGAATGTCTGCTAGTATCTTAAAGAGGTGACAAACGCGCGAGTTAGGACGCGTACTTATGGCCGAAGTTACTCGCGCGTGTGTCGCCGAACTTGAACGCGTGCTGAAAACACGCCGCACAAGTCTAACCGGTTTAAAAAGATGCATTAGCGCCCTCCACACGTAAATTTCGGTCCGCGCGTAAAAGCACGCGCCGCTCAGTTACAATTTTCGCAGCAGCCCCCGCATTTACCACAGTTTTATCCGCGCATCACGTGTGAACGCAAATAAATCATGTCGGTTTGTCGGTTTGGAGCGTCGACTTATCACTGGCACTCCTCAGCGCGTCCATGGCTGCCGCCGACTGCAGTTGACGCGCTGACGGCAGTCCACAACGCATCAGGTGATACCAGAGCGACCTCTTCCGTAGACCACAGATATATTTTTAGATGACTTAATTATTAAATTTCTTTATTATGAGTCTCGGAAAATATTTTGTCTATTGCATCCGCATTATTTTTTTGTAAAATATTTGATGTGCACTTAATTTACATATATTTTTTATACGGCCATACCTATTTCTTCCCGATTGTAAGGCCGCGGCGGGAAATAGCGGCGCGCGCAGGCGGGCGCCCGCGCCATAGTCACCGCTTGACCGGAGTGCAGTGTTTCGAGCGGTGACTATGGCGCCCGCCTGCGCGCGCCATCGCTCGCCTCTGTGTTCGAGGCAGCGGCCTTACATGTGTGTGTGTAATATCGAGAGTCGCCAGAATATGAAAAATTACAGAATGTATGCAACACGTTACGAGTGCCAGGTGTGGCGGTGGCAGGCTTGTATTGACCTTAATGTTTCAGTGAGCACTAGGGCTGCCTACTACATGTTGTCAATTTATTGTAAATATAATTAACGACCGTCATGGCTCAGTGGTTGAGCGCGTCGTGTGTCGGTGCTAAAATAGTACCCTATGCTGGATTGATTATAGATAGATCATTTTGCTTGTTTGTTGTAATTTATTGTTGTTTTTTTAAGATGTCGGTGTTTAAATATAATAGGAATTTTTGCAACATTGTTGCTAGTTTTCCATATCTATACTGTTCGATTAGTAAACATAGACTGAAAATCATCTAGTTGACAGTTCGCCATGAATGTAAGATAATTACAGTATTTTGACTTCTAAACTTTATACAATTTTTATTAAGATACTTTGTTCCTTGGGGCTAAAGTTAACCAGTCGGTTCTCATAAATTCACAAAAATTATAAAATTAAAATCAATTTTTACACAATTTGTTCAACCCTAACATTCAATAGCTCTTAGTGAATTATAGTACTATAATGCATAGATAAAATATGATGATCATATTATGCGTTTACAAATATATTGTGTAATACAAAAGTGAAAGGCGGAGGTCGCGGGCTTGAACCCTGACCCCAACAATACGAATCATCGCCGTATTTATGTTTAAATATAGTATCGATTTATTATATACTTTTCATTAAGATTCATCTGTTTTGGTGTATGGATTTATGGACGTGTACTGTTTTATTTGAATAAATATATATTTTTTTGGTGAATGGGTATATATATGGAGGTTTCCTAAGTGGGTGCTGCTACATAATAAAATTGTAATGGTTAGCATCATTTAAGACAGTGTGTGATTGTGAAGACGAAGACGTTTTTAAGTGGGTGTGTATCAAATTCATTGCTTTAAGGACAGGGGGAGTTTAGAGCCGATTTTGTTTAATCCTAAAAGTGCATACCAAAAAAGATGCACTTTTAGTTTTGAACAAAGTTGGCATCACGAAAAAATTAATCATCAAAAAAAACTTCAATTTCTTTTCTATTTATTAAGTCTCGCTGCGTACCGCTGACCACGCCTACGTGAAAAGTTTTATTGAAATTATTATGATAGCTTCCAACAGATATCGGTTACGAATTTGGTAAGTTTCTAATGTCTGCTACAGACCATAACAATAAAACTGTAAAGTAGACATGTTAAGTATGTGCGCGTGCGCTGATTTGGGCGGTCTAGTATAAAGATGTAGTACTGTAAGCGTCTACTGTGACCGAGCTGTACAGTTTTATCGTTGTGGTGTGTAGCTGGCTTTAGTATGTGTGTGTGCGCCGATTCGGGCGGTCTAGTATGAAGATGCAGTACTGTATACGTCTACTGTGACCGAGCTGAGCAGTTTTATCGTTGTGGTGTGTAGCGGGCATAATAAACAGGATCGCACCCTATTTTCTTCCTTCTCCGGGCCTCCTCTTTCTCTTAGTAGTCTATCAAAGCTGATTATGATGAGCTTAATGACGTGGAACGTATGGCCGAATGTATGTAATCTAAATAATGAATCACTTTTATCCATTTCGAGTGTTCCGGGTGAATTCTTATTACCATCTGGGTCCTGCAATTAACATCGTTAAGTACGGGAACCTATTCTATGCCCTGCGAAAAAAGGTTGAAAAAAAAATCTAATTAGTACACGGGTCTCTCACAAAGAGTTTTTGGGTTAGGTGTGAATTAATTTGAATGGGGAATTTTTAGAACCGTATGTTGTTATAATTGATATAATAATAGAAATAAGAAGGTATAATAATAGAAACTAAAGGTGGCCGAAATTCGACCATAATTCATTTAAAAGTTTCAACTCTCTTAGGTTTATTTTGCCTCTTAGATAGTTTAGGAATGCTAGGGGGACCAACTTATAAACCACTTTGTAGGCCGATTTCTCGTAAATGGTTGACTATATTAAAAAGTGATGTTAGCCTTTATTTAAAGAGGCCTATTCAACGATACCCTACACGATGGGGTGGAATGACAAAAAAAAAATTTTATGATGCCAAGACCAAGATCTATACCTACACAGTCTATAATTATACCAAATTGCATCCATTTATATTAATAATTACAGAAGCTAGACAGAAGCGCGGACAGACAGACGGACAGACAGACAGACGGACAGACAGACAGACGGACAGACAGACAGACGGACGGACGGACAGAGTGAAACTATAAGGGTTCCATGATTATTACGGAACCCGAAAAATGCTAGTATGAGTAGTGTGGTAATGTGTGTTGAAGTTATTTTTATAAATTGAAGCGTTATTTTTTAAACTATTATCTTTCGGCAGGCCTTCCTCCGCTTAAACTTTAGATGTGCCAAATTTCACACTGATCCGTATGCCACTATCCTCCTAAAAATACTCGAATTGTTTGCTTTACGTATTAATTTATCCTCTCGGGCGCCCCAAGCGATAAACGACATATGACGTCAGGCGCCCCCCTTCAAATCTGACGTATGACCTAGGTTACCTAGGTACGCTAAAATGCAGATTTCGACGAAAATTCGTATGAGTGCACTAGCTTATATTAGTATATTCGGAATCTACGTAAAATTCATAGAAGTGATACTCAGAAAATTCATATAAAACATATTAAAATGGTTTGCAATAAAAATATTATGTCTAATGTTATATATTGTATAAGTACATAACAAGTCGCATACGTAAAAAAAAAAATATCTGAATAAAATAATGCCATCTGCAATATTTGGAACGTCGTCTGTTCCATTCGATATTTTATCACTACTTCACAATAGCCCCCGAGGAAGTCGTGTCTGTGCGATATAGTACGTAATTTTTCAAACCATTTGCCCCGTCCATTGTTGGCGGGACTTAATTGGGGGGAAGGGGAGACGTAACGAGGGGCGGGGGCAAACTTGCCGGACTTAATTGTATATTAATAAGCGTTTAAATTTTATACGTTATTCAGTTTCCTTTGTGGGTGAAATCGGTTTTTCCGGTTGTGAACGCGAGAAAGTTTTATAGCGTTATGATTTTATTTGCTTGAAAGTATAGGTAGGTGACTTCTTCACCGGGTTTAACAGAACACTATTTTATCACCTTTCACACTTATAAATTAATGTGCGGTAGGACCTTACTTAAGTTAGCTTAAAGCTGCTTGCACTTTTTGCAGATGATAATTAATATTCAAACCCAAAGGACCGTTCATTTTGCGGAGTTAAAACATAATTTATTATTAAAGTTAAGAACATAATTATAAACCTGATCCAGGCTAAAATTAATTTTATTCTATTCAGCGTTTAACGGCTTAAAAAATCTTAAGTTAGATTTCGGGTTTATTTATTCGTTCGCATTAACTTAGATTAATAAAAAGGTTATTCCAACCAAATACATAAAACTTCTATATTTCTACCGTATTGTCTAGTTTGTTGTTCGAATATAATAAATTTTATTTAGACATATATTACGACCGTCGCTTATTGCCGATTCGACCCGTATGAATAAAGATCGACCTCGTAACTCAAATGTCGGTAGTTCCATATTTATTTTGCGCGCGAATGTGACTCTTAATCCACAGTCTTTAAGTTTTATTTTTAGTAAGACTTAATTCTGTATATGATAAACTTATGATGAATTTAAATGTATTTTTTTGTCAATGTTTCCCTCAATCCCTGTCATTTTTTTAAAAATTTAAAACTAGTTGACCCGTACCACGTTGTTCCGTATTAAACAGTTAATACGTAACAACGTGGTACGGGTCAACTAGTTTTAAATTTTAAAAAAACATACCGATTGTCTGTAAAGTCGGTTTACTGACGATAGTTGAACGTGACAACGTCAACAACAACAACAACAATAATAATATTAATAATAATGAGGTAAAGGCAATGCGAGCTAACGCTGGTACTTGGTAACGATAACGGGTAACAGGTAACGCATGAGTCATGTTTTTTCGTGCGTGCAGCCGGCTCCATTGATTTATAAGACGTTATCACGTCAAAAAAAACTGAAGTGGAATAAAAAATAAATAACTACACCAACATCTACACCCACAATTGGAGTAAGTAAGTAAGAGTAAGTCCTAACTAAAAACAACACTTCTACCCACCTACGTCCTTCACATAGAACATACTGGAGCCGGCCGATTTTTTCTGAAAGAGAACTGCTTTGCAGTCCAAACAGATAAACTGAAAGCACCTATAAATGTGTAACAGTCGAGTGACACTGGAAACCCGAATTTACGCTACCGACGGAGCGAACGTCAGAGGTTTGACAGGTGGGAACAGTTAGTATGGGAAAATTCAATCGTTGTGTAAGGTATTTTCCTCGCAATTTTTCCAATATTTCACACCGTTAAAACCTTCCCTGAACTTCCTCAATTATATCAAGAGCAAAATTAGCCCAATCGGTATAGACATTGATATTGTTAGCATGACATTAAAATTGCAATGCATTTTTATATATATGAATAAAAAGAAGAAGAGTTAGAATATTCTAATAAGTAGACGTGTCTACTACCTGACAATAAATAAAACTAAATTTTTTGTAAAATATAATGCGAATATCGCTCAATCCTTTGGTTCTAAGAAATTATAGTTTTCAGCTATTTCAATAGGTATTCCAATACAGCAACAATTTCATTAATAATTTTCTCCAGTCAATTCCAAATCTATTTACGTCGACACTGGACGCTGGACAACAGAAACCACTCAGGCTAACCGTTCCAGTTTCAGACACAACCATACATGTCAAATGTAAGCCCTAAATATTATCATTGTATCCTTATAAATACTAATACAATACTATTAATATTATAAAGGCAAAAGCTTGTACGTATGTATGTTACTCTTTCACGAAATAACTACTGAACGGATTTCGATGAAATTTGGTGGTAGTTTAAGGCTCCGGACTAACACTAACTCTTACTACTTTTTATCGCAACAAATGTATGTACCTACCGGCTCTCGCGAGATTTCGCGGTAAACATGATATGCTATCGAGACCTGAGAGAATACTAGATTACAATTCAATTAATATTATATTAGTAAGTTTAATTAATTAATAATATTAACAATTAATATTATATTAATATTATATTAGTAGTACTAATATAATATTATATTATGTTAGTAACGCCTGATTCTATTAACTATAATAAAAGTTGTTTCTCGCAACTTCATACGTGCAAAAGGAAATCTCACAGGAGCCGTACTTCATATCTGTGCCAAATTTCATGACGGTCGGTTAAGTAGTTTTTACGTGAAAGCGTACCGAACAAACTCACATTTACGTTTATTATATTAATGAGGTTTAATTTTAAGTATTTAAGAAGGTTTAATTTAGACTTAGTATTTGCATTTTCAATGTTTGGTCCCTGCCTAAAGCCTATAAAAGGTCTTTCCTTGTTTACATTTCAGTATCTAGCTATACCTCAACAGCCTCAACCACGCTCTCAATGTCTTTCGGGAATCGTAGTTTTTCATACATTGTCATTTAAATAGAAAACGATGATTGTCGAAGGAAATTAATCAACAGTTGCTTCACTTAGGGTATATAAGTAAATATATATTCTATGTTTAGGGACTGTGTCGCAATCTACTGATTAGTGTCAGATAGATTATTCGCATATTTTGTCTCCGTCGCTCGATATAAAGTAAGCTGCGGCGACAAAACTTCCTGATAAGCTATCCGACACGACATAGAAGATCGTGAAACGGGCTCTTTAAACATTTAATTACTTACGTGAATTTTGAAGTTACAAAAAAAATATTTTTGTTTCAGGTAAGTCCCTGCTAAAATAAAATTAGAAGAAAGATAGTGTCTTATCGACAAATTATAGGCACTAAATTAGTGTTTATCTAAGGACTAATGTGAGTGTTTTGGTTTGGATTGGGATTTATTAGAATACTAATGGGGACAATTGCCTAAGTTTTACCACAGGACCGCTAGGTTCGCTTTGTCGCCCTCGCGTAGAAACTTAGCAGGAGATATATTGACTTCTCGTCGTGTATCAGGCTTAGGGTCAGGGTCAGGAGGTGCGCACAAGAGTACTTAATATCAATAGACATTCGTGTCTCAACTGAAAATAATTTTCGACTCTGTTAGGTTTATTTATGGTTCCCAAAAAAAAAAATGACATCGAAAAGTCTAGAATATGCCATAAGTATGACGGTTCAATATTATGCTATGTAACATTCTCATGTAACAATAGATTTCGATTTGTTACCCAAGTACAGTCAAGTGCCGATTGGAGCGAGCAAACAACGAAAAACAACAATCGCTACAAACATCGCAACATTTACGTTAAGTCTTCTGTAAATATATGAAAATGTGTTGCGCGTATTTGCGCATCTGCTTAGCTCTACGAAAATATCATTTTTGGAGGCGGCACTAGGCTGAGTCCGCTACACACGTAACGATTTATCGTAACGATTCAACGGTATAAACCAGGGGTAAGCGACCTATTGGCAGAAATGGGGCATATAATGAAATAAAATGATATTGACGGGCCACACTTGTAAGATAATTTTGTACCTAATGTATATCTACCTAGTTATCTACAGTAGGTAGGTTGGTACTATTATAAGTGTTATTAAAAATCCAAAATTATAATTTTTATTAAATTAATACAGATGGGAGCAATGAATATGAAATGAGGAGAAAACAAAAACTAATATACCTAAAACAAAGACTTCAAAGTACTTGAAACTCATTTAAATACTGAATTTTATAATACGAGTAAGTTAATTAAAAAGTTTGTTAGCCCACGGGCCGCGCGTGCACGACCACTGGTTTAATCGAACTGTGCAGTTTTATCGTTACGTGTGTAGCGGTCATAAGGCAGCGCAGGCATGCGACAAGCGATGCGAAATGTTGACGCGATTTTTCATACACTTTACATACGACTCGTATGTCGTATGTCGTACTGTGTGACTTGTTCGGGTACAATCTACTACTTATCTAAAGACGTTAAGTCATAATCTTATACTTTAAACGAGGCGATCTTGTATATATTATATAATCGGAATCTCGACAAGCGGCCAGTATTACCATGAAAATTAGTATGCAGGGATTATTGGAGGAGAAAAATCGATCTAGCTAGGCTTATCCCTAAGAACCTGCCTATTTTTAAGCAATATAATTATGTTTTTTTTGTATTTCGTCATGCAACAATATATCAATAATTTCGACTCTCCTACGTCAGTGTGATTGGCAGCTTGGAATGCGTACCTACGTATAATTTTTGCATTGTTTGAAAATTCGGAATGTTTGAAAGTTCGAATCCCGGTAAGAGAAATATTTTTGTGATTCTTATTATTTCTTTTCCTTAATTTTTTTTATTTATGTTCAATTATTTTACAGTTCTACTAAAACATCGAGCAAAGCTAGCGGCCTCCCAGATACTAATCATTATCAAATATCTAAATAAATATGTTTTAATTATGAGCGAATTTGCGATTGGCGGAGCCCCCCATACATAACATGTTCTCGATTATTAGATACAATAATTATTTTTCTGCCCAATCGTCTTTACGTAAGCAGAAAATATATGTACTATTGGAGATTTCGTGATTGCCTTTTGAAGAATCACCGGTGGCCCGTCCTACACCGAGCTTAAGCGCTACCGAAATATTTTTGGAGCCGTCAAGCCATTTGATGTTCTTATGTCTGTTTGCAAAGGTTCTCTGATACGAAATTAAGAAAATAAAATTTAATTCCGAGGCAGTTGAAGGCAGGAGAATTAAGACGGGCGTTTTGCATTTATAATGAGTATAATTTTTATTTGTAGCTTAATTTTGTTGATTATTTCCTCGTATTTATTTACAAGGATTGTAAAAATGAACATACAGACTCATATCAGATAGTTGTTTTACATGTGTTTTTTTCTGTCGCTCCATATAAAGTAAGCAGTGCGAAAACTTCCAAATCAGGGTCAATTCCCACCGAAAAGAAACGATACGCATTACGCGACATGTTGAAATCGAAAGGGTACGAATGTCATGTTGCACCGCGCTGCACGTCACATGTGGAGTGTATGAATGATGTCATATGAAACGGGTATCTTTTTGTGTGGTGAATAAAGTTCAATTTTCAATAGCTATCTTAAAAATGCAGCACCACGTATCGTCGCAGTGTGAACTGACCCTAAGCTATCCGACATTTATTAAAAGACTGTGAAACACGTGAATCATATTTTTGTAGTTTTACAACATTGTTATTTTTATCTATTTAATTAAGATAAATATCCTTTTTTCTGTTTTCTTCGCACTGGAAAGGCTTTATGCCTCCCCCGGAAGATAAATAACCTAACCTAACCTAATGCTGGTTTTCCCTCAATAACAAATAGGTTGGGTACCTACGCTTCTTCTTTATTAAACGTATAATCAATATTAAGAATATTTTTAAGATGATCGTGTCCTCTCAATCCTATGGGTATTATTAACTCTCAATCCTCAACTGGTTCCTCGGCAAATGTTAATCTCGAAGGAAAATCCTTTTCTTAGCTCCGCGGCGTATCAAACATAAGGGGAAATAGGCTGCGAAAAGTAACGGGGATTCTTATAAGTGTAGTGGTTTCGGGGGATAATGTGTGAATATCCCGGGGGGATAAAGTTTAAGTACAGGGAGGTCACTATCAGCATAACGTGTTTACAGCACAATACATAAAACGTTATTGGCAACAGCTGATGAAAATTTTCTATGTTTCTATCAACGTTTTTAATATTAGCAATTTCTTACAATTCACACCGAAACGAAGCGGTACGCGACACGGCGCTCCTTTTTTAAGATACCTAGCTGTTCAAAATTGAACTGTATTCATTACACGAAGATACACGTTACATTGTAAGAGTTCGAATGTCAAGTTGCACCGCGCTGCACAGCGCATGTGCATGTACCACTGATCTCATATCATATTAAACGTGTATCTTTTTGTGTAGTGAATAAAGTTCAATTTTCATTAGCTATCTTAAAATGCAGCGCCGCAAAGCGTCGCTTATCGTCGCGATGTAAACTGACCCTAATCTAGCATAATTGCGCGTAGACGCCTTTTAGGGAATATGCATAGAACAGAAAATTTACTCAAAATATAATAATGTGATACTAGACTGAAAAATAAAAGAAATGGCGAAAAAATAATATTATGTTAAAAAATGAGCGCGATATGAGCAGTCAAAGTTTTTAATCTATCTCTTTCTAGCAAAACGAAATTTAGTTTAACTTTATATTCAGGTAATGTAATGTGACGTCACGTTACACATCGGATCTGTCTGTCTAATTGACTACTTTAAATGTTCATATCTTTGTTATTTTCAACGATATACGAAAAATTGATTGTACCTTACTACACGGTTTATTAAACAAGATAATATAGATCCAGTTAAATATTCCCTGTAATGTATTACCTAATGATACCTAATGGATAGACATTTTCTAATAAACGTGGATATGTTACACACCACATATTAAAATTACAAATTTCTAAGAAAATCCATTAGGAACACAGTACACACAGGTTTCATTAGGGGCACCATATACGGTCCGGTTTTCCTTCAGTTCAGCCTGAACGATAGCAAAATCGTATCGTCAGTGTGCAATTTCGAGATCGCATTAGTCGGCCGGATGGACTTATGCGATTCGTTCCGCTCTGTTCTTGCGAAACTCGCGTCGATTTCTACTAAAAACTACTAAAAGAATACTAAAAAGTAACAAATAACCACGCAACTTAGGAATCCCTAAAGCCCCCAAAAAACCACTGCATTTTAGGTTTTGTTATAATATTAAATTTTTATTATTTATTGAATTATATTAAAAAAAATATCGCTTAATTAAAATATACTAGTTAATATTACGTATATAGTAATTAAACGCATAGTTTTAAGAAAATTACGGACGGATGCTACTATGTATTATTATGATAAGGAGTAAAAAAAAATTTGTTTTTTTTTGTTCCTAACCTAGGCCATTTCGCAAATGATTGATAACTGTCTATTGTCAAATATTAAAACACTACTAACAACTGAATTCCTACTAAGGAGGGAATAAAATACTTAATTTAGTAGTAAAACTTTGTAAAATAATTATGTTGGCAATATTAATTCTGAACTGAACGGATCATGTCAAATCGCTTCAGTTCTCGACAGAGCCGCGGCCGTGCGGGCGTGTATCGTATACAAGCGTAGTGAGTTTACAATTAATAAACACTACCGTAGCTCGCGGCAAACCAGAACGAACTGATGCGATTTTTCCGTGTGTGTGCTCGAATCCGTTCAGTCCGAACTGACGTCAGTTCCAACTGAAACGATCGGCCTCTCGTCTGTGGAGGCCTTTAGCAAATGAATAAACGTTACTTAACAGACACGCATATTATAAAAGTAGGTAATAAAATCTCTTGGATAAAATTTATCTCCTCGGTCAAATTCACCCGTAAGTAATATTTAATAAAATACTATTAGTTATGAAAAGGATTTTTACCTGAACTGAACCTTCATAATTTTTGAGGTAGAGATGTAAATGACAAAACAAAGTGATTTTTAAACCCTGTCGCACTAAAATAGTCCTTATAGTAACGGGGTAGGGTTGAAAATGTATTTATCTCGATCAAGGCCGTTCTGGAACCCATCAGAAATAATTTATAGGGCCCTAAGCGAAGGACAATATGTTAATAGGGCGATAAAGTGCTCATTTCGTAATTGGAACTCGGGATGTATCTGTACATTGTTTATCTATGGATGCTTATCTGATATAAGATTCTCGCAGTGCTATTGTTGTCCCTTTTGGATTCAGTAGAGTAAATTTTAGGCCTTTTTGGTGTAAGCGTAGTTAATTTCGAGCTACACCGTAGGGCCGCGCGCTCTCGCAATGAAACGTGTATCTTCTTGTGTAGGGAATTAAGTTCAATTTTGTATCGCTATCTCATGAAGCGCTGCGTCGCCCTTAATAATAATTATTATGAAGCATAATTCCTTAAGGGACGGCGCTGCCGATTGGATCAGTGAGGACTGACCGTGTATGGGCGTGGATTGGCATGACAGTAATATTTACCATGTTTGTGGTGTACAAATGAAAGTACCTGGGTAACCGAGTTGCTCGGAGTTCTGATAAATTAAAAAAAAACTACATGCTGCCCGCGACTTCGTGGGCACAAAAAGAAATCTTGAGGGAACCGAACATTTTACCGAGTTATAAAGTATTGTCGTGGTGGACCCCGTGGTCTATTCTATATCTAAGCCAAATTTCATATCAATAGGAAATCAGACAATATCGGTCCAGTAGTTTCGAAGCCTATTCAATGCAAACAAACAAACAAACTTTTCCTCTTTATTGTATTAGTATCTAAGATAAAAATAATCACAAAAATATTTATCGCACTATTATTCGAACCCACCAACTTACTAATCTGCCAATCGGACTGACATATTAGAGTCGAAATTATTGATATTATACTGTTGCAAAAAGAAAGAAAAAACATATGTAGCTTAAAAATGCGCAGTTTCTCAGGGATAAGACCTAGCAAGATCAATTTTTGTCGCCTGAAACTCCCTGCATACTAAATTTCATGGTAATTCTTGCAGCCGTTTTCCAGATTACGATTATAATATATACAGCTGGAGCAACATTGAAAATTACCCACTCAGACTTACAAAAGCCACAGAGAAAATCTAGATAGTAATTAATTTGACTCCGACTTTGTAAGTCTAAACTCTAGGCTTGAACCGAGGTCTAGACTAGAACCTTTGGTAATATAATAAGGTTACAATATGTCACCTATACAGTTAACGTGCCATTCGTAAATTATAATTATCTATAATCTTGGAAACCTATAATATGATCTACAGGATATCTTCATTCATAATATTTCATAGAATCGACGTAAGTAATATTACCTGGGTAATCGAGCTTCGCTCGGAGTTCTAGTCGATTAAAAAAAATGCAAAAATATTTATCTGACCGGGATTCAAACCCACCCAAATTCCCAATTTTCGAACAAAGCAAGAATTATACATAAGTGATAAGCACAAGTGATACAATTCTTACACTCGGACTGATATTAGAGTCGAAATTATTGATAAAATATGTATGAAAGAAAAAACATATTATTTTACTTATAAATGCACAGTTTCATAGGGATAACACGTAGCTGGATCGATTTTTTCTCTCCCAAAACTGCATCCTAAATTTCATGGAAATACAGGCATTTCCAAGATTCCGATTATATGTATACAAGATTGTCTCGTTTAAAGTATGAGATTATTATGCATGTTTCTATTTTGTCAAATATTGGATAAGCCGTACCAAATTCCAACCTGCTAATATAATACCTAAATGTAATGATATCTTCGAAGTTTGTGCGTTTATGTTCATACACACCATAGTATTTTTTTTTGTATTTGACGTAAGTATACTAATTATGTAGGTTTTTTTTTACTAGTGTTGAAAAAAAAAATTTTTTGTGACTTCGAAATGCATACCTATAATTACAAAACTACACGTAAAATACTAATTATTTTTATATTTATTAAGTTGTAATACCTAATTATTTCTTAATTTATTTAAAAAACTAAATATTTACATTAAGGAAAATACCCAACTATTTTATTACCTAGCGCCGTGTGTACTTGATACGTGTTGGAATTTTCATTTGAATAGTTAATAAAAAAAAAAAAGATATATTTTTTACAAAAAGGGTCAGAACATACAGATATACTGTTTAAATTATTAGTAGATAAACTACCGAGGCAAAGTAATATCTCGTCGATTATAGTACAGAACACTAACACACAGACGTTTTACTGTATTTTTTACGCGAATATATAGGGAAAAAAATATTTTTATGTGTGGTATGAAATATTTATGTGACCCCAAATTGTTTCATACATAAAATATATGACACATGGATAAAAATTCCGTAACTCACTTATTTTTTGTTGACATTCATAATTTGATAGACAGTCGTAATTTTGTTTGCAAAGTATCTTCGTCAAATATAAAACTCAAGTTAGCAGCGACTATAATATTAGATATACTATCTAACTATAGCTATGGGAGTGTTCAAGTATTACGTAACGCAATATTGTCTTGTAAAATGTAACGATGCTGTCCGAGGGGGGTTCAAACAGCGCGTTACGTAACATAAAAAAGTACAGGTAAAAGGGGGCTGTCGTCGGTTTATTTCATGAAACGGTTGTTAGCGGTACCTAAACGCAGCTACTATAAACAATAAAAAAATAACAGCCTCCGTGGTCTAGTGGTTAGAGCTTGGCTCTCGACTCGGAGGTCGTGGGTTCGATTCCCGCATTGGAACAAAAAAATGTTGTTTCCAAGTTTGGTTAGGACAATTCAGGCTGATCACCTGATTGTCTGACAAGAAAGATGATCCATGCGTCGGATGGGCATGTAAAAAGTCGGACCTGCGCCTAATCTCTCGCCAGTCGTGTCGGTTATCCGTCCCACTGGGTTACGAGAGTAAAGGAGGAGAGAGTGCTCTTGTGTACTGCGCACACACTTGGGCACTATAACATAACTCCTGCGTAGCTGGCCTGGTTTCAATGAAACAGGCTACCGTCACCGAAAGCGGTGTGGGGAGCTATATTACTATAAACAATAACAGAGGAATTTCAGCGACTTTCCGGTGACTTTTCGTAACGTAATTATGACTTTTAGGTAAAAAACTGTCACTTAGGTGTTACGTAACGTTTTAAAGGAGGGGGGGGGGTTGTCTTAAATCTATAAAAATTGCGTTACTTAATACTTAAACGGTCCCGTAACCGTGTATAGTATATATACTGTGTATAGTATATATATATATATATATACAATATTATTATTATATTTATTAACCTAAACGTCCTACGGCTACTACTCGTACTTATTATAAATGCGAAAGTTTGTGAGGATGGCTCGATGGATGTTTGTTACTCTTTCACGATTAAGCTACGGAACGGATTTGGTATGGTAGTAGCTTAAGCTCTGGATTAACTCATAGGCTTCTTTATATCCCGAAAAAGTACAGTGTTCCCGTGGAATACTGTACTTACGAGGGTGGATCCGCGGGTAAAATCTAGCTATCTAATAAAATAACGGGACTTATTTTTATAAAAGTTAATAAAGCTTGAACGTTTCTAATTAAAAATATTATCTCTTGTTTGATTCTAATAATAATAAACACACTGATGATTTATAAAGCCCTGGTGATTCTTCTAGAATTCCAGCACCGGAATCTAATATGTTAAAATAACGGCAAATGTTTCGCAATATAATAAAGCCGGGGTATTTCATTAAAAATACTGATTACAATTCAGGGCGCGTGCCAAAGTGTCTGTGTGTTGGTTACTCTGAGCTCATCATAAAATATTTAGGTTCTATCCGCTAGTAAAACCTAGACCCAAAGGCCTTATGAAAGTAAAACACTCTGTACGGACAGTAAATCTTTGGAGAGAAGTAATTTGTAGTATTTGTGTATTACATGTAGGTTCGTAGGTTCAGAACAGCTACCTACAATAGAATTCACTTTGCTTATGTTTTTTTATAGAATAGACCGAGAGATAAGAAGAATCGCCCGACGTTAAGGCGCTGCCGCATATGTACAATATCGACAAAGTTCCCGCTCGACCAGTTTTTACATTTCCATTGCCTTAGGACTCATAAAAAAAAAATAACACAAAAGAAGTGACCGCAACGACTGCCGCCGTGGTTGAATCACGAATTTCACGTGATTATGCGTGCGTTCGCGTGATTCGACGGCGCTGTTATGCGATTTTCATCTGATGCCCGGTCGAGCGGTAACTTGTTCGAAAGTACACCCGCAACACCAGAAGTGCGGTGTCGATCGTTAAAATCCCCAACCACCCCTTGGGAAACAAAAAACAAGCGTTATTTCCCGCCGGTTTTCTGTCGAGCCGGCCCGGACGCCGGAGTGCCAAAGCATACAACACGTAAAGTATGTATCAATTGTAACCAAAAGCTATTTTCTATACGTAAAATAGATTACGTCTTCCCGCAATAGGCTAGCATGGCTGCAGCCTACCTCTGCCATTGAGGAAATGGAGAGGAGAGTCTTCATAGTGAGTACGAGCTGATGACACAGTAAATTCCCTATTTACTCTCCGACGACTCCATGTAAAATATTTAGTTTAATTTTTTTTTACATGGAGTCGTTTTATTATACTCAAAAATATTTAGGTATCCACTACCTATTTGATAGACCTAAGAAAATATAATATTTTATGTGTAGTAAGGTAATTCTAATACATCTAAAACATACGAAAAACTTTCAATTTATTTGCTTCATAATACCTATATCATCAGCATCATATACAAAAACATTAATTAAGGTAAGTATGAACTTAAACGCACAAATGTCGGAGATACTTACATATATGTTCCTGCGCCCTTATATTTTATACATTTTGACGTGATAACGTCTTATAAATCGATGGAGACGGCTGCACGCACGAAAAAACATTACTCATGCGTTACCTGTTACCCGTTATCGTTACCAAGTACCAGCGTTAGCTCGCATTGCCTTTACCCCATTATTGTTGTTGTTGTTGTTGTTGTTGTTGACGTTGTCACGTTCAACTATCGTCAGTAAACCGACTTTACAGACAATCGGTATGTTTTTTACCTAATCGTGACGTCACAGCTAGGTACGACAATTGTATGGAGCGTTATCACGAGACTTGCGAAATTTTGTAAACAAATTACTGTCTTTACCTTTATAAAAAAAATTGATTTTAATATACAGCTGTTTCTTCTGAGAACTTACTCATATTTAATGGTACTTTTTATTTGTGCAAAAAAAATTCAGTCGTCTAGACTCTACCTACCTAGCCTATTAAATAATTTAAACTAAACTTAGGCTAGTGTTGGGTCATTAATTATCACCTCAGACCAGCTTAATGCCTGAAGCGATTAGATTTGGGGCACCTAAGTTTATGATTACATAAACTTAGGTGCCCAAATCTAATAAGATATTTAAGTCTGAGTAATTATACTCAGACTTAAACATCTTGGTATTAATTTAAACCCTATAAGTTGCTCCAGCATTACGAACAATAAAATTTAAATATCTCGTTAATTTTTCAATTTCGTTGTTACAAGTTAGGAAAATTTACTTACTACATACTGCGGCGCAGCGACCCAAATTGAGTCTTGGCCTCTGACACTAGAGTACGCCATTTCGTCCGGTCCTATGCGACGTCTTGCCAGGTCTCCGCTCGCAACGCCATCAGGTCTTTCTCCACCTCGTCCCTCCGGCGATACCTTGGGCATCCCACCGATCGCCCACCGGTCATTCGCCCCACAAACGGTCTTTTTGCCGCTCGATCATCTTTCATTTGCTCTACGTGACCGAGCTAGCGAATCCCACCGAATTCGCTGCTATTATTCCCCGATAAAACTGGGCGTCCATCCATTTCCCATGTCGGACCTAAAGAAGTTAGGAAAAGCTCGCTACTAAATGTACTTGTAATAGGCAGCCTATCTTAAAAAAGATAAGAATTCTCTTAATTAGTGTTCTCAAGTATTTTGTTTAATTCTAGTCGTAAAGAACAAAGTAATTATAGATTAAAGCGATTTTCAGAATCAGGACAAGCTAAAATAATTGAAGATTGTCTAGATTCCAATAAAGGAAATAAGTAGTAAAACAGGATTTTATAGCGCTCCTAGGTTTGATTTTATTGCAGCTTTTATGGTAAGTTTTGCGTTTTTAATGTAAAATTTAAAACCATACATTAAAAGAAAATTATTATTAACTCACTTGCTGTTGCCAGCGACTTTTCCCGCGTGAATATCGGTATATAAACCTCTGAGTGAAATTCCGTAGTTTAAAAGTTCGTAGGTACGGAAAACGGAAGGAAAGCTAGTAGGTGGGTGTTTTACTTTACCATCTAATGTCTAGTATTCATTCTATCTTTAGCTTTTAAAACTGACGGCCGCTGGGGCCGAAAGGTTCATGAGTATAGACCACGAACTGGACGTCGAAGCGTAGGATGGCCTGCCACCAGGTGGACAGACCTAAGAAAAGTAGCAGGGAGTCGCTGGGTATAGGCCGCAAACGCCCTGTCGCACTGGAAAGCTATGGGGGAGGCTTATGTCCTGCAGTGGACGACTTCACACAGTATCTGCAGTATCATGTTGAACCTTATTACTCGACTACGGTGAAACCAAAAGGAAGGATAATGATTTTGGCACTCTATGTATGTTCGATGTATGTTTGTATGCTCCACCGTAGCGCCCAACCTGCTGATCCGATTTTAATGAGTGAGGTGTCCATAGATTCGTAATAATAGCCTGGGTAACATATGCTATATAATTTACCTAGTCGGGTTATAGTTTTTTAAGAAAAAAAAGGTTTATAAAAAGGGAGTAAAAGAGCAAACAGATCGCCTAATAGAAAGCGAATTCCATCGCTCACGTTACACTAAAGAAATCACAAGTCCGTTTCCGACCTACGACTAACTAGTTAATTACTATTGTTGTTAAGTCGTGTCACATAGTAGAAAATATATATATATATATACCCGTACATAGAAACAGCTTTCATAGAACTATCAATCCAAAACAAATCGTTCCAAATTTGAAAATTTTGTAGTTCCTCTTACAACGGCCCACACAATTGTGGACACACCGTATGCTTGTAGTACTGGAATCAAATTGATAGCTGACTATGTACTGCAGTGGCGTGGGGTTCCTATAACTCCATTCCTATCGGCTTCACTTACCACTTACCTTTTGAAGACCCTCATCCAAATCCCTACCCTTATACAGGCTAGGGCTGCCCTATGAAGGAGAACCAGCCTTCCTTATTGCTATGTAGCCTTTTATCTGTTCCTCTTTAATCGTTGTCGAATACTCAACATATATACTTAACAATACTATACGAATGTGTCAAGAAAATCCCAAAATATCAGATTTAATGAATAATTGAAATCTCATTTTAAAATATAAGCGCATCAGGCGATGAAAACTTGGCGAATGTTTGCAAACTTCCCCAGACTTCTAAAGCGTCACAAAAATACCCCAAGTTTATTTTACGGGTAAACTTGGAATGGTCATCGTCGATCAGAAAACTCCGGGATTCGCGGAATTATCTATTAATCGGGATATTAATTACCGAAATTGCCCGGGGTAAGTTGTTCCGTAATGGTAAACGCTTGTACATTTTGCAAAACTTAAATGTTTGATGTTTCTTTCGTTACAAACGAAAGAAACATCAAACATTATATAGCAATGGAATGGAAACATTATATAGCAATGGATTTTGTGTATAGGCGACGTAACTGCCAAATTTGATGCCTCCGTGGTCCAGTGGCTTAGAGCTTGGCTCTGTTGTTTTCAAGTCTGGTTAAGACAACGCAAGGTGATCACATGATGCGTCGGACGGGCATGTAGAAAGTCGGTACTGCGCCTGTTCTCTCGCTAGTCGTGTCGGTTATCCGTCCCACAGGGTTACGAGAATAAAGGAAGAGGGAGAGAGTGATCTTGTAGCTGAACTGGTTCCTGAAACCGGCCACCGTATTATACGCACAGCTGTATTATATGAGTATTACTCTGTTAAATACTCAGGTATCTGCCTAACGAAATTCACACATAGGTACCTACTGCACGTGTAAAATAAGGGTAGATTCAAAATAGAGTTTAAAATACAAAGTGTCGACTGGATAGTCGCTTTTTTTTTTTCGTCGCGATTTTCCCGGAATATTGGATAATATTCCGGGAAAAATTCAGAGCATTAAAAATATAACTCTGGACTTATACAACAGAGTTAAAAATCGAACACATGAGAGTTGAGTTGTCAGATTTGACGTTGACACTCGCGTGTGCTGTTTTCAGCTCTATTGTAGTAGCGCAGTTATATTATCAGTGCTCTGATTTCCGGACAATATTGTTCCGGCCTCATGAAGTAAAAATGGCTGAAGATGATCAAACTAATGCGTGACAAATTTCCCGGACGACAAAAGGCGTAAATTATAAGCGTATTCATAGCAACACGCCGCTAAACACATTTGGGGGGAGGGTGGGGATATACTCGAGCCGGCAATAAATCAATAATGTTATATTAAATAAAATTCCTCCTCGTATATCAAATGGGGGCTCGTGCCGTGTAGAAAAATATCCACCTCATGTTGAACCGACTACGGCTTCATTTGTGATATTGTTGTCGCTGTTCGGAGGTCTCGCGTGTGTGGTTGTCGCTTATGACTGAGTTGATTAATGCCTTCACATTAGATATTATTGCCGCAATTGTGTCTGTAGATACGGTTAATAACTTGATTTCTGAACTCTCTCATCGATATATAATATTAATAAAAAGTTGTTTATTACTGAAACCCAGGACCATTTCGAAGTTACAAAAAATGTGGAATCTTTTTTACATAACTAGTGTACAGAAACGCAAATTATTAGTTAACTTAAATTAAATACAAAAACATTATCTAAAGTAATTATAAACTTAAACGCAATAATTTCGGAGACATTACCAAATAATATATCCCTGCGACCTTTAAATTTAACACAACTGCAGGTACGCGAAATCTAACTTTTGAATGTAGCGTTTTCACGAGATTTGCTAATTTATGTATTACAAATCTTTTTGAAAATATTATTTTTTTAATATACTGTTTCTTCTGAGAATTTATTCATATGAGTTCCTACTATTAATTTATGCAATAAAAAAATCTGGCAACTGGCCTATTAATCGTGATTCGTTATAATACATCACCCTTATTTACTTGACTAACCTAGCTTTTGAAAAACCGGTGAAACTTTAAACCATGTTTTGAACTTTGAAGTTTTCTATTTCACAGTTCCAGCAATCCACTTTTAATTTCCACACTAAAAGAATGTCATTCGAGCTCGATAACATGGGAACTCCATTTATCGTGTTCCAATTCTGCCCAATTTCCTCCTGTTTATGTCCTCTTTTAGCCGGAGGATGCTTTCCGTTGCTATAATTAAATCCCTATAATACATTTTCTATATTAAATATTCTTTTGATATTATAACAAGTATATCTAGTATCTATCTGAATGTAAATATCGTTTTTTACATTCAAATGCATCTTTTCATCGCCTTCGCCAGCGACCAGTGTACATGAATGTTTACAAATTTAATAATTATTAAGTCATATAAAAAAAAAACAAGTCAAACATATTATTAGATAAATACAGATACGTATCGATAGCTGATGTCTGTGACAGTAACTAGCAATTGATGGGAGTGACATCGAGTTTTGAAGCTTTTTATCGATGACCTTTTATCGCATTATGTTGTGTTTCGGTGCCAAATTGCTGCTCAATTTGCCGTTATATTTATTGGAAATTGGGATATCAAATCTTTTATGTATATAACCAGACGAGTTATCGATGTTTCTTATTATTATGTTTTTGTTGGTATATATATTTATCATTGACAAATATTTAATTTTTATGATGATCTGAAATCACGAGTCCGCGAGAATCGACGATCGCCATAAAAGTTGAACTGTAGCTGATGTTTATAAAGAACAGGGCCTTTAATCAAGATGCATTCGATAATTTTGACGGCGAAGTTCGAAAATAAAGGGTATGGGATTTTATAAAAAGGCATCGCAAGGGACATGTCACTTAGCGATGACTAAGTCAAGTCCCATACATTTTTGATTTCAAACTTCGCCGTCGAAATTATCGAATGCATCATGACTAAAGGCCCAGTTCAAAGAGAAGATCTACAAAATATATCGATAGTTTAAACCTCAATCTAGTGATGTAACGTTGCAGAAGTTCAAATACATTTACCTCCAACCTTTGAATGCGGAAATTTATGGGACACAATGGGGTAATCTATTTATATTTATTGATCTTTTGTGGGCGTGCGTCCGAATCAGTATTTTTATTGTGTGCTCGCAGGAATTCCATCTAGTGTTGTTCATTGGTGCAGTCCACTGGATGGTATATTCTTCTTTTGTATGTAACGGCACCCGTCGCCGCACATGTTAGTGTGCCGGTTCGATTTCAAGGGACCGTGAAGCAAGCTGATAATATCTAGTATATTTAAAAAAAAGAAAAATAATGAGCTTTTGCTTTGAAAATTGTCTTAACTACACTTAATATTGTAAAGAGGAAAGATTTTTTTGTTTGCATTGAATAGGCTCCGAAACTACTGGGCTGATTTTGATGTAATTTGGCACAAATATAGAGAAAGGACTTAGTATATTTTTTGTCGCCGGAAAATTTACGGTTCCGGCAGAATTTACTTTTGCGCCTACGAAGTCGCAGGAAACATCTTGTGTTTATTAAGATTTTATTGACGATGTATAATAAAAATAAATAATATTAAAATAAATTTCATAAAACAAGTAAGTATTTATAATTATTTATAAAAGATATTATATCGCACACTCAAAAATATATCGTATAAATATAGTTTACCAATCAATAATTCGTAGGCCGTTTAGACCGAATGTCTTTGGGTCTTGGTCCAATAATTAAATATATAATTTATGCGATCCAAGTCACGCGATAGGTACATAAATAATGTGTCCCGTTTATAATAAATATATTATTGAAACAGAGACATATGTGTGGTATTCAATTATCAACATCTTTCAATGAATATTGTCAGTATGACGGACGATTATATGTTTATTATAAGTGACGTAATTATTGAGACGGTATTCAAAATAAGATATATCGATAAGTCACAAAGATCAATGCTACAACTCTATAATATAAAGCTACATTTTAAGTATACTCCGTTCCGATTCAATGTAATCAAAATGTAAACAAAGCTCAATATGGGCGGCTATAATGCTTCCAATTTAAATGTCACTTATTCACCGCGCAATAAGAAATACATCATCATCATCATTATCAGCCTATCGCCGTCCACTGCCGAACGTAGACCTGTGCGTCTGTGTGGTCTCGGGCTAAAGAATAGGACCACCCCATCTCTTTCCCATGGGTGTCGTAGAAGGCGACTAAAGGGTATCAGCCGGATAAAAGGATACACATATTCCTCTTCCGCTTGGGCTCCGGCAACCGTTTCATGGCGGTATAACCATGTCGTTATTCTGGAATGTTCTAAATGCCACAGCCGATAGTGGGCAGCAGCACTATTAGTGAAGAGCATTCCAATCTGCGGTCACCAACCCGTTCGCCAAGCGTGGTGACTACGGAAAATCCCCCCTGTGCAGCACAGAGAAATACAATGACACTTTAATTTGGACTATTTACATTTTGATTTTCACATTCTCTATTATCACATCATTCATTAGAGGATCATCTCTCTCATCAGACAGTCAGTGTCCGCGCCAAAAAGCGCGACACACAGAATGACCATAATATAGGGCATTCTGTGCGTCGCGCTTTTTCGCACCAACAATCAGCCAGCATTGTCTTAACCAGACTTGAAAACAACATTGTTGCGCGGGGATCAAACTCGCGACCTCCGGAGTCGAGAGCCAAGCTCTAAATAACTGGACCACGGAGGCGTCCGGGTAAAAATATATAGTCATTGGGCATTATTCGAAGCTCGGACACCCAGGTCGATAATTTAGATAAGCTCGCAGGCAACAGCAATTGTGGCAATAGCATACATGGCTTTCTAGTTTGTTTGCGCTAGGTACAGGCAAAGCTAATGCAAGTTCTCTGTTCGATATTCTTAAATTCGCATTAAACTGATAAGGATCCTGTGAAATCTCAAGACAACAGATTGAAGATAAGTTATACGATTAAGGGATGCGACTATCTTCATAGATATCGATAAATTGTGAATCGATATTAGACGTCCTTAATTATGTCAGTGAGGTCGCCCTGTGGTCGAAATTCGACCGTAATTCTTTAAAAAAGTATGTTAATTTTTAAGTTTCAAATTTCTAGGGTTTTTTGTCCACTTAGATACGCAATAAAAATATGTAAAAATTGTCTATGGAATGTGAAAAATCTTCCAAAAAAAAAAAAGAAAGATTGACAATTATGTCAAACAATTGTTATTAAACAAACGCATGGTAGTCTTAGTAACTTTTTTTTATTCATTTTTTATGTGTTTGCATTATTATATTTGTTATTTAAAAAATGTTAGGTTCCTGCACACCTTTCTCCACATAAACATTAACTGTGCCAAATTTCATACCCCGTTCTCAGAATTCTCGTAAAACTGTACTCAAAGTTTTTACTTCGCATAATAGTATAATACCTATTATGACACCTTTTTAAAAATATTATGATACCTTTTTAATAAAACTTTTTAAGTTATTGCCTGAAAAGGTTTTTTTTCGCTTAATACTTAACTATGAAAAGATGTTTTCAAAGTTAAGTATATACTATAATTAAATTGAGATTTTTAAGCCCTACTTACTTAAACTTTATTTATGGCTTAATGATATATGCTTACCAGCTTCCGTGGTCTAGTGGTTAGAGCTTGGCTCTCGACTCGGAGGTCATGGGTTCGATTCCCGCATTGGAAGAACAAAAATGTTGTTTCCAAGTTTGGTTAGGAGGCTGCAGGCTGATCACCTGATTGTTTGACAAGAGAGATGATCCATGCGTCGGATGGGCATGTAAAAAGTCGTGTCGGTTATCAGTCCCACTGGGTTACGAGAGTAAAGGAAGAGAATGTTCTTGTCTACTGGGCACACACTTGGGCACTTTAAAATTACTCCTGTGTAACTGGCCTGGTTTCAATGAAACCGGCCACCGTCACCGAAATCGGTGTGGGGAAGTTTTTTTTGTTTAAATTTATTTTAATGATTTACATATGCATCTATTCAGATGTATATATAAATCATACCTGTATAGAAACGCCTCGACTGTACCAATAACTATGTAATGTGTACACACTTAACGGGGCCCTGACGACGTATAATGACACAATAAAAGTGATTTACGCTGTATTTGCTAACTGATTAATTTGGTAAGATTAAATTTAATCATGTTATGACGATATTTCAATCAAGTGATAAAACTGCGTATACCATTTTTAGGGTTCCGTACCCAAAGGGTTAATAACAAGACCCTAACTACTGAGACTTCGCTGTTTGTCCGTCCGCCTACCACCAGACACAGCCTGTGTCTTCTTAGCCGTGATAGCTAGACCGTGACAGCTAGACAGGTATATTTCTGTTGCTGCTATAATAACAAAAAATACACTAGAAGCAGAATAAACAAAATGACTTTTGCCGTTTTGTACGGAACCCTTAGTACGTGAGTCCGACTCGCACTGGGTCTTTTTTTTATTACTACTGATGTTATATTGTTAAAACTTTTTTTGTGCCATTAATCAAATATATAGGAAAGTTTCTTTACCGAACCAAAAAACGTTAAGGTTTAATTATTAGGTTTACTGACATATCCGTATAAATACAAATTATATATTTGTCAGTTGCAAAATATTTTAATATCTCCAATGATATTTGGTTAGCTACGGATTTGTTTCATGCAAATAAATTGCGGTCTTATTAGCATACCGCTTACTTGGTTCCTGTTAGCTAGAGTTGCGACAAAGTTATCGATATTTCACAGTGTTTATCGGTTTTGTGTTAATCACAAACTATCAAAATAATGGAAAATTGCACTGTAAATGGTTTGATTAGGTTTATAAAGCTGTAGTAGGTTTAACTATGTTAAAATTTAAAACCGGTCATCAGCCAATTAGACATAGTATTTTTGTGTAGGGAGCAGTGGCGAAGGCTCATTCTTCCTCATAGGGATCCCTAGGAAGCCCTTGCCTGTATAATAGGTGCGGATTTGGAGGAGGGTCTTCGAAAGGTATGCGGTAGGTGAAGCTGATAGGAATGCAGTTATAGGAACCCCACGCCACTGGCAGGGAAATCACATGCCTTCGGTAGGTACTACTAGTGAGGTAGTGCCTAATATACAATATCGATAAAGTGCTCGACAAGTTTCTAATAATTTTCCTTTGCACTTTCGAAAATGTGTCCGCAACGACTGCAGACGCGGTTGAACTACGTATTTACACGTGAGTATGTGTGCGTGCGCACGATTCAATGATGCTACTGAAAATTTTCATGTGCCTAGTCGAGCGGCAACATGTTTGATAGTACCTACATGCGTCCACGTTACATTTAGGAACATAAGGGGAAAGTAAATATACATTAAGTCTTCATGGCCCCAAAAGCCTTATTATTTCCATTTTAATGGACTCCATACTGCGTTTCGATTATTTTAATTTATGTAGATATTTCTAAATTAAATACATTCTCGTCTTAGAAACATGACATCAGTTTAATATTTAACTACATATTAAACTGGTTCATTAGATGCTATAAAAAGGTAATCATTTCCTTCAGCTTCATCATATAAAATACATAACTATATTATAATCACAAAAAATATATAATGAATAAAAATAGATACGTACACATATTTCCATAGATTCGATCATCTAAATTGCCAATCATGAAAAGTGACTTTTTAATAATAAATTAAATATTAAAAGCGAAATACTTTTATGCCAAAAGTTTTGCTTATTTTTTATACAACAATGTGCTGCTAATAAATCTTCTCCCGGCGCGGGCGCTGTCTCATAAAATATGTGATTAACAAAAATTTCCATATAGATCGAATGAGACGGAAGCTCCATTTATAGTTTTTTGGGTGAATATAAATATTTTTAATAGTACCTAATGTTGCAGAATGTGAAATTGTGCTGAAACCTTTAATGATATCCGTATCGATAACATTAATACTATTAAGGACCTGTTTCACAATCTTCTGAAAATTGCCGGATAGCTAATTTGTCACATAACTCACATACTCAGCCTCCGTGGTCCAGTGGCTTAGGGCTTGGCTCTCGACTCGGATGTCGTGGGTTCGATTCCCGCGTTGGAACAACAATGAATGTTGTTTCCAAGTTTGGTTAGGACAGTGCAGGCTGATCACCCGATTGTCTGACAAGAAAGATGATCCACGCGTCAACTTACCATCAATTAATTATAAATTAATCTATCCTACTACACTATTTTAGTACATTTAAAATCCCAACACAGTCATTTTGAAATGACATTGACTACAATTCATAATTAGAGCGAGTAGAAAGACAGCTGTTGCTTGACGTTTGTACGATCCAGTGTTGCCATTTATTGTCAGTTAAGGCGCGTCTCCTGCTCGTGTTTTTTTTTTTAAACATGTGTAATTATCGAAATTGCATACACAATGTTTTTGTCTTCCGAGACGGACGGAAAACATTCCCCGCGCTTGTAGAGAGGGGAAGGCAAAAAAGTGATTTGTGAGTAAAATAAATATTTGTACGTTATGACATCCCCACATGTCAGTTTAGTTGACAGTTCGGTTCAAATCAAATTGGAGTCAAGTTTATAAATATAAGAGAATACCGTTTTCTATGGCTAAGTGTTTCGCTCAATCTACAATCAAGCTTTGATACAATAATAATTACATCGCGGTGAAATTCGTAGTTTGACGTTTGTTTGAAGTTTAGTAGAATACGATATTGCTGTTTGATAGGATCCGGACTGTATCGACCAAGTGTCGAAGTTGCATTATTGTTGGATTAAAATAGCAGAATCGACCTTACTACACTTATTCAAAGATTCTGAATGCCTTTACCCAAGTTCCCATCGCTAATTACGACGACGAAGTTCAAAAACAAAAATGTATGGAATTTGACATAAGCATCGCTAAGTGACACAGAGATGCTTTACCTGGCGAGCATGAACTTGGCTTAAGGCTCAGGTCTTTATTCTTTAGTCTTAGTAACTGCTAAGTAGGTACTAAATAGGTTCACAGCCACTACACTAGTGATTGTTTTCAAATTTTAAATTCACATATTTTATTTGAAACTCGTTTGTTTAAAATCAATCAACAGCCTAGTGTCAATAAACGAAAATGAAATGAAAAATTGATGGAGGTACATAAAGCCGTCGATCTACACAAAAACAACATAGACATTAGTCACCGCTATAAAAATATAATTAAACAAATGCCAGCCGCGACACTCCAATTAATTGTTGTACTTTTTTAATTAAAAAACGAAAAAAAAAATTTATGAACTACACAAAAAGTATTTGTAAATTCAATATCATGTAAAAAGGCCGCGTGAAGTGCTCCATCAGTTATTAATTTCGATTCCATTTGGTAGATAGATGTTTTGTGAATTTTTTGTTACTTTTTATCAGATAACTTTTTAACGGACGGATGGGCGAATAATTGTTTTACCGGGCGTGTATGGTGACATCCCATTTCAATTTGAATAGCAAATTTGCGGCATAATTCCGAAACCGCGGGAAATATGCATATTTTTTCCCGCTCAGTTAATTGATATATTTGTTAAATCGCTCTTCATTTTTAACGCTTCAACAAATTCAAATGTGGCCATTGTTTCACGTAAATAATAAATTATTTAACTGAAGGAAGCTTCAAATGTATACATTTTGTATTCAGACCTATTATTTTCATGTATATATTTTTTTACAAAAAGTTGAGACAAAGAAAAAGTAGAATACCTATATTCTAGTGGGTTTAAGTTACATTTCGTTGAACATCAAACATAACTCATAATTATTTGTATGTAATATATTCGATATTTTTCGATTATTGTACATCTATACGAACACGACAAGTATGTACGTACTGAACGTAAGATGGATTATTTTTCATCTCATCTGGAATTCTGTAACACCGTTTCTCCATTTCAAATGATCGTTACAAATCTTGAATAGGAATGAAATTTTATATTAATACACTTTATTTATTCAAATGTATTCCGTGCCGTTGATATACTATTATTTTACTGCGGATAACTAAATGATAAATATTTCCACCAACAGGAACTCCTATCACTCAAAGTAGACTTACGATAGGCATACAAAAAATAGCTTTTTGACCTCAAAACATGTATTCTGGTATAAGATCTGTTTAAAAACTATTTTCAGCAATTTGACATGAGTTCTACTTAAGGGGCCCCATATACAGTCCGGTTTTCCTTCAGTTCGGCCGGAACGGATGCTAAAACGTATCGTCTGTGTGCAATTTCGAGATCGCATCAGTCCGCTGGATGGATTGAAGCGATTCGTTCCAGTATTACCAGCTCTTTTCTTGCGAAAAAACTCGCGTCGATTTCTACTAAAAACTACTCAAAGAATACGAAAACTATCAAAAAAGCTACTCAACTTAGGAATCCCTCCAGAAAGTCTCCAAAAAACCACTGCATTTTAGGTTTTGTTATATTAGCATTTTAATGTTTATTGAATTATATTATAAATTTTATCGTTAAATTAAAATATACTAGGAAATATTACGTATATAGTAATTAAACGGGTAGTTTTTAGAAAATTACGGACGATGTATTATTTATTATAATAAGGTGTAAAAAAAAATTGTTTTTTTTTGTGCCTAACCTAGGCCATTTTGCATATGATTACTGTCTGGCTCTTTCCTACGAAAACACTACTAACAACTAAATTCCTACTAAGGAGGGAATAAAATACTTAATTTAGTAGTAAAACTTTGTAAAATAACTAAGTTGGCAACATTAATTCTGGACTGTCCGTTCATGTATGACGAATCGCTTCAGTTCTCGCCAGAGCCGCGGCCGTGCGGACGTGTATCGTGTACAAGCGTAGATATTTTTCAATCAATAAACACGACCGTAGCTCGCGGCAAACCAGAACGAACTGATGCGATTTTTCCGTGTGTCTGCTCGAATCCGTTCAGGACGAAATGACGTCAGTTGGGTCGGATGCGATTTTTTTCCGTGTATGTGCTCGAATTCGTTCAGGCCGAACTGACAGTTCAGATCAACAGTTCTAATTGAAACGATCGGCCTTTCGTCTGTGGGAGCCTTAATACTTTGGAAGTTGATACTGTCAATATTCCCAGACGGTATACGACTGGTCATTTGAGGTCAATATAATACGAACAAATTATGTGGACGCTTCAACTGCCAAATATCCCTTTGCCATCGATCAAACATCACGTGTATTAAAATTACATCCTGTGTCGAGTATTTTACATCGACGGCTGATACTTAAGATTATATTGGCATTTTTAGTGCCTACAATTATGGCTTGACTACTGTTTTAACTGTTTTTATGGTTCTTCAATGTTCGGTTACGGCTTAGTTTATTGCTGAGGTACCAGATTACATAAAGTGATCAGGTATTTTATGTACCTCTATATAAATATAGGGTATTAAATAGTTTGGACCTTTTCTCCTTCAGTTTTGTTTGCCCATAAACCCTAGTAATAAGTGTTTTATCGACTGTGTGATTTCGCTCTAAATAATTATCCAAAAGAGTTTCTATTATGCATGGAAACTTAGAAGTTTCTATCTCTTATACTTATAAATGCTAGGGGACCAACTTGGAGGCCGATTACTCGATAAAAGTTGACAGTAATAATTAATACACAGGAATTCTCGACTATTCATTCACAAGAAGTCCTGTGTGTTATTACTGGAAACATGAATTTCCACCAAGAACCCACAGTAGAATCCATAATATATCGAAAATTTGTATAAAATGAAATACAAATTTCTACTACTCAATTTCTTCCATTTATATTCATAATCACAGTAGCTAGAAGGGCAAACAGACCAACGGACGGACAGAGCGAAACTATATTGGTCCCTTGAGACTACGGAAAAAATAACGTAACACCAAGTTCCAAAATGTCTGAGAAAATTGTCGTCACTAAATGGCTAACAGCTTAATCGTTGCTCAAATCACTTACAGTAAGTGGGTGCGCCCAGCTCCGATTGACCGAGAATGGGCAATTCCGGTCAATCATAGAGCACATGTCACTTATGGAGCGAGCAGTGCTTGTCAAACTTTGATTCTTTTTATATATTTTTTCATATTTAATAAAAACAATCTACAGGCTTAATGCCCATACCCTTTTAGCCACTTAATACGATTTCTTATAATTATTCCCGTGGGAAGGGACATAGGCTAGTTACTTTTTATCTCGGCAAAATGTACGGCTCCCGCGAGATTTCCTTTTGCGCGCACGAAGACGCAACATCTACAATAAATATTGATTTTTACATTTTGATGTCTCCGACTAACTTCCAAGAGCAGCTGAACAAATTCAGATTAATGTAAATAAACGGGAATATTATCTTTATATAACATCGTTAGGTAAGTTTATTTAGAATTATCATTCGACGAATATGTACTTAAAAGGAGCCTATCAGAATAAGTTACATTAAGAACTACTATTCTCTAAGTTAAAAATAAACGTACTAAATAACTTAGGTAGGTTCTAAGTTAGTAGGTTGTCAACAATATCTTGTGCAGAAAATTCAACAAAAGAATATTATACCTGATTTGCTTATTTTCATTTTACAAGTAATGACAACTTCAATCGTATTTTAAAAAAAAACTTAAGACATGACACTAGACTGCAAAATAAAAGAAATGGCGAAAAAATTGACAACATAATAATATGTTGAAAAACGAAGCTCTTTCTGTCAAAACGAAATTTACTATGAACTATCTATGCAAGTTGTGTGATCTGACGTCACGGATCTCGTGTCTAATTGAGTACGCGAATTATTTTCAATGACTTATACAAAAACTGATTGTACTATATGGTCTTATCAAACAAAAATTAGATCTATTTTAATAAAAAAATCTGCATATTATTGTTAGTAGTAGGAAAAAACATAATAATAATATAAATCAATGAATACATTAGTTCAGTCATCCAATGAGATTGCTGAGTCATGACTCTCCGCCATTTTGGCTCAGTAAATATGGCCGAAATTGTCAATCTACATATTAATATTATCTATATAACGCCAAATTATGCATTATAAACCACTATTGTAGCTTTTAGTCATTTATATTAATAAGCTAATTAGCTTATGAATCTCCTGTCAGTCAATAATAGAAATGAATGTGGAGCGAAGACCGAATTATACCGTGTATGTTTTATGAAGACATAAACATAGGATGATATTAAGTATATCCGATTTTGATGTATTTAATTTTATTTATGTATGAATAAGTGATTGTTGTATTAATTTATTGGCCATTAAATATATTAGTGTGATAAATGTGTCGGTAACTATCGTGTGGCTTTCCATTTTAGATGCCGTGAATTATTGTCAGGTAGGCTCAGTGGTCCAGAGGTTTAGAGCATGAGTCTCGACTCCGGAGGTCGTGGGTTCGGTCCCCGCGTTGGAACAACAAAAAACTGTTGTGAAAATATAGTTAGAACAATGCAGTCCGATCACCTGATTGTCTGACAAGAAATATGATTCATGCGTCGGATGGGCGTGTAATAAGTCGGACCTGCGCCTGATCTCTCGCCAGTCGTGTCGGTCATCCGTCCCACTGGATTACGAGAGTAAAGGAAGAGAGAGTGCTCTTGGGTATAGCTAAAATACTTGGGCGCTATAAATTAACTCTTGCGTAGCTGGTCTGGTTTCAACGAAACCGGCCACCATCACCCAAATCGGTGTGGGCTATTATTATTGTCAAATCTAGCAAGATGGTTATGTTCCTATTTCACCCAATTTTTTACTTACCGCAACAAAAGTTATAGTAAACTAAAAACGCCCGCGATACATTAAAGTTTGACAAGCACTGGCTGGGGAGCAATTGGCTGACGATGAACATCGATTGACAATTGACACTGATGTCACCACAAGTGGCTCTCAAACGAGCGATGGAACCATAGAATACTTTTCCTAATAATTATAACTAGAGGTTGCCCCCGTGGTCGAAATTTTTTTTTTTTAGTTTGAACTTTATAAGAGTTCTTTAGCCGAGACCCGCGACCGCGACCAGCACCGAGCCAATTAGGTTCTCTGGCCACGCTCACCGATCGCGGTCTCGCGTCGCGTGCATCGGAAGGCTACCTTTAGATAGAAAAATTTACTTTTCTACGTTGTGACAGATTGACAAACGTCAAAGTGTATATATCAAACGTACGGTAGTGTGTTACTAATCTGAGGTAGTGTGTGTTATATTTTTCTCTTTCTGCACACCTTCCTCTACATAAACTTTAACTGTGCAAAATACTATACTCCTCCGATTGCAACACTCGTAACACTGTACTGAATGTTTCTGCTGCAAGTATTAATATGACAATATCTATGGACTCTTACACACCTCATCAACGGAATTATTATAATATCATTTAGATAGATAGATAGATAAACACTTTATTGCTCACATTATAAAGTACGTACAATCAAATTACTAAAATTAGTTAAAATTATAACCTAAATGTGGGCAAGGGCGGCCTTATCGCTATAAGCGATCTCTTCCAGGCAACCCTGCAGGACAGGAGAGGTAAATCGAATAGATAAATAGCGGGGTAATAAAAAGTTAATAATAAAATAATAAAAATAAATAATTGTTTAAGTACGTTTTTAGAATCTCTAATTGGTTTGAAAATAAAAATAAGTAATACAACAAAATAATAATATAAAGTTGCATGCATAGTTATATTTAATTAAGAAGAGGCTCTCATGTATAAATAAAGTAAAATTGAGTCAAACTAGGCGAGCTACTCTGTTTCGAAGATGACTATGGAGCTTGGATTTGAAAATGGCAAGTGACTTCGACTCTCGGATGTCACGTGGAAGATCATTCCACAAGTGCGTAGCCTTCACAGCAAAAGAATCTGCAAAGTAACCGGACCTGGCAATTGGCACAAGAAGTTTATTGCTGTACTCGGAGCGTAACGCACGGCATTGGTCAGCACTTCGAAATTGAAAACAATCCTTTAGATATGGGGGAGAACGAGGGTCAAATAAGATATTGTATAGGAAGGCTAGTACATGCTCTTCCCGACGAAGCCTGATGGGCAGCCAACCAAGTAATACACAGTCAGACAGACATGTCCTCTCATATTCATTTCTAAAGCTAGCTGTAGTTAGGACCTTTCACTCCTATCTATATATATAAGACAACGCTGATTGACTGATGTATCAACGCAGAGGCCAAACCCTTAAGGCTTGAAATTTGAAATTTTGCACACGTATTTCTTATATGACGTAGGCATCCATTAAGAAAGGATTTTTCAAAATTCAACCCCCAAGGGATTTAAGTTGGTGTTAATTTTTTATTCATTGGACATATTTGCATGAAATTTCGTATGAATTGAGTAAATAATAAGTTACGTATTTCAGCGTTTTCTAAAATTCAGTCCCTAGATGGGCAAAATAGGGGATGAAATTTTAAAACCTAATTTCTTGCGGGCGAAGCCGCGGGCAAATAATGCTAGTCTAACATATAAATGACTAAAATAGCATTTAAAACGGGCCGCGTCTGGGACAAATTCGTCGATACACAATAATACAATTTGTGTAACAAGCTGAACGAGGTGTAAATTGTTTCCCAAATTTTTAGCCCTTTAGACGTCTGACGCTTTTTCATACTACATTTATCCACGCCCGAAATTTTTCCCTTGTGGAAAAATAGCCTACATATCTTTAGCATGATCAATGCGAGAAAGCCTCAAAAAAATAAAACCATACCTATAAAAAAATAAAAATATTCATTAACTATTTTCTATAAAACGTCGGTTCGGACAACGCGCTCACTCCCATACGCATCAAATGGTGCGCGCGCGAGCAAGACAACCTAACAATTGCCAAACGAGATTTAACTGATGAGAACTTCGACTACCTACAGTTTAGACTTTTCATTTAAAATAAATTTACTATAAATTATGCAGTATTTAAAAACTAAACTAAACGTCAGATAGGCTTAAGAAAGTTCAAGAAAATTCGGTCAAGGCAAAATACATAAGATATAGTACAGCGAATTTGCTAATCAAAGGAATATTTCGACGCAATTTCAGTGAAAACTATTTTAGCGCAAAAGTAAACGGCACATGAGAGGATTAGTAATTAGGTTATTCCGAAATACCTAGCTAGGTCTTAATCAAGAATTTATTCTAGATTTTTAGATGATTTAAAGCATTTGAACGAGTTAAGCGCTCGAGCGAAGTTTAGCTAATTTCTGGCACATATTTGTTTTATTCATTTTAAAAGCCGTCTAAAGCATATTTTTATAAGCCTTCTGCTAATATTGACTTACGACCGAATACTCAAATGCATCTTAATGTTAGGGGCTATTTATATTCACAGTTAGTTATATGCACAGGCTGTCACCACAGATTAAAGAAAGTGGAACAGATGAACAGCTACATAGTTTACTTTCGACTAGATTGCACTACTACGAGCAAACGCGTACACACTACACGGCAATAGTGTCAAAAATCCGGTTAAGTGTATGTGCCGTCGAAGGGACGTCAAAATTTACCGTGTTTGAGTATTTATGTCGTGTGAGATTGAGAATTGTGATGTTGTGGTTGGTTGTCATGACGGCAAATATATATTTTTTTAATTATTATATTTCTGTCCAATGAATGCCTAAACTTCATAATATAAGAATCTTCAATACAAATAATATCAAACGAAAAAGTGGTTATGTACTGTACCTACTCCGTGTATGAAAAATAATAGAATAAATAAAAATATCTCTTATATTACCTAGAAAATATTTCATTTTCTCGGAGATGTCTTGCTTTATTATAAGAGCGTCCATGACCTAGTGAATAGACCCCCTGAGTCACACGCGTGATCGTGCAGGTTCGATCCCGGGTTGTTACCGATTAGACTCTCTCAATAACCGTATACTGACGCTAGACTAAGATTAATTTACCCCCATCTTCTGTGACAACCCTGATAAAATTTGGATCGTTCTATGACAGATGTTTCTCTGTACGTAAGTATATATTTTTACTCTGTGCTGTCACTGGCAGACTGGCGAGGACAGCGCGTGATTTAAGAGCCTCTTAATAAATTTGAGTAGAACCTGACCATTTACAATTTAATTAATATTATATCTAGCAATATCGTATATAAGTAACGCCTGATTCTATTTGGCCGATAGTAACCAAAAATGATGCATTACCTAGAATCTAGATACAGATTAAAAATTTAATAATGTAGGCTGTATTCTTTGTACTTCCACGTTCCGCACTGCAGAAGAAAGCCAAAGTTTATAAGCGCATTATCTAGCATTCTTTCGAACCTCGTACCGTAAAATATTCCGTTGTACGGACTTTATCCGTAAAACCCGACATAGCCGTAATGACTACGTAACATTGTCTTTCCCCTGTAACGTATGATTTAAAAAACAATCCGACATTTGAAATTTACCCAGCGCCAACACGCGATCCTAAAATGCCGATTCATGATTGTTTTAATGATGATTAATTAATTAATGAAATTGTTTTATCAGCAAACCCATTCATTAAACAAAACAGATTGAGCCAATTAGTTTAGAATGATTATTATAATTTACTAAATTGAGACTACTAATGATAGTTTTGTTCATTAAACCTATATAGATATATTATAGACATGTCTGTCCTACACCTATATATCATAGGCATGTCGATACGAAAAGTGTCCACACTTAAACTGCTCTACTTTTGGGGTTGTTTGGGGCAGTCGAGGTTTGACATATTTCGTCTTGTATATATCTAATCATTTTTACATTTACTTTCCGCAGTTTATTTAGTCCGCATTGACAAAATCTTCTGTAATCAAGATGGCGTAACTTTTTCTTGTATATAGATTTTTTCTGTCGAATGTACGTCATAGGCCATAGTCCATCCTTAGTTTAGAAATCATTGTATTAAAGTCATTGAGATACCATACCCGCCTATGCAGAGACTTCGCAAAAAAATTAAGTGTGCTACCGGCGAATCACAGTTTGTAGATAAAGCTTCTAGCTTTACTTGTCTAAATCCAGGCATATAATTCAAAATTTTACGCGTCTGCCTGATAAAATATAGTCTATACTTTGCTTTTTAAATGGCGAATTGAACGGTGCAATGCATATACAATTTCGTGTAAATGCGACATCCGAAATAAAATACGTTGATGTAAAAAGCATTGAAAAGGTGTAGGTCTGTTGGTGTTTAAAAAAAATGGCTGTTTTCCACTTAGCGGCCCGGCCCCGGCACCGGCAATGCCTGGACCGGTTATGTACTGGTGATTTTTTAATGTTTTGAAAAATATGAAGCATGCTATATAAGATTTGGTGAAATCAAGTACGAATATTTTGGGTACATACGAAGATCATATGATCTACTGCTCGTATAGTAAAAAAAACATCTCATAATGGGTGAATCAATCAACGCAAACTCGTCCATATAAAGGAAGACTTCTAGTATAACAATTATTATTTTTCTGCATAAACGTCTATATATAAGCAGTAGATCATATGCCCAAAATATCCGTTATTGATTTTGCCAAACCTTAAAGTATATTAACGACTGAATCTATATACAAAAGTATTTGCGTTAAAGCTCAAGTATTTGTAAACGGGAAAATCTTGAAAACAGCATGAATTGGGTTCACCCTACACTTTACAGTTTATCCGCATGACCAATAGAAAAATACTGCAGAATTTGAATAGATATTTTCTTTCTCCTAAATAACTGTTTCAGCCCCAATTTCACCAATGTATTAAAATGACGTTTAACGCTAAGCCACTTACGGTTTTCGATATGTCTGTCCCGTTCTAACATTGAATGAGAGAGAGATCAAATCCGGGTTTAGCGTTTAAAGAAGTTTGGTGAAATCGGAGCTGAATGTTTAATGAGTACATAATGATTTTAAATGTATTAGTGCGATGTAGTTATACAATTTTTCACCATGTTACTTCTCTAACATGGTGAAAAACTCATCATGAAACCGAATAAAAAATCACTCCGGACGCTGCCTGCCGTCAATGATGCTCATGTAATGTAGCAGTGACTTACTATAGTACGATGTAAGTTACTATAGTAAGTTACATCGTACTATAGTCACTGCGATGTTACGGCCGGTTGACGGCCGGCTGAGGCCTGACCGGGCGCCCGGTGACATGTGTCATGTGGGAGTCATCGCCTTGCCGTTGCCGGGCCGGTGATGCCAGCAACGAACCACAATGATAAAACTGCCCACTTCGGTATACTGCTTCGGATACGTATACAGTACTACATCTTCATACTAGACCGCCCAAACCGGCGCACGCACACCTACCTTATATGGGGCTTCATCACTGAACACAGATGTTAGCTTTTCAAAACACTGAAGCCGTGTCAGGCCTCTTCTAAAGTTGTAGCAAATTATTGCACGAACATTTTCCTTAGAAATATTCATTTTCGTACATGACCTGACAGATTCCAATCGTCGCTGTGACTAAACAATAGCGTTAATCCTAATACTTTCAACTGTTTTGAGATTCAAAATTTAAACACATTCGAATATAGAACAGTTCCAAATTCAAAATTTCCGGGAAATATGGAAACAACAGAACTTAAAAGGCATGCCTCGTATACTGTGACCGAACTGTGCAGTTTTATCGCTGTGGTCTGTAGCGGGTGTTATTAAAAACACATGGCATATATTTTCATACCTCTTTGCTTCGGGCCGGGCCGGTAAGTGGAGAAACGGCCAATATTATGCTAACTTAATTCAAAGTTGATTGGTATAATAAACTAAAACAAATACAAGTTTCTTCGTAACTTTTCGTTGTTCTAGTAACTTTGGCGAACTGGGGAACAACACAAGCCGGTAACAGTTCAAAAACTCGGTTTAGTTTATGAGGTTTCTTATCGGAAAGCAATTGCTATATTTAAAGTGCACTTAGTTCATCAACAACAAGATCCCGTAACTTAAAGAGATTTCACAACTTATGATGGGTACCTACATAACTACCTACTACCTATAGTAAAATCATTTTGCCCTTGAAGAGAGCTTGTAGCTTGAAGTATAGCTAAAGGGTATTTTCACCATTACTTAAGCTATATTTTTTGGGTTTATACCACAGAGTTTTCTTACAAATATCCCACATTTCTAGCAGGGAATTATGAAGTGTTGTTTATTGTTGTGTAACTTCTTGCCACTCGCTTTTTGCGATCTCTATGCTTGTGTAGCAAGTTGTGGTGTGCCACAACGGTGAAACTGCACAGTTTGGTCACAGGAGACGTATACAGTAGTACATCTTCATACTAGACCGCCCAAATCGGCGCACGCATACATACTAAATATGTCTGCTCCACTGTGCTCTGTGCGAACTGTGCAGTTTTATCGTTATGGTCAGTAGTAGCCATTATGAGCGTTTTGTTGCAAATGGGACGGACCTTTCGTCAACGCGTTACCATTCTATCAAGCGCGTGGTAATGTTAGCAGTAATGTGTTATACATATAAGCTGAAGTTGGCAGTATTGTATGACGGTATAAAGTATTTTAATAGCCCAAGAGACATTGTACAAAAACAGCAACGGGGTTCGTAAGTCGGTAACTGTGTTATGGAGATGAGTTTGTTTATATTTTGATATAGAAACTTTGTAACTTTATCAGTGGCTCCGGTTACAATTAGATTTTGTTAACTGTATTCTTTATCAAAAGTAACTTTGGGTATGCAAATCGTCAAGGGAATCTTTCGATGATTTGTTTTGTGTTTATTAATTTCTGTATTATGTTTCTTTTATTTCTGTAATTAATTTTGTAATTGTATTAATTTAGGCTTTTAAATAATATCGCCACTGATATCCTAGCGCGGAGTCGCAGATTCTGACATGCAGCGCGGTGTGCAAACCTTGCACATTTGTAGGTTAAGATTAAAAATTGTATACTAAAAAAGAGAGAATAGGTAATTTATGTTAACAATGATCATCTGCCAAAATGGGAAATATTTCTTATTTCAAACAACCCAAGGTAACATAATGTATCCTTTGAAACTAATAAGCAATAGGCTACTTGACCTTGTTTTATTTATGTCCTAAACGCTTCATAATTGTTCCATTACACAAAACAAAATATTACATTATTTTGAAACCTAAAACCTACAAAAAAATCTTTTTATAAATTCACTTTTTAAAAACCGCCGAAAACACTATTCGCCACGTTGGTTGATAGATTATCTGTGCTGTGTCGTACGTCTACGTCTACGTCATACTAATACTATTTGTAATCTGTCCTATAGTCCGCTCAGACAAAATGGTCTGACGTTCCGTTTTATGTTTTGACATAAATAACTTTAAAAGATGTCAGGAACTATTTATTTAGAGAAACACGTTCCGTTGCAGTACTATGTAAGTGTTTAGTGTGTTTGTCACGTCACATTCTTGTCGGAAGTTACTTCGAGGTGTTTTCATCAGTACAAATTAAAAAAACAAAAATACATATTTTTAAATCAGCTTTATTTACCAATCTTAAGCTTTTAATTTAAGATATCGCTAGAATACGTTTTCCTTAGCCAAGTAGGTACTAAAGGAAATACTCCTTTAATGTATGAAATTAAATATGAGTCAAGTAGCCTTTTTCAGTCCGTTATTATTTTTTGTAAATTACGTTTTTTTTTTAGTTTTGTGTACCTTCTGTCATTACTTACGTAATATTGTTAGCTTATTTTGGGTTAAATATTTCATTCGAATAAAAATACATCCTGTGTTATGTTCCTAGAACGCGTCCGGAAGATCCCTTAATTTGTTTAAAGTCACACATCAGAGCTTAACCAAACAGCTTTGATACTTGCCAACACTCAGGAACTTTCGCCGCACTGTCTAAATTAATTTACTTAGCGCCAACTGTATTATATTGTTATTTTGAGCGTACATAGATGGCTAGAGTTGCACGCAACTTGCAAAAGAGTTCAGGTTCAATTCTGAAAAGATGGCAATAACATTTTTCGAAATAACTTTAAGAGTCAAACGAAAGACTTACCGTCAAAAGCACATCTCCGATTGGTTTAATGAACTCGATAGGCTGTGCTTGTGACTTCTGTCAATAAGACATTGACATATTTTCTATTTTTCATTACTACTATATTATGCAACAATCGTGGCGGACTATAGTCTATAGCATAGTACATAAATGTTAGACCCTAATAGCGCTACTATTAAAGAAACATGTCACAGGGATGTGGCCTGTGGTGGTAGATGGTAATTTATATATTTATTTAACCTTTGTAAAATCAAAGATGATTTAAATGTAAAATCAAGGACGAGTCATTCATTCCAAAGTCTTGATGTTCAATAAAAGTTCATCGGAATAAACTACAATAATTAAATATATTTTACTACTAACGCATAAAGACTGTTTACATATACTTAATACTTTCATCTATTTTCCTGCGGCGGTGAGAAACATGCAATTAGAACAAAATTGCATTGTTAGATTATTAACAACGAATGAAAACACTACAGATAATACCCCAGGAGGATAATACACAAAAGGAATATACAGATAATACACAAAATACCCCAGGAGGGTACCAGTCTCTTAGAGACTGGAGAATCCCTCTCTGAGCGGGAGCGAGAGAGCTATCCTCTCGCTCCGGCTCAGGCTGCCCATTATTCTGGGGGGGCACATCAAGCGTCGTTTATCACAGCTGCTGGGTGCAAACTGAGCCCAATCACGAGAAAGTCCCCCTCTACTTTAGCAGTGGATTTTTCTAACATCAGGGGACTTCACTCGAACTTAAATGTCGTCCACCACCATCTCGGGACGGAAAGGCCAGATTTGCTTTTTCTGACGGAGACGCAGATTTCCTCCCCGACGGACACTTCATATCTAAAGTACCCTATAGTCTGGAGCACTTTTTTGTACCACGCGCCGGCGTGTGTGTGTACGTCAGGGAGGGAATTTGTTACCGTAGGCTCAGCAGTCTTGAAGGCCTGTCGATCCTTTGGGTGCGCGTCGATTGTGAGGATCACATTCGCGTCTACCGTGCCTTTACAGGTCTCATAGTGGAAATTCGGAAATTGACCGGCTCTTCGAGCACCTGCAGGTGTCCACTGACAGAATACTTGAGCAGATTCCTACCGCAGAAATTGTGGTTTTGGGCGCCTTTAATGCCCACCACTCTGACTGGCTTGGGTCAACACGTACTGACCATGCGGGAAGGTCTGCTCACGATTTTGCCATCGCCAATGGTATGACGCAGATGGTACCTTCTCCCACACGTGTGCCGGATGTGGAAGACCATTCGCCTTCCTTATTGGACCTTCTGCTGACCTCTCGCCCCGAACCCATTCGGGTATGGGTCGATGCTCCTCTTGGGTCATCGGACCATTGCCTAGTTCGGAGCGTGGTGCCACTCACCATCTCGTCGCAACCACTTCCATCTGGTAGACGACGTGTTTGGCACTACAGGTCGGCAGACTGGGGCGGGATGCGCTCTTTCTTTGCATCCTACCCAGGGGGCCAGATTTGCTTCAAGTCAGAGGATACCAGCACCTGCGCTGACTCGGTTGCCGACGTCGTGCTGCAGGGCATGGAATTGTTTGTTCCTAGCTCAGCGGTGCCCGTCGGTGGCAGGTCTCGGCCCTGGTTTGGTGGGTCCTGCCGTGACGCACATAGTCGCAAGCGGGAATGCTACCAAGCTTGGGCTAGGGCAAAGGCCGCTAAGGACGTAAACTCTGACTCACTCAAGAAGAAGTACAACTCTGCTTCCAGGTTCTTTAAGAGGCAAATTGGATTGGCAAAATCGAATTACGTTGGGAGAATTGGCGAGAGACTGGCACGCCTGCCATCTGGCTCCCGTGCGTTCTGGTCTCTCGCTAAGGCTGTCCAGGGTAACTTCTGTCGGTCGACACTTCCACCTTTGCGCGGGGATGATGGTTCATTGGCCTATTCCGCAAGGGAGAAAGCCGATCTTCTTGGCTCTATATTTGCGGAAAACTCGACTCTTGACGACAGGGGGAACACTCCTCCTACCATCCCGAGGTGTGAAACCAAAATGGCGGACGTCCGCTTCACACAGTGTGCTGTGCGGAAAGCACTATTCTCCCTGGATGTCAACAAGTCGAGTGGGCCCGATAGAGTATCCCCTATTGTGCTGAAGGTGTGTGCTCCAGAGCTGGCACCGGTTTTAACGCGCTTATTCAGACACTCTTATGTCCTCGGCGTTGTCCCATATTCATGGAAGACGGCTCTAGTACACCCGATCCCTAAAAAAGGCGACCGCTCAGATCCGTCCAACTATAGGCCTATCGCCATCACCTCCTTACTCTCCAAAATTATGGAATCCATAATCAACCGCCAGCTCATGGGCTACCTGGAAGAGCACCAGCTGATCAGTGACCACCAATATGGCTTCCGCAAAGGCCGATCAGCTGGTGATCTTCTGGCTTTAATAACTCACCGTTGGGCGCACGCGATTGAGAGTAGGGGTGAGGCACTAGGCGTTAGTTTGGACATAGCGAAAGCCTTCGATCGGGTTTGGCATAAAGCCTTACTATCGAAGCTTCCTTCCTATGGGCTTCCTGAGAGTCTTTGTAGGTGGATCGGCAGTTTCCTTGCGGAACGGAGAGTCAAAGTCGTCGTAGACGGCTCATGCTCGGACCCCCGGACCGTAAATGCTGGTGTTGCCCAAGGCTGCGTGTTATCCCCGACATTGTTCATTCTGCATATCAATGATTTGTTGCATACCAGTGGCATTCATTGCTATGCGGATGACAGTACCGTGAATGCACTGTATTTCGGCCGCAGCAATATCTCTCGGGATCACGTCGATGAGTGTCGGAACAAACTAGTGTCTGAAATCGAATCATCCCTTGTGAAGATTTCCGATTGGGGGGGGACTAAATCTAGTCCAGTTCAACCCTTCTAAGACTCAAGTTTGCGCGTTCACCGCTAAAAAAACCCCCTTTGTCGCATCACCACTCTTCAGAAACACTCACCTTTGTGCCAAGCCAAACATTGGCATTCTGGGCGTCGACATTTCGAGTGTTGTCCAGTTTGGCGGTCATTTGGAGAGCAAGGCTAAAATGGCCTCCAAAAAACTCGGAGTACTCAACAGGGCCAAACAGTACTTCAGGCCGGCTCACCGCCTTAAACTGTATAAGGCGCAGGTGCGGCCTCACATGGAGTATTGTTGCCACCTTTGGGCCGGGGCCCCGGGTTATCAGCTATCTCCATTTGACCGAATCCAACGCAGGGCATCTCGGATTGTCGACGATCCTGAACTTGCCGATCGGCTAGATCCTTTGGCACTGCGTAGGGATCTATCTTCCCTATGCATACTTTACAGAATTTACAATGGGGAGTGTTCTGAGGAGTTGTTCAATTTAATAGAAGCCGCTGATTTCCGCAACCGATCGTCTCGCCGGAACTATCATCCGCACCATCTGGATGGTTGGCATTCCACTACAATGCGTTTTAAAAACAGTTTTCTGCCACGCACAGTAAATCTCTGGAATTCGTTGCCATCAGCGGTCTTCCCCAACAACTGCGACATTGGGTCTTTCAAGAAAAGAGCATATTCTTACCTGAAGGGTAGGCAACGCACTGGCGTCGCTGGTGACCGTGGGCGGCGGTGAATCACTCACCATCAGGTGACCCGTCTTGCTCGTTTTCCTCTTAGCTGCTATAAAAAAAAAAAAAAAGAATGTCCCACTAGACTTTATTATATGACAAACCAAATATTATGGAAACAAGTTCAAATGATAAACACATGGATTTATCTTACAAACTGGGACAGAAAACTGCGGAGATCGTCGCATCAGTAGTTACAATACATCTGTACTTTAGACTTTAGATTTTCTGATGAATTATAAATACACACTAGTATGTAAGATTGTACATACATACACACACACACACTTAGAAACAATATTGTATAAATAATAAGATAAGTTGTAAACAAACTCTCTTCATTTATGGACACCGACGCTGTTTCATTCAGCATACCTGGTTTTCCTCTCACTGTGGTTAAGACACCATAAACCATCAATACGATCAATGTGAGTCTGCGCGATTGGCAGCGAGAAAATCCATCCTTATACCCATATCCTTCCAACATTCCGTCTGTTACCTTAGGGCTCACGGTACAGACATCACGCACTTATTATAAACCTATATTTATTTATACATCAATCTAGACCGTTTGATTCGCACTCGAGAGAGTGCAGGTTCGATTCCCAGGTTGTGGCGTGTACCAATGAGACTTCTCCAGATCTCAAGTACATTATACGGACGCTCTAACGATGAAGGAAAACATCGTGAGGAAACCCGCACATGGTTCGCCCCAGATGTATTGACCAGTCATTCCTCTGGACTGACTGACTATGCTGTGAGATTGCCGTATGTGCTTGGGCAACCATACGACATTTAAAAACCAACGGTCCCAGGCACTGCATTATTTCAAGAGTGGTTTCTTCGCTCAGCGAATGCTCTGTATAAATTATCCAATAACGGATGAAAAGGCTTAAGTTTTTTATGGTAAGGGTTAGGGTCTGTAGGGCGCTAGGCCATTAAGGGTTAGGAGTCTTAGCGTTTAGGATACAGCTCTCCCCCATAGTTTGTAGTAAAATCTGATCCTTTTTCATTTATTATAAGTATTTTAAAGATAATAGGTTTCTTACAGCACAATGAGTAAATAACAAAAGTATTAAGTTTTAAATCATGTTATTAATTATAATTAATTATGGACCCAATTAAACGAATTTAAAATGTTAAGCTTACTTATTATTCAAATAACCGAGGTTATTTAACTTTATAGGTTCCAAATAAAATTAAAAATACTTAACAGTACTATACTATATACTAACTCATATTTATCAACGTTTTGTTTTCGATACAGATTTTGTACTTCTTATACCATTTAATACAACATGACGGCTAGCCCCTTCCTCCTCCTCATTAAAGTGTGCGACCCGCAGTAATACGTCACATTGTCCTATGCGGCCCTAGACCAGGAAAGTCTGACAACCACTGGCCTAGAGGTTTCCTCGGTTATTTTTAGGCACATTTATTGAATTTTTTTTGTTAATTTTTATATCATTGTACTTACTGTTTTACTCCAAAGTTCATTGAATGTTCTAAATCTTATTTAGAACATATTCCATCCTACCTTAACCTATAGCTACGGCGTAAATAAAAAAAAACATGACCTGTACAAAGTGGCAGGAGTATAACTTCATTCATCATTTAACATTAAAAATAAGTTTATCGTGCCTAAAGAACATTAACAACATTCTACATAAAAAAATATACTTATATAAAATTTAAAATTTGTGTAACCAGCGCCATCTGTGTATTGATTCGTACATTAGAAAGTGTATAAAGGTAAGAAATATAACTAGCCTCCGACAGATGGCGTTATATCCAAAATCGTGACGTGACGTGACGCGACCTTGGAATTTCGCTCTCAACACCACTAAAAAAAAACACTTCAAAATTCTAAAAACTATTATAGCTTGCTTCGTTTTAAAACTTTTAAGTTTTTTTTTCCTCTATTTTCATACTTTGCGACATTAGGTACAATTGGCAATGATTAAGCACAATGTATTTGCAAATTTTATATAAGTAAACATGCCAACTACCATTTAAGATTATTTGTGAGGAGAAATAAAATGAATGAATGTAATGAAAGAAATTCTAAATTACCAGAATACGTACACAAAAGGCTTGCAATAATATTAGGGCTGTATTAAGGTCGTATATCTTACCGTGCTTCCTGGTGCGAAGAGCGGGCTTCCTCTCCGTTACGACTTCTATAAATTCACTTATTTGTATAATTTAGGACTTAATGTTTAATCCTGGCATATTAGTTCATAATAGTTTTGAGGGAAAGGTGAAATACCTGTATTTCCGGTTTAAAAATGCAAACAAACGGAAAATAGAAGTTGCACTATTCATGTTGCGCGCAACTTCGCACGGAAATCCGTTTATCGCGCGGAAACTGTACATTTTGCCGTGATGAAATGTAAGCTATGTCCTTCCTCAAGGTCTTACCTATTTCTGCACCAAATTGCCACAGCATTCGTCCGGTGGTAGCACTTAAAAACATCAATATTATTTTTTTCCTTTCTAAGGTTACTCTGCCCTATACAAGACGACATACAGTAAAAGCCTTAATTTTGAACTCCGAAAAAGTGTCTGAAAACACCATAAAAACATCATAAAAACATTCAGAATCATCCATGTAGCTTATCTAGCTATCGAGCAATATTAATAAGGTTTTGAAACACGTAGCGAAAAGGATCAAGTGCTCAGAAGTTGAGATGTTCTCGACTATTCTTTAATCAGCAAAGCATTGTCAAGGGGAGGGCTAACAAGATTTACTCGTAATTTCGGCACGGTAATTGATGATAATTTAACTTCTTAATTAGTTTTCTTTTTACCTTTGTGACTCGAATCCAACCAAAAAAGGCACTTTAAAATTTCTATACTATTTTACAGCAGCAGTATCAGTAGTAGGTATGTAACAAAATCAAAGTATGATACCGCTTGTGCGCTTGTGCGCTTTTAAATGCGTTCTCCTTGTGCGTTTCAAAACTAATTTTAATTTGTTTACGAACAATTCTCGTCGACAAACATTTAAATCCTCCAAAACTTTTTCTATTTCGTCAAAATTATCCATTTAGCTAGATGGAAAGAATTGTGCAAAAATTAGCATGCGTAGATTGAATTGTCGCAAAAGTTCTGTTGGGGCCTGTCGTATGCTAATCTTGTATTTTTTTGCACAATTTTCCAGAAGCGAGATGCCTTCTAACTTGAAGATTTATTACTGAAACGGGTTGTTTTGTTTGCATAAGATACTCAAGATGCTTGTAATGTTATACCAGAATTTTTGAATACTATGCCCCCCATTGGCATTTCTAAACTATGAGAGTTAGAAACTTGCAATTTTCCATGCTGATAAATCATGCTAAATACTTTTAAGGAAAATTATTTTGAACGAAATCGGACAGTTATTTTTGAAGTAATTCAAAATAAAAACTATTACGCGTTGATAGTTACGGAACCCTCCTTAGACATGTCCTGACATGCTCTTGGTTAGGTTATTATAGAATGTGTGCACACAGCAAGTATGCTTAGTAATACATAATATTATATTGGAAGAATAGGGGGACCTTTATACTCCCAATATCAATAAGTAGCAGTGGCGTGGAGTTCCTATAACTTAATTCCTATCGGCTTCACTCACCACTTACCGTTTTAAGAGTCGCATCTAAATCCCTACCCTTTACAAGGCTTCCCTATAAAGGAGAACCAGCCTTCGCCACTGGTAAACAGTATCCATATAATTAAACATTATTCCAGTAATCAGTAAACGCCCTATGTTATACGAGTACCTATATTCTATTAATGAGATCAATAGCTTAAAAAACATGAGATGCATTCTAATTTTTCAGCAAAGCAAAAAGTTCAGTGTCTTCATTCAAAGCGATATTGGCTCAGTAAAATATGTATATAATTTTAGAAACAATCCGCCGCTGTCTTTTTTTTTGTTTCTGAATGTTTAGTAATATCCCCGCAAACGGCTCAGTGATGCTATCAGGTGTTATAAAAAAGCGGTAAACGGCCCTAACCGAAGGGTAACTGGCCGTTAGAGGTTAAACCGAACACAAATAGAGCATAAACTGCCGCTGAAGTGTTACCCACACTTGCACCAACTATCAAAGATCATTGTCCACTCTGTTTTATACTTTTTACCCGACTACGGTGAAGCCAAAAGGAAGGGTATTGATTTTGGCAGTATATTTATGTATGTACGTATGTTCCACCTCAGCGCCTAAACTACTGATCCTATTTTAATAAAATAGGTGTCGATAGATTCGTAATAATATCCCGGGTAACATAGGGCTATTTAATTTACATAGTCGGGTTATACTTTTATAATTAAAAAAAAAGTTACTATAATTAAAAGTGTTAAGTTTGCTTGAGCTTTACTATCTATTTTTAAGCGATTTCAGTAAAAATAATTTGATTTTGACAGTCTACGTTTGTATGATTGTTCCACCGTATCGGATAAACTACTGATGTGTCCTTAATTAATAAGGTGTCAACATATTCTCAATAATAGCCCGGGTAACATAGGCTAGATAAACTTGTTCAATTACGGATATTTTGGGTTTATTTTAATCTATACTGCTTATGTAAAAAAGGTTTAGACACTAAAACTTAAAAAAATAAATAAAAAAATACAGTACGCTTTTGACGGCGCTGTTAAGGTCATTGACTTTACACATCTGATTGTATTGATGCCATTTAGGCAATATTCTCATCAGCCGCTTACCGTGGGGAAATAGTAACCCATTACAGAAATATAAGTATTTTCGAATATCTATTTATAAATAGGCTTACCCGAGTCTTAATGCGCTCGAATATAAACTTTAACAAACACATAATAACAGTGGATTTTCTTTCTAATTTTATCGAGATATCGACTGAACGCGATCAAGCCATATTCCATTGTCTGTTTAACTGAGAAGGGTCGTTCCGAGATCGGGTTCCAGTAGCGGTTATTAGACTAAATGACGGTAGGAACACGTGTACGATTGGTTCCTGTGGAACAATTGTTGTTTGTTCCACGATTTTGGAAATTGATATTGTTAAATGTTGTCGATAACATTTGATACATGTATCAGATGAATTGAGGAAGAGAATGTAAAGTCTTTTGGATTAGATGTTCATTTGTCTTCTGTTGGAGTAGTTTTGGATAAAACTGTTTGAACGTATATCACTTTAATCCATTTGTTGTCTAAATAGTTTACTTCAATTGGCGAATGTGAACACGGCGAGAGTGTCAGTGGTCAATTTTGATATTTACACTGATAGCTCCCTGTAAACCGCGAAAGTACTACAATCGTATTTATTTATATACTTATTCGTATTAATTTACTAATCACAAAACTCTTTAAATAGAATTTGTTGAAAACTTTGTACTTATGCATTTAAACAATATTGTTTATGAAAGTTACATAGCTGCTACGTCAGCTACCCGTGAAAAGGGTCTGGACGTGTTAAAATAATAACGCTTGTAACTCAGAGAGTTTCATATAAAGATAAAATAATTTAGAAAAGGTGGGTACTAATAATTAATAACCTAACCTAACCAAGAGCATGTCGGGACGTGTCTAAGGAGGGTTCCGTAACTATCAACGGGTAATAGGTTTTTTTCAAATTACTCCAAAAGTTACTATCTTATGTCGTTCAAAAATATTTTTCTAAATTTCCTATATTGCAAGTTTCTAAGTTTCGTAGTTTAGAAATGCCAGGGGGCTCTGGCACTTCACACAACTTCAACTTGTAAAATATTTTGGAGGTCGATTACTCGAAAATGGTTTACATTATAAAAAAGTCATGTATGAAACCTTGCCTTTATTTAAAAAGGCCTATTCGACGATACGATCACGTAATGGGAATATATGCAATCTATAACTATACAAAAAGTTTGTCTATTTATAATTCATAATTACCGAATTTATCAAGGGAAGACAGACAGACACAACAAAACTATAAGGTTTCCTACGGAACCTTAAAAAAGACTACATTTTTCTTTACGACTAGACTTAAGCCTGCTTTACCGACTGGAGTCTGTCAGAACAGACAAACTGTTGACCACAGTCCTAGCACTTTTAGTCGTTAGCATCACTCAGGTAATCCAACTGCAGCCAACATTTTCAGGTCATCTGATCTAGTGGTCAGTGTAATGATTAACATATTTTCACATTCTGTAGGTCTGAGCTATGTTATCGGTGTTTTATCATAATTTCTGGTTTCCAAGTTAAATAACATCCCTGGCAGTGTGTAGCCTAGTTATGAATGCATAAATAATCGAGCGAGAACACCGCAACTTATGAATTCTGTTTTTTATTTCAGGTAAGATTCTTCATTCCAGTTTGCTGCCTGGAGAAACAGATAAGTTATACAAAATGAAAAATGCAGCTTTCTTTTGCAAATTTTTAAATCAAAACTTTCACGTTTTTAATCTTTTAAGTACTTTAAGATGAAACATAGAATGTGCAATAAGCATATTTTATTCATTTACTTTTTGATTTCTCTGACTTAAACTTTACTCAGCATTGTAGACACAATTCTAATTATAATCTGAAAATAACATTTATATTAACTATCGACTATCAAAATCCTACATTTAGTTGAAAAGTGAAGTGAATTGATTATTTGTACTATGTAGGTGTTACTAGAATTCGTTTTTAAAGGTTTTCTAATATACCTAGAAATAAAAATACATAAAAATAGGTAATAACATTTTCCAGTAAATATTTACCTACATACATATATAAGGGTGGTCCAAATTAACTACGGATATTGTGGGCATATGATCTATTGACATTTGCACTGATTGCTGATGTGCCACTCCAATATAGTGCTACTTCACAAAAAAGGAGTCAAAAGTGACATTTGCAACTATCGTCCCATCAGCTTAATTTCTCACTTGTATTAAACATTAATCAAAGTTATATTAAACCGTATTGACCATAAATTACACAAACAACAGCCAGCAGAGCAAACTGGATTCCGTCACAGTGTCTCCACTATAGACCACCTGCAGTCTCTCAACCAACTCCTTGAGAAATACTCGGAATTCAACAAACCTATATACATAGCATTTGTCGATTATACTAAAGCCTTTGATAGTATAAAACATACCGCTATATTTACATCCTTTATAATAAAGACATAGACCGCACTTATATAGAACTGCTCAAAATCATTTATTCCAATAGTACCGCTGACGTAAAACTACTTGGAAAATAAACGGAATTTTGGGCCGGTAGTAACACTACCTCAAAGGTGTCAAGCAAGGTGACCCGCTTTCTCCCAAACTCTTTACCTGTATGCTTGAATAGGTCTTCCGAAAGCGGGAAGGTCCATGGGCGGCAAAAGGTATTGAAGTTGGCAAAAAAGAGGCTAACAAACCTTCGTTTTGCTGACGACATTATCCTTTTTGCTCTAACAGAATAGGTCCAAGACTCAATTCCAACAGCACGAAACGTACCCTACGTTTACATTTTTGTACCCTACGTTTGTGTACGAGGTAGATGGGCAAGATATACACTATGTCGATGAGTACATCTACTTGGGCCAGCTAGTATCTTTCGAAGACAGACAAGGGAAGGAAGTTGATCGCCGAATTGAAAACGCCTGGAAAAGCTACTGGTCCATGAAGACATTAATGAAGGGGGATTTACCAATCTCCCTGAAATGAAAACTTATCGACATGTGTATTTTTCCCATCCTAACCTACGGTGCTCAAACCTGGTCACTGACCTCAGGGTCTGCCAAAGAGCTATGGAGCGCAGCATCTTGGTAATAAAACTAGCGGACCGAGTACAAAACACCATGCTGCGCTCCAAAACAGACGTAGGAATAAAGGGAGCTAAGCTTAAATGGGACTGGGCTGATGTGTCCAGCCGAATGCATCCCGACCGCTGGGCAAATATATGCACCGATTGGGTACCTGAGGATGGACGGCGTCGCCGTGGCCGGCCGAGTAGAAGATGGCGCGACGAGCTGGATGCACACCAAGCTGGCCAGCGGTGGCTCAGAATAGAGATACCTGGAAGACATTGGGGGAGGTCTTTGCCCAGCAGTGGGACAGTCTAGGCTATTAATATAATATATAAAAATGATCTATTGCTAATGTCAAGACGTTTAGGCAAAAAAATAATGAAAAACATAAAAAAAAAATTATACTAAATAAAATTAGATTACGCTCTTAACGGTGCTGTTAAGGTCATTGACCTGCTGATAGATGATTGAATTAATGTTATTTAGGCAAAGTCTTCGCTACCTCTTTAAATCACCTGTTTCTTATAGGTTAATGACCTCAGCGCCTTAGAAAGCGCAATGTAATTTTATAATTTTTTGTTTTCGAAATTTTGAATAAATCTCTCTGCCTAAACCTCTTTACATAAGCAGTGGATCATATGCCTTAAATATCCGTAATTGATTTCGAAATGTTTATTCGCTCACGAAACCATAAACGTAGACGTGTCAAAATCCTCATACCTTTTTTATCCCAAACATTATTGAATACTTGAAAGCAATCACGACGGGAGTACACTACAGTCGATACATCTGTTTCATTTGACATAATATGCCCTCAATCCTACGCCCTTCGTCCTTAGACACCTCGAGGGCCCTTTACACCCCAGATCCAGTACTGAACAAAAGGTGCGCTGGGATTTGGAAGGGTGTGGAAGGATTTAGGCATATATTATTAATATCCAAATTTTGCATGGATATACTTAATCCCTTTCCGTATTAATATTAAACGTAGGTTTGTGTATTTTTCCGGGTAACCACAGCCGTTTTGTATTGTATGTTGACGAAAAATACATTCACTGGAGATACATTAGCGGTACAGTTCTGACCGCGGTAAACAGCACGCGCCGTTCCAACCCGCGCTCCGAACCGAACGTGTTAATGCGCGGGGCCGACAGTACGATCTGGTATGTCGATAACAGCATTGTATGTAAGACGCTGGCAGACCAACCCGTGACGCGTTTTTAGTCGAAATTAACACGACAGTTCGGTCCGCAGTCCAAAACGCACAAATCCTTCCGCGCTTTGGAACGAACTTTACGTGTGTATGGCGCTATTGTTTTAGTTTTCTTCGAAAGTCACGTCTTTGTACCTAGTAGATAGGTACCCACTACCTACCGCAAAAATTCAAATACAAAACTATAAAAACCTGTTCGTTTTAATTCCAGACCCTAGACGGTTTTAATTTTATAACTTTTTCTATTTACTTCAATAGTATCTTATTACTGGAATAAGTTATCTTCAATTACTCTATGTTACTGTATACAAACAAGGTGATGTAGTATACCAGTTTATTAATGTCAAAGCTGAGTATAATACACAAGGAGGCCAGCTTGTCTTCAGAAGCTAAACAAACACTCGACTATTTCGAATAACCCAGACATATTGTCCACTAACACCGAATATACTGAGGCCCGGTTGCACAAAGATAACCAACCGATTAACGGCCGGTTTACCGGCGGGTTTAATAACTATTTGTTAAAAACGTCACCTTTGGTATCATTTGCCGGTTTGTTGCGTTTCAATAAACTAACTTAGATAGAAGAATGTTTCTCTGTGACAGCGATACCGAATGTGACGTTTTTAACAAATAGTTATTGGTAGATAGGTTATTGAAGCCAACCGTAAGTGAATTTATTTTGGGAAACCACCTTCATAATTGATTTTTCGCCCGAAAGTGTCCTACAAATACTAAATGAAAGTACTAATATTGTGTGTGATTGTTAAACATTCATTCATTCGAATCAACAGACATGTCGTTGAAATAACAATTAATTGTAATGTTTATGTTTAGAAAAGGACCTGCTAGTCGTTTTTAACGGACTATCTGACCTTTATATGTAACATTACGTCGCAAATATGCGTATTACTATGCATGTGGACCATCCTTAAACGAATATGGATGAGAATTTTGTAATTAAACATTCCAAATATAGTTCGAGTAATTATAGACATGTTGCCTAAATTTTTTTTTCGTCTATTCATTGCTAGACTTGAACATCATAATAAGCAATCTGAAACCCATTTTTGTAAATCTTAAAAAATAACGAAGATACAAACAATTTAAATTTGCAATAATAAAGACTTATATATAAGCGATACTAAACTCTTGAGACTAGTGATAACAAACTTGGATGGTCAGTTAATCAGTGTTTGCAAAACTGGTCCCACACTAACATTTCCTAAGCGTTTTTGGTTATTTTTTAATGGGAACAAGGCGCACTATTTGTAGAAGTCTATCAACGAACTATTTCTGATGACATTGTACTCGCCCCTCGCCACCGAGCTGTTTTCTGTCGGCGATTAATGGCCAGTCCTTTTGTTTTGACGGATGCTTGTGCGGTTGGAATGCTCCGTTTAAAATACGCCAGTACTTCAATTTATTATGCGAACAGGTATCTGCAATTTATATTAGCAATGATGCAACATGTTCGAGAAGATCCTTCTATTTTCAGTAAGTGATTGTAACTCTGTTGATCATAATGCTGTCAGATAATTTTGACCTCTAATCAGATATTGTTGATCAACGTCATATCGCAACTAATTGGGCCTATATTACGTCGTAATTAATTCAGTTTATGGATCTAAATTAGCAAAGGACCTGGGCTGTCATCTGCGAAATTCTATTATCCAAAGATCATGTTCAGGGATGTCACCTGTCAGGCGGATTGACGGATAGCGTGTAGGTGGAATTTGATAACGGTTCAGCCGAAAAAGTCGGTTTAAAATTTTAGACCCACCGTTTTTGGCAGAGGAATATTTGCCAGTGCAGTGGATTAAAATTTCGGCAAAATTTCCCCCAAAAAAAAAGAAACCCAAAACGAAGAATGGATATTATGTAAACCCTTAACTACTGCTTCTACTTTAAACAACTAATCTACACATCTAAATTCGTACCTTTTCCAGACTTATAGGGTACCTACATAATACCTAACCCTAGACTGATACATTGGCTTGATTTAGTCCTGGAATTATGTTGTTTGTCCCGCTGGGCGGATCCATTCCACATACGTCTTCAGAAGTCTTTGATCAATGTGGCTGATGAAGCATGAAGCTCTGTAAGATTCTGTTTGATTGTTCGTGCGATTGGTGATTTAATGAGCAAATGTTTTGTTACCAGAAAACGTTTTGTGAGTTCGCAATTTATTCTTTATTTGCTTTTAGTTGAGGGCTCATTTATTTTGAACATCTCTTCTCTCGCTTTCTGTCGAATCGAATTAGGATTTGATTAAGTATAATATTCATAATTAAATCAAAGTGAACTATCCTATCAGATATATATTCCCTAATCAACAAATAGACAGGCAGAATCAACAAATATATATATTTTTTAATAAAATATACTTTACACAAACATGTACTATCGAACAAGTTGCCGCTCAACCAGGCGCACGCACAAATACTCACGCGTAAACACGTAGATCAACCACATTTGCAGTCGATGCGGTCACTTACAATTTTTTGTGTTTAAATGTTTTGAGGCATTGAACATGAGGCAAAGGAAAATGTTTAGAATCTGGTATAGGGCAGGAACTTTGTCAATATTGTACATAGATAGCTGTCATGTCCCTGTTTAATATTTATTTATTTATTATTCTTATTTTCCTGATACACTTATTCGCCTCATCCGCATTTATAATCACATACGGTCCCAAGTCGCAGGTCGCGCGACCCACTACATGGTATGAATGTATATGGAGCACAAAACAAATCCCACAACCTCATCCCTCATCGTGCAACCGGCGGGCGTGGTCGTCGCTGGTCTCCTAAGAATGCTACCTTCATTAGACACAGATTAAAGAACAGACAAATAGATAACGAGCTTACGATTGGATTGCACTACTGCAATCATACGGTGTGTCCATGATTGTGGGGAAAAATTGTGGGCCGTTGAAGGGGACGTCAAATTTTTCAAATTTGGATCGTTCTATGAAATCCGTTTGTCTGTACGTGAGTATATATATTTCTACTTTGTGCTTGAAAAGCACACTTCTATAAAATTTGTCAGAGTAGGTCAAAGCAAGACAAAAGCTTTTCAGTTACATCGTGTGCACATAAAAGGTAAACTTTAATTATTGTTCGATATCAATAACCGGCGATCGTGCATCAGATATCACGATGTGCAATTAAGTTGATTATCCCTTCCACTGGCATCATAGCATGGTATCGACGCCCTGTTCGCCTTGAAAAGGCACTAAGGTTACATACCAGTCACTTCATTTTAGAATTATGTATTATATGTATTATGCATTCGATTTCTATTATGTATGTACTAGATGTTGCCCGCGATTTGTTCGCGCAAAATCCCGCGGGAACCGTACATTTATTGCGACAAAAAGAAGCATATGTCCTTCCCCATGGTATAATAATAATAATAATAATCGTTTATTTGCATAGAATGTAGGTTACAAATGTTCGTATATTTAAATATAGTGTCACAACATTCTACTTTAAGAAGCGTGCAAATGTCCTTTTAACAATAATTTAAAAGAAATGCAAACTGAAATAAGTAATCCATTATTCTACTGATAACATACAATTTTAAACCATTTCATCGCATAGGTATTTAAATCCATCATAATCAATTTTGTCAGTCACTTATCCATTATTTAATATGTCAAACTTAATTTCACAATTTTCACTACATTAAGGTAAAAAAAAAAAAAATTCTTCAGATTTCATCAAACCATCATAATATTATGCACCTCATTAAAATTTAAATTCTTAGGACTTTACGCTACATTACCCTTAATTGATTCTTATTTATACTAACTAATCTCAAATAAAATTTAATTCTCTATAGCTATATCTATAATATATTTAGCTATATCTATATCTATAATCTATAGCTGTTCCAAATTTCATCAAAATCGGTCCAGTTGTTTTGGAGCCTATTCAATGCAAACAAATCGTGCGTGCGCTCGATTCATCTTATACCTGGTCGAGCTGCAACTTGTTCGACAGTACCTACAACATAGTCTGGAATAAGTTCGTCCCCCGACGGGGCCTTGAACTGCGACTAGTGTTTAAACAGGTGGAATTAACTTTTGTTTTGGTGGATGAATTTTTGGCGTGGAATGGGGAACAAGGCTTTTAGAGCTGGAGCGAGCGCTTTGACAATCGAGTAAATGATTACTGAGTCTCAAATTCTATTATTAATGTTATAACAAAACTTACTTATTTTAAATTAACTCGAGGTCGCCCATGTGGCCGAAATTCGCCCATAATAATTCAATATATAATTTATAAGTATGGACTTTATACGGGTTCTTTTGCCTCTTACATAGAAAAAAAAAAAATTATGACAAACGTCAACGTTTAATATAATTGTATATCCATCAAAAACAATAAATTTTTATGTATTTCTGGCCCGATTCGACCAAACTTGAAGTTACACGAGTGTAACTATAATGAGAATAATTTTACTCCTTTAATTTACTCTAGGATATCTTCGTTTGCGTTTTACCAAGTTACTCGAAGAGTATACTATGCTCGGTATTATTATTCAATGAATAATGAACGAATGTATAAACCGACAAAAAATCATGTTTGTATTAGAATGACTTGTACGCCATAATAATTTAATTTCGTAGAGTAATACAGTAAAATGTCAATATCAAATTATAACACTTCACAATGACATTGATCGTGACAATTGACAGCCAGCTGTGCGACTATTCACTATTCTCAGTTTAATACTTTACTCCGTCAAAAACGCCCGTGTAAATATTTACTCCCGTGTAATTACCTTATTCTTGGATTAGTAGTTGGAAAAACGCCAAACCAGCTTACTCTTAGATTAGGAAACATTTATACTCGAGTAAAATTTTACTCCAGTTTGGTCGAATCCGCCCTAAGCATTATTTAAAAAATTAGCTTTCTGCACACCTTTCTCCACTTAAGCTTTACCTGTGTATCATACTCCTTCGTTCGCACAATCCCCATAAAACTGCACTGAATGTTTTTGCTTTACGTCTTAATATTTATTAATTCCAACTCTTTATTAAAATTCTTGAGCTCGTATTTCTAAATTTCATTTCAACACTTCATATTTTTAGCAATTTTTACCGAGCTTTCAGTTTTAATATAAGCACTTCGTAGTATTCAGTTATTTTCGCGCTTTCGGTTTAAAAATACTTTTGACGCATAGCAATACTTTCAATACGGCGAAATTTAATACACCAATAGCAAATAAAGTCGGCGGCACACGGCGCGGTTTACGTAACTTGTCGTTTTCACGTTTAATTTAACGCCCGTATATTCGAGGCGAATTATATGCAACGCGGTTTGTTGTGTGTCTTGCTGAAGTTTTACTTGGCAGTGTTGGCACTAACTGTTCCCAGGAGTGAGCGAGAAAAAACATAATTTATTTCCTCACTCATTCCTAGGGGGGTGTTCGATATAAAAACCACATCGCTAATCGTGGCTAGCTAATTCCTTCCCTTTAAAAGTGCCCCTTCACTAGTGTTGCATTTTAATGTATTTAAGTTTCACCTAAGCATCAGTTCACACCGAAACGAGACGCGACATGACGCGGCGCTGCATTTTTTAATACAGCCATTCAAATTTGAACTTTTTAATTACACAAGAAGAAACACGTTTCATTGCGAGCGGCGCCGGTGCAGCTCAAAATTCGAACTCTTGTACTGAAACTTCTTGTGTAGTGAATAAAGTTCAATTTTGCGTCGCTATCTTAAAAATTCAGCGTCGCGTCGCGTCTCATTTCGGTGTGAGCTGACCCTGATACGTAGTCGTTATAGTGATGCTAACATATCGATGTTATTTGTCGATATTCGATACAATTTGATGATATTAAATATCAAATCGCCTACGCACGAGACAATAATATCGCTGAATTCTAACGTTTGCTGCAGGATCGTGGGCGGTAACAGATTGATGATTTTTTTTTTATTATTGCGAAAAATATTCTTACGTAAAATCGTTTTTATTGCCACATTATTGGCTATATAATTTTAGCATTTGTTTAATACAATTTTATTGCTTTTGTAAAGACCATTCTTTGACGGAATCAAATCTTCAAATAACGCGTTTTGTAATTAAGTGCAATATTTCAACTAAGCTATTGTGGCGTCAATGGCTTACAGCCTTGGAAGAACAATATACATGGAAGGAAAATTAACTCAATAGGTTTTTGTTATTGTAATGTTAAAACGACGCACGAATTACGACTTTATTACGATGTTTATAAGTGACATCTTCAATTAATAGCAATACTAATGTCACTTGTATACGGATAGAATGAACACCTAGAAAAATGTAACTAACAATAGTTAGAAAGGAAAGGAAAGGAAGAAAGAGATATATAATAAGATATCTCTTTCTTCCCCATTAGCATGTCGCAAGGAGAATAAGGAAATACATAATATAATAGTAAACGTCAATCTGAATCCAAACGGAAATACTTTTCAACTATGCTTATATTTTTATTATATCATAGACATATCTAATACACATCCATGACCCAGAAACACGGAAAACTTTGTTCCTGGCGGTATTCGAACCCGCGACCTCCGGCTTGAACGACAATGCACTGACTGCTGAGCAACAGAGGTCGTTTTTTAGCTATATATAGTTAATCTGAGGCTACAGGTCCAAACAGTGAATTAACGAATGACAGAAAGGTGTTCGTAGCCAGCGGTTCAATATTTAATACAGCGCAATAAATTGTATACAATTGAATGAATGTCGGTAATGTTAAATAAGATTCCGAAATCGGTTGTGTCGAGCCGGCTGGTCCATAACCCGCCTGATAATGTGAAGGCGTCCTTTTCATGTGTATCCAACTGTAAACTGAGACGCAGCTAGTGATGGGGCGATTGCATTATACTGTCCATGTATCGATGGTTTTAATTATTATTTCGAATAAGTAAATAGGTAAGTTAAAAGGAAGCCAAAGTCAGGGTCTGTAAATGTCCCCCATAGTTGATCCCTGCAGTTTTCATTTCAGTTTTATAACTGAAATAAAAACTCACTATAAATTCTTTAATGATTTGTCAATGTTTGTTTTTCAAGTACATGCAACTTACTTTACATTTAGGTATTTTAATTAGTATCGTTTCGACGGCAGGTTTGAAAAAATTGAAGTCGTGCCTGCCTTTGACGTGGACTGTCTAATGATATTTTCATCATGAGTGAAGTGAATTATAAAATCGATATTATTAGTGTCGATATCGATACTTTGCTACATCTCTTCACAGCGTAGGCTTTGGCACGGAACCCTGTGTACCTTACGTCGCTTTCTTAGCAGGCTTTTCAATTCAAATGCCCGAATTTCGTTAAGAGATTTTTCTGGAGTGACGTCATTATGTTTTGTAATTGTATTGTGTATAGGCAATCCTGATTTTGTAAGATGGAATAGTAACAAATAAATAAAATACATTGGCGGACACATAAACTGCATCATAGAGCAAGCACTTTCAATGAAATATAATTAGTGAAAGTGCAAACTATTTTGATTTATTTCAATGATAATGCTAAGACTGGTTCTAATCTGATAAAAAAATCAATTCATGTGTGTATAGGTTAACTTTTCTCACTAAAAGAATCAAATTACTCATATTGCAGCTTTTTGGAATGAAACAGTGAATAGAACAAAAACGGCTTTATTATGAAAATTTTGCCATAATATAGCGATGTGATGTTAAACCACGGTTATCACGGCCATGTGTGTCTGTGTCAATAAACACAAGTTCAGTTCGAGGATCTATCGATATGCCGCCCCAAACCATACAAGACCCGCCTCCAAATGGAACCCTCTCCTCAATGCAATTTTGAGCATATCGCTCTCCTCGTTTACGGTAGACTAGTCTGCGACCATCAGCACCGTACAAACAAGTCCTACACTCATCAGTGAAAATGGATACGGAAGCCCATTGCTCTCCAGTCCAATTTAAGTGTTCACGAGCAAATCTTAGCCGAGCTTGCCTGTGAGCTGCAGACAATTTTGGTCCATTTTCGGGTCTGAAAGGTGTGATATCACGCTCTTTTAGCCTTCTTCTTATGGTTCGTGCACTAACTGCTACGTCACGTACCTGGTGGAGCACATTTTCAATGCTTATAGACGTTAAAAACCGATTTCGCAAGGAAGTTGTCACAATAAACCTGTCGTCACTAGACGCTGTCACCCGAGTTCTGCCGGTTCCACGTCTTCTTTTCAATGAACCTGTCTCCATAAACCTTCTGTAAACTCGGGAAGTCGTAGACTGGTTTACATTTAAATCTGCAGCAATTGTTCGTTGGTCTAGGCTTTGCTGCACTAGATCAACAATTTGTGCGGCTTTTTCGGACGATACGACCATGTTCGTGAGAGAAAAACGTATTTAAAATGAAAACAGAATAGCAATTAAACAATTAGTAACAATAATTCAACATGTAACATAAAAAAATAACCACCAATCACAACATTAAAGTAACGAGTTAATCTTTAGTAAATTGACAAGATTTCTTCTATAGAATATTTTCTTTCTTTTGTGACAGAACCATATTTAAATTTGTTTTTTTGTGTTTATAAACCAGCCTTTATTTTCCAATACCAATAAATGTAAAAAGTTTGCATATTTCTTAATAAAATTTGATTGAATGTGTTCTTGCACTATGATACAGTTTGTGTCCGCCAGTGTAGTGTAATGTAATGTAATGTAATGTTTGTAATTTCAAATTAACAGATTTGCACTAAATGCATATGATATGCGTAGGATATACGGTACCTACACCAAAAAATCATTTTTTTTTTCAGTCTGTTCCAGTGAAGCTCTGCTGATTTTGAACGGACTTTCACTGGCAAACAGCTGATTTAATAAGGAGTAACTTAGGTTACTTCTATCTCAGGGGTCGGTTTTATAAAAATAGGGTTCCGTTTCCATTAATAGTTACACGCAACTGAAGTTGCGGGCACCAGCTGGAAAGAAATGATTGGATATACTGGTATATATTATACTCTACTTGTATTGGTTGTGGATATCACATGATAAGTCGTTGTATTATTTCAATATGAGAAAACGGCAGATTTAAATACAATAATATAATGTTCAGGTTTGAATGCTGTGTAAGCGTTAATAGTTAGTTACGCAGAAAATCAGTATTTACGTATTAAGTTTTCTAATACATCGATCATTTTTTTAAAACAAATTATGAATATTAACTTTTTTTAATGATTTTGTCAGTCTATGTATGTATGTATGTACGTATGTTAAATGTTAGTATGTATGTATGTTCCACCGTAGCGCCTAAATCACTGGTTCGATTTTTATAAATTATGTTTCAATAGATTCGTAATTTTCGCCCGGGTAACATAGGCTATATAATTCACTTAGTCGGGTTATAGTTTTTCATAAAAATTGTAGTTCACTTGAGTCAAACACTTCTTAACTCTGTCGATATTTCAAATATTCAGTAACCTGATAACGGAATGTAAAAGGTATTGAGTAATCGTTTAAAACATTAGCGCTAAAAACTTATCTCTACGGAGATCATATCTGATAAAAGGTATTTGCAAAGTAATTATGAAACATTTTTACTTGCTGTGAGAATATAATTAGGTAATGGGTTGGTTTGCTTTAGCAATTGCTGCTTTATGAGCGTCTGGCAATGGTAATAGCTAGGGAGCTGGTGGCAGTTAAGGTATATGATTTCATCGTCGTTGATAGAAGGGGTCAGCTCATACCGAAACGCGTCGCTACGCGGCGCTGCATTTTTAAGGTAGCGATTCAAAATCATATTTTATTCATTACACAAGAGTCAAGAACATACGTTTCATTGCAAGAGTAGCGCCGCTCTACGCAACTCGGTGCAGCTCGAAATTGGAACTCTTGCAATGAAACGTGTATCGTCTGGTGTATTGAATAAAGTTGAATTTTGAATCGATATATTTATAATGCAGCGCCGCGTCGCGTCTCGGTGTAAACTGACGCCAAGACGTAATGTAGACTACATTACGTGAACTAGACTACGTGCACTAGAGAAAAATAGTGGCGAGCTCTGTAAAACAACTGACAGAAATTATACTTAAAATAGTTTCTGCCGTCAATTATTATATCTTAATATATTAAATACATTTTATAGATAGTTTTTTTTTACCAAAAATTTCGAATTTATTTAAAAAAAAATCAGTGCAATCTAAGGGCCTTACCGGCCAGTGTTAATCTAGAGTCTAATAAAACTACTACCATACCAAATTTCATCAAAATCCGTTCCGTAGTTTTTGCGTGAAAAAGTAACAAACATCCATCCATTTATACATCCTTCTATCCTCACAAACTTTCACATTTATAATGGTAGTAGGATGTATATATGTATGTTTGTTCCACTGTATCTCCTAAACTACTGGTCCGATTTCAATAAATAAGGTGTTTATTGAAATCGGACTCGTGAAAATAAGCCGGGTAACATAGGCTATAATATAATATACGTAGCACGTAGTGGGGTTTTTATTGTAGTTATTGTATTTTAATCTACATTTTAACCAAACCATCAATTTATTCATTTCATAACAATATTGCATGGACATTGGATATTATGGGCTTCACTGTCGATTAGATATCGATTTAGCTGTTTATTGTATCGATATTCGATGACCTAATATCGGTAAATATCGGTTTGTGAATTAGTATGACCGCGGTTGCGGTTTTCGCGGTTGCGGAGAATGGAGTCAGTCAGGTAGAATTTACTTTGTCATACTGTCGTGCACGGCAATATGTTCAACGAGGACATATTTTTGACATGTTATTGTACATACATTTGATGTCCGTCCGTCAATATGTCTGTCACCATGTTGTATCTCCTTAACCGTTATAGCTAGACAGTTCAAATTTTAACAGATGATGTAATTCTGTTGCCGCTATATCAACAAATACTCAAACAATGGCGGCAATACAACAAAGGTGATTTTTTGCCCGATTCGGCCGGTTTTTAAAGCATTATTTTGATCGTATACTGTTATGGAAGGTATAATACAGAGATGTATAGATAGAAATATAGAATTTCTAACTCACTACACAGCTTCATCCACAAACACTCTTCATATACCAAGATAACTCGTCATCAAAATCCCATACACACTAAACCAACCACATAAAATCGAATTAAAAAAAAGCAAATGATTTCAAACAAATGCGGTTTAATATCAGAACACAATAACTCAAAGCCGCGGGGACAATAAACTTGTTAAGACACCACCCCCCCCCCCCCCCTGCACTCTCTTCGCGCCGTCATTACCACGATGTGTATTAGCCGAATGAGTAAGGGTCAGTTCACACAAAGGGACAGTTTATTTACTTCACAAGAAGACACGCAACTCGCAATAAAACGTGTATCTTCTTATGTAGTGAATAAGGTTCAATTTTGAATCGCAATCTAAAAAAATGCGGCGCCGCGTCTCGGTGTGAGCTGAATCTAAAGCGATTGAAGCCGGCTAGAGTGACCAGGGAGTAGTGGAAACGTGGGAAGTTGAAAAACGACGCTTAATTAATATACCATTGATATCGGAGGTTAGGACGAGACTGGCTACTTAACATTGGATATATAATATTGAAATGACATGGAACCAAGAGTGCAAACATGCACCTATGTGTGGTCCCTACATCAGTTGTTTTTTTTTTTTAAAGCAATGACTTTTTTTCTCTAAAGTTAATAGTGATATTATTATTCATGCACAACAAGTATTTAACTGTACCTATATCAATTTAAGAATTGTGATAAGATTATATATTTTAACTTTTGTAATTTAAAAATTATAGGGCTCTTAAGTAACAGCGTGTGTACTTTTGTTTGCAGGTACTAGAGCAAAAAAACTTAGAATTTTGTCAAGACTAGTTGAATTATAGCTAAGAAAACTCTCGATCATGTCATATCGGCTTTGAAACGAAAAAAAAAAAACTAGATCAAAATCGGATCATCCGTTTGGGAGCTACGATGCCACAAACAGACACATCAAACTTGTAACACTCCTCTTTTTGCGTCGGGGGTTAAAAAACTTAATTACAAAAATCGGTGGATATAATTATGGTCACCTGTATCCCATCACGCTCGCCACAGTCACGGCGCTTCATTATGGGAACGTTTTTCAATCATAACTATAAACAGTATTGTTCGCTCTCTTATACAGAATGCTCCTCTATTCATCCCGTACTTTTTATTTTTTTACTTATTACGAGTAGGCGAAGGCTTCGTATGCGATGTTTTTTTTTTTCCAACGCAGTTCTTACATGTTTTTGTTACAATCAGACGGTTTGATCGAGCTTCAATTGTTTTTATCCGGTCTGTTATATCTTTGTAGGGTTGTAGGGGCATATTTTTTGCATTCTTTTGTGGTAGCGCTCGTAAAGCATTTTACAAAAAATCTTGAAAAAATGAAACTCGTGTAAATTGTTACTTAAGACACAACCAGCCAGTTTGTGTGATTAAATTCTAAATCTCAGCAGAATATTTTTTATTAAGTCTGTTTGCCGCGAGCTAGAACAGCTGTTCGTATAGGGCGTTGTTTTTTATTCGCTAACATGGCTAGTTTAATTAAGTATGACAGTGTCAAGGTAACCACTCAGTTTGGTTGAAAAGGTGACTTTGTTAACCTTCAATTTAATATAGGTTACTCTTAAAAATATATTTAGAAAATTCAGCCGTTACTTACTGTTATCTAACGTTATATTAGTTTTAAAGGCATACTGGTGTAGGTTAGTCTTTAATATTTTAAAAGAAAATTTACAACAAAAGTGCTTAAATATTAGCCCTATTTAGTGATTTCTCTGCTAAGGCGTCTATCTTGAATAAGTTTTTGTATTGCCCGTACAAGGTAAGGCAAATAAAAAGTTTAGTAGCGACTGGAATGAAACTACTAAACAGAGGAAAGCGAGCAGACTGAGAAACTTGGAGCTGCATCTAGTCTTTGTTTAAGATGGAGAACATGTTAATGTCTGCATTCATTTTTATTTATTTTTTTGCTTTTAAACAGCAAAATGTGCATTAATTATTTAGTACATGGACTCATGTACTAAATAATTAGTTCACATTTCAATTTTTTTTCTCAAAATAATGTAGTCTTTTAACAAAAACCTTATGCATTAGACGTTTTATCCGTTTGAGTTTGTTTTAAAATGGTTTCTTACTTCTTCAAACTCAGGATGGAAGCTTACGTTTTCTAACTCAGGTCGGATGCTAGCTTCTAACAAGGAGTCTAACATTCTTCGTCTATACAGAAAGTTGTAGGTATATTTTATGATGATTAAAATAATTCGGTACACTATTTGTTGTTAAAGGTGGATCCTGGATTTCAAATCAAAAAACAATATTTTTAAATTTAGGAATAATTTGCAATTAAACTTTAACGAGCGAACTTGCACTCATTTCATAAAAAAAAAGTATGTGTCAGCTCCGACGCAAGACTGGAGTTTACTCTAAAAAGTAAAACACGTCCCTCAGAAGGAACAAAAACTTTAGCGATCGATTTGAGTTCAAAAATTCGCGCTATGTGAAAAAAAGTGACAGGTGCGCAGAATAGGTTGCGCACGAAAACGTAACGAGGTCATTCGTTCAGTAGATTTTACATCTCATACTTTTTTTCATACCGGTGGCCTTATATGAAAATCGATTCTTAAGGAGTAAACTCTAAAAAGAAGTAATTCGCTCCGCTCACCGCTCCGCCTCTGTCCATACCGCGGGGTCCAGCTAGTCCGATTGTGAGGCACGTATCGTGCGGATCGTGATTTCTTCTCTCGCTCCTTGTGTACCCAGATTTGTTTAGACAAGTGCATAATACGGCGTTGAAATGTATTTAGGTATGTATATTACACTCTATACGTGTAAGTAAGTAAATAATTTTGATGGCATTAAACTTGTCGTTAAACAATGATGAATTTACTGGGGCACTTGTGATGCCTCTGGTGTTACAGATGTCCTTAGGCTAAGGTTAAGTGCCATAGTTGATCGTATATTTATTATTTTATTATATTAGATATTTAGTACCTGGATAAATGAGCTTTGCTCGGAGTTCTGATAAATTAAAAAAAAAAAGTATCACGAAAATCTGACCGGGATTCGAACCCACCACATTTCGACTTTTAAATAACCAATCTGCCAATCGGACTGACTGAATAAACTCGAAATTATTGATATACTGTTGCACGACTAAAGAAAAAACATAAAGCTTAAATGTGCAGTTACTGCGGGACAAGACCTAGCTAGATCGAATTTTCTCCCCCCAATGCAATGCTGCCGTTTTCGAGAAACCGATTATTCATTTATATACTAGATTGTCTCGTTTTAAGTATAAGATATCAACGGCGCATCGTGTGACATATTTCTATGAAAATATGTGCCCATCAGCCATGAGCTCGTGACTGTAGTGATAATTACCTGCGTCTACTAAGCAATTTATTGAATATCATCCCAGCATTAAATTTAAGGCGAGGCGATAGTTCAGGCATTAGCTGTTACCTAACTCTTTAAACTTATCGCCAACATTAGAGAAAGGTTCCCGTTATATAAACCGCAACGCATCTATCGCAAGAGGATAGAGCTCAAAATCGTGTGCAGTATTCATGTGATGACCACGATACCGTTTATTCGATTTTGTCTTCTATTCATATGGTAATATAGTTACATTTTGATTGTATGTATTTAGTTATGCTAGAGCTGGACCTTATGACCTATTGCTTAATGATATTTAAATTGCTAAACGCTTCTAATGGTTTTAATAGTTGAGATGGTTGCGTTAATTGTGAATTGTGATTGCCAGACAGGTGTTGGGAGTTAGGAAATAGTTAGGTCACAAGAATGCTAGACCTGGCACGTGAAAGCTTAAGAATGCCTTAATAGGGAGTATAAACGGCTTTTTAATGTATGTTTTAAGTAGAAACAAATACTTGCCGAAACAAAGTACTGCTAGGTAGTATATAATATAGTCTATGAAATTAATTACCAGTAGGTTGTTACTGCAGAGGAAATTGAATGTTTAGCAGTTTAACAAACTTATTAAATTGATCTGTTTCTGTTTCCCGACGGTACATGACACCACGAACTGCTTACTATTAAAACCAGCTTTTGCCCGCGGCAGCGCCTACGTAAATACATTATCTCACTGGAAAACTGTACTTTTTGGGAACACAAAATAGCCTATGTATTAATCTAGAGCTCAAACACTGCCGTACCAAACTTCATCATAATCCGTCGAGTAGATTTTGCGTGAAAGAGTAACAAACATCCATCCACCCATCCACCCGTCGATCAATAATCTATCCATCCATCCATTCATCCATCCTCACAAACTTTCACATTTATAATAGTAGTAGGATTCATTTTCTGCAGCTAAACATGTTTTTTTCTGAATAGAATATCTGTGCATTGACTTATCTTTGTAGATAAATATGAAAATGGAAGTAACCCAATACTTTTTGAGTCCCTCAAACCAAAGAAACTTTAAACCTTACCACACAATCTCATAGGCATGCACCAGGCATCCATACATGGCAGGAGATTTCTACAAGCATGATGCAAGTTTACCTCAATGGTTGTATTGAGTGATTAGTTTATTGTAACACATGATGAACGATGACATGACGATGACAGACGTTGAGATCATCAATTCGTCAAGCTTTTCTGGTGACCAGTGCTTTAGCAATTATGTAGCAATATGAAATGTGTGTTATATTATGTTTAGATCTATAAACTTGCCTTTGACATTAATAATTTACATTAAAATGAATTTATTTTAAAGTCTTAATTATTAATCTTTGCCTTAATTACTTTTTAACTTACTTCCAAAATGGAGGCGGTTATTTCATATTAAGATACCTAACTTTGTGTCTATAACAAATTGGTACCTATTATTGTCAAATGGGGCTAGAAAGTCTATGAGCTTTGATACTTGGACTTTTTATTGGCACTGCACATTGGTCAGTGTGCAGTGCCAGTAAAAAGTCCAAGTCCTTTGAAAGTCTGAACCCAGAAAGAAAATAAGCTATTCTTACGCAAGCTACGCTTCGGCATGAATGGGCCGGCTCGACCTGGTAAATACCACAACCTCACAGAAAACTGCCGTGAAATAACGCTTGCGTTACGTTTCGCCGAGTGAGGGGGTTTACCGGAGGCCCAAGGCGGATGGTGGATTTTAAGGACTGGGAATGCAAGTCCATGGGCGGCAGTAATCGGGCGATCCGTCTGCTCGTTTCCTGGTTCATTTAATTAAAAAAAAAACCTGATTTATGTTTTAAAAGTCAAGTTATAAAGGCTATTTTCACAAACAGCTATAATATCCATGATCGAATAATCGAGTACCCGTTATTTGTTTGTAACTATCGAGCTGCACATGTTCGGGGAGGGACTTCCCCGCCCGCTGTCATGGCGGCGATGGTCCTTCGAGCCGGATAAAGTTCCTTTTTGCTGTAGCAATTAATTTTCTTCGTGTATGGTCCATGAATTTGTTTAATACGCCTCGTCGCGTTAGTTATATTAAGATCATAATGTTTTTAGAAAAACAATATTATGCAAAAGAAATATTTTCTGTAGGATGATATATTTGAATAATATACTGAAATAAACATCTTTGTTTTTGTCCGAGATGATCGACTACCTTTGTTCTTAAAACTATAACATTTAGTTAAAAACAGTTTATCATCCTTTGATACGAAATTGTCAACAAATATTTTCCAATTTAAAAATATTTCACGAGCTTATGATAAAATGGATTATAAAGAATTATGTACAGGATAATATTAAAGTCACTTGAAATAACAAGAGGAAAAAACATCTCGGATGTTTCAAAGTATAAAGCTTGGTATTAAGCGTTCTCAGAGTAAGAACATTTTTTCCAAAGAAAACAGATCGGCGGCGTTGCAAGTCTCCGATCTACAGACAATAGACATATATTTAAAGAGACCACCCTACTAATATTAGAGATCCTACTAATATTATAAATGTGTAAGTTTATGAGGATGTATGGATGTTTGTTACTCTTTTACGCAAAAACTACTGAATGTATTTTGATGAAATTTGGTATGATAGTAGTTTAGTCTCTGGATTAAAACATAGGCTACCTTTTATCCCGGAAAAGTACAGTGTTCCCGCGGGATACTCGATAATATATCGAGCCGCGGGAAACAACTAGTTTATTATAAAACTCATTTCTTACCAGTAGAACTAAGGGTATATAGAACTAAGGGTATATAAGGGTATATAGACCTAAAACGTATTTTTTATAATAATGAAATATAAGTAGGAATGAATGAATGAATGAATTAATAATAATTAATATATTTAATGTTATTTATACAACACCTCTACGCATCGGACATATTAGAAAACACGCTTAATTTGGAGGATCCACTTGTGGCATTTCAAATATATGTCTCCGTCCGAAGTTATCACCTAATATATCCTTGTAATATCTCGGAATTGTTTGGAACTCGGTAATGAAAAATGTTGGCAAACTTTGACAAATGTTAAGTTTCCCAACCTTTTTCCAACTGGATATTGCAGTTTTGTCGTTATTTCCGAAGTGACAATAGATGCAACTATGAACGATTCATCAAAAACTTTAATTTCCTACCCCGCTTCCCAGGTAAGTTGTTTTTACTGTCGTCTCGGAGGCCTTTTCAATTTTCTCGTGCTCCGATTTGATTGGAAATACCTGATATTTCTCGATACAAAAATATTTTCGCAAAACATATAATATGCTTGTTCCTTGATAGAAATGATAAGATTTTTTTTATTATTAGTATGCAAAGAAATTACATGCTGTTTCGACAGTATTTTTTTTATTTCGCAAAACTTTTACGAATTTCAAGATCCTTTGACTGCCACGTAGAAATATTGCCACACCGTGTCTGTGTCTTACCTTAGGTTCGCGTGTTTCACACTGTATAAAATAACCAAACCAAGAGCATGTCACGACATGTCTAAGGAGGGTTCCGTAACTATCAGTGCAATAGTTTTTCTTTGAATTACTTTAAAAGTTATTCTCCGATTTCGCTCAAAATAATTTTCCTAAATAGTTTTTAGGATGATCTGTCAGCATAGAAACTTACGAGTTTCTATCTCTTATAGTTTGGAAATGGTTGACTTTGTAAAAAAGTCATGTTTGATACATGGCTTTTGTGCTTTTATTTTATAAGACCTATTCAACGATACCCCCCACGATGGGGTCTAATGAAAAAATATTATTCATCCCCACTTCACATGTATGGAGAGCCATCACTAAAATATAAAATTATTATTTTTTAATGATGCCAAAAACAAGATCAATACGCAATCTTTAACTATACCAAATTTCAGCCATTTATATCTTATAATTTAAACAAGACGATCTTGGATATATATAAGGTCAGGTACAATCAATTACGGATATTTTGGGCATATGATCTGCTGCTTATGTATAGACGTTTATGCAGAACTATAATTGTCATATTCGAAAAAAAATCTTCCTTTATATAGGCGAGTTTGCATTGAGCGGAGAGGCATCCATACATGAGATGATTTTTTACTTTGAGTATGACAATATTTTTTTGCAGTAGTAACAGTAGGATCATATACCCAAAATATCTGGAATTGATTTTACCAATTTAGTATGCAGGGAGTTTTAAGGGAGAAAAATCATTCTAGCCAGGTCTTATTCTTTAGAATCTGCGCATTTTAAGCAATATATTATGTTTCTTTATTTCGTCGTGCAACACTATACCAATAATTTTGACTCTTCTACGTCAGTCCGATTGGCAGGTTGGTATGCGTACCTACGTATAATTTTTGCATTGTTTGGAAATTCGGAATGTGGTGGGTTCGAATCCCGGTGAGATAAATGTTTTTGTGATTCTTATTGTTTCTTTTTCTTTAATATTTTTTTATTTATTTTTAATTATTTTATCGTTCTACTAAACACCGAGCAAAGCTCGCGGTCTCCCAGGTACTTCATAATTACAGACAGGCAGACGGACGGATGAAGCGAAACTGTACGGGTTCCTATTATGAAACCCTTAAAACGGCCAAGTACGAGTCGGACTCGCGCACGAAGGACTCCGTACGAAACGACAAAAAATCACGTTTGTTGTATGGGAGTCCCCCTTAAATATTTATTTCATTCTGTTTCTTGTATTTGTTGTAATGAACCGTAACGATAAAATAACGTTCTAACGATGTATTCTGATGCCGTTGTAAACGGCAACACAATACATCGTCTGTGAAAATTTCTACTGTCTAGCTATCACGGCTAAGGAGATACAGCTGAAAGACAGACGGACGGACAGACAGACAGCGTTGTCTCAGTAATAGGGTACGGAACCCTAAAAACATGTACCAAATTATTATGTCACAGCCTCCGAAATGTAGTAGCGATTGCGATCTGACAGCGTCATGGCGTCAAAACGAGTCAGCGTTGACGGCCAGTACAGCGTGGCCATCACTCAACTGTCAAAAAAACGCTCAGACACATGTCATATGTTGTAAAATATGTTAGCTGTATGAAGTTGCTGTGTAAATAATACGGCCTGTACACATGTCCACGACACGGCGTCAACGTGAAACGGTGCGGTTTCGCAGCACGGTGCCGCTGACTTAACGTGCAAATTTATCATCATCATAAGCCTATCGCCGTCCACTGCTGAACGTATGCCTCCCGCAATGAGCGCCAACCATCCCGATCCTGGGCAGCCCTCATCCATCCGCTGCCAGCCACCTTCTTCAATTTCTCAATGCACGTTCAATGCTCGTCACGACGACGCCCGCGCCGGATCGCCGTGCCATGTAATATTCCGGTACATTATGCGCCGTTATGCGGCAATAATGCCGTGTCGTGAAAAACCACGACGGTAACGCAACGTGCCACGACGCGTGCGTTTTTATGATAGTGATTCAAAATTGAACTTTATTCACTACACAAAAAGATACACGTTTAATTGCAAAATTGCAAGAGCGGCGCTCTGCAACGCGGTCCAGTTCGAAATTCAAACTCTTGCAATTAAACGTCTATCTTGTTTAGTGGATGAAGTTCAATTTTCATTCGATATCTTATAAATGCGGCGCCGCGTCGCGTCTCAATGTGAACTGACGCTCATTGTCTGCAAATTCTTTGTAATTGATCGATTTCAAATGGGTGCAAAAGGTGATCGTCCTTTTTATAAGGCTTTTTTTGTTTTAGTACTATTTGATGCTCGCGATTTCGTAGCAGAGAAATAATGAACATTATATCCCGGACATCATCAATCGTACATTTTCAGTCAAAAATCCTTCAACACTATGAGTCTGGGACATACAGCACAGAGTAGAAAATATAATGTAATATATACTTACGTACAGAGAAACAGCTTTCCTAGAACGATCCAAGTGGAAAATTTTGACGTCTCTTTCAACAACCCACATTTTTTTCCACACAATCGTGGACACACCGTATGCTTGTAGTAGTGCAATCAAATCGAAAGTTAACTATGTGGGTGTTTATCTGTTTCTCTTTCTTTAATCTGAGCATACAGTACATCTGGCTGGAACATTCGAGATCTCCGCAGTCCGCAGGCGTTATGTTGATGGAATGTTATCGTTATCTTCCATCACAATATCCTCGTATGTAGACGATTTTCTCATCTTATAAACATAATATAAAGCTCATCTAATCATGCAATATTTGATCCTAAATAGTAATCTGGGCATGAACGGGCCTGGACACTTGTCCCGAGGGTCGGTTGCCATGGCGACCGATAATATGGCGCCTACGGAATAGAATTTAGATAGGCAAATGATAATATCAGATTAATTGGACACTTCGCTCAATTTGTACGCGAATTATCATAAAACAATATAGTGGCCTCATTTAGTGGGAATATTGAGATTATAGTTGGATGATGCTAATAGTTTTTGAATATTTTACCCGAGAATTTTATTCAAACTGTTAATTTGAATGTAAGGTTGATTGGGGCAACATATGCTTCTGGTTTTATATTTTTTAGTTAACCTAATAAGACTAATGTAATATTTTCTTCTGTCCATATTCAAGCGATAATGTAATTTTAATATTCTTTTTATTTTTCCACGGATCTCTAAATATATTGACACACAATTTCAAGAGCGACTTAAATAACACAGTCGAATGCTCTCTATCTATCGGGGCAGGTTGATTTTGAACGCGCTGAGAAATTGATGGATATACAGCGAGGTACCGGAGACGAGAAATGAGAAGATTTTATGGGTGGAGACTAGTTTTAAGGCATGTTACATGTTTCGAGATGATGGGGTCACGGTAAGGGTTAGCTTACACCGAAACGAGTCGCGACGCGGTGCTGCATTTTTAAGATAGCTATTCAAATTTTTACTTTATACACTGCAAAAGATACACGTTTAATCGCAAGAGTTCGAATGTCAAACTGCACTGCTCCTCATAGCGCGTCACCGCTCTTGTAAATAAAGTTCAATTTTCAATCGCTATCTTAAAAAATGCAGCGCCGCGTCTCCTCACGTCTCGGTGTGAATTGACGCTAATGGGTAACGCAATAACGATTGAATGTGCAATTTTGTATGGAATAATAGAATTAGATAATAGAAATTAGAAATTCCTTACTCCACACGGTACACTTCGGAGTGCGCTACTGTGACTGCGTTCCATACCGCGGATGGATCTGTACGGTTTGGAATGCAGATAAAACTGTCGAACTGATAAAAAATGCGTGCTGGTTTCGACTGCGAACGTATCTGACATATTTAGGCTAACGTTCCAAACTGTGCGTGCAAATGTGGTTTTAAAGAGTTTGGACTGGCGCTTGGGACGTTATAAATAAAAGTTTTGCTGTACTGACTCACCTACAGTAGTGACTGTAGTATGTCGATGCTCCAAACCAACACTTTTATTTCGCGTTCCAAATTACGTCGTTGGAGATTGGTTTAACAATGACACCGTGCATGTAGTTGAATAAAGTTCCAGAACAAATGAAATCGCCTACAGTCTATCGTGTGTGTAGACGTTTTTTTTTTCACAATAATATTATGAAACTAAAGTCTTATTCTTTACTTTATTTTTGGTAGCACAGTCCTTAGCAGGAAAATGTTCTACCGTAAGCCCACACTCCCCATTAGTTGGTCGATTGACGCGGTCAGTTGCAGCAACTTAATACATTGCCCGTGTCTGTGCTGTACGGCGCACTTTGTACAGGATTATCTGACTGAATGGTTTCAGCTCTCAACAGATATGGGGTTTGGTGAGAGTGAGTTTGTACTGTTTAAGGTAGCCATTTAAAACCTTATTACTGTATGTAATAACGTCGAAACGTGGTTCACCGTGCTCGGCTATGTACCAGAACCGAGAAATAAAAAGTATTAGCTCAGAATTAATAAAAATTAAAGTATGCCAGAATAGTATGGCCCAGAGAATAAGTATCGCAATCCAGCGAGGAAACTCCTTGAGCCTTCTAGGTACTCTGCCTGGTGTGGACGCCCTGCAGATATCTTTGTGTTGTAGCATTTTAAGTTTTGGAGTAGTTATTATTTTTTAGTACTTACCTACTTTTATAGTTTGTAAATATTTTAAATAGATTTAAGTAGGTATGCCAGTAGATCGTATTTTGTTTCGTAACGGTTGTAACCTATGCTGGCCACACACGCTGCGGTCCACCGAAGAGGTCTACCTGTGCAGGTATGCCGCAACGTGTGTGGTGACAACAAAAAATTTAAAAAAATGTTTTTTGGTGTATATACCGTAGCTGTCCTAAATTATATAATATAGCATTTAGTTTAAAATTACAACCAGACACTTCAATATTTTTTTGTGTACATTAGGTAGGTCTAGGTACCTGTAACATAATGTAAGGAAATTTTGAAGTATGTTATCTGTTCTATTTGCAATTTACACAAGAAAAAATACACATCCAGAATTGACACGTCAAAATATATTTTACAATAAATAAATTAAGAAATAATTAGGTATTTCAACTTGAGAAAAGTAAAAATAATTAGGATTTTATGTGTGGTTTTGTAATTATTTGCATTTCGAAGTCACAAAAAAGTTGAATATTTTTTTTAAACATTAGTGTATAATACCAACGTAATTAGTTTACTTACATCAAATACAAAAAGATTTACTATGGTAGGTATCAAATAAACGCGCAAAATTACGAGATGTCAGAAATTTTGTGCATATGACGTCACTTACCTAGTGCGACTTTTATATGGGGCGTTTTCACGAGACTCTCAAAAGTGCTTCAAACAATACGCAATATCTTTAAAAATTTTGATTTCTAGTAGTCCTTTTGTAAACTGTCTTATTTTTCAGTGCACTGTTCATTTTGTAATTTAAAAAAAGTACAGAAAAGTACCGTATTAAATTATGCCTACAGCGATGACAATCGTATTTATCTAATAGCATTTGAATAGATTTAATAATTGTGAGTAAGCCTTGACCTCTGACACTGCATCTTAAATCTGTTGCAAAACTAATTTCCTTCACTCAAGTAACTGCAAAATTGTTTTAAACTAAGTGGGTTAAGTCGGAGAGAGAAATCTTTTAAAGGTTTGTCGGAGTCTAAGAAAAATATTTTCAAAAGCATCCTTTTCATTCGCAATGATTTTTCAAATCTATTTACCGTCTGAGATGTATTGATTCACTTCTCGATTGTTCTTTTCCAATACCTTTTTTCTATTATTGAAGAACTTTAAGGCTTAATACCTTATTATTATTGTTTAGGAAAATTATTGTAATTTTATTTTGTTCAGAAAGATTTGACTGCGTGAATTTTTTTTTATTTGACAAATATCTTGTTTTTGTTGATCATAATACGGTCTATGATACTTACTACTCAGTAAGTCCTACTACTAATATAAATGTGAAAGTTTGTAAGAATGGATGGATGTTTATTACTCTTTCACGCAAAAACTTCTCAACTGATTTTGCTGATAATTAATTATTATATTAACTGGTTACGGTACGGTCGTAGTTTGAGCCCTGTATTTAACACATAGGCTACTTTTTATCCCGAAAAAGTACAGTGTTCCCGTAGCATACTGTATTTACGCGGGAAAGAGCTAGTTATAACATAATTTTACATCTAGACTGGTATGTTATTGTGCTAGGACAGATATATTCACTTTCATAATAAAGATGTTCTTAATTAATAAAGTTCTACAATGGCGTAAAATAAGTTTCAACTTTTCTTAGTTCCTGTACCTTGTGTTGTGCGAATTACAGCTTTATCAGACTGCCTTAGAGTGGATATTCAATCGCGCAGTTCGGAAAATATGTGTCTGACAGGCATGAGATGCCTTACTGAATTTGATGGGTCCATAAAGGTGGGGTCTTATCTGAAGGGGTCTGTAATACGTCTCGCTAGTGGGTTTAATTAGAGATAGCATTGTTTACGTTGCCATGGCAACGTCAACCCGCGAACATCTTTGTAATAGTGCTCACTGTTTGCGATATGAAGGGTTGTTCTCGATTGCCGCCACTTTAGGGTTAATTTGCATTGGGGATTATCCTTCCTGGGATTACACCGATTACACCGAGACATGTCGCGACACGGCGCTGCATTTTTAATATAGCTATTCAAATTTGAACACAAGAAGATACATATTTAATGAGGGTTTTTAAATTCGTGACATCTGACAGCTTTTTGATACGACAAGGACCATCGTGCCACCAAGCGCCGCCTGGTGACAGAAAAAAAAACGAAGAAAATGTCTACTTTACGACTTTACTTTACGCCACCAGATGACGCTTTGTGTGAGTTGGGTCTGCCCCCTAGCGGCAGAAAAAATATCAAAAACCCTCATTGCAAGAGTTCGAATTACGAGCTGCGTAGCGCGGCGCCGCTCTTGCAAAGAAATGTGAATCTTCTAGAATAGTAAATAAAGTTCAATTTTGAATTGCTATCAAAAAATGCAACGCCGCGTCGCATCTCGGTGTGAGCTGACCCTTAGAATCAATTTGTTTTCCATTGTTGACAAAGAATTTCAGTTTTTTGGATTGATAATATGTCCGTATCAGTGGCGAAGGCTGGTTCCCCTTCATAGAGAAGCCCGGTACGGTGGCAGTAGGTACCTATTACGTTCTGTAGCGGCGATAAGTTGGCAGTATTGTCTCCTTACTTTTGTCACATCATATCGCATATTGTGAGGCTCGCTGAATGGGCTATGTCAGTGTTTCCCAACTGTCGGGTCGCGACCCGGTACCGGCCATCCAAATAAAATAACGGGTCGCAACATTTCCGCCTTGTATTCAAAACAATACCTACTATCAATCGACGCATCTTAAATATTCGTAAGCGGTAAGGCGATACCAAAATATTTTTGCGATACAAAAATATGAAAATTACCGGGCCATGGCGAAATGATGTTTGGGAAACACTGGGCTATGTCAATAATAAGACTCGGTCTATGTATTCGCCTTTACAATAGAATCACAAAAAACGTTCAAAATCTTTACATGAATAGATTTTAAAAAAGTTGTAAAAAAGAACGCGAACGTTTGTATGCTAAAGCTTATTATAAGGACAATGATTTCATTAGCGATTACACATCTAGGGAATGAGACGGCCTCCGGCAAGGCTGCTTCTATGTACTTAAATATCTTGACTGTTGTCACATAGATTAAGTTACTACTTACTACATTGTAAATTATTTTTTCTTGAATCTTTCTAGGACAATTCTATAAATGTTAAATAGCTATATGGAAATAATAATGTTTGAATTTGAGTTTTAATATCAGCTGTTACTTAAATATATTATCGTCTCTGTTTCACAAGATACACAAAGCTAAAGTAAATTAAATAAAGTTGGAATCGGTAAACGTTTTAAGGTTTATTAGAGTTAGCGCGGTTTATCGCCGTATCGGAGACAATGATAAGAATTTCCATTCGACTGTTTATTTGGTGCTGGGGGAAGCGGGGTGCGAGCTTACACCGAACTGTTAGGCTGGGACTATAATATGATCCGGAATGCGGCGGGCCCGGGAAATTTCAGAGCACTGAAAATGGAACTCTCCGCTAATACAATAGAGTTGAAAATCGAAATGTTGAGTGTCGAGCTGTCATATATGACATTGAGATTTGACTTGACACATGTGTGACGATTTTCAGCTCTATTGTATTAGCGCAAAGTTCTATTTTTAATGCTCTGAATTTTCCCCGGCCTACCGGATTCCGGACAATATAGTCCCAGCCTAATCGAAAGTCTAAAGTTTGTAAGTATGTAGGTATGTTGAGTTTTTTGCAACTTAGCAGATTAGCCTCACGGTTTTGTTTTTTGAAAGAAGGTGATTGATTTTTTGAAATTGTAGGTGTGCCACAGGCTGAATATTGAAAGGGAAAAGACAGCTTCGTCTCGACCGGCTTACATGAAGAATTGTGATTGCCACCCAAAAAACTAAGTGAAATTAAGAAGCATCGGATTTGATGATGAAGTACCGATTTCAAGCAGGACGAGGCTTAAAAACTGGCAACGGTCTTGGAGTTTATCTGGCGATGCGGATATCAGGCGATTATTTTTTTAACCTCAAGCAATCTGTCTGCTCATGTGTTAGTCCTCTGCCATCACAAAAAAATCGTTTATTAAGTAAATTAATACCCTACTAATGTCAAGTGATTTTTGCAACGTAATAGACAATGACAGCAACGTTCAATAGCGAATCAGTTGTGTGAACATTTTTGTTAGTAGGGGGTTAGAGTAGACGATTTCAGTTCGGTGTAACAGTGTCCCGGCAATACAACGGCTAGTGGTCACGAGGAGGAAGTTTATTTTTTCATAGCGCAAGTCCCCCGACTGCTCCTATTTTATTTAGGTGAAGGACAAAGGTACGAAGTTAAATGGAAGTGTCTGGCTATCTGTAAATTATTTCTGTATCAGTTTTTTTTCTGTTCATGATTAAATTTTCTTAATTATTTTCGTAGGACCGTTTTCACAATTCAATATGTGTCGAACTGTTTATTCGGGAGTTTTGTCACTGCTTATTTCATACTGAGCGATAGAGACAAAACATGCAAATAAAGATAGCTTATTTGCATGTTATTAGTACACGCTTATTAGTACATTTTAAAATAGCTTGCTATTTATATCCAATAAGTGCTCGATTTCACTCCTAAAGTAACAATTAATGTTTTTCATAAAACTAGTAACATTGCCGAATTACAGCACAACAAAACGATTATAGAGATGGTCAATAGCGCCGAGTCTATCAGAGATGAGTTTGTGTAAAGTCTTCAGAAACCGGTTATTAACGATATATTTTCTTGCTTAAGGACGCCAAAGAGCGCAATTTTACTTATTATGGAAAGTCGGAGTCCACTTGATACCAAATCTTTTTTCCTCAACCGGCTCAACGATTCTGTTGTCGAATGAAAAATAGAATGACAAATTCGGTACCAGCTTTTGTATTTTGCTACTGAGCGATTTACATTCAGCTACTTAAAATATGGTATATTATGTGTTTGTATGTCACAATAAGTCTTAATAACTTATTCAGCCTACACTCTACATACTTATTAATTTTTTTAGTATTCATTGAACCTTAAACTTCAAGGATACTTCAAATCTGATTTTGAGATTGTTGCATATTAATTATTGTTATTTGTCTTATGATTTACAGGCTGAAGATGGCATTTATTTTAGAAAAAATGCTGTCTTTTTGGACTCCGGGAACGATTAAAGAGAAATCAAAATGTGGTAGATCTTATTATTCTGGTGGATCTAAAAGGTATTATGTATAGGAGGAATAGGGCACACTAGATACCTAGAAAAAAAGCTGTTGTTGTCTGAAAAGTCGGTTTACTGACGATAGTTGAACGTGACAACGTCAACGACAACAACAACAACAATAATAATAATAATAAAATAATAATGAGGTAACGCTGGTACTTGGTAACAGTAACAGGTAGCGGTACTCGGTAACAGTACTTGGTAACGCATGAGTCATGTTTTTTCGTGCGTGCAGCCGGCTCCATCGAATTATAAGACGTTATCACGTCAAAATATTTTTTAAAACCTCCTTCTTCCATTTCTGGTAATGTCCATAGTAATGGCAACACTGACAGTGTGGTCTCCATCATGTAGGACATTGTAAACCCCACGAGTTCCACACAACTCGGGAATGGTTTGTGTTTTTTCAAAATTGTAATAACGACGACACCATTGTTCGTATGGACGGAAAATTCAGATTCACATTGTGAATTATGAATTTTATGAATTATGAATTATGAATTCACATTGTGAATTTGTGCATTAGATTCACATTCAGAAAATGCCGGTTACGTGTCCAGGTCTGGTAGAAATGTAAAACGTCCTAAATTGTACCATACATGAATAATTTGTTTCGATAAGTAATATATTGTTCTCAGTTATGTACCTATAATATTAGTTTGTGTTTTCTTGAAAAGGGAGGTATTGCATATTAAAGTAGCTATAAAAAGTATATAATTCCAATGTCATATTGACAGATGTCACATGCGAAGCCTATCGAGATATTTTTTATTGAAAGTTGGTATTATTATTATACACTTTCTGAACGTCGGTATACGTGATGCCTACCACCGGTTCGGGAAGTAGCCCGGTGAGATGAACCGGCGTAAGAAACTCGCGCGGGACATCTTGTTCCAAAAAGATGGAAAATTGTTATTTTAGAATAAAAAAGGTGTATAACAATGTTATGACTAAAACTACATAACAAGAGTACAGTAGTACATAGAAGTAGCCTTGCAGGTGGCCATCCCATTTCCATGGTGTGCGATCGTCAATAAAATCATTGACCCTATAATAAGCTTTAGCACACAAACGTTCTTTACCTACTTTTTTAAATTTATTAATAGACAGATTTTGAACGTTTTCTGGAATTCTATTGTATAGGTGTACATTGACCTTTAAAAGATTTATTAACTTTACTTAGTCTGATCACCGGTATATCAAGTTTGTGTTTATTTCTAGTTTTCGTATTGAACATTAACTTAATTTTTTTTCTTATATACAACACATTGTCCAAAATGTATTGCGACGGTCAGAATTCCTATTTCTTTAAACTTTTCTTTCAGAGATTAAAAGCAGGACAATTTGTAAATCGAACGTATTGCTCGTTTCTGCAGCACAAATATTGTATTAATGTGATCGGCATTTCCCCATAAAATAATGCCGTAAGACATTCTACTATGAAAATAACTAAAATAAACTAGTCGCGCCGTATCTTCGTCAGAAATTTCCTTAATTTTTCTGACTGCATATGCTGCAGAACTGAGTCTATCTGCAAGATTAGCAATAATGGACCCCACTGTACTTTACTATCTAGTGTTATACCTAGGAACACAGTGGTGACTACTAAGTTCATTTTCTCATCATTTAATGTGTAACATTTCGCGCACTTTTTTTAATTGTCAAACCCAATTGTTGGGCGCGATATCTTATTTTTTCAGCTAGATAGATAAAGCTGCATTCATCATCATCATCATCATTTTACCGTATCTACCCATTTCTACCCAAGCATCTGTCTCTTTTGCCACATAGGCTCGGCTAGGGTGATACCACGATAAAAAAAACTGTCTCAAAAATCAAAATAACCTTTATATTGTTCTGTGAAAGTATTGCTATCGCACTTCTATCGCGTACTTGTGTAAATATATTCGTGTGCGAGTGAAAGAGACAAGTAGCGGTGAATCAATATACGAAATTCTTCGTGCTCCGCGACCGCACTTTAGAATGATGCTATATTTTCTTCTTCGTCGCTTTCTTTTCACTTTTGAAATGGGGTTTTACTTTGCTCATTTGACATAACTATTATGCAACAAAAACCGTTTAATATGGAAATTTAAATGGAAATACAAAACGATAAAGACCAACCGTACAAATTAATTAACATCGATTAAGATAAGAGTGATATGTGTGTACTAATTATAGTAGACTCATAAATTAAGCGTAGTAATATTGAAAATCTTATTTGTATCATTAACAAAATAAACTCACATATAATAAAATATTTGCAAAAAAAAAATTTGATCATAAACCAAATTAATTATTATGGACAAACAAATAACAATACAAATTGGTAATAAAAGTAGTTCTATTTTATTATCAGAACTTAACTCAAACTAGGATCCAATTTCTAGAATAAGGTCATCAGCAATTTTGGGAACTTCAAAAGACGCGGTTCAGATGTTCCCAAGTTTGTTAGCAGTTCACAGTTTACATTTGATTGAAGGAACTCGATTAGTTGATGCATTTAATTGATACAAGCGAAACGAGATGTTATTGATTCCGGCAACTATATTTGAGTAACTTACCCGCTACAAATAAAAATATTTACACCACTGATTAGCTATTCCTCTCGGCTTCACTTCCCACTTACCTTTTGAAGACCCTCATTCAAATCCCTACTTATTATAGAGGCTAGGGCTTCCCTATGAAGGAGAACCAGCCTTCGCCACTGCTGTCTTTGTCTGATACATTGGAAACGTCAATTGTCAGACAATTTTTTTGTGTGCATTGATTAGGCTCCAAAACTACAGGACCGATTTTGTTGAAACTTGGCACAGGTGTAGAGTAGGACATATATTTCATCACGTGAAAAATTACGAATCCGTGGGATTTAATTTTGCGCGTGCGAAGTATATGATGTAACTCGTTTAATTAAAGAGAGGGACTGAGACAAATTCAATCGTCAGCATAAAATACTTTGCCTTATATGTGGACTTACCTATTTCTTGTCCTGTACGTAACTAGGTACATTTATTCATTAATAAGAGCTATATACGTTACCCGATCGTCGTTTGCTGCACTGCACATTAAAATGATCGACAGGAAGAAGGTGCAACTACGAAATGATCTACCGTGGGTCTTTATCTGTTAAAGTAATAAAAACATACTTAAAAGTTTTTATGTAAGGTAATTATGGAGAATTTTATTGCATAAAGTTAATTTATTTAATATTTTATTTTGCGCTGTAGATGTTCTGAGTTTAATAAAGCTTGTTGTGCATTGCCAATAATTATTCTGAAATGCACTGTACCTACCCAGTACTTATTGGAACATAATAATAATATCTATGGACGCTTTCACACCACATCAACCTGGTCCCGTGGTAAGTTCAAGAAGAACTTGTGTTACGGGTACCAGACAACGGAAATATAATTTAATACTTTTATACTATTCATATATTTAAGATTTTAGTATATTATATACATATTTAAATTTTAAACGTACAAGCAAGTCCGGATATATTGACAAATAAAATGAATAGGTCACATATTTTCGCAAAAATATGCAATATGTTCGCTATGTTTTATGAAAAACAAACGCACGGCACGAGCTTCGGATGAACAAACAAACATTGAGTTTTATAGTACTGACTATAAACAAAAAATAAAAGTTCTTTTATGAAATATACATTTTGCATATCATGAAGCAGGTATTTTTAAGATATGGAAGTTTTTCCATTTGCCAAATATGTCTCATGTTTCTAGGTCAGCGTTCAATACGTATATATAGGCTTTTATAATATTATTTTCTTCGCTGCTCAATAATATACCAGTCACTTAAATTATTATCCAGGGAATCTAATTCACAAGCAATAATATTATGACATCAAAACTGACATGTCATTGACAATTGTGTTAGGACTGCATGTCGTCATTATTATACAAATAAATTGTGAGACCTGCTTATGAAGATTAGATTCCCTGATAATAATATAAGATTTCTCCATACGCATAATATATGGCTTTTTTATTTAGTTACATGCTTAATTTCTTGTATATTTACCAAGATATAAGATTTTTGTCAAACATCCCACATACGCCATATCTAGTAAGTTTTTAAATGTTTATTTACAGACATGTAACTTTTATAAATATTATCAACCGTGTGACTAGTACAAAATACCATTTAACTGACCATTCTTATTTGGGAACTATTCAACAAAGAACATTATTGTGTGGCAGATAGTCATCAAGCAACATAATATGCTATGAGCTCAGTGTATCACACACAGAATCGAATGCATATCCAATACGGCCGATCAAAGCGGATCTAATGTGCGTTTTGAAGCGTGAAATTAGCGAAGGAGTGTCAAGATGGCCGGCGGGCGGAGACGGGGTAATTGTTTAGTGCTAACGACCCGTGGACACATCTATTGATTTTATATCGCTGATACGTCGTTATAATCATCATCACTTTGTGATTCATATTTTTTTATATTAGGGTCAGCTTACACCGTATCGATTTTTAAGATGGCAATTCAAAATTGAACTTTAGCGCCAGTTCACACCGAAGCGAGACGATACGTCACGCGGTGCTGCATTTTTACACGTTTAATTGAAAGACTCTAGATCTAATGTCAAATTAGACCTCTCGGCATAGCCGCTCTTGCAATGAAATTTGTATCTTCTTGTTGACTGAATAAAGTTTTGAATTACTATTTCAAAAATGCAGCGCCGCGTCGCATATCGTCTCGTTTTGGTATGTACTGACCCTTATTCACTACACAAGAAAATACACCTTTCATTGCAAGAGCGGCGCCGCGCTACGCAGACCAGTGCAGCTCGAAATTAGAACTCTTGCAATGAATCGAGTCTCATCTTGTGTAGTTAATAAAGTCCAATTTTAAGTCGCGATCTTAAAAATGCAGCGCCGTCTCGCATCGCGTCGCGTCTCGGTGTGAAATGACGCTTATGCTGGCTATGAATTTAAAGACGATTTGGTATATTATATGTATTCCAAAGACCATCGGATATACAGGGCACTTGGTGTAAATTTCTTTTTGCATGAGCTCTAATAAAAAATAATAATAATAATTTTAGAAATGGAATTTACCTATACCTACATGAATACACGTAGTTATTGCTAATATAAATAAAATATTCATACGTTATTAATCTCCTTCAAAGTCGATCGCATCAAAGCTATTCTCGCGAGGCCAACCAAATAAATGAACGTCAAGGTGAGACAGGTGGATAAAAAAAGAGAGAGAAGATTTCCCAAGGGTACCCCACAGTAAACGAATTTCCACCATATTGTAGTCAGATGTTTTGATCTGCGATAGATGTGGTACATAAACTAGATATGGTCAATAAATGACGTCGATATGTAATTAAAAACAGGGTTACGCCAATCACGCACATTTTTTTAACAACTATCGAATTCATTTAATGTCTATCATCTATGATAGTTAGATGTATAAGTGCTAGAAAAAGTTAATGGCTAATTTTATGGATGCAAGTATTATTATATTAATACGTGAAGCAATAACTTTCGGATAGTTCCTTCGGACGGAAATTGTCCAACCGGAGGAGTATGAAATTTGGACGGTAAACATAATTAAAAAAACAACAACGCAGATTATTATTAACACACACTATCATGCCGTGTCATGTAACCATAACGTTACATTGGGTTGCCGCCGGAATCGGTTTCTTGACAGCAATAGTTACTGAGTGATCAATAAAAAAACAAATTGTAGTTTCAAACACGTCCATGTAAATTTATTAGTATTCGTGAGAGCTAGGGTCCTCGGGGAGGAACAAAAATTTCATTCATCGCCTGTTCGGTACTCGGACAAAGTACGCACTACAGTCGACCTTATCACATTTACATACAGCCGATGGTGTTACTGAAAGTAGGTACCTACTATAGATAGACTTAACGTCTTTCGGGAACCTTGGAAATTATAAAAAAAGAGCGATCGCTCACTTAAGACACTACAATCAGAGACAGACTATTGCCTTACAAAGTAGGTGTATGAAAATACTTAAAAAAAGACGTCTCGTAGACAAAACTGTCTCACAGGAGCAAGACTGTCTTCAATAAATTATAGTTTAAAAAAACTAAAAAAAACACGCTTTTATAGAAAATCTAACTAAAAAATAAAAAATAAAATTTAATCAATTTGGATTAAGAATAGTGTAAATGAAAAATAAATGTTTATGATTGTAAAAAGGCGTAGGGTGCAGTGTCTTCACCTGTACGTTTGTTTGTATGTAACCGACTCCAGTGGATTTGATTTTGATCTTGTTTTTTTAGTTTTCTTAAACTATAATTTATTTTTTGCTTTTTAGTACGATTTGCCAAAGAGTAAGCCTGGAACTACACACTAGTTCTATCTCTCTTACTCTAATGCAAAGGATGCGGAAGGTAATTGATGAATCCTGGCGAATTTAATCAGGATAATCGGTTATTTTGATCGAATTATTGCATTGTCATCGGTCTTTGACAGGTGTGCAAAGTTTGAATTAAATCTGATCGTTCAAAGTAGGACAAAATCGAGCCCAAAAGTCGGTTACAAAGAAACAAACAAGCAAGTAAGCAAGCAAACATACATACAGGTGAAACTAATAAAAGCGTTATAAAAAGTGGATGCTTTACTCTTAAGACAGAATTATACCCTATTTATTTAACGTACCTACATTGTACATTCATGAACACGAGAGGTCGCTCTGTGGTCGAAATTCGTCCATAATAATTCATATAATTTTTATGATCGAACTGTGTAAGGATTCTTTTGCCTTAGAAAACGAAATGTTGTGACAGATTGACAAACGTCAACATGTGACAAAATTGTATCTGTGTGTGTTAATAATCTGAGGTAGTGTGTGTTGTAGTTATTTTTATTAATTTTATATATTTCTTAGCATTGTTTAAAAAATATTATATTTCTTCACATCTCGCTTGACATAACAAAATATTGTTTGTCTCTTTTCGGGTAAGTGCAGTCAAGTCATCAGTTTCGGATTTTTCAATACCTACATATGATAAATAGAAGGCATCAACGAAAGCCTTAACCATAATTTGCAAGTATAGTACTCTATAGCACCGGCGAAGCCTTCATAGGGAAGCCCTAGCCTGTATAATAGGTGGGGATTTGGATGAGGGTCTTCAAAAGGTAAGTGGGAAGTGAAGCCGCTAGGAATGTAGTTATAGGCACCCTACGCCACTGCTCTATAGCATAATCAAATTCTTTCATTCATTTTGTTTATTATTTTTATGTATTGTCTACGTCGTTATCTAACGAAGCTAACAACACATAATTTAATCTTCATAAAAATATCGAGGTAAAAAATGAAATTGAATACCTCTGGTGGAGCTGTTACATTAAAAGCAATTTCATGAATACCCGCAAACAGATACAGGACACTGGAGAGCTATCACCATAAACTTTTATCTGCTGGAATTACTTCACTAGCTAGATATGCGATACTCAAGCGTGAATCGTGTTGTGCAAAGAAGGTTCAGTACATTTTGAAATTACCTCTTTAGGGGCGTTATGAGTTAAATTTGAAGGTTGCGTCACGTCACAAGCAACAAAACTAAATTGTACTATCCTTAATTACGAGATAAGAGGATATATTTGTTTGTCTGTTTGTTTGCATTGAACAGTAATACGTTGCGATAAAACTGCGTATTCAAGAAGTCTAAACCCTTAGACTTCTTGAATACTTGAACTTCTTCTTCAGTTCACACCGCGATGATAGGCGGCAATATATATTTAAGATATCCATTTAAACTTTATTCACTACATGAAACAATTCACGTTTCAGTCATAGTGTGTCTATGTCAATATAATAGTCAATAGAAGATCTTCAAGAAGATTCTCGTGTAATAAGTCAAATTCAATTTTGAATATCTATCTTAAAATGCAGTGCTATGTCGCGTATCGCTTCGTTCCGGTGTGAATTGACCATAAGATATAAAATTACAACTAAAGTAGCGTATTGGACTACAATAGCCTTTGATGACTTCAGTGCCGTAGTGATGGTGGACGATGACAGTGGAATCCCTCTGCCGTATAATCCCTGAGCCGCGCCTGAGAAGGCAAATCTAAACCTAAAATCAAAGCGCTAAACCTTTCAGGTTACACCACCAAAGATGTCCAATCCGGCCGGACTTCTGTGTAGCCTCACACTAAGGAAATTATTCTCAGTGACAGTTTAATATGTCAAACTGTTTGTGTGTCTGAAGTCTGGATGAGGTCGGGATAACGTCTCCATTGGTCAGTAACGAATAATTGCGAATTACATTAGAGGTTTTGTATAGTTGGTCAGTGTTCGTCTATTGTGCAATTTTAAAAAATTATATAGATTGACAGCTGTTGTCAATTTTTTTATTTATATATGGCATCGGCTTATAACCATTTGCCAGTGTCAAGTTAAAATGGCGGGAAATAGATCTTTCGTTTCAATTTCAACACCGTATTCCTATATCGTCAAGTCTAAAGTCTAGTCAAAGTCCAAATATATAGTCAGTACAGTCCATGAGTCATGTCAGTTATTCAGATTTATCAGATAATTATAGTTATCAGATTCAGATTCAGTAAAGTGGTAGAAGCTTTACTGAAAGTTCCTAGGGAGTTTTGGCGAGAAACACTAAATTGCACGTTTTTAGAAGTTGTACCACTTGCCCACACTTGTGCACGTTAACGAATATTTAATAGTTAATATTCTACCAATATTACACATTAAAAACCGAGATAACACAAATTTATGAAGTTAAACAAATTCCACAACGTCACCCATTGAACTCCCCGGCAAAACTCCAATTTATTTTTTCCATATAGTTAAAGTATTAACAGACGTTTATATGGATATGGTCCCGAGCAGACCTCAGATTTGGTTGCCAGCTTCTCCCTAAAATTAGGAGAAAAAATCTTCTAGGAGGGAGGATTTTTTAAATTAATTTTAGAAGTGGACATTTTCTTGTTTTTAATTAAATTAAGCTATTGATCGATGTTACATCGACAAGCGATTTGAAAAGTCGACCTGTAGAAAATAAAATGAAGTTGAACAAATTCCACAACGTCACCCATTGAACTCCCCGGCAAAACTCCAATTTATTTTTTCCATATAGTTAAAAGTATTAACAGACGTATGTATGGATATGGTCCCGAGCAGACCTCAGATTTGGTTGCCAGCTTCTCCCTAAAATTAGGAGAAAAAATCTTCTAGGAGGGAGGATTTTTTAAATTAATTTTAGAGGTTGACATTTTCTTGTTTTTAATTAAATTAAGCTATTGGTCGATGTTACATCGACAAGCGATTTGAAAAGTCGACCTGTAGAAAATAAACTTTTGGAAGTATATATTTTAATGTAAATAGGACAGAATAATATTACAGAACATAATTTTTTTAATTATTTTTTATAACTTTATTTGAGTTTGGGGATAAATATTTTGAGAGTTGGAACACTGCACAAAAATCGGAATGCACTTGAAATAGTACTCTATGCTAATACAATAGAGCTGAAAATCACACACAAACACACGAGTGTCGTGCTGTCATAAGTGTCAACTCCAAACCAAATCTCTACGTGTGTAAGCAACATTATACGACGCGACGACCTCTGTGACTCAGTGGTTGAGCGCGTTGGTTCTCAAGCCGGGGGTCGCGGGATCGAATCCCGCCGAAAGAACAAAAAAAATCTGTGTTCCTGGGTCATGGATGTGTATTAAATATGTGTATTATATAATTAAAAGCTATAATATATGTATAGTATAAAAGTATTTAATATACTTACCGTTGTCTGGTACCCGTAACACAAGTTTGGATGCTTAACACGGGGTTAGACTGACGTGGTGTAAAGCGTCCATAGAATTTTTTATTAATATTATTATTAAGTATATTATATTATAAACCTTAATTTTTCACAATTCAATAGATCTGACTACCATAAGAGATCAAAGAACTATTTAACGGAATTACTTCTTGCATGAGAATTATGTAAATTCGTTAAAATTTCGTATAAATGGGGTACGTCCTTGATGATTTCACCACGGAACCCCGATCCATGCAGCCCATAAATTCACCTCCACCTTTTTCCGCTCCTTCGTTATTGAGTAATTGCGACGGTGCGCTTTTTGCTCGGCTGTGTTTTATTTGATGCAGTTCTGCACAAGGACGCAGTAATTGAGCACAATACTTGACGGGTGGGTGTGAAATGTTTTCTTTTGCACATGTATTCTGTTTAGTGATTAATTTTATCCCACCTACATTTTCATGTGCATTTTTGCTAACACGACCAGATCAATAATAATCATACAATCACTATGGACGCTTCACACCACGTCAATCTGGCCCCGTGCTAAGGATCCGAAGACCTTGTGTTACGGGTAACATACAACGAGAAGTATGTTTAAAAACTTTTATACTGTAGTCTATACATATATTTAAGATTTCTATTATATTATCCACATATTTAATACACATTCCATGACCCAGAAACACAGAAAAAATGTTTGTTCCTTTCGGCGGAATTTAAACTCGCGAGCCCGACTCCTCAGTGGTTAGCGCGTTGGCGCTCAAGCCGGAGGCGGTCAAATTAGGGTAAATTTTCACCGTGCCGATACGCGACGCGACGTGGGGCTGCATTTTTAAGATAGCTATTCAAAATTGAACTTTGTTTACTACACAAATAGATACACGTTTCATTCCGGGAGCGGCGCCATCGACATAGACTTTTATAGACTTGACATTCCAAACGTGTCTCTCCTTGTATGAATAAAGTTGAATTTGTATAACTATGTTAAAAATGCAGAGCCGCGTCGCGTCGCGTCTCGTCGTGGTGTGAACTTCATTATTGTTTGCATTGTAATATAATAAAGTTTTAATTTCGCGTAGAGCTTTTCGCCTATTAGAACAATCTCGATAGGTATGTTATTGAAAACTATAATATAATAATATGTTTCTTGACTAAGTTATTATGTGAAACAGAGACAGTACAGACAGGGCCAGAGACACTGACACAATGTATGAGAAAAGGCAATTACTTGTAAAATAGGCTACCATTTGCAGGGCAAAATGAACGATTTCCTTAAAGTTAGTTTCTGTTGTAAGTGAATTCGCGTGTAAATATGTTTATAAAATGGCTCAATATCCATGCAACGGCTACAACTTAATTAGAAAATAAACTGAACCTGCCATTAAAATACTACAAAATTGTTATCGCCAACAGCCGTGTGAGCCGGTGGGCAACCTGTCATAACTCGTGCATGTTGATAATATCAGTGGGCCACGCTAACTGGGTTACGGGGGCGAAACTGTTGTAAAACTAAAATGCACCGAGGTAAAAATATTTTTAACATTATGTACTATGGTGGATTAATATTAATTTCCATTTTCTAGACTATTACCAGTCCTTACTGTACCCAGAAGGTCCATTCTGCTCATTAAATCTTGCAATAATACAGTTACGTTCCAATTCCGACTTCCGATACGTTAAAACTGCAAAATGGTCTTCCGTTACTGCAAAAACCAACATCAAACCCGTTTGAATGGTCCATACTCTAATAATCAGTATTTTTTTATCTAATATTTAATAAGGGTTTTTGTCTATAGGACATGACAACCCCCTCGTATCCACCGTAAAGAAATTCACTCATAAACTTCAATCGCCAATTTATACACTTGACGTAGGTTTCCACAAACAGCTCTGTATACACCCAACATCTACTGGATTTATACTAAATCTGTCAATGAGTGAGTTTCTTTTCCTTCTATTCTTGACACATTCCATCAGAACATGCCAAACGTCATCTATTTTACTACAAATTTCGCAATTAGGTGAATCTTCTTTTTTCATTAAAAATGCATTTTTTTTGTAGAATATGCCCTGAACGAACTCTTAATGCTTTAACACTTTTCTTTTCTATTTATTTGACCATCCACGAACCAAGGAATATGACGAGGCTCACACTGAATGGTTTTATACCATATGCCTTTAGCTTTTAATATCAGTAACAGTTCCGAATAAAAAGGTTTTATTTTAATTTCACCACCAGCCGAACATGCATGTTTTGCCAATCTGTCTGCCTCTTCATTACCCGACACTCCGATGTGAGATGGGATCCATTGTAGTTTTAATTCTATTTCTCTATTAACACACTCACGAATATTTCTAAGAATGAAATCAGTTTATGATATTAAAACGATTCGTTCATAATTCAATAAAAGTAAAACGAAACTGTAAGTTGTTACGGGTGAAATTAAATGAAAAAAAGATTTCTCGTGACAATAATATATATATTTAAAAAAAATAGGGGTCGTGGGCAGAAGGCCGTACGGTCTGATCTAGCCTCTTGGTGTCTGAAGGGTATCTAAGGGGCTTTAATCCACGTGGGAACTTAGCTGAGGAGTCCGATCTTTAGTCCAGGAGTCTAGCACGTGGCGAGAGAGAGAGATGGGGCTCCAACTTCAGGTAGCTTCTCCGTCACCGTTGCGTCCGATCGACGTCGTTAGATCGTCCAAAAAGGTCCCAGTCCAATATCTACCAGCACTCAGAACTCCAGCTAGGTATCCTTTTAATCGGTGCCTCGAATGCTGTAGTTGGCGGTGTTTGTGCCCGTAACCAAGTTCCTGAAATATTCACGACATGTCGGTAGGAGTCCGGTCCCACAGCCTGTGGTATTTTAACCCCAAACGATCAAAAATCACGGGCTGTGTGGCCATTACAATATAAAAAAGATGATATACAGAATAATTAAGGCATGGATACAAATATCCTAATATTTTAACAATGAAAGAATGTGAGATGAAACTACAAATGATAGCACGTGGTATGGCTAGTCAAATAATTGACAACTAATTTACCAAGATGATAGTTTACATGAAAGAATAATGCGTTTTAATACAAGCATGATTTTCCAAATATTCACAACACAGATATACTAAATTACTCACCGTGATACACGGGATTAAGAAATATAAGATACTGGAAAAACTTCAACAAAAAAAATTCTTCTTCTTCTTCTAGCAGGAGGAAAAAGGCCCTGTCATCTCGCGACAGCCCTTATATACTCCTACTAACATAATGTTTTTTTTTTAACTGACAACTAGCGGTAATGCATAATCCAACTGCCACAAAAAGGAATATTGGAGATGAAGCTCTAGTTAGAAACCTTTGCTCTAACATAAATTAGTTATTAAAGTTAGCAATAACAGCCAATAGATGACGCTAGGAGCGTCGTTATAAGTTATAATAATGCGTTAAAATGTAGCTATGCTACAAAGTTAAATAAGAGAACTGGGGTTCTGTTCAATTTATAATTAGCTACTATTTGGCACAAAACGAATTTTAAAACAGAAACTATAAAGCCACTTGCTTGCTCCTAAGCCAATGACGAATTTTGATTGTTTAAGGCGTTAGCATCGTCCAATCTTAAGCGCTATTAAATAGTCAAACTACCGACAAATTAATGTTCTTCCTCCTCAGAAATCTCCATAATAGGCATGCTTCATAATTCACCCGTGTGAAATTAGGTTTTAAATTTTTATCCCCTATTTCACCCACCCAGGGGCTTCATTATTTTTTCCGTACTCAATTCATACGAAATATCTTGCAAATATGTCATCACCTATTTTACCCCCTTGGGGATGAATTTTTAAAAATTCTTCCTTAGTGGATGAATACGTTGTATGAGAATTATACATGTGCAAAATTTCAAATTTCTAGCCTAAAGGGTTCGGCCTGTGCGTTGATACAGCAGTCAATCAGATTTGCCTTTTATATAATATATAAAATATAATATATTAGGTCTTTACCTATGAAATTGCCGTTTTGTATGAAAAAATTTAAACGAATTTGTTTTTTATATTTTTTATTTGTATTAATCGAAGTAATCATCCATGCAATCAATGCATCTTTGCCAACGCAGTGGCAGTTTATTGATGCCCTTCTTAAAGAAATCAGCTGGACGAGAGGCAACAAATTCTTCAAAGGGATTTTGTACTGCCTTCGGGTATTGAATTTTTTTTCCGCCAAGAAGTTATCCAAATTCTGGAAAAAGTAGTAGTCTGTAGGCGCAAGGTCTGGTGAGTAGGGCACATGACGGAGAGCTTCCAACCCCAGTTCTTGCAACTTGGAGACCGTCTGCTGTGCAGTATGAGGTCGCGCGTTGTCGTGAAGGAGCAACGGAGACGATTGATTGACCAATGCTGCAAATTTTTGGTTGGAGATGTGCCAGCTTCTCCATCATTGTGTTCAGTTCTGCACAGTACACATCTACAGTAATGCTCACCCCGTTTTGTAAGAAGCTGTGATGAATCACACCGGCGCTAGACCACCAAACAGTGACCATCACTTTTCTAGGGGTAAGTTTTCGTTTAGGGCATTGTTTAAGTGCTGAACCAGGATCCAATCAAATTGCTGAGCGCTTGCGGTTATCAAACAGAATCTATTTTTCATCGCAGGTAACAATGCGGTTCAAAATTCCTTCATTTGTGTGTCTGTTGAGCAGTGCAAGGCACGTCTCGACGTGTATTTCGCGCTGGCGATCATTGAGTTCGTGGGGCACCCATTTGTCAAGCTTTTTTACCTTGCCAATTTGACGCAAATGGACTAATATTGTTTTGACGCTAACGTCGAAAGCTGCTGCTAATTCAGCCGTAGATTGTGTATCATCAGCTTCCACAATCGTCTTTAATTCGTCATTGTCGAGCAAAGTCTTCGGACGACCGCGAGGTTCATTTTTCAGGTCGAAATTTCCAGAAGCGTTGGTTTGTTGTGTTAGCTCCGTAAACGTCGTTGATGTTGCGTGCCGCTTGTGCCGCGTTGCTGCCACGACGGTACTCATATTCCATAATTACTCGAATTTTTAACGTATCCATGATGACGAAAAAGATTGAAATGCGATGAAAATGTAACACTAATCAATAAACAAATGACTACTTTTGGAAAAAGAATTCCATATTTTTAAAATAAAATTAATTTGAAATTAGTCAAACAAAAATTATTTTTATTTGAAATGTCCAGTACTGCAGAACGGCAATTTCATAGGTAAAGACCTATTATATAGATAATAGGAACCAGCCAGATATAGCAACTTCACGTCTTTAAAAATAAAAATTCCTCACACGACCGTATTAAACGCAGTCATCCAAAAATAAGATATAACGTAAATCCACATTCATCTTAAAAATCGATTTAAAATGCAATACATCCTATTCCGTATGCCGTTCCGCATGCATCCTATGCATGCATCCTATTATGAACTCCAATATTGTGGTATAAAAATAATATTAGCGCATATCCGGGTCACTATTGTGTGTACTTGGCTTTGTTCCAGAACCCGGAAACCTTCGGTAAGTCGCCTCTAAATTTTTCCCCAGTCCCTGAAGCGAAAACGTAAATGATTTATTCGTTGGGATTTCATTTTTTAAGGACAATAAATTTGCAGCCTGTCTTTGTGAGACTTTGAGACCAATTTGGGTATTGTTTGTTAAGGCTTAAACACGTTGACTTGTCTGACAACTGTCACCAAAGTTCACAAGCTCTGGAAATGTAACAGCCTCTTTCAACTGAAACCTACTTTTTGGATGCCAAAGATTGACGTTTTTATTACGTAAGATTTTATTATGTAAGTCGGAAACTGTAACCGAAATTGGCTGTTGGACAACCATTGTTACACACCATAGACGCCGTGGTCTAGTGGTTTAGAGATTGGCTTTCGACTCCGGAGCTCGTGGGTTCGATACCCACGTTGGAACTACAAAAAAATGTTGTTTTCAGTTTTCAAGTCTGGTTAAAACAATGCGTCGGACGGGCATGTAAAAAGTCTGACCCGCGCCTGATCTCTCGCCTCATCGCCTGTCGTGGGTTCCGAAAGGAAGAGAGAATGCTCTTGTGTTGCGCACACATTTACCCACTATAAAATTACTCCTGCGTAGCTGGCCTGGTTTCATTGAAACCGGCCACCGTCACCGAAATTAGGTGGGGCGTAGTAGGGCGTATTATAGTTCCATATTCAAAATAAATAAGTAGCTGTACGTACGTAGTATACGGTTGCCAATAGATCCGTCATTCGGTGTTTCACTTTTGGACCTTATTGCTATCGAATAAGATTGAATATTGGTAATATTGATCGGCGACGGTGCATACTTGCATTGATACGAAGTTTTAAATATTCAGTTGACATAGAGATATAGATAAACACTTATTGCTCGCATTAAATAACGTACAATCAAATTACTAAAATTATGACCTAAATGTGGGCAAGGGCGGCCTTATCGCTACAAGCGATCTCTTCCAGATAACCCTGCTGGACAGGAGAGGTAAATCAAATAGATAAATAGCGGGGTAATAAAAAGACAATAATAAAATAATAAAGATAAATAACTGCACCGTACGTTAAGTTCGTTTGTCTTAAAAACCTTAAGGGCGTTTGTGAGCTATACTGACTTTTACCGTCCGGCATACGATTTTCTATTCATAAAGCTCGTGCTCTTGTATGCATAGGGCGTTATAAGCAAAAATCACACTGCTGGACGGTGAAATTCCGTAAAAATATAAATACTTAGTCGTTGTAACGCGGTCACTAATAAAGAGGTTTGTCTCTTTATTAGTGACCGCGTTATAACGACTAAGTATTTATATTTTTTAAGTAAACACAATAGACCTAATTAAAAGAATGGTGTGTTCCCAGACGTCCCTCATTCCGGCCACTTTAGCGGGTAATTTCGGTTTCATGGTTTTAATCGTCTTCACGGTCAGCGGGCTCGGTGTGGATATTTAAAAATGGAGTAAAATTTAAGTGGCATAATTTCTGTCATTCTGCCTTCAGATGTGACGGCAATTTCACATGGTTTGTTGCTCTTAGAAATACCAGCGACCAGCATTCTCCTCACATAATCACTACTTAAATTGGCTCAGTTTACTGTTGTCCTATTTGTATTATACTGAGAGGAAAACTAGAATGTTGATTCTGCTAATTAAACCCTGCATCATTTACGACTCAATCCCGTCATGTTAAAACTGCAAAATGGTATTCTCATAAACGTCAAACCCACTTTGATTGTTCCAAACTGCAAAAATCATTTTATGACACCAAGACGATTTATTTATAATTCAATAAAAGTAAAATGAAGGTGTAAGTTAATTACGATAGTTGGGGTTCAGGGTACTTGCCCCACACGATTGAAATCACTCTCTTATCTCTTAGAACATAAATAAAATGCTTCATATAATGAGCCTGTACTTTCGGGTTTTCATTAAACAATTGATAAGAAGTGAAAAAAACATTTATGTGAATATTTTCAGAGTATTAGCGTTTTAGCGATTTTAGGATGCCCTCCCCCGAAATGGGACAAGTAGCCCCTAAAAAATTTGATCGCATTTTACGTTTCAATATAATTACGCATATACTTGCGACGCAGTCAGCTTAGTGGTAGCTGAAAAGTTTTTTTTTTTAATAATTAAACAGCATCCATATCATTCACAAAACTAGAGTAATTACATAAATAAATAAATCTTTATTTCAGACAGTTACAGCCCATGATTTATTAGTAGATTGGTAACAAAAACCGGAGCAACTATCCTAGGTTTATCCTACTGTAGCGGATATATGTGAATATTTTTTTTTATAATAAGAAGACGAATAAAATATAATGTCGTCGAATAAATAGAAAAGTGGAGTATTGCCGGGAGTTCAATGGGTGACGTTGTGGGATTTTGTATTTCTTCATAAATTTGTGTTATTTCGGTTCCTAATGTGTAATATTGGTAGAATATTAACCATTCAATATTCGTTAATTTTTTACCGCCATTTAAACATAATATAGATTTTGATATCAGTTTTACAACATGTAAACGTTAAGTTCTTGCAAACGCCAGTCAATAAATAATAATTGATGGTTTTGGAATCGTCGCAACACACCTTATTTACTACCGCAGACCGCACCCAATGTTTTCTACATTAGAAAACCTACATAATCAAAAATTTTAAAATGCTATTACGCCGTCCTACAAAAGCGTACAATAACCCATCAAAACCTAATTATAGAGAACAATAGAACAGTAATTGAAAAATATGATCGTTTATTGTTTGTGGGCAACAGAGCCGTGGATATGAAACAGTGTCCAATTAGAACATTTTAGACCCGGCAATTGCTTTCTTTGGCTTAGTGCTTTGGAGTAAAAGTAATGGATCTGAGCCTTGAGGAAGTTCACTTGTATTACGAGTAAGTTTTTTGGAAGGAAAATCCATTCTTAGGCAATTCTGTTGAGTGTTTAGGCAACGTTGTAATTTTTAACCCCCGACGAAAACTGAGCGTGTGTGTGCGTGGGCGTATGCGTGTGCTCGCGTGCGTGCGTGTGCATGTTTTGTTACTTAAAAAAAATTTGTTTATGTTTAATGTTTAGAGAATGACATAGAAGTACAATACGTGCTTATTTTGATTGTCAATAGCCTTCTCTTGAAAAACGATGAAAGTGGTAGGAAATCAAAAATAGATCAAAGAAACATGTATTTATTTCAAAAATCTTAAACAATAGTGTACGGGCGTGGTACTGTGACGTCATTAAGGTAGTAATAACAGACCCCGTGTCATTGTCTGAACATGGACGGCTAATCAAACAATACAAAGCCATTACATCTATAGATTATACTGTAATTACAGTAGCATGGTAGCATCAACAAAGTGAACGATCTTTCACTTCAAGTTGAATATCGCTTGCATTGAAAAGGCGAAAGTTGCAAAGAGATTTTACTGTGGGTGAGCCAGGATTTTGCAAAAAGTCTCTCTGTCTGTCTCAAGAGATGTCGTGGCCTTATGTATTTACCATAAATACCTATGTGTTTTCATAGAATAGGCACCGGAGACCACCCAGGGGGACATAGATCTCTGCCTGGCGTGTTGTTGCCTGTCCAACAATCAGTTTGGTACGTCAACTCGTTTTTTAGACTTATATTCCACAAACAAAGCGAGACCTACGAAGAGACTTGATGAACAAAAACTTTAATTCATTTACGTATTCCTTTAGCAAAAACTGCAAAGTAATAATTCATTTGCAATATTTTTATGAATTTTTCATCTTGAAAAAGTTAATTTGTGCAATAAAAAGGCGTCTAAGGTTTCTCCATTGATTAAAATTTTGTGTAGCAGACTGTGAAGTGTACAAAATGCAGATATGAAGCAAAATTATGAGAGTAACAATAAAGGAGAGGGTGACAGACGATTTATTAGAATGTGTCGGCTCTGTACATACGAGCCACTGTAGCTACCACGACGCAGAAAACAAGTGGAAGTGCGAAGTAAGTGTGATTCGCGTGCCTCAACTAAGCGTTCTTACGCGTACTTATTTTAATTAACGATTCGTCAAATTTAATTTCACTAAAAATACAAAACGTCATTAGTACTTATCGCAGTTAGAAATAAACCTTATCCATTGGTGTGAGGGAATATTTTTAAATTTATACCTGACTAGCTTTTGCCCGCCGCTCCGCTCGCGTATATTATATACATTATCTCCCGGGAACACTACTTTTTCGGGATAAAATGTAGCCTGTGTTTTAATGCAGAGCCTAAACTACTGCCATACCAAATTTTATCAAAATCCGTTCAGTCGTTTTTGCGTGCAGAAGTCACAAAACATAGTACCATCCATCCATCCTCACAAACTTTATAAACATTTATAATAGCCTATAGGATAAGACATGCAGGTTTCTACTAAAATATGATTATTATCGGTGTATTTGTGTGAGTTTGGCGACAAGGACTTTCGTACTAATTGTGTCATATCATTTAAATAACACTTCCACTTGTTTTCTGTTCTGTGGTAGCTATCGGGCGCTACCGCTACACATTTTTTTTTCATTTTGAGACGTCCTGCCGTGTCGCTCGCACGTATGCGCTGAATCTATTTGACTATAATAATAGGTATACCGTATAGTTTAAGTAGCAGAAGCATTCTCGACTCGAATGTTGTGGATTTGATCTCGATTACGAAAAAATATGTATAATTTTCGATTAAGTATTTTATTATAAATATTTGGGTTAGAAATTCAGTTATAGTCCGCGCCCTAGTTGAATGCAGTCGGTGGAGGAGATGAGACCCCTGTCGCCCGCGCACTGCGCTTCACGCGCATGTTTTGTATAATGTCCTTGAGGAGGCTACTCCTTAGCTCTGCATTAAACTCGCGCGCGGACTGTACCTACAAATACAGACATCATTATTAAGCAAGGAGCTCTAGAAGATTAAAAAAAAGAATCACGAAAATATTTTATCGGGGTTCGAAGCCACCACACTCCGAATTTCCGAACAACGAAAAAATTAACCAAACTGCCAATCGGGCTGACATTATAGAGTCGAAATTATTAATATATTGTTGAAAATAACTTAAAAATGCGCAGATTCCCAGGGATAAAACCTAGCTAGACCGATTGTTCTCCCCCAAAACTCCTTGCATACTGAATTTCATATAAATACTTGCAGCCGTTGCCGAGATTACAATTATATGTATATACCAGATTGTCTCGTTTAAAATATTAGATATTATTTAAAAACTATAAGAATCTTTCGAATCTTTAAGATACGTGATGTGGCGCTGCATTTTTAAAATAGTGATTCAAAATTTAACTTTATTCAGTACACAATAAGAAACACGTTTCATTGCAAGAGCGGCGCCGAGCTATGTAGAGCGGTCTAGTTTGACATTCGAACTCTTACAATTAAACGTGTATCTTCTTGTGTTGTGAAAAAAATCTTTAAAATACAGCGCAGCGTCGCGTATCATCTCGATTCGGTGTGAACTGATGCTTAAACGATGATATTAAAGTTAGCTACAATGTTCGTTGTAAACACTTTAACAAAATTTTGTCCCATTTTATCGGCTAAGGTTAGATCGTATCGTTTATGAATGACTAGAATTCCTTGAAAACCACCTGGGAAATTAGTGTAACTTTCAACTACTACATGAAAATTTTATTACGCTATAAGATCTTCAAAATTCTGTGTGAACCGTGTAATATCGCAACTGGTGCTACAACTACGTAAATAGTTTAGGAAAATAAATCGAGAGCGAGACAGAAAGAGTCTCTTTCGCACATATTATACTCTGTTATTGGATTTAGCAAGTTTAGATCCAATCTAATATTTTTGTAAACAAAACGATATGTGTACACCTTAATGCCGTGTGTCCACCGCCACCGTCAACGGGACGTCACCGAGAACGAGATGACGCCGCCGATTTAGCGACACATACATTTACTATGGCCGTGTGTCCACCGCACGCGCGTCACCCGAGCGCCGTCATCCCGTCCGCCGATATATCGCTTAGTTCGGCGCTACCGCTAGAAATCGTCACCGGGATGTCACCGGGACGTCACCGGGACGTCACCGAGAACGAGATGACGCCGCCGATTTAGCGACACATACATTTACTATGGCCGTGTGTCCACCGCACGCGCGTCACCCGAGCGCCGTCATCCCGTCCGCCGATATATCGCTTAGTTCGGCGCTACCGCTAGAAATCGTCACCGGGATGTCACCGGGACGTCACCGGGACGTCACCGAGAACGAGATGACGCCGCCGATTTAGCGACACATACATTTACTATGGCCGTGTGTCCACCGCACGCGCGTCACCCGAGCGCCGTCATCCCGTCCGCCGATATATCGCTTAGTTCGGCGCTACCGCTAGAAATCGTCACCGGGACGTCACCGAGAACATAATAATGGCCAAGAAATTTAAATACGCCATTTATTCATTAATAGAACTTGTCGAAAGTTAATAATGTTTGTGGGATAAAACTAAGGATGCGTTCAAAGATAAAATTTTGTGAAGAAATGTATGACATAAATGTTTTTTTTGAGCCGAACATTGAGGATATGTACCAGAAAATTAAATACGTAATCAGTACTCAGTAGGTACATAATATTAAAGTAACACACATAGTAATAACAAACTGCATGAATCACCTCACAAAACAATCTCGCTCTCGTTGACGTCCCGGTGACGGTGGCGGTGGACAAACAGCGCTATCAATTTAAATATCACTTATTGAATATGCAGTCCTACTAATATTATAAATGTGAAAGTTTGTGAGGATGTATGGATGTTCGTTACTCTTTCACGCAAAAACTACTGAACGGATTTCGATGAAATTTAGTATGGTAGTAGTTTAGGCTCTGGATTAAATGTAGCTTTAAGCTATTTTAACTAAGAAAAATCATTTTCTGTAAAGTTTTTATGCCCTTCTGCGTCAGCGCCATCTATCAGTAGTAATGTCAATCACGAGTTATGGAATCGATAAACGAACTTCATCGGTCCGTTAATTTGAACTTAGTTTATATTGTCACTTTTTTGTTCAGTTTTCCCGTGGGATACCAGATAATATTATATTTACGCGGGCGGAGCCGCGGGAAAACCTAGTAAAGAAATAAAATGACACATGAATTTGTTCGAATAAAATATTAAATGACGTCTAATCACACCATGGTCAGTCAGGGTTAGCTCACACCGAGACGTGACGCGGCGCCGCATTTTAAGATAGCGAATAAAGTTTAATTTTGAATCCCTAAATTAAAATAGCGCGCCGCGTCGCGTCACGCCCGCTCCGTGAACTGACACTAAATGACCAGGAAACGAGAACGAGAATGAGCCTGTCTCTTGCCCACACGGTGTAGATTGTATGTGGTATTGGGATTGTATGCCGCCGCAAACTGTTAAAACTATTTTGGATCGCTACGTTCCAAATCCAAATTCCAATTGTATGACTAGTATGGATTTTATTTTCTGAGTAGACTCTATTCTAGTAGTAGTACGACAGTTCTTGAATTGAATACAATTACTTTTTGCGGCTTATTTAAGCTCTTAAAGGGTCAGATCTTTTGTAGGTCGAATAATAATAGGGCCCAGAAAGTGCCTGCCTTTGGGAGAAAAATATTTATCACGTGAAAAAACGACAATGTACCACTGTAAAGCAACAATAAAAAACTAAAAGTATAACGCAAATTTTGAAGGTCTCACTTCTAAAGTAATTATTAGTACTCATTTTATTGTACCGTAATGCGTATCTTACAACTTTCGATAAAAGTACCTATCTAATATTTCAGTTAAATGCCTTGAAACTTAGAATAAAATTGCCCACTCCGTCAAACCTGGGATTCAAATTCTCCATTTCTCGTGTGAGAGAGACCGTTTGACAAATGCCGAAAATCCATCCACCTGTTAGAAAAGATTCGTTCTGCGTTAAACGGATTGATGACTATTAATTGGTATTATATCCCTCATCGATATCAGAAGGGTTATCCATATAATTATTTGCAGTTTGCACAGTCTAATTTATGGTGGATTGATGATAGAAGAGTGTGAAATTCTGAAGCCAAATTAATACTTATGTGATCGTAAATTCGTATTAACACAAAACTACCCTCTTTTTAGATCCACTTTAATCCTCTTGTCGTTTGTATATTATAAAAAAAAAGCATCAGACAGGTCCATGACATCGTAATGTTACATTGTCACGCGATATGCATATGCATTATGCGTGCATAATTTCAGCTCAATCGGAAATAGGGAAGTGGGTCAAATTTAACTTGCAAGATTTGGCACAAAGGGAGAGGTGAAAGTAATAAAAGTTAGTAGAAATATTAATTTTGCTAATTTCTTGAAGAAACAGAGTAAAATTAGTTAGTTGCATTCTTTAATTGAAGCAAAACGATCTTGGTTAACGGGTCGATGTGTAACCTATTTAGAAGTGAGTCAGAAATACAGCCACTAAGTCCAACAGACAGACGTCAAGAGTCCGGAGCAAAGATATAAGCGGCGTTAACCATTTAAAAACGGATTTTTGGGCAAATGTACGTCCAGATGGCTGGATTGTTAAATAATTTATTTTAAATTGGTTGGAATTTAAAAAGAAAATACTAGATAAAATTAAAATTAGACATCGCTAAAACCAAGTTTTTAAATTATTGTATATATATGTTCACAGTTGCCTTGCAGATTGCAAGGCAACTGTGAACATACGTAAGAAAATTAAATAACAATATTATAAGTTTTTAATGATTCGTTTCCTCCAATTTATGCAAAAGTCCAAAAAAACCTTTACAGATATTCGACAGATGTTTAGGGTGACTTGTTTAAATCAGATTTATTATTTCTATGTCTAACGTGTTTATAAATGCCTGTGGGTATATATTTGGAAACAATAAGATTCCCTTGAAACCTAACACATGACTTGCTTTTTACGTTTAATAGACTCAAGTCAGCAGTCTGATCCTATAAATTCGCTACAATCGACCAGATAGTAAGACATTTTTAAACCTTTTAACTACTTTGTAGTTTGTGCATAAACTACGGAAAGAAAGATATTACTATTAAGCTAAAGACCCTATTACTGATACATTGCTGTCTATCCGTCTGTCTGTACCCAGGCTGTATCTCCTAAACTTCACATGATATGTATATGTTTTTTCGTATTATGACTTTTTTTAATAGCCCGCTATTTACCTTACCATACCCTTTTTATCCTTTTTAACCTGGTAATCGGGTTATCCCACGTTATCAATTGTCGCTGTAACACGAACCAATTTCAGAAATACATCAAAAACCACTAAACATTGAATTGCCTCGACTGTACATTGTTTTATGGTGTTTTGAAATATTTACTTGGCTGTCGCGCTATAATGACGAACATTTGGAAAAGTGTCAGGGAAAACGTCGAGTCACGTCGGCTCGCGTCGGGCCGCCTCGTGAATTATTCATCTCGGTCCGGGAGCGAAATGACTGAACCGTACAGAATTGTCATTGCGAGGATATCATTTTTGCACGAGCGACATCATGGATACTTGGCAAATTTTCATGAAAATGTAAACGTGTGTCGTTAACACATTTTATCCTCGATGTAACGACAGACACGTACAAACTTATAACGCCCGTCGTGATATAAGTTTGGCGTGTCTGTCTTTGTGTCTGACCGTGGCATCGTAGTTCCCAATTAAACGGATAAAACGATTTTATTTTTTTATTTTTTTATTTGAAGGCTGACATGATCGACAGTGTGAGAGAGAGAGCTATAATTCAATATCATGAGCTCGCTCAACTGACTACTTAAAATGTTTAATCATGTTTTTAGAGCCGGACCTACGTACTACGTTTGCAAGTTAATATTATCTTATATGAGGCCGATGATTGATCTGTCTTAAAAAAATCGCTTTACCCGTATTAAAATCAATTAATTGGATTTAATTATAAATATTAAATATTGTTTCAAAATATTGATCTTACACCCGGTTTCTGAAAGGCAAATCAAATAGTTGATCAACTAACACGTTGTTGAGTTAACAGGCTTGTTAAATCAATTTCCGTTTCTGAAACGCTGATTAGTGAAAAATTTACTAATCATTGATCAAATTGACATGACACATTCAAGCACATAAAAGCCTTAAATAGCTTTCCAGAAATCGAAAACAGCGCTTGACATATTGTTTGACCATTCGTTTGAATTAGTTTTGTTAACTAACACGTTGATCAAATCAAACGACTGATCAAGCTTTTTGCAACTCAATTTACACTTGACAAGAGATTTGACCGCTGATTAGTTGATTTTCGCGTTGATTAGCCTTTCAGAAACCGGGGGTAACTGTATCCAAATTCCCAACACGATGAGCCGGATTTGCATAATCTTAATATCTGTTTATTTTGTCAGCCGGTATGTGTCCGTAGATTCGCATCCCTAAATACATATAAATACATCGAGTGATCGGCTCGCCGCTCGACTGACTGAAACATCAAGCGATTTTGGAAACTATAAACCAAGATGTTTATGATCTAAAATTATCCGTTAGTTATATACTAGCTCACGTCCGCGGCTTGTTCAGCGTACGATGGCTAACGCAACATGAAAATTGGCCTAAAATCAGTTTTAGGTAATAATTTGTTTATTACACGATTTTGTAAATAAAGCTATAAAGTAATGTCAAAACTTAAGAAAATTGTGTGTTAGATTAGGCGTCTAAATAATCTAAATCCAATCAATGTTCTTGTAAAACTTTTTAATCTTGAATTTTTTCTCAGCGTTGAAACATCATCGCCCAAAAGCAATAGATTCTGAGTTTTGACTGATCGAAATTGAAAAAGTTTTTGAATTTATACATAATACAGACACGCTTCGATTTTATCAGATTTGCAAGATTACACGGTTTGCCTAGAATGTCTTGAAAATTCTCATTTTTTTTGTTCATTTCAGCATTGGTTGCCCGTGAATACTGATAAGGTTTATAATAATTATCATATAACCTATCCCACTGTTGGATAAATACTTGTTTCCACTTGTAAAGGAACAATGTTTTCAAATATGAAAATCAAAATTATCAAATAACTAATTACAATAGATTCGAGTGATCCATTGCAGATAATGTAATGTGTGTAATGTGTGTGTGTGTGTGTGTGTGTATTTTGATCGTCTACAATCGATAGTATTGTAGCAAGTGTAGCGACGCATTACTTCGCCAACGCGACAAGCCGACCATCCGCATTAGGATATTGCACGGAACAGACAACAAGTGGAAGTGTTGTATCACACAATTAGTACGGAAGTCGCTGTCGCCAAACTCACACAAATACACCGATAATCATACATCGCACTACACACAAAGAATTCGTTGGATTGGTCGTTTATATTTTAAGTAGAAACTAGCATGTTTTTATCAGATATACATTTGAAAATATGCTCTCACATCAATGGATAAGGGGTAGTTGGTTTTGATTTTATGATGAATTTTATATGAGATGTGGCCCGCGACTTCGTTCGCGCTAAAAGTAATGCCGCAAAAATAGTAAATTTTCCGCGATAAAAAGTAGCCTATGTCCTTCCCCGTGGTTTACTCTATATCTGTACCAAATTTCATTAAAATCGGCGCAGTAGTTTCGGAGCCTATTCAATGCAAACATACAAGCAAACATATATTTTTTCTTTATAATATTAGTATACTATATAGATACCACCTCCGTTGTCTAGTGGTTAAAGCTTGGCTCTCGACTCGGAGGTCGTGGGTTCGATTCCCGCATTCGAAAAAAAAAAAGTTGTATCCAACTTTGGTTAGGACAATGCAGGCTGATCACCTGATTGTCTGACAAGAAAGATGATCCATGCGTCTGATGGGCATGTAAAAAGTCGGACCTGCGCCTGATCTATCGCCAGTCGTGTCGGTTATCCGTCCCACTGGGTTAGGAGAGTAAAGGAAGAGAGAGTGCTCTTGTGTACACCGCACACACTTGCGCACTGTAAAATAATAAAATAACTCCTGCGTAACTGGCCTGCCTGGTTTCAATTGAAACCGGCCACCGTCACCGAAGACGGTGTGGGGGGAGCTAAGATAGATATATACTCATTCATCCAGGTACTTACTAAATGAAAATAAGTACCCGTAAGAACGAACGAACGCACGCGAATCTCGCCTACTTCGCGCTTCCACTTGTTTTGATCCGTTGGATAATGCGTTTTATCCTTTTTTGCCCATAAAATGTAACACCGTTACTATACTGTATTTACTAGTATAACGAGGTGAATTTATGCCGTCATATAATACCCACCAAGCGTCGAAAGCTGCGGACGGAGGCACGGCCTAATTGGCTCTGCATTAAACGCTTATGATCATATAAAGTGATTTATTCCCGCCTCGTGCCGCTCCGCGCTCGTGTGTCCTGCCTCTAATACCACCGTTGCCACCAAATTGGAGCTTAGTGAAAATCTTATTTAATGTGTACCTAATAGTTAATACTAAGGCGGGTCAATAAGTCCGTGACTTTTTGAATTTCTAACCTCCTTACTGAAAAAGCAACACTACTCCTGTCAACAGGCATCTGTCAGTTGACTCCTATCAAAATTTGAACTTGCTGCGTCAGTTAGTTTTTGTTTTACAGCTATCTTTATCAGACTATCCAGTAACTTAAGGAAACAATGGAAAAAAGTGAATTTCGTGTGCTTATTAAGCATTATTTTTTGCGAAAAAAAAACCATTACCGAGACCAAGGCTAAGCTTGATAAATACTATGGGGACTCTGCACCATCGATTTCAATGGTAAAAAAGTGGTTTACTGAATTTCGTTGTGGCCGTACAAGCACTGAAGATGCCGAACGTCCTGGACGCCCAGTTGAGGTCTCTACACCCGAAACAATCGAAAAAATTCACGATATGGTGTTGGCCGACCGAAGATTAAAAGTGCAAGAGATTGTGGAAGCCATAGGCATCTCGCATGGCTCAGTGGTTTCAATTTTGAATGATCACTTGGGCATGAGAAAGCTTTCCGCAAGATGGGTGCCGCGTTTGCTCACAGTCGACCACAAACGCAATCGTGTAACAACTTCACAGGAAGGTTTGGCGTTGTTTAATCACAATATGGAGGAGTTTTTTAACCGTGGACGAAACATGGATCCATCACAACACACCAGAGACCAAAAAACAGTCAAAACAGTGTGTTTCTAAGGGTGAATCGGCGCCAAAGAAGGCCAAGGTGGGTTTGTCAGCCAATAAAGTTATGGTGACTGTTTTTTGGGATGCACGTGGGATAATCCACATTGACTATCTTCAAAAGGGAAGAACAATTAATGGGGAATATTATGCCAACTTATTGGACCGCTTCAATGAGGATTTGAAAACAAAACCGACCTCATTTGGCCAAGAAAAAAGTTCTTTTTCACCAAGACAATGCAAGGGTGCACACATGTGCAGTTGCCATGGCAAAAATCCATGAATTGGGCTATGAATTGCTCCCACATCCACCCTATTCTCAAGATTTGGCTCTGAGTGACTACTTCTTGTTCCCAAACCTGAAAAAATGGCTCGGTGGAAAAAGATTTGACTCCAATTATGTAGTCATCTCGCAAACAAAGGCCTATTTTGAGGACCTCGACAAATAATATTTTTTGGAAGGGATAAAAAAATTGGAGAAGCGTTGGACAAAGTGTATAGAGCTCAAGGGGGACTACGTTGAAAAATAAAATGATTTATTTATCAAAAAATCTGTGTTTTATTCCAAAAGTCACGGACTTATTGACCCGCCCTCGTACATACCTAGTACATTGAGTAACTAGGAACTGTTGAATGTGAATCATGTTTATTTCAGGCAGAAGTTAGAACTCTAAGGCCTTGTTTCACAATCTACTAAGTGTCAGTTTATTTGCACGTTTTGTCTCTGTCGCTCGATATAAAATAAGCCGCGACAGAACATCCGAATAAGCTGTCTGACACTTTTCCATACGCTACAGACCGCTAATAGCTTTTATTTTACTCATGTAGCATTTTTATATGATCTATTCGTTATTGTTTGACAAATAACCGACCAAGGATGTTGGTCTTCTTTTTTATGAAATAATGATGATCGCCTGATGATTAGCGATTATCGCCGCCCATGGACACTCGAAACATCAGAAGATTTACACTTGTAACTCTGGTGTTGCGCACTTGTGTTCCTGGTCCTCAAAATTCCCAACCTCCTTGGGCCTCCTCTCAACCTTAGGTTACCGGGGAGTAACCTTACCTACTCGGCAAAACACAACGCAAGCGTTATTTCACGCCTTTTTATGTGAGGCCGTGGTATTTATCCGGCCGAGCCGGTCCATTCCTGTTAAATGTACAAAGTGTTTGTGGATTTAACAGGAAATTAATTAAGCTAGGGTGTGCTTACATGGGCAACAAAAATTTATCAATTATGAGCAATAATGGTCGATTGCAATTTACGACAACGGTAACAAGCATCAATTTGGGAAAATGTTTTGCAACTACAATATTGAGTGATAATGAGAAATTCCAAGAAACGAGACAGTACTTTCATACACGAGCTATTCAGCTGAAAAAAACAATCAGCGATTCGTATCAGCGACATTGAGCAATATGGAATATATAGAGCAACTGGAAGCAATATTGCCGAAACTATTTTCGTTTTTTTTTTTAATTGCTCCACGTCGCTCTACTAATTACTCCAGATTGATCCATCCGTGTTGCAAGCAATTATTGTTCAATAGTTGCCCGTACAAACGCACCTCAAGACTCTTGTCAACAAAATATATTCTTCGTGTGTATGGATTTAAATATAATATGGCAAGTTATTTAAAATTGGTGTTATTAATATGAATTTGTTTCCTTTCAGGTAACGTAAAGGAATTCACTCGACATTGGTATTCATGGAATTGTTAATGGAGCAGTCGCAACTCGCCGGCCAGCAGTGCGCGTAATGTATGAATTCGGTTTGCCATTCGTAGTTTCGACTAAAATGCTTCATTCATATTATATTACGCGTCGAAAATTCTTAGCTCCGGTGTCTTACAGGGCGATAAGACAGTAGCAGAAAGCAATATAAAAACAATAACGAAATTCGAATACAATAAAATATGTGAATTATATATTTTACCGCCAAATCACCGGTTGATATTTGATTATTCATTTCTTTCAACTTTTTTAGCGTTTCGGTATTATACTTCGCCTAAGTCAAGCCTAGCTAGTTTTCGAACAAAATATGGGAAAATTCATATCTATTTAAAACTGAAATTGAAATACAACAAATGTACAGATACAAAGTATTATATAAATGTAATTAGACACTAGACAGTAAGATATTGAAGTGTCTATTTAGCCAATAACATTATTTCAGCATCATATTTCTTAAGAAAGTATTAAAACTCATATTTCAATCTTAAATGCCAGCGCATCCATACTAGTTTATTTGGGGAGATTGTAATAATAAACGTTATTAATACACGCTCTGGTCTTGCATTTGCTTAGCTTACACCTGAGCCCTTTAATGCAAATAAAGGGTTTTTCATTAAGAGCCCTCGGGCTTTGAAATGTAATAAAAAACCTGTTTAAGTGATATTCTGTTGGATATACTTAATTACAATTTTTTTAATACTATGAAGCATATACGATGATAAAGCGTGGAAATTTTTTTGCCAAACAGTCGCATCGACTTTGCCGTGTACCAAATTTTGACGAGATCTTCGCATAAAATGCTGCGCGCCTTCATGAAAATCTCGAGCTATGTTGGCTTGTAGGGCGGCACCAGCCAGAGTCAATTATTGACTCTGATTTGTCTGCGTAGCTTACCTATGGAAGACGATGAGGTAATTAATGTCTGATGTTTTATTTAACTTCGTCTACATTTATTTTATTTGCTATGCCGTGTGGATCTATATTTAACATCGAAGACCATTTTAATCAGCCAATGATTTAACACAAACATCATTATCTTAATGTAATCTTGCAATGTCGATTCACGTGCATAGAGCACATGTAAAACAAAATTTACAATCAACGGGTATCTTGGTGAGATTTTATTTGAATAATTTAAGAGGCGTCTTCTCGCCCGAGGCTTGATGTTATCTGGTAAATTGCACCCCCCACACGGGGAGCTCGAGGCTATGGATGTGCTTTTATTAACATTTCTTCTTATATTCTTCAAATAATGTATAAGAACAAAGGAATCGGGAAAGATAATTTTCTGGATTCTAAGATATCTCATATCGCACGGTGAGGCCGGGCTGAACTACGCCTCGCCGTGGTACACAATTTCACGCATACACATGTAACGAAACTACGCCTTATCTTGTAAGACGAGCTGTCTTCGTGTGTGATTTTTATGTATGTAGTGCGTAGCCTACATACATAAAAATCACTACATCATAATAAACCGTTCTCAGTTTTTGTTTGACTAAGCTCTATCTTCACTTTTTTTTAGTCTGAGATCAACCTCCTAGATTCAAATCTGTTGTTTGATTCTATTTACTAAAACTCGAATGTTATTCCTACCTTCTTTTGAAATTTCTTAACAGTCACGTAATATTAGGTGGTATCTTATTTTGGTTTTCATAAAACAGTAGTTAATATCAATGTTTTCTGCCTTAATTTGGCTGGTGCATATTCATGTGTATCTTCCAAAATCGATCTACAGTTAACTATAACTTATTATATAAAAAGACATATCCGATAATAGTGCTTCCGTATGACGAAAAATATATTACATTTGGGCAAGGTGGCGAAATATTTGGGGTTAACTGCGGTGTGGAGTATCGAGGAATTAGACGTGTATATTGCTGAATAACTCACGATTCTGGAAGCCTCTAACAAGGATTTGGGGGTGACTGACAGAAAAAGTTCGTCAGTCGTTTTGTCTGTCTTTTTTTTACTGAATGTTACAGCAAACTTTTATAAATATACATAACAATTAACATATTACGTTCTCGCCCATTTAGTAATAAGGGTTGGCACTTGTCAGAGGGCTTCGAAACCCATAAGCAAAGGTCACAGGGCAATCTGTAGCCCACATCTCGTCCACGTGGGAACTCTTAAATGGCGGTTGGCAAATTTCGTAGCCGTACTTATAAACTCCAAAAGTATACATCGTTGTATAAATACTTATCTGCCCTGCGAAGCCTCTGCTAACCGATCAATACCAAGTGAGCCATAAGTTAGTTATTAATAAGCGAGTTAAAGTTGTCTGCGTGCTAACTACGTCTCCCTAGACGGCTCGAGTTAACAAATTAATGCCGACTTAGCCCTTCATCCCTAGGGTGAGATAGATTGAATCAGATATATCAGGTGGCGCAAAGGTTCTTTGTAAGTGCTAGATTAGGATTTCTATAGCCCTATATGCAGACTACTATTCGCGTTAAGTTTGCAGTGACGTACAAACCGCGTTCACGTTAACCACATAAGGTAAGCCATTTTGACATATTTACGTATGTCTCGAGGTCGCCCTGTGGTCGAGAGTTTAAAAAGTTTAACTCTAAACGACTGTGGACATTAAAAGGAAACATTTAGGTTTAAAGATATTAAGTATCAACAGGGGCGAGCGGAGCGAGTTTGTTTCTTATACCTCTTAAAATTTTAGAAAATCCTATCTGAAAGTCTGTGCACGTGAAAAAAAAAACTAAAAATGTGGGTACCTACTTAAAGTTCGAAGCGTTCGTTATTTGTTTCTGTTTAATTGTCATTAAAAAATGAAAACCTGACAATATTATTAGCGCCCAAAAATGTGGGTTTGACTTTGCGGCGGGGCCCCAAATAATCCCGGGTGGCAAAGTGCGAGAGCCTGACGTCCCGGGCCCTGGCCCCCTTGGTCCTTAGCTTCGGTAAATACGCCACTGCTTTCGAGTTCGCTCTGGTCCTTAGACTCCTAACTAAGGCTTTAGTATTCAAAGGACTTCTTCTATTGGCATGGACCGGTTTTGCATTTGCCCATTTAAAAGACAAAAATTCTATTGTATTCTTGAAACAATGGGTTAAAAGTGAACAATTGTGGGTATTCACTCGCGGTAACTTTAAACTCCAGATCGAGCTAATTAGTGCAGTTAACGTATGGAAATTGAACCTGACTCGAGCAGGAATCGAACCCGATATATCGCTTACCTTTAACTAATTAAAAACAAACCTGTTAGGATTCTTGATAGTCTTATTTGAATTTGTGCCTTATTTTCCGAGTGATAAAGCATACATTTGTTTTGGCTATCCGCTCGAGATCAAAAAGAGATTTCATTTCAACTAATACGGAGTCAAAGTGATTTACATTCGAGTTGATGGTTGGATTTTGATTGTGTTCATACTTCGCGGTAATTTTTTAATGAGCATACACCTCACCTTGTGGCAAGTGTTAAATGTGTATATACTTGAAATTAGGAACATTTGCAGTTTAAACCCTGAACCCAATCATTGTAGGTTACACTTTCATTTTACTTTTATTGAATTATAAATGTATCGTCTTTATATCATAAATTGATTTTTGGAGTTTGGACCAATCAAAACGCGTTTAACATTGGTTTGACGTTTATGAGAATACCATATTGGAGTTTTATTATATCGGGACTGGATCATAAGTCGTAACTGTATTATTGCAGGTTAGCAGAATCGACCTTCAGGACACATCTTTCCTTCCTGTGGAACTTTAAAGATTCCCGCCTTATCTGCGCATAAGTTAAATAGTAATGCTGTATGTTTTGAATTCTCTAAAATAATATAATTTGAATAGCCGAGTTATATTGAGAAATAATCACTATTATATTTTTTTAAAATCTGAATGAAGTACGAATATAAAAATAAAAGTCATGTTCGCAATTTTTTAATCATTTCATATTATATTTTGTATGATGCCTACACACTTATCTGTTTGTACTCGGCCTAATAACAAGATAACTGATAAGGCTTCATTCATGTGATGTATCGTTAGCGCGATATCATGCTGTCAATATCGATTCGTTAAAGTATGTTGGTAACAATGTAATATCCAAAAATAACCGACACCGTATCCGAATTCCGTATCCGATGAGAATCAGGCCCTAGTTCTAAAAAGCTTTAGGTACCTACCGCTGTAGAATAAAAAAGTTACCTACTGAGCAATGAGAGGTATCTTTTATATAAAAACAAGACTGTTTTTATATAAAATTGAAAAAAAAATAGACGTAATAAATGTTTTTATATCTATGAAAATAAATAATATTTAATAATTATAACAATAGTTAGGTAGGTACCTACTAATAACTAGGTACATAAATTGTTTGAAAAATATTAAAATTAATACGTACAATGTACATATTTGATAAAAATTAAATTATTCCTTTTAACAAAAGAAATAACTACCTCTAAATAATACAAATTCGTTGAAAAATTAAATTCCTGTTTCGAATGTTGATGACCTTGATGCAATACAATGGCGTATAGCTCGCGAGTGTGCGGCGCGCGGGGGCCGGGGGGTGCCCACTCCGCCCGCGCCCCGCCGCCGCCGGGCCGGGCGCCGCGTCTCACTCCGCACTCCTCAGTCGATACGCTTCAACTTCGCAGTGTTGTTGTGCCGCGCGTAGGTGCATAATATTGTAGCATTATATTGAGTGATTATTATAATTATTTCACATAAGATTTGTGTTTGCAAATACTATCTGCCGTAATTGTTTAAAGTTTGTGTCAAGGTACGTGTTATAATGTTTCAAGTGCCTTTTTAGTTTTTATTACTAAGTATAGTGTTTTGCTTTGCAGGTGTGAAATGTGGGAAAGATTTTACATCATTTCTAATGTATTCACTTACAATTTGTAGATATGATGATTTGCACTCCAAATGTTATGTTAAACGAGCTGACGTTTTTGTATATGCAATATATTTGTACATATTATTTATAATTTTTTATAGATACCTACTATGGACATTTTTAGTATTGAGCCTAGTTCCAGTACATCGAGCGGTCAAGATGACCCAAACACTGCATCTGATGCACTAGGTCCGCAAACGTACAATTTATTGAAACAAGTCATACAAGGAATACACAATGAACTTAATAATCCAGAGAAAACTTATCCAATAGGAGAGTACGCACAAAGAGCTTCACGACTAACCGGATTCCCCGCTACTGCATTTAAAAGTATTTGTTCAAAACTAACTATCTCTAGTAACTATCTATGTGGCAAAGAATTAAAACGAAAGACAGTACATTATGCACTAATGTCCTTTTGTATAAAACATACTAAGTATCCCGATTGCTTCGAATTGCTTATGGAAATATGTGATGATCTTCAACTCATAAATGATATGCAATCATTTATAAGAAATCTTACTGACATGGGATACGTCTTGAGAAGACGCCCTCAAGGTAAAATACCATACGTCGTTGAAAAACCAGAAGTTGCATTTGAAAGGTTCTTATATCTCAAGAAGATAACAGAGTATCGTTCCGAAAAGCGCCGTATATACTACATCGGCGAAGCGTCTGTATCTCGGGAAGGCGATGTGCTCAACTTCGAGGAAACCATTGCATACAGAAAAAATTCAACAAAACCTTTGCTTAAATTTTTATACATCGTCTCTAATGAAGTAGAAAAAGAGAAAGATAGAGAGTGTATATACAGTTTTCGTGCCATCGAAAAATTTAATGCTAAACATTTCATGAAATGGATCCGAAATGACATTCTGACAAAGACTATTCTATCCGATAATAGCATTATAGTGTTAGATAATTCGGAACATCACAACGATAAAGTTTGCTCATCATTAACGTCCCTTGATAAGAGCTTAAAATCTGAGATAAAAGAGTGGCTCGAGTATCATCGTATTCCTTTTATAGATGATATGTCAAAACGGCAGCTTTGGAAATTGGCCGAAAAATGCACAGATATCCATGACAATGTATATATAGTTGACAGGATAATAAAGGAAAATGGCCATAGCGTATTAAGATTACCGAACTGCATAAATGAATTGAGCTTAGCCACTGGAGTTCGCCATTTAATAAAAGCTGGCCTAACTAAAGATATTAATACCATGGAAACATTGCAAGTATTTCTAGAAAGTATAAAAAGTGCAATAAATTCAAATAAGTTAAATGGATATAATTCTTCTCTTATAGATGAAGAAAAAAAAATTTTAAATTTAGATATTAAATTTGAAATGATAAGAGATTTATTAGAAGCCCCTGTTTGTAGATTACATCAAAAAGAAGATGATAATAACTTTGATATGGAATTTCCGTTTTTTATGGACTAAGATTGTATTAATATATAATTTTAGCCTTATTTACGTTCATCTTAACAATGCCGCGTTCGGTGCTAACTGACGCTAAGTCCCAAATTCACCAACGCCAGTGTTAATCGTTAGTCAAATTATTACACTTTCTCTTTCATTAATACAAAGAACGAGAGAGATTTAACAAGATATTATCAACGATTAACTATAATAGGTGTTTTCACCAACAGTTTTGCACTAAGGCTCATAATTTTAAGAAAATGTTATGTTAATTAAGTTAAGAAAAGGTAAATAAATAAAACAATGTTTGGTTACATATATATGTTTTATTTGGCAAACATTACGAGTAGGTATTATATTTTTTTTAAAGTCGGTTAAAAGTACTATTCATGGATCCTACTGTAATTTTTTACTAATTAAGCTTTTTTTACTTACTAGTATGTGCCCATGATATATTTTACACAATTCTATCACTTAATCTATGGACGCTCCACACCACGTCAATCTGGCCCCTCGCTAAGTATCCCAAGAACTTGTGATACAGGTACCAGACTACGAAAAGTATATTAAATACTGTAGGTATATATTATATTTAAGATTTTAATATATTAAATACACATATCCATGTCTCAGGAACATTTCTTTCTATCAGTTGGATTCGATTCGAACGTGTGACCTCCAGCTTAGCGCCAACACGTTAACCACTGAGTCTCAGAGGTCGTCAATGCAATCACATGCAAACTTATTTTGTGAATAATTAAATTAGTCTGTTCATTGATAAAAACCACTTATTTATTTTTATAGAGACGATATATGTTACTGTTTTACTATTATATAAAGAAGTAAGATAAAAAGAAGAACAAACAATTACGTTTTGCGTTATAACTAAGGTCGACACGCAATCATAATCATAGAGAACTACTGTCATATATATGTTAGTGATATATATTATTTGCTATTGTGGTATTATAGAGAGGCGACCCATGAACACACATGCACTAGTGATGTAACGAATATAAGATAATATCTTAATCCATACGAGTACGAGAATGCGAATGCGGATATTAATCATTTTAAACTTAAACAACATAATATTTGTACAGATTATGACTGTTGGGACTCCGTTAAGTAAAAGTGCGTTTGTCGCCAGTCGAAGAAACGCACACATAGAACCATGCACTCGCAGAACATCGCCTTTTCAGTTCTGTGCTGATTGCCAGTTTTTGTCACTACTCGCCGTGAAGAAGTTAACTACAATTTGTATGGCTTCGAATTAGTTACCATTGTTTGCCACTAGGGGCATTGTATCGATGCCTTACAAATGGTAGTTAAATATTATGTTGTTTAAGTTTAGTAATAATTAACGTATAATGTAGTATCATTTTAATGCGCAAAATTTGGAGTGCAATCTCATGGCATGAATTGTTATCAATTAATAATTATATTCATTTTTTTAATATTTTCAGAAAATGAATCGATCATGGGAGGAGGTGCAGAAAGAACTCGGAAAGATAGATTTTATTAATAAAATGTTAGTTATAAAAAATATATACAACGCATGTCAAGCTGAAACTAAGAGAGGCGGCACGTTCGTAGCTAGGGCTAGACAAGAAGGAACGCCATTGGATGTCTTGGTCCAGGACTACACCGGTATAAAAACACAACTATTAAATAAGTATTTAGAACCCAATCTAAACAATCCAAATGCGACTAAAACTTTCAAAGAATATTGCCAAGAAAGCACTCAACCAGAAAATATGGAATTCAACAAAACTTTAAGGAACACTATACTATCATCATATTTTAAGTTAGATTATCCAAAAGCGTCAACATTGTTGGACCAGAATAGTTTTGATGAAACGAATAAGTTGAAAATGACAAACTATACACAGCAAATCATTGAAGGAACCTCCAAAGTGATCTTAGTTGAAAGGCCAGAAAAGTTTTTTGAAAGATTCGGTTACTTAGAAGAAATAAATGACTTGAGATTGTCTTATAATATTGTTTATGTTTGTAATTTTAATACAGATACTGCTTCAGCGCCAATGGAATTCGTTGCTATATTACCAAGTGTGGGTATTTTAGGAGTATTTTTTAGTTTTTCCTCAGATTCCTCAAATTCCTTCAAAGAGCTTGAAACTTGGATATTGTCTGCTATTGTACCCAAATTACTAGCGCCAAGCGTCATTGTGCTAGATGAGTCTATAGATTCAAAGGATTGTATAATTTTGCCGACCATAGGCAGCAAACAAACCGAGATGATTGAATGGCTGAAAGCAAAGAATATTCCACATCATCCAGATATGCTTAGACCTGAGTTGTACGAATTGATTAAGAGATCAAAACGAGGAGAGCCTGCTAGAATTTACAAGATCGATACACAGTTAAATGCAAAAGGCCACAAAGTGCTGCGCCAGCCGAAAGGGGTGGAATGCTTGAAATATATTAAAAAAATCCATATTAAGGCATTAGTACAAAAGATAAATAATATCAAAGATAAAGTTACGAGTCAAGTGGACATGAATCCTTTAGATAGTTGGCTAGACTTGGAAAAAAGCCTTGTAAAGTTAGAGGAAAAAATGTATCATGAAGATTTGGTATTAGAAAATGTAATTGATCAAATATTGACACTTGGCAAGTACAGTCCCGAATCATCACATCTTTTTGATGACAAGTTTGATGATGTGCCTGATTATTTAAAGTTAGCTCAGATATTTGGGGACCCAATGGATACATGTTGCAGTAATAGTTAAATACGCTAGTTGTTAAATATACGATTAAAATTTAGTAGTTTAATCCCTATTCTGTGTATGTAAAATCTAAGTACCCTGTAGGTACTGGGTACATGACATTTACAAGTAACGTGTAAGATTCGTATTATTTCGTATACTTAAGAAAAAACTAAAAAAATAAAAATAAAAACCCTTTTTTCAAAACCAGCTTTTATTTAAAAGCCCTAATAAGAATAAAAAAAACTTTTCTTTTAATACTTTTACTATCAACTTGTAACTGTTGTGTTGTCTTTACGCAATTTATGAGATATTAATGTTGTAACTTGAGAACTTTGAGAACTTTTTAAGCATCTTAAAGACATATATTTTATGTAAACTTCTCATTTTTGGGGAAGTACTTAGTTTGAATCAACCTAATGGATAATAGAAAAACAAACGAATACGACTCCAAAGACTATCATCAGATCCTGGATACCATCTAAACTCTAAAGATAAAGTACTCGTCAAGACGAATCAAATAAGCCCAAACTCGATGGGATTGTGTCGTTTTATACCGGAATTCCTATTTCTTCGAGCTCTAGCATCAGAACAGCTTCATATGTATACAAAATTTCAGCTCAAGTTAACATAGGGAAGTGGGTCAAAATTTACTTGCAAGATTTGGCTTCACACAACGACACAGGTGAAAGTAAGTAAAAGTTTGTAAATAAATAATAACCTTGAGTCCTACTGAGATCAGTGACTAGAAAATTGGTAGGTATTTGGTGTTTCAGAAATACAATGGATATAAAATGTTGTAAGGTAAAAACAATTTCATTGACTTTCCAGTGCAAAATCGATACAAAAATATATTTCTTTCAAACCACCCCTCGGGAACCTTTCATTAGTCAATGATTTAAATATCAAAGGAATATATTTCACCGCGACTCACCTCCACATTCATTATGTATCCGGAGATTTTTCACCTTTTTTTGTTTCAATCGGTTATACAGTCTCACGCTTTGCCGCGCAAAGGGAATTTCATAATTTATTTCCAACGAAATAGTGGATAGGGAAAGTGGTTATTAGTTTTGTGTAATAACGAGTTTTAAAAGTCTTAAATTCACCACCACCACGATTGCACGCATTTTCAACATTTTTTTCCTGGGGCCGTATTATGATCTTTTAAAAAACCAGCTTGTTTCCAGGCAATTCAATATACGGCCTTAAAGTGCCTAGTTCTTTTTTCGTATTACAACGATATTTCATGCTGATTGGATTCATCCTGATTTGATTGTCTATGACTAGTTTAATGGAGCATAAAGGTGACATTCAGATACGTCAAATTTGACGTATTACAGTATGTTTTTTTCTTGCCATGCACTTATGAAGTGAATAGCCAATAACGAACAGAAAACTTGTACTAAATATTTTTAACTATACATAGAATATGTACAATTATTGTTAAAGTTAAAGCAAATTTTATGGACTGCAAAAATAAATGGTTTCAGTTGGTAAAATAGCCGTCGTTTTTGTATACACCTATTTCAAGAAAAAAATGTGCTTATGTTCTACCAAAAACCTTATTTCTAAAAAATTTATCGGTAAAATAAGCGGCATACTCACGGTCCACGGCCACGGTGCTGGATCGGACCGTGCGTGAGTATGCTGTTTAAGGCGCAATTAGGGTTACGAAGATATTGGAAAACGGAATTTACAGCTCAATAACCTCGGAGTTTCTAAATTATGAATAGTGAGTGATCGTCGGCATAGAGGTCCTGTCAGGAGTGAAATCGATGTTGCCAAATTAACTACTTTACAGCTCGATTTGGTCATTCGGCCAGCGATTAATGAAACTGAAAAAAGGCGGCAAATTTAAATAATCTGAGTTTGGCAGCACTGATCTGACCGGACTGTTCGATGATTAGAAAAGTGTAATGTTTTTTAATTTGTAATCTCAATAATATAAGATTTAAATAATTAGGAATGGCGTAAGTATTATTTGTGTTTTATTTATCAAATATAAAGTATATTTAAGCATAGTACATATTAGTTTAGACTGAAACAAAGGCTATTCATGTTTAGTTCACAGTAGGTGTTTTCGCGTCGTCGCCGGGTTTCATTCAACCAGCTAGAATCTTTATGGGAGTTTTTGAATTCTCACAGGGATATAGCTGTTGGATTCAACAAATCGGCGCAGGCGCGAGAATACTCCAAACGCATGTGGACTGACGTCTCAGATACACTGAATTCTAGGTTGAGCTACAGAGTGTGCAGACATATCACCAACGGGGCGTTGGTAAGAACCCGTTGCGTAAAATGATAACGCTATTAGCACCTGCAACAAAATTTGTTTTTAAATTTAAATGTTTAACATGTACTTAGGTACAACAATCATATTATTGAAGTAAAAGTTACATTTTATTTTACGGGTTAATAGAGAAATAGTAAATAGGTACTACCTTTCTCTCAAGAGACAGATCCGAGGCCCTTGTGCTCCCACCTACATAATGCGGTCTTAGTTCGTCGCACAAATTGTAATTGTTGATTCAACCTGTATCGTTTTGTAAAGTTGACTTCATCTACACTAAATGGATCACTAAGGTCCCTAAGGTGTCTTCTTTGAAGTTTTGCATTGTTATTCTCTTGAGAAGAATCATTTTCCAGAAATTCAAGTAGTTCTAATTCGTCACACATATTGTATAATTTCTATGAACCTATGAATAATACCTATGTCTTAAAATAACGTAAAAAATTGCTAATCACTTCAGCAATATTTTACGTTACTAACCTAACCTATATATTATTAAAAGAGAACACTAAAATATAAACTATTCAATAAAAGCTAATGAAGTTGAGCGTAAACTAAACGGCTTCGTCTCAACAGTTTTTGACGTAAATACAAGCCAGCTAATGTCAGAAGTACTGTCATAATACGAAAATACTACTCAAGTTTCAATGCAGAAGTAAGTCAAGAGTCACGTGACTGCTGACTGGCTGGTAACATGTGACTATAATACGAAAATTCCAGCCAGTTTGTTTTATGGCGTAAACTGACTGGAATTAAGAGCTTGTAATACGGCCCCTGGACTTTTTGCGTACTGTTTATATCCAACACAATGAAAGCTTTCATAATCTTTCAAGTCTTTCCTTCCATTAATGGGTGACTGCGCGAATTTTGAGACTAAGCGACAAATGAAGTAGAAAAAAGGGAGGGCAGTGATGCACACATTTTGGGAAAGTATTTGAATTATAAAAATGTATTTGTGTAGTCACTATTGGAACAGAATTTGATTCTTAAAATTTCATCCGTATACTTATTGCCCGATTACGGCGAAGCCTTTTTTTATATATTTATGTGTTCTGTGTACGTGTGTGTGTGTGTGTGTGTGTCCGACGTACTCCGTAGCGTCTATACTACTGATCTGATTTTAATAAATTAGGCAAGAGTTTTTATTTGCTTGTAATTTTTTATCGTGTCAGTATAAATAACTTTTTCTCTTAGAGTTATGTTCTCTATTCAACAATTTTGTTTAATTTGAAAAATTGTGATATTCGACACTTATAGGCAACATCCCTATTGTTCCATAAAATTAATTAATTGTTATTAAGTTAATTACTACCTATTAACGCGAGCAGAGCCGCTGGCAAAAGCTAATACTAGTAGGTATATATGCTAATATTATGAAGAGGAAAAGTATTTTGTTTCTTTGCATTGAAAAGGCTCCGAAACTACTAGATCGATTTTGATGGAATTTAGCAGGGATATAGATTAGACCACGGGGAAGGAAATAGTTGTAGGCTATTCTATCGCGTAAAATGTACGGTTTCCGCAAGATTAACTTTTGCGCCCACGAAGTCACGAGCAACATGTAGTATTTTATAATTATATACCGACCGAGCAGACGGACATCCTGATGTAAAGCAACTAACACAGGAGTTGCTAGTGCGTTGCAGACCTTTCAAAATTGTGTTTACACTTTCCCAGCGAACGTAATAGACATCTGGGTGGGCGGTAAAATCAAGCGTACAATGTGTTGAGATAACGTGGACGATTTAGAAAATGACGCTGGAAACACACGCGCGTAGACTGTGGTAAGGAACGCTACGTTTTCTCAAAACTTCAATTTTCCTTTGGAATTGGGGCTTACTAGATTTTACATATTGTATTGGAGATAGCCTCAGTATATATTCATCAACTTGAAATTACTTAATATTTGGGAAATTATAAAAAACGTATAAGTAACAAGAACTCGGTTCCTTTTTTGACACAACATTTTGGTTGCTCGTTTCGTGCAAAAAAAATCCGTTGAAAATTTAGATTCTTCTAGCAAAGTAATTGTTCGGGAGCCCCCTTTTATTATTATATTTTATTTTATTCTATTTTTAGTACTTGGTGTCATAGCGGCAACTGAAATGCACCTTCTGTGAAAATTACCACTGTCTAGCTATCACAGTTAAGAAGATACAGCGAGGTGACAGACAAGTCCCGTTTTTACCCTTTAGGTACCGAACCCAAAAATCGGGACGTTATGTTTATTCCACGTAAAAATTTCATTTGTTCCATAATTCATGATCAGTTTTGAACATAATATAGTCCTGTATATTTGAATTTTCTCATCTGGTCCGCGTCCAGAATACCTAGAGCTCTCGCATTAGTCCGTTCCCTAGTAGTTTGGAGGACAGGAGATGGATGATGGGTCCTTGCTGACTGGTTCCTTCTGAATATTACCTGAGAGCAACATCACTAATGTCTCCCTAATGTTGGCTCAACTAAACCCCGCCGATGTTATATTTGTCCAAAGTTATTAGGTTTTAAGGATATGAACATTATTAAACACTTCACTGGCACTCTAAATATATCTAGTGAATCCTTGTACTTCCGTTAATACTTTTTTTTTGTGAAATCTACGAGAATCTACTGAACTGAGTATCTATTCCTTAAAATATATTTTTTGTTTTATGTGATTTCTCAACTCAGAATTCTCGTAGCTAAGCTTAATGGCAAATGTCGCAGCTTTTAATGCTATATGTGTTATTGTTAATAATATTTGCGGTATCCGTTTGTGCCGTAATCACTGCTCGTAAAGGTATATTGTCGTTTATGTATTGCATTCTTCTAACTTTCGTCTTTGTATGCCATTTAAAATGTAACCTGGCTGTCTGTTCTTTTTTGTCTCCTTGCTAAAGTTATTTCAAAAACGGACAGGACGTTTATGTTTTAGACCATATCACCATAGAGGGCGCTCATGTATTAGTCTTTTATATAAAACATACAACAGGCATAATGATGTTTTTTTGCCAATAGTACTAATATATATCTCTATCACTAATTTTGGATAATGAAGTACACGCTAAAGCGACCACACATCTATTAGTTCTCCACATTCGGGCTGGGGCCGGCTGGGAAAGGCAAATTGTGAATGGGGTGGACGGCACCTAGATTTGTTTAGGAGTTAATGAGGAAACGTTTTAACGCGCCCGCCTATTACACCGGTATGATCAGAAATGTTCGTTAAGCCCGAGCGTCTTGTTTTCTTCCGTAAGAGATTATGAATTCTCTGCATAATTGAGCCGTGGATTCATTGATCATCGCGACTCCTTCGCGGTATAGTAGGTACCGTACCGCGCCCCCGTGCCTAAATAAGAGAAATACACAAAAATGCAACTTAAAATATTACGACAAAAAAATGTAATACAACTAAAAAAATGCCTTTTACAAACCAGATATAAATCCTTCTTGAATAATATTTCGCAAGATTGTATTTTTGTCGAGTGTGATAATTATAACTTTTGATATTATGTTTATATACGCCGTAAGATGTTTACGTCTATAATATAATATTGCACTGGAGTCAAGAACTCGTAAATGGTTGAATCAATGAATGCGGATTTTTACCAAAATAAAAAAAGTGGCACCAAGTACTATGATATATTTAGAGTTTATATAATCAACTTTAACAATTTCTATTCCGTTACACATCGGTGTGAGTGTCGTCCTATCTAGGAGTATTGTTCAAGTTTTATCGGCGTCCATTACGCGGCAGCGATAGCCCATCGACCGGTTACACTGTAATGGCTTAGAACCTTTTAAATTAATCTCATTTGTACTTAATATACTGGTTTTTATTACTACTATTTTGTTAAGTTGGTTTTATTCTTTTTAAATGTGCTCGGAATTAGATAATTAATTTAGAATATCTAACATTTATTTGACCTTGATTTTTACCTAACATCTACTGTGGGCCTCTATGGGCGATAGTAGTAGTTACCATCAGGCGATCCGTTTACTCGTTTGCCTCTTAATCCTTTTTTTTAGTCAAAAGGGTCACTGGAAAATATGGTCTAATGAGGCAGTCGTCTGCATTTCGATTGTATAGTAACTGTCAATAAATATAGGCTTGAGGCGTCCCTTTTATTCCTCATCGGTCGTTTTGTTGTTAGTGGTCGCAGGGGTCCTACCACAACAACCACAGGTTACGGTCGTTTGACACCAGATGGGTCTTAATTGGCTTACTTTAATTTATAGCAGGAGAAAATCATCATGTAAACAGAGAAGCTGAGAATTCGTTTAAGCAAATGATAATTTGGCGGTACCATAATATATAGACAAGGCCGCGAGCAAAATACCAATATGTGTAGCAACCCGTGAAGACGTCAAGCGATGCGAAATTCAATTTTTGGGGCCCCCGCTGCGGTTACACTTGACGCTTGATAAGGGCCCGGAGTTATTTAGTTTGCTACATCGAGACACACTGCTGTAGGGATTGACAAGTTTCAGTTCTTGTTATCTTCTGGTTATTTAAGCATATTATATAAGGTATTTAGATAAAATGACAGTCAAGGATACGTGATTATTAGAATAATAATATAGTTTGGAGATTTGTGCAACATTGTCAACAGTATATCATCATCCGCTTTACGTATACATGGGGTCAGGTTATAGTAAAATCTTTTTTAGCATTTTCTGACTAATGATTAATTTATCAAATCACTACTTCATACTACCCACATAAATCAAACAAAAAACTGGAATTCTAAATTTTAAGAGAGCACCAAAAAGCCATTAATGATGTACAAGTTTTGTCTCCGTGAGTTCCATTTTCTTCAGCAGCCGTCTCGTGTTTTTGCGATATAATAAATTATAGGTCGGTATTGTCCGATGCTATCGCAACTTAGTTGGTCTTAAACGGTTTCCACATTTATAAACTTCATTGTCTCCTACTGGAATTGCCCATTTTGGACAAGAAATGGACTAGAGTGCTCCAAATGTCCTGTCCGTAATGAGAAATTCTGAGCGTCTTGGACCAATCTTGGTCACGTAACGTCCTGGGTTACAGATATTGATGTGTGGTTCCATCTGGTTTATCATGACGTTTAAATTTTTGTGATATATTGCTAAAATTTTGTTCTGTTACAAAGAAGAAAGGTTTCGTTGACTTATCTAGTAATACTATGTTAGGTCTTCTTGCATCTTTCGCAGATCTTATCTTACACCATAATTTATTGCAATACTAACATAGATGCAACGAAATACATTTTATATTTCAAAAGTAAAATGTTATAATACTTACTGGTTGAATTACCCATATTCCTCGAGTAAGTATTATAATATTTTACTTTTGAAATAGAAAATGTATTTCGTTGTTGGATTAAAACGAAATTATAATTACATACTAATATTATCATTGGCTTATGCAGTTCCCATTATTTACTTTTGTGTAACGACCATTTCAAACAATCTTTTAAATGTTAAACTACCAACGAAATTGAACACTTAATAAAATAAAATTGATATTAAAATGTTAACGCTATAAACTAAATCTAACGGTACTGTATCGATAGAACTTGACTATATCAGATAAGGACATTTCACATCCTGACCAGGTTTTATTGGACCACCCGTGAATGGTCCTTGCATTCCTAATTTGGTTTAATCGATTCCCTTTCTGGAGAAATTATGCACAAGAAACAAAACTTTTTACTCGAGAGTTTTTATCAAGAAAGAAATTTAGTTTGAAAACAAAGGTTTGGAGAAAGTGCTGTTTTAGAATATTCTCTTCTTCTGTTTATTGTCTGTATGTAATGTTCCATGTGAAGTTGTCGCAACGAAATCGGTCACGGCAGAATACTCAATCACCTTGTGGGAATATGGTGGCAAGCCCCAAAGGGAGATCTCCGACCGAGCGAGGTGGTATGCTCGGTCAGGCCGAAGCCCACTTGTAGTAATTTCAGGTATTGTATATATACCGCCAATCTTGGAAAACTTCGATAGCGCGATTCATGATTGTGGCACTAATTGGTCCGCTACATCACTCCCCCCGAAGACCGGAGGTCGAATCTTGAGTCTTCTGCTTGAGTCGCCAGTGCCAGAGAGTCCCAGTGAGTCGGAACTGTGCTGCTGCTGCACGGGCTCCAGTGAGTCGGAGTGCTGCCGTGCGGGGCCGATGCTACGTGCTGACCAGGAGAGATGTGCTCTGCTTGCTGATCGGTCGTTGTAGTGATAGTGCCCGTTGAAGCCGATGAGGGTTCGACCAGGCCGCGGTGCGTTGAGGCTGGAGGTCGAGGTACCCGATGAGGCTGAAGCTGGCTAGCGTGATGGCAGGGGTGGGGTGATGATGTCCAGGAGGAGGCGTGATCACGTCGGGGTCACCAATGTGGGAATATGGTGGCAAGCCCCAAAGGGAGATATCCGACCGAGCGAGGTGGTATGCTCGGTCAGGCCGAAGCTCACTTGTAGTAATTTCAGGTGTTGTATATATACCGCCGATCTTAGAAAACTTCGATAGCGCGATTCAGGATTGTGGCATTAATTGGACCGCTACAACCTTATGCTGTCCTTGACATTCTGCCAAATAAGTACGGTCGTCAGCCTGACGTAGCTAAAATCCAAACGGCTGAAGAAAATTCATGTTCCAAAATGTATAAGCAGCAAAGTTATATTCCCTCGGCAATTCAATTGTAAATTCAGAAATGTCGTCTCAAATGGAATTAAGACTTGCTTGAGATTCACATAAGTGGTCGGCGATAACTAGGACCACGTCATCTGGACCACTCGCGGCTTGGAGCAGCGCCAGAGCTGTTTTACCGACACGATCCGATATAACGATATCCCTGAAAACCGTTCCTAGGTTTAATATGAAATCTCAGCGTCTAATGTTGCTTTCGTATCCAGTATAGTATGTGTTAATACTCGTAATGTAACACGTGCGTGAAAACCAACAATACAAATTTTTGAAACCAACATAACTTTCGGTTTTAAAAGAATAATAAGTACCAATTAATGACAAACCTTGCTGGATTCTAAGGCTTTAAGTTCTAAGGCTTGCTAGGTTAAGGATTCAGGACAAATCGATTGACAGAGGAATCAGATTGTAATTAATTATTTTAATTGAACTTTTGCTGTTCTTTCATAACATAAATGCTGCATCTACTACTTAAATATAATATGTCTGTGTCTAGCTACTTAACAGAAAACCTCAACGTTTTTCGATATTATATATCGGCTCCTTTCTCTCTTTGCTTTCAAATCCATTACAGACGGCTTTTTAAAAAAAGGTTAGAAAGATATTGATGGTATTGTTTTATTGTTGGTTTAAATTTAAAATAATTGGATCTATTTTTATATGGATTGAGCGGATTTATGGCAGGTTTTATGTTACATCCCTCAATTATATTTTGATCACTTAAATCCAGATAAATATACGCGCTTTAAAACCTTTGTTGTGCTTTAAAAGCTTGTAAACTAAAAAAAAATCTTTAACACCGGAACCGCAATTCTCGTATTTCAATTTACTCTATTCTTGATTTCATAAACTGATTCTGGAGTTACCAATCACAACGCGTTTAACGTTGATCGTATATTTATGAGAATACAATTTTGTTGTTTTTAACATATCAAGCCTGCATCGATACTATATTATTTTGTGCTATTTAATTAGCAGAATCGACGGGCGGGTGTGGCTGTCGCGAGCTACAAAATCGTATTACAAGAAACGCTAAATAATTTTTAATACATTTTGAGTTTTTCAAATCAAATCAAATCAGATCATTTATTGATACTGATGAATGAATGAATGAACCACAGAATGTGGTTAACAATGGTGGATACAATAGGTACATTAGTTCTTACACATCCTACCGTAACAATGGTGTGTGAATATGTCAACAAGTAATTATTATTTAATATAGAAAATATAAGTTCAATTAGTTACATAATAGTCAATTTTAATGTTAATACAAAGATTCAGTTTCTTAAAAATGTTACGTTGTCAAGGTAGTTATAGAAATGCCATTTATATAAATAATATTAAATTATTATCAGCAATTACAGTTTGCAATAAATCATAAACAAAAACAGTTTGGCTGGTCACTGCGCTACCGCGTGCGGTCTACAACGGCGACTCATCAAAATGAAAATTGTGTAGCGGTGGCTCGCGATATACCGACTCGGTCGCGATTTGTGAATGAATTGAAACAAGTTTTAAGGAAACCGTTCCTTAAGAAGTGTCAACGTATAATGAATACATTTATAGCAAGTTATGTACCTGCCATTGACTGCATAAATCTCCGGATCATTTTTCTCATCCACGGTCGGTTTTTTTTTTATTGTCAAAACTGTACAGACATTAAAAAATGCAAAAAGTTACATGACTGAATAAATTATTTCATTTGGATGCAAATGTTAAAAAATTGGATTCACAACTTTTACAAATGATTGGCTGGCAAATGTATAAATTGGCGAGGAATTTTTCTACATTTATATTGTGAAGTTTAAAAGTGCATGATTGGTTATTTCTTAAATATACTTAAATTCAGTTTTCGATCTAATCTACATAATATCTTGTTGTACCTGCTTCTATTATTGAGTCACCATCAAGCTGGATTCTGGTAGAATACATACAAATATTATATACATACATATAATATACATACAAAATATTTCCCATAATCTCCAATCGATTGTGTCCCTGACCGCTCTCTATCAATAGATCTTTCTACTTATTTGAGAATTTGTATCGTTTAATTTTCCAATACATTTCACTATTTCATTGGATCGGCGACGTAAAATTTATACGGAATCACTGTCTCATATCTCAACCCTAATACGCGGTTATTTTATCTACATTTTTATAGCTCCGTACCCAAAGTTTAAAAACGGGACCCTATTATTGAGACTTCGCTGTCTATCCGTTCGTCCGTCCGTCCGTCTGTCTGTCACCAGGCTGCATCTCATGAACCGTGATAGCTAGAGAGTGAAATTTTCACAGACGGTGTATTTCTGATGCCGCTATAACAATAGATACCAAAAACAGAATAAAATTAATATTTAAGTGGGGCTCCCACTTAGACCCTACAAACCCTCGCTTACCCTCTTGCCCCACCCTTACCTAAATAAATACAAAAATAAACCCCCTTTACGGTCAAATTTTTAGCATACAATTTTGTATCGCACGCTCGGCGTTCTCTCGGGGCAGAGCCGTTTACTCACTTATAAATCTTAGACGATAGGGGCTATGCAAATGGGACTGTGATAACAGTCGAATTTACGTCCCACTTCGATGGGGAATAAACACAAATTGTTAATATGTGGGGAAATAGAGGAAATAATGCAATTTTTGCGCATTATTTCCTCTATAATATTATAGAGGAAAAGATGCGCAAAAATTACATTATTGCGCCGAAAAAGTTTGGTTAAAAAAATATGCATTTGATTATTAATGTTACAGGAATTTTTATTAAACAGTTACTTTTTACTTGTGTTGATGCAACTACGCCGGTCTAGCTTTTTTGGCTTTTACGCGATTTTTAACTGAAATTATTCCCTCACAAAAAATAGGGGCCGACCGAGCGTCCAGTAAACAGTAATAAAATGTTTTTTTTTTCATCCCGAAATTGGCGAAAGACTGCAAGCGGATCGTAAACACAAACATTTGAACGAGTCAGCAGAACGATTTATCCACGCATCGATACCCGCTATAAACCGTCACTGGCCCGCCGCGATTTACATTTGATCTGCCCCCTTTTGCCCCACTGCCCCCTTGTGCCGCTACCCCCTTTTGCCCCCTTACCGACGATGAAATTGCAATTCTACCCCCTATTAGTTTGCCCTAGTTTGTTTTCAATGGAATTTATTAGGGTTTTATTTTATTGTGAATATGCTGATTTGTGTCGTATGTCTTTATGACTTTTGTTAAGCTTTGTGTACCAATGCGGACAATTGAATGGGTTCGGGTTGCATTATGAAATGCTAAAAAAACTGGCAAAAAAATAAATTCCGTTTGCCCTAAACTCCGAATGATGTTGGATTTGGTTAGTGTTTTTTCCCTTGGACAAAAAATATATTAATAAAAAACCGGCCAAGTGCGAGTCGGACTTACGCACAAAAGGTTCCGTAAAAAACGGCAAAATATCGCGTTTGTTGTATGGGAGTCTTAGTATGTAAAATTATTATTATGTAAAATATATTATTATGTAAAAGTATTTTTTGGTAGTGTCTAACGTCGCAATAATGACTATCTGCCTTCCTAATTTGAGTATAATTTTTTTATTCGTCTTTTGTGATAACGGACATAAAAGAATAGAATTAAATCTATTAAGCAATTTTTATGACACCGATTTCAATTACTTAGCGCCATAATTAATTAAGCGACACGGTAATAATGCCACGAGCGACTTTCAATCTTAATTCGTCAAGTGATCACATTAAGCTCAATGACGCAGCGTGACATGTGACGTCACTGTGACACGTCATGATGCATCACTCGCCGACCCGATATAATTAACTGAGTCCCATCGGGAACTTGAGTTTCGCGTGATTCTGTCACATTGTGTCACGTCTATTTGTGACATTTAGGTATTAGGAGTGTCATAAAACACGTTAAGCTTTTTCGTTATGCCTGCATAGCCTGTTGCGTAGCCATCATGCAACAGGCTATGCAACCTAGCGCGTATAGCGTGTATAGCCTTGAAGGCATTTGTCAAAGGACTACCTTTTCCCCATCTGTTTGTCAAGCATACCTAAGTGTGAAAGCAGCTTTATATCGACCCGTTAAAGTTGAAAATTTACCATGAAACAACTTCCTCCGTACGCCTCATTTTGTTCCCAAATATAATAAAGTTACGTTATGCACTGTTGTCCTCGTAAAGAAGAAAATAAAGTTGAAAATTATATGAACTCGACAAACAAAGTCTTTACTGTTTAGTGTGGAAAATACTGTGAATGCGAGGAGGATTTCAGATATATAAAATTAAAATATTGTGACACTATTTCTGTACAGTTTAAAAACTTTTATTTTAAATTGTAAACAATAGTTTAATTATTGAGTCGTACAATATTTAAGTAAAGGTTAGCTTATGTCTGCTCCACACTTCTTGAGCGAATCGCGCCCGACACCGCGAAGGGTCCGCGAAAATGGAGTGGAAACGCGTGTGAGTGAAAGAGTGGAAAGTATGAAGCCGGCTTTATATAAAAGTCAGAAAAAAAGTCGCTTCTCACACTGCACCGGGCCCAGACACCGCGGCGGGGATGCAGATTTTAAAATTGCTTGCAAGTTGATTAATTTTTGTAGAAAAGACGAGAAAAACGCGCCCCGCGGCATGACTCTGTGTTTTTCGTCCTCCTTTTTTTAAATTGGCGTAAATTCTACATAAAATTGGTGGTAAAAACTAGTCATATACAGAATGATGTTGTTAATAAATAAGCGAGGTGCGTGTGGGTGGTATTTATTGTTGGCGGTTTTGGACGAATGATCCTCTGGACATAATGGATCGTTCCGTATAGCACGCGATCTTATTTTGGCCCCACATTTATTATTATCAGATGATATTTCACGAGCACTCTACGTTATTTTTAAACATATGTAAAGGAGACATATTATGTTCGATAAAATGTGTCTCGTTTACATAATAATATTGACAAAATTATTTTCTAAATAACCGTAGGTACCTATCCAATATCAATCAATACCAACCTAAAAATCGTAAGTGGTCGCTGTCTGTACATGAAATATATATAAGAAAAACCATTATAGGGGGCTTTATAAACGAAATAGAACTATATCATGCCTTCTCATTCATTCATTTCTCGTTCATCGTATCGATGAAAGAGAAGGCATGATATGGTTTTATTTCATATAATCGTTGATTAGATACAAGATGTATATCTAACTTGCTTTTGTGAAATTGGGCTTCAAGCCACAGATTACTAAATAGTTAGAACGTATTGTGCTTGTGTTGGTCTATGACCTCTTGATTGTAAGTCCTTCGTGCGCTCGTGTGGTGACGATAATAATACAGCAGCAATTCTTTAACTCTCCTTTATTGGTGCTTACAACGAATACGTATTACAATATGTAATGAGATATGCTTAGCACAATATATACGTCTACACTATGTATAGCCTTTTGGCCAACTCAATAAACTAACTCGATAGGCTTTACTTAGGACATCTGTCAATGTCAATAATGACATTGACAGTTACATCTTACTGTTGATATATGTAACACCTCCCTTTTCGAGTATAAAAGCAAACTAAAAATATAGGTACATAACTAATAACAAATACATTACTTATCTACTCAAATTTCTCATGCATGTACAATTTAGGACGCTTTACACTTCTACCAGACCTGGTTACGTAACCGGTATTTTCTAGACTCTCCATAGGAACACAGTTCTCATCGTTAATGCAATTTTGAACGGGACCGTTTCCGCGTTGTGTAAACTCATGGGATCTATACTCTCCTGCATGGGAGGCATATTGATTGTGCTGCCATCGCCATAAAAAGAAGGTGGAGGATTTATTTCTTTTAAATTCTTTTTTCTAGGTCTAATGTGTCCCCTATTCCTCCTATACACAACACCGTTTGGATCCGCAACATAATATGATCTACCACATCCTAATTTCTCTTTAATTATTCCCGGAGACCAAAAGGATTTAGGATTTTTTTTGAAGTAAATGTCATCTCCCGGCTGAAACTCATGAGATGTATGCTTCGCATTCCTGTCAAAATAAAAAGACATTTTGTCTCTGCTCTGTCTATGACATTTTTCAAATGTCGAAAATTTTACAATTTTAGGTTTTAATTTTTTGTTAAGAATTGGTAAATTTACTCGCAAGTTTCTAGACATTAATAATGCGGCCGGACTGGGAAAATCTCCCTTCGCAGCGTTGCGATAGTGTAATAACGCCAAATGTATATCCGAGCCATCTTCTCTGCATTTTCGTAATATGTTTTTAACAATTTTAACACCGGTTTCAGCTTGGCCGTTAGATCTCGACCAGTACGGACTAGTGGTTATGTGTTCTACATCCCAATCAACAAGAAAAGACTTGAATTTGCAAGAGTTAAATGGTGGACCATTGTCAGACACCAATGCCTTGGGTATACCATGTCGACCGAAAAACGATTTTAGACTTTTAACAACATTATCGACAGTGTAATTCTTATGCAAAGAAGCTAACTCTATGTACTTGGAATAATGATCCATGCAGACAAGGAAATTTTCTCCATCAAAATATAATAAATCTATACCTACCTTCTCCCATGGAAGATGAGATATCTCATGGCATTTCAACGGTTCACGGGGTGGATTTGATCTATATTTAGCACAGACGGAACATTGATCAATTAAGTTCTTAATATCCGCGTTTATATTTGGCCAATAAACTGTTTCTCTAGCGATGTTTAGTGTCTTATTAATACCTAAATGACCACAGTGTATTTTATCTAAAATCTGTCTTTGCAAGGACTTTGGAACAATAAGCCTATTGCCTTTAAATAATAAGTCATTCATTATATGTACTTCATTTTGAATGTTCCAATATGGTTTCACAAGAGAGCTTACTTTATTTTTGCTTCTTGGCCAACCATTCTGAATATAAGACTTGAGCAGATTTAAAGATTCATCATTTTTGCTTTCTAATAATATAAATTTTAAATAAGGCTTACTTACTGAGAGATTAGAGAATACTGAATTAACATGATACTGTAAGTCTTGCTCATACTGAGGTATGTATGTATCACTAAGTGAGGCTCTTGACAAAGTATCTGCTATATACATATATTTACCAGGTACATAAACTACTTCTAGGTCATAACCCTGCAACGATAACATCATTCTTTGTAGCCTAGCAGGTACTTCATGAAGAGGTTTTTTAAAAAGGTAAATTAAAGGTTTGTGATCAGTATGAACAGTTGTTTTACTGCCATAAATATATTGGTGAAATTTATTACATCCAAACTGTATGGCAAACAATTCTTTTTCAATCTGGGCGTAGTTTTGTTGAGAGGGGGTAAGTGTTCTTGAACTATATGCAATGGGTCGTTTGTCTTGCATCAAGACCGCTCCCAGTGCATTCTTTGATGAATCTACCGACAAAATCACAGGTAAGTTGCAATTATAATTAGTTAACACAGGTGCTTTAGATATGACTTCTTTTAATAAATCAAAGCACTTTTGACAATTTTCATCCCATAACCATAACATATCTTTTTTTAACAAATTTCTTAGGGTATTAGTTTTTTCTGCTAGATTTTCTATAAACGGTGCTAAAAAATTTATCATGCCTAAAAATCTCTGCAAATCCTTAATATTTTTAGGTATGGGCATGTTTTTTATCGCTTTAACTTTTTCTGGATCGATTTTTACACCTTCTTTACTGAAAATATAGCCCAAATATGCTATTTCTTCTAGAAGAAACTTGCACTTGGCTTTATTTAATTTTAAATTAACTTGCCTAGCCCTGTCCAAAAACATTTCTAACCTTTTATTGTGTATTTCAATTGTTTCACCGTATATTAAAATGTCATCACACCAAATTATTATACCTTCTATGTCTCCGAAAAGATCTATCATGGTTTTATAGAAAATTTCTGTAGCCGTGTTTATTCCAAAAGGTAATCTTAAAAATTTGTATCTGCCAAATGGAGTTTGAAATGTACATAGATCACTACTTTCTTTAGTTAATTTTATGTTATAGAACCCAGAAAACGCATCTAAATGTGAAAAATAAGAGGCTTTGGACAATTTAGACCTGACTTCATCTATATTTTTAATTGGATAATGACATCTCAATAAATTTTTATTTAAATTTCTAGGATCTAAGCAAATTCTCAATCCACCATTCTTTTTCATGGCTACAACTAAACTACTCACCCAGAGAGTAGGTTTGTTCACCTTCCGTATGACTCCCATGTTCTCCATGAGTTGAAGCTCTTTCCTTAACGGTTCAACCAACGCAAAGGGTACCTTTCTAGGGGGATCAACGCACGGAATAGCATCCTTTTTTAGCACGATGCTGTGTTCGTATGGGAGGCAGCCTAGACCCTGAAACACATCATTATATCTGGTCACAATTTTGTCACAAGTTTTTTGATACATATTATATACATTTTGCTCAACATTTTTTTCATTTTCCATTGATAGAGAAAAGTTTTTTGTTATTAAATTTAGCTTTATACAAGTGGGTAAACCAATCACAGTTGGACAATTTAATTTTGTTACAACAAAAGTAATGTTTTCTGGTTTTGTTTTGTTTTCAACTAAACAACAAATGTTTAACACTGAAATTATCGGTATTCTGTGCCCACTGTAGGCAAATATATTATATTTTTTACACATTTCTTTACTCTGCTTGTCAAATTTAAGATTCAATTCTTTAAATACTTGATAAGACATCACATTTATGTCTGCGCCAGTGTCAATTAGGCAATCTACCTTTTTGTTGTTTATATTAAGAGAACAGTACCAGGACTTGTCTGTTGTGCTTATCAATTTTGTACTAGCATTCTGTGATTTTATGTTTTTAATGTTGAACAATGCCCCTATTGTAAATCTCTCAGCCTCAGCCTCAGCACTTTTGGGGCTTGATTCATCATCGAGATTTATGCTACCTACCCCAGTAACAACAGTCCTGACACTGTTTTTCTTGAAACATAAATGAGTAAAATGTCCATATTTAAAACATGACCTGCATCTGTGTTTCCAAGCTGGACAGTTGCGGCGACCATGCGATGTGTTGCACTTTACACACGACGTTGTTCTTGATCCAGGCGTAGCTGACCTTGGGTGACCTTGGCATGATGGAGATCTTGCGTTTTTTCTTTTCTGGTATGAGGGGGAACTGGACCGACGACTTTTGTGTAGCTTGTATATTGTGGCTTCTCTTCCATCTGCTGCATTGAATGATTCTTCATTTTTCTGCGCCATCGTCAGTGTTCTACAGAGGAGTTTGGCTCTTTCTAGGGATAGGTCCTGTTCTTGTAGTAGCTTTTGACGAAATTGCGAGAAGTTTGTGGCCATATTAGCAATGAGAATGTCCTTTACAAGGGACTCACGTAGCGAACCAAACTCACAGGCATGACTTGCGTTTTCTAATTCCATTAGAAAGTTTTCCAAGGATTCGTTCACACGCTGTTTCAACGTAAAGAATTTGTTTCGTGCCACCGTCAAATTCTTTTTGGGTTCAAAATACTCGACGAATTTTGCCTTGACTTCTTGGAAAGTAGCAGTGCTTAGGTCCAAATTGAAGGAATTGTATATGTTTAAACCCTTTTCTCCCATGGAATGCAGCATGATTGCAATTTTTCTTTTGTCTTCCGTTTTCTCCATGCCCGACGCCAGTAGAAATATCTCGAATGACTGCGTCCATTTCTTGAAATTTTCAGCGTTATTGTTGATAATTTCTGTAGAGATCTCAAGCTTCTGTACTCCGTTGCCTGCCATTGTTAAGTTCCCACACTCAGATTGTCTCGAATCTTCCGGAGTTTTCGACGTACCCTCTTTTTTGTTCATAATTTTTGTTTTCTTTTAAATTTTCACTTCTGACACCATGTGTTGGTCTATGACCTCTTGATTGTAAGTCCTTCGTGCGCTCGTGTGGTGACGATAATAATACAGCAGCAATTCTTATACTCTCCTTTATTGGTGCTTACAACGAATACGTATTACAATATGTAATGAGATATGCTTAGCACAATATATACGTCTACACTATGTATAGCCTTTTGGCCAACTCAATAAACTAACTCGATAGGCTTTACTTATGACATCTGTCAATGTCAATAATGACATTGACAGTTACATCTTACTGTTGATATATGTAACAGTGCTTAATCTACAACTTGTGTAGTGCGGTGTGTTGCAATACTAAAAATTCCTTTTTTTGTTCCAGGTAAGCACCATAACATTATAACCAGCTAAATCCATATCGATAAGCTGTAGATAGGCATTCTAATCCTAATATGACAGCCGTTGCGAACATACGGACGAACGTATAAGGATATGGAATGTTAGATAGGGGCGACGTGCACCTTTAAAGGCCTAAAGGGGTTTGTATAACCTTCATAATACGAGTAAAGAGTGCGCACTATCGACCAAGTTACTGGTCATCTACATCTTTGTTGAATATTGTTTGCGTTACAAACGCAAAGTTAGATACTTATCTGCACACTGTTAAAAAAACAGCTTATTTCAGTTAGGCGTTTCTAATCAAGCAGTAAGACATTATTTAACGGAACACAGCAAACTTAGGCGATAGTACTTAGCCATTTGGAATCTAACAATGTCCGTTCACTGGCCCTTATTAGATACCAAGTACAACAAGATTTTCTTACACAATTTTTTCCGTCCTTTTCAATGTTTGCTCTATTCATTGCTGCCTCAATACCAAGCTTTCATCTTCGTTTCCACACAAATGCGTCAATGGTCGAGTGACTCTTTGAAGGCGTTGTATTATGGCAGCATCTTTTCAGACCAGATTGTGTGTGTACAGTCAATAGTACTTAATTTTCTACAGGGCAGTGTCACTGTGGATAATCCACTAATTAAGAATGCGAGGGATTTGGAATTAATGGCAGTAGGTCAACTATCTTTACAATTACACGCCGTATTAATTAATTTTTTCATTAAATTTATAAGATTTAGCAAAGAAAACAGTATTTTTAAATTTTAAAAGGGTCATTAGTCTGCTTATTCATTAGACAAATGGTAAGATACCGTGGGATGTGGTAATGACAGATTTTAGATGGAAAATGAGCGGCAAACGAGTTAACACACACTTTCAACACCAGAGGATTTTCTAGTGTGTTTCAATAAGCCCCTGGGCCTCCGGTAACCCACACCCCTCAATCGCTAGCGTTATATCACCCCACATCATATTTCAAAGCGGCCTCTTCGTGCCGAGGCATGGCTTCCTCTTCATTTGGCTGCAATTATTCTACATAACGTTTACTGCATAGGAAAAAACAAAAATGGAATAGTTTTATTATCTGATTAAGGTAAATCTGATCATAAAACATGGGCACATTCGCAACGAATAAATTTATATATCGAATTGGCCGGAATTTCATATATTGCCCTTAAACTATCATTTACCGGTCTCCGAACTGTGACGATATGGAATGAATAATGAGAATATTTGGCGGCGCGTAATACATTGCTGGTTGTCGAAGATTTGATATGAACTATGTATAATAACTAGCGATACCGAGTGAAAATGAAACATAGACTTTCATCCTGTTCTCGGTGTCGCTGGTGGTTGCGTTGTGGTTGCGATATGGTTGCGATGTGGTGGGTATCACACACGTGGTCGATAGCGACTGCAAAATGGTGGTGCGACCACGTGATGTGGTTGTGGTCGTGGTGTGGTTGTGGCAAAGAGTTTAAAATATTACTAACGTCACCGTCATTCAATAGACTTACACGAACGACACCTATACTTGTATGTGCATGCGCACGGGCGGCGCGTGAGTCTCATCAAGCCAGGACTTTCGTTCACGGGGCTGGCCGCTGGTCGTTTCGTGCTTTGACATAATTGACAGTATAATTTCATAATATTTATGATAGATTTGTCTGACGCGACGTTTAAAATTATTTCGGTGTCTCGAAGCTCGAGCTGTCGCTTGTAGAGAGTGTCGCCCCTGTGGTACGTGGTACGTTCCAGAATCTCAGCTTTTATACATACGCTGTTGTTCAAACTATTTAGAGATAGGTTCAAAAACTTACAGGTTATAAACCTATCGACCCATTGACCTATTGAAATAAGTTTTGTGCGATGTACTTTGTACACATGGAAGGAGTCGTAGCGACTTATATAAATCTAGCACGACAACGAGATAGGATTGATTCATGGTAACAATTATCTTCTAGACTATAATGCGGGTGATCGTGGGGAGTGACGGGTCGCCATGCCCATACGTACAAATACGTTCTTAATGTCTTTCGGGAACCGTAGTTTTGCATACAACGTCTGTCAATGCCATAGAAAAAAAAAGTACAGTGTTCCCGAGGGATAATGTATTTACGCGGGCGGAGCCGCGGGCAACAGCTAGTTTATAATATTTGTAGTTTGTTGAGGTTTTTGTCGGTAGTTTATTCAATGACGCTTTTGATTGGACTTTGATTGAATTGAACGCGATTGCCTCATCCAATCAAAAGCGCTATTGAATAGATAAACCACCGATAAAAAACCTCAGAAATCGGTTATTAGAAAGCTACTTTTTGATTTTGGCCTTTTTACAATCCCATAAATAAGCTAGAACAAAATATTTTTCAGTTATTCACCGTATGTTATGAGGGTTTGTGCAGTTCAAACACAGCGTTCGTTAGGCAACTCGGACGCAAATTCAATTTACTCCGCCGTAGAAAGTGTCTTATATTTGTTCTTATTTGTCCAGCGAAGAGTCCAATGAGACCTCTAAACATTTTTAGGGTTCCGTAATACTCAAGGAACCCTTATAGTTTCGCTCTGTCCGTCCGTCTGTCTGTCTGTCTGTCTGTCCGCCCTTCTAGCTTCAGTAATTATGCATATAAATTGATAAAATTTGGTATAGCATCTCGGTTTTGGCATCATAAAATAATAAGAATAAAATTTATTTCATTCTAACCCATCGTGACGGGGCTACTGGGGTATTGAATAGGTCTTTTAATATAAAGGCAAGGTTTCATACATGACTTCATTAAATTCGGTCTAGTAGCTGCGGAGCCTATTCAATGCAAATAAATAAAACACAAACACACAAACAAATTCCTCCTTATAATATGAGTAATTATTATAGATGTTTTAAATTTTTCCATCAACATTTCCTAGCTGTGTGGTCGTGGCAACTTTATAATAAGTACGCACACTAAGGGTTCCGTACAAAACGGAAAATAAATTTTATTCTGATATTAGTATTTGTTGTTATAGCGGCAACAGAAATACATCATCTGTGAGAATTACAACTGTCTGGCCGTCACGGTTAAGGAGATACAGCCCTATGACAGACGAACTGACAGACGGGCGGACAGCGAAGTCTCAGTAGTGTACTATTACTGAGAATTCGCTGTTCCGTTTTTACCCTTTAGGTACGGAACCCTAATAAAATATATGTGGAAACTCGGAATTATCACCCATATCCATACGCCATATATCCAGAAGTTTTTTTTTACTCTGTGGCTTGAATACACCACAAATATTTCACAGAATAATGCACGTTATTGCAAGCGCAATAAGGTTCACGTAATTTCCCGTTCAACCGTATTAACACAAAGTGTTTATTCGTATGGAAATATGTGTAGCATTAAAATAAAGTTGCTAACTCTCTATGAACCTCCCGTAGATACACTTCAAAAGCCAAGCTCTATTTGTTCAAAGTTTTTAATGTGTAAAGATGGTTTATACAAGCCAGTGGCTTGGAATACTATTAAAGCCCATAAGATCAAATTTTAACCGCCGCGTTGAGATTTCTTTTATAGAAAAGATGTTGTTGCGACAATTTTTAACGTTCAATTATTATTAATTAGAAAAATATAATACTGATATTATAAAGAGACAAAGATTCTATCTATCTATACTAATATATATATATATATATATATATATATATATATATATATATATATATATATATATATATATATATATATATATATATATATATATATATATATATATATATATATATATATATATATATATATATATATATATATATATATATATATATATTAGTATAGAAAAGGGAACTTTTACCCCAAACGTTGTAAAATCTGTATAAAGGTTACAACTTACTTACAGTACTAAAGGTTGGGTTACATGTATTGTATGCTAAAAGACCTGAGTCCTACCAGAAAGAAAGCCGTAATTTTTGTATGTTAATTAGGGTAAATTAATATCTATCATAGAATCAAGCGCCCCATTTATATCCGACAAGACAAAGTATTTAATTACATTTGATAATGAATATCGAGAGCAGCGGGAATACTTGTGACAGAAATTGGATTTTGACTTTAGACAGACTGAAATGCCGCGAATAGCTATAACACCGAAACGAGCAATTTATCGACTAAATTCTCAAATCTATATCCTTATCCTTACTTCCTACTATTCGGGTCGCGGGTTCGAATCCCGCCGAAGGATGATCCATGTATCAAATGTGTGTTTATTATAATAAAAATTATTTATTTTAATAATAACAATAAATAAATATCGAAAACTTACCACGGGACCAGTGTTTGACCACCAATTGACGTGGTGTTAAAGCGTCCATAGATATTATTAATTATTAAAGTTTATAAATACAATTTTCAAACTGGACAAGAAATTTGAGTGCACAAATATGTAACAATAATATAAAGTATATAGATATAATATGTAGGTATACTTAAGTGAAAATAAAGCAATTACTTTATTTATTTTTCATGTCAACATGGTGTTAATGCGGAATGAATATGTAAAAGTCGACACACTTCCATTTTTAATAGACTATTTAAACGGTCTTAATTAAGTTTTGTTTTCATTTGTACAATTATTTTTTGCCATTTTTCCACTAACTAACCTTATATTTTATGTTGCAAGAATTTGCATTCAAAATTACCTATTGAGTAAAACATTTCGTAGTTCAGGTTTGTTCAAATTCCGGCGATACTCAAATAGGCATGTTTTAGGTGATTTTCAGTATGAAAACGCGCACCGCGCGGAGGCTGGTCGTTTTTGGTGTTCCCTATAGCAACTACAAGGATACATAGATACATATGAAATGGGGATAATTTTCCTTACGTCGTACCCCATAGTGTGGAGTGTCGTCGAATATGTATTTTTAAATAATGACGAAGTTTCATACGTAAATTTTTATAATGTAAACCATTTTCGAGTAATCGACCTCCAAAGTGCTTTACGAATTGCCTAACTGAACGCTTTGAAGAATTAGAAACTTACAACTTTTTATGCCGATAGGTCCTGCCAAGTAATCTGTAGCAAAATTATTTTGAGCGAAATAGGACAATATCTTTTGAAATAATTTGACAAAAAACCTCTTCCGCGTCTATAATTACTGAACCCTCCTTAGATAATATTATGTCCTAATATATCATGGCTCGGTTATCTTCATTTGTGTTCTATAATAAAATATTTGCGCGTGTGGGGTAAGGGGTAAATAGGTGCAGTGTTTTTCGCACGTACAGTTGCAGATTAAAGACCATTGTCCATTATTAAGATGTGTGCCACATGTGCACTCTGTAATAAAACTTTGAGAGAACATCTACAACTAAACATTTTTATCTGAAATCCCGATGATCATGATAAGGGAAATATCCAATAAGAAACAAAAGTCGTTCGCTGCGCTACAATATCAATAAATAACGAATAATGTTAGACCTCTAAAGGTTCGTTCCTAAATCAAAAGTTGTGGAATATCGCATCCCGATCTGGTCGTATAATTTGTTGGAACTGTTGTAACGAATATTGAATATTCAATTTCCTCGAAAATTACAATGTATGCTATTTAATTCGAGATACGATCCAAAAGTGGTTATTTTTACCGATATTGTGTTTTTCTATCGCAATAATATCTAGTTTTTATGTAAGAACTTTTATTTTTGTGGACACTGTAGAATGTTGATTTGTGAAATATTTCAGGCTCGTTTTTAGAGTTCCGTAGTACACAAGGAACCCTTATAATTTCGCTCTGTCCGTCCGTCTGACCGCCCTTCTATATTTCATATAAATAAATGAAATTTTGTATATACATTTTATAGATTAAACATAGATTTCGGTTTGAATCGGTACCAAATAATCGGCCTCTAATTAGTGGTTTATGAGTTAAGTGTGAATTATTTTCTTACCTACCTTTTTTTCTTCTATACCTGAAAGGACGCTAGTGTGAAAAAATTATAACAGTACGGTGTAAACGCGGCCGAACCCCGACGTAGTTTATTAACCGACTCAATAGCAATTCGCGAATCAAATTGATTGGAAATAACACAACAAGCGGATCTGTTTAGTAATTAGTGGTCATCCGATACATCGCCATGATAAGGGCACGTACGCACTCAGCAACAGAGCCGAAAAATATTCGATGTCCGAGTCGATGGCATCATTGTTAATGAATCGCACTTTCGCCTGATGCATATTCTTTCATACAATTTCATACAAATAATATTTGGTCTCGTCGCATAACTGCCGCGTAGTGCAAACGTGCCCTTAGGGATTTATGTTCTTGGGTGTTTTGTTATATGACGGCATACAAATTTGCCTCATTAATTCAACTAATAACCCCTGCGGGTTCGATATTTGAATTTTAAATTGTGCACACACTCTGTTTGGATTCGAAATTAAAAATACTTCGATTTCAGTGATAATTTCATAGACGTAAATATTATAGACTGGGCATGTTTAGGCAAAAACTGTCTCCACTTAAATGGCCCCACTTTCGATTATTCCACTAGGGATTGCAAAATCCGTTTTTTTCCAAATCCGGACTTTCGGATTTTTTCTCACGAATTTTTATTTAATATTTTAGACTTTTTGCATATTTTACAAATCTTTGATGTTTTTTTACTTCGATAAAGACCGGCGAGAGCGTACTGATATAACATTCAACACGGCGAACTGGCAACGCAAGAGTTTTAAATTCCGCCACCAAACGCAAACAGTTGGGCAAATACTTGGGAAACTGAGGTTGTAATTTAACATAGATGCTGAATTTTTGCAAGTTCAACTTACACAACTTTGCCACTGCACGGGGAATTTCTCTACACACTTGTAACTGGGAGACGTTACTTTAAAATAAGATGAATTTGATAAATATTTACCATTCACAATTATTCAGGTTACATAATCATACAAATAAAAGGTGTCTGTTTGTAATTTCAAATGAACAATATTTCAATTAATGCATATGATAGTATATACGGTAAAATAATACTACACGAAAAAAATTTTTTCTATATTTTTGTCTGACTGTCTGTTTGTTCCGGCTAATCTCTGAAACGGCAGGATAGATTTTGACTGGACTTTGACTGGCAGATGGCTGAAGCTAAAAGGAGTAACTTAGGCTTTTATTTTAGGGTTCCGTTTCCACGCGTGCACGCAATTTAATAGGTATACATTGCAAAACAAAAAAAAATAAATAAACAAATTCAGTAGGTTTTATGTCGCGTCGCGTCTACAAGCTATTGTTTTATGGAATTAGCCTCGACAAAGCATTCTCGCGCCGATATATATTTTGGTTCGATAAAGCCTCGTTGACGGAGCGTGGCGCTGTAGACATACATATTATATTTTATCTCACGTTGCGTTTTCGGCAAGTATGCTACACCTACATGATACGAGTTGCTACTTGGTACACTGTTATAGAACAAAAAATTTAAGTACCTATTTACATACATCAAAATAATATAAAAGTAAATATGAATATGAAAGTGACGCATCAAGTTTTTACATCGCAAATACAGAACACGTAGACTTGTTTAGCGATCATGCGCTTTAGAAAAGGATAGATAGGTACAATTTTGATGATAAAATTTTGATTTAATTTATAAAGATCTGTCAAATTTCATGAAAGATTTAAAACAATGATTGAAATAAGGCGTTTAGTTCAAATTAGCGTTGTGTAACGCTTTGAAACAACAATAACAATTTAAATTTTTACGTTTAGTATGGTAGATATAGTGGTTTGAAATCACTTACACAGTATACTTACTATTATAATCTTTTCGTTAATTTTGGGATAAATATCTGCACTCAGGTATGCTGGTATTTTTTACATATATCACTTTTGCATTTGTATACCTAGTACTATCTTCTTCCCGCAGCTTTTCCCGCGTTAAATTAGTTTTTATATTATTATGTAGATACTAATGCCATACCTTTCTAATTATGAAATAATTTTTGAAATAGGTCCAGTAATTTTCGAATAAATCAATAACAAACATACAAACATATTTATATTTCCTCTTTATAACAATTACCTATAAAATATGAATGCATAAATAGTGAACAAATAAGGTTTCTGATGCCATATCTAACCATTACCTCCTCACCTGTACGTTTTACGAGCACACGATCTCTCCTAACAGTTTGTTGCTCAGTTTCAAGTTGTTGCTAGTTTTGCTAAGCGTTATCACGTTTTTATAAAACTTAGTTAATAATTGTGTTTAAACTTTACATTAACATTTTCTATTACTAAACTTCTAGTCTACAGTGCATAAAAGCTAGGGGTCACAGGGTTTATTCGGAACATTTTAATCATTACAGGACAGAAAAACAAGATAGTCTTATAGAATACGGGAAATAATTATAAAGTTCGAGCAAGACTTACTTCACGGGACCAAAAACGTATCTTTTTTAGGGTTCCGTAGTCCACGTTTCGGAACCCTTATGGTCAAGCCTGTCAGTCTGTCCGTCCTTCCGGTCTTCGGCTTAAACCGTTAACCGGCCGTCCGCACGGTTGGTGCTAGAAAGATGCTTTGCATGAATATTTATATTTACCACGTCGACAAAGTGCTAAAATACAATCACGATTTTTTTTTTCTTTTGGACCCCTACCCGTAAAGTGGGGATGATTTTTGCACTTGGCCGGTTTTATGGTAAATATACTGGCCATGACACCATGAACCATCTCGCCTTATCTTACAGTGCCTACTAGAAAACCTAGGTAGTAGGCTGCTACTCTTGTTATAAAATACACTTAAGTTTGCTTAAGTTGTATTTCTATTGTGTCCAAAAATTCTCGTTTATGAAAATAGATGTAGGTGTTTGTCTTTTATCTAACCATAGTGAAACTAACTCTAATATATCAGTCTGGTCTAGAGTGAGCGTTAAAATTATTAGCCAGGCGCGCGCGCCAAATTCTCTCCTCTGTTTTTCCACACACAGCCAGTTACTAATCGCAGTATGAGATTATTTATATATATTTCATTTTTTAAACTCAGGGCTGTCACATTTTACACTACAAAAAATATTTATTGCTGAAAAATAGAAAGAATAATAGGTATTCTATTGCTTGCTCAGTCACGTGATTATTGTATACTCGTTTTGTAAATTATGAAGAATCCAAGAAATACAACTTGTCAAAATTATTAAGATCATAAAGACAAAATAATTACTTTCTTAAGACAGTTACAGGTCTTTAATAGTGGGAGAGCCACGCTTCGGTATGAATGGTCCGGCTCGACCGGGTAAATACCACGGCCTCACAGAAAACCGGCATGAAATAACGCTTGCGTTGTGTTTCGCCAAGTGAGTAGAGTTCAAAAAAACTGAAAAATTCATAACAATTTAATGAGAATTTCGTTACAGTTCCAGTTTTACCATTTTTTTCGTAAAATAGGGCGCAGGTCAGGCGCGGTGAGAGGTGGTCTGGAGTGCTGTGAGAGGCACTCCCGGCCTCGTACCTCTAGTTCAGTTTAGCTGAGGGCCTGTAGAAATATTGAGTGATACTGTTTGTTGTTGTATTTGAGTGCGAAGCTGTTAGGAGACTCTTTCGATCTCGGACATTATAAAGTTTATGCTTTTAAACTAACGATCTGTTATTTGATAGTATCTTCGTATTTTTATAGTAATTTAAACTGGTGACTACTATTATAAGATACCTATGAATATCTAAAACTATCTTATTCAAAATGAGCAGCAACTGATTAATGGATATTTAAAAAATGTGTTGTCAAAATCAAAATAGCATTTGATAAAATTCAAAGCTTTTCGGTGGAACCGAATTGAGCTGCAGTTGAAAGTTTAATAGGATGCGAATTGAAAATCGAGCGGCGGAGATTCGTCAAAAATGTGCTAATGAAATAATAGTGATGTGCTCGGAATAACAATTTTAAATTTTTTACCAATCGCGAGTGCAGAACCGTGTACTGTAATTGCGTCCGATCCGCTAGATTGCTTTCAAATTAAGCGGAAAGTAGAAATGGAAGTGCATACTTGTTAATAGTCTCCATGCAATTTAAATTCATCCATGAAAATAAACTCAATAAGTATCATGAATTCACACACCTTTAAAGTACAATTATTGTACAAAGTCAAAAAATGTACACTTTTTGAAGTGACGCATGTTTTTTCAAAAGTACCAACCCTATTACACGGACAAGTTAGCAGTTGGCACTTTTAAAATGGGCACCCTTCAGGGTTGCGTCTAATTTATTGTTACATGTTTTACACTTAGCTTTTCGACGATGCCGCACTGAATAAGCTTTCTGAATGTCGTTTTGATAACGTTTGTTTTATTTGTGCGATTTTTATAAATCCGTTTGCATGGAGCTAAAACAACTGTTTGTTTAATGGAAATGTTTTTTTACTAAAAAAACACTAAATGTGGGATACATGTTGTTTTTAGTCTGTCATCAACTACTTACATACGTATTGGCGGATTCAAAAGTTTTGATTATAAAATTATAAAATATAATCATTACATATGAAATTCGCGTTTTATAAAGGAGGAACATAAAGTAATTTTTTTTTAAACATAATAAATTTATTTAATCAAAGTATCATATATAACATTGCTATCTATGCACTTTTTCCATCTCATAGGTAGTTCATTGATTCCTTTACTAAAAAAACCATTCAGACAGGGAATCAATAATTTTTTTTAAGGCGCTTTGGACTGCCCCATCGGAGTTGAATTTTCACCCTTCCAAGAATTTATCCAAATTTCGAAAAAAAAGATAATTTGTTAGAGCAAGTTCCGGGAAGTGCGGTGGATGTCTTAAACATGCCAATTGAAGCTCCTCTAATTTGGTAGCCGTCTGTTGTGCAATGTGTGGTTTAGCGTTGACCTGAAGCAGCAGTGACCTAGAGCGAATGACCAACCTCGGTTGTTTAGCAGCTAGCTTTGCAGTTGCTGGCAATAGACATCTGCCGTAATCTTATGGCCAGATTTAAGAGAGATGTAGTGAACGACACCGGCATTAATCCACCAAACGCTCACAAATAAGTTTTTTGGGTCAATTTTCGCTTGGGGCAGGCTTTGGCTGGTTCGCCAGGATTCCGCCGTTGTGACGAGCGTTTTCCGACTATCGTATAGGATCCACTTTTCATCACAGGTAATAAGTTGATTTAAAATCCCTTCATTATTGTGCCTGTTGAGTAATGTAACGCAGCCTGCAGCTAACTCGGACGTGGTTTGCGATGGATCCGCTTCCACAATAGCCTTCAATTCTTCATTATCAACTTTGATCTCCGGCCGTCCACGGGGCTTGCTTTGCAGGTCTAAATTTCCAGAACGAAAATGTTGGAACCAAAAAACGCACAGTGTTTTCATTTGCGACACCGCCACCATACACATAATTAATCCTTCGAGCCGTTTCTGCAGCACTGGTGCCACGGTGGAACTCGTACTCGTTAATAATACGATATTTCAAGTTTTCCATTTTGTAAACAAGTGACGCAAAGAAAAAAAAGAGGAAAAAACAAATAAATTACGGTTTTCGAAACACAAATGCATGAGTAAATAGCGGTATAAATTTGAAATTGGAATTCCTAACCAAAGAAGATATATTTGAGATAAAAGTGGCCAATACGACAAAACGCCAATTTCATTAGTAAGGACCTAATATATGCAACGGATTAGCCAATTATACTCTGGTTGTTGGTTATTAACTACACAACCTAAAAAGTCTGAAAACTCTTTGTCCAGCACCTGCACTTATTTAGTTCGTATAAAATGTAATCAGCTAGGGCACAAAGTGGTAAATTAACTAAAGCTCATAAAACTTCGCACCAAAAAATAAAAGATTTAGATAATCTAAAACACAAAAAGTCGGTAATAATGATGATTAACTTAATAGTATAGCCTATTAAGTTAATCATCATTATTAATACTCGTTAAAGATGGGATAGCTTTTCACAGTAATGAGATAAGGTCTATGTGTCCTAAATCCTAGCGAATCTCTCTTATTGAGTACTAGACGTTCCTAACTATAATTCATCATCATCCGCTCGCTCACTGCTTGACAATTCGAGGGTTGCTTATTTTATTTATTTTTTATCATCTACGTCTCTAGTAGTACTAGATAAACTATGCTGTAGTCTAGTAATTAAGTTGAATGAATAAATTATATTAATGATTTTAGTAAATTTATTCCGGCTCAAGAGGAGAATACTTTTTTGTGGCACTGGCCATCCCCGTTGCCTCATCAGAAGGTCAATTCTGCTAATTCATTCCTGCAATAATACAGTTACAATTCAGTCCCGTAATGCTAAAACTTCAAAACGGTTTTCTCATATAAACGCGACGTCAATAGATTTTGATTGGTCCAAACACCAAAAATCAGTTTATGATACCAAGACGATTCATTTTTAGTTCAATCAAAGTAAAATCGAAAGTGTAAGTTAATTACGAGAATTGGGGTTCTGATAATAAATAAATTTTTAATCATTTTCAATAGCCTAAAACAGCTTTCTCCTACTATCTTCTCTTTCTAGTCTAGTCCTCTATCATCTCTAGTCTTTGTCAATTTGGTTGCAAACTATGCAGTTTAAAAATAAAAGACGATTCTGGTTACATCAGCTTGTGCGAATTTCGTTGGAATATGATAATAAAACGTGCATAAAATTTCAAGCTACCGACCGCTGCTGGATGTAAACATTTCGCTTTAGCTACATATAGTTTTTAGTAGTTCGTACTTTATTACCCTACTGCGCCAGATTGTTTTTAGGAAGACATTAGAGCTGATTGGGAGCGCCCTAGAGCCTAAACGGGTTGTCGCATTTGAGCTCTAGAGGTATCATTAGATTCGTCTTAGTCGTGCGAGTGAGTACATCAAAATTATTTGGCTCATTCGGTTATTTTTTATTTTTATTTTTCTTTAATTTTGAGGATATTTCCACATAAGATTAGCAAGCAATAAATAACCTTCTTCTATAATGTAATATAGCTGACTACTTTTAAGTATGTAGGTAAATGGTGCCGATGGAGTCGCGGTTGTATATCACATGTTTCCCGTGACTCTGCCATTAGCGGGGAGAGGAGCACCATGGGGTTTTAGTGGGTAACCCCGGGTGCGACCCTCACCTCGCACCCGGGTGAGTCCCACATACCCCGGCGGCCCTCCCCAGTTCGGCGGGGATGCATAAAGCATTTCCCCATGTAAAAAAAAAAAGATGGTATCTACTTAAGTGATCAAAAAATGTTAGTCAATGATCTTTAAATATTAAATTCGCAATAACGGAAAGCTGATTTTAAATTCCTAATTGTATGCACGAAAAAGTCCTAAACTGGAGTAACACCTTGCAAAACACAAGTCCCACTCAAGAAGTCCCAAATTACAATTTGTATCACAAACATGCGGCCCAAATGATATTTTGGCAAGCGTTGTCCCAAGTTTTTCGTTTTCTTTCACGTTCCGTTTCCTGATTTCATCTAAAACCGTGGGCTCGGCCAACTTCGTCTCGGATTGCCCCAGCAAGGAAAATGTTTTGATTTCTTGAACAAACAACTATGAATTTATTTAGTATATATCTTTGATTTTCTCACAGTATAGATTCCGTTTTTATTTTGCTGTTCAATTTGACGTTTTGTTGTTCTAACATTTTTACGAATTGTGTTACGTTACGAAATATGTTACGAGAATCCCGGTGTTACTATTAAAGAGATTACGATGATTACTTTTACGTGTACTTTTTCGAATACCTAAATAACTCTTTTCGACAGAATAACTATGAGGATGTCTTGTTATAAGATGATAGCTGTTGTCAATAGTTTTGCTTACTTATAGCTCTATTGAAATTGGTTGGTGCAATCATGCCATGGTAAATGATTTGCTACGCCACTTCGCGTTGTGTGTCGGCGGTTGTTGCGGTCGCACAAGTCATATAGGGCTTCAACCGCAATTGTCAATAAGCAGCCATTTAGGCAGGTTAATCGTATCAAATGACTGGTCCGATGAATTTCTCTTCCTTTTTGTACATTTTACAGTAAACTCTACGGGAAAAGCTAGTGTTTTCTAATTCTTGATACATCAATATATTTAATTCTTTGGTATGAATATATTTTTTTATTTATCCACAGTGAAAATAAAATCTATTCGTATAAATCCCAGCGACAAGTGACCAATAGCTGAATAAACTGCCAAAGAGCTCGAGATGAGTGGAGCCGTCAATTACGAATCAAATTAGATGCTCGCCATCCCGGGATCCTCGCTGCAATCCCACGAATCTCGGAATCTCAGGGTCGTTGCAGTGTTGCCAACTTGATGATTTTTGCACTAAAATTAGTAGTTTTTCTCTGTGGTACGTCTAGGTGGCTAGTTATAATTTTTACTGGGAAACAGCCTTCAGCCATCAGACAGTATTAGATATTGTGTAAAATGGCCTTATTAAGGCATAAAAAACTATAGTGTTTTAATGCGTCATGTGGTTTTGGAGATTTCAGAATTTTTTGGTTTTTTTGGTGTTTTAACGGATCGCTTTAGTGGGTTTAATGGAAAACGACACAACTTTAGTAGTTTCGTAAAAATATTGTTGGCAACACTGACTGCAGTCCCGCGAGTCCCGGATTCCCAGGAATAAATGTCTTAGTGCAATCCGGCTCATCGTTCAATTCGCTTTAGCAAACGGAGTGTTATGAGAGCTTATATTTGCAGAGGCTTACCCGCGCTGGGATTCCGTTATTCCCCATTTAATAAAGTTATGATATCGATAGCAAAACCATTTGATTTAAAATGTTTATTGGCCAACTCTCAGGAACAAACTATGTTACCTCCTGCCTTTCTCTGATTAATTTCGTTGCAGGTCCCAAGACAGCATGTCCCTCGGGCATCAATGAGATCATATCAAAGATTTGGTAGTTACAGCTGTCGATCCTGGCTACACAGGAGATGCAGTGGTAGAAATGTGGTGTACAAATTTTCCGTTTCAAAATGCTATTTTTCTAAGGATGTATGTATATAGCGAGTGTCGTGATCGTTAAGGTCGAAGCCCACTGTAGTCCTTTTCAGATGTTATCTCGCCGACTTCAGAAACTTTGATAGCGTGATTCAGAATTTCACGGTGATTGGTGAACCATAGTGAACGATCTTTGTCTAAAGCTTTTTTTGATTAGTTCAAGATTTATTTAAATACTTCTAATAAATATGTCTTTTATAGTGTCATCTAATTTGAGTTATAACTCCACTACATACGCTCACTTCTTGACAAGTAAAATAGAAAATTAGGCGATAGAGAATCCAGAGCAAAATGTTCGCTCAACAACTTGAGCTATCCTCCAAACTTCCAACTTGTTGGGAATTTCGCTAATCCAATTAACTAAAAATTAATCACGTTATCGCTTAATTATAAATAACACAGCTTGTGGCAAAGAAGCTTAGCACATTTAAATTAACGTTTTTAAGTTTGATGCATCGTTTTGCTTCAAAAGTCTATAAATCGAAATATCCGCAAAAATAACCATACAATAAAGTATATATGGATCCCAAAGTTGTTCGATAATAAAATAAAAATATTATTATTATTAATTTAATAACATCTATAGGAAATAGGTTACAGGTGAGATAGTGAGGTATATTTTATAGGTTGCATTTATATCACGTGTGACCTGTACACATTTTTCAAATACTAATTGGGATTATTAGCACTGCACATTAGCTTATTAAACTTTAAAAAGTACTCAAAAAATAATGTCCAAAGATTGAAAAAATTGCTAAACACCTTTAGCGTGTTTATAAACAATCAATGATTGGAATAATGATGATTATTCATGACAGTGATACTGATGATGAATGAGAAGAAAGTGTAGATCCAGTTTTATCACTTGGACGCGGCGAAAATACAGAAACATTTACTAACGTCACAGTTAGGGTCATATGGCAGCAATAAAAAGCAGGTTCGGTCGTTAGATCAGATGTTAGATACATACATATACGATTATGTCGATTTGATGATACTACTATACTACTGCCGAGCTGGTTTCTGACGAATAACAGAAAGTATTCACTATCTCAGATTGTCATCACAATGTGACATTAAAAAAACATGGGCAATTAATGCCAACAAAATGGCTGATATAAATCATTTACACACTTAAAAAGACGGTATTTCGCAAGTATAAAATTTTTAGTGAAGACTGTAATAATTTTAATCAATTTAATATCCGTGGAACGATAATTACGAAACTTGTGCCCAAAAAAAATTTTGTGAAAAAAAAAATTAACCGGCACTCTCCCGAAATTGTTTGCGTTTGACAGCTGTCAGAAGGTTCCCGCCATTAGTTCCCTCGCTAACGATGATTTCTTTTGTTACTGTACGAAAACGAAAACCTATCTTTCGTAATAACCTCCTTATAACTTTTTTATTGTTGACACGGGAAAATATTGTTTAAATCTTAGAGATGCTGAAATGCTTCTTTCCATAAGTAAACATAAAATATTGCTTGTAAATTATGGAATTATAAGCCGTGTGAAGTTTAGTTTTAATAAATTCTGATGATGCAAATCGAAATTTTAGTGCTCAAATGCCAAAATTACGAAAACACAAATAAAGATCTTCACACCTTACTGCGATTTCAATTTAGTTTTTGTTTTGAAATTCTTTAAAATAGTAAATAACAGTTTTTGAACATGTATTACCTACATTAAAAAAATACATTGAAATTAAATAAAGATAAAATTTAAAAACAAACCTATTCTATTCTCTTTGTAGTCTCTTCATTTCAGTCCCTCAACAGTCCGCGACAATACCTGTATTAGACACTTCTATTTAACCAAAAAACACAATACACGACCTTGTAACAGGATTCTTTGTTACAATAAAATATTTTGTAGAAATGTAGTTAGTAAGGTATTTATTTATTTATTTAACGTGGACGTTTTGTGCTGTTGTACGTTTTTTGTTACTCTCCATTTATCAGAAATTTTCCTGTAGATAAAAGATATTTCTATTATTCATTTTTTTTTTTGGTGCAATAAAGAGTTTTTCATTCATTCATTTTATTCATTATTTCAATACTTTGTAATGCATTGTATACAATATATACAGTAAATATCTATTTTATATTTGAAGCAGTAAATGATCCGCGAACTCTTTTCTCATTTACTAGGTAAGTAAGTAAATGAAATTTTTACACTAGAGCCTCATTCAGATAAAAAGGAGATGTTTTTTGCAATAATATGGCGCAAATATCCAAAATAGTGTCCATCGCCGAGTAAGCAATTTGATAGCAGCAGGATGTGAAAGCTTAGTCCGAAGATTGCTGGGCCACCTTCCCAGTATAGTCGGACATATCCTAAGGGCCGGCCCACAAGGAATGCATAAGGATTCTCCCGCCCTCCCTGTGGAAAAAGAAGATCATCGCCGAGTGTAGCCCAAGTAGCACTACGTCAGTCACATTTGCTGCGTTTGAACGCACTCTGTATGAGGCTCCGCCGCGTTTGAACGCTTCTCGTTTGAAATGCGTCCGCGAGATAAATCAAACGCCACATGCGACTGACGATCTCCTGATCGATGTTTCGTCACGGTTTCGTTCCCTCATATCGCGTAACTTTGGACATTACGACCGTCTAACGTTTTATTATTTTGAGATACAGTTTTCATTGGTGCTTTCGATCTGTGTTGAAATTATTATTTTCTTAAAATAAAATTATCTTTTTTAATCTGGGGAATCCTTTGTGGATCCCCTGCGGACTGGGGACGTCGGCCGGAGTATGTGGGACTCTCCCAGGTGAGGAACGCACCCGGGGTTACCGCACTAAAATTCCAAAGTGGTTCTTCCTCCGCTAGGTGCTGGGCCGCTGGACCCGCCTAGGCGATAACAGCAGCGGCCCAGTTAGCGGCATTTTCTTTCAGCAGCAGAACCATCTCAGCAGCTTGTCGACGAAATCTGATTTTCCTCTGGGAGAGCAGTTCGAGGCACTAGACGCTCTTCTATCGAATGGGACTCTCACCCGAGTCCGTTTTAGGGCGGGAGCTGGCGCTCACTGTTAGCGCGTCTGAGCCATCCTCGCCTCCTGCGATCGGGATCTGCGGCTAAGTTTACCTCTCTCTCCCGTGCTTCGTCCTCCTTCTGCGAGGTCGTAATCTTGTAGCCATCGCCTCCCCGGGCATCTCTCAACCGGATTATACCTTCAGAGAAGACTGGGAGTTGCTTAAAATACCTGCCTGCCTGCCTCATACCAAGAATTGTTGAGGAAATGTAGGCATACTTTTTTCTTTGCGAGTCAAGAGGAACACAAATTTGTATGATTCTTGCATGTTTAACCATATACCTTTTTACCATTTATTTATTGACAGCCAAACCCTACGAATTAATTTGACCTTTAAATTATCACAATGTTAAATGAGTTCATTATAAAAATTATGAATTTTAATAAATTATTCAACGGTTGTATCAACGGTGAATGTGTAATGACTAATGAATGAAATTGTATTAATTTTATCAGATTATCACTTGATTTCGTTCGCCGGGTTTTATGGAAAACCATATTTTAATTTTACAATTTTTATCTCTATCAATATAGGGTCAGATCGCACCGCGACGATACGCAACGGTAGACGGCGCTGCATATTTAAGATAGCTATTCAAAATTAAACTTTATTTATATTTACTACACAAAAAGAAACACGTTTCATATAACATCAGTCATGCGTAAGTCATTGCACATGCGCTGTGCAGCGCATGATATTCGAACTCTTACAATGAAACGTGAATCTTCTTGTGTAATGAATAAAGTCCAACTTTGAACAGCTATCTTATTAAAGCAGCGCCATTTCGCGTATCGTTTCGTTTCGGTGTAAATTGACCCTTACCATAGTCATTATTAGCCTTAATGGTATATAATGCCCGCTACAGAACACAATGTTCAAACTGCACAGTTCGGTCACAGTAGACGCATACAGTACTACATCTTCATACTAGACCGCCCGAATCTCCGCACACATACTAATGCCCGCTACACAACACAACGATAAAACTGCACAGTTCGGTCACAGTAGACGCATACAGTACTACATCTTCATACTAGACCGCCGAATCTGCGCACACATACCGATGCCCGCTACATACCACAACGATAAAACTGCACAGTTGGGTCACAGTAGACGCATACAGTACTACATCTTCATACTAGACCGCCCGAATCTGCGCACACATACTAATGCCCGCTACACACCACAGCGATAAAACTGCACTTCGACAACGATAAAACAACGTCTCTTGTCTGCTTTATTCCAAAAATAAATAATGATAATGAAAACACTCGCTTCCGTAATACAGCCAATCGTCCATCACGTATAAAATGTCCCTATGTATTCATTAGACCCAGCTGCGGCTATTGGCAGCGCGTCAACGGAACTGGGGCACGTTATTAGTTTTGCGGTCAAACTGGAAAAATCTACTTAGTACACTTCGGCCGGCGGGGATTTTCGCGATTAATAACCCTTATTAGTCTTCTCCTTTTGGCCAATTTGTGTAGATTTGGAAGATTAAAATAACCGGTAGGGTTTGGATACTTATATAATATTAATTGGTTAATTACTGAAATTATATTTTTGTCATTCTGCATATTTTTGTCATACAACTATTTGTTTTTATGAAATGTAGGGGGCAAACGCTGACGGATCGCCTGATGGAAAGCGATTACCGTCTCCCATGGATACCCGCAACAAGCACATGATTGTAAAATTTATACTTTAAACGAGCAATTACTGTATATATAGATATAATGAGAATCTCGGAAACGGCTTAAATAATATTTCCGTGAAATTTAGTATGCAGGGGGGTTTGGGGGGTGAAAAATCTATATAGCTAGTTCCCAGGGAAAACCCGAATATTTGAGTTTTTATGTATTTTTTCCGTCGTTGCGTAATAACTAATAAGATGTGAGTTATTCCGCTCTCAAATTGACAAAGCGCTTAGCGATTTTGTGGCGAATTAGTGTCTCGGGTTCGGGGCCTGGTGAGATTAATATTTTTGTGATTATTTTTTTGTAGTACCGTCTGTTAATTTTTTTCTTACTACAAGAACTCCGTATCTCCCGGGTACCTACTACTTTACAACAAATAAACTTTCTTTGTTCATTCAACTCTACCTACTCAACTTTAAAGATTACTTAAATCTGGGATATTGATGATGATGATGTTGGAATGGACACCTGAATTCCGATGCAATCGATGCCAGTATCAAAGTCTATCAACAAAGGCCTAATGCACGGAACCCGTAAAAGTGGTCACAGAGCAATGCGACATCACGGCTGTCGGATTACTGACCGTTCAGGACACACAGCCACATATATAACACAGTGAACAGATAGTATGAGAAATTTTAGTCATCGATTTTAGTATTTTCCCCGCAAATTTTCCAATATTTCTGACCGTTCAAACTGTTCCTGAACTTCCACAATTATCTCAAGACCAAAATTAACCAAATCGGTCCAGTCGTTCTCGAAATTTAACGAGATATTGAAACAGCAATCAATTTATATATATTAATAATACACTACATTAAAAGGTATTTTCCGAAATAATTCCGCCTCTGAAATGTACACAACAGCGAATACCTTAAAGTTAAAATCATAATCACTTTGTTCAGTCAATTGAAGATCTATTTACGTCAAACAGTAGAAACCACTCAGGCAACCGACGTATTAGGCTAAGAACTCACGGAGCGATTTTCACCCGCGCCCGCCGAAATCGTGGTACTGCGGCTTTATTACAAAACTCACGAGACCGATTTGCGCGATTACACAGCCGCCGCGGTTGCGATCATCGCCCGCAAACGTGACGGGCGAAGATCGCAAGACGGGGCGACTACAAAATCTAAACATAAGAATTTCGCCCGCCAACCGATCTCAAATCGCCGAGGCTGCGGGTGTTAGCGGCCCGCGCGATTCTACTAGTCGCCCGCCGGTGCAGCGTCACCCTTACGTCGTCGTTAATCGCGTCGTGAGTTGTGCTTTAATTTTTACATATATCTCAGCATTCTACAGAAGCTGCAGGCCCGCAACCGCGGCGGGCGCGGGTGAAAACCGCTCCGTGAGTTCTCAGCCTTATACCGGTCAAATATAGATAGTCAGGTATATATAAAGTCAATTGCATATTATGTCCACATAAAAGCAATTTCTAGTCCAACTAGAGATTGCTTCAATCAGTTTAGGCTTCAATCAGTTATAAATAATACTAAATCAGTCACTAAATAATACTAAAAGCTATTTAATGATCATTACTAATATCAAACACAACAGCAAACTTACTTTATTAAGGTGAGAGCTATCAGCTCGAATCGGTCGACCGGAGAGATACCACGATCTCTCAGAAAAGCTTGCGTTGTTCCACCAATTGAGTGAGAAAATATATATAGTCTGCTTAAGTGCAGTTTTGCATTTTTTTCTGAACGTTGTAAAAATATAACAAATAACAATTATCCCCATAATGCCCACTTTTGCCTCAATGGGTCCAGTTTTGCCCAAATCTCCCCGATGGCGATTAAACTGCTGAAAGTCGTGTGTCGATCACTCAACTAAAGCCGTTTATTGGCATTCAACAATAATAAAATGCGTTTGTGGCTGCTAGGGTTGGTTATTGACGCTTTTTAACCCAATATTACAATAAGCGTCAGATCTCACCGAAACGAGACGATACGTGATGCGGCGCTGATTTTTAAGATAGCGATTTAAAATTGAACTTTATTTACTACACGAAAAGAATACGCGTCTATTAAGAGTTCGAATGTCAACTGCACCGGTCTGCATAGCGCGGCGCCGCTTTTGCAATGAAACGTGTTTCTTCTTGTGAACTGAATAAAGTTCAATTTTGAATAACTATTTTTAAAAATGCTGCGCTGCGTCGCGTATCGTATAACTTTCTGTTATACATGCGCGAATTTGTTCAAAGGGAAATGATAACACAGCATGCAAATTAATAGACTGTTTATTTTGGTTTCTTAGCAACACGACATTAGATGATCCTTGTTCCTTTAGTTAAACATATACAACACTTTGCGTTGCCTTTGCCTGGCGTACACGGGAGCCATTGAAGAGGATAGACACCGAGCAGCAATGTTCTATCTCTTACATTTATCGATATTAATCTCTTACCTTCTCTTACCTTCTCGGGGCTTCTCGGCGCGACAAGTCTGCATAAGTTGCAGTTGCTAAAGCAAGATCGGAATATTTTGTATAATTTAATAATAAATTTTTTAAATATGCATAATGTGAGTATGGTACTTGTATTATTTTTAAGTATATTGTCAAAATTTCTAAGCTCAAATTTCCATGTACTTAGATCTAAGTTCATATCTTATTATTATTGGTAGCTTGTGATTGCTGTTAAGTTTGTATAATTTTATATTTTATAGCTATTAGTGGAAACCTATTATTGGCTTAACTCTCAACTGTCTGCTTTCTACTTTTTCTTTATAAGCTGTTGGTTTCCCGAATAAATAAATAAATCAATAAATAAATAAATATAATTATGGAGTTCCTAGCAAATAGCCTTAAAAGGCGACTAACGAATATTCAAACATTATATTTTATGTCTATGGATTTCCCGTATAAAATAAAAGGATGGGGGATTGCAAAATATATTTTTCATGTAAAATGTTGAAAACCCTCGCAGTGCCATCCGTGCCATTCGTCCGGTCGGATTGAGGGGGTTAAAGAGATCAGTATTGTGGACTGGATGAGTTATCTGTTTTGTTTTCATGATGCAGGGACCAGATTGATGCAGTATGAATCGTTATTGTTCTTAACGACCTTTCACAATCAATAATGTTAACTATTGATGATGCTGGCGACTTCGTACGTGTAAAATGATATCTCGCGGGAACCGTACATTTTTCCGCCATAAAAGTATAAAAGTAGCCTATGTTCTTCCATGTGATCTAATTCTATGTATGTTTTAAATTTCATCAAAATCCAGTAGTTTCAGAGCCTATTCAATGCAAACAAACAAACAAACAAATCATTCCTCTTTATAAAGAATTATTTAGTGTAGCAAGCCCTATCAAATTTTTGTCATTTAAATTGATGCCGTACCCACTATATACGTCAAAATATACATATACCTAAATTTAAAAGCATATCTGTACCTATATCTAGTATACAATGTTATAAAGAGAAAAAGTTTGTTTGTTTGTTTGCATTGAATAGGCTCCGAAACTACTGGACCGATTTTGATGAAATTTGGCACAGGTGTAGAGTAGACCACGGGGCAGGACATAGGCTACTTTTTATCGCGGAAGAAATTTACGGTTTCCGTGAGAATAGCTAATCTATTTATTCATATATTCGAGTGGCTTCTATTATTTTAATGTGTAGGTATGACCAAACTAATTTGCTTAAAATGCGCCTATAAACCAATTCGTATTGATACTTTGTACTCGTAACGAACAAAGAAAAAAGTGGTTAGAAAATGAATCGTATTTTCCGAAAACGGTTACGGTTTTTCAAGTAAATTTAATAAAAAAAAAACCAATTAATCAAATACAATGGAGGCTTATCCGTAACGTGTACGATATACATCGGAAATTAAAAGTTCGATAAAAACCCGATGAAAAGTGGTTTGTTGCCGTTCATTTATTTATAAATTGAATTTTTTCGCGTAAATAAATCAAACGGTTGCTGTTTTTTTTTTCCTTTTTTTTGTGTCGTCACGTTTTGATGTGTTAATAAACTTGGGTTAGTAAACATGCGAATGGAGCGTTTAACGTTTTTGTTCTGTCGTTAACTACTATTTCTGGGTACATGTACATACCAACTTTACTGCAAAACCTTTACTACTACTTTTGGTACTTTTTGTAAGCCGCTGGTCATCCTAACATAACAGAATGACTGTTTTTCCCTTACCGCCCCGGCACCAGCCCGGAGGAGCAAAAATTTTATGAAAACATTTGGTTTTTTTTGCCACTTACCTGCTTACCGGCCCGGCACGGCGATGACTCCTTCATGACACATGTCACCGGCCGTGTTGGCCGGTAAGTATTTAACCATAATTATTAAAAATCAAAAACCCGACTTCGTCACGCAATTTCGATGTACCCCGTGTCACTCTCACGAGTCACGACTAATGGCCGGTTTCAATTACCTATCTACCAATAACTATTTGTTAAAAACGTCGTCATTCAGTCATTTGCCGGAATTTTTGCGATACAAATGTGACATTTTTTACAAATAGTTGTTGGTAGATAGGTTATTGGAACGGGCCGTTAGACGAATCTAATGATACCTCTCAAGCTCAAATGCGACGAGCCGTTTAGCCACCAGAGCGCTCCTAATAGCCCTTCTGGCGCAGTCGGGAAAAGAACAGCCAACATGGGTGCTGATACAAATTTAATTAAACTTGAAACTAAAATTCAATTAAGTGAAGTACTAGACGTATTGCTAACGTATTCAATAATGCCCGATGCACTTGTGCTAATACATGATCATTAGAAATTCATATGAGCATCAATATTCCATAGTAATATTGAATATTCAGAACGCTTTGTAATCCACTTGCTGCGAGTGATAACGGGTTAACCTGTGTGCAACATGACCTGTGTTCAACGTGTTATTACTTTGGGGTTACATCAAAAGATATTACAGTGAAAACAGATTATAACGACATTGAATTGACTGATAAATTTTGGTCTTAATAGCAGATAGCCATTAAAACCGATGGTAAAAGGTGTTGATATCTTAACATGATAGATTTATAATTTTGTCGTTATATCCTGTTTGACGGTATAGGTGATGTCGTTATAAAAGGTTTTCACTGTAATTTATGTGTCTGAGTCTGACATATGATACCAATGTACCTACTGATTACTTCGTTCAGATATAATTTAATCTTAACGTAAACAAAGAAACAATTTTGCCCTATCTCTATCGCCTCTAGTATTTTCAATATTATTTAATCATTTTGTTTAGTTTCGTCGTTAGGCACGACTGGAGTTTACTCTAAGAAAGTAAAATTTGGTGTGCAATGCAAAGCGACCGACGCATCTTCGGCTAACTTCGTGTGTCACCGTACCGTGTGACCGTGTGACATCGTGAATTCGATTTTACTGCCATAGATTTTCGTACCCCGGGCTTATATATGAAAATCGTTTCTTAAAAGAGTAAACTCCAAAAAGCCTAGTGATCCAATGGGTCCAAATTTTTAGTTCGTCACAGTTTACATAATATATATACAATACACTTGTAAACAGCATTTTTGTTTTATGGAATTTTGTAACCGTTGACTTATTAATTCGAGTTCGCAGATTTTAAATCTGTGCTAAGTTTCTACCTGGCAGCTGCAAGCTTTTTGAAAAGTTGGTTAAAAAAATTGGTTTCGGTGATTTTGGGACAAGATTCCACGAAACAAAAAAGTCTAACTTCGTCAACCAGTATTATTTATCGACCTTCCGATGTTGCTGCTAATACTTCAAAAGTATGAATTCAGTGAATATATTTTTTTACTGTATGATGCCATTTCTAATCTAAACATACCATGATAGAGTAACTTTTTAATTTTAAAATTGTATTATTAAACATTTTCCACACTTGCGCCCATGTCAACAGCAAAATATATTACAGTATGCAAATATGAATTATGATTTATATGCAAATAAAATTATGGATGTCGGCTCTCTATAAATATTTATACTGTTGTTTATTTTCATATAGTATTATTATTGATAGACGAGTGCTTCATCCCATGGGATTTGCGTGGATTCCATTTTGTAGAGTTACGAAGGCCCCTAACTTGATAGTGAATATGTTTAACTAATTATTTAACTAAATTCAGCCCTTACAAAGAAAGTGTTCTACCTTTTACGACATCTGTGCCACAGTGATTAGCGCGTTGGCGCTCAAGCGCCAAGGAGATTGCGGGTTCGAATCCCGCCGAGGGAACAAAAAGATTAATGTGTATAATATATTAATAATCTTAAATACATATATAGTATAAAAGTATTGAATATACTTTCTTGGTTTTCTTATCTGGTACCTACACACCTTACTTTTACTTACCTTGTGTTACACACAAGTTCTTCGGATACTTACCCTGAGGCCAGATTGGTGTGGTGTGAAACGCCCATACATAATGTTATACTATATTTGTTCTTTCTCTTTAAACTCGAAACAAAAGCCCAATCTTTATGGCCACCGGACCGTGTCTAGTTTAAAAGATTCGAATTTTCTTGAAGATTATTACTGCTTTATTCTGAATTACAGGGCAAAGGTAATATAATATAAGTAACGACAATTGCAAACCTCAGAAGAGTATTCAGCTTTTAATAAAGTGGAAATCTGTACTTTGCCGACACCTACAGAAAGAATTTCAGTGTTATCTTTCCATTCGGCCGAAGACAATGTCAGTTTTAATGAAGTTCAAGTCCTAGAATATAAAATGAAATTATATTTGAGGATGGAGAGTTTGAGATTTTGTGGTCGGTTTTTAGTATTGATACCATTCCATACGCCTGGGAACATATCATTGGTTGAATTAATAATGACATTGTTTTGAATATTCCCATTTTATTCCGCCGAGATGTGAAAATCCTCCGAATGTCGGTAATTCTTGGAATAGACTTACTTGGTTTGGCCAATTCAAAATTCTTGTATCCTTTGAATCTTTTTAAGATAAGCTTTTGCGTATAGGAATTGTATAAAATATTAATAATACCACATTATCTGAATCCCGATTCTCTTAAGTATTTTTGATATAATCAACGGTTAAGACAACCTGCGTGCGCGAGCTGGACAGCATGGTGATGACCAAACGTGATTTAATCGATAATAATCACAAAGTTGCCCCCCTGAGAATATAATATAATATATATATATATATATATATATATATATATATATATATATATATATATATATATATATATATATATATATAATATAATATATATAAATAATAATGAACAAGAGCCCTTCAAAATTTTGCACCGTTAACATTAAAGGTGTGAAAAGTGCAAGTCGTAAAAAAGAACAAACCACGCGATGAATTTTCGTCACTTGTATCCTCTGGGAGCAAATCGGGGCACGATTGATAAAGTTTTACACATCCACTTCCAATAAATAATCGCTGAAAGCACCCGAATGGCAAAAGCTAATTAGTATTCTTCAGATATACTTCCTGACAATTTGGTATTGGTAAAAGGACTTTTTATTACTTTATTCTACGCTACAGGTACCGTATAAACTTACGATAAACTTTAACTAAAGAAGCAACAACCACAACCGCTGAAAAGAATATGCGGAGTCACCCCGGTCGAAAAATTTAAAATACAGGGTGTATTTCCTGACAACTGGCACTACGCATTGGCTACATTGGACGCCCTCACACTGCTGTACAACGCACCGGATTTGAAGGTCACACGCCCGCCCGTCAGTATCGGCCGCGCGGTTATGAGTAGAATTTAAGTATTTTAAACGATAATCTGGCCTAAATTGAAGGTCACATATAGATTTTCGGAACGAGAATCGAATACTGAATACGCTGTGTCTACGGCATAATTTTGGCTAGTAGCAGCAACCGGAGGCTACGTTTATTTACGTACGAACAAATTGATAAGAGCTAGTTGTTATTCGGTTTGAAATAAATTATCCGAACGCAAGGATGTGCTCCTTAGTTCATGTGACACTTATCCTTGTTATAAAGACAGCTATTCTTGCGATTTTCTCCAGTTCTATAGCATTTCTTATTTAAATACATTTGAATAAACAAAGGGTAGGTACTGTACTTGAAACAGATAGACGGATCCTTATAGAATCGTTCGTTAATCTGTTTGTCTGTCTGCTGAAAAACTAGATTTTATTACACGATACGTATATTTGCCGCGATAAAAACTAGCCTATGTCCTTCTCCGTGGTCTACTCTATATATCTAAGTTTCCACTTTCATCGACATAGGTCCAGTAGTTTTGGAGGCTATTTAATGCAAACAAACCTTTACTCTAAACAAGTTTAGTTATAGATTTGCAGATTACTCTCAAATTGAAAAGACACCAAAGCGTGACAGTGATGATTTTAATATCGTATGCAAGTAATTCAATTTGTATAGAAAAGTGCGTAGTGCCACACACAGAGTAACTACAATTTTTGTAAATAAACTATAACCCTACGTAAATTATGCAGCCTATGTTACCCGGACTATTATTACGAATCTATTGACACCTCATTTATTAAAATCGAACTAATGGTTTAGGCGCTACGGTGGAAAAAGCATACATACATAGACTTCAAAAATCACCATTACCCTTCCTTTTGGCTTCGTTGTAGTCGGGTAAAAGGCGCCCCTCGTGGTGGCGCGTCCATGTCCATTTTATGGGACAAGATGGTCTTTGGGTAAAAATAGAAGTATATAGTAAAATAGTAGAAAAAGAATAACAATGTCATGCTTATTTTGCCTTATCTAACGTTATATAATAAAGGTACCTTAAATCTTCCGCCCTGCAGTGTATTTCGCCTAAGAGTCAGCTTACACCGAGACGTGGCTCTGCTTTTTAAGATAGCGATTCAAAATTGAACTATATTGACTACTAAAGAAGATACACGTTTTACGAATTTTGAATCGCTATCTTAAAAATGCAGCGACGCGTCTCGTCTCATTGTCAACTGACGCTAAAGCTTCGTTGTGCTCTAAAGATGCTTAAATCGCTACTTTAAGCCGTGGTATTTTAACATAAACACATTCGGATGCCGATCCGAGTCAGTGCTGATCTTGCGCGGTTCGGATTCCCCCGCAGTGACCCGAACAATAGCGAGCGGAACCGAGGTATTTCATTAGTACATCTCCGGTATGCACAGGTTACGCGCTACGTGTGAAGTATTTTGGTATTGACTGCAATGACATTATTGTATTGAGCCCAATAGTGCTTATTGACTCCCTTATAGCGTGTTTAATGGGATTTGTAGTAGGTGCAGGCGGATAAAATGTATTTGTTTGTAAAATGCTGTGGGATCCGCCGTCGTTATACCAAAAAAAAAAAACTAATGAGAAATTAAAAAATGTGTTCGTCTCCACTTCTTTTTGTCCAAGATCCTACCTATTAACGAAGATCCTAACTATTATAGAAGGACAAAAGGAGTAGATTATTTTAATTCAGCCATAAATACTTCCTTTTCCTTGCAAACACAAAAATACCTGGCCGTTTTTGCGATTGATTCCATTTACTTAAATTATTCTATTTAAAGTCAATAAACGGCGTGAAAAGGAACTTAAAAAGTGTGAATGATGAAATATATTTCTCCTCGCTCAGTGCTTATTGAGTTTCATTTCATTCCGTACCTGAAGTAATCCGATAGTCACAAGAAAAATAAAGTTTAAATGTGGTCACAGAATCGAGGGAATTCCGTAATGAGTGTCAGTGACGGCGGCTAGAATGACAATTAAATTATATCTACATTTAATAGCCTAGCTCAGCTTCTCAGCTTTTAATTAATACTTTCAGTTCAGTTCCGCGTTTCTATGAATTTAGTTTAGTGCGAACTAATTGAAATATTAAAGTTAAAATCGCTTGCGTAATTTTTGGTAATAAAATATGGCTTTCTGATGCACTTACGGTTTAACATACTTTTTAACCGACTCCCAAAGAACGATGCGGTTATACGTTCGGCTGTATGTTTTTTTTTTTAGTTTGAAGAACTCACTGTACTATGTAGAATGTAGATAATAGAATAAATAAAATCAACAATTGACTATCATATTCACTAAAAAGGAATAATAATAATTAAATTAAAGCGATTTTCAGAGTGGGTGCTGATTTCGCAAAAATATTTTCTTCAAATTCTTTATACAATATACATAATAACATACAATAGAATAAACAAGTAATATACATCACTTCAATCTAATCCCATGCTAAGTTAACACGTGTGTTATTGCAATCAGACAATGGATATACATTTGACTTTTTTAAACTTAAATAATAATTAGTACCTACCTGGGTAACCGAGCTTTGGTTTCCCGGGACTCGAACCCACGAACCCACCACATTCCGAATTTTCGAACAAAGCAAAAATTATACATACGCGTATCAAACTTCCAATTGGGCTGACATAATAGAGTCAAAATTATTAATATATTGTTGCACGACGAAAAAAAAACATATAGGTATAGCTTAAAAATGTGCAGTTTCACAGGGTTTAGATCTAGCTAGATTGTTCTCGTTTAAAGTATAAAATGCTGACATAATGGATCAAATGTCTGGATATGAAGGAATTTAAGGACAGAAAAAGACACGGCACGTGTAAGGCTTATTACCATCGAAGTAACATTTAATATTCATGGATTTAGTTAGAAGTATCCCAATTATACCAACAAGATTGTCTGTTTGTCTGTCCTATACAAATAAATGTTCCCGCATTTCGAGGCTTGTCAGTTCTTGGTACTTTATTTCGTATCGGCTAAGGTAAACAACACCTGACACTGCTTGCATCCTTACACCTATTGAGTGTACAAGATCAACGGCCGAATACTGAAACGCTAATCAAAATTAAGAGCACTGTCTCAAAATTAAGAGCTCTGTCCCTATAGTCTCTACTAGCCGAAATGACAAGGATAGCATATGACTTGAGCGTCACTTACTTTAATAATCGATGCCTCATGCCATAGAAATTGTAGTTAACTTCTTCGCGGCGAGTAGTGACAAACACTCCCGCTCCACACACTGATAAAGAAGAGACTCGAGCCCTGGTAGTGAGAATTTCAAACGTTAGTCGGTGCTGATGCTGATGTATTTCTCAAAGAAATCGGGTTTAAACTGTCGGAGTTAACTGGTGTTAGACTACCGTGGTTATATTAACTGTTTCCTTGTCATAAATCCGTAGATTCCTGTCGTAAAGCCGTTTATTTCTGTAGTAGTTCAGATGTCGGACATCCCATCTATCTCCTAGTTTCAATATAATTAAATAAGCTTAGCTTGACTCATCTAGCATATCAACAATACTGTCAATAGATGTAGTTTATAAACCTAAATAAAACAAGGATCTACTACTTACAATGAAATATCATAAATATCATATTGAAAATATTCAATACATAGAAAGAACTGAACAATAACGTCATTCAGACACAAATTCTCTTGGCTTATAAAAACAAAATTAAAAATTTAATTATGTCATAATTATGTAATAAGTTGTAATTTTCAAGCAGTAAACGAGCTAACCATGATGAAATATTGATCAAGATTGACGATATTGAGAAGAGACGTGATCAAGAGTGTTCTTAGCTATAGCTAAGAACACTCTTGATCACGTCTGCTGTCAAACTGTTCATCCGTTTGGGAGCTACTTTGTCACGGACAGACACACAACAACATACATACACACGCACACACACACGCACAAGCGCAGACACGATCTCAGGGATAAAAAGAGACGATATAAACGTACGGTTAAAATCTATCTATTTCTCTTTTACTTTATTACCTACTAGAAGTTGGCAGCGACTTCGTGCGCGCAAAAGGAAATCTCGAGGGAACCGTACGTTATTCCGCCTTAAAAAGTAGCCTATATCCTTCCCCGTGGTTTATTCTATATCTGTGCCGAATTTCATCAAAATCGGTCCAGTAGTTTCGGAGTCCATTCGATGCAAACAAACAAACCTTTCCTCTTTATTATATTAGTATAGAAAATCTACGTCAAAGAAAAACTGGCAGCATAATACTTTGCCCTTTCTAGATGGTCAATTTCAAATGGCATAGCTCAAAGCATGTCTGTTTCAATCTCTAAGATTATGATGAAATTGTCAGACGGTGCAAGATGATCTGTAAATATGATTAATGCTATAGAAAAAGTTCCACTTGTCCCGGTAAGGAAAATAAGTAGGTACCTCTTGCCTCAAATAACCATAAGAAGAAAAGGAATCTCAAAAATTATTTTGAATATAATATTATATATGCTAAAATATTCATATCATTGTACTTTTTTTTAAATCGACTTGCCTAACACAATAAACACGAATATTCCGGATAACCGAATATTTTTTTCATTTGGTGTAACCCCAGAGAGTCTCATTTATTTTTGTTTATTCCAGGTGAGGATGTTATCTTTTTATGATGTTTCTTATGATAATGTCGGTATGTAGAAAAGTATTTTACTTCGGGTATGTGTTTTGTCTACTGGATGGTTTATTTTTTTGGTTAGGTGCTTTTGATTTTTATTGGCATCATTTTTAACCCCTTACGAAAACAAAGGAGTGTTATAAGTTAGACGTGTCGTTCTGTGTGCATCGTAGCTGCCAAACTGTTTTCATCTACATAGTTTGTTTTGCTTGAAAGCTGACATGATCGAGAGTGTTCTTAGCTGTAATTCATCATCATCAGCTCGCTCACTGTTCGACAATTCGGGGGTTAAGTACTTAAAGTTTTTAATCTTGTTTATATTTAAATTTATATTATGCGATAATTTTTATATTGTGTATTCTGTAATACCTTCCCCATGGAAGATGGGTATATAAAAGTTTTTATAATGTGACATGTAACCTATCTTTTCTAAAAGCTAACGTATACAAATACAATAGTATAGTAATAATATCTATGGACGTCCACACCACGTCCATCTGGTCCCGTGGTAAGTTCTCGAAGAACTAGTGTTACGGGTACCAGATAACGGAAATATATTTAATACCTACTTTTATATTATACACATCATACATCTAAGATTTTTAAAATATTATACACATATTTAATACACCTCAATAACCCAGGAACACAGAAAAGCTTTTTGTTCCTTCGGCAGGATTCGAACCTGCGACCCCCGGATTGAGCACCAACACGCTCAACCACTGAGCCACACAGGTTGTCGAGTATGTTTCTGCTCTGGCGTGTATAAATTTATTTCGTTTCGGTCCTTTGTTTCAAGAAGAAGAATGCGGCTCGACACTCACAAAGTACCTAGAGGCTAGACCTGTAGATTCTTTGACCTACTTAAGAATAATTATTTCTTTACGATCTTTTTGAGCGAAGCAATAATATAATTTTTATTTGAAACAGCATTCAATAATACTAAAAGACGGTATTAAATCTGTATTGAAGCACTACGTAATATTAAAATGGCTCAAGCTTTTAACGTCTTAACGATATTATTTTTTCAATCAAATTCATTCACCTTTTCGATGGCGATTTATTTCAGATAAAAACGGACTTTTGGGGTATAGACACGGATATGTAAACGTATTTTGTCGAAATCAATGTTGGACAAAATTGGTTTGAATGTTGGAAGTTCGATTTCACGTTTTGATACAATTTGTTTGGAGAAAATGGATTGAATTTAATTAGTTTTCATTTTCTTTCTTAATTGAATAATCGTGGTTAGAAATTTCAAGTAAAAAAGGTAACAATCGTTAAAACACAAAAGAATACTAGCGTTGAAATTATTCAACTTTTTTATTATAACTAGAGAACTGAAACGGAAACTATTCTATTACGCTTGAAAATAATTGAGTCTAGTAAAATAATATTGCTTCCTTTTCATAATCATTAAGTATTTAACTGCTCTCGAAAAAAAAAAAAACTGTAACTTTTAACAATGCATAAACTAACAATAATGGTTACAGATAGAATATATTTTGTGGCATGTCTAATTAAAAGAAATAAACAGCTAACCAATATCTTCCTAGATGGAATTAGACATTTAAAAACTTTGCTGCGAATTACTGTTTATTAGAATAAAAGTATAATATACAATAACAACTGTTTGTTACACAACTCATAAAAAAAAATATTCAATTATTAATCTTGTAAAGCATATTATCTTGCAGGAATTACAAAACTACCTTGTGAATTAAAATGTCAATGCAAATATGTAAAGAATATTTCTAAAAGTAGCTCGTGACGTCAGCTCGGCCACACTACTCCCTCAATCCACTCAATATATTTCGATACTCGCGTGTAAACTCCGGGCGCCATTTTTCTTCCACAATCCCTCCCGAAGGAGGTGATACCTATAATTTTGTGTAAAGGAAATGTTCTTTTACAATCCACTCTGTCTTCCATTACCTGTAATGGGCCACCTGAATCGCCCTGACATGTGTCTTTGCCCCCATTGTAGTAATCACCCGCGCAGAGCTGGTTCTCCGTTATCCCGTGCTCCACAACTTTTCGTCGTATCAAAATTTTCATCGATCGGTTACAAATTGCGTTATCGACTACGTCGACGTCCACTTTCATTAAAGTTTGGCTGGTATTCGATAATCCCGATACTGTAGTTCCAAACCCGATTGCCGTCAATTTGGTTCCGGCTATAGAATCGCTTAAATCCAAACAGACTATTCTTATGTCTCTGCTTAGTTTAAATTCGCGATCGCTTCTCATCAGCGCGATGTCGTGGTACTTGGAAGGTGGCTTGTACCCTGGATTCAGAACCACCTCAGCTACTCCCCGTTCCTGTCCTAGATCTGCGACTTCGTCGAATTCGAATGTGGCGACACCAATTTTTAATACACTGGCTGGTCCACCGTCTGCATCTTCTTTGCAATGTGCCGCTGTCAACACCCAATTTTCAGTTATAAGCGACGCGCCACATTTCCAAGCGGGTTGTTCTCTCTCGTCTTTTCTGAATCCTATTAGGACCATATGAGGGTACAATAGGAGGTCTATCGGAACTCGAACACGGGACTTCGGGTGTAGGATATTTTGACATTCCAGCATCGACGTGCCGTAGTTTTTGCAGGCCTCGAACGCTTTTTCTCCCACCGGGGCCACAAATGTGACAAGTGAGGTTAATAAGTACACGCATGTTTTTGCATTTATCAACATTTCCCATAAAATCTATAAATAGCGCTGGCCACCGCCGCCTGCGAGTGCGTGAGCATTATGACTAATTCGTTTTGCCAAGTTAATGGCACATGAATATTCACGGTAAAACTAATCTCGGCGTTTCAAATCGATGTAACGCTGTAATCGCTAAGTTGCATGTTCGTTTTGCTGCACTCGTCATATTTGTTTTTTTTTTTAAATTCTGGTTGATGAGTTGCAAGTTCATTTGCAAATTTGATTGTGATCGCCTCTTAGAAACTGCTTTTTACTTTTTCATTCGAACCCATTTCTATTTCTATAAAGTCATAAACCAGCGATTGTGTAGGCGTAATAAAGGAAGCAGAAATACTTTTCTAGGTACACATAAACCTATTAAAGTTTCACGATCATACTTCATTGCGGAAAACGTAGGCGAAGTTTTAATAATTCTAGAAAATTGTATCTTATGTACAATACGGTGTGATTCTATAATCTTGGTTTTTTTCTACTGAGATATCATTCAGACGATAGTATTGGTATAAAACTAATAGCGTCTCTGTTTGCAAAGCAGCCGTCAGCGATTTGCAATTTGACCTGAATATACTCTTATATTTAGGGTGTCCATTATTCTAGCGAAATTTGGAATTATTGAAAAAGTAAACATTAGTTTTTTTAAACACCTTTTCGGTTTAGTAATATCTATTTCAGACATACGCTTACTTTGGAACGCTATTAACTGACAGAAAATGCGAAATATGAAACTGGAGATACGAATACAAACTTTTGTGCTTTCACAAAAGAAGCCAAAAATAGTCAATATTGGGTTCAATATTAGGTTCGCGGATTTTTTCCGGAATAAAAGATAACATTGTGCGTCCGCATCGTTTCAAAGGTCAATTGTATACCTTTAAATGTCAGAGTAAATATATTACGTGTATGTTTGAAGCGTGTTTGAGGTCAAACTTAAAGAATAGTGTAGAAATAAGGAGACAAATTGGCCAAGTTATTATCACAATGCGAAGATTTTAACGCAATTTATTGGATACTATACAATTATTTTAATTGAACAAATTGGTTAACCTTTTCGTCATTGCAATCAGAATCTTAACTTCACTTGATTTGACAGTCTTAAGTTATTAAGTAATAGGGGTGTAAAACATGCCATATAAATAAAAAAAAATCTGTCATTTTACATTTTATTTATTTTATTAGAACATTTTTAAGAATAATATAATATCATACAATAGGTTTAAATTAAAAATATTTTAGTAAAATTATTTTACTTCGTAAAATTCGTTTTCTTTGAATTTTATTTTATTAAAATTATTTTTTAATAGGTCGTTCTGCGAAAATTGTATTAATAATACTTACAATCGGTAACCCAGTTTTGAATAAAATTTTATAGAATTATAAGAGAATATATTTATTAAATAATAGATACCGTTTTATTTCGTATAGCGTGAAAAGCATGAATATCTTTTTCGAGAAAAACGAATCATGCAATTTGTATGCTATACGTAAATAATGTAGTCATGTAAAGGAAAGTTACTTGTAGGACGTGTGTTGTTTTAGAATGTTGAGTTCATTTGCTTTTCTTAGAAAGAAGGAAAAAACAGCATTATTGTCTTATAAACTCGAATAGCATTTACATTTGTATTTTTGCAGTTTTGAGGAAAGTCCGATAACATTCTAAATGATGGTCAGCGGACGTATTATGTACCCATGAAGAACAAGCTTTCAAATAAAGACTAGACCAGAATCTAGTGAAATTGTTTTCGAAAAGATAGTGTTTAATCTCACAAAGAGAAACTGTTTAAAGTGCGAGGTCTTTTGTTTAAGAAGAATATTCTATAATTTAACTGTTGCGTTTATAAACAAGTTAATGTTTTTTATAATAACCAGCTGTTTCAGTGTGGGTTGATTCGCGAAAATTTAAAAACTATGTTTTACTGTATGTATAGTTGCTACATATGTATTTAGATAATATATTATTATTACATATATGCATTATCAATTCATAACACGGTGTACGCAAACTCCAAATTATCATGTAAATTTGTTTAGCAGGTACTTTCCTTGAAATATTAAGAAATCGGGTTCTGGGTGAACCAGAATTATTACGACACGTCTTTTATTCCTTTGACTGCCATCCTATTACTAAAAAGTGAAAGTTTGTGAGGATGTATGGATGCTTATTACTCTTTCACGCAAAAACTTCTGAACGGATTTTGATGAAATTCGATATGGTAGTAGTTTATGCTCTGGATAGGCTAATGTTTATCCCGAAAATGTACAATGTTCCCGTAGGAGCCAGTGAAAATGATCTTTAATAATTCCCCCTAGGTCAAAACGATGACGTTATATGTCCCACATTTGTCACATTTCGAGCGATAGATCATGATTCTGGCAACACTCGTTAATATTTGCCGAACGTTTGGGAGCTTCTCACGGGGGGCTTTTAAGCTAAAACGTCATCAAACGTTAAACCAGTCAACCCATTTAGGAGGTATATCGTCGCTCGCATAAAGCGATGTGAATATGTAAGCGTTTAGCAACTGGTGGTATTATCTGGCCATTTTTACCCGACTACGGCGAAGCCAAAAGGAAGGGTAATGATTTTAGCAGGTCTATGTATGTATGTATGTTTGTTCCACCGTAGCACCGAAAGTATTGATCCGATTTTAATGAATGAGGTGTCAATATTTTTATACAATTTTTAGTTATTGCTAATATATATATATATATATATATATATATATATATATATTATATACTATACGATGTTACTCGCTACTTTCGCGCTCTAGGAAGTCTTTATGTCCCGCTGGAACCTTACATTTTTCTGGGATAAAAAGTAGTCAATGTAGTAGGCTATTTGTGAGCCAAGTTTGATTTTAATTTGTTCAGCCGTTTTAGAATGAAAGACAGTCAAACATAAAAACACACATACAGACTTTCGCAATTTAAGTATAACTAATAAGTAAGTGTGATAAGTATGAGAAAATATATATTTTTTTTTATGTATTTTCCTCTTCCAACTTTTGTTGGCATAATTCATTTTGTGCTATTTCAAAAATGATCGTAACCTATTAGTATAATTGTGCTATCAGGGAATCTAATGCAAAAGCAGATTGACCGTTGTCATAATTTGTTTGTACTATTTATCAATAATGATATCAAACTGACATACTAAATATTATTGACAAATTGTGTGATTTGTGACTGCATGCCGTCATCAAATAATACAAATAAATTATGAGAATGCTCTACCTGCTTATGAATAACCTAGATTCTTTCATAGTACATGACATGTAGGCATTACACGTTTTAGAAGAAATCATACATACATACATACATACTCACGCCTCTTTCCCGTAGGGGTAGGCAGAGACCACTTCTTTCCACTTGCTACGATCCTTACATATTTGTTTCGCTTCGTCCACTTTCATTATTCCCTTCATACATGCTCTTCGGTTTAGGGTACTCTTGACCTGGCCTTTTTTCAAGACATCCCCGATTTGGTCTCGAAACGTCCGCCTAGGTCTACCCCTTCCAACACTTCCATTCACACTCGCCTTATACACTTTTTTCGTCAATCGTTCTTCCTTCATTCTCTCCACATGGCCAAACCATCTCAGCATACCTTTCTCAATTTTTGTCACTACATCTTCTTTCAGAAGAAGAAAATCACAGACAGTAAATAACTTCTTGGATTAGAATATATATAGTTTGTCATTTTCCATACAAAACGAAGAATAATATATATCTACATTACAAAATACATTAAGTTTAATGGAAATGTGGTCTCACCGCACTGTGGGCTCGGCTCCTACGAGCCACTATCAATGTTAAAGACGTAGATTTTAAGTCAAATGCTTGTAGGGTTGCCACTTAAAAGTTTTTAGACTGCAAAAACCAAGTTTTGAGGCTATAAAAACCGTCTATGAAATGTGTCCTTTTGATAACACGTATGTTTTCGTATTGCGTTTATCCGTAGAAAGGCAAAATAAGTTTAGTATAATACAAATAGTATTTTATTACTGTTTACAAAGGAAAAGATTAAAATAATATTACATTTTTTTACTAGGTATGATTAAATACCATAATTATATCATTGATTTGAATAAAATCAAACAAATAAAACAGTTTTAGGATTGTCTCTAACGAGCATACCTGCAGTGTAGAGATTACAATAAGATAAATTGTAAATGTCCAAAAGTGCCACCCCTAGTGGTAAATGGTGTGAACTTTCTAACACTAGAAAAGGATTTACAATGATTTATGTAAGAGCCTTATATTCTTGTTAACTGCTTGATATTATTTAAACGTAAGCCTTACGTCTATGGCTTCAATACAATGTCTAAAGACAGATTATCATGAATTTATACTATAAATATGATACTGTAATATGTATATTAGCATTTGTTCGCGGTTCGCCTGCGGTATGTATGCCACGGGAACCGTACGTTTTAGCCCGACAAAAAGTAGCCTATGTCCTTTCCCGCAGTCTACTCTATATATGTGCCAAAATTTATGATGGAAGGTTAAGTAGTTTTTACGTGAAAGCGTAACAACCAAACAAACGAAATTCACATTCACAGTTATAATAAAACTAGCTGTTTCCCGCGGCTCCGCCCGCGTAATAACGCTATCGAGTATCCTGCGGGAACACTGTACTTTTGCGGGATGAAAAGTAGCCTATGTTTTAATCCAGAGCCTAAACTACTACCATACATAAATTTTATCAAAATGCGTTCAGTAGTTTTCGCGTGAAAGCGTAACAAACAAACTTACATTCACATTTATAATATAAGTATAGATAAGTAAGGATTATAATATACTTATGCAGTGTAAAAGTATACATTATACATATAGTTTCCAAACCACCGATAACGTTTTCTTTTTAGTTGTTAAGTAATTACCGTTTACCACCCACGCCCACGAAAACCCGATTTTCGTGGGCGTGGGGCGTTTCGTGGGTGGGGGCCGGGGGGGGGGGGGACCCTTAATATTTTAGCATTGATACCCAAAGATTTCAATACTAAAGACAGGCTATGATGTACATTTGACAGAACAAATCATACGAGAAAAAGTTGCGCCATCTTGGTTTTCACCAAACCTCAAATGTCATAATGGCCCCAAACACTCCACTTAAATGGCCCCACCATTTAAGTGGAGACAGTCTTTGCCTTAACATGCTTATTCTATAATAATATATACGTCTATGTAGGCACCACTGATAGTACTTATAGTAGTAGTAGTAGGGACCGTATGATCCGGAATCCGGAAGGCCGTAGAAAATTCTGAGCATTGAAAATAGAACTCTGCGCTAATACAATAGAGTTGAATAAATGAGTGTCGAGTCGAATTTCAATGTCGTATATGACAGCTCGAAACTTCCATTTTCTACTCTATTGTATTAGCGCAGAGTTCTATTTTCAGGGCTCTGAATTTTCACCGGCGTCCCAAATTCCGGAGCATATTATTAAGGTCCCAGTATTAAGGTATTCTTCCACGACGGTTTTCTGAGACACTGTGGTATGTCTCTGTGTAACCTTATGATGATTGATGAACCGAAGTAGAATATTTTCTGCTATTTTCATACTCAATAATATTTATATAAACAAAGTCATGTGAAACACTAGTTTGTCGTAATTGTAGCCTTATATTTTGTTATGTTATTAATTAAAGAAATTGATACCGGGGCGCTCAATAATCATATTATATTGTTCAATTGATTTTGCCACAAAGACGCTTTGAAGTTTCAATTTACTAAGATTATTAAATGAAGTATACGTGATATTTTGTGGTTCAATTAATTAAAGTGTTGATCTTTTGATCTTATTATGTTAACAAGAAAATCTCTATTGATTATGTAAAGTTATAGTAATTGACGAAATTATTAACAAGTATATACGGAACAAGAATTTAATTGACGTAATGGCTACGGAGCCGTTGCGTCGCGGGGCGTCTAAAGTTTATATTAATATATATATATAGTAAGTACCATAGATAAATCATTGGTCTCAATTTTTGCCCGATTTAATGGGAAAATTATCTTACGATGTGGTCTATTAGTTAAGTTATTGGTTACAAATGTAGCTAAAAAAATACTTTAAAACTAGCTTTTGCCCGCGGCCTCACCCGCGTAAATACAGTATCCCACAGGAACACTGTACTTTTAACTATCACATTTATAATTATTATAGTAGTATAGTTATTATAGTACGAGGGCGGGTCAATAAGTCCGTGACTTTTGGAATAAAACACAGATTTTTTGATAAATAAATCATTTTATTTTTCAACGTAGTCCTCCTTGAGCTCTATACACTTTGTCCAACGCTTCTCCAATTTTTTTATCCCTTCCAAAAAATATGATTTGTCGAGGTCCTCAAAATAGGCCTTTGTTTGCGAGATGACTTCATCATTGGAGTCAAATCTTTTTCCACCGAGACATTTTTTCAGGTTTGGGAACAAGAAGTAGTCACTCGGAGCCAAATCTTGAGAATAGGGTGGATGTGGGAGCAATTCATAGCCCAATTCATGGATTTTTGCCATGGCAACTGCACATGTGTGCACCCTTGCATTGTCTTAGTGAAAAAGAACTTTTTTCTTGGCCAAATGAGGTCGGTTTTTTTTCAAATCCTCATTGAAGCGGTCCAATAAGTTGGCATAATATTCCCCATTAATTGTTCTTCCCTTTTGAAGATAGTCAATGTGGATTATCCCACGTGCATCCCAAAAAACAGTCGCCATAACTTTATTGGCTGACAAACCCACCTTGGCCTTCTTTGGCGCCGATTCACCCTTAGAAACACACTGTTTTGACTGTTGTTTGGTCTCTAGTGTATTGTGATGGATCCATGTTTCGTCCACGGTTAAAAAACTCCTCCATATTGTGATTAAACAACGCCAAACCTTCCTGTGAAGTTGTTACACGATTGCGTTTGTGGTCGACTGTGAGCAAACGCGGCACCCATCTTGCGGAAAGCTTTCTCATGCCCAAGTGATCATTCAAAATTGAAACCACTGAGCCATGCGAGATGCCTATGGCTTCCTCAATCTCTTGCACTTTCAATCTTCGGTCGGCCAACACCATATCGTGAATTTTTTCGATTGTTTCGGGTGTAGAGACCTCAACTGGCGTCCAGGACGTTCGGCATCTTCAGTGCTTGTAAGGCCACAATGAAATTCAGTAAACCACTTTTTTACCATTGAAATCGATGGTGCAGAGTCCCCATAGTATTTATCAAGCTTAGCCTTGGTCTCGGTAATGGTTTTTTTTCGCAAAAAATAATGCTTAATAAGCACATGAAATTCACTTTTTTCCATTGTTTCCTTAAGTTACTGGATACTCTGATAAAGATAGCTGTAAAACACAAACTAACTGACGCAGCAAGTTCAAATTTTGATAGGAGTCAACTGACAGATGCCTGTTGACAGGAGTAGTGTTGCTTTTTCAGTAAGGAGGTTAGAAATTCAAAAAGTCACGGACTTATTGACCCGCCTTAGTAGTATTGTTAATCCTACTAGGATTAACAATTAATTAAAAGTTAATATATCAATATATTATTTTTATGGGCTTCTTCTTTAGAAAAATAATAAAAATGACTATATTACACATAATATATTTAACTGTAATATTTTCATATTTTTTTTATATTTTTCGACCTATTGTTACTTAGTCGACCTATTGTTTGTTACCTGGGGAATAGTTACTTAGTTCCATGGGTAGAATCATAATAACTAGGTTAGATAAATAGGATATATTATAATAAAATACAATGACAATAAATTCACATCATAAAAATATCAATCACGGGAAACTTGACACTTATACGCGGCAACACTGAATGACGTTTTGAGTTCATGTAATTTTATGGGGAAATTTCGAAATTATACGATACTTACTGATTGATCTACAAATGATGATGATGATCTACAAATCACAAATTAAATTAATTAATAACAAAAATGACAATTAAATTAAAATCTGACATTAATAAAACGCTCAAAACTATAATTTGATTGGCTGACATTAAATAATCTACAAATAAATGTAAATAAAACTAAATACATACAATTCATAAATTACAATAAAAAGCCGTTAAAATTCCAATTATCATATGAAAATAAAATTATTAAGGATGTGCATGAAAACTTATTTCTAGGGATAGGAGATGGACAGGCAATTGAATTGCAATTGGCTAGCACACATATATAAAGTTAGCCATAAAATTAATAGATTTGTTTTTGTTTAGAGTAGGCTAAGGACAACAGTGAGCGAACATGCAGCGATACTGGCACACCATGGCTATGACTCATCTGTACTCTGTTATGGGCTCATAATATGGAGAAACTCGTCACATATAAACAAGGCATTGCTCAAAAGAAATGCCTCAGAGCAATAGCTAAAATACCGCCGTATGAATCCTGTAAGCCACTATTAAAGAAACTTAATACCCTGCCTCTGCCATGTATGTATATCATGGAGATGTTTAAATTCGTCATCAAGAATAGGGATTCTTTTATGCAATAAATAAATAAGTATCCCACGAAATATTATCGGAATCATCAGAGATTGATCATTGATGAACACCCAAGACATCTGCTTTTCTTAAAAGTACTTATTGTATGTGTGTAAAAATATACAATAAGATTCCGACACACATATTATTTTTGTATATTACATACATACACATATTAATGTTTAACATATTATAGAAGTGTAAGAGAGCTAAAAAAATGCTAGCAAACAAGAGTCACTACAGTGTAAAAGAATTCTACAGTCGTAATATTACTTATTAGTTAATTACAGATACTATATTACGCACTGAAATAATTTGACGTGATGTAAAATTTAATTATTAATAATTGTTAGTTTAGGGAAAATATTGTGACATGATATCTGGATAAGTTATTATAAATCTTATTATATTATTATTATTAAGCATTATTATAATTCTGTAAAATATTAGTGTTTCAATTGACGTATATAATATTAAATGTAATTTGCAAATGTTTAAAATTATACTCTTATAAATAATTGTCAATTATAATGTATTAGATTAAATGTTATGTTGCACACCGTCAAGTGGTAGTATGAAAGATCAAATTATATTTATCGAATAAGACCATATTATTGTAACTTCATTCTGGCAATAAATGAATTATGAATTATGGCTCGGGTAAGCCGACCTCAGCTGAGTATTTATTGCAGTATTTGACTAGCACGTCAGCTCCGTCTGGTAGACCAATGATTAGTCTATGGTGAGTACCTATGCGTAAAAATACTATGTCAGCCGTTATAAATCTATATATTTATACGTGAAGCGAAAATTTCATGTACAGTTTTACGAGAATTGTGCGTACGGATGAGACTGAAATTTTTATTTAAATTTAATGCTAAGGTAGGCATGCGAAAAGGTTAAATTTCTTAAAATAATGCTTAGAAATACATGAAATTAGTGAAAATATCAGCATCACACACTATTTATAAGCTAAAGATAGTTTGGACACATTGTATTTGAAATTTGTAGTGTTGTACCCTTAAGAAGCTTAATCGATATTGTTGTCCCATCGAGAATGTTATTAGTTGAATCTAAATCGATTTTCGAATCGCCGTCAAACAAAAACGACTATTTGAACTGTCAAAACTATATCAATTCATTATTGTCAATCCCTATGAGTTTTGACGTTCGAATTCATCGTGAAAATCATGAGTAAAATTTTATTTTTCGAGATTTTAATGAACCTTGACTGATATTATTTTAATTATTACATTAATTATAGTTTATAATTATTATCGCTACCTCAGCGCACTCTACCCACCGTGCGTTTGAAACAATTTTGTGAAGAAACGTGTGATACGTTGACGTTTGTCAATCTGTCGCAACATTTACTTATTTTTTCTATCTAAGAGGCAAAATAATAAATAAGAAGTTATATGTTTCAATATAAAAATTTATATAGCTGTCTCTCACAATAATTGCGCGCGATAAGCGACATCATGTCGAATAATGTGAAAAGACTAACTAATACGTGAAGTAAAAATCACGTTTTCACGGTTTAGGGACTTATTTTAAGGGCCATCCTCACGGTCCAGTCTGCAAATCCAGCAGCCTTTCAAAATTTTTTTTTACATATTTTCATGTGTTATCTGTAAATAGTAGTAAATATCCAGGCGTATTTACCAGAAGGCTGAGTTGGCTGAAGCTAGAGCGGTAAATTTTTCGGGCGGCAATTGTGGCCTAAGCATTTTTCGTCTTACAGAAATATAAAAGACATTATTAGGTATAATATGCAATCTTCTTCTTTGATTTTAAATTTCATTTTTATTTTTTATGTTAAAAATTGTTTCTTTTTATTGGATTCTCTCTATAATTCAAGTGGTAATTTCCGCAGTACATCTGGAGTAGTCACTTACTATACTTCCTATCGTATCGTATCCTATAGTATCTGAATTTATTAACTTTATTTACTTATTATAGGTATATATGCGTACAAAAATTATTTTCGAAAATTTAACAAAAAATAAATTTGGACTGTACAAGTACACTTTACCACTGTCTGAACACAAAAAATACTTAACCCAGTGTAAACTATACTTTTGCGGAAATATGCGATGCAAAATATTCTAAAAGCGTTTCAATTATTAAAATACAATTTAAATTCAATATATTTTTTAGGTGAGAGCGGCAGGCGGCGGCGGATTGTTTTGGTATTGAGAAGATATGCGACTGCAGATTTTGACAGTGTGTTACTGTGCGTCATTTGTTTTGGTCCATAGGGATTAATCCAATAGAAACCTGCAAAATTAGAGAAATTTGTGCTCACTTGTTCCGCTCAACGAACAAAACATAATATTATCATTAGAATAAATGCTGCGCTGTTGTTTTTATTTAAAAAATATACACGCTTTCAAATAGCTATTTGGTACAAACTTCGACCAGGACAATTGAAAAAAAAAACTACATTTCTACTCTTGATTAGTTTAAGTAGAGTAATTTTGAGAAGGTAGTTTCGGGGGGAGGGGCAAAAACTGAATAGCCTATGGGCGGCAAATGTGTAAATCCGGCACTGTAAATATCATAGACAAAATTTACACATTTTTATTGCTTATCTAAGAGGCAAAAGAACCCTAAAAATTAAAACTAAATTTTTTAATATAAATTATGGTCGAATTTTGACCACAGGGCGATCTCTATTTACTATAAATAACCTAAGGAGGGTTCCGTAATTTGATAGTTACAGAATTGAAACGGCGGAAAACGGCGGCGTTGATACGCGCAAAAGGTTTTCTTTGAATTACTCAAAATAATTTTCCTAAAGAGTTTTTAACATGATCTATGAGCATGGAAACTTACAAGTTTCTATCTCCTATAGTTTAGAAATGCCATGGTGGGGACCAACTTATAAACTATTTTGAAGGGCGATTACTCGAAAATGGTTGACTTTCTAAAAAAGTCATGTATGAAATATTGCCTTTATTTTAGAAGACCTATTCGACGATACTCCACACAATGGGTTAGAATGAAAAAAATATGTTCATCCCCACTTCACATGTATAGAGAGCCACCCCTAAAATAAAAAAATGTTTTTATTTTATGATGACTATACCGAGATCTATACAGATTTTATAACTTTACCAATTTTATATTCATAATTACAGAAGCTACAAGGGTAGACAAACACACAGACGGAAGGATAGAGCGAAACTACAAAGGTTCCTTAAATATTACGGAACCCTTAAAAGACTATTTTTGCGTTACTTTTAATTGCGGTCGTTTATTTTTTGTTAAAAGTAACTAAGATAATTCTTAGTCAGTAAAATGACAGCCTAAACCAAATCTTTAATAACTGATCAGTAAGAAAAGGTGCATGGTAGTGCATAGAAGTGTCATTTCTATGAGATTATAACTCAGATTATACTGATCTGATTTTTTTATTCCGTTTCAAAAGAGTTTAATATGTACACGAAATAGTGTATACTTTGACTTATTTTTATCTTTTTTTCTAACTTGGTGAAAATTTGTTTTACAATATCGGACTATTCATTTAAAATCATTTAATTTTAAATACTTTTGAGATTTGGCACAAATGCTTTTGAATATAACTATATTCTATTTTTGATACAGAATAATATTCAACACGCCCTGTTTCTCTTGTAGGAGAATAAAAATCATCCAGTATATGTCAATGTTGACAAAGTTATGTAAGTCGCAAACAGTACAATTCCTCTACAAAAGTTGAAAAAATAAAATCTCGCGTCTGGAGCCCGCATGATTACGCCCACACCGATTGCTCTATTGTACCGTCAGGAGACACAACGCAAATACTGACATTAAGCGTCAGTTTACACTGAAACGCGATGCGACACGACACTTCATTTTTAAGATAGCTATTCAAAATTGAACTTAATTCACTACACAAGAATATACTCGTCCAATTGCAATAGTTTAAATTTCGAGCTGCACTGAATTGCGAGTGCCGGTCTTGCAATGAAACTTGTATCTTCTTCTGTAGTGAACAAAGCTCAATTTTGATTCGCTAATTAAAAATGAAGCATCGCGTCGCGTCTCGTCTCGGTGTGAGCTGACGCTAAAACGCACCTGACTTGATGCTAATACCGCATTGAATTGTGTTTAATTTACTCTTTTTTGTTCTTTAATAGTAGCGTCATCAGAAAAATGTTGAAGTAAGATTTACGTCTGGTCATAATAATTACCTTAAGGTGATAATTCACTGCCCTTCACGTCCCTATTGCTGGGACCTCACATTTATGTTTTCTACTCAATGGAATGTGGTGGGTTCGAATCTGATAGAAGTCTGCAAGATACACCATCACATAAACTTCATATAAACAAAAATATTTATACTGGTTATAATATCAAATATAATTCTGTCTCGCAGCACGAAAATGATTAGAACGTGGGTAGAAAGTTTCTTGGATGAAGTATTCATATATTATGATGTTCAAATAATGCCTCTTCAAAGTTTTTGTCCATAACATATTATATGTTCTAGTACTTTAGCGAGTTGGTATCTTGCCAGACTTGTTAAATTTATGTCGGATAGACTCCATGTTATTATAACTAATAATGGTATAGGTACTTATACATATTATTGTTATTGTATTATATATGTATGTATTATATGTATTAGGTATATTCACGCCTTGTTTGGCGTTTATTTTAAATGCGCCATTTTTATTAAAATGTGTTTAGTTCAAAGATTTCAAAACTCAAGATAGGCTGTGACGCAAATTGGACAGAACAAATCTTCGTACGATAAAAAGTTACGGCACCTTGGTTTTCACCATACTTTAAAAGTCAGCCATCTTGTTTTCACCATACTACAAATGTCAAAATGGCCCCAAAAATCTCAAAAGAGGGACCATTTTTGCCTCAAATGCCTCGTCGATAATGTAGTATATGGTGCAGTTTAATCATCATAATACCAACTATCCCATTTAAACGTGGGGTTATTTAAGCATGGCTATGCTTCGTCACGAATGGACGATATATACCACGGCCTCACAGAAAACCGGCGTGAAATAACGCTTACATTGTGTTTCGCGGTGTAGATCCAATGATGCAGTTTTTACTTTAGGGACTGATTTGGGTAAACTGAATCGGCCCCGAAATTTCTTGACTACTTTTTTGATTTTCAAATGTAGCTTACAACTCTATAACTTCACTATGAGGCCTTAAATTTATCTCCAAAACTCTTGGCCAGTTTTCATCTCAAATGTTGTCTATATTTATACGTTCAAATGAAATATCTTTTAACAGAATAAAATATGAATCGAGTGACAGGTTTACAATATTGGTGTAATTAAAAGTTTTCAGTGCGAGTGCCACAATATTATCTGCACGGGTGGAGTTATAACTTGTGTACTAACAATATTCTCGTACGAGCGTTAAGGGGGCTGTACATAGGTGAAACTGTCGCAGCTTACTCGCTACGATTGCTACGATACGATTAGGAAAAGTCACCCGAAATTTCGCAAACGTATTGAAACGACGTTTAACGCTGAGCGTCGGCTTAAGTTCTGTCCGTCCAGTCCTAACATTGGATGAGAGAGAGATCAAATCTGAGTTTAGCGATAAGCGCGTTTATTGAAATTTGGTGAAATCGAGTTAAATGATAAATACACTTAAATGATTTATGGTGCGTAAATATATATTAATTCAATATTTTGGACTTTTTAAATTCTATTGAAAAATGCTATTATATAAGATTATTTTATTATATATGAATATAAAATTATTTTTAAAATAACCTAAAATCGCATTAGTTTCAACTGGAATAGTAAATAAAGATGATTTTAACTGCCACTGCTCTAAGTGAAGTATAACTTTATCTATTCAAATAAATAACAATAAGTATCTTCTTCCACTTTTTACTGGCGTCTTAAAAGCTTTGTTGTATACAGCGAGCGAACCGGAATGATCGTGTATTGTGCAAGGCTCTTTACAAGAAGCCTATTATAATGAATAACTCGAAGCGCGAACGAAACTGTACACTTACGCTTTGATAGACTTCACTTTTGGATTAGTTGCATAACAACTTCGAGCGTGTATTTAATTATTGAATTTGTTCATTGCTTCATTATCATAACGGGAACTTTTTGATCCAGATAATAGTTTTTTAGATAGTTAAATCTCTTCGTTTATTATTATGAAGGTGGTTACTGTTACACTTAAAAATTTACTCTTTCAACCCGTCATATTTACCTACTAGCTGCAGGCTTAGCATGCGCACTAGATACACCGAAGAATCTACAAAATGACAGATGGAAGAAACATTAATACCATTCGGAGCAAAATAGTTCTTATTGTAAGGCAGAAAGGTCGATGCATCGTCGTTATGAGAAACAACATTTCTTTTCTTCCCGAGCATGAGCTCACAAAATGGCCTCTTTTGACAGCTAAAGTAGAAACGTTATCTTAATTCAATGTCAAATAGTCTTAAAATAATGTCAGCTACTCCTAGTTTCTTTACGTTCAGTCATTTACTTGGAAATTAGATAATTTTTGACAGAATATTCCCCGGCGGCAATTTTAAAGATATGGCTATTTAGAAATGTTGTCTTCTATTGATGACCTTGTTACCATGAGAGAACTATTTTGTAACGAACGCTTTTGGATAGAATATTTCTTGTTTAAATTTATTTCTTCGGATCGCCATGCTAAGCCCGCTGGTGCCCGTAACTTCGTTTGCGTAGAACTACCGGAAACGGAACCCTTTTCATTCCGTTTTCAGAAAAGGTACTCCTTATAACATCTATTTTCCAGTAGAATCGGGTCAAAATCATAATCATCATGAAATATGTAATTATAAATTTGTATTAAAGGGGAGCCTCCCCCAATACGGGGAGTATTGGGGGAGGCATATTCATGTGAAGTGGGTGGGTGGTGAATTTTTGTTCCTAGTGGAGATCGTCGAATATAATCTTATACATGACTTTTTTTTATAATGTAAACCATTTTTGAGTAATCGACCTCCAAAGTGGTTAACAAGTTGGCCACCCTGTCATTTCGGAACATTTCGTAGAATCTTGCAGGTAACTTTCCATGCTAATAGGTTAGGTTAGTAACCTACTGAAATATATTCCTTAGGAAAATTATTTTGCGCGAAATCGGGAAATAACTTTTGAGCTTTGAAGTAATTTGAAAAAAAAAACTATTGCGCGTTGATGGCTACGGAACTCCCATTAGACATGTCCCGACATGCTTCAGGTTAGGTTATGAGTTACGAGAATTGGCCTCCAGTAGTTAAATATATAAAGTGTAAAGTCACCTTAATATTGCAACTCGCGTTACATAGTAGCAACATACAACAGTAAAACAATGAAGATGCCTCGCGCGTTGTCGTGTTTGTAGTGCTGAGTTTGGGCTATCTGGACTAGATACGAGCATTAGGCAGGCGGCCAAACGTCCTGCACAATTATATAGTTAATACCCGGGTACCATTGGCAAAAAAAAGTTTTGTCATAATATTTATATATTTTTAATTATAAGCCATATTAGTGTCCCACTGCCAGGCAAAGACCTTAATTACTCTGTTTTTTTACCGTTCATCATATATTGGTGTATTTTTAAAATACATATAATATAGGTAATGTTATGATTTAAATAGTTAAAGCATCTCAGTGTTTTACTACTTTCAAATTTCAAATTTCTTTATTTCAGACTACCATGGTTCATGTGTTAGTATTACATACTTAAAACTTAAATAACTTTAGGGTTAGTAATATTAAAGTAAAATACATAAAAAATAAATATCTATTCTTAAACTTAAACTTATTCCTCTCAATTATCATGCACCTAAAATAGAACCACGCGAGGGTAAAATCTAGAGGAGGTACTGCTCTCATATTCGTTCATTACCCGCACGTAGTTCTGTAGTATAGGTGCATGCAGATCATCTGCCACAATCCTCAGGATGCTGTTGTCGCTCTCCCGCACGCAGTTTATTAGTGACGCTACTTTTTTGCGTATAAGTGCCCGAAATCCGTACGTTTTTGCCTGCGCAAACATCTCAGATGCACTGCAGAAACGGGGAAGTTTCACTTTGATCACACTCAAAAATTATATGCCACTCTTTCTACAATACTAAATAGACGTTTTATAAATCGTCATGAGCTTTTTAAATCGTCCTCGAAATTCATTCAGTAAAAATATTATATATCTATAAATAAAAACAAAAATCACGTGTTACCAATTACTTTAAATGTCGGCGAAATAATTAGTAGATACATACACAAAATTTTTTTAGGGTGGAAATATGTCGCACAAAGTTTTACCGACATTTTTTGAACGGAATGATTTCTGATCAATTGACTGTGAATTAAGTTTAAAAAGGGAAAGAAATTTGTATAATTATTCATTCAAACGGAAGGCATAAATCAGGAATCGGAATGTTTTATAAAGATTTTCAAATTTGTTTCTCAATATAATGAAAGGTGAATAGAATTTATTTCTATTTCGTCCGTAGGTAGCAAAATTTGTCAATTGCATCAAAAGATCCAATGTGATATGAAAAATGATTACAGTAAAATACAGGAAACCGACAAAGCCTACAAAATGTCTTCTTCCATTTCATATTTTATTTTTATAACGTATAATATAAGGAAGGTCAAAAATGGAAATACAAATATAGTAAAAGCGCTCCGCAAACTACCCTACTTACCATCCGGCGAGATACAATATCATAGTTCTGGAATAAAAAGTATTCCCTCTATGATTCTTATTCAAATATTTGTAAATAGCACTTGTTTCAGACGAAAAAGTGGGTCAAAAGTATCCACTTTATATGCTGACCCTACCCCGACTTTCGGGTTCGTTTGACTAGTGTTGCCACCTTTTTATTCATAAAGATATTTTTTCTATCTGCACTGCACTGATAATATTGAGTATATTTGTATATATACAAACATACATAGCTAATTTACTTATGTATTTATTTATTAACAAGACGTAGGTACCTACTATTTATAATAATATAGATTGGGATCAAAACGCGTTTGACGTTGGTTTGTGTTTATGAGAATACCATTTTGCAGTTTTAACATATTGGGATTTGGGACTGGATTGTAACTGTATTATTGCATGATTTAATTTGCAGAATTGACCTTCAGTTACCAGAAAAAATAATGTAGGTACTGATTAATTAACTATTTAAAAATAATTTGATACTTATTCCATGAAAAGCAGTTTCGTTAACATTGTAGGCATGCCAATCAGAAATAATTGAAGAACTTATTAACCCAGGGGGACGGAAGTACAATGTTAATAACGTAACCCCATAACTACGAAGAAAGCCGAACTTTGGGCTATTGACGCACTTCGACTTAATTAAAAAGAGCAATATTTAAATCTTTTATTTTTATACCCCCGTGGGTTCTTGGGGATTTCGTTGTTAAAATTACATTTTCGTCGTAATACCTACTTATTATGAAAATGTTTTTCATTGGCATGGAATACGCCCGGGTCTCTCGCAATATGAGTAGGGCTGTATTTGAACTCAACGCAAGTACTTCCCGCCGGTTTTCTGCGAGGCTGTGGTATGTCTCTGGTCGAGCTAATTGAAGTCGAGTGTTGCGTTTGTTTAAAAATAATGACATCCTATTATTTAGAGAATAATTCTCAATTATTATGCGTCTTAAATCAAGTTTAAATGAATTAATTATCTTATTAGACAATTACTAACCCCAATTAATAGACAAAAACCTTAACAATAGACCTTCGTCAACATAATGATGTCATTCGATTGTAGTTAAATCCGTTACAGTACAATTTGTCATAGTCCCCTATTGAGACGAATTATGGCCAGCGCAGACAGAGAGGAGCGCAGCGAAGAGAATTTTATTAACGCACTCGATAATCAACTTTAAAATTATTGAAATAAAGTGCATACATGCTTGAACCTGGCAAAAAATGCTCGCGCGTCCTCGAAGATACGCCCGATATAAAATAGAAAATGCCCGAGACTGCGCGAGGATTATTCCTCTCTGTCTGCACTGACGCTTATGAGGACAGTGGAGTTTTTGTCTCCCGTTTCACATTGACTTGTTGTAATTTTGTTGCAATAGCTGTTCTGTAATTTAATATTTGATAGTTGTTGATAATTTAGAAAATCTTTTATTATGATTAAATGTAAAATCATACATTTTTTTCGTCATTTTACCTTTTTTCTAACGCCACCTTTTTTGTCATTTTAGGGTCGTGACTCGTGACTCGTGCCCAAAGAATTCATTTTTTACTCTCGAACATAAACCTTTACTTACATTTTAACAACGGGACCCTATTAGTAAAACTCCACTGTCGGTCCGTCCGTATGTCTTTCTATCTGTCACCAGGTTGAATCTCATGAGCCGTGATAGCTAGACAGTTGAAATTATCACAGATGATGTATTTTCCGTTGCCACTATAACTACAAATACTAAAAGCAGAATAACAAAAAATATTTTTAAGTGGGGCTCCCAACTCCCATACAACAAACGTAATAATTTGCCGTATGGCGTACCAAATTTCCCGTAGAACCCTTCGTGTGCGAGTCCGCGCAATGAAGAATATTCATTAACTTTAAATGTAAGCTTTCTGTATTCTCTGAGGAAAATAAAAATTACTCGTGAAAAAATGATTTCGATTGTAAGTCAATCAGTTTCTTTAAACTTTAATGTGGCACAGACTGTACTTAACTTGCGAATAAGCGGTGCGTAGTACGGCGCGATCTCCGGGTTATATTATGGTCGAGGTGTAGCGTGACGTCACGCTACTGTTAGCGGCATTCGAAACTTTTCGGAACTTTGAACCCGTGTAAAATCATTGCTACAAAATATTTTCGAATAAAACAAAAACTAGTGTATCTGTATACATATAGCTTTAATGTAACAAAGTTTTTAAGTCTTTCACCAAACCTAGTAACATTCTCCATTGGACGGTTTTCTCTAATCATCCAATGACAAATTTTCGTTGACTAGAAAAATCTTAGTATATTATATCTCCATTATCCCCCACCTTTTTTTTAAAAAGAAACGGTTATTTAGAAGATATGCAATGCACACTTTGTTGCATTATTTTTCGCCAAGTGTAAACCTCCCGTTGTTTTATGGTGTAGTTAGTGTGAGCGATGGTCCGCCGTAGTAGATATTAATCGCCTATCGTCGTACCTGGGGTTTGATGGGTCTGTCTGTTGAGGTGACGTTGATTGGTGCTTGTGATTTAATATGGACTGAGGAACAGCATGAGATAAATAGTGATACTGAGGTGATTTTCACCTTGGCATCGCACTAAACCGATAGCGGAATCCGTCGCGGATTCCGCCAGACTAAGCGGATTTCTTCGGGGCGTAAAAAAAGTTGTAATCGGCAGAGCCTTCTGAAAATTATTTTACAAAAGATGATTCAATGTGTATGGAAAAACAGCATTAGTTCGTTCTTAATATCTGAATGAATTTTTTACTCTCGATAATTTTTTACCTTTACGTACATTTTAACACGATAATATATTTATATACATATTATGTTTAAAATAAGTATACCTCTATTGAAGCTAACATTCTCCAAACGTGTGTTTTCAAATGTTAGTTATGACTTCAGTATTGTTAAACAAAACTTTGGAACTCGCCTCATCCCCATCCATTGTATCCTTTACGTACTTGTTACTCAGGATACCATCAATATGTATCCAACCACTTTTATACAGCCATGTATGTAGTTACCAATGGCACTAATAGGGCATTTTAATTAGCCCTCAGCTCTTTGTGACGTGTTTTCTTGTATTGTACGGTACAGAGTAATGACATACAGAGTACAGCGGACATGGGGATGTTCATTGTAAGTTGCAGGGTGCAGCAAATCTTACAATGGGTCTCACTGCGATAGTTTGAAACAGTGATGTAATGAACATTAAAAGTAACGAAAGGAGATGATGAAAACCGAGATAAGAGAGTATGACACAGTAAACATAGGAGGCTTCTTCCAAAGTAACTAGTAAACCAGTACCTACTAATAATATATTAAAATAGCTGAATGCAGTCAAGGACTTACGGTTACCCGATTTTTTAGGTCAATTTATCGGTAGGTCGCTATTGGTTCGTTAACAGTTTTCTCAAGAAAAAAGTGACAATGTATAAACTAAGTTTAACTTAACTGGCCAATGTGGTGGTGGTGTATCGATTTCATAACTCGTAATTGACATCGCTACTGATAGATGTTTCTGACACAGAAAGGAAGTAAAAACTTTCTGTAAATAATTATTATTTTTCTTGGTTAAAATATTTCAAATCTCCATTTCACTACCAAAGTAACAAACATCTTTCATAAAATTAGTTACATTTCCGAATATAGCAAAACTAAATAACTTTATCCTCGAATTTGAAAATGGTCCATCAAGTGACCACTTAATGGATTTGCGCCATATAAACTTAGTTTATCTACTATCTAAAGTTTATGTAAAATCTTCAGAAACAGGACACTACTCATATTTCACACTTAAAACTAATTATACATTTTTTTTGTTTCAGGTAAATCTTTTAGTTTTATGTTACATAGTGGTAAGAAAACATATTTCCCACCCGGCTATAATAGCTGCTATATTTTATTAAAATTAATCATTGTTCGCCACTCACTGAAATAGCAGTACAATTAGCTACATCACACTTGTGCATTAAATATGTACACAATAATTTCAGAGACAACCCTATACATACACCATGTCATGTTGTGCTGAAATAGGAATTAATTATTTCATCATTTATTTATATGCTAAGAATGTATTAACAGCTGCACCTATAAATGAAGTAAAAATGGCTACCTCTTTTTTGTTCCGTCTACCATTATCATATTAATTATAGCTCCCTAAGTTATTCAGATTCAACAAGCTTTGCAGCAAGTTGTGTAGTTAAATCACTTGACGCTACTAAAATACTTAAAGAATCCGAAAAATTAACTTTTCCAGTAACCCCTGGCTTTCTACAAACACATTTATATTCATATATTTTTTAAGTTTGAACTTTATGATTTCTTTTCCTCTCGATAGAAAAATGTAAATATTGTGACAGATTGACAAACGTCTATGTGTAAAATCTAAGGTCGTGTGTTGCTGTTATTTTTATTAATTTAATGTATTTTGCTATGTTATAAAAAAATAGTGCACTTCACTCCTCCTCCATATAAACTTTAACTGTGCCAAATACCATACTCCTCTGTTCGCACAGTTCTCGTATAGAAAGTTTTTGCTTCACGTATTAATATATAAGTATACAATATGATGATGATGATGATGATACTGGTATCATCATCATTATGGCTTAACTGGTATTTGTAGAAAAGCATGAGTTACTGGTAAAGTTACGGCTTTTTTCGAAATCTTTGTAAAGCGATAGGCGCCGGCCGGTCGTTGCCACTCGCTAACAAAATGGCGTATCATTGGTGTAATGAATAGTTTTTTAACGGCATTTCCACTGTCATTACAACGTGCGAACGTCCATGTGGCAAATTATGAACTGTATTTTCTACTTCCTACAAATTATCCTTGTTTTATTAATCGCTAATAATGAGTGTACAGAATACCTGGGTATTTGCGCCTTTTTATTAGCTAAGCTATTGTCAACTGACAGTAATTTTAAAGCGAAATACATTTGTGCCTTTCAAAAAATTATCATTTATTATGACTTGTTACTTTAGAATTGATAGTAAAAACCATGTCAAAGTATTAACCATTTTCCGACCACTTTGTACGATTTTGCGTCCACATAATAAGCCATAGTCTACACTCAGGTAGCGAGGCGTCTATACAACTCGACATATTATGAGCTTCCCTTATGAATATGATTTAGTTATAATAGACTAGATTCTGCCCGCGGCTCCGCCCGCAATACATTATCTCACGGAAAACTGAATTTTTCTTAAACTATGACCATACCAAATTTCATCAAATCCGTTGAGTAGTTTTTGCGTGAAAGCCTAACAAACATCCATCCATCCTCACAAACTTTCACATTTTTAATAGTAGTAGGTAGCTTACGCGGCTTCGGACTTAACATTCCTCCGAACTCACGCTTCGCCACTGTTACACTCTACAATCAATACCTATTTATTACATTTAGTTACCTATTTATTACATTCGGTTACCTATTTATTATATTCGGTTACATACAATACCTGTATGTAACCGAAGATGACCGGACCGTTCGATTGACCTATGCACTGTGCATGTGAACAAGAGAATTTCGCTAGTAACCAGTAAGTCGATTCTGCTAATTAAATCTTACAATAATAGGGTCGATGGCCGATGCAGTCTCGATGTGTTAAAATAGTAAAATTCTCATAAACGTCAAACGCGTTTTGATTGGTCCAAATCAAAAAGCAGTTCATAATATCTAGACGATTAATTTCTAACTCATTGAAAGTAAATTGAAAATCTAATTTAAATGGGAGAATTGAGATTCTGCAATACCTACAGTACTGCAGTGGCCAGTCGGTCTAAAAATGCCACTTTAGGGGATTCATATATTTTTTTCAACTCATATTATGTGCGCCATTTTACGCATTTCTGTCTGTCAAAATTTATGTTTTCTAATATTATAAAATCAGATGAATCATGTAGCCATTTTACAATTTCACGATTTTTGTATGGAAAATAATGTATGAAACATAATATAAAACACCTAAAGTGAGTGGCCTTTTTAACCTTTAACGGGTTTAAGCCTTTTTAACGGGTCCAGCGTACGGCAGACCCGCAGCACGAGTGGATCTCCTTAGCCACACCATGTGTAAAGTGCGTCTAAGACTGGGACTATAATATGATCCGGAATCCGACGGGCCGGGGAAAATTCCTAGCACTAAAACTAGAGCTCTACGCTAGTACAATAGAGCTGAAAATCGAACACACAAGTGTCGAGTCAAATGTCAATGTCATTTGAGATAGCTCGTCTCGACACTTTGATTTTCAACTCTATTGTAATGGCGCAGATTTTACCCGGCCTTACGGAATCCGGATCGTAATATAGTCCCAGCCTAAAAGTGGCCTCGGAATATGCATTTCAGCCTGGTGACCTCCACAGACGACATAGGCCTCCCCCGTAGATTTCCAGTGCGATCGCTCGCCGTCGTCAATTCAATATCATATTATCATAATTGACAGGCATATTCCGCTGAATACATCAGCATCTCTTAACGCCTACTTTCTCATTGCTCATTGCTCATTACGTCGCTTCATTCTCGATAGCGTCATCTTATAAACAAAAATGATTTATGTACATCTTAATAGTCATTAGTCATACCTACGACGCGGACGGACTGTTTTATTCTCTTACATGGTATGTTTTGTGAATTGTGACTCGTTCGCGCAAAACCTATAAGTGCACTATTTTACTTAAAATCTCTTAATACAGATGCCATTTTATCTTGGTAAAAAGTACGGTTTCGGGATAGAGCAAAAGACAGATACCGTTGAAAACCAAAGCCAAGGGGTCGCAAAGTCAGCAAAGCCTCTAATTTCTTCCACGCCATTTAATTCCAGGAGTCACGCGATGGTTTGTTTGTCTAACCTAACGCTAGAGTTACACGCTAGACAAGCAGCTTAGCAAGCATCGAGCAAATATTCCTTAAAGTATTAATGAGGCCTGAGGAATTCGAAACACAAGAGATGATGAACACATGAGATGCAATCTTTGAAAATTCATAAAACGGAAAACTACATGGCACTAGAAATCAAAGGCATTGATGGACTCCATTGGGGTATTTTGATGTAATGGGGGGTTTTGTGGCAATGAAACAATTCCTTTTGTTATTTAGTGCCTCCGAACCTCCCTATGTCCGTGGATGGACAAGCCAAGCTGCTTAGTGCTTGCCTAGCGTGCCCGGACGCTATAACGTTGAGTTTGACGTTTTCGACCATTTGGGCCATGTGGTGGTCACGGATGGAGACCACAAATTGATCTAATAGTTTTATAAAATGCGCAACACAACGGTTGCAACCGTTGCGGGCGGTTTTAATAAAAACAATAAGGAGGTTGTAGTCACTAAGCCAAAAACTGCTTTTAGGTTTAGTGCTTGACAAAGAGCGAAAAAGTTTATTTATTTAAATACCTAACTAATATCTGATATCTCAAAACTTAGTAGGTACCAACTAAGTAGGTTTCAGTTGATAAAGAACTTTCTTTTGTTCGAAGGTAGTCTAGTCTTCATACAAGATCGATGTTAAAAATGTCTTACAAAAGATCCCTCATAAGACCTTCCAAGGAACCTTTTCACCTTGTCTAGACTATAAATATAAAGACAATATAATATAAAAGAAAACAAATCACCACAAGACAACAGTCAATAAGTTATTTCACGATCGTAAAAGAACGTATCGAGAAATTGAAACGGTATTTTGCTCAGAATATTTTTAATAAGTTAACAAGAAAGCATTATGTAAGATCTCCGTTCTTGTATTTGAAGCGTCAATAAAGCTTCTACAAAAATAACGCAAGAGAAAAGGTGCCCGGGAAAAAATCTCAGTGTAGGTAGCCATTTTTTTAATACTCCGGCGACTAGTGAGACTCTCGATTTCTAATAGGAGTCATAATACTGGATAATAATGATAGGTTTCCGTAGATTACAATCGCGTTCTAATACACCCACTTGCTTTTTATGAAATGCAACTTGTAATCAATATTATGACTTAGGTACATAGATATTAGTCGTATAGCTTAGATAGGTACTTAGCCTGGGAATATATTATTTTATAGAACATATATAGACATTGACATTTGACTCGATGCTAGTGTGTTCGGTTTTCAACTCTATTGTTGTATTAGCCCAGAGTTCTATTTTCTGTGCTCCGAATTTTCGCCGGTGTTCCGGATTCCGGATCATATAGTCCCAGCCTTGGATTGTTTTGACCGTCCTAAGTACCACTAAAAAGGTACAGCTTTTACATCATAACACAATACACGATCCGGTACATTTGTAAAAGTTTCATTTTGTTTAGTACTCAAAGTCTTAAACAAAATATAACGTAATTAAAAAAGTTATCCTTAAAACCCAACTTCAATTGATTACTGAGATAACTCTGAGATATAAATTTGAACACAGCACATTACCCAAGCGCTGAATCACAAAAAACTAACTTCCCCCATAAAATTAATCCATCATAAATTGTCCTTCAAAATGGGGTCCCACGACGTAAGCAACGGTTGGCCACTCTAGTTATCAGCGGCCGTGTGCTGCGGAGCGGAAAATGAAAACTGAACAAAATCGGCCCAAACTGTCATACGTGTACTAGGTGCAGGGCACAGTTGCACGGGTTGTAACTATATCGAGTACGAGGTTTCTACTAGTCTAGAATCTATCTAGAAGTCTATCTAGTTTCTCCGTACCTGTAGGTACAGGTCGAAAACTTAAAGATGAGTCCTGGTTTTGGTGATATAAGTACTAGCATATCCCACTGGAACACTACTGTTTCGGGATAGAAAGTAGCCTATGTGTTAATCCAGATTCTAAACTACTACCATACCAAAATCCAGCCATCTTTACAAGCTTTGATGAAAATCATGACAAACAATTTTCATTCGATAACGGTACGAATACGATGTTGTCAATTGTTCGTGCCAAGCCTCCTGATAACTTCTGTGCAGTAGCTTTTCATACTTAATAACGTCAACAATCATAAAAATATTGTCGTACTCGAAAGTAAAAAAAAACATCTCATAGTGGTTGAATGCAACGCAAACTCGTCCATATAAAGGAAGACTTCGAGGATGACAATTATTTTTCTGCATAAACGTCTATACTTAAGCAGTAGATAATATGCCCAAAATAACCGTAATTGATTTCATCGAACCTTATACGATGGGAGCAACGTCTATAACACAATGGTCCCCCGTAAAGTTTTGGTAAAAACCGAAGGGAAGCGGACCCTTGTAATAATCTCCCGTATGGATTTACTAATAATATAATTATGCATTAGATATTAAAAGTGCCCCAAAGAGCCCCCCACTTGTTATTACAACCCAACAACTTATTGTATTCGAACCCCATATTTTCCGGAATTCGTTGAAAAATTGAAATGATATCGTTTTTATGAGATTGATTGTACTTGGCGTTGATAATGCGAAATTCATAATTCAATAAATCGGCCATTTTGCTTAATACATTTGTTTGAGGGTAGGGTCTTTGTGTGTTTTTTTACTTCGGTGATGGTATACGTATAAAAAAGTTTGGTTAAAAAAAAACTAGCTATGGTCCCCGCAATTCCGTTTACACAGATCTAACGGAAAGAGAACCCTATTTCTCTAATCGGAACCAGAAGATAAAGTAGTCTATGTTAGACCTATAACATCAGCTATGTGCCATGAAAGTACAGTAAAAATCGGTCCAGCCGTTTCATAGATTAACCGGAACAAACAGACAGACAGACAGGGAGACAGACAGTACTGTATACACCTTCATATGCATTAAGTGAAAAGCTGTTAATTTTAAATTACAAACAGACACTTCAATTTTATTTATTTGCATAGATGTATAGGTAAGATAAGATTTTCCATTACTTTGTATTTTCCATATCAAATCACACATTTTATAAACTTTATGTCACGTCCCACAAGAACGGGATAAAAAGTACCCTATGTCCGTCTCCTGGTTCTAAGCTACCTCCCCACTAATTTTCAGCCAAATTGGTTCAGCCGTTTTTGAGTTTTAAATAGTGTAACTAACACGACTTTGTGTGACAAATAAAAATCATAACACGATAAGATTGGGTAAATTTTTATACGCGATATATAAAAATTACTATTAAAAATAAAGTCATTTACGATAGTCCATAAAATAAAATATGCACCAACCTTACTTCGTAACACGTACGCTAATATTCAATTACAGTAAAGTTTGTTTGTGAGGATGTTTGTAATTTGCAATTTATTTTCACATTAAAGCCTTATATTACAAAAGGTGTACATGTGTTGCCACAATTCAATTATAAAATACCCTGTTTATTTTGCGTGTACTTTCACTGGAAAATGTTTTTAAAGGTTTTTTTACTCCTTTCATGTTCGATAAAAATCTTTACTTATTTTGTACGAATAAAGGAGATTTTATCGGAAATATTAATTACTTTGAGTAAATATTAATGCATCTTTAACATATTTCCTTTTGTATTATGAAGTAGCAATAACTGCTGCGTGGATGATTAAAAAGTGGAGTCAAAAAACATTTGCCCTCAAACAAAAGTAGAGTTTGATGATGATAATAATTAATAAAAAACCGGCCAAGTGCGAGTCGGACTCGCGCACGTAGGGTTCCGTACAAAACGCCGAAAAAAAAAAAACTAAGTTTGTTGTATTTATTTTATTATGTTTAAAGTATTTGTTCTAGTAGCGGCAACAGAAATGTTTAAGTATTATTCTGTAAAAATTTCAACATTCTAGCTATCACTGTTCATGAGACAGACATGCGGAAAGACGGATGGATTAGTAATAGAGTCACGTTTTTACCCTTTTAGTACGAATAAACAGAATGACTCAATTCTCTATCATTTCGCTAAATCTGTGTACGCAATTTAAGACTGAAGATGAGTAGGCAAAAAACTAGTCAAACTTTTCTTCTTATAACCCCACCATATCACAGCCGCACAGACGCATAATATAAACAGCCTAAATCCATAAAAATAAATCATATCAAAATCGACTCGAGGGTCCTACTGGAACAAATCTTCCCTTCAGTACGCGCCCTAAACACTGCACTATACTTATGTATGTTTGCTCGGGGCCTAAATCAACGCGCCTCTATTGTACTTCTGTTTATATTTCATTACACCATGTGCCAATGCAGCCGAATTACTATCGCAGATGTTTTAGACGTTCATATTATATTTATATGAATCTAATTTTGGTTGTATTCTTCATTATTGAAAGCTTTATCATAGCCGCCACTGACGAACAGTGGAGCGTCGATTATCCAATCGATTATATTCAACACTCCACTATACCTACTAGCTACTACCTAAGAATGATTTACCGTAAGCCGTGCTTCACATTCACCAATTAAAGTAAGCCATTGTGACGTTTGCACTGATGACTCACTGATTTATTAACTCGAATGTAGTACATAATTATAAGTTAAGTTCTTTATACCTTCTTGCTAGCCAAACTGTAACTGCACTTGCAGGTCGTAGTTTTATTTTCAGAGAAATAAATTCCTCTAGATATTTGTAATAATATTATAGTATGAAATAGTTTCTAACCAACTAAAGGTAGCCTTCGTAACAATGCGACCGCGATCCGCGACCGCGACCAGCAAACCAGCCAATCAGATTCTCAGGCCACGCTCACGGGTCGCGGGTCATGGGGATTGTTTAGTGCTCCGTATAAATTCGTACTAAGCAGTGGCTTAGCGTCCCTATTTCTCGGGTCGCGGTCTCGCGTCACGCGTCGCGTGCATCCGAAGTCTACCTGATTTGGAAGAACTTCCAATCATTTCTCACTAGGTTTTCATTTACAATTGTGGAATAGTTCCGTTGTTTCATATTCGATGAGACTTTCAATCAAATCTCTCTGTGGTCGGCGCTCTGTAACGGGGCGTCTTAATTTGGGTCTGCGGTGAACGATTAAGGCCAAAGGGACCCGTTACTTGAAGTCCATTTTATGGAATTTGTATTATTGTAACATTTTTCCGTGTTTGGGATTGAATAAGGAATTCTATCTTTATTTGCTTGCGAATTCTCTATAATAATGATAATACAGAAGAGCCTCGCTAACCCGGACCCGCGTTGTTTCGGTGCACGCTGTAATCCGGACAGACGAGAGGACCGCCCGGGGGACGTTCATCGACGGGGGTAGGTGCAGGTCACATCACAACATGTCAATATTCAATCATTTGCAACAACTCGACAGTATTTTATTTGTCACCTTGCAGTGTTAAGGTAAGCCGCACTAGGCGGCAGCAGAGCGATGCGACACTGCCCTACTAGTAATACCGCAATGGAGTGCCGCGTCGCGTAGTTCCGCTGCCGCGTAGTGCGGTCCCACCTTTAGTTACTAGCGTGTTCGCTGACAAAGTAAATGACACCGCCGCGTAAATATTCTAAGATCTAAGTTAGATGTAGTACGCATTGCCATGTAAAAAGGTTGACAAAATATTGTATACATAGTACATACTATAATCCGGACAATTCGATATTTCGGTAGGGACCTTGTTTTTTCCCTCGCCGGATTAGCGAGGCCCTACTGTATCTATGGACGCTTTCACACCACGTCAATCTGGTCCCGTGGTAAGTTTTCGAAGAACTTATGTTACGGGTACCAAACAAAGGAAATATATTTAGTACTTTTTATATCTACTATACCTACTTATAATATTTAAGATATTATATATTATTATATATATAAGGTTATATAAAATTAGATACGGATATTTTGGGTATATGATTTACTGCTTATGTAAAGACAAAAATGTCCGGTTAGAGTAGAGTGAGTTAGCGCCTTAGAGAGCGCAATTTAATTTAATTATGTATAAAAATATCGTTATTTTTTAAATACTTTTCTGTCTAAATGTAGATACAAACAACATAAGCAGTAGATCATATGCCCAAAATATCTGTAAAAGATTTTTCCAATCCTTATACTTATAATATACATATTTTATACACATCCATGATCCAGGAACACAGATAACTTCTTGTTCCCTGGAGGGATTCGACCCCACGACCTCCGACTTGAGCGCCAACGCGCTAACCACTGGGCCACAGAGGTCGTCTCTACAGAAACTTTAAACCCTGTTTCTAAACGTTGACGTATTATCAAAGTACGTAATTCCTTAGAAGACCGTAATTTGCTTCCTGCACACCTTCCTCCACGTGAACTCTAACTGTGCCAAATATCATACTCCTCCGTTCGCCCAATTCTCGTCAAACTGTACTGAAAGTATTTGCTTCACGTATTATAATATAATAATAATTTTATATGTGCCTATATCGATAGTGTCAGCGTCCGCGTTATCCGGTATATTTATGTCAACCTACTGCGGCAGCGCGTCATCGGCCATGATGCATTGTGGCGTTCAAATGGTTTTTGCTATCATCGTTATCGAGATTGCTTTAATTTGAACTTAAATTTAGTACGTGGGAGAGCCACGCTTCGGCATGAATTGGACCGGCGAAATGCCACGGTCTCACAGAAAACCGGCGTGCATTACGCTTACGTTGTATTTCGAGCGAGTGCGGTTACCGGAGGTTCCGCTACAGGATTTTAAGAACTTATAGGAACGCAAGCGCTTGGTTTTGGCCTCTTGTTGCTGCCCACCTGCTCGTTCCATTTCATAAAAAAATATATGAATGAAATAACCTGAAGAATTTTCCCACAATATGTTGAGTATCCCGCTTCTGTGCGATATTTACTTAACCGCAATATGTTTTAGCACGAATGACCACCTCAACCTGACAGATACGACGACCTCACAGAATAACGGCGTCAAATAACGCTTTCATTGTTTTGATATGTGAGTAAAGGTGCTGTATACTGAGGGCGGTAGGAGGCTCAAAAGACGAAGGGTATTTTGCTGGTACCTTAATCCTTGTATAATTGTCCGTGAATCCACCTATTGGAAATCGTGCAGTGCACAAGTGACGGGGCGTAATCGCGGGTTGCGAGCGCGGGCGCAAAATGCAAACGGAATGGATGTTGACCGCGCGGTGATGTGCCCCGACGTGCTGTGTTTACAAGTGATAAGCAACTCGAGAAAATAGCGGTATGCAGTACAATAAAAAGCACCATGCCTAGTGGAACATTACAAAATGCTTAGCCTAAGGCTCAATTCACACCGAAACGAAACGATACGCGACATTGAGCTGCATTTTTAAGATAGCTTTGAAAATTGAACTTTATTCATTGCGCAAGAAGATACGCGTTACATTGTAAAACACTGCACAGCTCATGTGCAGTGTATGACTGATGTCATATGAAACGGTTATCTTTTTGTGTAGTGGATAAAGTTCAATTTTGAATTGCTATCTTTAAAATGCAGAGTTACGTAGAGTCGCGTATCGTCGCGGTGTGAACTGACCCTAATATACGAACTTGTTAGAAAAAATTAAACGAAATGAAATTAATAGTAAAAGGCACAAATGTCAAGGCGGTGTAAAACAAGGTTATTGTCATTCTTTACGAAATGTGAATATAACTTAGCGCACGTCACTATGGGCTACTCGCTACCTGAAAATGTGTGCAAATGGTGAATTTCCTTCATGATTTGTTTGAGCAATTTCTTTTTTTTACATTTATGCGTGAATTGCCACCACTGGAGCCGTTTGGGGCTCCTTAGGTCCTTTGCGCGAGTAACAATCACACGCAAACGCAGCATGGATGTCCGTCAGGAATTGAGTGTGATTTTGAGCGGCTGCAACTGAATCTCATTCTAATTTACTGGCCCGTCGCATTCGCTATTGTTTGCCAGTTAATGAGATATGCCCGCGTTGTCGCTCTGTATCGCCGCATACGAAATGCACGCAGGATCGATTGGATAATGGAATATGGTGTTTGTACTCTCGATTAAAATTCTATTATCGCGAACAAAGACGAAAGACATGCTCAAAGCTATGATCAAAGTTTGCACAGAGAAATGGATCGTCACAAGACCGCGTTCATCTATAGTTTCTATACGTTCTAATATCATTTTCTAAGACTGATGCTTATGATAAGGAATATAGCATAAAGCCTTTGTACTTTGGATAATTTTTCTTCACTCTGAAAGCTGTCTGCAGCACTATATTTCCAAGAATATGATTTAACTCTGCTGCTATTTAAAGTGAGATGGACTTCCCACGGAATTATATTAAATAATATAAGGCCCAGATTGTAACCTTGAAGTTATTTGCTAACAACACCCACGCATCTTATGAGATGTCTGTCAGGCATGACTTATTGAGCAAATTGTGTTAGCCAGGTGATAATTTTTCCGATTATCCGTGGACTTCAGTACCAATTTGCGTTGGGTAACCGCTCTGCGTGGAGTCTAGTCGTTTTTGCGGTTATCGCTCAGGATTATAGGTGAATCCTAATTGACTTCGATTTAGTCGAATTGTATTATTTTATTGAAAATATTTTAATTTTCTGCTTATTTTTTGTATAACAATAGATAGATATTGCTAAACTATAGACCGGATGGACCGGACCGGTGGCCGGACCACGGCCTAGCACAAAACCGGCGTGAAATAGCGCTTACGTTGTGTTTTCGCCTAGTGAGTGCAGAGGATACCAGAGGCCCAAGAGGGGCTAAGGAATTTAAGGACCAGGAACGCAAGTGCGCAAAACCAGCGGAGTTACAAGTGTCCCCTAGTGTTGTGAGTGTCCATGGGCGACGGTAATCGCTTACAGGCAATTCGTCTGCTCGTTTCCTGGTCCATTTCATAAAAAAATGGTAAAATACAGGAAAAGTACGTAAAAGTATACTTCGGTATCCTCGCATCTGTCCTCGATATATTGTTGACTTTTATGAGTTCTAATGGTTCGCGTGCGTGCAACAATACTTTTTGGAGTGGTCAAGCTGAATGCATTCTTCCGAGCCATTAACCTGTCTATTTATCAAACTAATGTGAAGGTGCCTTTATAAACGTTAAATTACTATAACGGCTGGTCAGTAATAGTTAACTGTCTCCTATGATTTGTTTTGCAAAATTTTACTGCAAAATGTTAGTACTGCAAATATTTTTGCTTTTCGATCTTTTTATATTAGGTCATTACATGTGAAATTGACGTTTTGTAAAGGAGGAACATAAAGTAGATTTTTTTTAAACATAATATATTTATTTAATCAAAGCTATCTATGCACTTTTGTCATCTCATAGGTAGTTCCTTCTGATTTGATCTATTAGATCTGATTGATTGATTCCTTTACTAAAAAACTATTCGGACAGGAATCAATAAAATCTTTGAAGGCGCTTTGGACTGCCCCATTGGAGTTGAATTTTTTCCCGTGTAAGAAGTCATCCAAATTTCGAAAAAAATGCGGGGAGTGCGGTGGATGTCTTAGACATTCCAATTGAAACTCCTCTAATTTGGTAGCCGTCTGTTGTGCAGTATGTGGTCTAGCATTGTCCTGAAGCAGCAGTGGCCTAGAGCGAATGACCAGCCTCGGTTGTTTAGCAGCTAGCTTTTCCATCATGATTTGCAGTTGCTGGCAATAGACATTTTCCGTAATCTTCTGGCCAGATTTAAGAAAACTGTAGTGAACGACACCGGCACTAGTCCACCAAACGCTGACAAGTAACTTTTTTGAGTCAATTTTGGGTTGGGGCAGGCTATGGCTGGTTCGCCAGGGTTCAGCCATTGCGGTGAGAGGTGAGATTCAAAATCCCATAATTATTGTGCCAGTTGAATAATGTATCGTAGCAGTCGACGCGCGTTTGTCGGTTTGCTGCACTCAATTCATGAGGTACCCACCTTTCAAGCTATTTCAACTTCCTAATTTGCTTCAAGTAAATAGCGGTATAAATTTGAAAATGAGAGATATATTTGAGATCAAAATGGCCAGTACGACAAAACGCCAATTTCATATTTAAGGACCTAATACTTAAGTGGTAGGTGAGTTTGTTCATTATTTTATGAATGAAGTGATACAATTTACCTATTTTCTTGGTTATAATATAATTATGTATTATGAAAATATCTAGAAAGCTTGTTTTTGCAATCTTTGAGCACTGACAACTACAGAGTAGAAAATATAATATATACTGACGTACATAGAAACAGGTTTCATAGAACGTTCCAAATCGATCCAAATTTGATAATTTTGACATCCCCTTCAACGGCCCACTATTTTTCCACACAATCGTGGACACACCGTATGCTTGTAGTAGTGTGCTGTATTCTTGTTGTAGTGTGCAGTATGTAGCTGTTTATCTGTTCCTCTTTCATTCATTTGTGCTGACAACAGCTAAGGTTTGCCAACCTTCTTCGATATAACAGTATTATGTCGGCTGATCCTTTTTAAGGTTTTTCTAGAACATGCTCTTACCGTTGGCAAGTTTTTTTCGCTTCCTACAAGTAACAGCCTCCTGCATTTGTCCGGTTTCTGTAAGACGATACGTTTAGAAAACCCGATGTCTGTCAGTAGGGCACACCGCACAACTCACAAGTCATTGAACCGAATTGCACGCTGATTCGCTTATGTAATGTATTCTAGTTCAGCATGAATGGCTCAGTAAATAGAACTAGTTATTAGTTATAACTTGGAAGTAGGTTCAATTCTTGCGAACGAGAATTTCGAGTCCGCATTCTTTTTAGGGTTCCGGACTCAAAGAGTAAAAACGGGTCCGCCTGTCGGTCTGTTTGTCTGTCTATCACTAGGCTGTATAACTCATGAACCGTGATAGCTAGACAGTTGAAATTTTCACACATGATGTATTTCTGTTGCCGCTATTACAACAAATGTGTACGGAGCCCTTTGTGCCCGAGTCCGACTCGCACATGACTGATTTTTTTATAGTCCGGCAACGCACCTGCCTAGTGCGAGTGTCTAAGCGACGGTCTTCGTTTTTCATCTGGCGATTCCTTTGTCGTTTACTAATCACATTTTTTTTATTACGATGAGAACTACATACTACTGAAAAATTATTGTTCAGTTTTCACGGCGAGAATTTGCGGAAATTCGTCTCCTTCTTCGCGAGAACGTAGACAAAACACTGTCCACATTGACGTTTCTCGAAACTTCACGATAAGATGGCCAGTAACTCCCGAACACTAGATGATATTAGGGAAGTCGTAAAAATTAATATTCCATTCAACTTGTAACGGCAACATTCTCGTCATTTTTGTTCAACAATAGGGAAACGTTCCTATAAAGGATCATCAAGATTAGATACGGCTAGTCCAATTAAATTTACGCTGCGTGTGTATAATTTATAAACAACGAATTAAGGCGGGAAATTTAAGCACCTTTTTTAATTAAGTGATTTTTGTAAACAATTTTTTATACAACGCAGGTTCTTTATTTAGGGTCTGTTTCACAATTTCTCTAATAAGTGTCGGATAGCTTATTCGGAAGTTTTGCCGCTCCTTAATTTATATCGAACGACAGAGACAAAACATGCCAATAAGCTAATATGACAGTTATTACTTATTATTGAATTGTGAAACCGGTCCTTGGAGTAATAATTAGGTTGTAATTATTTTTTCCGTAACTTTAGCAGATGAATAGATAACTAATATTCATTATTACAGAGTAGCATACACAAATGGTTTCAAATAATTATTCTGTTTACAAAAATCTCAGCAGTAAATAACAATGGGTATAGGTAGACAGAGATAGATGGAAGATATTCTCAAAAGAGGAAAACATATTTTTTCTAGAATCCTACAAACATTTTCCATGCAAAAAACACACCCGCAAGCCCATGATAGTGCAAATCAGCTGCAAAGGTACAGTGGTTAGCGATCTTCCCCGCCATTACTCTGAAAAACAACGATGAATCGGCTGGAACTCCCATTATCCAACCTAAGTGGAACTCAGAGGAAATAAATTCAAAATACGGGCATTTTCTTATCTAGCAAAGAATTACTGTGGTAAATATACTTTTTAAGGGACTTTGCTTGGTTATAAGTTGAGATTGAGAGGAATTAATTTGTGGTATTACATAGACCTACAGAAAATACTTTGTGACATAGGTATGAAATGAAAAAAACCTAACTATATTTTTTTACAAGAACTATAACCCGACTTACCGCCCGCCGCCGCCGGCGCCGACCGCCAAATATATAGCCTATCTTACCCGGGCTATTATTACTAATCTATTGACACCTTATTTATTAAAATCGGATCAGTAGTTTAGGCACTACGGTGGAACAAACATACATATATAGACTGCCAAAATCATTACCCTTCCTTGGATTCGCCATAGTCGAGTAAAAAACAGGCCGCCCAGTCGGCGGCGGCCGCCAATGTGTAAAATTTTTGGCTTTCTTGCTTAAGTTTTCACATAAAAAGGATTATTTTAGGTTATGATTTCAGTAACTGCTTTACATATTATACATACGTAGGTGGAGAAGTTTTGCACGTAACTTATTTACGATTGCCGCAATATAATTTCGTACGAGTAAAGTAGTTATTTTTTATGTAAAGAAGGAATTTTACTTTTTATATCTTTTAAATTACACAAATTCTACTTTCGCCTTTTTGTTATTCGTAAATTATGGCCTCATATCTCCGCGTTTATCTTCAAATATGACAAGAACAAAAAAGTCATGTAAATCATGAAATAATAGATATCGTTTTTTGTTTTGTTATCATATACCTAGTGATTTTATTTAGATTTTTACTGGGCAAAGCAATTTTCTAGGGATACAAAATGTACATAAGCTATCAATATCATATCCCGCGTTCAAATAATATGAACCTTGGCACCTTTAAATACCGTTCCAATCACTGTCAAGTGTCAACCTCAAGAATCATTCTTCTGCGCCAGTGCGTACGCACTAATGTAATAAGGCTTCGCTTCGGGCTAAGCGACCTAAATCAATCGGATGATCTGACCTGTGAGTGACGTCACACCGTGTAGAAGATTCGATTGTTAGTCGATCTGATGACGTCACGTCCATACGTCCGCTCGGCACATGAGGTATCAGGAATCTCTGGGGAATTCTGCCGGTTATTTACAAAGAGAATAGTCATGAGTTCAAAATTACGTGAAATTTTCATAGAAATGTAAATGGCACTATACCAAAGAATTTATTACTAATATAATTTATCGAACCGAATTCAAACATTTACAGTTGTAACCGAATACAAACGAAACGACAGTTCGCGGCTATGAGTGCGTGGCTAGACGTGTGCGGGGGCCACTCGACGCGCGTGTGACGTGGGATTTTCTAAGCCAGTACTATGCATTCACAAGCTCGTTTCCTGCTTTGATATAATTGTCAATATAATTTTACATTATTGACTTAGGATTGTGTACTTGGTTTTTAGTTTGGTGCTGACCTTAGCGTTATGTAAACACGGCTGACATTCGCCGGACATTTATAGACTGTGACTATGCGTCATAAACGCACATACGTTTCATTCATTCGCTTGGTCCTTCTTTGTTTATGGGAAAATGGCCTACCACACTTTCCCATCAACTGCAACTCCTATGTAGCCAGGATCGACAGCGGTAATCAGTTGTCTCAGGGGTGCCCGAGGGACATGCTAAATCTGTCTTGGGACCAGCAACGAAATTAATCAGAAGAAATGTAGGAGGAGTAGGAAGAAGTTGTAGCTTCGCCCTTCTTATACAAATCAATGACGCGACATACCTAATTCCTATTGTTAATGCGTCAGTCCCCAAGGCAATACCTACCTCAATATTAACCCTAAACCGCACATCAAAGTCATCAAAGATTTCAAATTAAATAGTCCTACGTCAATCAAGTTATTTTGTTGTTAAAAAAACATCAATGCAATACTTACATTTTTTAGAAAGACTCGTGTCGTATTTCCCCCCTTCCACGCGAGCGTGTAATGTGACCAGACGTGGCTGATTTGCCGGGACACTCCTGATTGGCTTTGTAGTTTTATTGGCGTCTGTACTTATTGCTTTTGGTAGAAGAAATATTGGTTATAAATATAAGCGAAAAAAAAATATAAACCATATTTCGTTCAGATACATTTTTGTTTTGGTTTATCTGATCCGCATGTATTATTATGTATCAATTATATCTCCTAGCGTATACCTATTGATGCTTATATAGAGTGTCTCCTGAACTTATTTCACTAAAATACTACGATTTCTTTTAAACAGGCTACTTAAGCCTATTCTTTTCCACAAACTTGTTAAAGTTTATCAGGACAAATGGCCGTGCATAACTCTTGGAAATGTCTTCATTAGTTGACAAGTATTAAAACAAAGCGAATCCCATTTTTCACCACCTCGCAATTGGAAATCGGATAGCCGATGGTACTTCTCACCAGCGGCCACAATGGCTTATTATTCGTGCCCAGCGTGTTGTATTTCATTTCTTTAATATTTTCAAAATTAACAATATAATTGGGCACCGGCATTCACAATGGACTACACGCATCTGGTGTTTTCAAAAAAATTGGGCGGATATGCCAAACAGACTTCAATGGCTGTGTATCCTAAAGGCATACTAACGATCGACTTGTAACGCCTAAAACACCACATAATTATGCATATAAAATGTACTTTAAATCTGTGTTAATAGAGTTGAAAATCGCGCGGTTAATTTGCGGGATATAATTAAAAACTCGCGCGCAAACGTTAGCATCTGAACATCCCTCACAAAAGTTTTTATTGACGTCTCTTTTTGTACAAGGTTGCGCTCGTTAGTTTTACTTGGATTTTCAACCGTATGCTAGGTATGTTAGGGTTGGTTTTAGCTCATGTTTTCCAATATAGAAATTGAATACAGTCCCACCCTTTGTTGGAGCTAGGTGTACCGTATAATTAGCGATTTTATGAAATTGTCAGTAAATTGATATGAACTCGTATTTCGCCTATTTGACGCGTCTTGTTAGCTGTTTATTATACTTGTTTTCTTTTCAAATCGTTAGTATTATATTTGCAAATACGTCCCTGTTACCCTTCAAATATAGTAAACATGTTTTCAAATACAACAGGAAACTTCCATTTTCATATTGGATTACTGAGTATGTAAAATCAAAATGAAATGTTTATTAACTGTTATAGCAGTGTTATGTTAGTCAATCGATATGAAATGTTTGAGTTATTTGATCAAATAGTTTGGCTCAAACCGTTTTCTTAAGCTCAAATTAGCGTGTGGGAAATTTGGCGAAAATGCGCTGACAATTCGCAGCTTGATCCAAATTGGCATTAAATTGTTAACTTTCTCCATAATAAGTTGGATGGTGTAGAATAAAACACACAAGTGATCAGCCGGATACTTATATTATTCCTCCAAATACACTTCTTCACCACACGTTTTCACTTCTTTACGCCCTGATATCGAATGGCTCTCTCGAGAAGGACCCTGTTCTCCCTCTTGTTTTCCCCACTACTTGTCCTTGACAAAATGGCGGTTGTTTCTGATTGGTTGAAAATATTAGACCAATAGGAGAACAGTTTTCTGTCTAGGAGATTAAAATGTTGAAGTAAATTTATTTAAATACAATAAATATCTAATATAATATTATAAATCATTAATACATATATATAAAATTAATAGCACATATTTTACTATAACGTTTAAAAACAATTTAAATAATTACCGGAAACGACAACATAATTTCATTTTATAATAACCACTCTTAATATTTAGAAGTGATTTACACAATAGTATTACACTATATTCCTTCAAAATAGCTAGGCATTCGGACACCACGGTGACACCACTAGAGTTTTTTTGGGATCACAAAAAACCAATAGCGCCACCCTGATGTTTTAATTGGTCGCGACACCAGCAGAGTACTTGTGCGACCCGCCAAAAAAAGTTAAGAGGCCCTCAAATCATATAAGTACTGTCACAGTCTCTGCTTGGGAGGATTCTGACTTGGGAGCCTCATAACTTTGGATAAACGTTTGGGAACTAGGCAGAATATTGCTCTATTGTTAAATCTAGATTCTAGATAATAATATTATTTATTTAATCTTTTACTTTTCAGCTGGAATGAGTTGATGTATTTGTTTGCAAAGCATTGAAGTACCTTGCAATTGGTGCTTCTTATGCAAATGTTCCGCTGGAAACTTTTTATTAATACCTCGGTAGTTTTTTATTCATACTTCTTCTGTAGTATATTTTGTTTCTTTAGTAACTTTTGCTCTTACCTCGGTTAAAGTTGAGCTGTTATTCTGCGTTATATACACACTTGTGTTGGAAAAGCGGGTTTTTCTTTCATTAACATTATTGTAAAAAATAAAGAAATATATTCAAAATACATACATTATGTATATCTAATATTTTAATAATCTTCATTTTGTTACAGGTAATGAGAGGGGTTTTATTAAATATTATCGTCCACATAGTTAACTAGCGCTTTATATGCAAGTTGGGTAAGGTTTTTAATTTCAAAAGTTACTATATAATACTGTGTTGTAATTTGTTAACAATGTCACAACTTATAAACGTATTTTCGTTACATTCTAATTCTCTAATTGGTATTAATACAGGCATTTAATAAGAACTACAACAGTATAAAGTAAATAAAAGTAATAAGACTAGTACTAGTAAGGTACTACTAAGGACTAGTAAAGTAATAAGTAGTACTAGACACTGCAGGCAATCCTACGCTGTTGTCCTTGATAGAGAACATGCACCCGTAGTCAGTATCCTTGGTGCAGTGTGAGTTTCATCTCCTTCCGTGAACTAGGGGATTTTTGTTACTGCTATTTAGCGAGTTGTGTTTTGGATGCGCGTCACGCAAAATGGGACTGCAGAATTTCGAAGAACTTTGTGATATTCGCTTTCGTGTTAAACTCGGAAAATCAGCAAGTGTTACATTTGTAAAGTTAAAACAGGCCTTTAGAAATATTTTTTCCCGAGTCGATTTTTTTTTAAAATCCTGACACAAATTATTTTTGGAAGGCAGAAAACACGACAAAAGTGAACACTGTTTAGGAATCAGAGTGGACAGAATTTTTTACCACAAAAGGCGTCATCGTCGTCATCTTAAAGTTTAAAAAAATCCGGAAAGGTTAACACCCTTTCCGGATTTTTTTCGAAATAACTTTCGAGACTTTAGATAACATCCAAAAGATTGTGACGGACATGCTAAAGAGCATACTGGTTGAGGACTTCCACCGCTGCTACCAACAGTGGTCCAGGGGAACTACTTAAAAGAAGATAATATGAATATTTGTAAAACCTCATGAAATATTAAATCAGTATCACTACGTTTCCGCCACACCACGTAGGTATATTGTAAAACATACCTTATTGAAAAATATGGAGTTAGTGTAAAATAAAGTGAACAAACTGGCGGTACAAAACAAACCAAGTTCGAACAAAGGCATTCTGCTGCAGACTTCTCAAAGAATGTATTAACTTTGAAGTTTGAACGCCTTCCAGATTAGAGGAATCCATTCTGTATTAAAACATACACTTTTATAGCAACAGCGAAGATATTATGTATTAGTTTTATCAACAAAGAATGAAATGTTCAATAAAGGTTTGCTTGGAGGATGGTTTAGGGATGACGCTTAAAATCGTGCGACACATTCAGTAGTTGACGGCGATAGGCTGACGATGATGATGTTTTTGACTAAGATGAGATGATCAATGATCAATAACTTAAAGCTCAGACATAGTTTTAATTACAAATTGTGATCATCAATCACATATAGGTATTTGTTAACCGTTTAACTGTACACCGACGTCGGCGTGCAATGGTTGTAGTTGCCTGTACCCATACTGTCCTCGTAACCCATGGGCTAATTCTACCTCAAGCTGAGCGGGCTATAAATCGCAACCACGGGGCGGCATAACAAGTTTCCATCACGGCAACCATTATTATTTTATGAATGTCCCTCGGTCCGAGGCATGTGATCGATTTTTGATCATCAAAATAATGGTTAAATATAAGGCGTGAGTGTCGAAACATAAGCTTATGCTATTTGAAAGATTGATATGAGAAAGGCGTCTTCTGAAGAAATTGATACGTGGTGTGACATTTGTGTAAGAGGTCATGGAAGATTTGTTTGCGCTGTTTGGTAGATATGTCATGCCTAGATTACGTTTCCTATGACTTTTTCTTAATATCGAGTAGTATATTATGTCATTCAGTCTAAAACGTGGTAGGTACTGCTTACGAATAATGTAATTTGTTATAGGTTAAAACCAAAAATGAAATCAGAGCTTTCTGCAAGCTTTCAGGGATCAAAATGTTAATAGGTTCAACCTCATTACGACAGGCCAATATTAAGCCTTGCTGTCGGCAAATTACAATTTTCATTTTAATCGCACTGTCTGCTGGTCAGTTTATTTTATTACTCATAATTATTCTTCTGTTATTACATTTAAATACCTGCCTTTGTTATTATTTTTATTCCTTTTTGTTACTGCAACAGGACATCGAACTCGCTTCTAATTGCTTATGGCTTGTTTTAAAATCTTCAGGTAAGTTTGGAATAGCTTATTCACTACTTTTGTCACTTTCTTACTATATGTAGAGCGACAGAAATAATGTGGAATATTATTGGGAATTATGTATGTGGATATTTCATAATTATTCTTCTGTTGTTACATTTAAATAGTTTTTAATCAAAGATTTCAAAACTAAAGATGGGCTATGACGTTCATTTGACAGAACAAATCTTCATACAGGAAAAAGTTACGCCATCTTGGTTTTCACCATACCTAAAATTTAAGATATCTTGATTTCACCATACTTCAAATGTCAAAACGGCCCCTAAAACTTCAAAAGTGGGGCCATTTAAGCGGAGACAGTTTTTACCTCAACATGCCTCGTCTATAATATATGTGTCCATGCTTTTTATAGTATTTAATGTTGCAAAGGGACATCGGAATAAAACCGCATTAACTAGTATCTATATTGATATACATGGGTTATTTCATATTGGTTAAGGCTTGTTTTAAATCTTCGTCTTACCGTCAGTGATAGGTATTCACTAGTTTGGTATTTCTTACTTCACGCTAAGTGACAGAGACAAAACTTGTAAATAAGCTATCCGTCGGTTAACAAAAGATTGTGGAACAGTCCGATAAACTTTGTAAGATCATAATTATTTACGATACGACACGATACGAGCCGGGGGTCGCGGGTTCGAATTCCGCCGAAGGAACAAAAAGTTTTGTTTTGTTCCAATTGTCATGGTGTGAAGCGTCCATAGATATTATTATTATTATTTGGTACTATGTACTAATATCTTGAAAGTTTATCATCACCTTGCTTTAGCGCATCACGACTAATTTCCTCTAATTTTATAAGCGACCTTTTCAGCTACCAACTTATGTAAGATGTCGACTTTACCAAAAAATGTATTATCTTATTGTCCTATATTGCATTATCTAAGTGTAAAATATAATCCATCGGCCAGGTGACAGATCCACTGACCCGGCGGCCATTGTTGTTTTTGTGAGCACTTACCAGATTACCAGGTGCCGTGATTTACAACATGTGACGTGTCGCACATGTCTGCGGAATTTGGAAGGTGACTCGCTGATTAATTGCATGACTTTAGTGGAGTTTTTTTTTTCTAGATGGCAACTGAGCAGATGGATCGCCTATTGGAATGCGTTCACTGCCTCCCATGGACACTTGCAACGCCAGAGAATTAACACGCGCGTTGCTACTTCAATACTTTGATAAATTAAATGCGTTTCAATGACATCATAAGCTCTGTTCTATCATTGTTATTAATGGTTTTTCTACATAATTCGATTACCTAAGTAATATTCTTTACTTTCTTAACCTACCATTGTTCAGGTAAATATGCCACTTCTATCAAAGTCGTAACTCTGTGCTCACTGACCTTTGCCCCACGTTTTGCTTTGCACATGCACATAGGCGTTATATGTAACGTGTAGTGACTGGCCCTGTAGCCTGTAGGGCGCAGGGCTGAGCGGTTCTGACGGGTGAGCAGTGTAGGGTTAGGTGACGTCATACGATATTGTGTATCAGTATTTACCTTTAATTAAGTAACATCATGAAGTTCGGAAAATCTGCTAGTGCTATTGTGGTGGACTTCATACTATTCTCTGTAGTGGAGACATTTAAGTGATAGGTAATTTATAAAAAATATCGGTTGTCTGTAAAGCCGGTTTACTGACGATATTTGAACGTGACAACGTCAACAACAACAACAACAACAACAACAATAATAATAATAATAATAATAATAAAATGCGAGGTAACGCTGGTACTTGGTAACGGTAACAGGTAACGGTACTTGGTTACAGTACTTGGTAACGCATGAGTCATGTTTTTTCGTGCGTGCAGCCGGCTCCATCGAATTATAGGACGTTATCACGTCAAAATAACCATAACCCGGCTTCGTAAATTATAATATAGACTACAACCCGGGCTATTATTACGAATCTATTGACATCTCATTTATTGCAATCGGATCAGTATCTTAGGCGCTACGGTGGAACAAACATACATACTGTATAGACTGCCAAAATCCTTCCTTTTAGCTTCGCCGCAGTGGCAAAGAATATATGTCACTAACCTAGTACCCAGTACTCCTAGTAGTGGGCTATCCTATGCTAGCGAATTAGGCATACACGTAATGGTAAAACCTTAGGTGTATGGCTAGCTATACCCATTTTACTTTAAAATAGAAGAGGTATTTTACCCTTTTATGTGGTTTTTTGACAAATCTATGAAAATTCTATTCCCTCTAGCTGTTAAAACTCTTATATGTATTGTACAAATAGCATTTATTCAGCTCAAACGTCGACCGCTAAGTCAATCCAATGCATTCATCATTCTATTACGTATTGGTCATCGTTTATGCCACTTGTGCAGTCTACAATCTCTCTATCATTTTCTGTCCGCGTGTGGAAATTCTGTGGTTTAGTTTCGAATTTCCACGGTCAATAGTGGAAGCCAAATTCTTTTATTATATATACTTTTTAACCTTCCATTTAGTGTTTTTTATTGAAAAGGGATAGCAAGAACTATATATATATATATATATATATACAGAAAAGGACGATAAACTATGTCTACAATAAATACTGAGATAAAATTAAAGTTTTGTTGAACACTTTGCATATAGATGCAAAGTGTTGTGTCTGTATAGACAGAGCCTTCGAATATAATAAGTTTGAGGATAAATCTCAAGCCATAAATATAAGAGTATAATATAATCAAACAAACAAACAAAAATAGCAACAAAGTATATAAGATGCAACACAAAACCCCAACGGTCCCAGATGTTTCAGATAACAACAAAACAATAACGAATTACCAACTTTACATAATTACATCTGTAACTTGGAATCTCCGTATTTGCATTTAAAACGTAATGGAATTAATGGACTTAGAAACTTTGTCTTCGCCATTTTACGCCTTATTCTTAAGCAGCTGGCGTATTGCAGGAGCAAAGTATTATGCTGGGACTATACTGTCCGAAATCCGGTAGGCCGGGGCAAATTCAGAGCATTGAAAATAGAACTCTGCGCTAGTGCGCGGGCAAAAGCTAGTAAGGAATATACTTAGTGAGAAGTACTTAAGAAATTGAAGAAATACACTTTTATGTACCCAGTACAGACATACAAGTATTCATCTATACACCTGTAGTTGTCGCCGATTAGTTCGGCATCCCTTATCCAAAGGGCAACGCAGTACCCTTGTAACGACTACACGAGTACGCGACGTGACAATAAGTAACCCCACCCCGCACATGCCTCGTGCTGCTGCCGCAGCCGCCGCCAGCCGCCGCCAGCCGGCGGGCGAGCCCCGTCAAGTGCTGTAACAGTATACGGAAGCCGGCAGGTGCGGGTTGCGTGCTCGGCCGACGTAAAAAATGCATTGGCCCGTCGCACATAAAAAACACAGCTCGTTACATTAGGTGTGGTTTCGGCAGTAGGGAATATATAAAAATATTCATGCAGGCCGTTTTGAGATTGAATAATTATCAAAAATGTATGAGAAAAAATAATCATACCTACTGAGAATTTTGAAGAGAGTTACGAGCACTATAAAAACCGGCCAAGTGCGAGTCGGACTCGCGCACGTAGGGTTCCGTACCATTATCTAAGTATAAAACGGCAAAAAAAAATGTCCGTCCGTGTCCGTGGTATGAGAGCCCCCGTAAATGTTTTATTTTATTTTTAGTATTTGTTGTTATAGCGGCAACAGAAATACATAATCTGTGAAAATTTCAACTGTCTAACTATCACGATTAAGGAGATACAGCCTCGGTACGGAACCCTAAAAATGCTACGTAATGCTAGTAAAATCATAGTAATTACCTAGTTCCATCACAATAATAATATCTAATATTACCTACTAGTTTAGACGCTTCCTCACCACGTCAATCTGGTTCCGTGGTAAGGTCTCGAAGAACTTGTGTTACGGGCACCAAACAACGGAAATAATTATATTAAATATTTTTATACTATTCGCATATTTAAGATTTCAAATATTTTTATTTAACAATTACCATGTTCCATTGGCGGGATACGAACCCGCGACCACCGGCTTGAGCACTGACACGCACACTGAGCGACAGAGGTCGTCTAACAAAACTGTTAAGCAGAGTGTCAATTCTGCTAAATAAAACCTGCAATAATACAATTACAATCAAGTCCCGACACGCTAAAACTGCCAAACCGGTATTCTCGTAAACGTTAACGCAGCGTCTAACGCCTCCTGATTGGTACAAACGTCACAAAATCAGTTGATCAATGATAACAAGTGGCTTCACTTATAACACAATCAAAGTAAAATGAAAGTTTATTTTAAATACGAGAATTGAGGATCAGACTTAGCACTGTTTTCTTCTCAAGTTAAATCTATTATCTTGTTGGGAACTATATTTATTTAATGTAAAACCGTCTGAAACCCAAGCTGGAGCTGAAATAGCGTTGTTAGTCAAAGCCTCCACTGGTTTAATTAATTCTGCCTTGCCCGGGCATCGAATCTGACACCTTGTTCCAGATCTGAGTCATTCAATTCCGGTTTGGGATATAGTTCTGTTAGAGTTAAATCGAGACACTATGATTATTATACAATCTAACAGTGGGTTTTTGGGTTACTTTGAAAAATGTAGTTTTTTACGTAGGTACTAATTTTTAAATATGTTGCAGACGCGTAAAAAAAATATATTTTTAATTGAAATCTAAAAGACAGGCGCTTTAAAGTAAAATACAACTAAGAAACGAGACGCGACGCGGCGCTCCATTTTTAAGATAGCGACTCCAAATTGAACTTTATTCTCTACACAAGAAGATACACGTTTAATTGCGAGAGTGGCGCGGCGCTACGCAGCCCGATGTAGCTCGAAATTTGAACTCTCGCAATGAAACGTGTGTAGTGAATAAATTTCAATTTGGAATCGCTATCTTAAAAATATAATAGTTTAAAAAAACTAAAAAAACACGCTTAGAAATTTTTTATCGGGTTATTGCATTGTCATCGGCTCTTAAGACGTGTGCAAAGTTTCAAGTTGATCAGACGTCTAGAAACCGGTGAAAATTAAGCTTAAAGATTCCGTTACATACATAGATACATACAACCCGAGCTAATAAAAGCGTGTTAAAAAAGAGGCGCCGTGTCAGTGTGATCTGATGCTAAGGAAGATGAAGTCAAAGGCTAATACGGTTGCCTACAAAGAGCTATGTCGTAAAGCTCTATACTAACTCAATATTAATCTGAGAGAACATTTTCATCCCCCTGTCGTTTGCAATAATCATAAGTGTATTACTGACATAAGGCCCTAGTCCCTACGCTCTAGTTTTCCGATTATACTCGGTCGCAATAAGAAATCTGATTTACCTATGAAAATTGTTTGTAATTACACTTGCCAGTAACTCCCGTGGATGTTGTGCTAGTAGCTGGAATAATTATTAATCTTTTTTTTTTCTTTATTGATCAAGAAAACAAACAAAGTGCAATATTATATTAAGCATTAACAAAAAAAAAACACGTAGGTTTAAGGCAGTGCTAGTGTCTGGGTATAATTTAACCTCACAATTTAACTGTAAAATTTATGTAGGTAACAGTTCTGTTTTTAAGAAACGTGAATATTATGATAAAAAATATATTTAGTAGTTCGGTGAGTGCATTATACTTGTATAATATAACTAATTATAATTTAAAGTGAAACTTTTATTACATCGTCTCAAACTTTTTCGCCTGTGTGTTGCATGTCGCGTGACGGTCGGCCGCGGAGTAGGGATAAAGTGAAAGGCGCTCGTCAGAACAACCGAGGCCAATATGGCGGCGCGTATAGTTCGCATCAGCTGACCGTGTAGTGTATAGACTAGTACTCATTTGTGCCAGTGCTCCACGCTATTTTGTTATTAAGTTTCACTTTTACCGTGGTTTCATAAAACCACACAATCCTTTTTTTAATTTTTTCATCTATATTATTTGGAAGAAAATAAGATTTTAAGTTATTTTTGATATTTGTTCGCATTGTGGTTGTTGTTAATTCAGAGGGTAATGTTCATAGTTTGTTTCGTAAGCTGAATAGAGCTTAGGTGCAGTTTTCCATACGGGTAGGTGCTGTTATGGAGAAATGGAATATTAGCCGAAAACTATTATCAAAATGCTTTTTGCGATTTGATTCTGCGATTCGAATGTGCGTTTTAAATATCCGTTATTCATTTCCATTTTTATGTAAAAGATGTAAAACCAAATGTGGCTGGTGTGGTTTGTATAATTAAAAAGAAATATATTGTCCCTGAGATTTTCTGTTTTTTTTGGACAAGGAATCCTTATAGTTATGTTCTGCCTGTCCGTCTATTTGTCTCTCTATCTATGTATCTGTTTGTCCGCCATTATAACTTCTGTAATTAAACGTATGAAGTAAGGTTTAGTTATAGTTTGCGTATATATTTTATTTTCCTTCATAATTAGCCATCATTAAGTACTTAATAATAATTAGATAGCTTAGGTGGCTCTCCTGGATTCATGTGAAGTGGGGATGATTTTTTTTTATTCTACACCATGGTGTGTGGCGTAAAAACAGGTACAACAAACAATAAGATAGAAGCTAGTGTGAGTGTCTGTCCACTAAAGACTACACATTCCTACATGACATTTACTATGATACACAAGTTAACACAGTACTGCAACTACGCGAGCTGCTGTAACGCGACTGACGTGCAATGTCAACCCCAATCCTTTGAAGTCGATGAGATTGACGGAGATTGAATGAGATGTCTCACCTGAGTTCTGACACCGGCGGATAGATGCACGTGTTTTTATTAGAGTTCCGTAGTATCAGTTAGCAAGGGATGACGGAAATAGTTATCAAAATTTTGAAAAAAAAAAATGTTACTGTTGGTGCTGACTGCGTGAATAAAGTAACTAACGCAGTTTTATCGCCAATGAAATGATAGACAATGTCGTCGTAGAATTTAATTGTGACGTAACGTAACAGATAACTAGATAATAGTGTGTGGTTACATGATACAATAGTGTATTTAAAGTAAATTAATAAAAAAATTATATCAATCAAGATTATAATAAAAAACTGATGAACGTTATATTGGTGTATTATATTCATAAAGGTATACTTATGTCTACATCCAATAAAAAAAAGGTTGCCACTTGGCAATTTATTTTAGCTTTTAAGATTAAAGTTGGAAAGTATAAAATAAATTTTATAGTCTATTCATGGTCCATGCCCGTTAAGATGAAGTGAGTCATCAGTGTAAATGTCAAAATTGACCAATGACGCATAAGCCGTGTTCACATTTACCAACTGGAATACGCCATTTTGACATTCGCACTGACGACACACGGCAAACTTAACGCTAATATAGTCCACTATAGAATATAATATCTAATAGAAATAGATAATAGATATTAATTGTGTGTGTTGACGAAATGTTTACTGCCTTTTTTTTACCGCAAATTTATTTTAATCGCGACAAAATGTACAGTTCCCTCCGGAATTGATGTATCCGCAGGCAACATATAGTTAGGTACCTATAAATAATAATAATCGCAATATGTTCATAGAGCGGTAACCCTAAAAAACACAATATGATACTTGAATGTATCCTACACATTCTGTTTATATTTATTTTATATAATCCCGAACTGTGGAGAAATTCGTACCTCTTAATAATTAGGATCTAAAACGTATCCTGTTCCCAAAAAAAAAATTGTTCTCGTGCATCCTACCTTTGACTTCATAAATTAGAACCTTAAGTTATCGCAATAGAGTTAGTTCTAGCGTGATTCAGTGTAAAGAAATACAAAATCTTCCAGGGATTAGCTGAAATGTAGCGGGAAGTGTTTTTGCTGCAAAAAGTTTGTCGTCGGTATAATAAATCGTAGTTTTTACTGTAAAGTCTGTGGAATTTTCGGCGCCATTAATAACATGCTTCAAATTGTTTCAACGTCACGTGGGGACTAGATTCAAAGAATTATATTATATAACTAACGTAAAGAATCGTCATTCCACTGATTTACACGAATGACAGCTCCCGGCTGTGTGTGCGTGGCTGGGCGAATGCGCACGCGGCGGGGCGTGAGTTTCTTCCAGCCAGGACTTTCGTTCACGGGGCTGGTCGCTGGTCGTTGCGTGCTTTGACATAATTGACAGTATAATTTCATAATATTTGTGATAGATTTGTCTGACGCGACGTTTAAAATTATTTCGGTGTCAACCTTAGGCTTACGTTAACATGGCTGACATTGACCGGTGCTCGAGCTGTCATTTGCAGAGAGTGTCGCCCCTGTGCTAGAGTCTAGAACCGCAGATTGGCTCTAATATCTAAAAATACAACAGTGTTTTAGACAGATTTGTCTCACAAAGACAAGCCTGTCTTACGACTAAGTAAGGTCACACCGAAACGAGACGTTACGCGACTGCATATTTAAGATAGCTATTTAAAATTAAACTTTATTCACTACACTAAAAGATACACGTTTCATATGATATCAGTCATACAATGCACATGCGCTGTGCAGCGCGGTGCAACTTGACATTCGAACTCTTACTATGAAACGTGTATGGCCACATTTAGTGAATGGAACTATGAAACATCACCTATTGTTGGCAACATTAATGCCCGGTATCTGAGGTCAATTTGTCGGTTGTTTATCTATTCATTAGCGCTATTAGTTCGATATCTTGTTTCTAAACAAAAAAGTGACAATATATAAACTAAGAATAACTTAACTGACCAATACGGTCCGTTAATCGATTACATAACTCATAATTGACGAACGAATAGATGCCGTTGACACAAAAAAGTATTAAAAACATAGAATTTTCCATTGAAAATGATTATTTTTATTAGTTAAAGTAGTTTAAAGCTCTATTTCACTGCCAAAGTAACAAATGTTTTTTCATAAAACTATTTACATTGCCGAATTATAGCTAAACAAAATACTATATCCTCAAATTTGATAACGATTCATCTAGAACTAGTAGATGGAACTTTGGGGACTCTGCGGCGGATAAACTTAGTTTATCTAGAGTTTACGTAAAATCTTCAGAAACTAGAGATGAGTAAGTAGTAGTTACATACTATGAAACATCGACTACTGAATTTCAAATTTGAGTCCTGCTGATGCGTTGGACTAGACCAGTGTTTCCCAAACATCGTTCCGCCATGGCCCGGTAATTTTCACTCTGTCCCTCCGTGGCCCACTTAATACTTTTAAACATAATAGCAAATCAAATATTACAAATTTATAAATAGTAAAAAATGTTTTATTAATACTACATATTTTGGCATCGCCTTACCGCTTATATTATTATAACCGTATTGTTTTCAAAACAAGGCGGGATTTTATTTTGATGGCCCGGTACCGGGCGCGAACCGACAGGAAACACTAGACTAGACTATTCGAAAAGTCACATCAGAAATTATGTTACGCATCTGCCACGCTCACTATTCCTTTAAAAATGTATTAGGTAATATAAAAACCTATCAAAAAACTTACCTTTCTATAAAGGTAAATTTTTGTTAGATTTTTCATCAGCCACAGAAAATATTGCAGCGGCAATAAATTTCCAATATGGCGTGATATAAGGAATATAATACGTCGGGCGGTATCGCAGCGGCAATCTAGTGCATATTATGCGAGTACAGAACATAGAAACGAAAAGGATCGATTTTAAAGTGGCTTTACTATTACACTATTAAATAAATCTAGGGACTGAAAAAACAAATGTTTATATTCAGAATGAACAATAACGCTTTTTTTTCTGAACTTATAAAAAGAAAAATGAAAAAAACAGGATTACAATTACCATCGGCTCGGACACTGGAACAAATAACTATCCTGAGTGAAGACTGAAGCCTAATTATATTATGTAATAGGTATTTGTCTCGATCCCTGTCTTTACGTAAACTAGTTATAGGGTTTACTTACGGTTTAAAAGACATTGATTAAAGACAAGATTAAGCAGGGATTACTTAAGTTCTATCTGTGTTTTTGGTTAACTGTGTCTTTTTAGTGTTTGAAGTTATCTCCACAAAATCTCCTCTTAATCCCACTTGTTAGGGTTTTAAATTCTGCGCCGAAAAATAAAGAACTGATTTTACAGTCTACTCCGCTGGTTTTATAGACTGGTAACTCTAAACTTAATCTTTCAGGATAGGTACAAGCTATATTTTATTACAGCAACTTTAGCTGATAAAATGTTAGTTTTGCTTAATACCCCTACACCCTTACTAGTAAAAATATTTACACAATGGATATGCAATACAATGTTTTGTCCTTGTCTGTCGAGCGACTTTTCCCATGTATCAGATAAGGACAAAACATTGTATTGCTTATCCACTGTTTAAATATTTTTATTAGTAAGGCGGTATGTGTATCCTTTGAACGAGACAACCTTGTAAATATAATATGTTTCTCAAAAACGGCTGCAAGTATTACTATGAAATTTATTATGCCGGGAGTTTTAGGGCAGAAAAGTCTATCTAGCTGTCAGGTGTTATCCCTGGGAAACAGCGTATTTTTAAGCTACGTATGTTTTTTCTTTCGTCGCGAAACAATATATCAATAATTTCGACTCTATTATGTCAGTAGGATTGGCAGTTTGGTATGCGTATGTGTAATTTTTGTGTTGGTCGGAAATAAGGTATGTGGTTTTGGAAACCCGGTCAAATAAATAGTTTTGTTTCTTTTTATTTTTTTGTAATAAAAATAAACGAGCAAATCTCGGTTACCTAGGTCAATTCTAATAAGATTAGTAGAGTATGAAGAATTATGCTGACTTCAATATATGGTTCAAGAACCCAAGTATATACGAGTAGTTGAATCGTTATGAGAAATTTATAGAATCTTTAATATTTTTTAATACAAAATTAATTTTGCCCCTAGCTTATCGATATTAGTATGCACACAAAGCTCGAGCTTACATTGAAATCGTGTTATTATGCAAATGTGCGATCCACTACCTCTTATTAGATCATGTGGACATATTAGGGTCAAGCTAATGTTGGAAACCTTATGATGCTATGATCTAACGCTGTTAATGTTGAATGTTGTCATTGTCTGACTAGAGATTATTGGACTTGCAACAAATAATACAGAGGCATAGTGAAACTGAAATGATAAACTAAAGAAAAGTATAACAATCTCGGGCCAAATAAAAAAGTTAAGACAGAGCTTTGTCAAACAAAAACTAAGGCCGCTTTTTAGGGTTCCGTACCCAAAGGGTAAAACGAGACTCTATTACTAAAACTCCGCTGTTTGTCCGTTTGTCTGTCACCAGGCTGTATCTCATGAACTGCGATACTTAGTTAAACATTTGAAATGTTCACAGATGATGTATTATTGTTGCCGCTATAACAACAAATACTAATAACAGAAGGGGAAGGGGGAGGGGAAGGGAAAAATCAAGTTTGTTAAATGGGGCCCCCATTTTTTTGCCCTTTTCTAGGGAGTTGCTCGAGTGTGACTCGCACTTGGCCGGTTTTTTTAAGTAGTAAAAGGCGAGGCGTAGTTTAGACTGGCCTCAGTACGTAGTTCGCAGAACTCTGTCTTCACTTGTTTATTTGGCGAGATTACATTAGGTATATTGATTAATGAACAATAAGACATCATGATTTGCCTGCTTGTGATGGGAAACATCGAAACTTTCAGTTGTTCATGGCGACTCGTCCTCCTCCTCCGTAGAAATGGTTTCTTTCTACGGAAGAATAGAGAAAATGACAGATTGACAAAGGAAACCTGTCATTTTGTCCATATTAGCTGTCAGTAAGTCTATTCATTTTTAGACAAAACGCATTTCTATGGTCGTCATTCTAAGCGTGCAGAGGACGAAAATTTGTGGGTTGAACGTGCAACTCGCGAATCTTTTAGGTTTGAAGACCATTTTCTTTCTGGATTTTTCCATCGTAACATGGTAACCGTAGACCACCAATGTGGAACCAAGGATATCGCCGTAAAATGCCACATCCTATAGTTTATGAACTGTCGCGCACCAAAATACCTCGACGCAGACACAGCTTCCGCCCGCCAAATGAATGCGAGATATACTTTATTACGTTTGAAAGTGTACTGTGTAAAGTCTGCTTAGCGTCAGTTCACACCGAGACGCAAGGTGACACGGCGCGGCAATTGTAAGATAGCGATTCAAAATTTAACTTTATTAACTACCCAAAAAGATACACGTTTCATTGCCAGAGCAGCGACGCGCTACGCGGTGAGCTGACTATCTGAGTGAGCTGATCCTCAATCTAAATTTTAGTAAATATGTAGTTGAAGGAAGGTATTAAGGAGCGCTGGCAGCCACTTCGTTCAGACCTTGGGTAAAATGAAAAGTCTGAAAGGCACCGTATGTACCATACATACTACCATAGTACCTGTACAGCCGATTCTTATACCTACTGACAGCCTCTGTGGCTCAGTGGTTAGCGTGTTACTTAAAAAATATTTTTCATCCCCAATTCACATGTATGGAGAGCCACCCTTAAAATGTACCTAATATTATTGTTATTTTATGATGGCAAAAGCGAGAACACAGTGTTTAACTGCACCAAATTTCATCTATTTATATTCATAACTTGCTTTTTCCGCGGCCTCGCCTGCGTAAATATAGTATCCAATATCCCACGGGAATATTGTCCTTTTTCCGGGTGAAAAGTAGCCTATGTTAAATCCCAAGCCTAAACTACTGCCATACCAAATTTTTGCGTGAAGGAGTAACAAACACCTCGCAAACTTTCACATTTATAATAGTAAAGTAGGATTACAAAAACTAGAAGCGCAGACAGACAGACGGACGTATAGAGCGAAACTGTAAGGGTTATTTGAGTATTACGGAACCCTAAAAATGAATACAATCAAATTAAATTGTTGCAAATATGATCGATTAAATTTCTAGCTATTAAATGACTGGTGAGTGGGGAGGAACTTCGTGTTATTGTTATCAACATAACTAGCGTCCCCGAGTCAAATATAATAATAATATAATATCTATGGACGCTTCACACCACGTCAGTCTGACCCCGTGCTAAGTATCCGAAGAACTTGTGTTACAGGTACTAGACAACGGGAAGTATATTTAATACTTTTATACTATACATATATTTAAGATTTTTATTATATTAGACACGTATTTAATACACATCCATGACCCAGGAACGTAGAAAAACTATTTTGTTCCTTCGGCGGGAGTCGAACCCGCGACCCCCGGCTTGAGCACCAACGCGCTGAACCACTCAGCCACAGAGGTCGTCAATATAATATATTAATACTTATAAAATTATAACGTCCCCGAGTGAAATAATACTCCCATTATAACTACTATATAGTTATTAAACATGGAACTGTTTGCTCACTTATAATATCCTTTTTCAAACCTTCACTCTTCAGGATACTTTTAATTAGAATTCTAGACAATCGGGGCGTAGTACAGTTGCTCACATATAATAAAAGAGCAAGTATTAAAGAAAAAAAGATATTAAAAAAATAATAATATCTTTTTTTCTTTAAGGCCGCAAACACACGCTTACGGCGCGGGCGCCGTATTTTCATATGTATAAAGAAACACATTCGAATCGCTTTTAAAACGCCGTGTGCTATTGCTCTAAAACGCGCTAACGACGAGCGACGTGCAATGACGCGCGTATAAGCGCTTCAAACTAACTTCAAAAGAAATTCTTTAAGCGACAATCAGCATAATATCTACATTATTGAAAGCATGCGTCCCAAAAACGCGCGTCGTCTGCGCGTTTCATTATTTATGCTCACTATATTGTACCTACATGTCGTAAATTTGTTTTTTTTTTTTCGTGAACTAGAATACCAAAGTCAAAGATGGAGTCATTAGACGAATAAACAACGATAATTGTCGTCGTTCCGTTGTCGTCAGTCGTCAGTCAATTGTTTTCGATTAGGGCAATAAATCAAAAGGCCCTTTCCGGTGTTGACATATTACGGAAAAAACTCTTATACGGCGTGCTCCCATTTTACATGGAAATATTGAGTTGTAACTTGTAACGACATGATTTATCGTTGTGAAATTATGAATTCTAATTTTTCCGCATCATGATGGGGCTTGTCTTACTTATAGGTATTAATTAACAGTACATCTTTCTCTATGGACCTCCACAATTTTCGTATCTTTATGGCAATGACAGATGATGTATGCAACACAAAGTTTTCCGAAAGACATTTAGAACGTAGTCGTACTGTATATTGAAATATGACGTATTTTAATGGAAAACTAATTATTTATAAACGAGTTCTCTTATTTGTGGTACTTTTATTATAACAACTCAGTTTTATGAGTACTACACACGTAAAAACTCAAACACGCTGTATAAAATTATGTCTAAATGTTTATGTCCTCGAGTGTACCTTCCTAGAAACGTTTGTAGAACAAAAGCGTTTGTTCCTGTGGTCCCACTGTTTCAAAATAATGCCTACGACTCGTCCTATGAATGTATTAATATTGCTCCAACTGAAATGTCTCTTAAGTCTATTGAAATAAGGCTGAGAGTACAACGAAACAAAAAATTTTCATTGTGCTTTTGTACGCCATTGTAGAAAACTTAACGCCTACAACTAATTATATGTTTGTACGTTTGTAACATTAATTCATGTTCGCGTACGGCATAATGTTCGCAAATATGTTGTTTTATGAACGGGCTATTTTAGTGTTTCGTTGTCATGGATACTGTGGCTTAAAATAACAAAAGTATTTTACTGTATGTTTAAATATGAGTGTTTTTATCTTTAGCCAATAACTTCATACTGGATATTTCCCGCGACTTCGTACTCGCAAAAAGAAATCACGCAGGAACCGTGGACTTCGCTGCGATAAAAATGAGCATATGTGTTGATCCAGAGTCTAAACTACTACCGTGCCAAATTTCATCAGAATCCGTTCTGTAGTTTTTGCGAGAATGAGTCAAAATCATCCAAACATCCATACATACAAACTTTCCTTTCGCGTTTTTAGTAAGGATAGTGTGATAAATCATATTTATATAGTCAATAGAATCAGGCGTTACTTTGCGGAAATCCATAGACAATCGTCTAATAAGTGTCGTATAGGATATCCGGCAGTTTTGTCGCTGCTTACTTTAAACCGAATGACAGAGACAAAACATGCAGTTAAGCTATCGGTACTTATCAGGAGATTGTGAAACTTTAAAACCGTTAGTAATATCCCGCGAACGAAACATCTACAACCTGCAAGCAAACTGCAAACTCAAAAAAAGAGTGCACTCAATATATAAATGTAATATGTATGCTTAGATGTTGCGTAGTCTTAAAGGACTACGCATTTACGCAACGGATTTTGATGCGGGTTTTTTTTTTAATATGTAGATTGATTTAAGAGGAAGGTTATTATTATATTGTATATAACATGCATAATGTAGTAGAGAAACACAGATAATTTTAAAGGTTTCTAATGTCCTAAATAAACACATTTTTTGCGCTTACATTGCAAACGCTGACTGAACCCTACGAGATATATCAAAATAATGTACTACAGTATTTTACACCTTAAAAAGGTCTATAAAAAAGTCTGCGATGGTACATGTCTATCTCTTAGGGATAACCCACAATAATCATTTTATATTCTTTAGTTTTTACGAGAAATAATGGCTTATTTACGAAGCGATTTTAAGCAATACAGCATTAATCCTTATTCAATTAAGTACCTTGTGCATTTAATCAATACGGAACTTTGCAGCATGAAATTTAAATATTAGGTCATAAGCGTTACATATGAAATGAGCGTTTTGTAAAGGAGGAACATAAAGTCGATTTTTTTTAAACATAATATACTTATTCAATCAAAGTATATACCATTGCTATTTCATAGGTATGCACTTTTGCTATCTCATAGGCAGTCATTGAGTCCTTTACTAAAAAACCCATTCGGACAGGATACAATAAAATCTTTGAAGGCGCTTTGGACTGCCCCATCGGAGTTGAATTTTTTCCCTTGCAAGAAATTATCCATATTTCTAAAAAAATGGAATCTGTTGGAGCAAGGTCCGGGGAGTACGGTATCTACCGTAGTAGGCTAGTCCTCTAATTTGGTAGCCGTCTGTTGTGCAGTGTGTGGTCTAGCGTTGTCCTGAAGTAGCAGTGGGCTAGAGCGAATGACCAACCTAGGTTGTTTAGCAGCTAGCTTTTCCATCAAGATTTGCAGTTGCTGACAATAGACATCAGCCGTAATCGTCTCGCCAGATTTAAGAAAGCTGTAGTGAACGACACCGGCATTAGTCCACCAAGCTCTTAAACTCAAACAACAAGGCTCACAAGTAACTTTTTTTGAGCAAATTTTCGCTTGGGGCAGGCTTTGTCTGGTTCGCCAGGGTTTAGCCATTGCGACTACTTGCTATTGCTAACTCAGACGTGGTTTGCGATGGATCCGCTTTCACAATAGCCTTCAATTCTTCATTATCAACTTATTCATTAATTCAACGACGTCTTCGGCCGTCTACGGGGCTTGTTCTGCGGGTCGAAATTTCCAGAACGAAAACGTTGGAACCAAAAACGCACTGTGTTTTCTTTTGCGACACCGCACAGTGGAAAATTTGGGTCCGTATCGGATCAAAAATCTGTAACTTCAAGGTTTTTCATCGTATTGTATTGAGATTTGGCACATGTATACAGTGATATACAAAGATTTTAAAAATAATCAATTTTTGTATTTTTTTTCAATGTATACATATTTATTTTAGGTTAAAAAAAAAGAAAAGAGAAAAAAAGTAATACGAGTAGTTATATGTTTATTTTTTATAAATAAGTACTAATATAAGTAAAATTAAGAAAACTTAAACAATTACTTATCACACAAGCATAATAAAATACATAAAATTATAAAATCGTATAGTACCTATCTATACCTCACACCAAACTAATTGATCTCAGATTAGACAAATCTTATAATATTATTGGTTTTATATAACTAGGTTTTAGTTACTTATAATGTTATATCTAATTGTTATTATCCTCGCTATTCCTAACTAAAATTACTTCCATTCCGGTGTAAATGTAAGATCACCTTCAGGTACCACCTTCAAAAGACTTAGTGCCTCTTCATCAAGATCCTTCACATTTCTCACATAAGGTTTTCTTAAACTTGAAATATATGGATCTGAAGTATATAGAAGCGTTTTAAATACGTCTTCATTTGTAGCTATACGGGAACATTTTCTGGCATGGTGCAGGCGCATATTTCTGTAGTCTTTATTGCGCGACTCTTGTGCATCTTCCGACAGTTGCCCAATAGGAAGAACAGAAAAATGTTTGATCACGTTTTCTCCGTGTATAAGTAATTTGTGCACGGAGGATGGCATGTACTCGTAGTACCAATCATAGTTACTAACATAAATTCGCGCAGTTTCTAAGGCATAAACTCCAAATTTTTCTGGATCGATCATCATTCCAGAAGATAGAGCTTGTAAAATAATATACAAGCGTTTAATCAATGTTTCATCAACACCTGTTATGTTCGCCGAGCAAGTGTAATTGTAAAAGAAAGGTTCTGTATTTCAATCACTTGAGTTTCCACTTACTTGACGAGGTTTGTCGATAATTAATCCTAGCTCTTCCCTGAAACGTTTTTGAACAAATTCCTTCTTTTCTTTCTTCAATTTCTTTTTTTATTCTGTTGTAGCAGACCAAGTCTTAAAGTCAAGATTGTAGCAAATGTGTAATACCATTTCCATGCTGCGAATCCAGGCATGCAATGTGGATAATCCATATTGGTAAGCATTTTCATTTTCAGGTCTAGCAGTCACTTTTAATAGGTCATTCATAAGTCGAGGAGTAGCCCCACATATCGTGCACGTAGAACCCGATGGAGTTTCTGTTAGGACCTGAGCCACCTTACCATCAATCATTGTTAGAAAAAGTTCGTGCTTCACATTTACTGCAACACCATCTTTGTTTATTAATGACAGGCGTAAAGATTCAATTTGTCTGGTAATTTCGTCTACAACTGCTTTAGTTTTTTCAGGAGTTTCTTTACAAAATTCAATAGAAATGGGTCTACAATAACGAACAGATGAAGGTACTGGATTTTGCCAAATAATGGCCTTTGAGAGGTCATCAATTAATCTAATGGGAACTAATGATGTGACGAACAGATTGGCATCTGAAATAGTTTCCGATTCTTCTGGCAGTTTCTGCTTGTATTGACTTTGGCCAGATGAACCATCACATCCCCATTTACAGTAAAGGATTAAATTTCTGTGTTGTTCTTGGAAAACTGAATCAATTTTTAAAATTCTGGCAACTGTGTGGTCCAGTAAGTCTTGTATATTAATCACTTTAGCATAAGTATTTGTGATTTCGATTGTAGAAGATGGTGGATAGCAAGTTTGTTTTATTTCTTGTATTTTGTAATATGGGGGAAACATTGTACACTTTCTTTCGTTGGTTAAATTTCTTAGGTACATATATTGTGCTTTAGTTAGATCCAAATCAATAAAAGCACTCAATGCTTCTGTATCAGATAAAATCTTCATTTGGTTTGACTCTTTCCACATAGTCGAGAAAACTTTTTTCTTTTCGCTCTCAGAGTTTCTTAGCTCTTCAATAAGATGAGCCTCTGCATACTCACCTAAGGCCCGCAGTCCTTGCAAAAATGCGTTACAAATGTGCTCAAACCCATATTCTTCTAGTAAAAGAGTGTTTTTCCTTTTCTTTGTTGATTCTAAGGAGTCTCCATAAGCAATGCACGGTCTTCCTCGTTCACCAGAAGTTGATGGCAGTGAATGTGCTTCAGACTCCGGAAACTGTACTGAATATCCTGACTCCAGCCAGCTTGTATTATTCCGAATAAATTTGTCCTTTTTCCGTGATGCTTGAGCCCAGCGCTTATTGAAAGAAGGCAGAATATGTCTTTGAATGTCACCAATTACAAAACACAAGTTGTTTTCAGAAACATTTAATGTTTGCTGTAGAACTATGGACAACGATTCCAAGGTTCTGCCACGCTCGATATAGGGAATGATGAAATCGCCCTTAGTACAGTTGAAAGTTGACATTTTAATGGAAATAACCAATTTAAATAAGTGTCACTTAATATGAAATACACGCTGAAGTGTGCAATTTGAAGATATTTGCTTCCCCTTATATACTGGTTTTTTAGATATGAAATACGTACTAATATCAATGTTATGCATATTTACTCACGCAGAACGAGTGCAAAATAGATGATAAGCTATTGCTATCAAAATATTGTGGTTAATATTGTTTTTGTAAACTATGTCAGCAGTAACCGCAAAAGATACTGAATTATCTACTCCGACCTCTATAATATTTTTTCCCATAACTTCCAGGGCCGCAAACTTCCGCAGCTGATTTTTTAAATTTTTCATTTATGAATGTTAGGCTATCAAATAACATATAAAGTTGCGCGTGGGGAGACGTGGGTAAATGTGAAAACCTTCGACGAAAAAAAAAAAGTGAAAAATAGGGTATGTCAATTTTTAAGTACTTACTCAAAAATAAAAAGCATATTAAAAAAAGTTAATAGCTCATTATTAAGAACATAAAATATCCTTTTTAAAAATGTATAAAACCGCATGCATGTGCTAAATACTTTTTTCACAATATTCATTTGAATTATGTGTATGCAAACATTTGAATGAGCCATCCGCTACTTCAACTTACTTCAACCTATGAAAAAAAAAAATTATGCAGTTTTAGTACAAAAAAATGTCTGATTAGGATTATTTGGTTATTAGAGTATCGAATGCAATAAATATTTCATTCAAATTGTGATATTTTTAAAAACCATTTATGATATGCTCTAGTTCTACCATTTTCCATAGTGCACCGCCGCCATACGCATAATTAATGCTTCGTGCCGTTTCTGCAGCACTGGTGCCACGGTGGAACTCGTACTAGAAAATAATTAGATATTTCAAGTTCTCCATTTTGTAAACAGAGTGACACAAAGAAAAAACCAAAAGAGGAAACAACAAATGAATTACGGTTTTCGAAACACAAATGCATGAGTAAATAGCGGTATAAATTTGAAATTGGAATTCCTAACCAAAGAAGATATATTAGAGATAAAAGTGGCCAGTACGACAAAACGCCAATTTCATATGTAAGGACCTAATAAATATTTTCGAAGATATTACAGATTTAAAATGCAGGGATATAGCTGTTGCGGCGGCACCGACCGGGGGTTCGCGCTTCTGCATCGCGCTATCGAAAACGCTAGACGTATTTATAAGAGGCTCACGAATATTTTGAATTGAAGTATTTTAGAATTGTCCATGGAGGTGATTGATCAGTTTTGTTGTAATATCAATTAACATTAGAATTGGTAATTTAATGATGATTAATATTTAATCATTACATAATATAAATCAAATTCGCTTTATCTGTCTCATCTGTCTGTCCTAATGTAATATGTAGGTATGCTTAGATCTTTAAGACTACACAGAACGTGTTTCGCAACGGATTTCGATGTGGGTTTTTAATAGATAGAGTGATTCAAGAGGAAGGTTAATATAATATTGTATATAACATGCATAATATAGTAGAGAAACACTTATAATTTTAGAGATTTCTTATGTCGTAAATAAACACATTTTTTGCGCTTACATTGCAATCGCTGTTTGAACCCTACGAGATAGATCAAAATAATTTAATAGAGATCAATATGGCCCATATGCATGCAATACAGCATGTAATTTAAATGAATATTTTTGAAAATATTACAGATTTAAAATGGACATAGCGGCTTACTTAATAAAACTAGCTGCCCACACCCAGTTCATACTTATTATTGTTTATGGTATTTTTAGAAGTTATTTAGACGGATACAGTATGATCCTTATCAAATTAAATACGTTACTCACTTTAAGCATTTTATACTCATTATAGTAGCCCTTTAAACCATACAGTATAAATTAATATCTTATATTTAGAAGATATTGTAAAATTTATATTCAAGCGCGAAAAATATAATTATATTAAGCGGTCTCGCACGTCGCGTCTAGGTGATAGGGTCCCGTTTTTACCCATTGGGTACGAAACCCTAAAAACATTGTCAATATTGTATACAGAAGTATATTGCAGTGAGTAGAGTTATTCTCTTGAAGAAGTTTTTTCTCCAAGATTGTCTGATGTATCAACAGACAGGCCAAACCCTTAAGGCTAGAAATTTGAAATTTTGCACACGTATTTCTCATATCACGTAAGGCATCCACTAAGACAGTATTTTTCAAAATTCAACCCCCAAAGGCATTAAGATTGGTGATAAAAGTTTGTATGAAACTTTTTATTCCTTGGACATATTTTGCATGATATTTCGTATGAGTTGAGTACGGAAAAATAATGAGTTGCGTATTTCAACGTTTTCTAAAATTCAGCCCCTAGGAGGATAAAATAGGGGATGAAAGTTTAAAACCTAATTTCGAAACCGCGAGCAATTAATGCAAGTTGAATAATATTTATATATTTTTTATTTGTTTCAGGTAATAAAGCTGATGCGACTTAGAAAATATTGGTTAGGTAGGTGTAGTGTAGCTACATTCCAGAACCCCAGTTCTCGTGATTAACTTACACTTTCATTTTACTTTTATTGAATTATAAATGAATCGTCTTGTCAATATGAACTGATTTTTGGAGTCTGGAGCAATCAAAATGGGTTTGAGTTTTGACGTTTTGACGTTTATGACAACACCATTTTACAGTTTTTAACATATTTCATTATTCCAAAATCCAATTTCATTAGAAAATCGGTCGCTAGCACTGTAATAAGATATCAATATTATATTATTTTTAAAATACTTTACTACGTTATTAATACTTTATCATATCCAATACACAAATTTGAAACATTCTAAGCCGACAATTACTTATACCACAAAACGTGAGCGTCCTAAGGCTAAATATCTAAAAGCCCACTGTAGATACCTAAATATATGATTTAGGTATATTAGGTAGATTTGTTTCGAAATATCAATTGCAAAAACTATTACCTCTCAAAACTATTAGTAGTCTTTATGTATATAATTCTACTGTGCGTATGTCATTGAACTCCTCCTAAACGGCTGGACCGATTGGAATGAATTTTATTGTATGCGTTTGGGTGGCTCCCTGGATAGTTTAGATTCACAAATCAGCCCGGCAGGACAACGTCTGTCGGGTCCGCTCGTATATTATAAAAAAATATTACTAATAAAGTAACAACAAAAACAGTACAAACAAAAAATAATCGGTTGTCTGTAAAGTCGGTTTACTAACGATAGTTGAACGTGACAACGTCATGTTTATAGTGCGCGCAGAACTAATTGGCCGCGCCTTAGGTAGGCGTGTTGCCGCCGTGAAGTCCGGCGCCGAACTGAGTAATAACATCAAGCGCCCCCGCCTCTCCGTCCCACCGCTCACAGACCTAAGGCGCGGCTAGCTGAGGTAACGGCAACGCGTCATATTTAGCGAGGTAACGCTGGTAACAGGTAACGCATGAGTCATGTTTTTTCGTGCGTGCAGCCAGCTCCATCAAATTATAAGAAGTTATCACGTCAAAAACTTAAATAATATTATGCTTAAGCAATTTATGCCCGTGTGTTTCCATTGTGCGATGTGGACGCGGCCGCGCGGTGGCGGTATATCTACCTACGGGATACGATTTCTTTTGATATCGCAATTATTAAAATGTGTGTAACTTTAATAATCTTAATAATAACATAATTAAGATATGAGCATTATCCAATTAAATATAAGTTAAATGAGCTATAGACGACGAATAACGTGTGCGCAAAAATTAAAATTTTATGTTATGTATTTCCTTAGTTTATTAATAAATAAAATGAAAAGTAAATTAACGTTTTGTCCACATTATGTTTTAGGGTAACCTCAAAGCTCCTTAGGTTTGATTTGTCAATGTTCAGGTCTGTACATAAGTACTGACTGACTGGTCAGTCAAAGCCCAAATATTTGAAGGCTTTTGCCCTTTGACTCGAGTAACCCAGTCGTTTTTAAGATCGACTAGGAAAACCCCTAAACATATTATATATTTTACTTTCGAGGTTTGACTAAAAAGGTGGGAACTTCTAGGAATGACTAAAAATACTTTATACATTGGAATTTATATTTCGGGGTTTGCCTTGGCTAAACCTAGGATAAAGTAGTCATTCCGGGAAGAAACTGCATATCGACCTGTGACTGTGACACATACCTATATTAACAACAATTACGGCGGGAGTCGTACATTTAGCCAAAATAAAAAAAAAAAAAATTCTAATATGGGGTATAAAATATTATCAGTGTGTCATCAATTTCGTATAAGTTAGTTCCAAAGCTTACGAGTTACAAACAAACATACGTGTTGACATTATTACGTTATGCTAAAATATAAATTGTTAAATAATTTTAGAATTTGCTAGAATGTTCTGTACAATAAGTTCAGAGATCACATCATGCGTTTACCTAGAAATCTAATCAGGGCTGTACCAAATGGCTGGCAATTTGGTATAGCACTTTGTAAATCGCAAACGACAATGCGGTAGGTCTAGAAGGTTAAAATATAACGTCGAAAATGAAGTAAATAAAATATTTTATTTAGAATGTATTTGGTACCCAGTACTAGTTTATATCAACTTCAAGATTTAAAAAACTATAACCCGACTACGTAACAAAGGGGTCTAAAAAGGCCGAAACAAGAAAATAATTGAGATAGAAATCCAGAAATGCATAGGTACAAAAACAGTCAAGGTAGAGCCGTGGTCGCACCTACTTTATAAGGTTCGGAAAAGTCGATGTCAAATCGCAGCCGTCTGTATCTCTCAATCAATCTGTACTAACATACCGCATTTTAAACGTGTATTTTGACATTACGTGCGAGCACACCACAAATATGTATAATATACATATATATTTGTGTTGTGCTCGCCAAGACCTTTCTTTTGACACCAAACACGTGATGATTATCTCGATTTAATTTTATTTGATGTTAAAATCGGAGGTTCAATTTTCGAAATAGAAAATTTTGAAAAAAATTGCCATAATATGGTGTTGTGGGACACCGGATAGGAACGAAGTTCCTTATTATAAATATATTAATTTTAAGTTCTATTCGAGGTATAAAGTAAATAATAAAGACTATACATAAAAATCTTACGTTACGGATGTTTTTTCCCGGCTAGGGTACCCCTCCGCATCGCCCCATAAGGAACTTCGTTCCAAAAATTATATAGCCTATGTTACCCGCGGCATCATAATGAATCTATTGACACCTCATTTATTAAAATCGGACCTGTAGTTTCGACGCTACGAGGGAACAAACATACATACATAGATACCCTACATACATACATAGCCTTTCCTTTTGGCTACGCCGTAGTGGGGTAAAAATGGCGACTAGGTGTACCGTAATATTTTTAATTATTGTAAGTGGTTAATTTCTACAGAAAATTCGAACTTTATTATTATAACGCTCAATTCAGTTTTCTTGTAAAGCCAATAAGAAAAGCTAAATATTTGCTCTAGCTAACACACATATTTGTTATTTAAATTCTACACAGTCTATTCTTATATTATGATGTAACGACTAACGGCTAACGGGGTTAGCGAAACTAAAACATCATTACAATTTAAACGTTTGTGACAACCCTACAACTAATTAGTAAGTCACCGTGTTGAGTGATCAACGTTTCTGTACACTTTGTTGGCACTGCTAATGACTGACTTTTGTAGTTTGCGAGACAGAGGTAGCTAGGTAGCTCTGTCCCGTTCTCTCGTCATACTTCAATCATCATCAGTCTTCATTCTTGAACAAGATGACAAGTTTTTTTATTTATCTTTTTCATAGATTACTAGCTTTAGCTCGCAGCTCCGCCCTTGTAAATACATCCCACGGGAACGAGAAAAGTACGGTTACTTTTTCGGTATAAAAAGTACCTATCCAATGTGTTAATACCATACCAAATTTCATCAAAATACGTTCTGTAGTTTTTGCGTGAATGAGTAACAAACATACATCCATCCATCCATCCATCTTCATAAACTTTCACATTTATAATATCAGTGGGCCTAGCAGGAACATTTGACAGCGGCGTAAACGTAACGTTATAAAATGAGAATTGTATGAAAATTAATCTTATTCAAATTATAGAAAATTCGGCATTTATTAACTAAATGAAAAAACTTTAGACGAGGCAGCCATGCAATATTTCTACTAAAATACCACTACACTGCCTACTCCAATAACCCTTTATCACAATACATCATATTATAATGAACCGAAATTTTAACAATACAAACAATTAGAACCAAAAATGAATAAGTCACTACAATCAGCACATATTGAAACTAAACATAACAAAGTTAAAGAGGTGCTTAGCAATCAATGCCGGTCTAAACAGTCCTCTAGTTAATGCAAATGACCCACTACGTGCCCAATTACGCGCGGTCTGCTGGTGGCCAAACTAAGGCCCGCTACGCACAGCGCGTTTTTCGATCGAAACGCAAATTTTTCCTAGGAAAAAATACCTCGTTCTTTTGTACATGACTATTTTTAAAATACATTGTTATTTTTACATGACACTGCGTTCACCAATTATACACTTTTCTCAAAATAAAATGTCTTTGCTTTTTTATAGGTAGGTTACCTACTTAATGCTCAACTTTGTTTTATTTTGTATTTTATTAAATAAAAATCATGTAAAATTTATAATCTCTAGATAACTTTATTTTACAAGTTCAAATATTTTTATTGAACTCTGAATTTATCGCTTTTTGCATAAACAAATAAAATAAATTCAAATTACACATCGAACAGAATTGGAAAATACGTTTCGTTTCAAACACGCGAGTAATAAGTTTAATATGTTAATTTCGTAAATTCCACTAGACGACAATCGTTCCCATAATTTATTAGTGACTACAATTTCTAAAATTTGCATTAATTTTACGTGGGTTTGAAACAAATTATTAGATAAAATATGTAAATCTGGGGTTCTATTATGAGGTCTTGTAGCAGTATTACTTTAACATTACTTTTAGATTTCGCGCAAATTAAAAATATATTTTTGTTTATATAAATAGAGATCATGTTTGCTTATATGAAATTCAAAAGTAATGTTAAAGTAACACTGCTACAAGAACTCATAATAGAACCCCAGAAATACATATTGCATAGATTTTAATCTTTTTAGCAGCTTATCAACTTCAATAGCTACGTATTGTTTATTTTGGCTCTGAGATGTGGCTGTCTTCTAGAAATACTAATCTTATTACAAATTACATTAATATACAAACTTACCTGAAATAAGATTGTAATAAGATTAGTCTTTCTAGAATCTAAAATCTTTATTAGTCTACATTATACTATACGTTAGAATTCGTAAACTTTGACCTCGCTCGTCGACTTCAGCGAAACGCTCAGTGTGTTCCGCGCCTAATCTGTAACCCCCAAGCCAGACGCCCTAATTATGTACGAGGTGGATTTTGATTTCACGTCCCGTGACATCCCGGTATTACGGGATATTGTTGCGGGGCCCGGGATTGCCCGGGATTGGGCCTCCAAGTGAATTGTTAACGGGCCCTCTTTGATACATGTACACTTATTACCCATTGTGTTCCGAATCACAAAGGTATAATTAATTTTTTTTTTTGTTTGCTAACCTTTATATTCTGATAAGAATTATTACAAACACAAAAGAAAGTAATTTTTAGGTCGCATTATTTTAAAGATACCTATGAGTTACAAACATAATATCATTCCCCGAAGGTACACGATAATATTATGTAAAGAAAATTTCACCAAAAATAGCTGATTAACTTCCTCACTTAACATTTTTCTATTAATTTTGCTCCTCGTTTTATTTAAAATTCACTAACTAGTCATTCAAAATGTTGAGTTTTAAAATCTTTTGGACATTTTTTTATCGTCAAGAGTTCTGAGCTATCTAAACTAATTGTGCCAGATAGTTTTTTTTAGGTCGGAATGTTGAGTATAGACTGTTATAATTAAATAGATTAGAATCGAATACCACCGAAAACCTTTTGCCGGCCTCTTCGTGCAACCATCAGTATGCGAGCTAATTAATTCGATAACTTACTTTGAAAATATGATAAGTATAATAATTGAGAATATAAAGAGTCATATTTAAAACATTTAGATATAACCGACGTACTAATATTATTTTATCATGGTTCCGAATAATATAATATATAATATTAAGTGCCTAAACTAGTTGATGCAATAATAAATGTCAGTTCGGGAAGAGTCAATAAGTCATAGTAAAATTAAATCTATATATATAAAAGAAAGTCGTGTTAATTACACTATTTATAACTCAAGAACGGCTGGACCGATTGGGCTATTTTGGTCTTGAAATAATTGTGGAAGTTCAGGGAACGTTTAAACGGTGGGAAATATTGCAAAAGCTGTAGGTTGTAGGGTTGTAGGGTTGTAGGGTTAATCATTCCAGTTCATATTTAAGACAGAACAACGTGTGTCGGGACAGCCACTTACCTATAAATTAGTTCCACATTCCAAAACGCAGCAAGTCAAATTATCATAATATCAAATTTTCTTCTCTTTTAAGATCATAGAAAGTGATATGGAATGTAACGCTTTAATGTCTTTAGGATCCGTATTGAATGTCCTTATCTATACATAGGTAGGTAGGTAGGTACCCATTTTTTGTTCCACTACAAGCCGGAGGCATTCCCATCGCGACCACCCTTTGTTTTATTTGGAATGGTCACAAAAATTTAATCGCCACACAAAAACCGGACGGACGAATTTTAATTATTTACTACAGATGCCGCCAAACATCGGCTTATGAATAAAATATTTTTATGCGACTATTTATATTTTCAATATGCCCCAGCCCATTGTGTCTGACATATAAAATGTATAATTGGTTTCGATGAGTTTTTAATGGGGTCGACATTTTATTGTATGTTCAAATTTGATTTTAGAATTGTAAAGCTTTTGGTGAACCAAGTAGCTCAACAGATAAAGATCTTCGGTGGACTGCTCTTTATGAGATTTTTTAAATAGAGATTTTGATATGGAGACAGGAGAATTCAGATTTTAACCCAACACATACAGGGATTGCGTAGATATATGAAGCTAAAATAAACATACTTAAGTGTCGTTAGTGCACACTTGAACAGTATAAACATTGAATGTGAGGCAGTTATCTCGACGTTTACTGCGGACGAATTACAGTTTTGTGACGTGAGCGGCGGATACGGAACATAAATCTAGAATAAACTGGACTAGGTTTATGTTTTTACGACCCAAACTCTGTTGAACGCTGTCTGAAATGTGTCACAGTGTGCCTTTGTCACTTATCGTCGTAACACAAGAAAGAGAAAATAAAAATAGCAAAATTTGAGTTATTGACTTCTCTATTCCGGATATCACTACCATATTTTCACTACTATATTTGGTACATTTCGTCCTCATTCAATGCCATTAAGGTGGCCTAAGAATAGTAAATTATAATATTAGTAATTGATCCAAAACATTTGCATGATGAATTGCTTCGGAAGTTATCCGAATCTCTTGGAGTTCTCGCTCAAACGAATATGATAAATGGAGCATAAGCTGTGCTGAGTCCAATAAATATCGCGCCTTGGTGAATAAGCTTTGTTTGGATTTCAAGACATTTTGTTATAAGAGTTCTTTTGCCTCTTAGATAGAAAAAAAAAGTAAATGTTGTGACAGATTGACAAACGTCAAAGTGTAACAATATTGTATCTATCAATCGCACGGTAGTGTGTGTTAATAATAATGTCAGGTAGTGGGTGTTGTTTGTTATTTTTGTTCATCTTACTTTTGCCGGCCAAATTTCATACTCCTCGAGTTGCACAATTTTCGTAAAACTGTACTGAAAGCTTTTGCTTCACGTATTAATAATATAATAATATGTGATAATGAAGTCGAAGAAACAAAGCCATTATATTGAGGCCTATACATGCAAAATTGTTATTATAATATATATTATGCGTAAGGTCAATCACATTTCGTGATTATCGCCAATTAACCATAGATATCTATTTTTAACGACTGCTTATATACAATCACCCACACACGCGGCCTACGCTTAATAATATTATGAACCTACAATATAATATATGTAGATTGTAGGTATATAATATGTCTGTCACAGCACATCCATCAGCCATACCACTATTACAATGCTTCATAAATAACAATGTATTTTTTGTTATTGTAAAATATGTCGTCTCGTCCTTGTGATTGTGAAAGTAAGGCTGAGTACATAATATTATTATATGTATAATATTATAGTGTTTACATTTTCAAATATTAAAACAGCTACGATTCTTTTAGTTGATAAAATATTTAGTTGCTACTATAATAAATTGAAATTCCAATTTACAAACGTAACAACATTTGGAAAAATACTTTTCATTTCTTAAAAATAAGATTGAGATGATGAGATGAGATGAGAAAATGCCACATACATTGTACAAAACACAACATTTTCCCTGTTCATAACAGAGACAAACTTTCGCACGCATTGTCTGCTCCTAGATACTTATCTACATTTGTGGAGCTGACCCACTTTTTTTCTTCTATATTAGTTTTTGACTTCATACACTCGTTGTTGGGATTGTTTTAGTGCGGTTGTGCTTATTAAAACTGTGTAGACATGCCCTAATTTAATTTATAATAGACGGCCTGATTTCGATTTTATTTATTCTATGAAGTGGCTGGAGTATTTATACAATTCCATTGTGAGGTTTTATATGGACTTCTATTTCTTTCGCAGAGTTATCGTTATTATCATATAGGTCTGAAAAGATAAATTAATCCTTATTAAGTATCCTATTAAGGCGGATACCGTAACTTAACTATAAATATATTTTTCAAAGATATTAGAGACTCCTTTGGAATATGTTATGCTTTACATTTTATCTCGTGAAGTTGTGATGGTAAAACAATGAACGACGAACTATTTATTGCATGTCTATCACTTATCAGTGGGGTCTAGCACGAACAATTGACAAGTACGTATTCGTAAGGGTCAATTCACTATGAAACGAAGCGACACGTGACATAGCGCTGGTTTTTTAAGACAGCTATTCAAAATTTAACATAATTCATTACATGATCAGTGTATGACTGATCATATGAAACTTGTATATTTTTGTGTTGTGAATAAAGTTCAATTTTGAATAGCTATCTTAAAAATGCAGACCCTAAAGTTAGGGAAAGAGAATTCTATGAAAATTATCATTCGATAACGTTACGAATACGCACTTGTCAATTGTTCGTGCTTACCCCTCGGTATTTAATTACTTAACTGATACTTTTACTGACTGATATACTTACTTAATACTAATTTCAACCCCTGGTTAAATTTGTTCAAAAGCAAAGGCTTATTATACTAGAAAAGTTTTGCCTCTGTAAGGAATAGTCGAAAACTGAAAACTCGTAACAAATTAAGAGTTTCAAGTCTGCCGTTGTTTGAATTTGCTAACGACAATTGTAATTTTTTAGCGCGGCTTTAGCAGCGGAATCGGCTTAGCAATTTCTGAGCTCCAAATTAATGGAGGATGGAGTGGAACTCAAATACATATAATTAACGAGATATACTGCTTACAATTAAAATAAATAACGACTGCGAATTGTTAATAAAATTAAGTGTGCCCGACATAGGCCGAGTTTCCGCTGTTCGCCACGGCACGAGAAAATGTATGAAAACCGTGGTATGAGATCTCACTTGTTTTCGGCCTTAGCGTTTAGTCTAACAGATTACAAAAGAACAGCCTAAGTATTATGAGTCTAAGTTGAAAATTGGAATCTTACTTCTAAGAAGATTCTCGACTTTCGCATCTCAGAGCGAACTACTTTTGAGCGGCACACTTGAGACCCGATAGTTATCAGATAGTCTATTTAATTACAAAGTATAATATGAAGATGCGCACACTTGAAACAAAACGTCTCATAGACACTGGACACAGCTGTCTTAAAACTGTAGGTGTTTAAGTCGTAAGAGAAACTTTTCACATAGAAAAGTCTAGAGTCGTCGTAGCCCACATGAGCGCTCGCTCTTAAATACAAACCACGCAGTGTAACAAAAAGAGGTGACGAAAACTTTATGAATATTTTTTTAATTTGTCGCTAAATTAGAGTCGTTTCGAGATTTCTAAATGCACTCAGCTTTAGTCTGGTGCAATGTCAACACAAATGGAGTTTCCGTTTTCGTGTTCGTGTCGCGTCGTACCAGACAGTGGAAACGCACCCCCGCGGAACCTTGGGCCGGATAATTAGCCGTAACAAGCGACGAACTAGTTCACTCCGCTCGTGGTTCGCTCAAATTTTATAATTAAATGAAAAATTCCGTGAAGATGCAGTGTCTGTCGTTCTTTTGTCGTTGAACTGTCACTGGGTTTTTGGGGTAGAATTTATTCTAAAATAAAAATATAGGCTTTCAGTAACACCAAATTGCTGTGTTCTGTGTGTGTGTCCGAACTGCGAGACAATTGTTCCGCCGCGATATTAAAGCATTGTTTTATAAAAAAAATGTGCATTAATTATTTAATTTGTTTAAAAAGTATTCATCTTAACAAATATCAAGTAATATATGATAGATTTCACGAACTCTGAGCATTGTTTATGAACGAAAATTTATCATTCTCGGATCTTCAGACCTCTCCAGACTTTCATTAAACTTCTAAATTGGAAGCATCGTAAAAGGACTTAAACTTATTATGATGTAAATATTTTTAGCTACGATTATCTTCATAAAAGTTTCCGAGTCTCCCAGACTTCGAAATTTTTTCAAATTAGTTTAAGTAGTTTTTTATAGTTTCGGTATAAAATTGTGTCGCGTCGCCAATGACATTTTAATTTCATTATCATACGAAGTTAGATCTTATTTTGGTTGTATAATTTAGTACTTTTAGTTTTCTAACAGAACTGTTAAGTTGACTAATTTCACACTCAAACTATGTCTGGCTAGACACATAGTTATTAGTTATGGCTGCTCATAATGTGTATATAGTTCTCAAAGTTCTTAAAGGTGTTGTTTTCTTATGTGAGCATTGGTATTTTTAACTTTATGCATGTTTAAGATGTATATGAAAACATCAAAAATAAACCTTTTAGGGTCCCGTAATACTCAACGAACCCTAATAGCTTAGCTCTGTCCGTCCGTCTGTCTGTCCGTCCTTCTAGCTTCTTTAATTATGAATATAAATGGATGAAATTTAGGAGATATAATTATAAATTGGTTTTTTCTCGGTTCTGGCATCATAAAATAATAATTATCTCCACATGTGAAGTTATATGTGTTAAGTTACATGGGTGGATGTTAAATATTTTTTCATTCTATTCCATCGTTGAGTAGGCCTTTTAAAAAAAGGCAAGGATTCACACATGAATTTTTAGAAAAACAACCATTTCCGAGTCTCCGGCCTCAAAATTGGCTTAAATATGATGATGATGATGATCATACAAAGCGCTCAGAGTGCTAAGTGTGAGTTTTTCTTTTCGCATTCGATCGTGAGCGCGTTTGACGTTTACTAGAATTTAAATGTGATTTGACCTAGTTGTCGCGTTTACAACTAGGTGGCGCTGTACAAATCACATTCTTTCTATTAAACGCCAAACGCGCTCACGATCGAATAAAAAGAAAAACTCACACTTAGCACTCTGGAGAATCAAAATCCATTTGACACCACACTCACGTAAAAATCGAACATTGTCTCAATCAGAGATCCTATTATAACTTGGTCACACGCAACGCAATCAAAACTGGGGGAAATAACTCGTTTTGTGACGGCGAAGTTGTATTGGTGTTTGTTCAAACTTTATAACACAGTCACCTGTGACTAAACTTATTGTTAGTTTTCATTCTGTGGACTTAATAATATGAGGGACAATGGACATCGAGAAAATATATTATAGTATTTTATCCTAGGAGCCATAGTAGTCTTATATATTAACGGTGTAAGGACGGGGCATGTTGATGATTAAAACGCATCTAACGCGAGTGCCCCATTCGGCCAACGGGACTTGTCATACGATCAACGAAACTCGAGCACGCTACGCGACACGACTAACTGCCGCAAGTATTAAATGAGTGCGGCCGTTATTTATGTCAGTTTGCTTGTATGAAGAAGTCTTATGCATAGCTAGCTGTTGCCCGCGGCTCCGCCCGTATATACAGTATCCCACGGGAGCACTGTACATTTTCGGGATAAAAAGTGGCCTACGTTTTAATCCAGAGCTTAAACTACTACCATACCAAATTTGAACAAAATCCGTTCAGTAGATTTTGCGTGAAAGAGTAACATGTTCAGTATTAAGAAATAGAGAGAGAGAGAGAAGCGAGCTACCTGGTCAACCAAAAACGCGCCGTTTCAAGCCTATGCCGTGTCGTGTACCCACTATAATAGTGCAATGATGTATTTTTTATCGTCGACTGCCTAAACTCTCCACAAACAATTACTCAACGTCTTTTCGCCCCGACCCAGCCATAGCTTATAAAAATCACTGGCTTTTCATCAAAGTTCTTTTCACTGAAGTTTTGGCACTAATGGAAAAATGTCAGTCAGCTATTTGCATCTTCGGCGTTGGAGAAGTATTGAAGCTAAACTGAAAAGATTTTGTGGCTGAAAAGTAGGGACAATGAAAAAATATGTGGTGGGATGAAAGTCCAAATCTGTAGTTAAACGTTAAAGGGTAAACAGGTGATACCCCGCACTATGGCGTTGACGCGAGAAAAAAAAGCATTCCCACTTTTACGCCAAAAAAAATATTTTTCGTGATTTTAAGTAAGTACACATTTCCATGCAAAGTTTCACCTTTTAGCACTAACCGTTTGGACGGTAAGCCGAAGACGGACGGACGAGCGGACATGACGAAACCATAAGGGTACCGAGACGTGAACTACGGAAGTCGGAACCCTTAAAACCTCCTATGTATCAGAGATTCCCACAACTGAAACGTAACTGAGGACTATGGATCTAGTGATCTACCTAGGAGTGGTCAGCATGAAGTTATTATCATTTTAAATTTCACAATTCTCGTACAATATTTAAATTTTAGATTTTAAAATTTAAATATTGTACGAGCACGGCATCATAAATCGTGGATATATCATGATAGATATGGATATACGGTAGGTTTATCAGATAATATCAATATCGAATATCAAAGTCGCCGATACCACGAAATACCGAGGACCAATCCTTGTGGTCACATTAGGATGGATCCTCCATTATGTTACATGGTACAACCTAATATTGATTGTTATACATTGCTTATTTAATATTGTTGTTTTATTATTGTCTAATACACGCAAGACGAAAAAGAGTGTAGGTTTAATCCCGAGTATCGATTTTCTACGCTTTGCGCTTGATAGTTGAATATGCCCACACAAACTATCTACTTATTATAATTTACTTATTTTTTATTTAAAACGGTGAAGCAAAATAGATGTGAGCGAACCTACATAGAAACTTTGAATGTACATAGCAAACTATGTAGTGGGCTAACGCAATGAATTCCAAAATTTACAGCCTTAATCCTTATTACATTAAAAGAGACGACACAGTTAAAGTATGCCTGTTGTTTAATAAGAAAACACAAAACTTCCCTTTTTATTTGAGTAAATAGCGCCCTGCACACGTAAAGTTCAGACCGCGGATTGGACTGCATTCCCAACCGCGGAAGGATCTGAATGGCTTGGACTGCGGATTAAACTGTCGTGCTTATTACGACTAAAAATGGGTCACAGCTTGACCTGCCGGCGCGACGTCTTACTCATTACGTCAAAATATGCCATAGCGCGCAGTTCAAACTGTGGAAAATGCGCTGCCATCGACATGCCAGAGCGGACTGTCATCACATTTACACGTTTGGTTCGGAGCGCGGGTTGGAACGGCGCGTGGTAGTTTCTGCAGCCAGAACTGTACGTATCACGCGCGTTATAGAATGTGTTGGGCGGAGATCACAGCCCACCCAGACTACCCTTATATTCTTACCGATAAAACGTACTTCAGTATGCATATTTTTAGGTAAAAGGCGCTAATGTTGCGGAAAATTGTACTCACTTTGCTTACATTCTGATAATTGATGTTTTCAATTTCGTAATAATAAAGAAGCAATGTATTGTGTGCTGCATGCTATAACCATACTGTACGCCGTACAGCATATAAACGGCGCGTGCCGCCGTAGTATAATAACACTGCGGGCAAAGCCGCAAACTGCGGCATGGTTTGCGAATGCCGGTGCAGGCCGGGCCGGGGTATTAGCTATATATTAATAAAGAGGCACATATTTGTATTAGATGTGCTATGAAAAATACGCCTTAATATATTGCTCCATTGCTTGGGTATGTATCCCCCTTTCAAGACCATAAGAAAACCGGGGACGGCTTACAATACTGAAAGCTATATAAAACAGTTAAATCTTTTTCTTACATTTTATACATCAAGCGTTTTTTAGAATATTTTCGTAAGTAACATTCTGATATTATACTTTATAATTTTAAAATTGCTTATTACGAAGGTGATATCCCAAATGTTACACATCATATGCGACTTCTGTAAGGCTCGCTCGTCTTTTTTATTTTAATAGCCTATGTCCTATGCTGTCCAGCTGGGCAACGGCCTCCCCTAAGGTCTCTCATTTCTCTCGTTCCAGCGTCACAGTTGGCCAGCCTGTCTGGACTCTGGTATGCATCCAGTTCATAGCGCCATCTTTTCCTAGGCTGGGTTCCAGAAGATGGGCGACGACTCACCGTGGTGAGTCGTCGCCCATCTTCTGGAACCCAATCTGTGGTAATCTTTGCCTTGTGGTCGGGATGCATGCGGCTGATATGTCCCGTCCAATCCCACTTTAGCTTAGCAGCCTTCATTCCAAACTCTGTAATGCACTATCTATACTCTATACTATGGTAAAAATACTTATTAAGGTTGATGCCAAACGAACGTATTTTTGTGAGTTGTGTATCGTTAGTCGAAAAATTTCGGTTGGCAGGAATTTTGCTGCATTCGCGGTTTCATAGACACGCAAAATGGGTTGTACCTTAGTACGGAAAAAATCTTTCGCGACCCGTCATTACGAAACTCACAACTCACGAAATTACGCTCCTTTCGGCTCACCCTAAACTCGAAAGACTACACCAGATTATACAGCAAACAGGAGCTAAAATACGAAATCTTTTGAAACACGCGGTTATTCAGTAAGGTAGGTAAGTGTGCGGTGCAAATGTAAATAAATTATAATATTGCGCCTTTGAGTGGTAATGGAATATCCTGCAGTGTCTATTTGGTGAAATAAGGGCAGATTCACACCTGAAGGCCGATTCTACTAAGTAAATCTGTTAAAAATGGATACTCACTCCAGTTTCATCTCCCAGGGCATGCTGCCGCATTCAACACGCACAATTTGAAGCGTTTTTAACAGATTTTGTTAGTAGAATCGGTCTTCAAATCGGCAGCAGCTGATTTAGAGTTTAATATGAATGGGTAGCATGCGATAGCTGCCGATGGTATCCGACGGCTGCTATCAGCAAATAGTACTAGTCTTTTTTGATTTTTACATATAGTTTTAAAAGATTTAACACTATATCAGTTTTTGTCTTAGGCCGCGATTATATTGTCCGGAATCCGTACGGCCGAGGAAAATTCAGAGCGCTGAAACTCCAACACACAAGTGTCGAGTCAAATGTCAACTCGACACTCTATACTTCGATTTTCAACTCTATTGTATTAGTGCAAAGTTCTAGTTTACAGTGCTCTGCATTTTCCCTGGGCCCGCCGGATTCCGGATCATACAGTCCCAACTGACCGACCGACTTGATCCGATTCCATCTGCACACGTAGTGTGACCACCTTAAAAATGAGTCTTATCTACGGAAGAATAGAAAAAACGACAGATTGATAAAGGAAATCTGTTATTTTGTTCATACAATCTGTCATTATGTCTAATCGTGCGTAGACCGTTTATGTCTACGGTGGCCCTGCTGCACGTGCTGGTGTGAAACGCCCCTAAAGGATTAGACATAGAAGCGCCCACATCCATTAACTTTTCTTTCGTAACGCTCGCATAATGTACTTGAATATTTTAACGAATATTTTTCTTTGCTTTTACTAAATTTTATGAAATTTGCCTCGAAATACACTAAACACTTTAGTGGTTTTATAACTGGAAATATAAGTCTGCAAATTATTTTATATTAGAAATTTTAGCTAACATTTTGATGATTCCGCGTAAATGTTATAATTTTCTAGAGAATTTTATTTATTTTAGTATGCATTAAGTATTTGTGTATTTAGGTTAAGATCTTAGTATCAAATTTAAAGTTTTTAAAATACTATTGAAAAATTAATGATATAGCATTCTTATAATTCATTATATAAAAAACTCTCTTTCGTATTAACGTATTAACACACACTCGTATATTCTATAGAATCGTCTAATATATAAACCATAATACCTCTACACAACGGAAAACTCAATTCTAATTTCGCATTCAAATTTTGTTTATAACCGCCGCTGAGCACTAAAGAGCCGTGATTGGCTGACGGCGCGTGGTAGGAGAAGTATAAAAGCCAGTGTAATTAATGATTCATGATCACTATTGTACGAGCCGCGCTGCCGTGTAGACGTCTCGGCTGTATTTTATTAACAGCCACTTTGAAATGTGTATAGCGAATGAGCTATCGATTGTTGGAAGCCGTTTCAGCGGCTGAATTATTTGTACCAAGACTTGGTGCCGGTGCAGGTAAAAGGCGTTCTAATATTTATATGAATTTAGAGTTGGCTTAAAATTAATTTTGTGTACTAGTTGAGTTTAATTTTTACCTGCTTAATAGTGATTGAAAATAATTATGATATGTTAACTACATATTTATTTTTAATTACTGGGTTAAAAACTTTGGTCTAAGAGAATTTAGGGCGTGAGTTGGTGATGATGAGTTGAGTAGTATTGAAGCCATTGGCAGACAGACAAACAGATAAGTCGGGCACAATTTTTCGGCGTTACATAATAGAAATATAGTTTCGAAATCACTTATCTAAATCGGAATTTGGGCAGGCTTCGAAACTTCGACAAGGATATCTTCTGACAGATCAAATCCTACTCTAACAAAATAAACAGAATCAGAACGAATTTCCACAGCATTTGCATGCGATAAGTGAAAATAAAACCGGGATAAATCTTACCGTTTGAAACTGACAAAACCCATAATCCTAGGTAACACTATTGTGCCATTTATTCCCTGAAAAGATTTCCCGCGCTTGCGGGGCGACAGGTCGTTCGATATTTTGTAGTTATTTGTTAAATGGACTGCCTCTGAGAGGATAAATTGTATTTATAAAAGATTTTTCAGAATTTATTTTTAATGCTGTGCTTCTCAAATGCTTAATGCTTAAGAATCCTTGAGCCTTGAGAGATGAAAATAACTTTTTATTAGCAGGTAGCCAGATGTTCAAGCCACAGTTCAAGTATTTTCAAATCGGTTAGTTTAAAGTTTAAACCGTTTTGTCAAACGGGTATAAAAATGTGTAGCGAAATTAGGCGCTATATTTGTTCTGAAATATAATATTACCCGGCTGTTATATTATGTTTTTAACTACATTTAGGTAGGTACTTTTCTTGTGTGTATATGCCAAATTTTATCCCATTTATGAAAGGTTTTTGTGATAGTCTGTTAGGATCGCATGTAAGTTTGTGGTCTCTGGAGCCTATCTTATTATTATGTTTAATTTTATACCTCGATCAGGGCTTCCCAAACTATTTTTTTCTGGGACCCCTTGTAAATGTATTTTTAGGCGACTAAAATGGTAAAAGTACCGTAAATGGCACGATATTCGTGAGAAGTCGAGCTCAAAAATTCAAGCAGTTTATCATTGTTGAACTGGAGCTTCTGTTGGGTCTGGAGTCACAGGATAATTCCATGAATTGTCGCTTGTCATCTCGCGTCCTCGATACATCGGGGAAGTCAATCTAATCTATGTAAGTACATACAGGTACATCAACTCCAGACACGCCCATGGAAAGAGGCTGCGACGCCCCGCGCGTCGCGACTCACAGTTTGGAAAGCCCTGCTCGAGACTTCATAGAGTCTAGAGTTAAGCCCATTAAGAAATCAGACATTCATGTTATTAAGCCCTCTTTTTCGTACTCAAAAGTTAAAATATATAATAAGAACATAATATCTTCTGAGCTTAGGTCTCTAATAAGATCAGACTCATACGATGTACCGTCCCACGCTCCGAAAAGATATCTATAGCTAATATAAATATTAAATACGATACGATAAAGACATTTATTTTACCAACCTATTTAATAACTGATACCGTCTAGAATGTGTTACAATATACAAATATTTGTATGTTTGTAACTGATTAATACAGAAAAGTAGCAAACAATCAACATTTTTCAACATAAATAAGATTTTTAAAATTAGCTTCACTTTGACAACGTTTTATATTTTAAATGGTTATGTTAGTGTGCGTACACTGTAGTCAATTGACTCTACTAACAAATTTATTAATTTGAAGGTAGAGACGGCACCTAAAAGAAAATTATATAAAATGTTTTGAAAACTTATTCAATTCTAGTGCGGTCGTAGATACCTCCATTTGCGGTATATTCAATGAGCTCAATAATTTAAAACATCAGCTCAGTATTATATTATCTAAAAAAAATACTTTGTGTGAGCTCAAACTTACAACACCCCAGAGGGGTTTTGGTTTTCGTCGAAGGTTGAAAATGTGCTAAAATCACTTACGGCCTCCACTGTTTTTTTTTCCTTTTGGATAGAAAAGTCCTTGTTTTTCGTATAAATACATTGGGCCTGGTTACGTAGCCGCAAATGTATGCCGAGTTGGTGTAATTAAAATTCGGCGTGAATTATTATTAGGGAGAAAGTGCTTCGGTGTGGCCGCTCATGCAAATATTTTGTAGGTCGCGGGGGGCTCTCTGAGATACCGATGTACGGTGTGCACACGTTAGGTGGGTTTTTGGAATCTCACAAAATGGATAGAAAGTGTTTTTCATAGAATATTGTAATAATAAATCACTAGTTTTCTGTGACATAATATTTTCGGCGACAGATCTTACTAACCTTTCTATTGGCGAAGTGATGTGCCCCTAGTCCATACCGCCAATAACATTACTCATTACATATTAAATCGCGATAAAAATCGCCAATGTCCTTCCTCGTCGTCTATTCTATAATAGGTATCTGTGCCAAATCTATATGTATAACAGGCAAAGCCGATTGACTGATGTATCAACGCACAGGCCAAACCCTTAAGGCTAGAAATTTGAAAATTTGCACACGTATTTTTCATATGACGTAAGCTAAGGAAGGATTTTTCAAAATTCAACCCCCAAGAAGGGTAAAAAAGGTGATAAAAGTTTGTATGAAAATTGAATTTCTTGATCATACTTGTAACTTGCATGATATTTCGTATGAATTGAGTAGGTACGGAAAAAAATGAGTTACGTATTTCAGCGTCTTCTAAATTTCGGCGGATGAAAGTTTAAAACCTAATTTCACGCGGGGGAACCCGCGGGCAATTAATGCTAGTTTCTTTAGTTGCTTCGGGACCTATTCAATGCAAAAAACAAACAAACATACAATCTTCCCTCTTTATAAGGTAATAGTTTTCAAGCAATGTAAAGTTAAGGCATGGCCTATACTATACAAAAGTTATAAGCACGTTTATTTTTTCAATACAAACTCCTATAACATTTTTTTTACACACTTGTGAACTATCGAAGTAACAATTTAACGAGTGAGAGGTATCGAACTACTTTTGTATCGATAAAAACAATGATATTGTTAACGATATCGAAAAAGTTTCTGGCGTTTCTTATGAGTTAATAAACCCAATGTTTCTTTGTTACGCAGTTCTACGAGCAGGGTTGCCAGATGGTCGGGATTCCTCTGGACTGTCCCGACACCTGATAATATGATGTCCAGAATCCCGACAAATTTCAAAATGTCCCGATAGATTTTTTGTTGTGTTTAATTGTTCTTTCTTCTTAGGTTTTTGCCAAAACTCAAGGATCAGAATTGTTGGATTCAGTGACGCCAAATGCATAATTATAGCAACCGGCAACGTAATTAACAAATTTTTACATATTCGTTATAATTATATACCTACATATGACTGTAATGCAATAAAATAATAAAGTCCACAAAGATTGAAAATTAAACTTTATTCTCTACTTAAAAAGATACACGGTTCATTGCAAAATCGGCGCCGCGCTGCGCTCGCAATTCGAACTCTCGCAACAAAAAGTGTAGCCTTTTGTGTAGTAAATTAAGTTCAATTTTGAATTACTATCTTAAAAAGTGTCCCCAGCGTCGCGGCTTCGTGTGAAATTACAAAGTTATATTAATTTGTCCCGACGATAATCTAAAATCCCGACTTTGTGTCCCGATATTTTACTCTTTCCATCTGGCAAGTGGCAACCCTATCTGTGAGTGATATGAAGGTTTGTAAGTTCTCCAACTACGTGCATAACTACTTGTTACAGACAAAAAACTGACAAACTTTGATTCATCATCATCATCATCATCGTCGTACTATCTAATTAATATTAAAAATAATAATTAATTCAATTTTTTCAAATTTAATAAAAATTTAATAAAAGAAGAATTAAATAAATTTCGATTATGATAGCTAATCAAATTCATGTTTTGTGACTTTTTGTTCTAACCTAAAAATTGCCTTTTTTTGTACATCAGGTATCACTTTATGTCGGTACCTACATGTCTTTGGAAACTTATTTTCAGTGTCCTTTCTTTGACGTGAACTTGGTCACAGGATTAAGACGGCATTTTTGGCATTGTTTGTGTATTTTTATAACAATAAATTCGACTTGACAGCTTTGTGAACGAAATTCTAGAAATTTCGTTCACAAAGCGTCCGTTTACATTGAATTAATTGATGTTGATTATATTATGTAGTCGTTATATTATTATCTTCTTGTGTTACTAATTGTTTGTATTTTAAACGGCCTTTTATTACAAAAATCTTAGTTTTAGAAGAAACACGAGCCGGGGGTCGCGGGTTCGAATCCCGCCGAAGGAACAAAAAGTTTTTCTGTGTTCCTGGGTCATGGATGTGTATTAAATATGTGTATAATATAATAAAAATCTTAAATATATGTATAGTATAAAGGTATTAAATATATACTTCCCGTTTCTGGTAGCTGTAACACAAGTTCTTCAGATACTTAGCACGGGGCGAGATAGACGTGGTGTGAAGCGTCCATAGATATTATTTATTTATTTAAACAAATAGATTGACTTCTTTTAAGGGTTCCGTACCCAAAGGGTAAAAAAGGGGGCCTATTACTGAGACTTCGCTGTCTGTCTATCAATAGGCTGTATCTCGTGAACCGTGATAGCTAAAGACAGTTGAAATTTTCACAGCAAATACTAAAAACAGAATAAAATTAATATTTAAGGGGGGCTCCCATACAAAGATAAGAATACTAGAGTTTGCTATTAGTACTATTTACTAATAGTACAGAACCCTTCGTGCGCGAGTCTGTCTCACACTCGATTTTTTTTTTCACCTTTTAAAGTGAAACTTTTAAAGTGAAACTATTACATCGTCTCAAACTTTTTCGTCTGTGTGTTGTATGTCGCGTGACGGTCGGCCGCGGAGTAGGGATAAAGTGAAAGGCGCTCGTCAGAGCAGCCGAGGCCAATATGGCGGCGCCTATAGTTCGCATCAGCTGACCGTGTAGTGTATAGACTAGTACTCATTTGTGCCAGTGCTCCACGCTATTTTGGTTATTAAGTTTCACTTTTACCGTGTTTTCATAAAACGGCACAATCCTTTTCTTGATTGGTTTACAACCCAAAAATACTTCACATTAGTAAGGCCCTCATAAACATCTTATGCAAATAGGTTCGCTTTACCTATAGCGTGATCTAGCGGCAAATCAGCGCCATCTAGTATGCCATATGAGAACCAAAGTTCCTTAAGAAAATTAACTTAAAATCTAACGCATAAACAGTCTGTATATTGATAAAGACTGCATTTAACTCGTTATGTAGTTCACGCGAAGACACAAGAAGCGCATTTTATTGTTATTAAGTTTCACTTTTACCGTGGTTTCATAAAACCACACAATCCTTTTTTTATATGTTTGTCAATCAGTGAAAACCTATTATTAGCTTTCTGTAATGTTATACTGAGTCTATTTTTGGAGTTTACTCCTTAAGAATCGATTTACATATAAGGCCCCCGGTATGAAAAAAATATGAGGTGTAACATCCACTGAACGAATGACTTCGTTACGTTTTCGTACGCAACCTATTCTGCGCACCTGTCACTTTTTTTCACATGGCGCGAATATTTTTTTTATTGTTGCTTTTTATTTAGCTATTTGGTTAAATAATTACCGTTTGACATGACTTGTTTTTTTATTTAACATTAATCTTAGCTAAATGATGAGTTATAATCATCAGATCGCTTACCGCTTGTAAAAATCATGTACTAAGTAAACATTAATGTCGGAGGTGACGCATATTATATATACTAACCCCTCTTACTAATAAAACTATTTACGCCACGGATAACTTGAACAACGTTGCTGTCTTTTTCTATCAAGTGACATTTCCAACGCATCAGACAAAGACAGCAACGTTGTTTAAGTTATCCGTTGTGTAAATAGTTTTATTAGTAAAAGGGTTAGTATATATAGTATGCGTAACCTCCGACCTCATTATGAAGAGGAAATATTTGTATGTTTGTTTGCATTGAATAGGATCCGAAACTACTGTACCGATTTGGATGAAATGTGGGGAGTCTACTAGAGATCTTGGCACAGATAATAACTCCCCACACCGATTTCGGTGACGGTGGCCGGTTTCATTGACACCAGGCCAGTTAGCAGGATTAATTTTATAGTGCCAAAGTGTGTGCGCAGTACACAAGAGCACTCTCTTCCATTACACTCATAAACCAATGGGACGGATAACCGACACGAGAGATCAGGCGCAGGACCTACTTTTTACATGCCCATCCGACGCATGGATCATCTTTCTTGTCAGACAATCGGGTGATCAGCTCTGCGTTGTCCTAACCAAACCTGGAAACAACTTTTTTTTGTTGTTCCAATGCGGGAATCAAACCCACCCCCTCCGAGTCGAGAGCCAAGCTCTAACCACTAGACCACGGAGGCTGTTACAGACTGTGGCACAGATATAGAGTACTTAGACCACGGGGAAGGACATAGGCGTCTTTTTATCGCGGTAAAATTCACGGAACGCGCGGTCGAAGCCGCGAGTAACATCTAGTTATAAATATTTAAATTTTGTTTTCTTTTAATTAATTATTACAATGGAAGTGAACATTTTGTTAGAAAGTGTTTCAGTTTAGTATTACATATTTGCACCGCAGCTACAAGACCCTGCTGTACGTGTGGTCTCCATTACAGTCTCTGGTCTCCAGCACACACAAAACAAAACGGATCATGTCCCTTGACAGTGATAACTTATAATTACTAGATCAAAGACTGAGTTTATAGAAACGAATTACCTAGTACCTATAGTTATTAGTTCACTGAAAGTTCTTAGTTCATTTTGAGACTAGCAAACCATTTTTTGGTACTGCAAGACTTCAAAAATATTTCCTTTATTCTGAGCTTCGTACGTTCAATGTTACTAGCTGTCCCGACACACGTTGTTCTGTCTTAACTATTAATTGGAAATTGGTATAAATAGACTGAACGCAACTACAAGTATTTGACAGTCAAGTGACAACTGAACACAGTGAACAGTTAGTACGGGAAAATTCAATCGTCGTTTTTAGTACTTTCTCCACAATTGTTCCAATATCTCTCACCGTTTAAACCTTCCTTGCACTACCACGGTCATTTCAAGACCAAACTCAGCCAAATCGGTCCAGCCGTTCTCGAGTTTTAGCGAGACATTGGAATAGAATAAGAAGGAGAAGATTACAAGGAACACGGACTCAAATAGGGATTGGACATTTGACTACAAATTTACCTATTATTAAATGAAATAGGCCTTAAAAAGGTTGTTTGAATTCTTATCTACACTATATTTTACATCAACCGTATAAGTTTTTTCAAAACGGCCAGTGTCAATCTTCTGCCGATGCGTCAAGCTATTATTCTCGAAATTTGAGCTCTACCTGAGAGAGGTATGCGCAAACACGACAACCCACACGAATCCTACCCCTCCTGTGTACACAATAAGGTTTAAAATAAATTAAACGCCGACAACGTCCATCCAATAATCTTGTCAGCGCGGGTAAGTTATGCCCACGGATACCCACTGCGGGTTATTGATGTAATTTAATTTTATCTGTGCCAAATCTTTATTTCTTTGCAGCGAATACCGTACTTAATATAATCCCTAAATCTTGCCAATTACAAGATTATTATCGCTCGTAAAAAAGTTTATTGTATCTTTCCTGGTTGTAGTTAAGAAGATTACACTATCATGTACACCCCCTTTAAGCTTTTAAGCGTAAAAATGCAGTTCACACGCGATAGAAGTGAAACTTTCAAAGTATCATATCTGCTTTTCGTTTCATCGAGTTTAAAATCACAACGGTGCTAAATATTTCACGTCAAAAGTTTTATGTTGTGTAGGTATTTTCGCCAACCTACCACCTACACATGACTCAAAGTGTGCAATTTTAACCTAACCTAACCAGCATCCAAATCTACTAAGTTTACATTGACTTCCCCACTACATAATGTGTAGTATTATAGAATTAGGTGTAGAGTGTAGGTACAATCAAGACGAAAACGCCCAATCTCCGACTATTGTGTCAAGATGACCTCAGACTGCGGTCAATTTTGTCTTGTCTATAGAACGTACATAGCTTTTGTGCCACATTCTGTACTAGATATGAACAGACAAGATAAAGTGAAACTAGCTAACGAATTACTAGAAATCTTACCTTGGATGTATATTAAATCACTATATCGAGACTTAATAAGCTAATGTATTATGTGATGCAATAAAAAACCATTTAAAATCATTACTTATCAAGTAAACATTTTAAAATGTAAAGTTTTCACGATTTAAGGTTTAATTTTTAAAATTCCAAATCATAAGCTAATGTTTTATGTGATGCAATAAAAAACCATTTAAAATCATTACTTATCAAGTAAACTTATTGAAATGTAAAGTTTTCACGATTTAAGGTTTAATTTTTAAAATTCCAAATCATAAGCTAATGTTTTATGTGATGCAATAAAAAACCATTTAAAATCATTACTTATCAAGTAAACTTTTTAAAATGTAAAGTTTTCACGATTTAAGGTTTAATTTTTAAAATTCCAAATCATAAGCTAATGTTTTATGTGATGCAATAAAAAACCATTTAAAATCATTACTTATCAAGTAAACTTATTGAAATGTAAAGTTTTCACGATTTAAGGTTTAATTTTTAAAATTCCAAATCATAAGCTAATGTTTTATGTGATGCAATAAAAAACCATTTAAAATCATTACTTATCAAGTAAACTTTTTAAAATGTAAAGTTTTCACGATTTAAGGTTTAATTTTTAAAATTCCAAATCATAAGCTAATGTTTTATGTGATGCAATAAAAAACCATTTAAAATCATTACTTATCAAGTAAACTTTTTAAAATGTAAAGTTTTCACGATTTAAGGTTTAATTTTTAAAATTCCAAATCATAAGCTAATGTTTTATGTGATGCAATAAAAAACCATTTAAAATCATTACTTATCAAGTAAACTTTTTAAAATGTAAAGTTTTCACGATTTAAGGTTTAATTTTTAAAATTCCAAATCATAAGCTAATGTTTTATGTGATGCAATAAAAAACCATTTAAAATCATTACTTATCAAGTAAACTTTTTAAAATGTAAAGTTTTCACGATTTAAGGTTTAATTTTTAAAATTCCAAATCATAAGCTAATGTTTTATGTGATGCAATAAAAAACCATTTAAAATCATTACTTATCAAGTAAACATTTTAAAATGTAAAGTTTTTACGATTTAAGATTTCAATTATTAAAATTCCAAATCATTAGTGTCTGAGTTTCGGGCGTTCGGATCGTTTGTCCTGCTAATATTGTAAATGTGAAAGTTTGTGAGGATAGATGGATGGATGGATGAATGTTTGTTACTCTTTCACGCATAAACTACTAAACGGATTTCGATGAAATTTGGTATGTTAGTAGTTTAGGCTCTGGATTGAAGCATATACTTTTTATCCCGAAAAAGTACATTATACCCGTGGGGTGCGGTTTTTACGCGGCCGGAGTCGCGGGCAACAGCTAGTAATTTATATACGAATGAACTTTTTCGGCATAAAATGTAGCTTATGTTCTAATACAAAGCCTTAACTACTACCATACCGAATTTCATTGAAATCCGTTCTGCAGTTGTTGCGTGAAAGAGTCACGAACATCCTTCCATCCTAATTCACATTTCTAATGGTAGTAAGATTATATATACCTAAAGTTGAAACATACATACATTTACAACCTACACTGCTGAATTTCGAATCCGATGCCGCGAAGAAAGCCACAAAGGCGTATAATTTGGAGCGGCGCTGATGTATCGTAATCAGCTTATGGCATTAGTGAGCTACGGTATTACGGTCAGTATGCCCGCCACAGACCACATGAAACTGCAGTTCGGACACAGTAGACATATTTAGTACTAGCTTTTGCCCGCGGCTCCGCTCGCGTAAATAAAGTGTCCCACGGGAACACTGTACTTTTTGGGTATAAAAAAGCCACAGTTTTAATGCAGAGCTTAAATTACTACCATACCAAACACCGAAATCAGTTCGGTAGTTTATGTGTGACGTTAAACAACGTCGAGAATAAGAACATTTTATTTGCAAAAATAAGGTACAATGTTAAATGACACTAGTATTATGTCTGATTTATCTTGATCCATCCATCCATCCTCACATTAATTAATTTATAATAGTAGTAGAATGTTTGCGTGCTCTGATTCGGACGGTCTAGTATGAAAATGTAGTACTGTATACGTCAACTGTGACCGAACCGTGCAGTTTCACCGTTGTGGTGTGTATCGGGCATAAGGGGAGTGTATTAGTAGGTGCACCTTTTTGAAGCTCTTGCATCAAAGAGGGAAAATGCGTTTTTATCATGAAAACTATTTTGATGCATTGCATAATAGTGACTATTATAATTTATAATGCAACTTTTAAGTTTGATCTGAAAAGGGTTCGTTTGCCTCTGAGATAGAAATAAATGTAAATGTATTAACAGATAGACTAACGTGTATTTTTAATTGATAAACGTGATTATTAAATAATCGGAGGTAGTGTGTGTTGTTTTTGTCCCGCGGTTTCTGTTGCTTTCAGTTCAGTTCAGTTAGTTTTTGACATATTACTGTCAAAAATTAAATCAAAACTCACGACGCGATTTCCGGCCGCGGCGTGCGCGATTGTTTGCGGGTGTCGCTGCACCGGCGCGCGGCGGGCGACTTGTAGAATCGCGCGGGCCTAGTAGTCGCGCAAATAAGGCGGTCTCGTGAGTTTTGTAATAAAATCGCATTTCCACGATCGCGGCGGGCGCGACTGAAAATCGCTCCGTGAGTTCTAAGCCTTAAACACTAAATAAAATAGTAATATGATTTATGTATCTTGAATAGCTTTAATTACAAAAATGTCCTCAACGATTATAAATAAAATAAACTGTATAAAATTGTCATGTCATTAAGCCATACAGTAACGTTATACCTTGATAGACAACCAAATACCAATTAATTATTGGTATCCAGTAACCACTTAAAAGTCTGATTGGAGGTATGTATTTTAAAACCCAATAATTTTTAAATTAGGAATATTAGCATTCTTGTTTAATGATTGTATATACTTGATTAGTTGCTATTATTGAACAAAATTTGTGAAATTAAAATCCATATTTTGAAATCGCGTAGGTTTTTAAATAATAATATGCTAAATAATAATAATATCCTTCGAAGATTTTGTATTCTTAAATGATATTTATACCAAAACAATACCTATAAGATCCGGATAAGGCATCGTCTATTTCAGTGCGGGGTGAGAATAATATTAATGTCTGACAATGAGCGGATTACATGATGAATTATTCGCAAAATATACAAAATATAAGGATAAAAAAAATATGAAAAACGACGCACCGTCGACGCTGCGGCAACGAGACAAAACGCAGCATAACGAACAAGTAGAGCGTCGCACAGATTGTTACAGCACTTAGAGCTCTTGCAATGGTAGTCCGTAAAAAAGGAAAAACTATGTTGCTACATATACCTAGTTTAAAATAATAGCACCTGGGAGACCGAGCTTTGCTCGGTGTTTTAGTAGAACTATAAAATAATTTAAAAAAAAAAGAAATACTAAGAATCACAAAAACATTTATCTTACCGGGATTCGAACCCACCACATTCCGAATTTCCAAACAATGCAAAAATTATACGTAGGTACGCATACCAACCTGCCAATCGGACTAGACTACAAGACGTAGGAGAGAGTAGATAGAGAAATTATTAATACATTGTTGCACGACGAAATAAAAAAACATATATTGCTTAAAAATGCGCAGTTTCTAAGGGATAACACCTAGCTCTCTCCCCCAAAACTACCTGCATACTAAATTTCATGGTAATACTTGTAGCCGTTGTCGAGATACCGATTATATATATACAAGATCGTCTCGTTTAAAGTATAAGTACCTTTAGTACAAGAATTTCTACAAAAAAAAAAACATTCCAAAACTTGACACCTTCGGCCTACCTATAAGTTTTTTAAGAAAACCAATATAAAGTGGTTTGATTTATTTAAATCAACACCGAAGTGCACCTTTTCGAGTGAGATAGGGATCCCTCCCGAAACCGAAGACAAACACAAAGTGTCAGGTCACTTGAGGTCCGTTCGGGTCTTGATGGCCTTATCGTGTTTTATTTCCACTTTACCCGATTGTTATGATGCTATTGGGGTTCTTAGGTTAGGTCAACAATAGAAAGTCTTTTTTATTTTGCAATGGTGACGTTTGATCTAAGAGATTGGATGCCATATTAAAAATGCTCAGATTTATTTCCCCCACATGTTATTTTTAATTAGAATGGCAAACATTATGTAATGTGAATGATCTCCTTTCGCTTTAAAAAGACGGAAATATTTCTGAATAGTTTTGGCATCTTAAACACATTAAATTATATTAAGTATACAGTTCAAAAGGAGATAATCAAACACATACACCCAAAAATTTCTGCATTTCGCACCTCTCATAGAATATTGAAAGTCCTTGCTCGCAAATATTTTGCAAATAAAAAGATTTAGAGAGTCATATTATGTAAATTTGAAAGCAGACCGACTGGACACTAAACATAAACATATTAAACTAATTATGTATTCCAAATCACCTGCATATTTAATACTGTAAATAAAGTATGACACCAATATAATCTTCCAACTTTTACTTTTTATTTCGGTATTCAATGCAGGTGGTACCTTTTTTTTTAATATATGGCGTCGGCTTATCTTAAAACCATTTGCCAGTGTCAAGTAAAAAAGATGGGAAATAGAACTTTCGTTTCAATTTTCAACACTGTCGGAGTGGGGGGTGTTAGGTTTATTTTCGTTACGGAATTTCTTGATTCGGTCGCCGCGCTCAAAGCCCGCGATAAAAGCTATGCAATAGCTTAAAAATACATATTATATGAAAAGTATAAAAATATATATAAGGACGCATACATACATACCTTTACTTTATTTTTTAATATTTTTTTATTATTTTATTCTATTTTTGTGATTTCCTCTATTTCTCCTCTATTTAAATAAAAAAAATAACATATGAACGCTGTTGATTTCATTGTTTTGTGTGTGTTTGTGAAGTTCAAGGTATTTAAAAGAAGGTTTAAAGTTTTACTTATAACCTAGACAAAAATTTATCTCTCTCGCTCGAAGTACTATTCAAAATCCGCCACTGTTTTATGGGGTGGCAAAGTAAATTGTCGCGGGTGCTAACATTTTAACTTCGCCTATGAGCCCTTGGCAAACAATTTTAATAAAAAGTCAATAAGTAATAACCAATAAACTATATGGCCCTTGACTATAAAAGTGTGATCACTGGTTCACTCTGTAACCATAAGACTACTGATTACAATATGTTCTCAAAACAAGGATTATGTCTAGACCTAATCTCTAGTGAGATATTAGGGGGGACCTAGGAAGACTACCTCCGTCAAAATGGATAAGACTACTCACATGAACTGACAGTTGAAATATTTATAATCCATATTAAAGTGCTAACACACGTACGGATTCGGTACGGAGCGGACCATGGATTCAGTCCGCTCAGCGGACAACTATCTCAGTGTTGCCAACTTAGAGATTTTCCCCCGAAAATTAGGGAAAAAATCTACGGGGGTAAGCCTCTAGTAGCAGGATTTTTTAGAGTTTACTCCTTAAGAATCAATTTTTATGTGTATGAAAATTTATAGGGAGTAAAATCATATAAAGTGACACGTTAGTTTTATGTCATTTACGCGTAAGTCTTTATGTGTATAAACACAAAGATCTTAGAGTTTCTAGCTTATTATCTCTTATACCGAGATTTGCGCTAATATTGGATTATAATTAGGCTATCCTAATTATTGTGCAATAAAATTAGCGTATATCTCGTAAATAGTATTACTAATCAGGGTCGAATTAATTTCTCCCCAAACTTAACCCAAAATATTTTGAGAGTTGGTATCACTGCACGATTTCAATGGATTGCGGGAATCATATACGTCGTCGTAAAACAGCACTGTAAATTGAACTCTGCGCTAATACAATATAGTTGAAAATCGAACACACGAGTGTCGAGTATTCAATTCGGTCTGCCGGACCAAAAATAATAAATAAATAAATGATAAATTTTTCTTTATTTCTTTCTTTTCTTCTTTAAATCGGTGCGTCTGTAGCGACACCAGATTTGGTACGCGGATATGGTCCGCGGACCAAGTCCGAGTGTCTGTTAGCACTATAACGACCGAAATTAATAATCAATCTTAATCTCATTTTAGCTATCTGAGATCAAAATTTAAATACATTTCAACGATCCTGGGATTAACTACACGTCAATTTACGTCAATTTTTGTTTGGGAATCCAAGATTTAAGTCAATCTAAGATTTCAGATACGTTATTAATTTCGGGCGTAGGAAGTGATATAAAATATTTATTGGTATTTGGTAGGTAGGTAATTAGGTTTCTGGATCGATAAAATTCAATGTTTTATAACAATCGTGTAGTCAACCGTTTATGTTAAAGGGCTGCCTGCAGACTACCATGAAAAGTTTAAAAAATGTAATACCGTTAAATGGGACAGAGCGGCATAGGTACTTTGTTTTTCTTTGCTGGGACAAATGAACCAATCTTCTTGTATGGTGCCATCTTGGCAATCTTAACCTAATAAACCCACAGATCATCTTATTTTATGACATAGGAGGCAAAAGAGCAGAAGTATCTCTTTATGGATTATTAATATTAATATGGGTCGAAAGTGCACAGTCGGACTTCTCAAAAGGAATACGCCTTTTTTCTTAAAGGTTTGATCATCTTGACACAACTGACAATAAAAGAAGTACACTACATACCTACATCATCCTACTACTATTATAAATGTGAATGTTTGTGAGGATGGATGGATGTGAGTAACAAACATCCATTTTACCCAAAAACTGGTGAACGGATTTTGATGAAATTTGGTATGGTAGTAGTTTAAGCTCTGGATTAACACATTAGCTACTTTTTATCCCGAAAAAATACAGTGGGGTACTGTATTTACGCGGGCGAAGCTGCGGGCAAAAGCTAGTATCTAAGAAACGAATTTTTCTAGGTCTCCTTTAAAGTAAATTCGTACTCAAGTCTTACTGCTAAAAGCTTTTTTTGTATGTACGCTTGAAAAGCCAAGAACAAAATATAAAATGTGTATTTAAACTCTGTATGACTTTGTAGGTATAACTAATGAAAAATCTCGTATTTTTTCATGTCTGTACATTAAGGAATCAAAGGTAAGTGATTGGGCTTCATTTTATTTTTCTATACATTTTTCCATTCATCATTTAAAATCGGTAATAATATAAGGGTCAAATGGGTATTTCCGAATTACTTTTTCCTGAATATTTATAAAATAATCGATAAAATATACCACGGGCGTCAGTGAAAACATATTTCGTGTATGTATCTAATATCTATTATATAAATATTTATCGTAAATAGTTTTGTGTCATGTAAGTATTTAGATTTTAGGCTCGTTTAAAGCCATTTGATGAACCATTCATTGTTTACAGCATGAATAGATGGACAGGATACAAAATAAATTTTAAAAAATGCCATACACTCTTGTTTATTTTAATACTTTCATGTAACAGAAACATTTTCCATGCTTTTTTTAATGAAATGTACCGGGAAACGAGGGGACAGATCGCCTCATGATAAGCGATTACCGCCGGCCATGGATAGTCACAACACCAGAGGAGGTACACTTGTAACTCCTCTGGTGTTGTGACCAGTCCAGACCAGACCAGACCATTTATCCGATTGAGCCGGCACATTCGTACCGAAGCATGGCTCTCTGACGTTTGTATACACACGTCATACAATTAATATTTTTCAAATACATTAGAATACGCGTACTACCAAGTCCTAATTTTCACCATTCGCTGGAAAATACAAAAACACAAACCTCATTCGATTCGCAAGCAAACGTATTGTTCGAGTTGTATTTGTTTTAGAATTGCAAAATATTTTCGCCAGTCTGCAGATGTCGGGTTGTTTTACATGACATGGGGAGAACAGCCAACATGGGCCAACATTACTCCTGTCAAAATCAGATTTTATTTACGTTTGCGCGTTTTTGTCACATTTTCACCATTTTCGGCGAAATTGACGGACACTGTCAGTTTATTAACTCGACGGGTGATTGTTACCCGATATTTTAACGGAATTGTTATTTATCGAAATAACAGGCTGTGGATATTCGAAAAGTATTTTTAGCTTATTTTGTCATGTTCAGGGGCCTTACCACGACATCTTGATCAGGTCACACCGAAACGAGACGCGACGCGGAGCTGCATTTTGAAGATAGCGATTAAAAAATTAACTTTATTCATGGCACAAGAAGATACCCGTTTAATTGCGAGAGCGGCGCCGCGCTATGCAGCCCGGTGCATCCAGAATTCGAACTCTTATTTTCTCTTATTCGAATCATTACTTGCAATGAAATGTGTATTTATGTCTTCATCTGTCAAGTCCAATTTTGAATCGCTATTTAAGAAATTTTGCGCCGCGTCGCGTTATTGATTCAATGACATCCAAAACCAGATTGTACTGCATGGTTTAATAAACAATCTAGAACTATATATAATGTCCACTTCAGCCTTCCAAAGGATTATAGAAATATGACGATATTTAAATTTAAAAAAAAAACTTACAGCTATCGGCTCAGTCAATAAAAATCTAGTACAGTACAACTACGTTATTAATGTTTTTCGGGAATCGTCGTTTTTCGTACATCGTCTGCATTTCCATAAAAAAAAACGGTGGTTTAGGGGAATTAAGTAGTGTTCTGTTTGTTCTGTAAGATCAACATTTTTTGGTACCCGATTACTCAAATTCCTTTAAGGTGAACCGTCAATCATTAAATGTTACCAAAAATGACTCATAACTCGTACTAACTGGTTTAAAAATAGCAAGTCAGAGTTAAATAGAATAAAATTCTATAATTAAATGAGGGGAACGCTACGGGGCGGTGCGTTCCCGAAATGATTCAGCATTACGCCATATGCCACCAAGGTAAACGTTATTCAATAGCTGGTACCAGTGATAAATTCAACCCTTGATAAATTGTTACATCAGCCCTTACCATATTCCTACAAAACTGTGACTTTGAGTGAACGAATGAATCAAATGGTGAAAAATTACTATTTTACTAAGACAAAATTTGTTTGGGTGTTGCTGTCGCTGTTTTACAGCCTACTACTCAGACGCTTCTTTAATTAAGAGCTACTTAAGTCACAGCCTTTAAATTTAGCTATTTAAGTATTTGCGTATACGACATTATGGGTCAATTCACACCCAAACGAAACGCGACATGGCGCTGTATTTTTAATTGTATCTTCTTGTGTAATTAATAAAGTTCAATTCTGAATAGGTACCTTAAAAATTCAGCGACGCGTAGCGTCGCATATCGTCGCGGTGTTGAGAACTGACCATAAGCGTCAGTTCATTGCAAGAGTTCGAATAGCGTGCTGGACCGCGCCGCTCTCGCAAGAAAGCGTGCATATTTTTGTGTTCAATAAAGTACAATTTTAGCGTTGTGAAAATAAAAAATGGTCTAGCGGCGCTTAAAAAACAAACCAAGAGATATCAGCATATTTCTATAATCCTTTGGAAGGCTGAAGTGGACACATTATATATAGTTCTATCTTGTTTAATAAACTGTGTAGTGAAAACAGAATTTTTAAAGTAGCGATTCAAAATTGGACCTGACAGAAGAAGATATAAATACCCATTTCATTGCAAGAGTTCTAATCTCGAGCTGCACCGCGCGGCGCCGCTCTCGCAATCAAACGTGTATGTTTTTGTGCCATGAATAAAGTAAAATTTTTAATCGCTATCTTAAAAATATAGCGCCGCGTCGCGTCTGCCTACATAGATTTTCATTTATCTGATATTAAATACGTTAAACCCTAAAGCAGCGTTTCCCATTTTTCACCAGCGGGTCGCGACCCGCCACCGGGCCATTAAAACAAAATACCGGGTCGCAACATTCCAGCCTTGTTTTGAAAACAATACCTACTATCGATCGACGCACATATTCAGTACATCGTAAATATTCAGTTACTAAATAGTCGATACCAAAATATTATTAATAAAACATTTTTATCCTACTCTACTACTATTATAAATGTGAAAGTTTGTGAGAATGGATGGATGGATGCATGTTTGTTCCTCTTTCAACCAAAAACTACTGAACGGATTTCGATGGGTATGGTAGCAGTTTAAGCTCTGCATAGAAACATAGGCGACTTTTTATCCCGAAAAAGTACAGTATTCCCATTGGATACTATATTTTCGCGGGTGGAGCTGCGGGGAAAAGCTAGTAATTAATAAATGTGTATTATTTTACCTAAAAGCTTTGATTTAAAAGTATTAAGTAAGTCACGAAGGTGCGGTGAGAAAATTACCGGGCTATGGCAGAACAATGCTTGGGAAACACTGCCCTGAAGGACTTTAAAGGTGTATCACGTCCTACGCTTAAATGAAACTCAAACTTTGAAATTCAATATGTTTTTGCATAAAATATCTTTCAGAAGTATATTTTATAAAGTTTGATACTATGTCAATAGAATACCATTTTCTGTTTTATTCTACAATGAAGGTCACTTAGTGCTGTATGCAGTCCACACTAATATTATAAAAAAGAAAGATTTGTTAGTTTGGTTCGTTCGGTTCGTTTGTCGAAACTACTGGACCGACTTTGATGAGATTTGGCACAGATATAGAGACCACGAGCCTACTTTTTATCGCGGGATAATGTTCAGCTCCCGCGGCATTTTCTTTCGAAGTCGCGATGTCGCGATAAACATCTAGTGCTACATAATGTGCCATTCAGTCACTTCTAAATTAAAAGTTTCTCAAGTTACTGCTGGCTTTGTTATTCTCCCAAACAGAGAGTGAGAGTCTGCGATTTAGGGATCCCTTAACTTTAAGAAGTGTTTGAGAATTTGGCCGTAAGTTTGCAATAAAACGCTAACAAGTAACAATGTTTTGTCGGAATTATGGGTGAACTTAAGGTGGCCTTCTGATCTATGCGATCGCGACGCCCAGCTTCGACCGCGTCGCGCGACCGCCGGGCGTGGCAAGACATCCTGATTCGCTGGTCCACGATCGCGGGTTGCGGTCTCGCGTCGCGGTCGCCAAGACCGGATAGTGAAAATGTAATATGGTCAAGGGGATCTAAGAGGAACAAGAACATTCCTTCATTGTCTCCTTGTAAATGGATCTTAGAACACAGGAACGCATATGTTTATTGTGTCTTCAGCTATTTATCTTTTTAAGGCTTGCTAATAGTCACTTCAACATCAAAATAACGTATTTCTGAGTATTACTTAATAAGTGTTAAATAAATATTGTGTAGAATTCACGGAAATGAATAATTATTAAACGGAGGCTGTGGTTTTTAATACAAAATAAGTAGGTACAATCTGAAATCCGTTTCAATGATGTATTATTCCAATAATGTTGTAACAAATATACACACGGAGAAATAAAGTTATTGTCGGATGGGGTAAAATGATTTATGAGGAAAGAGGTTCAGTCTCGGTGCCACGTGTTTGGTACTTCTCTTACTCCAGAGAGAAAAGTAATGTTTCCTCTCACCCGTCAGACCTTTTTTTTTTTACATTTATCAAATTCGACATTCTAAAGCCATAATCTATTTTACTTATTACCGAATTCGGACACGACATTTTTTATTTTAAGCGCCTAACAAATCATGGGCCATGTTTCTTTTCATCGAAGACTTTAAATACGAAAGCTGTCCAAACAGATAAGCGCTCCTCCGGATTACATATTTGAAACGATTTATTTTGTCCATTTCCATAAAAATATCGTTGTTTTTTTTCTTATTTTATTGTTAAAAAAACATTTTGAACTGTACATTTTCTGGTTTATTGTCCCTTTTCATATCGTCAGATGATAAAAAGTATGTAACCCAGAGAAAATAGATAGGTTAGGTTAGTACATATATTATATAAAAAAAATAATTAATTTGCCCCCGAATTGTCAAGCACTGAAGGAGCTGATGATGATGAATTATAGCTAAGAAAACTCTCGATCATGTCAGCTTCAAACAAAAAGAACTAGAACAAAATCGGCTAATTCGTTTGGGAGCTACGATGCCACGAACAGTCATACAGACAGACAGACATACACGTCAAACTTATAACTCCTCTTAGAGGAACATACTTTCTGTATGACACAGAAAATATCTCTTACCCCATAGACCGTCTTACCCCATCTGCAGGCTTAGCATGCGCATCCTAGAAACACCGTAGAATCGACAAAATAACAGATTTAAAAAACATTAATACGATTCATCGTGGATATGAGAAACACAATTTCTTTTTTTCCCGAGCATGACCTCACAAAATGGTCTCTTTTGACAGCTAAAGTAGAAACGTTTTCATAATTCAATGTCAAATAGTCTTACAATAATGTCAGCTACTCCACATCATGGCGGTCCAAGACAAATAGTTTCTTTACGTTCAATCATTTACTTGAAAATTTAGTCATTTTTGACAGATTTCCCGGCAGCCATTTTAAAAATATGGCTATTTAGAAATGTTGACTTCTATTGACGACCTTGTTACCATGTATTAAAACTATTTTACAACGAACTGTTTTGGATAGAATATTTCTTCGGATCGCCATGCTAAGCCAGCTGACAAGTAGATTTGAGCAATAAAGACATTCTAGTGACCATGACTGTAGTATTATTATAGGACAAAAACATAATGTCCCGCCGATTCGCCTATTACGGGTTTATTACATATAATGTGTTTTTAAACGCTTCAGGTATGTTATTTTGAGGGCGACTTATAATTTAAGAAATACATTTCGATTTGAAAAATATGTAGCAACTAGTAAAAATTGTGTAACTTGTGAAGTTGTGACTGAGAATTCTACATGGGTATAATTGTAGGCATTTTGTAATATACAACTATACAGAGTTATTTCATGAATTTTATTTATAAATTCAAAAGTAGCAGGCCACAGCTGATCATAAATGTACATATTTGTATTATTATAATTAGTGTAGTGTTTCTAGATTTACAAATTAAATTTTACGGTTTCACTAAATATGTTAATTATGTAAATGTATTTCTGATGGCATTTGATTCATGTTTTATGTATTAATTACTATAATTTAATAGAACTACATTTTTATAAAAGCATATAATTGCTACCCTTCATTTGTATGACGTATTCCTTTAGGAGCCAGGCCAGTCAGATTGAAACAAAAATTGCTTAGCTTCAAAACTTTACGTACATCCAGACTCTCGCCGAAAAGACCCGAGAAATGTACATATAAGTAATAATAGGAACAGTTTCTCTCTTTCTCGCTTTCACGCAGACATTTCTTACGAGAAAGGCGACTTTCAGCGAGACTTCTCGCCGTGATTTTATTTATAAAATATAGCGGGGAGAAAAGGGGGAAAACGAGCAGACGGATCGCCTGATGGAAATCGATCACCGTCGCTGATGGACACCCGCAACGCCGGTGGAGTCGCAAATGCGTTGCCGGCCATTCAAAGATGAATATGCTCTTTTATTAAAGGTTTGAAGGTCGTAATTCTGATTGTGAATGCCTGTATATTATAAATGCTGCCTGCCTCTTATTAAAATTACACCAAAAAAAAAAAAAGATTGTGTGGTTTTATGAAACCACGGTAAAATTTGAAACTTAATAACAATAAAATGCGCTTCTTGTGTCTTCGCGTGAACTACATAACGATTTAAATGCGGTCTTTATCAATATACAGACTGTTTATGCGTTAGATTTTAAGTTAATTTTCTTAAGGAACTTTGGTTCTCATATGGCATACTAGATGGCGGTGATTTGCCGCTAGATCACGCTATAGGTAAAGCGAACCTATTTGCATAAGATGTTTATGAGGGCCTTACTAATGTGAAGTATTTTTGGGTTGTAAACCAATCAAGAATAGGATTGTATGGTTTTATGAAACCACGGTAAAAGTAAAACTTAATAACAAAAAATAGCGTGGAGCACTGGCACAAATGAGTACTAGTCTATACACTACACGGTCAGCTGATGCGAACTATAGGCGCCGCCATATTGGCCTCGGCTGCTCTGACGAGCGCCTTTCACTTTATCCCTACTCCGCGGCCGACCGTCACGCGACATGCAACACACAGACGAAAAAGTTTGAGACGATGTAATAAAAGTTTCACTTTAATAAAAACTCTATGAAATTTCTACGGTAACTTTATTAAGTCGGTAGATATCGTAGGTAGTCTATGTACTGTAGGTAATTGTATATTGGGCATGTTTTATAAAATCCAATTTTATGTGGACTCAAAGCCGTCGCGTGTCCTTAATGGAAAGTTGGTGAGATCCGCAAATTGCCGTTGTCCGTCTGTGGCCAATGTTCGCGTATTGTGCAGGACACGTCCCGACAGTCGATTTTACGTGTTAAACTCGATAATTTTATCATAAAACCAATTGTGTAACTCCTGAAATACAAAAGGTGTTATTGTATTTTTATTATTTCACGTATATTATTCTAATGTAACATTTTTTGTTACAGGTAAAACGAAAACATTAGTCAAGTATATAAATAAGATGAGGACACGGTAATGTAAAAGTAAGACAAGGAAAAAACATACAAGCATAAATAATAATAACCATAAACGAGGCAGTAAATAAAGAGGCAATTATGTAATGACAACATCTGTCTTAATTATGAAATAAAATATACAAGCCAAGTTGTAAATTATGGTGGCTTAATAAAATCTTATGATTGCCATTATGAATGATTAGACTGTTTATGTATTTAGAGGTTTTACAACGTGTAACGAAAATAAATTGAAAACATCGAGAGTTACTTAACTTAGGGCTACTAAATGGGTATTCTGGGGTTACACATCTTTAGAGTAAATGACCAGTCCAAAACCTAGGTCTTACATAATATTATAACGGTCGTTTAATAATAATATATATGGACGCTTTCATACCACGTCAATCTGGTCCCGTGATGAGATTTTTAATACTATTCATAATATATTTAGGATTTCTATTATAGTATAATACACATCCATGACCCAGGAACACAGAAAACTTTGTACCCTGGCGGGATACGTACCGCTATTGAGCGCCTACGCGCCAACCCCTGAGCCACAGAGGTCGTCAAATGTCGAGTAAACGGTGTCAATGTGGCATCATTCCAAGCGACGATTGTAAAGAAACTTAAAAAGCTTTTTTCTCGGGAACATATCCTTAAACCTTTAGTCGTTTGGTTACTCGGTGGGTATAAGTTGGAAGCATATGTCGGGCGAAGATTTGCGCTGATCTCCGACACCATGCTGCTAATATTGTCTAAATTATGGAATTATGAAAGTAATAAACGCTCTGTATAACCACAGTAGTGATGTTCCGAATGCAATTATGGTTATCGATATTTTTAATATATTTAAGTTCCATCGGAATTTTCTAATTTTCGATATTTCACGAGGTACAAATAAGTTGCAGAATGTGTTATCGATATTTTGTAGACGCGTTAATTGGGAGTTCGGGACTCGTCGTCCGTTTTCCAGGATAGTAACAATAAAATATGGAAACGCTCGCTTCGATTAATTAATTTTTGGGAAACCGCGGCGCTTGTTAAAAGTTTTACGCCTGTACTTTTCTTTCAAACGCAAACATTTCAATTCAAACTGTACACTGCGTAAGGAGGCACATATTATGTAGTAAGTAGGTAGGTGAAATAATTATTTACATCTGCTGGTTTTTTTTATTGACATGTCTCTATAATAATCTCGTAAAAACTTTCGTTACCAAGGGCTGATTTTTCAACCGTCAGATAACTTTTACCTTTTTTTTACCTAGCCACCAAGCGATACCGCCGATTCAGCCAGCCGCGCCGCCTCTTGATACGTTCGTCTCCGGGATGCAACAAAGGTGTCATCTGCACAGCAGGTGACACTCATCCCGGGGAGGAGACGACATTGCAGGACCCGGTCAAAGCCGATGTCCCACAGTAGTGGTCCCAGTGTTAACCCCTGTGGGACACCGCTCTCGATACTCCACCGCACATAGGACCCCTCCCAGTCCTCCCATACGACCACTCGAGAGCTAATCTTTTAACAGCCTTCCGATATACGTGGGGACACCGAAATACTCGAGTGCCTCCAGTATCACGCTGTGAGGAAGGCTGTTAAAAGCGTTGGCGATGTCGAGCGACACCCCCAACGTAGGGTATGATGTATGATGTCGAGGTATTATGAAATGAAGATGGCGTGTTTTGCCGAGCATGTGCTACTTTGTTACTTTGGTATTTCTTCCAAAATTTGTGTTAATTCGGTTCCTAATGTGTAATATTGGCAAAGATTTCAAAACTCATTATAGCCTATGACGTGCCTATATTGTAGTTTTCACCATACTTCAAATGTCAGCCATCTTGTTTTCACCATATTTCAAATGACAAAATGGCCCCAAAAATTTCAAAAGTGGGACTATTTAACTGGAGAGCCTTTGTCTCAACATGCCTCATCTATAATACATACGTCTATGAATATTGGTAACCATTAGATATTTGTTGAAATGCACAAGAGTGGGCAAGTGGTACCTACAACTACAGAAAGCGTGCTATTTTGTGTTTGCTTCAGTAAAGATTCCACCAGATACCACTTTACTGAATCGACTGACTTGACTCATTGACTGCACTGATTATTTATTTGGACTTTGACTAGTCTTAGGACTTGACGATTTAGAAATACGGTGTTGAAAATTGGAATGAAAATTCTATTTCCCGCCATTTTACCTTCACACTGGCAAATGGTTATAACCCGACGCCATTTATTTAAACAATACAAAATGAATATGGCGTAACTTTTTCTTGTATAAAAATTTATTCTGTCAAATGTACGTCATAGCTCATCCTTAGTTTTGAAATCATTGCTAGTACTACAATTATTAATCCAAGCACATTCATCATGGCAATGTGGCACATCCCTATTTCACAAAGATTTTGGAGCAATCAGCGCGGCACTGGCGTCATTAAGCTGAACCAAAATATATGCAATCCACTTCCAAACTTGTCGAGTGGAACTTTCAAGTTTTATTTTGTATTCAATGGCACTTGAAAGAAAAGGAACAATTTTTCGAAATTGGAACATTATTTTCAAAACCTTTTTTTGCTTGTTTAAAAGTTAAAACGTTGCCAGTGTCAAGTGTCAGTTGAAGAGAGAATTTTTTTGTTAATTCGAAATTTCAATTTGACTCCTAGCACAGATTAAAGAGGAACAGATAAACAGCCACAGAATAAGCTTGCGATTTGATTGCACTACTGCAAGCATACAGTGAATGTATGCGTGTCCACTAGTCTAGTATCGTATACGCGGCAATAATGGAAACTTCCGGTAGAGTTAGTGGACTGTCGCGGAAGGTCGTCAAAACTTTCAAATTTCTTGTTGAGTTTTTATGTCATGTGAAATTGTTGTGTACTGATTGATGTTGGTTGTCATGAGGACAAAATATAACAATTTTTTGTAATTATTTTTGTGTATATTGTGTGTGTTAAAATATTATAATATTAAATACAAATATTAAAATATATAACAAAAATACAGTTATGTATTGTAGTGTGTCCATGAAAATAATAGAATAAATAAAAATATATCTCTTATTTTGACTACTCCAAGGATAATAAAAGGTTAAAAACAAATATTTTACTTCCTAATAGGTGTCTTACTTCATTAGAAGAGCGTCCACGGCCTAGTACACCCCTTGACGTGATGGTGCAGGTTTGATGCTGGGTTGTGGAATGTGATGTATACCAATGAGACTTTCTCAATACTTCTCAATGCCTTATACTGACGCTAAACTTAGTTTAATTTACTCTAATCTTTTGTGACAACCCTGACAAAATTTGGATCGATTAAGAAGCTTCAATGAAATACTGTTAAAAGCTGTTCCTCTGTACTGTATATATTTTTTACTCTGTGTCGTAAGATAGTATTTGATACAGCAAATTATAAAGTAATTTTATAACATGATAAAACTATTTCTGTCGCTTCATCGTTTATTCATTTAAACTTTTAAACCAAGAAATTATTTTTACGACTCCAACGATTATGCTATAAACAGGGCTGTGTCTTGAATATTTATGGGAATTAAAATAAAGTGTCCAATACTTTAAAGTTTTTAAACGACAACAGAACCAAAATATTGTTTATTTTTAAAAGGAATGATAAAAATTGTTAATTTAAATAGGTTATATAAGTTTAGTAGCTGCTAAATATAAGCTGAAAATATTTTCGAAAACGTTTTTAGACAATCGTTCAATGCCATAAAGCTTGCAGACGATTTTGGTGGTTAGGTAGGTAGAACAACCATTTATTATATTTTATGTTAAAAATAATTTTTATTCCTCAACATTAACATTTCATCATTTTTTATTTTGGAAGTGGTAACCCTAAGTCAATCGTACAAATTGTCAATCCCGTTATTCAGCTTTGGATTGTTTATTAACAACTCGCAGATACTTCGTTACACCTTAAATCCTTCATGGTTTAATGTGCTATCATCATCATCATCACTTCACCTATCTTCTCTGACCCCCTTATTAATAAAAATATTTATACCACGTAAACCCTGATGTCTTTGTCCTCCTTCGCTTATCCCTGCTGCTGTATTTGTCAGTCAAGTGGCTTTTCCAACGTATCAGACAAAGACAGCAACATGGATTAGCGTATCCGTATTTACACATAGTAGGTGTAAATATTTTTATGAATAAGGAGGTAAGGGAACTTACCTATAGTGATCCCATTCTACGTGACGTAGATTTAGGTGGGAAGACCCTTCTTCAAAATACTACGCTTAGTCAATATCTTCTAGGAAAACTGACATTAAACAAGACAACACCATGTGTGATTTTTGACTCGCAGACACCGAGTGCTCAGAAATATCAATAAGTTTCACGCAATGAATATAATTTACACAATATGTTAAGATTAAAAGTATTATTTAATAAAAAAATACGAGGATTGATGCGATCCACCTGTGCACAGCCCCCGCTCATATTGAAGTTAATAAACAAAACGAGAAACAAAAGACACAGACATAAACAACAAAAATTCCGCAGCTTTGCGAATCGCGACTACTGATTATTACGAAATTTGGCGCTACGCTTTCTGATTGTTGCGTTATCCGTTGTATTTCAGGCTAAACACGGTATCAGATTGACAGATGTTGTCAGCCAGTTTTCGGATTCGTGTAATTAGCGTAAAAATGCTAATTTATGTCGGCGGATTTGCATACAGCTGTCAAATTTGATGCCCGAAGTGTGAAATTGCGTAATGAGACTGGGGACTGATTGTGGGGTCGATATGACCCATGAAATTACACGGGCGTGGAATCGCCGAAAAAACGCAGCGGCAACATGAGTAGGCATAAATTAAAAAGTCGACATTAATTTAATCGTACATCGAGGAAAGCGATTGCTTTAATTTTATTAAAAAAGGAGAATTAAAAATTAAAATAATTCACAATAATAATAAAATTCTCTTTAGTTTGGTAGGACCCTAGGTACCTAGTACTACGTGTAGTGCATAGTGTTATATTCTGAAATATAGGAAATTTCATGGTAGTAACTAATACAACAACATACCTAATAAAGAATAGATAATTTAAGCCTCTTTTAATTGGTACGAGTACTGTTGGGATGTACTTTTATTTTTAACTTAAACTATTTCGGTAACATATCTCAAAAATGCAGACAGCTATTTGCTGCGACATAGACCTTTACGTGTGTTTTCTGAGCTAATTTGAATAATAAACAACGGGGTTACACGTTTGTTTGCATATTTGTTTGAAAGCTGAACGTGAAATAAAAATCGGGTCATTAAGGCCCGCTAACTTATCCGATTACTAGAGGGTTAGGAATTAAAAACCAAAAGTCCAATATTCGAGATCATTTGGTGTTTCATCTTTTTTCTCTTTTTAACCCCTTGCCAAAGTTGAGTCCTAACAACCGTTTTATTCTGCAGTCTGCCTAATATTATTACCGGACTACGGCGAAGCTAAAATAAGGGCGATATTGGCAGTTTATCTATGTATACATATATGTTTATTCCACCGTAGCGACTAAACTACTGAACCAATTTTAATAAATGAGGTGTCAATAGGTTCGTAATAATAGCCCGGGTAACATAGGCTATATAATTTACGTAGTTATTATTTTTCATGTATTCCGCGCACCATCAGAGCAAAATTTTCATGCATTTCATGTTCCAAATTACAATCATATCATCAATATTTTTTAGAAAACAACGTAGGTTATTCGTGTATGGATTTTCTAAATTATTCCAAAACCGTGTCATGAAATATTAATATTTCACATAACTATTCGTAATGAATATTTAAAGTGTCGAAAGTTTCAAATCGATTTTGCATTTTGATGAAATTCCTGTGGTATAACGTAGTGGATAATTCAAATGACATAGTTGAAAGTTGAAACTAATTTACCCACTTATCGTTAATAATTATATAAGATAACTATTAAACGGTTGTTGACATTTACCGGATAACAAGTTATTAAGGATCACAGGATACAACCGATAATGATAAACCGAAATTTGACGCAGGTTCCACCGCACATGTCATAATTACCTAGTCCTTACTATAATTTTGTTTAAAAAAGCTATAACTGCCGACACACATTGTTCTGTCGCACCTATAAATATAGTGTTTATATTTTCCACGCAATTTTTCCAATATATCTCACCGTTTAAATTTCAAGACCAAAATTAGCCAAATCGGTCCAGCCTGTCTCAAGTGATAGCGAGGCATTGGAATTGCAATTTATTTTTATTATAATATAGGTATAAGATAAGATTTTCCATTACTTTGTAATTTTCCATATCAAATCACACATTTTATAAACTTTATGTCACGTCCCACGGAAACGGGTTATAACGTATCATATATCCGTCTCCTGGTTCTAAGCTACCTCCCCACCAATTTTCAGCCAAATCGATTAAGCCGTTCTTGAGTTACAAATAGTGTAACTAGCACGACTTTCTTTTATATATATAGATATAGCCTATTATTTTGAATCTATTGATTATTAAAATCGGACAGCACTTTAGGCGCTACGGTGGAATATACATACAATATACATACATATAGTGTTAAAATAATTACCCTTCCTTTTGGCATCGGCGTAGTCGGATGAAAAGGCGGTCGTGTCTAGTATAGGTACATAGTGCAACTCATTTATGCGCGCGGCTCTGTGTGTGGGTAACGTTTATTACCTAGTACCTACATTATCCACACACAGCGCCGCGTACGTGTAGTCAAGGTCACACAAATTAAAACTGTATAATTACAAGTGCACGCACACATAGCGCCGCGCGCACTCAAATGAGTTGAACTATCTATAATAGCTGCACGCGTAGTATGACTACAGTGTAGAAAATATAATAATTATATACTTCCACCCATCCATTAACAGCCATAGGACGTCCACTGCTGGACATAGGCCTCCCCCAAAGATTTCCACAATTATATACTTACGTACACAGAAACAGCTTTCATGGAACGATCCAAACCGATCCTTAGAATTTTTTTTGACCCACCACCATTGACCACCATAAAAATGGTTTCTTTCTACGGAAGAACAGACAAAATGAAAATCTGTCATTTTGTCTACAAAATCTGTCAATTTGTCTATTCTTTTGTAGACAAAACGCATTTCTACGGCTGCCATGCTACGGTGCTGGCCTACCGTAGCATGACCGCCGTAGAAATGCCTTTTGTCTACATAATACACATAGACACACTGACAGATATTTATATTATGTACACATTTCTACTCTCCAGTAACAGCAACAAGACGTATTGTCTGTAATATCCAGGAGTTAGTACCTAAGTGTACACTTAGGTACCCTTACTCTGTGGTCCCCTAATAGGGTCCCGGTTGCCCTCAAGCAAGTAAGTACTTGTGCACTGTCCAGTAATTGATTGAATGACAAGTTACGTAAGCGAGGTGTTGAAAATTAAAAATTGTGTAAAGGACAATAAACTTGTCAGGAAAAAAAATTCGAGCAAAGAGAAAACTAGATTATGTCCGCGATTTTGATCACACAATCACACGATCGCACACAAAGAAATCCTGTCTATCCTTAGAAAACCGCCTATCCATTAGGATAGGCGGTTTTCTAAGGATGGACAGGATAAATTTTTTTTTTAGATAATATTAACGGAATTATTAAATTCCGTTAATATTATCTAAAAAATTTTTTTTTCAATCCAGACAATACCTAAACTAAATGCCAAGTTTATTTAAATCCGTTCAGCTGTTTTTAACGGACTGTTCCAGAAAGAGGGTTATGTTTTTCGAACGTATGTATGTATGTATATTTCTTTGACTCGGTCTAGAGCCTAAATCTAAACGGCTTGTCGTATTTGGGCTTGAGAGGTGTCATTAGATTCGTCTAAGCCCCGATATCACCAAACTTCTTAAAACGCGCGTATGGCATAACCCGGAATCTTTCTCTCTTTCGTTCAATGTTAGAACGGGATAGACAGATCTTAAACCGTAGCGCAGCCCTGAACGTCGGTTTAACCCATGGTGAAATTGGGGCTTAGTCGTGAGAGTGACACTGGAGTACCACACAAATGGGGCACAATTATTGTAAGAAGGAGTCTATAATGTAGGTATCCACACAGTCCCGTTGTGTTGGGAGGACCTTCAAAAGATTTCGTATTTATAATACCTGTTTCCTGTGTACTTAGTATTAGTATATATAAATTAGTAGTCAGATATCCCCCCAGGATACTGGAAAACCTAAGTCGAGTGCAATAATAATATACATTTCATTATCTGTTTAAAAATAAACCTTATTTAAATACGTTTGAATTTAAAATTATCTTGCGATGTTTAGGTTTAGCGGCTGTTACCTAGAACCTAGGTCATAGGTTATCTAATAAGTAAGCACTAAGCAGTATTGCGAAACTCCTAGATATTCCGGTCTTTAGTATTTATGAATTGTGCCATTCGATAAATAATTTATACAGGCGGCATGTTGTCTTACTTTATCATTTAGTTTGTGACGCCATATTGGGTATATTATTAAGTAATAATAAACATTATTGTTTCACAAACTATCGATAAGCGTCAGATAGCTTAGGTATTTGCTTGTTTTGTCTCTGTCGCTCAGTATAAAGTAAGCGGCGACAAAACTTCTAAAAAGGCTAATCGACACTTAATTGGCGATATACGAAACGAAGTGTTTTTACAATAACTATATTTTTGACGTCATAATGTCTTATTATTTGATGGAGTCGGCTGCACGCACGAAAAAACATGACTCATGCGTTACCTGTTACCAGCGTTACCTCGCTAAATATGATGCAATACCGTTACCTCAGCTAGCCGCGCCTTAGGTTTGTGAGCGGTGGGACGGAGGGGGCGCTTGATGTTATTACTCAGTTCGGCGCCGGACTTCGCGGCGGCAACACGCCTACCTAAGGCGCGGCCAATTAGTCACGTTCAACTATCGTCAGTAAACCGACTACGTAAATTATATAGGCCCTGTTACCCGGGCTATTATGCGATATATTTGCGAATAGTTACGAATATATTGACACCTAATTTATTAAAATCGGATCAGTAGTTTAGGCGCTACGGTGGAACAAACATACATAATTGACTGACTGACTGCCTTTCCTTTTGGCTTCGCCGTAGTCGGGTAAAAAATACTAAGCAGGTGCATAATAAGAATTAAGACTATTATTGCGGTTTATTATAAAGTATATTATAGGTAATAGGGTTAATGATTTAGCAAACTAAATTTTTTAAACTATTATGCGCGATAAAACTATCGGCCCCATGGTTTAGAGTTAAGCCCCAGTCCCCACAAATAAATAATTAATGACCAAATCCAAATGTGTCACAAACTAGTTCTTTATTTGTTTACCAGTTCTGATTATGACGATGAAAATATTAACATGTGAATGGGATACAAGTTAATCCTCGCCTGTATGCCATTAAAAAGAAAAAAAGAACTAGAATCGTTGGTTGAGCGCGCTGTCACTTCTGACGCCATCGTAAATTAAACGCGAACAAAATATAATAATTCAACGAAACGACTAGGCGGAGAACTGCTAGCGTGACCGAAGTTAATTTTATGCACGTTAATGTATTTCAGCACAAGATATTCAATTAGTTTGGCGTAGCGCCCCGATACTCTGTCTCGCTACCTGCTATTGTTTTTTTTTGGATGCCGCACCGTGCCATGAAATAAACTCCACAGCCAAGGGACAATTGAAAACATTATCGCGCGCTTTGCCGGTAACGTTTAAAATTAAAAAATGCGTTGCGCGTTCTAAATTCAAAATTAAATAAAACGTTTGTATTTAAAGAGTGTTCGAAAAAAGAATAATTATTTTTTAAATTTCATAGCGCTGACAACAAATAAAATGGCTTGTTAGAGCTGTTGTTAGTCGTTTTTATTAAATATCTACTGCAATATAATTTTATGAACTCTTTAGAATAGGTATAGCGTTGAATATAACAATGTGAACAGTTTCACGCTTAGCTACCTCGCCCTAAAGCCGCTTGGGTTTTTTGTGTGTCGAAAAAAGAACCCAACGAATTAAAGTTTCTATTTCCAATCGTATTTCGCTGCAGTGGTTTTTTCTTCATGGAATATTCGAAAATCAGTAATCATTTTGCCGAATTCAGATTTATAGGCGTGAATCGTGACTGTACTTTTTCGATTTATTCATGTAATCCTACTGATGAGGATTATCTATTGTGGCCAGTAATTTTTTTTTTAATAAGTATCAAGCAGCAAAGAATTTTTATGCAACCATCTTGATTTTCGCAACTGTTTTTGTATGCAAATAAGGGTTGCAGGGGGTTAGTGCCAGTGGTAACTTCATAGGGGAGCGCATACTTCCAAACGTACGTAATTAATAAATAATATTCGTTAATTTTTGATGTTTCCTTAAGGCACCCTAATATTGCAACCCTTCGTATGTTACGATTATACGTTTTATAATAATATAATCTCATATCACGGCTGTCCTGCTACAATTTTTTTTCTTTGTCACACAATAGTGGACCCAAAATATTGTGTACATTGTCGGGCAATCGGAACGGGTCATCCCTTGGGCAAATTTATCGATATAGATACCGATTACCGACCGATTCGTGTCAAAACTCAAATCTGTCCCTGCCTATTGCTGTAAGTATTGCAAATTGAACTTCATATGAAGGTTTTAAGAGCTACTTTGGTGTGTGTCCATTTGTTAATTGTGACAACCATGCGTGCCGATAATGCGTTGTCTAATGTTCTTTTTTCGGTAACAGATTGTGTTTGATGGCTTTAGACTTCTGTAGTCCTTTTTTAAAATTTTACTAATAATAATATTATGTTGTTTGACGTTTAGAAGACTATTAGCAGGTGAAACCCAGAAATAAATATTAAAGAATATCACAGAAAATATCAACTTCTTAATTTCCCTATGTCATTAAAATATATTTAAATTACCTAAGTCTTCACAAAAGCTTTGTTTTAGGTTAGTTTTTAGTATTTTCCTCGCAATTTTTCCAATATTTCTCACTATTTAAACCTTTCCTGAACTTCCACAGTTATTTCAATATCAAAATTAGCCTAATCGGTCCAGCAGTTCTTGAGTAGGTACCTAGTAACTATTTAGTTATTTGTGGTTTTACCTAGACAGGAACTGCAATTAGGATTATACTTTTCATAGTTAATTAGAATTAAATACTTTTTTTTTTCAATAAGTTTATGATTATCTTGATTAATTATTAGGTATTTATGACTACACGTTAATAGTTATGTTGTAATTAGCCATATTATGCATTACACGATGTACATAATATTTAAAATTCTAACTCGATATAAGACTTGAATACTTAAGTTTTAAAATTTAAGCTCAAGTAAAATTTCTGTATTCGAACTTCGTCTGTGTAATCATGCGGTGGCTTTACCTGTTTTTTTATACACATGCTAGAAAGAGATGGGTGATTTATATTGAATATAGAATGCGTTTCGACAATGCGTTCCTACCGAAGCGAGCTGGAATGATAGCGGCCAAGACACAGGGCGACGGCACTGACAATGCACGACAGTCTATCTGGTTATGTAACCGGTCCGAGTACGGTAACCGAGGTCCCGCATTGATGCGCCTCAATGGGACGTCCTCTCCGTTTTAGTCGGGTAATGGTGTGGTTAGTGACGCGACGTGCGCCGCGCATTCTTGTTGCCCCACCAATCCCGACAAACTTCACGTCAGTTGCGTACCGACTCCAGCGCGGGACGGACCTGTGTCGCGCTCTCGCTCAAAACTATCGAACAATACAACATTTGCAGAGTTTAAATTGACTTCCATCGATTATTTAATTATAATATTAGGTCTCCGCGGATCGAATTAGCGATGGAAAGTGCTGTGAATCGAAGGGACCGCTGACTCAGCGATGACCGAAAGTTTCAAGTTGCGGCATAAAAGTTGTGGTCCGAATGCACTCCTGTACAAAAAATATTATGTTCTCGTAGTGGTGATGGCCTGATGGGATCGCAGTGCGGCCAAAAACGTGTAGTTAGTGATGTGAACTGTGATATAAGTTATCGGCAATCGCGTAGATGATTGTCATTTTTGTGTGTGAAACATATATTAGTTTATTAGTTACCAAAGAATCCTGATGATCTTGTACATTAGTTTGTGCTTCATATTGGTAGTTTTAGGTGAGTGCAAAACTAATTTACAAATTGATACTAGTGTTTGTGAGTTCGTTAGCATTATCTACGTGATGAACAGACGTATTGACATACCATTTGCATCTCCACGTAATTAAGTCGATTGGCAGTCGTTGAATAAATTGAACGATTATGATTGCTCCAGTTTTGTCGCAGAAAGCTCTTTTACGATAAACTTTTTTTTCACCGCCATTCAAAAAAATAATACATAATGAACATATTATCTAACATCGATAAAATGTATTAATATGTAATCTCATTTTATAAGGCCATAAACAAGCACCTATAAAAAGCGAAAATAGAAACTTTTATTGATATTCAAATTTATTAATCTACTCGTGGATATTGGCGAATTTACTGTTAGCTTTATAATTTCTAGATTCATAACGCCCGATTAAATTTTCAAAGAAATTTAACCGGTCATAAATAACTCAATAAAACGTTAATTTAAATTCGATAAAAACGGTCGAGGCCCGCATAGCTGGCTTGATTGAGAACGGTTTGAAATCTTATATGGAGGCAGACGGATGCAGTTAAAATGTATCTCTGTTTACTATGTCAATTAGTACCCCATTATGCCGCACGGATAATATTTCCTCCGAATTCACAAATTAATCAATCACAATTCCATATTCGAATGTTAACGACGCTCAATAAAATTCCAAATTTGAAATTCCTTCTAATTAGTCATCTAACTTTCGTCTGACGATATTTGTGTCGTATGATTGAAATAGAAAATGTTATTTTAATGAACACTGGAGTTAGGGTTGCCAGGCGTCCGGATAAAGCCGGACACAGTTAGGCTTTTTGATTGCGTGTCCGGCCAAAATAAACGGTGTCCGGCTTATCCGGATTTTATAAGGCTTTTTAGTATTTAAAAATGTTGATAAGTGTTTATTTAGTAATTAATTTTAACTTGACTTTATAACAATAATTGGACTGATTAATAATAAAGTAATTAGATTGACTTGGCCTTCGATTTTTTTTATATTTCATTAGAATTTAAGAATATTTATGGTAAATATCATAAAGCTTGTTTTTAGTAAATATTTTACTGTCGTATTTTTATTAATACTGAGACAAAATCGTCAATAATGTTGGGTGTCCGGCCTTTTTACCCAAATGTCCGGCCAAACTAGTTCGTCTGTCCGGCTATTAGGTTTGGCGACCTGGCAACCCTAACTGGAGTAAAGTCCGAAGAGTTATTTTATTTTACCTCGTATATTCTATGAGAGTCGTTCGCATAAAGGTTCTGCCAGAGGTTAAATAACTCTGAACGGGCTGTAGTGTTTACAATATTTTAGTGTCTAATATTGCGCAACATACGATATTGATGTTAAAAAAAAGTGCAAAAGTTTTACACATAAGAACATGCACATAGAATTAAATTGAGTCAAAGTTAATACGAAAATCATTACATAATTGAATAAACTGAATTTTGTAAAATAGATTATTTTCATACGTACAAAATATTAAATTAATCTATCGATAGAAAATCGCATGAATGCTTATTGCTGAAATAGCAAAAAAAAACTTATTAATTCGTTTACACTTTTTTGTAAAAAATATTTAGCATTTAGTTATCTTTTGACATGAAATAATTCCACCTTTGAAATTGTGTAACTAAAGAAATTTGAAAAACCTGGATAATACACTCATTTGAAGCTTTAGTTGAGAATAGAAAATGATTTTATATCAGGTTATTAAAATGTTTTTTTTTCTTTCTTCTCCACGGACCGAAGTGGTCCGTATCCTTGTGATATTTTTCTTTATGGAATAGTTTCTTTCGTTTAATATTCAGTTGTGCCAAATATAGTTTATTTGCTTACGTCTCTTATTAATTACTCATTTGTTCATCTTACTAATTCAAATTAATTATTAGTATTAAACATTTGTAAGCCCATTTCAAATATTTCGACAGCTTTAAATCTACTATCGAAGTCAATCGACCTCAGGAGGCAGGAACATTTGACAGCTGCTTATACGTAACGTTATGGAATTATATCTGTATGGCCGCTGTCATGATTTTGACAGATTTTCATACAATTCTCATTCGATAACGTTACAATTACGCCGCTGTCAAATGTTCCTGCTCGCCCCACGGGTTAGTAGTAGTTAGGTAACCTAAGTTAGCGTAGCGTAGCGTAGTCAGACATGTGAACGTCTGACGTCACTAAATATTTCTTCAGAAAGAAAGTAAAAAATCCGTAAAAGATAAATTTCGTGACAACCTAGACTAGACTAATTTTAGAAGTTACCAATGCACTTCGAATTCAAGTAACGAGAAGTCCAACCGTTCACGTTATCAATTGATATTTTTTTTTAGAAAGTGGACCCGGCAAACCCGTAGCAAATAAAATTATATGGACGTGACCGAACCGCACGATTCGAACCGACTACCTTTTTGTAAATATGTTTTGCTGATCGAATGAAATTTTCGTGCTTGTATTGTAGAGATACGTCGCGAAAATTTCCCAGACGAAATTATGAGGTTTGCGAAAATTCTACGACAAATGCTGAATAAGAATGCCGAGTTGTGATTTTTAGTTTTGTTGTTTCGAAACATCTAATGCTGGTTTAGGTCTTGCTTTCTGACACGACAGGTATTATATGAAGTAACGCGTCGCCACCATCATGTTTCATATCTGCTAGGTTTTTAAATCATCTGCTTTTTTTTTTCTTTTTTTTATAAAGCTCATCATAAGATGAAGCCGGCCTTAATTAAATCTTTACAAACTTAAATCAGGTACACAGTCTAATTCTCTTAAATGCAATGAGTGTATAATAAAACTTATTAACCTATCTATCTTGAAATCAGCACTTCTTTCTATCTTAGCTTTTATTATGATGCTGTCCCTAAGCAAAATAAATCGTGTTTTGTAAGTATTTTATTGAAATCGCAAAATATAGCTTTCACATCGTAAATTAGGTACACGTTTTCATTGAGACGGCTACATACAAATTTCGTATTTAACAGCAAAAACTTATCCAATCAAACTAAAATTTATTCGCGAAGAAAGTTTGTTTTCAATTAGCCAAAGTGATTCAATATGTATTTCAATACGAATTTATAATTTCGGGATCAAACACCTGCCTATATTAGAGTTCTGATATTTTAATATTAAAACATTCAATCTCACGCGTACTCCTAGCGCCATCTGTTGACGGGTAGAGACAGTCATTAGTAACGCGTGCAGTGGAATGAACTGTGACTGCTTTTATTTTGAATGGTATTTCCTATTCCAGCTATACCTAACTAGGTGTAATAATTAAGATGATTTGGTTTTATTTAAATTCTACTTTTGACTTAGTATAAAAGATATCTCAAACGTATATTTCGTAGTAGTTGATATTATTTAAGAACGTGTAGATAATAATGTATTTTATTAGGTCCTTACATAATATGAAATTGGCGTTTTGTCGTGCTGGCCACTTTGATCTCAAATATATATTCTTTGGTTACGAATTCCAATTTCAAATTTATACCGCTATTTACTTCATGAATTTGTGTTTCGAAAACCGTAATTCATTTGTTTTTTTTTGCGTCACTCTGTTTACAAAATGGATAACTTGAAATATCGTATCGTATGTGATGAAAAGTGGATCCTGTACGATAATCGGAAACGCTCATCGTAATGGCTGAACCCTGGCGAACCAGTCAAAGCCAGCCCCAAGCGAAAATTGACTCAAAAAAAGTTACTTGTGAGCAAACTGGTGGGCTAGTGCCAGTGTCGTTCACTACAGCTTTCTTAAATCTGGCGAGACGATTACGGCAGATGTCCATTGCCAGCAACTGCAAATCATGATGGAAAAGCTAGCTGCTAAACAACCGAGGTTGGTCATTCGCTCTAGGCCACTGCTTGTTCAGGACAACGCTAGACCACACACTGCACAACAGACGGCTACCAAATTAGAGGAGCTTCATTTGGAATGTCTAAGATATCCACCGTACTCCCCGGACCTTGCTTCTTTTAGGACTTTTTTCCCCGGACTTTATGTTCCTTCTTTACAAAACGCCAATTTCATATGTAATGACCTGATATTTAGGGCCTGTTTCACAATCGCCTAATAAGTGTCGGATAGCTTGTTCGGAACTTTTGTCGCTGCTTACTTTATATCGAGCGACAGAGACAAAAATGCAGATCGCTATCTGAGACTATCTGACACTCATTAGAAGATTTTGATACAGGCAGTTTCTAATAACATAATTGATTAAATGATAAAGGAAGGACGCGCAATTTATATAATTTACGCACAAAACTCAGTTCTTTTAGCATATTAATACGTTGAAGTGACGTAATCTTTACGATAAAGTACGCGATTTATGTGTTTTTCTCCGTAACCCGTAAAAAGTTACGGTTTCCCTGAAGCGACAATAAATACTCGCTCACATTTGGTTATACTGTTTAATGGGTTAGGCTAGTAAGTTTTAGCTTATTATTGATAATATTCAACTAGCTAATAGATATTAATACAAGCACTAACGCAGTTGCCAATTTTTCAATGGAATGTAAAAAACAACATTGTATCGACCGAGTTATTTAAATAATAATAATAAATAAAAATATAAGGTCTCTGCACATTTTCCTTCACATAAATTTTAATTTACCGGCCAAATTTCATACTCCTCCGGTTGCACAATTCTCGTAAAAGTGTACTGAAAGTTTTTGCTTCACATATTATTATAATAATTACAAATTTATATTGAATATGTACCTAATATTTGATATATATACGTTTGTAGTTTTTACGATTCTGCCTTTGAAGACGAAATAGACATAAATAATTTGAACAAAATGTGTTGTTTGAGTTAAAGCACTTCAAAACCAAACAAGTAGAACTAAGAAACAAACCCTAGAGTGTATGTTTTGACGACTCGCACTCAACTCCCATTTCAACTGTCCACAGCTAAACGTTCGGTTAAATTTAACCGGCAACTTTGACTGTAAGTTAAACATGTGTTGTTTAGTGCATCGTTAATCACTGTTCGACGATATATTGTTAATTTATTATTGAACTTCCACGAAAAATATATTTTGTTACCGCATAAAATACGACCACCCAACACAATTGCACGGTGGCTTTAGTTTGTACTATAAATACAAACGTACAAAACATTTGCTAGGAAAGTAACAATATATATATATATACGTACAGAGAAATAGTTTTTATAGAACGATCCAAATCGACGCAAATATGAAAATTTTGACGTCTTCTTCAACGGCCCACAATTTTTCTTGGAGTTGTGCAATCAAATCGATGGCTAACTATGTAGCTGTTTATCTGTTTCTCTTAAATATGTGGTACGAGGTAGATACGAAAGTTAACGTGACTAAAATACAGTCAATTTCGCATCATCTAAACGTGTTACGTGTCTTTTAAACTTCATTAATATTCCACTCGGCACTCGTAAGGTGAAATAAAGCTGTCAGGATAAAAAAAGAGAATCAAAACACTTAAAATGTTTATAAGATTCTGTCATATTTATGTCACATTAAAGCAGTAAAGGTATCTCAGTTAAAAATAACTGAACCGTAAGTTATGTGCGTCCGGGCCTGGGGGACCCCGGATACGGATTACGGGTTTTATATGAGCTTAGGCGGTTTTAGGGTTACTTTTTCAGAATTCATGATATCTTTGTGTGATCTTATTATCAAAGATCCTGGATTCTTAGAATGTACTCGGTTTTTATGTGGCATTATATTCTAATCTATTAGGTACATGTACACTTAAGATTGGGTACGATGATTTTCTAAGTTTGTATTGTACGCTCTATTCTTTCTGGGTTTCTTTCTGCCAGTGCATAGTACTTACTACTTACTGTTCACATATTTTATGATATGAACCAGAAAACGAGCAGACGGATCGCCTGGTACTAAGTGATTACCGCCGCCCATGGACACTCGCAACACTAGAGCCCAGTCTAGTCGGCCCATTCGTGCCGAAGCATGGCTTTCACGCCACTTTGTTGTCCTTTGTCGTGTTAGTACGTATGTTACATGTAGAAAATACCAAACTAGCTTGCACGGTCTAGAACAAAGTAGGTAAGTTATTTCAGTGTCTTGATATAACAAAATCTCAAGAGTCTGACAAATATGAAACATAAATTGGAACTTAAAAAAAATATATAAAATATACAGACGCTAATAGCGGAAGTCTGTTAGTGGCACGAAAAAATAACATAGAGAGCAGGAAGGCATAGAGTTTACCTCAAACGACGTGGGGTAAACGCGGACACATTGACGTTGTTTTGGGTAAAAAAAAATATTGTATTCAAGGATAGTGTCTAAACTGCGTTCGGTTTCTAAAGCTCTCGGATTAAAAAAAAAATCTGCTAATATTTCATGGCATTAGAAGCTAGATTCGTGTTTAATTAAACATTTTATTAACGATTAAATTATTATTATTTTCCTTTTCGAACAACAAGACAAAAACAACAAGAAAATAATAAGGGTTTTTATTCTGGAGACATTCATCTAATTACTGCAGCAATTGGTGATTTCACCATAATAAAAACAATACAAGTATCGTAAGCTCTATTGGTGGCGAGCAAATTTCTCTAGTTGCGGATTCCGGAGTTCTATGACTAATATTTCCGTATGGCTGTATAGTAAAATAGCATGAAAATAGTTAATTGAGCCGATTTTATTTTTATTTTAAAATAATTATTTAAAAGTGCGTCATGATTTCATTGTTACACCTACGTATAAGGTTAGGCTTAGGTTACGGCTTCACCTACGAAGTGGTAAAAAATATTAAAAAACCACTCGTGAGGGTGAGGCTGAGGTCCAGTATTTTAATTTTTAAAAGTGGAATGTGTTGGTGTACTTAAATGAACGAAAATCTGAAGAAGTTATATGTTTAGGCTTTATTTATTTTTATTTATAAAATTTTAAGAAGACTTACAGCCTAATAACAATATAATAACAAATACAAATATGGTAAACATCTCGCTAATTACAAGCCTGGCTTAGCTGTACTAACTTCTGGAAAGTAATCTAATGACTAATTCTGTGAAATGTAAGCAAACTCGCATGTATTTTGAAGCAGGTTTTCCTAATTTTAGGGCGTTTTCCCAACACATTCGCAACTCTTCGTCAGTAGGAAAAATTTGAAAACTTATCACTTACTGTTCTGTTCCTGAATGTTTTATAATAATTATAACATTTAGGAACACAACAGTAAGTTTATTTTTTTTATTACCCTTTGTTGTCATTGTAAAATTAAATATTATAGCACAGTTTATTTTATATTCTAGAAAATTAAAAATTATTCTTAAAAACATTTAAAATCGTACGTGTAACCATACTTTTATCATACGTTAGTTCTGCGACTTTCCGCTAGGGAATCTGGTCATCGCCAATTAGATCTAAAATAACTTACTAGCTTCGACGAAGTCCCATTTCCCAATGCAAAATATCGCTTCTCTTTCATAAACTGTCAATCGTTGTAAGTTTACCCCGGTTTACCCTATCAAGAAAAATTTAATAAAAAATCATCGCTAGGGAAATAAAGACAGCTGTCGAAGTAGAATTAAGTGTAAGAATTCGGCAAGGCCGAGGGGCGACAGGCAATCATTTGGAATATTTGCTTTTGTTTTTCGACAAATCTCCGAAGGGTAGTGAAGTGTTTTTAGGGACTAGCTTTTGCCCTGGCCTCGTCGAAAATCGATATTTTCTGTAAAATTGCCTCTGGCTTTATTATGTACTGTACATTTTGTCAGCAAGTAATCTGAGATTATGTTAATCCAGGTTACTTATTATTGAACGCATTGGACTTATGTGAATGGGATCTTTGATTATTAATATTATTGATGATACTACAAGAGAACAAAAATAATATCCTAGAAAATGCATTTTGATAAAATCTAGCTCCCCTTTGCGTATGACAACTTTCTGAAAATTTCGCAAAACCAGCAATGTTTTACCTGGACATAAACCAGTAACATACCACAATTATGATATACATATAATATTATTTACTGTACTTACCAGAGAATAGGTACAGATAAAACATTTTAAAAACGCTCTCCAAGAGAGCGTCCGCGAAGAACATTATAAATCAAACCGATTTAAAACTTCTGAGTGCGTGCATTAGTAGAGGCGAATTTTTCAAAGATTATTAAAAGTTTGACAGAACACGTAAACATTTAGATTAATTTGGTCGGCAATAAATTCTCTTGACGCTCGGCGACTGTTTCTGTTGCGTACGCACTAAGGGTCAGTTCACACCGAGAGGCGACGCGGCGCGCACTTTTTAAGATACCCGTTCAAAATTTAACTTTATTCACTACAAGTGCAAGTTTTATTCCAAGATACAATGTAACGTGTATTTTTTTGTTTACTGAATAAAGTTCAATTTTGAATCGCTATAATCTCTAATAGAGCGCGCTGCGTCGCGTCTCAGTGTGAACTGACGCTAAGACTACACACGTCCACATGAGAGTCGTGAGACAGTATTGTCGCCGCGACATTTTCTCGCTCATGCATCTCTATAAACTGGACGAGGACGAGAAAACAAAGAATTCGAACACAAAATGACCCGGCAGCAATTTTTGGAACACTGGAGAAGCCACGCAATTAAAAAATCTACAACGTACCGACCGCCAGTTTAGGGTACGTTGGCGAGTCGGGGTGTAGGTTCTAGATAAATATTATTTCTTACTTTTTTTTCAAAAAATAACTTATCTTACGTAGACTTTTGCACTTTAAATGAATACATAAGTATTTTTCATATGATAACATTCGTCGATCGGTGCTTCGAATATACAAATAAATAACAAAATTACAAGAAATATTTCGCGTTGCGACTATTCTCGGTTTAACTGTCGCGTCACCAACACGATAAGTGCGTACACACCTTAAACGCTCGGTCAGTAAGCGAAAATTGTTTTTCATTATTTATTTTTCCCTGTCAGCTTTTTCTTATTTTTATTACAATTATCACGTAGCTTCTGTGATCTTTTTGTTTAAATTTATTTGTATTCGCTAATTTTCTTTTTTTTAGGGAAAATATTATTCTCAATTTTTTGTTATAGCTTCTTTATGTGTCTACACCTAATTGTATTACAATTAGAATGAATATATTTTAATATTAACCAAACACAATATAAAACAAAATATGATGTATTTCTCTAAACATCACATAAAAAGTGCTTTTTTACGTATAAAATATTATTGGGCGTGTGCCTGTGGGAATAATTCCTTATTTTTCGGGCCGAAAAGAATTTCTTAATTATACCTCGAGATTTATGTTCAATTTAATAACAGGGAGTTAGAAGTAAATTGATGGATTGATGAGGATGTTCCTTTTTTTTTAAAACTTAACAAAATTAATAGGTAGTTCGGTATTTATTAGGATCAGGTAACATTATTTAGGTATTTTTTTTGTTAAACGAAATCGTTTTTATACATATTTTTATCCTAATACGTAGGTACATTTCAAGCGTCAGTTCACACCGAAAGTAGACGATACGCGACGCGGCGCTGCATTTTAAGATGGCGATTCAAAATTGAACTTAATTCACTACACACGTTTAATGGCAGGAGTTCGAATGTCAAACTAGACTACTCTGCATAGCGCGGCGCCGCTCTTGCAATGAAACGTATATATTTTTTTCTTTTATTTACCAAAAATAAAAAGATACAATTTTACTATAATATAAACAGCGTTTAAAACCACTGAGGTTTGTCCAATGCTGCATTCAGCCTTATTCGCGATTCTAGTCTTAATACACAGTTGCTTAAGTGGTAGGTTACAACAACAACATGTACCTTGTACATTTCAACATTAATAATATTTTATACATTTTAACATTAAATTTAAGAATATTAAAAACAGTTTGCAACCAGATAGAATTTCTTTACATGTTTTAGGCTTTCTAAATTAGTGTTTTGATTTTACATAGTTAAGTAATATGATTTTAATTTGCATTTTATGTCTTCTTGTGTTTTGATTTTGAATCACAATTCACTACTTTATTAAATTGCAGCGCCGGGTCGCGGTTCGTCTCGTCTCGGTTCGTCTCGTCTCGGTGTGCGCTAATCCTTAGTTATAACTGACCAAGATACTTAAGAAAATGGCACCTCGAAAAGTGTCGCAACTTTTCGCGCATAGTTTGTACTTCGTATACGTTTGATCAGTAGTTATGTAAGCACGAAAAATAGTTCTAAGGTACTATCGAACAACTTGCCGCTCGACATAAGATGAAAATCGCTAACAGCGCCGTTAAATCGTGCGAAAGCAGCGCACGGCGCTGTTAGCGATGCGAATCGAGCACTTTCCCCCGTGCAAATTCGTAGTTCAACCACTTCTGCAGTCATTGCGGTCAGTTCCTTCGTGTTTAAATATTTTTATGCGTTCTAGCGGAAAGACAAATCGATACCTAGTATAGCTGTGGCTAGTGGCTGTGGCTATTTATTTTATTAACTTTAACCTGTAGGTCGATTCTGCTAATAAAATCTTATAATAATACAGTGTCGATGCAGTCTCGGTATTTTTAAAACAGCAAAATGATATTCTCATAAACGTCAAACCAACGTTTAACGCGTTTTGATTGGTCCAAACTCCAAAAATAAGTTTATGATATCAAGACGATTCATTGACAATGAGGGTTTTTAAATTCGAGACATCTGACAGCTTTTTGACACGACAAGGACCATCGGGCTACTTACGGCATCAGATGACGCTTTGTGCGCGTTGGGTCTGCCCCCTAGCGGCAGAAAAAATGTCAAACACCCTCATTCATTTAATTTATTTGAAAGTAAATTGAAAGTCGTATGTTATAAAGCAAGTATTGACTGTACAGTGTGCATGACTAACCATACAAACTCCTCCTCAAAAATGTTCTTTCAACAAAAACTGTCGATTGATTCGTCAAAGAATTGGTCGAAGTGAGTCAGAAGTGTGCTTCGCCGATGAATCATTTACGGTTAGCAATTACTACGGTTCGCACGACTCGTTTCGTGAATCGTGAACGAGTATTTTTAGGGTAAGGCGCCTTAAAGCTAGAACAAAACATTATTTTCAGATGGAACAAGATAGTTTATGAGTAAAATGGCTGTGTCGTACAAAAAGTTTGTTTCTCTTTATTAGCTATTCAGTCATACTACTCATACACTGCACATGCGCTGTGCAGCGCGGTGCATTCGAACTCTTACGATGAAACCTGTATCTTGTGTAATTAATAAAGTTCCATTTTGTATGGCTATCTTAAAAATGTAGCGCTATGTCTCATATCGTTTTGTTTTGGTGTATTGTGTATTGACCCTTACAAACTAAAGTTTCAGTCGTTTTAAATAACTCGCTACATACGAATAATAAATAGTTACTTAGAGTAGACTCTTAGACATATTACATCTCCCATATGACCTTCTCTCTATAGAATACTAAAAAAGCCTTCTAGAAAATTCTATAAATCTATCCGAATTCCGAATCTATTCGTGTGTTATATAAAAATATCTTGTATAAAATGCGTGTTAAGTATTTTTATTCAAGCTTTTGCCCGCGGCTTCGCCCGCGTAAGTACATCACATGGGAACCGTATATTTTCCCGTAATATAGCGTAAATATAGTATCGGCTATCCCAATGCAATACTGTATTTTTTCGGGATAAAAAGTAGCCTATGTTTTAATCCAGAACCTAAACTACTACCATACCGAATTACATCGAAATCCGTTTAGTAGTTTTTACGTGAAAGAGTAACAAACATCCATCCATCCATCCTCACAAACTTGAATATTAGTAGGATACCTATATTTTTATACGGTACCCTCTAGGTTTAATTCTCGCGATGATCGATGGCAATAGAGACATCAACCGGCGCCATTTTTGTCTCGCTAATTTAATTATTTTTGAGAAATCCGACGCAGATATAAACAGTTTTTCGCTAAGATAATGTAGATTGCGGTTTTCGTACGTACAAGGTTAAGTACATTTTTTTGTCGATTACAAGGAAAAATAATTATAATGTCATCATCAATATTAATCAATACACACGTTATCTGGCTTGTCACGCTCAACCATAATATCGAGAAAAGATATCTTTAAATTTCCCAAACTTCCGTTGTCAGCGTACCACGTGGTATGAACTTGGCAGATCTACCGAGGCCCCAGATAAGGGATAAAAGATCCAAAATAAATACAAATCCAGTTGAAAATCCAGTCCGGCTACGCGGCAGTTATTTTATAGTGCCCAAGTGTGTGTGCAACACGAGAACTCTCTTTACTCTCGAAACCCAGTGGGACGGACGACCGACACGACTGGCGAGAGATCAGCCGCAGGTCCAACTTTTTACATGCCCATCCGATATCATCTTTCTTGGCAAACAATTAGGCGATCAGCCTGCATTGTCCTCGCCAGACTTTAAAACAACATTTTTGTTGTTTCCAACGCGGCGATCGAACCCACGACCTCGGAGTCGAGAGGAAAGCTCTAAATCACTGGACCACGGAGCCGTATTCAGTCATGTTCTCATTACCAATTAAAGTAAGGCATTTTGACATTTGCACAGATGACTTCACACTTCAAACATAACGCGAATGGGCTATAACTGTACTAGCTTTTGCTCGGGGCTCCACCTCCATAAATACAGCATCCCACGGGAACACAGTACTTTTTCGGAATAAAAAGTTGCTTGTTTTAATCCAGAACCTAAACTACCTACTAAGTACCCATATCATTACTACAATTTCATCAAAAATATCCACACATACATCCATCCATCCTCACAAACTTTCACATTTATAATACTTAGTAAGATCTAAAGTGGGTATTTCAATTCGTGTGTGGCATGTTACATGTACCTATCGAAGTTTCGGATGACTATAGAAACAACTGCATAGCCATAATACGAGACCGTAATGTTTTATTAGTGGAACTAGAGTTGGGCGGTCGTGGATATCGAATGTCGGTGAATTGAGTAAATCTGTTTGCCTCACATGGCTATTGTTTTAATTAGTGGAAATAGTGACTGTTTGCTGCACAAAACTTAAATTTTATTACGATACATAAGTGTTGGGTAGTCGTAGGTATAGAATATCGATGAATAAGTATATAATGTTTGCTTTACAAGACTATTGATTTAATTAGTGGAAATAATATTAAATATCGATGCATCAAGTAAATCACTTACAAGATTTAGTTACCAACAACAAAAGCTATAAGGTACTAGGTAGGTGTTAAGAATTATTTAAGTTAGGGGTTTAAGGGATTAAAATAGAAACTAAATTTCATTTAATTGCATCATTTCACTGCGTCCAGACGCAGTGTAGTGGTTTAATAACTTGGAAGTTATTAGGTTTGTAAAATAATAAAGTTTGCTAGTTGAGTTACGTTACATGTAAAATATTAATTATGAATGCACATATTTTTAAGGCATATGATATTAGATATTAGGTATCGTCTCCATAAAATTATAACACAGCTATCGACTCCGCCCAACCCTATCGTTCTCACGAGCTATCAAATTTTAAGTTCAGTGGAACGCGATAATGTGCTTTGTTCTTACGTCAGGCCACAATCACAGCTTTGTGTAGCGGGTTCGAATACCACCGATAACCTTTGACATATGCCTAATTATGTTTCCAAAATATCATCTTTGTTGGAGGAACATTTTTCGATTTGTATTCAATTTTTGTTTATTAAAACGAGTGATGTTTTATGTGAAATCGGTTTCGATCTAATAACACGGGGCGAAATAACCCGTCGACACTCGACATGCATCATATTTTGAATAGAATCGTATTACTCAACAGATTCAATACACGGTCGATGTATACAATCGCAAATACACATGTTTCGATTGTGTACATCGGCCGGGGCGTTCGACGGTCATTGTTTTTAATAGTCATTCAAATCACTTGTTTCAGTTGTGCCTTAATGATTTCCATTAAATGTGCCTTCTGCAAGTCTCCATAGCTTTCTATTAACCATTAGGGCTATATCTGATGAGAAACAAAGTATCGCACGAGCGAGCCATAATAGATTTACTTTCACTACACATTTTAATTTCCGCTTTCAAATAACTGTGGTTGGTTCTTAATTATACTGCTATACTGCTGTGTTTCCGAATGAAATACTGTAGTTGGTAATCATCGTTTAAGGGATTAAAATAGATCGTATATATAATAGATTAAAATAGATAGAATAGTATCGGTTTGGCGGAAATTCTCATAAAAATATCTCATGCGAAATGATAACAGGGCATTGGTCGCGCGTTTTAGATTTGCAATTTAAACTATCGCTAAATTCAAATGATATTTAAATTTAATTAAAGTCGCGAAAATTATAGAGATTTAAGACATGGTGACCAATTGTCATACTGAATGTTAAAAATGCACCGCTACGTCATTATGACAAGGTCTGGTTAGTTTTCGATACCTATCGAACGCACTCGTGGGCCATTCCACGGGCTGAAATCGTTTGCCATTAGGGGTTTACCTGCACATTTGACTTTAAAAATGTTTGTATTTTTGTCCGTGTGTAATAAATATAATTTTGCGTGGTTACGTAATTCTAAATGTTTCTTTTTCTCCAGCGGACCCGTTACCCGGCAAACATGTACCACTGGAGAGCTACGAGAGCGAGCTGGAGCGAGAGCACGCGCTGCCCACGTCCGTCCCCAACGCCGACATCCTCAAGACTAACAGCAACCCCACGTACCACAAGCCCAGGTGAGTTACGATGAGGGTAGAATGAAAATAAACAACAGTAAAAGAGAATCTTATGTAACATAGAAGAAATTTAAGATAAGACGTTGTAGGCGGCAGGTAGCAACCCGACTAGGTTACATGCGCAGGTAGGAAACGCCTAGACTCTAGAATAAATACATTATGCAGAATATTGTGAAAAGCTGTAAAAAATAGAAAAGAAGTTCAATTTCAATAGTGTTCCATAGCCATTGATACTAATACCGACCCTACCTGTCATAAGCCTAAAAGTTAATAAAATTTTCGTACAGAAGTTTAGGTAATAGAATTCTCCAAAACATAGACAATATGTGTTCACTCAAGAAGATCTGACCGGCTTGAACCTCCGTTGGCAGTTCCGATAGTTTACTGAGAACTGGGTAAATAAATTCACATCTGAGTTCATAGTTTATTCAGGTCGCTCTGTTGAGTCAAATGAAAATGGGGAACATGCATAACTTTTTGAAAAGTAATAATAAGCTAGTGAATATTGTCTTTGACTGTATTTTGTCAAAGGTTGACCGTTGATCAAAATACAGTCATCACAAAAGTGAGATCTTTGGAGAGGATTAAAAACGCTCTGTACAAAAATTATGCATGAGTGACGTCACGGCAGTTGAAAATGTATGAAGATAAATACAAAATTGATTTTATTAACTTAACACTGCGTTTATTTACATTATTATAGAGTTGCCAAGCCCAAATAAAAAAAAAACTAGGATTTGAAGTTGGAAAAACCAGGACAATTCAGTTCAAAAACAAGACGCAATAGAGTTGCAACATTTAAATTTGGTTAAATAGTGAAAATAGGCAAAATAAAATACATACAATGGTAATAGTCATATTTTTTCATTAAAAGTGTTTGTATAAAATCAAATTAGTAGGAAAATTTGTAAAAGTGGCGCGCGAAACACATGACTTTATAAGGTTGCTTTAAAACTAACCAGGACACCCCAGGACACTGCTAAAACTAGAACATGTCCTGGGAAAAGAAGACGGTTGGCAACCCTACATTATTAAAAAAAAATGTCACAAATAACAAGGATTTGAACAATAATTTTCGTTTTTAAACATAGCTAAAAATATGTTTTTGTAGTTATTTTTGGTCCTGTAAATTTTTAATTAAGCAACCGATTACTGCATTTATTGCATTTTCGGTCGATATTTATAGTTAGTTGCCTTTCGGAAAATATAAGAATTTTGCTGATTTAAAACAAATGCATGTTCCCTGTTGTATCAAGATCACATCGCCTATACAAATTCCATTCGATGAAGTTACGAATAACTTTCTGTGTTTCTGGGTTTCTTTTATGACTCAGGAGTTAGTAAACAATTTCTTTCCTTTATTAAACTTCATATTTCAGTCCATTAATAACATTAGAAATATGTAATAAGTAAGAAAGTCTGACAATAACAATATCTATAACAATTTATTTCGCGTTTAAATTCCGACTGCAAATTTCGCTATAAGTATTTGTTCAATTTCACCGAAAGGAATTTATTGTTAATGTTATTTTAGCGCCAATTTCAATTTCGTCTAATCGCTCCGTAAAATTACGCGATCCTGCTAACTCGCGTAAAATTACGCGTAATCCTGGATGCGTTTTTATGGCGTAAGGGATTAACGAAGGTATCTAAGTTTTACAAGCCGTAAACGGCATTCAACTGCCTCTCTAATTTTGTATAATGATTTTATTTTGTTTTTCAATTTAGAAATACTTTTAGAGGCTGAAGTACCTACTACTAGTACTAAAATGTAGATGCATACGTACACGAGAGAAAGGGACAAGTGATAAGTCAAAGTACGAAATTCTACGCGCCCGCGCTCCGAACCGAACGAGTGAATGTGCGGGGCCGACAGTCCGATCTGCCATGTCGATGTCAGCGCATTTTCCACAGTTAGAACCGCACGCTTTGACGTATTTTGACGTATTAACTAAGAGATGCCGGCAGTCCAAACCGTTATGCATTTTTTGTCGTAATTAACACGACAGTTCAATCCGCAGTTCAAACCGCAGTTCAAACCGCAGAGATCCTCCCGCGGTTAGGAACGCAGTCCGATCCGCGGTCCGAACTTTACGTGTGTAGGGCGCTAATGAAGAATGCGATTCTGACGTCTGCCTATCATGATACCTATTGCTGTTTTTATTAGAAAAACAGAAGAAGGTAGATATATAATTAAAGGTGCATCGTCCTTATAGACGCTGTAAAAAACAATAATACACCACAATACGTCTACGATTTGTCAGAAACGTGTTCTTTCGTTGGCCCCATTATAAAAAAGCTGAAGCTTGCTAAAAAGCCAATATCGCAATTTGGTTATTCGGCCATCCCTTAGGAGTTGGTGTTTTCCGGTAGGAATGGTAGGAACAATATAGCCCATGTGCTTTACCACACTATATCCCCAATTTCCACTACGCCCCAGTCGTATTTCGTAACAAACATCCAATATAGAACCGTCGCCAACATCGTGACGTCACGGGTCTTATTAAATTCTCGCCCGACGAAGCGGTCTGATACATAATACAGTGAAGGGAAAGGTTGTAGGGTGGCCATTCCTTCGCAATGTCCGGGATATTTCGGGACCTTCGGGTTAATGAAGACGATAACCCATTAACATTTCGGCCGGTTATTATGTTGGATCATCAAAAGTTGTTGGCAATTATATTTGCATTATGTATAATAATTTCGTCAGCGTTTCTCTTACATTTTTCATCTAAAAGAGAATTACAATTTATTAAGTAGAGTAATATTTTAAGTAATTAATCGTCAAGGTAGTTTAATTTTATGTGAAATAGTTAAACGTTAAAAAAAACAGTGTCAACTGGTGTCATAGTTCCATATGTAGTCACATAAGCTGAGTAACTAATGTTTTACTGAGGACTTACTAAAACTCCAAATCTACCAATACATTACGATACTCGTACTTATGACACCATAAAATAATAGCTTAGACATTCAGTATCAAATTTCGGTCACTGGGTCAACTGGTTAAATATATTAATATCATATCAATATCGCTGAATGCATATCTCTTTTGAAATGAAAAGTAGTATTAAAAGCTTTTCATCATCTCCGGAATTTTTCATTAATATCTCCAATGAGTTATAACTTATATTTATACTTGCTTTTTTACTCACGTAGTAATCATTACATGTAATGATTACGCATTACACATGATTACGCATTATTATTTCGCATTTATTCTTTGACATAAAATAATTTGCAGGCTACAGGATAATTTAATTACATTATTGTAGGCAAAAGCAAACACTTAATGTAGAATAAAAAAAGTCCCAAAATTCCTCAAAAAGCAGTACTCTTGGTCCCCACACCTCACAAAGAAGGGTTCCCTTATAGTTTTAGGAAAGATTTCAATAGTACATGAATGGCGCCCAACAATGGAGACCCTCCCAATCGATCGGGAACCTTCGATGCCTTTTGTTCCCCATTGCTCAGTCGACACCTGGCTCCGGAAGGTAGTGGGTTGGCCTCCGAAAGTGTTTAACATACCAAAAGTACAGGTGATTTGGTGACGTTGTATGGCTGTGGAATGCTTTAGAAAGTTTATGAAAAAAGTGTGTTTTTTTTTAATAATTACCCTTTGTCGGTGGCAGTAGCTGTACCTAAATAATTAAGGTGGGATGGTTCATGAAAGAAGACTGAATTGTGTATGACTTTGATTGTCTTGGTGTTGCCAAATTTAAGTTTCTTCTACCCAAAGATAAAATTATGTGGATTTAGTTTTTAGCGGTTCGTACCCGAAGTGTAAAAACGGGATCCTATTACCGAGACTTCACTGTGCGTCTGTCTGTCTGACTGTCTGTCACCAGGCTGTATCTCCTTAACCGTGATAGCTAGACAGTTGGAATTTTCACGGATGATATATTTCTGTTGCCGCTATAACAGCTAAAATACTAAAAACAGAATAAAATAATTATTTAAGGGGGGGGGGGCTCCCATAAAACAAACATTACGGAACCCTTCGTTCGCGAGTCCCGACTCGTTACGCTTGACATACCTAATTCACAGAACACAGATAATGTGTGTACATACATACTATTTTTTCAACTTCTAATCACGCTGTCGATGTTTGAATAACAGGGATCCTAAGGGTGAAGTCACACCGAAAGGACACGCGACATGGCGCTGCATTTTTAAGATAGCTTTTCTAAATTAAACCTTATTTATATTACACAAGAAGATATACGTTTCATTGTAAGAGTTCGAATGTAAAGTGACAGATCCCTGCACAGCGCATGGCTGATATCATATGAAACGTGTTTTGTTTTGTTGTAGTGAATTATGTTCAATTTTGTATCTGTGTACCAATAATACAATAATATCGGTTGTAGTGGGCGGTGAGTTTGGTCGTCTAATAAATTAAGTTTGATCCATTGGATTTGGGTAATAAATCTATTATGGGCAAAATTACCGATGTTGGACTTGCGAGTTGTTGAGAATTATTAGATTTGAAATTTGAAGATCGCTATAAATAAGGGATTGGTGCTTAAATGGAATTAGTAACTTTGGATGTAATTCGTCTCGGTGTGATTCCCCGGATAGTTAGAATAAGTATATACCGGGATATTTTATAGCTGTTCGAGAAAATTATAATAACTATGTATGGAACTTATTGCCCGGTTTCTGAGGGTTTTGTCGGTAGTTTATCTATTTAATAGATAAGCAACCGACAAGTACTACAGAAACCGGGCATTAGACCAGTTATTGAATTACGTGTACAGAAACTCTGATGTTTTTTTAGGTAAAAAATGTATTGAGGGACAGAAGATTTTTTTCTGTTCTTTGAAGATCCTCATAATTTGTAGGTACTATCGAACAAGTTACCGCTCGGTCAGGCATAAGATGAAAATCGCTTAACAGCTCCGTTAAAACGTTCGCACGCACACATACTCACGTGTAAATAGTAAATACTTGCGGTCATTTTCTTTGTGTTTAAATATTTTTTGGCGTCTAGTGCAAAGTGTATAGAAACTGTCGAGCAGGAACTTTCTCGATATTATATGTGTGTTATAATGATGTGGTATCGCAATTGTTCGCTTACCGTTGCCAAACAGTTACAGAATCAATTCCTGAAATATGCTAACTACTAAATATTTCATATAAATAAAATTAAGATACCAGTGGCGAAGGCTGGTTCTCCTTCATGGGGAAGTCCTAGCCTGTATATTGTATGATAGGTAGGGATTTTGATGAGGGGCTTCAGAAGGTAAGTGGTAAGAGAAGCCGACAGGAATGGAGTTATAGGAACCCCACGCCACTGATAGATACATATATACGTATAAAAGTAGGTTTGCAATTTGCATCTTTAATTTTTTAATTTGCTCGCTCGTGACTGTATCTGCTGATTGCATTAAAATGTTTCGCGTAGGAGGCGCGCTATTATGCCATAAAACAAATCTAGTAATTTTAAGAATCCTACGCAGAAATTAGTTCCACAAAGAGGTTACAATTTGTTTACAAACTTAACCATTTCGAACAATAATGAAACAACAATAAAAAAAGAACAAAATGAGAACGATAACGCTCAGCGGGATAGGTGTTGATTATTGTTATATTTGTTGTTACTCATCGCTCATGAACTCATCAGATTTGTTTAGATTTGGAACCACTATTGTTCCGAATTCAAATTGTATTTCAGAGAATTTCGAAATTGTTTCTAGATGGTTCGCTACGCGTTGATATGAAATTGTGGTACCTAATGTTTTGGTAATATTGAGTTAGAATACTCAGTAGGTACAATAAAATCCCAGAAAACGTGCATAATATTTCCATTAATAAATTTTAAAAAGTTGTTAAAGAACGTTTGTGTGCTAAAGCTTATTATAAGGTGAATGATTTCATTAACGATTGCACACCTTGGGAATGAGATGGCCCCCTGCAAGGCTCAATCTATGTATATACAATATACATATTATGTATCTTGACTTTTGTCATATTAATTAGTTAAGTTACTACATTGTAATTTTTTTTTAAAGAACAATTTTCCATCTTTTTTGTAAAAGGTGGCCCCGCGTTAGTTTCTTACGCCGGTTCTTATCGCCGCGCCGGGCTGGTTTCCGAACCGGTGGCAGGCATCATGTAGGACAATTCTATAAATTTTATTCAATAACCTATAAGGTTTTTTTTTTTTAATTTGAGTTGAGTGCCAGTAGTTTGTTATTTGTTTGTAGCAGTTCACATGATTATTTCTATTCAATTCGCAGTTGGGTTTCAATGTCAGAGCATGCTATCGCTCTCGTGTCTCGTCCAACATGCGTCGACACTGGAAGTTGGTACGACGGTCCATGCTGCGAGGTTAACAGAAATATGTACGTGATTTGGGCTTCTGGTTCCTTGATTTCTCAAATATTGCTATGCTTATGCTCATAAAATAATGATGATGATGATAGTGATGACGATGATAATGATGATGCAAAAGTGATAATGTATTTTCTCGCACAACTCAACAACAGTGACACGTATTACGAGGGCGGGTCAATAAGTCCGTGACTTTTGGAATAAAACACAGATTTTATGATAAATAAATCATTTTATTTTTCAACGTAGTCCCCCTTGAGCTCTATACACTTTGTCCAACGCTTCTCCAATTTTTTTATCCCTTCCAAAAAATATGATTTGTCGAGGTCCTCAAAATAGGCCTTTGTTTGCGAGATGACTTCATCATTGGAGTCAAATCTTTTTCCACCGAGCCATTTTTTCAGGTTTGGGAACAAGAAGTAGTCACTCGGAGCCAAATCTGGAGAATAGGGTGGATGTGGGAGCAATTCATAGCCCAATTCATGGATTTTTGCCATGGCAACTGCACATGTGTGCACCCTTGCATTGTCTTGGTGAAAAAGAACTTTTTTTTGGCCAAATGAGGTCGGTTTTTTTTCAAATCCTCATTGAAGCGGTCCAATAAGTTGGCATAATATTCCCCATTAATTGTTCTTCCCTTTTGAAGATATTCAATGTGGATTATCCCACGTGCATCCCAAAAAACAGTCGCCATAACTTTATTGGCTGACAAACCCACCTTGGCCTTCTTTGGCGCCGATTCACCCTTAGAAACCCACTATTTTGACTGTTGTTTGGTCTCTGGTGTGTTTTGATGGATCCATGTTTCGTCCACGGTTACAAAACGGCGCAAAAACTCCTCCATATTGTGATTAAACAACGCCAAACCTTCCTGTGAAGTTGTTACACGATTGCGTTTGTGGTCGACTTGCGGAAAGCTTTCTCATGCCCAAGTGATCATTCAAAATTGAATCCACTGAGCCATGCGAGATGCCTATGGCTTCCACAATCTTTTGCACTTTCAATCTTTGGTCGGCCAACACCATATCGTGAATTTTTTCGATTGTTTCGGGTGTAGAGACCTCAACTGGGCGTCCAGGACGTTCGGCATCTTCAGTGCTTGTACGGCCACAACGAAATTCAGTAAACCATTTTTTTACCATTGAAATCGATGGTGCAGAGTCCCCATAGTATTTATCAAGCTTAGCCTTGGTTTCGGTAATGGTTTTTTTTCGCAAAAAATAATGCTTAATAAGCACACGAAATTGACTTTTTTCCATTGTTTCCTTAAGTTACTGGATAGTCTGATAAAGATAGCTGTAAAACACAAACTAACTGACGCAGCAAGTTCAAATTTTGATAGGAGTCAACTGACAGATGCCTGTTGACAGGAGTAGTGTTGCTTTTTCAGTAAGGAGGTTAGAAATTCAAAAAGTCACGGATTATTGACCCGCCTTAGTACGTACTTATATTTTCTTTAATGAAAAAAATATTGTTCTTCATTTTAATTAAATTTTGACGAACAATATTTTTCCAAGCTTAATTTTATACTGAGATTACTGATATTTTTAACTGTAAAACAGTTCGTAAAATATAAAAATATTTTATGAACTGTTTTACCGTTAAAAATAAAGTGTTTATTAATGACTTTAAAATTATTATTTACTTTTAACATTTTGTAGGTTATTATTTACCTATTGGTAAGATTTTTAAGCTTCGCTAATAATGAGTATTTTTTTAAAGCCTCTCTACAACAAAAATAATATGGCATATAGCAACATATGGCGCGCGACATGTTGCCCAATATGTTGAAAAGTAACTATTGTTTAAACATACTTAGAAAAAAAACACATGAAATACTATTAAATTTCACCATTTTTGGCAAACATAGTTTGCAACGCTGATTTACAGTGAACACCGGAAAATCAATCAGCAAATTAATAATAATAAATTTAACATTAAAACTTAAACTATAAAATGTAGTAGGTACCTACTAATCATGTTGCGCGACAGCTAGCAACGACGCACGGCTAAGTGTTAGGTATTGCTAAAACAATTAGGTTATTTTATTTAGGCTAAAACAATTTAGTTAGGCTGGACTATATTATGATCCAGAATTCGGTGATCCCAGGAAAATTCGCAGCACTGAAACAGAACTATGCTCTAATCAATAGAGTTGAAATTGGAAGTGTCGAGCTGTCATATATGGACATTGACATTCGACTCGAAATTTGACTCGCAAAACACTTGTGTCTTCGATTTTCATCTCTATTGTATTGGCGCATGTTCTATTTTTAATGCTCTGAATTTCCCCCGGTATTCCGGATTCCGGATCGTACTGTCCCAACCTTAGGTACCTCAACAGTAGCTTCTATTATCTTCTCACAAAGATACCTCACAACTCTCACAAGTCCACATACTGCTAAATTCATTTGAAAGTGCTTACTATGTTTCAGAATCGCCTAATGAGTGACAAATAGCTTATCCGGAAGGTTTGTCTCTGCAGCTCAGTATAAAGTAGAGATGTAAATGTAATAATACCTCATAACATGTTATGTTATGTTAGAGCAACGAATCATGTCGTATTTCGTACGCGTATAATATGATGTCGAGGTGTCGCTACATTCGTAATTTGTAGAAAACATACTTATGTACATTACATACCAAGCTGCGTAAGTAAGTATTTTTGAACCAGACTTGTGTTTAAGTTATTCTAAATTTAGTTTTGATTTAATAGTGTCGAACTACAAGTAAACTGTTGACGGAGCCTACTGAATTTGCCATGGATTTACGTTTTGAAATTTTTTACCGTGAATCACCACAGCAAATGTTTCAATACATGCATCGACGCTTCTTGTGTGAACTGAAACCGTGTAGGTACCCATACTACGAAAAATGCGAGTAACGAAATGTATTCGTGTGTAACGTTTCGTTACTCGGTACTAGATGGCGCACCCGTTACTCAGTACCGAATACATCCGGTTTGCTACAGCTCTAGTGTAAAGTAAGCAGCGGCAAAACTTCCGGATAAGCTATTCAACACTTATTAGGCGATTGTGAAACAGACCCTTAATATTTGTAGACGTTTTGTTGTAAGCAAAGTAACAAAAATCCTTATTTACTTATTACTTAAGCTTCACTTTCATTTATATAATTATATGTATGTACATAGTCATAACACACTACCTATTAACATCTCTCATTATATTGCATAAATCGCATGCAGGTACATCACGAAAAACGTGATTTCTTCTTTTTGCATTATGTAAATAGCCGTGGTTGAAGAACTTGGTTAATCGTTTTTTTTTTAATTTGATAACTGATTACTGACATGCGACGTCTAACAACCCGTAGTGGGTTGGCGTAGGGACTGCAGCCTTATATAATTGAGAAAAGATTCGTGCCCCAGTTGCTTATTAATTTTAATAAAATAAAACTGGCATATACGTGCAGACGGATTGACCACCAGATGTGCTTTCTCGTCGGGTAACGACTACGACGAAGCCAAAAGAAAGGGTAGTGAATGAATGATTTTGGCAGTGTGTATGTATGTATTTATGTTTGTTCCATCGTAGCGCCTAAAATACTGGATTTTAATAAACGAGGGGTCAACAGATTCGTAACGGCAGCCTAGGTAACATACTATAATAATTTACGTAGTCGGGTTATAGTTTTTATACAAAAATGTAGTTATATAGAATGGACCAGGACGGATGGTAAGCAATTACCGCCGCCCATGGACACTCGCAACACCAGAGTGCTGCGCGCTTGTGTTCCTGATCCCTAAAATCCCCAACCCTCCTTGAGATTTCGGTAACCAGAAACATGGCGAAACACACCTTTGCTTAAAATCCTTAAAGTCCTCAACCTCCCTTGGGCCTCCGGTAACCTCACTCACACGGCGAAAAACACCGCTAGCGTTATTTCACGCCGGTGTTCTGTGAGGCCGTGGTATTTATCCGGACAAGTCGCCCCATTCGTGCCGAAGCATGGCCGTCCCACGTTATAAGTGCGTTACCGGTCTTAGGTAAATTCCGCTGAAGGTTTTCCGTCTGGTTTTGCTATTTTCGGTCGTGTCTACCAAAATTCCAAAGCGCGGTTCTCCCACAGTTTTACTTAGTTCTTGATGATGACGACTTAAAATGCTTTTCGGAATATGAAATCTAATCTGTGTACTTTTAAATGCCGCTGGAGTGTTTATTTTATTTCTCGGTATTGAGTTTAGATTATCTCTGTTAGTTTTTTAATGTTTGTGATACGCTTATACTTCCGGTAGGTACGTGTTTAAAATCATGGGAATGTAAGTGGAGAAGGCCTGACGCAAACAATATTCAAAAGCCAAATTCTCTAAAGTCTTAAGGGTCAATTCACACCGAAACGACACGCGATATGGCGCTGCAATTTTAAGACAGCTATTTAAAATCGAACTTTATTCATTACACAAGAAGATACACGTTTCATTATAAAAGTTCAAATGTCAGGTTGCACCGCGATGCACAGCGCATGTGCGGTGTATGACTGATGTCATATGAAACATGTATCTTTTTGTGTAGTGAATAAGGTTCAATTTTGAATAGCTGTCTTAAAAATGCAGCACCGCTTAGCGTCGCGTATCGTCGCGGTGTGAACTGACCCTAACGCTTTTTAAGTTTAGGGGCTATATTCACAGGCTATCACTGACAGCATGTGACTTTATAAGTTAGAACCTCTTACTACTTACTTTCAGAATTACCTATTTTAGAAATTGGGAATCAATATTTATGTAAAAAACATACCGGTTGTCTGTAAAGTCGGTTTACTGACGATAGTTGAACGTGACAACGTCAACAACAACAACAACAACAATAATAATAATAATAATGAGGTAAAGGCAATGCGAGCTAACGCTGGTACTTGGCAACGGTACTTGGTAACTATAACGGGTAACAGGTAACGCATAAGTCATGTTTTTTCGTGCGTGCAGCCGGCTCCATCGATTTATAAGACGTTATCACGTCAAAAACACTTACAACTTCATCTTGTAACTTGTAGACAATAGGTATTAGGTATCAATGGCGTGGGGTTCCTATAACTCCATTCCTATCGGCTTCACTTACCGCATACCTTTTGAAGACCCTCATCCAAATCCCTACCTATTATACAGGCTAGGGCTTCCCTATGAAGGACAACCAGCCTTCGCCACTGATAGGTATGTTATTAAAATCTAATTTTTTTTATTATCATTTTAATATAATATGAACTTAGGTACACCATAGTATATAAATCTACTTACACGATTGAAATAAACTATATTCTAAATGTCGGGATTTTGTCCCGGGGCTCGGATTTAAGTGACGTTAGGAGACCCGGGTAAGCATGATTGAAACAATGATACGTTCCTGTCAAAATGGATAAGTCCCGGAAATGGATGTGGTGGCTCCAAGTTAAAGGAGACAGCGGGTGAGAAGACAGTGAGAGAGATACATAAAGAAATATCAAGATAGCTGGAGACAGACGGTCAGCGCGCATGGAGATTTTATTGGCAACTCATTATTTGGATAGCTTGAAAAGTTTAAATATAACGTAAAATGGGTCAGGAAAGGCTTTTCATTACAATATAAATAATGTTAAAATAGTCTAACTAAATAAAGACAGATCACAAATCGCGCCTACCGAGACAAATAATCTGTGTACGAAATTTTTGTCACTACTCGCTGTGAATAAGTTAACTACAATTTGTAAGGCATCGAAACAACGCCCCTAGTGGCAAACAATGGTAACTGATTCGATGCCATACAAATTGTAGTTAACTTCTTCACGGCGAGTAGTGACAAAAACTGGCATTCAGCACACTGATGCCGCATTAAAGAACATTACTTGCGTAAAAGTTTGCTTCCATTTTACATTCAAAACTACTTCAGAATTAATCTATCAAACGCAACGACGGTTGTAATTTACCATCTACTTTTATCCTTTTTAATCGCTTTGTTTTTTCTTTTCTCTTGCGCCATAATATCCGAAAGTATTCTTATAGTGAGACGACCATTAATCTAAGCCATTGTTTTTGCCACACTCGTATTGTTCCTCCACTACTCGGGAGTCCTTGGAACTCCACGGGACTCCCCAGAACTCCTCGCGCTCGGAACTCCCTATTCCTGGCGAGGATACATTAACGGTTTTTAAGTTTTATTTGTATCTGATTTAATTTTCTCATTTAATTTTTTGCATGCTTTTAAGTATAATTACATTATGCTAATAAAAATTGAACTCATAATATAAGCAGTAACTTTCTTTTTCAGAACGTTAAACAATACTTAGTACAAATTCATAAAATATGATAATATAAATTCTCACGAATAAACCTCACCAACAATCTAATAACTGAGACGAATATTTAATTAATTCTATTACTTGGAAGCAGACAAATTCATATTCCTAGAATACCTAATATAAAATAATATTTCGTCTACCTCGAGATAATTTGATACCTTAAATGTATAGGAGAAGGTGGACACTTGATCCCCATTTTGTTTTTTTAACCATAATTTCCTTCATAAAGGTCCTTACTTGAAAAAAATTGGCAATGGAATGAAAAGGTGGGATTTACAAGAATGTGTGACAACCAACAGAATATGTACCAAGGAACAACAGGGAAATCGTACCAAGTGTCCCCATATAACACTTGATCCCCTAAATTGCCCTAAACAATTACTAGGGTTTTTTTAACGTTGAAATTGCCTTTTTTACCATAATATTTTCACTCGTTTTTATGGTTTGGTCCTCATTCTTGTGCACCTTTTCTTCTTGTGTAGGGACTATGGAGAAATTCAATAGGTAATAGATTATTTAAAATATTTTATGGGGCATTTGATCCAGTCTTGATGTCTCCCCAAATGAACTGTACCATGTGCGTGGACGTGGAGTAGTTTTATGCTATAAAATACTATAAACAAATTATTAATAAAAATCGATTATGGTTTTTTAAAACTTTTATTTAATATAAACGAAAGATATATTGATATTCGTTTTATATTCAAAGACATCTTAATTATATGTTAAAACAGTATAAAACCTTGCAAAATTAAAGATTGCAACAAAAATAATTTTTCGTCCACCATTTAAAAAAGGGCTATATCAGACGATTCTACTAATTTGGAAAAGTTTGCTGGTATCGTATACTACCAACAAAGCCACTGTAAAAGTAGGTATTGCCCATACAGGCTCTGTAAATATATACCCCCTTACTAATAAAAATATTTACACAATGGATAACTTAAACAACATTGTTGCCTTTGTTTGCTAAGGGACTTTTCCAACGCATCAGACAAAGACAGCAACGTTGTTTCAGTTATCTGTTGTGTAAATATTTTTATTAGTAAGGGGGATAAAGTATACCTAGTCTCCCGTAAGGATCAAGTCATACTCTCCTCCCGTATTGTCACTTTATAACGAAGCTAGTCACGACCGCTAGCGCCATCTTGTTTCGAGTAGCTGGACTATACTTTACGCGTGGAGACTTTGGCTGTGAATATTTTTGTTTTTCGTAACTAAATTAAGTATAGATGTATCATGTATGTATTACTGTAACATGGATAGTTATAACTACAGGATAAAAACGAAGTTACGCACAAACTAAAAAATGAATATAAAACCTTATACCTTAAGAAAATAATAATATAAATAATAATAATTAGTATTCTTTCGAAAGTCGAAATTCGGCCATAATTAATTTCAGATACTTTGCCTCTTAGATACAAAATAAAAAATGAAAGCGTTGGACCTATTGAATGCGAAGGTGTTTTATTGATAAACTTCAACGTGTGACAAAATTGTCTCATACTCATGGTAGTGTGAGTAAATAATCTGAATTCTAAGGTAGTGTGTGTAACGTTATTTTTATTTATTAAATGTATTTTAGTCATTATTATAAACATTAGTGTAGCTATATCGCAGTGCTAAATATCATACTCCTCCCTTTTTAGTTTACGTGAAAACGAGTGCTAATTTCGATTCACGTATTAATAAAATTTTATGTAGTATTTTTCGCCAATTTTTTAAATTATTTTTCTGTCTAAACATATAATATGTGTCAAGTAAGCCAGTCAAGTGACAAACTGAATGAACAGTTAGCATGGGAAAAATTAATCAACGTTTTCAGGTATTACTTCCACGATATTTTCAATATCTCTCACCGTTTAAACCTTCCCTGAACTACCACAATCAGTTCAAGACCAAAATTAGCCAAATCGGTCCAGCCGTTCTCGAGTTTTAACGAGACATTGGAATTGCAATCCATTTTTATATATAAGAAGATTATAATTGTTTAACTAATATTAAAAATTTATTATTTATTAGATAAATTACTAAGAACGTTACCTAAAAACAATAGATACTCAACACATTGTTGTTATAGACTACAGTAATAGGCTGGGCTGGATGACTGAATTTTTTTATTGCATAAATGAATAGTAAGTACTCTTAAATATGACTAACTTCTCAGAAGAAACAGTATAGTATATAAAAAGTCAATATTTTCAAAGGTATAGATAGAGATTTGTATACAAAATTTCGTGAAAACGCTCCGTAGTAAAGTCGTACCTCGACTAGGTTAAAGTGTATGAAGTATACGGCCGCAGGAACATATTTGTAAATATCTCCGATATTTGTGCGTTTAAGTTCATACTTACCATAACTAATGTTTCGTATAATGATGTAAGTAAACCAATGATGTAGGTTTTGTTTACTAACTTAGCAAAAAAATATTTTTTTCTACTTTTTATATGTATTTTTATAATATACTACACATAAAATATTACATTTTTTTACATTTACCAAGTAGTACTGCCTCAGTATTTACTAAATCTACTAAATATTTTAGATGTAGTCATCTCACAATTGTTTCACAATTACAAAAAAATATGGTTTTACTATGGTTTTTTGGGTGTGTATTATGGTTTAATTCTGAAGAGGAAAACCGAAAAACTCTCCTGAGATCGTCGCTTTGTTCCCAGTGGTCCAAGTAGCCCATTAGATCACTTAGCCTCTACGATAAAATATAAATGTTATTTTAATAGCACCGTTGACATTTTCGGTCCGTATTATAATCGCTGCCACTCCACAAAATGGAGTACCTTGGGCCTTTGGAGGTAATATATTATTGAATAAATGAACTTTTAACTTTAACAAAACAAACGGCAACAGCGTTTGTTTTGTTAAACTCACAATATAAAATAAATATATAATTCTCTCATACATCAAACGTTTTTTGCCGTTTTTATAGATAAATCATAAATAGTACCCAAACCCATAAATAGAACCCTTCGTGCGCGAGTCCGACTCGCACTTGGCCGGTTTTTAAACATTCTTAAAACATACTTCTTTTATAAAATTTTAGCTTTTTAAATTTTAGCCGTCCGTTGATGATAGTGATGATGTCTCTATTCTTAAAATTATAAGGCATTTGAAACGCTCAAGGCCTCCGAATATCCCTAAAAGTATTTCTATGTTTCACTTAAAAGTATTTTTAGATAACGCCTATAGCATTCATTACTCTAACCGCCAGCTATTTCATAATTGTTTTTGTTATTTAATACCGTTTTAATACATACTCGTAATTCTGTGTGACCGAGCTTCTAGTTGTTGGGTTCCTTAATTTTAAATTTATTATTCATCTATTCGATAAAAGATGGTGCTATTTTTTTATGCAAAAAGACAAGCCAATGAGCTGACGGATGTCCTCATAGTTTTACTGCGGCACATGGACATCGGTAAGACCGCAGATATCCATAAAAGTTCAACTGGTACCCACACTCACTGCCCGGAGCACTCTGCACTACGCAAGCTTATTGCGCGCCGGATTTTTGTGAGGCCGTAGTATCTCTCTAGTATGGCCTGAAGCATGGCCCCATAATAATGACTATAACATTGAATACTACTTTAGATCTATGCGCGGACTTGCCATCATCAATATCGTTCTAATTTACAGCAGTCGGCTTTCCTTATGAATATTACTTATCAGATGGCGCTAAGTGCAATAAAAATAAAGCATCGTTATTCTGTAACTTCGCGGCTTTGACCATTCCGCAGATCTCAGTTCTCACTAGAGGTGTAAAAGTAACGAAAAAAAGCGTACCCGTGTGTATTCCTTACTATAACAATTAGTACTCGTTACTATAGTATCGTTACGTTACTCGTTACGTCTGATACCTTATAACATGCTATGTTATGTTATAAGGTATCAGATCTTGCTCTTCGGCATGAGCAACGAATCAAGTGTAGAAAAAAAGGTAAAGATGAGTCGTAAGTAAAAAACTTGGACGACGGATTTCCAAATTATACTTCACTTAATAAACAAACATCGCTCTTTGTAACGTACGTTTTGAAATTCACCGAATAAGCTCGTAAAACATACGATCAGCAAGTGTTTTGACACGCATGTATTGACAGTGCGTGTATTGACACGCATCAACGCTACATGTGTGGACTGAATCAGTGTAGGTACCCATACTACGAAAAATGCAAGTACGGAAATGTATTCGTGTGTAACGTTTCGTTACTCGGTACAAGATGGCGCACCCGTTACTCAGTACCGAATACATCCGGTTTGCTACAGCTCACAGTATCACAGTAGTAGTTACTCATAGCTCATGCAGTATATTGTACATACAAAATGATTGATGTACCGTCTTAATGAAGGCTCGTATTTGTCTCTGACCCGGTTGGCAACAGTCCCTAGTCTTCGTCTGCGTTCCGGTGCGAACTGCGAACACGCCTACGATAAGTGTTGATAAAGTCTTATCTGCTGACACGAAAAGAGCGAAAATAATGGGCTCCGAACACGTCACAAGTGTAAGAGATTGTAGAGCGTGGACGAGAAGTTCTAAATAAAGTGTTTGTTAAAATCTAAATATGTTTTAACAATAAGTTCTGTACAATTTTTATCTAACTAGCCGTTTTACGCGGGAATACTGTACTTTTCCAGGATAAAAAGTCGCCTATGTTTTAATCCAGAACCTAAACTACTACCATACTAAATTTCATCAAAATCCGTTCAGTAGTTTTTGCGTGAAAGAGTAACAAATATCCATCCATCCACACAAACTTTCACATTTATAATATTAGTAAATCATAAATAGTACCCAAACCCATAAATAGAACCCTTCGTGCGCGAGTCTGGCTCGCACTTGGCCGGTTTTTAAACATTCTTAAAACATACTTCTTTCATAATTTAAAGCTTTTTAGTAGGATATAACTTCATTTCTTATAGAAAAAAAAAAACCCAAACCCAAATTATGAGGGTTTAAAAAATCGACGAAACGCTTCGAGAAAAGTGGTCTGGTAGTAAGTTCCCTTGCGCTTCGCTTGGCTCGTCTTGGCGGAGGCGCTACCGTGCCCCCAGAATAAGCTCGCTCGCTCGCTGGTCGATTTTTTTTATATTATAAAATCGAATTTTTGAGCAATACTGGCTGGCTAGACGCCATGGGTTTTTTTTTTTTTTTACATAGGGGGCATTTTTACATTCGAGACAGAAAATAATTTTTACATAGGGTGCACGGATGATCAGGCGCCTCGGCTCTGTCGTGGTCGATTCCTGAGTGGCTTCCCTTTGAACATATGGTGTACCGTGCGGGAATGGCACAGCTGTATTTTATATTTAAGTTATTTAGGTATAGATATCAGTTTCACTATGTAAACGTTTCTGTTTTGTTTTGTTTTTCTTTTTGGCTGTTCTTTTGTCCTTTATGTGTTCAATAAAGATATTTTTTACTAGCTGTCGGCTGTCCCAACACACGTTATTCTGTCTTAACTATGAAATAGAACAAATAAATAAATAACCAAACAGGTAAACTGTTCGCGCCTACAAATATTTGACAGTCAAGTGACAAATTGAACACAGTGAAAAGTTATTATTAAAAAATTCAATTGTCGTTATTGTCGAGTATTTCCTCAACAATTGTTTCAATCTCTCTCACCGTTTAACCCTTCCCTGAAGTACTACAATAATTTCAAGACCAAAATTAACCAAATCGGTCCAGCCGTTCTCGAGTTTTAACGAGACATTGGAATTGCAATCCACTTTATATTTAAGAGAGAATATTAAATTGCATTATAGTTTACACTTTAACACTTTGTAAGAAATACATAAAATCCTTCTGTCAATTTGCGGAATGCGTGACGACCGCTCGCCAGTTTTTGTGTTTTCATTTAAATGCGGTTTACGTACATCTAGAATGGCAAAGTTTTTGGCGCGCTGCCAAATTTTCGCGTCCACTCACCAACTTACAAGACCCCGGCTCTCACCCATGTTGTGCCCACACCCAGGCCACGGGATACTGGAAATGGGGGTCACTGATCCGAGTAGTCAGGAATTCAGTATATTGAAGTTTCCAGTTTTTTGCCAAGTCCTTTAATTTATTCCTATAAATTAGAATGTTACAACTGACACAGTTCTAGACGATTTCGCATTGTCGTATTGTAAAGACTCTGTCATACTCTCTGTTCAGACTTCAGATCCAATTATTATTTTTTTAAATAAAAAGACGAAATTCGTGCGAATTAATGTGTCATTGTATTTTCTTTATTGCACGGATTATGTCCGCTACACACCTAACGTTTGGTCGTAACGATTTAACTGGGTAATCCGAACTGTGCAGTTTATCGATCGTGTGTATGGCAAATCGCGTCTATTCCCGATGTCGCCCACTGTTTGTCCACAAACGAACCGTGAACGTTACTCGAATGAATGAATGATTCGGTATCGCGGTAACGTTTTGACAGATAGTTGGAACGCAGCCGCACCGCAGCGCAAGCGCAAACGCTGTCAAAACAAAAAGTTGATACGATGCTACTTTTTATCGCACGTTTCTGAATCGTTTAATGTTTTTGTATGTTATTTTTTTGAGAATATTAGGTAAAACTGACTTGTAAAATAAAATAAAAATAAAAGTAAATTTGAGTTACGATTGAAAGCACAGTGCGATACTGAAATTTGTTCAGCCGCACCGGAATCGAATCAAAACTGAATCATCACCAAAGCAGAGTTGAACCTGAATTTCACTACATAGTATAAAACAAAGTCGCTTTCTCTGTCCCTATATCCCTATGTATGCTTTATTCTTTAAAACCACGCAACGGATTTTGATGCGGTTTTTTAAATAGATAGAGTGATTGAAGAGGAAGGTTTATATGTATAATAACATTCATTAAATAGTGGAGAAATACTGATATTTTTGAGGTTTCTAATTTGATGTCGTAAATAATTACATTTTTCCCGCTTACATTGCAAACGGTGGCTGAACCCTACGAGATAGATCAAAATAATGTACTACAGTTTTGTTCATCATAAAAAAGCCTACAAAAAAGTCCGCGATAGCATATATCTATCTCTTAGGAATAACCCACAATAACCATTTTTTTATCCTTTACTTTGATTTAAATTTAATAGCTTATTTACGAAGCGATTTTAAGCAATACAGCATTAATCCTTATCCAATTTAGTACCTTAAATACAGTGTGCATTTAATATAGATCAATATGGCCCTTTATAGCATGTAATTTAAATGAATATTTTCGAAGATATTACAGATTTAAAATGCAGGGACGTCTCGGCGGCACTCGCGAGTCGCGACTCGGTGCTCGCTCAACGAATATTCTTACTACTATTCGTACTACAGTTCTTATGGAATATCCATAGAGGTAGTTTGCCAGTTTTGTTGGAATGTCAAATTATATTTGAACGGCAAATTAAATGATTATTCACTACATGGTATAAAACAAGTCGCTTTATCTGTCTGTCCCTATGTACCTATGTACCTGTATTGTAAATGTTTAAATCTACGCAACGGATTTTGATGCGGTTTTTTTAAATAGTCTTTTTATACTCAAGCGCGATAGATATAATAATATAATGTATCAATATTGTATCAGAAGTAGGTATATTGTTGTAAATAGAGAGTTATTCGCCGAAGTAGTTTTTTCTCCAAGAACACTATACTACGCGGGCGAAGCCGCGGGCAAAAGCTAGTAAACAATAAATAATAGCAATAATAGTGCGATTGGCTTACATTTCGGTTTACACCTTTAAATCGTTACGATAAAACGTTAGATGTGTATTCATGCTTAAGTACCTAAGTAACGTTTAAATTGGTAACTAGTGTACTCTTAAATTAGATCTGCATAATTCCAAACATAAAATAGCTTCATTCAATCAGTTATTTTGTACTTTATTGACGAGAAATGATTACAATTAATTGTATGGAATAGTTATGTTAAATACTTCCCGACGTCATCAAACTACGAACAAATTCTGAGGACGATCAACATTAATTTTCCCCGACCGTATTCTATAAAGTTTAATATTCCGATCGTGTTCTGCCGGTTAATTGTGGTAAATATTTCATTGACTGAGGAATTGACAATTTACAGCGGCTTTATGCTAATGGCGGAAGTGAGGAAGCTGCCCTAAGCTTATTTATGGAAGACGTATGGGATTGTCTTACGAAGATATCGAATGTTTCTTTTCTCCTCAATGAGATTATCTATACAAATATCCAAATAAAATTCAGTGAAACTATTATAAATAAGTAATTTGTACTACCAGGGAATCTAATTAGTAAGCAGAGGGAGAGAGAGAGTGTTCTCACAATTTATTTGTAATATAATGACGGCATGCAGTCACAATACAATTGTCAATGACAATATGTCAGTTTGATATAAAAATAACATAATACTATCAAATTATGACAACTGTCAACCTGCTTACGAATAAGATTTAACTATTGTGTCTCTTGTACTTTCACAAAGCCCTACTTTTGCGCCAAATTATCGTCACCGGCAGCAAAGTGTTTTTTATCTTGTCTGACACTGACACCACTGGCTGTTCCTCGAGGGAGGCCATTTTGAAGAGAAATTAACTAGAAATTAGACTAAAACAAAAATTATCTACACTAATATGATAGAGAAGAAATATTTGATTGTTTGTTTGTTTGCATTGAATAGGCTCCGAAACTATTGGACCGATGTTGATAAAATTTGGCACAAACATAAAATAGACCACGGGGAAGGACATAGGTTACTTTTTATCCGAAAAATTACAGTGTTCCCGTGGTATAGGCAGTAGGTACTGTAATCACGCGGGCGGAGCCGCGGACAAAAGCTAGAATTTATAATTGGAGAGGTCGCCCCATGTGGTCGAAATTCGCCCATCATAATTCATAATATTATAATATGCAGTACGAGAGTGTCTAATGTCCATGAAGTGAGAGTTGTCAGTAAATTACGTCAATTTTTTGTTACGTTACAATGCATAACAAAAAAATTGCGTACCCAATTTACTTACGCGCCAATATAACTATTATAGCCTAATGTTGGATTAAATATTTCATTCGGATAAAAATACAGCCTGTACAAAGAAGGAATTAGCATGGTAGTAAAATATTTTCATCTAACAAGAACCGTTCAGAAGCTGAAATGTAGTAAGTATACTTTTTACTTTTTACTTTTTAGGAGAAATACTAAACAAACGTAGTTTACGAGTTTAAAGAAACGGTTTACGGCTGGCTCACTTTCGTAACTCGTAATTTACGAATGTTTACAATTTGAATACTTTCATGTAAATTTATTGTAATAACTTTGTTACATACAAAGCTGTTACGACTTACGGAATAACACAATTTACATTTTAGTTTATTTTATTAGGTATATTGATACTGCTTTTTACGATACAATAATTATGTAGTCCAAAGTCGGATTGTTGTGGAGACTGGAGAAATGAAAAGATTAGAATTAGTCAGGAAAAGTTGTTTGGAAAACTGCGTGAAGGCTATCTATTTTCTGGCACGCCGAAGGCTAGTTTGATTTGAGGAGAGATCTAAGCAGTGGGGATACACTGGTTAAGCTGGGACTATATTATGATCCGGAATCCGGCGGGCCTGGGAAGTGTCGAGTGTCGAGCTATCATATACATGACATTGACATTTGACTCGACACTTGTGTGTTCGATTTTTTTCCCCGGCCCCCGAATTTTCCCCGGCCTTCCGGATTTTTTTCACGTTGCACTACATTTCCATCTTCTTCTGATATATTATATTTAAAGATAACTCCCCCCACACCGATTTCGGTGACGGTGGCCGGTTTCATTGAAACCAGGCCAGTTATGCAGGATTAATTTTATAGTGCCCAAGTGTGTGCGCAGTACACAAGAGCACTCTCTTTTCCTTTACAAATCCTTTACTCTCATAACCCAGTGGGACGGATAACCGACACGACTGGCGAGAGATCAGGCGCAGGTCCGAATTTTACATGCCCATCCGACGCATGTATCATCTTTCTTGTCAGACAATCAGGATATCAGCCTGCATTGTCCTAAACAAACTTAGAAACAACATTTTTTGGTGTTCCAATGAAGGCATCGAACCCACGACCTCCGAGTCGAGAGCCAAGCTCTAACAACTAGACCACGGCGGCTGTTAATTTGACGATGTTATAGTACTGATTTAGACATTGACATTGATATTCGGCTATTTCCGTACACATTCGGCTGCCCTGCCCCGGGGCAGTTTAAGATGCGCCAAATGACAAAGGTTTTTAAATATATAAATTCAATTTATTTTAGTTATAGGTACTATTTTCATATTCCATAACCTGGCAATAAAACAAGTTTTAACTGCCTATAAACTGGGTAGGGATTTAATAAAAATTTCAATACGTACGTCTCCGATGTGATGGTATGTCGGGATTGAAATGTATTCGACCTTTAGCGCAGATTCACTGAGAGATAGAAACCATTTTTATTACCCCGGCTTCGGGTGTATTTCTAGTTATTGGCAATCATAAATCATGTCGGCTATATATGTATGTGTAGTTAGATTATTATTAATAAGGTCTGCAAATAAAGAAGTCAACGTGTTTGGAGTTAGGTTTAAAAGCGTCCGATTATGTAGCTTTTTAGACCTGAGAATAATCTCAATATGAATGCCATTTATACCTCACTTAAACCTTTAGTTAGTAACAGTTGTCAATCATTAACGGCCCTTTTTACATTTGTATCGCAAAAATCCGGCAAATGATTGAATGACGACGTTTTTAACAAATATTTATTGGTAGATAGGCTATTGAAACCGGCCGTTAATGACGACTGTTACTAACTAAAGGTTGCGTTTGAACAGATATCTAGGTATTATAGAGCAGCTGAGCCTGCGTCTGCGCCGCTCTCGACTGTACATTTACTATATTTTCAATGTTTCACATCTTCCAGGCGAGCCGTGACGGCTTATTTTTACTAACATATTCGTCGTATTTCGATTTTTCGCATCTGCCATGCATTAAGTAATTATTCATAAGTAACACAATTTTTTTGTTTCCAGGCCCCCCGCGCACCACGGGGCGGCGCTGCTGGCGGGCGTGGGCGCGGTGCCATCGTACGCGCCCCCCGGCCGGACCTTCTTCACGCCGCCACTGCCGCCCGAGTACCGCAACCCGTTCGCTGACAAGCCTACACTTAGAGGTATCAATCAATCAAAATATTTGAGCCCATGTACCACTACGTAGGATATGAGACCGATTTAACCAAATCTAGTGCTCGCTTGACTTGGTTAAATATAATCCAATATTTGAGTATTAATTAAGTAAGTAAGTATTAATATTTGAGCAATTTGAGTATTCTACTACTGTAATATTTAAGATTGTAAGGGCTCCTTTACACTAGGGCCATTGCAACGCAGCAGCTGCGCGATCGCTATTTTACAACTGCATGCAAGTTCAAATGTATGACAGTCGCGATGCTACTGCTCAAATATAATGGCAGCAAAAGTGCGTTATCCTTACTAATACTATTTAAAATGTGAATGTGAGTTTGTTTGTTTGGTTGTTACGCTTTCACGTAAAAACTTCTTAACCGATCATTATGAAATTTGGCACAATCCACAGATATATAGGACCACGGGGAGGGGATACATATTAATATATCCATGTGAAATAACACATCCCAATTCCCATTAGGAATGAATCCGTCACTGAATAAGACATCTATTTCAGGCACCAACACAGACGGCAACAGTTACCTCAACCGGCGACCCATCCCGCCGCCGTCCCTTGGCCCAGGCCACGAGAGGATCCCCATCAGACCACCTGGACAGGTAAAGCAAATTGTGTCCGCAAGCGGGGTACACACTTGGCGACGCGATGGGGCAAATACTTGCGACTTGCGTATTTATCGCGACACGTCTCAGTAAATGGCAAATAATGGTCATCAAAATAACATGCTCTTATAATATGATACGAATGAGCAGGCGCATCACCTGACTGAACGTTACAACTGGGGCCTTAGACGAAGAGCAATGATTACGAAGTTCTTATAGAATAAAATGTATGGGACTAACCGCGTTTAGCGACCAAATGTGACAATCCCACGCAGTTTTGATTTCGAACTTCGTGTTTGTAATTATAGAAACCACCTTGACTGAGCCCAATGGACCCGCAAAACTATAGAAACATCACGTGGACGGCATTTTAAAAACGAACCGACGGACATAAGGGTTCAGTACGGTGTATGGACCTCTAAAAATAGTAGTACATAATATTATAATAGAATTTCCGACTCCTGGAATATCGAAGAATCATAGTTGTTTCCACAGAGAGCTTTTTAGCCGCTAAGTGTGTACGCGCCTTTAACCGACCCACATTCCCAAATATCCTCGTTTAATATTAAAATGAGCAAAAATATACGCCTCCCTGAGTCCGTGTATATTCCCTACTCTTGGGAGTTGTATATGATATGAATTTTGCAGTTTTTAATGGTGAATTGTGAAGTATTGTATTTAATTTTTGCAATTCCAGGAGACGTCTTCTCCGCAAGTGCCCGCTCCCCCGCCCGCCCCGCCTCAGCCGCCCGTCGGTCTCGAGCCGCAGAAGAAAAAGGCACTCAACACACCCAGTCATAAGGTTGGTTCACGATAACACCCTATCTATGTCTTTGACAACCATAAACCACAAAATTATTTATCTTTTACCCATTAGTTTATATGTCTATTGTCTAGCAACTAGCATCATACAATACAAAATCTAAAGTGGAACTAATAAAAAGATATATGTAACCTGAAAAGAATATTTTTCTATTTCAGCCTGACGAAATAGAGGGGGCAGATCAAGCCAACTTCACAGACTTCGTGCCGAACTCCCTCAATATACCGACCATATCAAGAATACTATCCGGATCCAATGGACGTAAGGAGGACATACCAGACGTACTGCTGAGGACTGTCACCGCCAAGCCACCACACCAAGAGAAGACCTCCAAAAGTGACGTGTTCGTGACGAAAGACGCTGTAACTTTCAGTGACAATAGGGACTCGTCTACCGAAGGCGTGCTAGCCGTACTAGACCCAGATATCAACAATTTAGATAGGCCTTTAATAATTGATCAAAACGGTGAAACTAATACTAGGAGAAATCTACAATATGCAACTAATAAACATGCCGAAAGGAATGATAGTCGAAAAGACGACATTACGCCCGCCACTACTGTGGGATTCGAGCTGACTGACCCAGAAATGTCTACGGAGAGATATCATAATTTAGCGAATGTAAATTCTGATAAGAAGATTTTGAAGCACCAACCCAAGAATAATGGACCGGTCCAGAGGCCGGGGGTCACTTGGCCTTTCGCTTGGAACGTCCATATCTATCTCGCGACTGTTATGTTCACAATTCTCGCAGTTTATTCAATCTTCAAAATCATCTGCTACAATAAGTTCACCCATCTCTTCGCCCAATACTATTTCATCACGCTGCATTTGATCCTCGTCCTAGTATGTCTACTGAGAATATTCTACATGTGCTACGATCCTTACAATATAAATAACTCGCTGCCCATTTTCATAAGTGAAATTTTGCTTCACGTTCCCCAAATATTTTTGAGCATAGCGTTCGCTTCCACTATATTGTACCTTATTACGCATAGCATAAATTCTAAAACGTCTTGTTGTGCATTTCTGTTTCGCTCGCGAACGATCATCGTCGGCGGCAGTGTTCACCTCCTGGCTTGCATGATGTTGCATATCCTGGAGAATAATAACACAGTAATAAGGACACAACAGGGGATTGAAAAAAGAGTTCTGGGTTTAACCTGTCAAGTTATATTCGTGTTGGCATGTCTAACTCTCGGTCTAGGCTACCTTTACGTATATAGAATTCTGAAAGCAGCACTACAGAAGAAAAGTCATACTTACATCCATGGATTTCAAAATCTTTACCAAGCGATCCACATAAATTTGGCCACAGCTTTGTTGTTCGTTTTAATGGCTACTCTCCAAATTTATGGAATCTTCGGCGTCAATCAAGTTAGTATGACTAAGTTCGATTGGCTGCAATGGGGATACCAGTTCTCCTTGCGATTGATTGAGATAAGCGTAGTCGCTCTTATTTCTTGGGTTATAAGTTTGAAAGTGCGCACGGGAGCTTTAGAACATGAGAAGGTGGATGGCCAAAAGATATCTAGGATGGGACTGTTCCCTTGCGCTGGTGGATCAAGTAATGAACAATTTGAGTCAGACTATCCCGCAATATGTAATACCAATACCAATTTACACACATACACCCTCAGAACAGGCAAGCCCATTTATGAGAGTACTGGCCATCATCCAAACATCCCGGACACTTGCTGTGGCGGACCAGATATCCAAAGATTCCAACTGAACACGTTAGCCGTGAATTGCGATAACAATTCAGGAACTGAGAACTATTCGGGACATAGTTCGATAGCTAACGCCGGTCACAGTAGTTCGACGGAATCTAGTAACGCCACATCAAGTCAGGGGGTAACCAATCATCTGATCAAACACCATCCCAACATGGTTGGGTATAATGGCATAGAGTCTGCATCAGATGACCATTACTCCAACTGTGATCCAGCTATGCAGTCTCTACAAGGAGAAGACCATTTGGGTCATGAGTATAACGAAATAGAATATGATAATAATGGCGGTTTCATCCGAGACATTAAGAATCAAAACTACAATGGCGGATCTAACCGGAGCTCCCACAACTTCAAACCCATGTCATACGATAGGGTATCCTCGCGAACGAACAGCAACCCTCGCAAAAAACATAGGGCAAAGAATAAAAATATGCAGTGTATGACCATGGGATACGATGTAGCCATGAACCATCACTACCATCAGCCGCATTTGCCGGATGAATACGGGAATTACAATACAGAGAATGCCTCATATCATTCGTCTGGTATTCAGACATTGAATCCAAATCGGAGCTACGACCCTCAGTGTCAGCAAATACGGAGTTCGCAACGACGAAACTCGCCTTCGGCGGCAATGATGAACTCCAGTGGAAGCCAGAAGAGAGGTAAGGTAAACGGGTTCCCGGAGAGACCAAAATCGACTGATCTCTATGGTTTCTCCGAAGATCCCAATGAGAGGAACTACCCATGTCCCTTAAGTACCCCTCAACCGGCTCCTAGGACTTTAGGTTACGACCCCTCGTACTCCCAACCCCAGGACGAAATCAACAACGAGTCCGGGAGTAGTATGTTAGTGGCACAAGACGGTTTCGTCAGATTTAGACCTCTAGAAGACGGCCCGTCGCAAACTTGATTCACCATCAATCTGTCGTCGCCGACAGAGATTTTAGATTTTTAACACTATCCAGTAATATAACAATTTTACTCGTACATCTGCGTAACAATTCCTGACTTATGGGTTGGCTGAGGCTTAAGAGATTGGAATGGGTATGCCTTTAGTGGTGTGTTCAAGCGAATTGTTTGCGTAGTTGTGTGTCGGATGGTACGTTTTATCCTGTGTGACTCGCTTACTCGCACACTGTATATTACACATGTATAGATAGATATAGTAAAACAGTATCGGCCTTGTACATAGCTGTCCCGTTTATCTCTAAGCCTTTGTGTATAAGGACTTTAACTGCATATTCCTTTTGACATTAAATGTTGGATTTGTAACGGTATCTTTTAATGAATGTTGGACTATTTATATAGATATTACGGAGACTTCTGACCATTAAGTGTTGCCATTTATCGATGTCGACTAGCGTTTAGAACAATTTGACAGATTTTTTGCATCTACCCTCGATATGTTTTAAAATCTAGCAAGTCGTTTTAGATCCTATGATAACTTAGTTACGTGTTTGAGTAAATGACTAATTAAATATATGTGATATCGATATAATTTTGTTTTAAATAATTCTGTCCATAGATATTGTAAGGTCTATATCATTATAAACGCTTCATCAATATGATTTGTACGTATTATCAACTTTCTTGGTGTTTTTGAACATTCATTGTATTGGTGAAGTGATTGTATGTCTGTTTATCTCAGAATTTTATGCGTAAACTTTTATATGTGTTAATATAGTTTCTGACGTTTTCATAATTTATTTCATATGTAATGTAACCACTTGTAACCATGTCTCACTTTAAAAGGAGTAAGATTAAGTTAGCTCGGTGTTAAAATGCAACCAGAAAATACTTTAAGAAGTATGAGGAAGAAAATTATTGAGTTTCAAATTTTTGGTTGCATTTTTCCCCCACTGGGCATGCTAGCCAAATCTTGCTTATGTAATTTTACCTACTTTTGGGGGAGGAGGTTCTTACATGACATAACATTTTTTTGTTGACTAGTCAAAACAGTGAATCCTGCCTGTTCTCCAAGTTTTGCAATTTTATATTAACACAGTAGTAATAGAAACCACCAGGGTCTTGCAGAGAAGTGACTGCTACTGCCTGTGTTCCTAAACTATGCCAGTATTACTAGCTAGTAACATCTGACGTCGCGTCCGGTCGCCGTATTGTACTGGCATGCGGGCTGCGGCGATTGTCCCGGTGTGCAGTGTTGACAGCTCTGTTTTTGGGAAACTACTAATCTCGCATCGTTAAGTATGTAGCCTCTTGGAACGCGGTAACAGTACGACTACCGATATCAGATCATTCTGTTGCAGTTTAGGGACACAAGCTTAATTTTACAATTGTCAGATGTTTAATTGTTTTTTATTACATCATATAAGTAGAAAAAATGCAAAATAATGGCACTATCGTAAATTATCACTCCACAGTAAGCCTAATAGTGGATCACTTCTGTTTTTGACCCGATTACACTGGTAGTTACACATACAAAAATGTTAAAATAGACAATCGCGTAAATGTTGGCACTACACAATAGTTGTAAAATGTACAATCGATTGTTTCAATCGGTCACGTGGCGATATCGTGCTCATATTATTGTAATTCCTATGTAAATAAATAATTTTTAATATTAAGGAAATCATTTACTACACGATGATACGTATAAGTTTGTACATAGGGCTACGTAATGTACCCGTACGTTTTGTTGTAAATTATATATTTCAATTTTTTATAATTTTTCAAGACTGTACCTCTATTATTTTACAAAACGACAAGTGACATTTAATATGTATAATAAATAAAAACGGTATTGAAAATGTGGTGTTTTAAAAACATATATATGTATATTATAATAATATTCTCCCCCCTAACAACTCGAATAGATCGTCGCGAAGTGTGCCTATTGAGTAATATTAAAAAGTATTCCGATATTTGGTATACAGCGCCAAATATCGAAATACATACATTTAATTTATTTATTTTTAATTTAATTTATTACACAGACTCCTTGGTCCAGTGGTTTAGAGCTTGGCTCTCAACTTCGAGATACTTCAAAAAATGTTGATTCCAATTTTGGTAGGACAAAAACTTCACGGGCAAAGGATCACCTGATTATCCAGGTTTCAATGAATCTGGCCACCGTCACCGAAATCGGCGTGGGGAGCTATAATTATATCTGGCGCGTGCTTTTCTAAAGTCTTCATCCCAATATCATAAATGTGAAAGTTTGTGAGTTTGTATGTACGTTTGTTACTCTTTCGCGCAAAAACTACTGATAAAATTTGGCGTGGTAGTAGGCTCTGGATTAACACGCAGGGTACATTTTATCGCAGCAAGATATTCGGTTCCTACGGTGTTTCTTTTTACGCGTAAGAAGTAGCCGGCAACATCTAGTATTTTTTCATATTTCTTTGAGTTTTCAATAGATGTTGCTCCAAAAAATACAATATGTATATTCGAAGTACGCAGCGCTCGCTATCATGTACACTTTGATAGCTATTTCGAGCATGAAAATAGCTAGCTTAGCTAATAGACTAGCTTTTGCTTGCGGCTTCGCCCACATAAATACAGTATCCCACAGGAAAACTGTCCTAATGTTTTAAAAAGTATGCAGTTCATTTTCGATGGGTGGAAATTTTAAAAAAAAGCGAGCTGAGTATCCCGTAATACTGTAACAATTCTACATCAGTACATTTGATCTTTGGCTCGCTAAACCTAATATAGCCTTTTGACTAATTATAATAAAAAAAATACGTTACCTAATTTTCCGCCAAAATTCGCAATTTTTCAAATTTTCCATTGCTCATATTTCGAACACAAGCATTCCCATTTTTTTTATTAAAATCGCTTACATCTCGGAAACGGTGCGTCCTACTGAAAGAATAATGAAAATTTGCTCCCCCCTATGAATGAAGTACATCCCCGGTAACCAAGCATTTTCTTCATGATGAGATAAAAAGATTTGGATAATTCGCAATTTTCCGAATTTTCATCCCTAGTATGTCGAACACAAGCATTGCCATATTTTTCCTTTGTATTCCCTTATATCTCGGAAACGCTTCGTTCTACTGAAAAAATATTGAAAATATCGAAATACACCCCAGGTAACCATCATGCATTGCAATAACATTTTCTTCATGATATAATAAGATTTGAAAAATTCGCAATCTTCCGAATTTTCATCGCTAGTATTTCGAACACAAGCATTGCCATATTTTTTCTTGTAATCGCTTATATCTCGGAAACGGTGCGTCATATTGAAAAAATAATGAAAAGGAGACGTCGCCATACATTTACTGTCTGGTAATCAAAATACGTGGCCACAAAAAGTATTTATTGTAAGTTGTACTTTATGAACAAGGAAAAAATGCAATGATATTATACATCAAACTCTGAGGATAAAGGTTAATTAATTAAATATAACCTAACCTATTTATTGTTCAATAAATTGCCCTAGTGGCAGTTTGCGGAAAAGCGACATATATTAGTGGTGATGTCAATAATTACGTACCTAGCTTGTTTGGAAACGCAATATGCTAACAGATAAATGATAGATGTCGCTTTCACGTTACGGAAACCAAAAACATAATAATTATTTTTCATAGTATAGAGGGATTTATTTCACCCCCCAAGTAACATATTTTTTCATAAAACTAGTAGGTACTAAACTACTGAACTATAGAAAAAGAAAATAACTTTCTTTTATATATGTATATGGCATTTTTTGCCAGCACCATTTGCCAGTGTCAAGTTAAAATGGCGGGAAATAGAACTTTCGTTTCAATTTTTAACACCGTATTCCTATATCGTCTAAAGTCTAAAGTCTAGTCAATGTCCAAATATATAGTCAGTACAGTCCATGAGTCATGTTAGTCAATTCAGTAAAGTGGTAGAAGCTTTACTGAAAGTTCCTAGGAAGGTTTGGCGGGAAACACAAAATAGCACGTTTTTAGAAGTTGTACCACTTGCCCACACTTGTGCACGTTAACGAATATTTAATGGTTAATATTCTACCAATATTAACACATTAAGAACTGAGATAACACAAATTTGTGAAATTTTACAAATTCCATGATGACAACCATTACCACAGATAAGTACACATTTTGCACATTAATTCTCTGATATTCGGAGATTCATAAATATTTATTCCCAAGTCCTAAAAAATTTTTTTTTTATTGTTTAATAACTTGGTAATTACTATAAAATTACATATGTTCCAAACTTGGCCGCTCGTGATGAAAAATCAGGCCGGATTCGCCAGTGTCCTTTGCTCCCCCTGTATGGAAATACACCCCCGGTAACCAAGCATTTTCTTCATGATGAGATAAGATTAGGAAAATTAGCAATTTTCCATCGCTTATTTTCTCGAACACAAACATAGCCTTATTTTTTCTTAAATCGCTTATAACTGAAACGGTCCGTCCTACTGAAAAAAAAAAAATTAAAATTGAAAATTTTTATCGAAATACACCTTCAGTAACCATAGATTTTCTTCATATTGAGATAAAAAGATTTTGAAAATATGGATTTTTTCCGAATTTTCCATTGCTCATTATCTCGAACCCAAGCATTGCCATAATATTATCTTATCGTATAATAATCGCTTATATCTCGGAAACGGTGCATCCTACTGAAAAAGCAATAATATCTTTGTCTAAGTATTATATGACATTGGGAATGTATAATATCAATTATGTTGGATATTTTATGTATTTTTTTAGTATTTTTGTTGGCAATAAAATTATGAAGAATAAAAAAAAAAGGTTTTTTTTCGTAATTATTAACATTATAAACATACAGTTAAAATTAACGTAAAAATTAAAGTACATCATCACCTGTTGAAATAAAGTAGGATCTTTTTTTTTTAAACTGAACTGGTTTTTAGTGACTTACGATAGATGGCGCTGATAAAGCTAAACTCCAACATTCAAGTCAGTCTAGATTCTTGTAATTCTAACAATTACTAGGCCTAATACAAACCAAACGTATCAGTATAAATGGTTTGAAATAAAGCCCATAAGTTTTACCGGTCGGCAGACAAATTTCTACTTATATCTCAGATATAAGTTAAACATAAATATATATAGGGCGGGAAAAAATTCATGTAGTGCACTTAAAGAGCTAGGCTTCGTGTTCATAATATTTCTTAGGGATTCGAATATGTTATATAAAGATACAATATATTATCTTTTGTAACGAATTTGAAAGAAAGGAAACAACGAGTAGATCTCACTTCATTTAATATACAAAATATTACAAATGAACACAGTGCAACACGTGAGAACAATATCTATACAAAAGTTATGTACAAAGTCACAAACATTTAAGCATAGTACATATCTATGCATGGTTTATTACTAAATAAATAATTAAGTTGTAGAACAATAAATTAAAATAGTAAGTCAGATGATGATGAATTGATTACCTACTTAATTCTTTATTCTCACCTAATCATCAGTTGATAATAATAAATCATTATAAAATAATGGAAAAATGGTATCCAAATTACATAACATACGAATATAATTAATAAATTAATTAATATTTATTTACAAAATGTATAAAATTGTAACCAGTACAATGAAAAGTATAGTTTAATTTGCATAAAATATTTATACAAATAAAATTATATTTGTAATCCAAAATTTATACTTACCTAAAAATTGATAAAATGGCAAGAAGTGTTTAGTCTATTAATGTGTGACATTTTGTCATAAATACATAAAATGGCCGACAGGTATACAAATACAAAATTACAATAGGTCTGAATATCAAATAGGTGTCTAATAATATATTTAAAAATGTTAGTAAGTATAGCCAGGTATCTATGTTGTTTATAGTCATTATTCTGAGGTCATGCAAATCCATGACCACACTCGGTCAGTTCTAACTCACCCAATCGGTAGAGTCATGTCGATAGGCACGGCTAATTAAAACACTTACATAAAACAATTTTCTGACACTGCAGTAAGATAAATAGAAAATAATGTCAAATTATCCTAAAACTGTATTTCTAAAAATAGTCAAACGATAAGTCAAATAAACTATAACCAGGGATACTTTTTACTATTTTAAATACCGCTCACTAGAAGTAATTAGGTTTTGTCCTAGAATAAAATTTATGGGATTGTCTACAAAATAGAGAGAAATTGTGACACAGTTAAATAACTATGTCACAATTTCTCTCATATTAGAATCCACCTTATTAATATTTTTCTTGGCGGAGAATTGTTCGCCTAATATCTTCATGACCTGAGCGTGTGTTTTAGAGCTGTCCTTGTGTAAACTGTAATTCTCCTTTACGTATTGAGCGAATTCGTTCATGCCTCCCTTTCTTGCCGGCGTGGACACCACGACACCATCTTTATTCTTCTTGTTGACAATAACCTCAAAAGTCCCATGACAATAGCCGCAGCATTTCTTTGTGACGTCAATGGATTTAGAATGGCGCTTTATACTGAAAAAAAATCACTAGTTTAGTTTAACAAGTCAACATTATTAATCCTTTTGTGAATACTTTTGCTACTCCTTATTTTGACAATAATTTTCCATTGTTAATAATAAAGAAAATTAATAGTCACCGACTAATTAATTACTATACCAATGAATGAATTATGCTTGGCGATTTGTTTTAGCGTTCTTTGAGGGAACGATAGTCAAATGTATTTTTATAATAAAATTATTGCAAATATAATATTATAAATGTGAAAGCGTGGATGTTTGTTACGCTTTCACGCGAAAACTACTGAACGGATGTTGATGAAATTTGGTATGGTAGTAGTTTAGGCTTTGGATTAGAACATAGACTACTTTTTATCCCGAAAAAGTACAGTGTTCCCGAGGGATAGGTACTGTATTTACGCGGGCGGAGCCCCGGGCAACAGCTAGTTTTTATAATAAAATTATTGCAAATAATTTCGCACGAGTAACTGATTACAAGTTGAACAGTCAAGTTTTGTGATAGTTAACGTTGCTATGTTCTCCTGGATTATATCTCCTGGATAACTTTTACTAGGATATCAAAATATAAAAAGGCATCTATTAAAATATGATGGTCTAAATCTTTATTTTTTATAAAAAATAAAAATAATTTAATCTGAGCAACAAAAGATGACGTTTTTTTATTATGATATCGGAAACAACCGTATGTCGACGGATGGCGGTTTTACATTTTGTCATTGGAAACAATACTTTCCTAAAATAACATTATATAAATATTATACCTGTATCCACATCTGGTGCACTTATAAGAATACTTGTAGTGTATCTCCATGTCGTGACAGCGCGAGATCTCGCCCAGCTCGGGGTACACTAGCAATGATTTCGTTGCCCTGAAATCATTTTAAAAAATATATATTTTCTCCCACAGGAAAATAAAGTGTATGATAGCCTAATTTTTAAAATAATGTAGTTTTCTTTAGTTTAAATATTATTATATTATTTTTACTATGGTTAAAAAAACTTCAAGTAACATAATATATTACAGCTTAAGTTTTTGAAGTGAAACATCTAATGGTGGATCAAAGCATCTCATTAGCGTGTAAAGTGTCGCGACGCTCTTAAATACTGACTCGGAGAATTTTATTCATAAGCAAGTAAAGTGTTCTCATTATAAGAACAGTCAACTTGCATAAGAATTAGATTCCCTGATAGTACAATGTAGGTGTTTTTTCATCCAAATTTTTAATTTAAAAGACTTGAATTTTATCTATAGGTTTAAAAATAGTTGTTTTTATTACCAACTAGCTTTTGCGCGCGATTATGTCCACGCTGTCCAAAACTACTGTCCAAATTTCTAGTTTCTACGATTCGCGGTTACGGCTGTGCGTGCGTCTGTACGTCAGTGAGACAGTCAGTGGGGACATCTCCTTTTATATATAATATATAGATTATACAAATAAATTGTAACCACCATTTCTTCCACAGAGGTCCATGTCCAGCTCGCAGCTCTCCGTCTATAAGCCAGGTAGCGGCGTGACACAACTCGTGTATGAGTGTGTCTCTCAGCCGCTGCGGTGTGTCCAACACCTTAGTGGACAGCTTTACACTGGACGTCCTGATGCGTTCACTGCTGGCCGTCTTGATCAGTCTGTTTGTTGTTGTACTGAAATGTTTAAAAAAAATTATCTAGATTTTACTCACAATTTTGTTTGGACATAAAATCATATCACTCAGGAACTGTACTTTACAAATTAGTAAAGATAAACAAAAGTAGTTTACAATTCACTTATTTTGTTGATGAAAAGGATGTACAAATTTAACAAAATCTGTTACGCACATTTTCAGTAAGTAGTAAATTTGAAACTGTTATAAGTTATAACACAAAAACTGCTGAATGTATTTTAAAGAACTTTTTCCAGTACTGACAATTATCCATCTCAAAATCTGCTACAGGTTTCATCTCAATATGTATAGCTGTAAACTGAAACCTACATACATTTATATATTTGAAACTACAATTCAGATTTTAATGTAACCACATTAAAATCAACAATAGACTGGGTCATTCAAGTCGAAGATTTACGTGTGTTAATATATTTTATTTAAAGCGGGCGAAGCCATGTGCAAAAGCTAGTATACAATAAAATATAAATCAAAATACCCTGCAGTACTTCTCAATTTGGAGTCCCACAATATAGGCAGATCTGCGTCCATGGCGTTGTCAAATACACCTTTGTTGAACTCTTCAAAGAGGTGGCGAGCGAGTTTCTCTCGCAATGTCTTGTAGCTGTCATGATATTGTAACGCTTCTATGTGACAACGCCATGACGGGACGTTGTCTGAAACATAAAAAAATCATTATGGATGGCAGAAAGTTAGGGACCTTGCTCCAATATTAAAAGGTGCAGTTAGCTTACAGATACACCATTGCTGTTACTGGTCTGCTTTTATAGAGGCTATATTCTATACAATGAGACTTGTTCACAATTTTTTGACACTATATGACTTGCTTTTAATATTGCAAGTTTGTGACCGAGATTACAATAAAAGCCCCTTTAAAAATAATTTTTATATTCTATACATGCAAATCTCTTCTGGCGAAAGACTTTTGAGCACCAAAAGTTAAGCATCTCCTTGATGTGAAGGGTAGTAGCTAATACAATACACTTCCCTAATGTGGACATAGCATAAGTATTTACCAGCTAAGGATCCAACGAAAGTGAGTCTGTTAACCAATACTTCACTTGGTGTAACTTTTACTTTCTGTATTTTATTTGCCAATGCCTCAACATCTCTGTTCAACAATCCAACCATTTCAGTGACCGACATCCCCTTTTTCTTTACCGTTGTAATTGCTTTCCTAGTTGGTTTTTGTTTGGGTAAGTCTGGAGTGCTTGGAACCTTTTCTGTGTACAATTTTTTCTTGCCGTTCTTATCACTCATGTCATTCTTATTACTCTGTTTGATATCTGAACCAGATAAATACAATTCTTTCTCTTTTACCAAATTTGTTCTGATATTTTCTTTGTCGATCTCATCATCGTCAAATAGCTTTTTAGATATCCCATTAAAATTGTCATATTTATGAGATATTGTCCTGAATAAGGATGGAATACTTTTCCACTTGTCTCCATACAAATCATTGAGTAGTTTATGATGGGAATTTTGTATCTTTTTTATTGAGCATTGTTCTAATGACTCATTTGCCGTATCTTTAGGAGTTGTGGGTACAGTGTCATTTCTTGGTGTTGCGCATATTATGTTCTGAGCTGGCGACCATCCATCTATACTAGGTCTCGAGTCTTTTATGTTAAGGGGTGATTCATATGTACAGTTCAAAGAAACCTGAAATAACAAGCATTTATTTTACTTACATTTCATAGCATAAGAATGTTAATAATAATATGATATGGGATTATGACTACATCTAAACTATTTAGTTTCATTAATATACTCAGATATATTGAGACATTACTACTTGGTAAATGTAAAAAAAAAAATGTTTATGTGTAGTTTAGTAATTAGATACATCTAAAAGGTACAAAAAATAATAATTTTTTTTACTAATTAGTAAACAAAACCTACATCATTAGTTTACACAACATAATATACAATAACATTATTATGGTAGATATTAACTTAAACGCACATATATCAGAGATACAAATATGTTCCTGAGGCCGTATACTTCATACACTTTTACCTAAGCGTGACGTCACAGCTAGGTACGACTTTAGTATGGAGCGTTTTCACGAGACTTGCGAAATTTTGTATACAAATCACTGTACCTTTGAAAATTTTGTATGAAGTTACTATTAATTTAGGCAATAAAAATATTTAAGAGTACTATTCATTTAAGCAATAAAATTTTTTTTACATCTAGCCTATTTATAATGTTATACACTATTATTAGACCTTTATTCTGAATTTTTCAATTAAGATGTGAATATACTGGGTTTATTTTATTCCATTCCGAGAGAAACATTAGTATTGTTACAATAATAGAATATGTACATTACATATACAAGAACTTTAGCGTCAAAGCTCAAGCATTTGAAAGTTGTATAATCTTAAAAATATAATTAATTTAGGTCACCCTACTGTGCGGTATAATAGTTTTTTTTTAAATAATATAGTCTCTTAATTTGGTTGCTATACATTAAGTAACTTTTATAACTATTGGGTAAAACAATGATGATGTTAATTGACAAGTGTTGTTAGTTTTTCTGTTTAAGTAAATAATTATAAAGATTTGATATGCAATAAACAAATGTTGTGGCAACGCATAAGGTTTCTAGTGAATTTAACATGTTGAATATTTAAGGGCCTGCTTCACAACCTCCTGATAAGTGTCAGAAAGCTTATTTGCATGTTTTGTCTATGTCGCTCGGTATAAAGAAAGCAGTAACAAAACTTCTAAATAAGCTATTCAACATTTATTAGAATATTGTAAAACAGGCCCTTAATTAATGAACATATTGATTTATTCACTATAAATCGTATGTGTTGCCGTGACTTTGAAATGGATTATTATTTGTATGATTAATTGAATGAAGAAAAATATAAGACAAAGAATATTACATACATTGCCTGATTTGCTTGGTTCCTTAGCACCATCTACAGACTCGTCATGCGTGTCACTGGAATCGTTTATAACTATTGGAGAACGTAGTTGATTTGCTTTTAATACCTGGATATTAAATAAAAGTTGAGTATTTATAGACTGAGAAACTTGAGTTTACAGTAGGGTACTGTGCAGTCTAATTTTTTTTTTTAATAATATAGTCTCTTAATTTGGTTGCCTGGATATTAAATAAAAGTTGAGTATTTAAAGACCGAGAAACTTGAGTTTGCTATGAAATTTGTTAATTCTTCAAATGTTTTGTTTCAAAGGACATAAAAATTATAATAAAAATTAAAATGCTGAACATTATACATTTTAGATAGTAGGTACACTAAATATTCTAAATCTAAATAATTGATACATGGAACATAATATTATTTCCATCAGCAAATTCATGGACAGTAGAATGATAAAATAATTTTATATATTATTGTTTTGTGTTAGAACATTTTATTGAAAGAAATGTTATACATATACAAGCAACAAATGGAAAATATTTTTCAAAACTTTATGTTAAATAATTACTGTTTTAATAATGAACAACTTTTAAGTCCTGATATTTAATAGTTATTAAGCGGTTGGTAAGTATTTAATTCAAATAAAAAAAAATACATTCTAACGTGTGGTACTCACATTTCTTGTAAGTTCCGACCGCAGCCTATCAAAAGATTCCTCTAATATAATAACATCTGAATCACGATTACTTTCTTTTATGTCTTGAATAGGCTTTTTTTTCCTTAAAGACAGCTTTGTAAAACCTAAAATAAAGGGAATTAAAAACTTGTAACAAAAAGCATAACTGCAACTTTTAGGCACAATTGTTTTTTAATATATAGAACTTACGACTTCTTTGATTATTATAATTCTTCTTTTCATCCATTATGTAATAACAAAGCTAATAATGTAAATTAATTAGCACAAAACTCTGTAGAAATCCATGAGCATTCAAAAATTATCAGCCGTTACGCGGTTTGTCACATTTGTCATATGTCACTTGTCATATGTCAAACAATACCTGTCAGATTCGAGTGTCAAATTGACGTCAATTTTTTTTTAAATTCTGGCAGTTATCATAAAGCTATTGCTATGGAGCGTTTTCCATTATGAAAAATAATAATTATATCGACAAAGTGTCGACTGTGTTGCACTATGAAATTATGAAACCACGGTAAAAGTGAAACTTAATAACAATAAAATGCGCTTCTTGTGTCTTTGCGTAAACTACACAACAAGATAAATGCGGTCTTTATCAATATACACTGTTTATGCGTTAGATTTTAAGTTAATTTTCTTAAGGAACTTTGGTTCTCATATGGCATACTAGATGGCGCTGATTTGCCGCTAGATCACGCTATAGGTAAAGCGAACCTATTTGCATAAGATGTTTATGAGGGCCTTACTAATGTGAAGTATTTTTGGGTTGTAAACCAATCAAGAAAAGGATTGTGTGGTTCTATGAAACCACGGTAAAAGTGAAACTTGATAACAAAAAGGATTGTGTGGTTTTATGAAACCACGGTAAAAGTGAAACTTAATAACAAAATAGCGTGGAGCACTGGCACAAATGAGTACTAGTCTATACACTACACGGTCAGCTGATGCGAACTATGGGCGCCGCCATATTAGCCTCGGCTGCTCTGACGAGCGCCTTTCACTTTATCCCTACTCCGCGGCCGACCGTCACGCGACATGCAACACACAGACGAAAAAGTTTGAGACGATGTAATAAAAGTTTCACTTTAATAGCGTGGAGCGCTGGCACAAATGAGTACTAGTCTATACACTACACGGTCAGCTGATGCGAACTATATGCGCCGCCATATTGGCCTCGGCTGCTCTGACGAGCGCCTTTCACTTTATCCCTACTCCGCGGCCGACCGTCACGCGACATGCAACACACAGACGATAAAGTTTGAGACAATGTAAAAGTTTCACTTTAAAATGTTTTATGTATTAAATTGTATACAAACTTTTATTCACAGTGCAACACAGTCGACACTGTTATTTACTTCGTGTTCCATATTTTATAAAATAGTCTATACACAGTAGTAAATAGTAAATACACAGTGCGACACAGTGTCAAACACAGAGGGGATTTTCTTTGAAAGGAAAACACTCAATATCAAGTTAAAAAGGCGGGAAATAACATTTTAATAGACTAAAATAAATATTAGATATTTTGTGTTCAAATGTGTTACTTCGAGTGACATGCAAAAGAAAGTCGAAAAATAAACCGGCCAAATGCAATGATATAAGAAAGGTAGGCCAAAATATGTGAGTCAGACTTGCTTACGAAGAAGAAACAACAAAAAATCACATGCATTGTTGTCAGTGTCGACTCTGGGTCAAATCAAAAATTGAGCGAGTCGACACTGGACTTTTTTGTATGGATTTTTTACCATGTCTTTTGAAAAACTTTTTAAGCGACTACTAAATGAATTGTATTGTCTCTCAAATTCCTCCAAATACTTAATTCAAAGACGTTGTTGTTGTTGGCCCCACACAACCCCAAAAGTTGGGGACAGTTTTTGCCTCGACATGCCTCGTCTATAATATAACAATATGTAACGTCTATGCCTAGAAATACATTCACACAGACCGCACAGAGCACGTCTAAGTTTTAATCCAGATAAATAATAAATTAATCCAGGGGATTGATAAGATACGGTTGACTATAAAAACTTAATAACACTCTTTTAATTAAGACGTTAGTCCGATAAGCTGCATAAGAGTTAATTCAGTCGCGTTGCAAACATACACTCTAAACTCTAAAGCATACTTAAAAAACAAGCGCGGCTGTTAAAATCGAATAATCTAAGTTCAATTGGCTCGATTAACAATTCTCGGAGAAGTTTGTGAAGTTAGGCTTATAGAAATAGGTGTGTAGAGTCAGAAACTTGGTTTTACATGAGATCTGATAACTTTTTGACAGTGCGAGTTACATGGTATCGTTTTGGCATTATTTTAAAATGAAAATGTTTTTGGTCGTGTTGTGTATCTAATGTGTATCTTATTATTATTTATAGACATTAAATTACTCACGTGTAGTTAGAGCCATTTATTTTAACTATTTTTATATTTATAGAAAAATAATACATTTAAAAACATAACAAAACTTTTTATAAATCGTGTGGACAAATCACTCCAAAACAAAATCATAAACACAAAATCCTCCCCACCATGGCGCTGATGGGACTATAAAGCGCCATAAAATCTTTTGTTTTAAATTTTTGTTTGTTTGTTTGTTTTAAACTGCTGCTGTCCAACTCAAATAGGCTATTGTGTCGTGATATCGGAATCTGCGATGTCTACAATTAATTCAACTCTAGCACCTATTTAGTTACTATGGCGCAATTTCCGCAAAGGAAATGACTGGCCTTCGTTGTCGTCGTAGGTATAGACATTAATTTAGACATCGGATTATATGCACTATCAAATTGCAAAAATATGCATGCGAATATGCACTAATAAAGGATGAAATATGCACAAAATATGCACAATCAAAAAACCATTTATTATTAGGATTGACGTTTATTTTCACACAATTTTTTATATATTATACATATACTTAATATATGCAGAAAATCACAGTGACATCAGTCGTAAATTGGCCTGGGTAATTTTTTATCCAGGATTCCATTAAAGTTTGTTTTTTTTTACTGGCGGCATTATTTCAACAAAAATAAGAACAAATACAGATACGAGATACGAGACGCAAATAATTGTGCGCGAGTGAAGCAGTGAGTGAAACCCTTCCCACCGACTCGCCCATCCCGCTAACACCTAGCGAGCGCGCCGACAACTACGATGTAGTAGAATGCATTCAGATTTCAGTGCGCTCGCTCTTAGATATAATATTTAATTATCATCTATGGCACTCGCTTAGTGTGTACGAGGTGGACGTGTCGTGCATAATACAACGCGCCTAACATGTAATAACTACTGAAATAAGCACTGTCAATGAAAAAGTACCAAAATGTGCAATAACGCTATAAAAATAGAATTATATTCATATTCAAACATGTCAATACATATAATCCGATGTCTAGACATTATTATTAATCACCCACAGATTTTGAACATATTTTTGTGCGACACATAACTCTTCACAATATTCACGTAATAGGTTAAGGTCTTCTTTCATAGCAAGCACATTAATTACGGGATATTTCGATTGTTCGAAAAACTGTTCACTGCTCAACTTAATTAGTGGCGTCAATGTTTTCTGTCGGACTTCGCTCTTTCTATTTTAACTATCAAGGTCGCTTGGTTGTGAATCTAATGTGGCTATTACTTAATATTATTTTTTTCCACAAGATTCGACAACGGCTGGAAACGTGTATTTTTAATATTATTATTTGTCACGGTCGCCAGGTGTTGGCGGATCTAATGAGCATCTTATTATTATTTATACACACTAAAAGACTTACGAGTGGTTAGAACCAAAGATATTTGATGATTAGTACATTATATGGTTAGAACCATTTATTTGAACTATTTTTACATTCGTGGATAGAATTTTCATTGCAAAAACTATGTGACGACTACGCCAATAGATAAATAATACATTTGAAAACTTAACAAAACTTTTTATCAAAACGTGTGGACGAATCCACCACAGGTGGGATTTACTATTTCGGGAATCGTCGTTTTTCATACATCGTCATTCATTTCCAAAGAAAAACGATTATTGCCATATTTAGAACGTGGTTGTAGTGTACGTTCTAGGAAACCTTTGAATATAACAGTACATACTATAATATTTTATATCTCAAATTATGTAAAAGTAATGTCCGACGTCCGTATTTTTATATAGGTGTTATTCTCGAGGGATTCGAACACTGGATGCCTGGCTCTAAGCACGCGCTCAGCACTAAAGCGCCATACACACGACCCACCTGTAAATCCAGCTCCGGCACTAGCAGCCGTCATTAGTATCAATAAGGTCAATCATTTATAATTTTTGCCTACAAGTCCGCGGCCCTGGGCTTGCAGGCCGGATGGTCAGTATGGCCCTTCAGCCAGAGAGGTCAACTCGTAAATTTTTTGTCTGGAGAAAATTTTAATTTTGTTGTAGGTCAAGAAATGCGTCATATTATTTACGGTAAGAATTTCATAATGTTAAATACAATCGCGAAACAAATCTACCATTACAGATTCCGTCTTGATTCTGTCACACCGTATCAATCTCACTCTGATAAGTTAGTAACGGGCAAAATATACATAATACATAACATGCTATAGTACATTTACATTATATATTTTATGTGGAAAACGTGTGTTACATTACCTACATTGTTCATAAAATCACAACAGTCTATTGTTTAACATGACTGTATGGTAAGACATTTCCTCATAAATTCATGTGCATGTTGCAGTTGAAATAATATTTATATAATAGAATATTAATAACAATTATAATGTTAATATCTAAGTGTAGCCAACTACATTAAAAAAAATACAAACTAATAAAATCATAGACGTATATGTTATAGACGACGCAAGTTCAGGTGAAAACTGTTCCCACTTAACAATTTAAGTGGGGACAGTTTTCACCTCGACAATCTGATCAACCAACAAAGAATCAACAACCTCAAAAACCAACCTCAAACCTCCAAAACTGGGGCAATCCCCAGTTTTGGTGGTTTTGGGGCCATTGTGACATTTGAGGTATGGTGAAAACGAAGATGGCGTATCATTTTCTTGTATGAAGATTTGTTCTGTCAAATGTACGTCGTAGCCTAGCTATCTTTAGTTTTGAAATCTTTGAATAAAACTATAAAAGAACTTAAAAGAAAACTAAAACTTTAGTTTTCTTTTCGTCGTCCGGACAAGGTAGAGAAGGTACCCAACGAGTAGCTTCTCTACTCGTTGTAACGAGTTTCCTCGCTGGACTAGAATGCTCACTCTTTTAGCCAGATAAAAAGTTTTGTTTATTATAGCACATAACATTAGGAAAACCCCTATATCGCAGCACCGTAGGCACTAGCGCCGTACGTACGAGTATATAATAAGTCTTTACCTATGAAATTGCCGTTCTGCAGTACTGGCCATTTCAAATCAAAATATTTTTTGTTTGGCTAAGAATTCTAATTTCAAATTAATTTTATTTTAAAAACATGGAATTATTTTTCCAAAATTTATTGATTAGTGTTACATTTTCATCGCATTTCAATCTTTTTCGCATCATGGATACGTTAAAAATTCGAGTAATTATGGAATATGAGTACCGTCGTGGCAGCAACGCGGCACAGGCGGCACGCAACATCAACGACGTTTACGGAGCTAACGCTACAAACCAACGCACCACCTGTTATTGGTTTGTTCGCTTCCGTTCTGGAAACGACCTGAAAAATGAACCTCGCGGTCGTCCGAAGACTTTGGTCGACAATGACGAGTTAAAGGCAATTGTGGAAGCTGATGATACACAATCTACGGCTGAATTAGCAGCAGCTTTCGACGTTAGCGTCAAAATAATATTGGTCCATTTGCGTCAAATTGGCAAGGTAAAAAAGCTTGACAAATGGGTGCCCCACGAACTCAATGATCGCCAGCGCGAAGTACGCGTCGAGACGTGCCTTGCACTGCTCGACAGATACACAAATGAAGGAATTTTGAACCGCATTGTTACCTTCGATGAAAAATGGATTCTGTCTGATAACCGCAAGCGCTCAGCAACTTGGTTGGATCCTGGTTCAGCACCTAAACAATGCCCTAAACGAAAACTTACCCCTAGAAAAGTGATGGTCACTGTTTGGTGATCTAGCGCCGGTGTGATTCATCACAGCTTCTTACCAAACGGGGTGAGCATTACTGCAGATGTGTACTGTGAAGAACTGAACACAATGATGGAGAAGCTGGCACATCTCCAACCAGCATTGGTCAATCGCTCGTCTCCGCTGCTCCTGCACGACAACGCGCGACCTCATACTGCACAGCAGACGGTCTCCAAGATGCAAGAACTGGGGTTGGAAGCTCTCCGTCATCCGCCATACTCACCAGACCTTGCGCTTACAGATTACTACTTTTTTCAGAATTTGGATAACTTCTTGGCGGGAAAAAAATTCAATACCCGAGAGGCAGTACAAAATGCCTTAAAAGAATTTGTTGCCTCCCGTCCAGCTGATTTCTTTAAGATAGGCATCAATAAACTGCTACTGCGTTGACAAAGATGCATTTATTGCATGGGTGATTACTTAGATTAATACAAATAAAAAATGCATGAAAAAAATTAGTTTAAATTTTTTCATATAAAACGGCAATTTCATAGGTAAAGACCTAATACTATTTAGGTACGGCCGTTCGTCTCTTTTTTTAATGTCATTATAAAAGACTTCGTCGCCATTTGTAGCCTACCGCTCCGGGCTATGGGCTCCGGGCCATGGGCTCCGTGGCCATGGCCCGGAGTCCATGCAAACATCTAATCGTAGGACAAAAAACAATTTTGGAGTACATTATTTTTTTAACATAAAGTAAAGAGTACAAAATATAACCAAAATAACGTACAATACTTTATAAAAATAAGGGTGGCAAGTTGGCAATGCTATAATGATAGGTGAAGTGAAGCCAACATTATAGATCTTCACTATCGATAGCAAAAACATTTTCACTCACGACTTATGGCTCCCCAATTTTTTTGTCACGCCTCCGGGGCCCCCTTCGAGTCTCCCGTGGCCCCTTTCGAGTCTCCCGTGGCCCCTTTCGAGTCTCCCGTGGCCCCCTTCGAGTCTCCTGTGGCCCCCTTCGAGTCTCCCGTGGCCCCTTTCAAGTCTCCATTTTGCGAATCTATGGTCTTAAAACAGTTCGCAGCAAGCTGGAGGTTTTTCTTAAATAAGCGCGTGAATTGTGTAGTTTAACTGTAACATCGCAGAAAATATTCATAATCGTTATTCTGAGCCAAAGTACTTTTTTTATTATTTATTGTTTATTTATTACGATCTATACCTACCTTATTGCCTGTTCAATCATCAAACGTAAACGCAAAAAATAATACCCACCCAAATTAACGACCCATATACTAGAGTCCAGACTGACAATATACAATATCATGGAACAGTGAACAGATCACCACCACCACTGAAAGTCCCGTGAAAATCGATCTAGCCCTTTCAGAGATTAGCCTAAACAGGCAGACAGACAAAAATTTAAATTTTTTTTAGATTTTTAGTGCAGTGCATAGCTGTTATTTTGATTTACAAACAGACACTTCAATTTTATTTATTTGTCGGTAGAACACATTTTCTGATGAACATTACAGATGTTGTTTTTAATTAAACGTAATCGATGTTTCAAAACGATTAGATTAGTACACAAGAAACAAAAAAACCTAGCTGTTGACTTGCGTAAGAAAAAATGAAAGGTAATCAACATAGAGGTTGAAGCCCGAGGGCATATCAGACGGTTTTGGGCATCCCAACACTATGTAGAGTAAAAGTTTCACACCGGAACGAAACGATACGCGATGCGTCGCTGCATTTTTTAAGATAGTTATTCAAAATTGAACTTTATTCGTTACACATGAAGATACACGTTTCATTTTATGAGTTGGAATGTCAGGTTGCACCGCGCTGCACAGCGCTTGTGCAGCGTATGACTGCTGTCATATGATACGTGTATATTTTTGTGCAGTGAATAAAGTTCAATTTTGAATAGATCTTAAAAATGCAGCGCCGCGTTGCGTATCGTCTCGTTTCGGCGTGTACTAACCCTAAGCATTCATCATCTTACTAATCATCTTATCATGTAGAGATATTGTATAATGTATGTATATTTGTAACTCATTAATTTAGGAACAGCCGAACAAAATGTAGAGACGTAGAGTCGGCTTGTCTAACATAACGTCATTGACTTCATGGTACAAATGAAACTGCTCAATCACTATGTAATTATATGTTAATTATACGAAATATACATCGAGTTAATATAATATTAGGTCATCACATCTGTAATTAGCGTGTAGGAAAATAAAGTCGATTTTTTTAAACATTGTATATTTATTTAATCAAAGTATATACCACTGCTATCTATGCACTTTTGCAATCTCATAGGTAGTTCATTGATGCCTTTACTAAAAAAACCATTCGAACAGGAATCAATAAAATCTTTGAAGGCGCTTTGGACTGCCCCATCGGAGTTGAATTTTTCCCTTGCAAGAAGTAAATCCATATTTCCAAGGTCCGGGGCATTTGTCGGTTTGCTGCACTCAATTCATGAGGTACCGGTGAGGTATATGTGGATTAAAACAGTTTTATCACTAACACCGCAGCCTGCAGCTAACTCGGACGTGGTTTGCGATGTATCCGCTTCCACAATAGCCTTCAATTCTTCATTATCAACTTCTCCGGCCGTCAACGGGGCTTGTTTTGCCGGTCGAAATTTCCAGAACGAAAATGTTGGAACCATAAACGCGCTGTGTTTTCTTTTGCGACACCGCCGCCATAATTAATCCTTCGAGCCGTTTCTGCAGCACTGGTGCCACGGTGGAACTCGTACTCGGAAATAATACGATATTTCATGTGTTCCATTGTGTAAACAGAGTGACGCAAAGAAAAAACCAAAAGAGGAAAAACAAATGAATTACGGTTTTCGAAACACAAATGCATGAGTGAATAGCGGTATAAATTGGAAATTGGAATTCTTAACCAAAGAAGATGTATTTGCGATCATAGTGGCCAGTACGACAAAACGCCAATTTCATAAGTACCTTAATATTTTATTTTCTGTACAAACTATAAAATCTCATACTTACCGTTCGAGTTAATTCGAACTCCGGTTCAAGTTCAAGAAAACTATGACATTTACATACAACGTATAAGAATACAATATGTTACAGTACAGTTCTCAGATTATAAATCAATAGGGTAACCATAATATATGCAGTTATGTTTTTGTTTGGTTTAGTTATATAAATTGTGTCCGTTAATGTGGCCACTTTAGACCTGTGCTGGTATTCTGGGCGACTCTTAGAGAAGTGGAGCTTGGTGCTTGCCAGTTGCCACGCTTGTAACTCTAAGACCTGAATTTATAAATATCACATAATGCATCTTTTCGATTGATTAATCCTTGCAGTAACCTTACTTCAAGGGTGGCGTCGCAAGGTCTTTGCCATTGTAAACATTCACCCTTGTCCTTTCCACCACGCATGCGCTTTCAATCCATGGAGTCAAAATTCTCGAAAAACACGTAAAAATCAACCAAAATGCACTCCTTATTATCTCTACTATAATCAGTTACAAAAATAATTGAGTCAAAGTTTTGCAACGTTGCAAAATTTTAATTCGAGTCGGCGGTTTTGGAAAAAATCGAATGTTGAAAATGTCAGTGTGACGTCACCGCTCGCGGAGTGAGCACGTAGCCAAGCCATGTGATGGTGAGGTGAGTGCAGTGTAGAAAATGTTGGTGTTTAGTTAGTGATGACACGTCAGGTGTACAGCTCAAACCTTCAGTTATGTAGCTCAATCCTTGATCTATCCTAGGCCTCCTAAAGCATGAGCTTGTAGATCTGTGACTTTGTCTGATTTTTCTTTATTTTTAGCCCAAGAACTATTCAAATCACGAATCAAAGTGTTCTTTCCAAAGATTTTACAATTCTAGGTTTTTAATTGGTTAATGCATCTCTCTGTTATGATTGTTACGTCCCGTAACGCACGTGTAGATTTGGCTTATAGAAAATCGTTGTCAGTGTATTTAGGAGGTAAATATAATTGTTATAAGTTCTTCCCTTTACTTATAAACATAATCTTAATTGAATATTCAAAATATTTAATGAGACAAATTTTATAATGATTTATGGCGAAACTTTCGTAAATTTGTGCAATCATATTACGTGTCTAACCTAGAAAATGAAGTGGACTAGGGATCAGCTACGTTACACATAAAGTGGACCTTAAGTACATAAGTAAGTATTAACATTAGATTTTCACATTTTTCTATTGACGTAACGCAAAATTGTATACAAGCTATGAGCTCTTTAAAACAGTAAACGCATTTTCCTAATAAACAATGATTAGAGCGAAGTAGCTGGGATATTTAGGGCCAGTATCTTCTAATAAGTGTCGGATAGCTTATTCGGAAATTTTGTCGCTGCTTACTTTATATCGAGCGACATGGACAAAACATGCAAATAAGCTATCTGACGCTAATCAGTATTCAGTAGGTTGTAAAATAGCCCATTTGATTTCTATATTTATGACTAATAAACAATAAGAATTCTATAGCGCTCATAATCAATTACGTCTAACCATCTAAAAGAGCAACTTTCTTCTAGAGCTTAACAATCAGGTGCGAAAGAATACAGACGCGCAGACGACTATATGTAAAATATTCAGTTTGATTTATATACTCAGTCGTACTCATAAAAGATTACTACTCATACAATAATAAAGTTCAGTCGTCTAGCCTATCTTATCTTTATGTGGCTTAAACACGTTTTAATATCAGATTTGAATGCAGAGCCAGATAACTAACATTCGGCAAAGACAGCCACTGAAGTTTTGGGAACACTTTATAATATACAAGACGTTGCTCGCGACCTCGTGAGCGCAAAAGGAAATGCAACGGGAACCGTACATTTTTCCGCGATAAAGGTAGCTTTTGTCCTTCCCCGTGGCTTTCTCTACATCTGCGCCCAATTTCATCAAAATCGTTTCAGTACTTTCGGAGCCTATGCAATACAAACAAACAGGTCTTTCCCCTTTGCAGTATTAGTAGTATAGACGTATTTATGTCGCTGGATGTTGCCCCCGTCATCGTGCGCGCAAAAGGAAATGCAACGGGAACCGTACATTTTTCCGCGATAAAAGTAGCTTTTGTCCTTCCCCGTGGTCTACTCTTTATCTGTGCCAAATTTTATAAGCATCGGTCCAGTAGTTTCAGAGCCTATTAAACGTACACACACAAACAAATCTTTCTTCTTTATAATATTAGTATAGAGCGTGGCGAAGGCTGGTTCTCCTTCATAGGGAAGCCCCAGCCTGTATAATAGGTAGGGATTTGGATGACTGTCTTCAAAAGGTAGGCCGATAGGAATGGAGTTATAGGAACCCCATGCCACTGGTATAGAGTGTAGACTTATATAATAGGTCTTTACCTATGAAATTGCCGTTCTGCAGTACTGGCCATTTCAAATCAAAATAATTTTTGTTTGGCTAAGAATTCTAATTTCAAATTAATTTTATTTTAAAAACATGGAATTCTTTTTCCAAAAGTAGTCATTTGTTTATTGATTAGTGTTACATTTTCATCGCATTTCAATCTTTTTCGTCGTCATGGATACGTTACAAATTGGAGTAATTATGGAATATGAGTACCGTCGTGGCAGCAACGCGGCACAAGCGGCACGCAACATCAACGACGACGGAGCTAAAACTACAAACCAACGCACCACCTGTTATTGGTTTGCTCGCTTACGTTCTGGAAATTTAGACCTGAAAAATGAACCTCGCGGTCGTCCGAAGACTTTGGTCGACAATGACGAATTAAAGGCGATTGTGGAAGCTGATGATACACAATCTACGGCGGAATTAGCAGTAGCTTTCGACGTTAGCGTCAAAACAATGTTGGTCCATTTGCGTCAAATTGGCAAGGTAAAAAAGCTTTACAAATGGGTGCCCCACGAACTCAATGATCGCCACCACGAAGTACGCGTCGAGACGTGCCTTGCGCAGCAGTGCAACTACTATACTCAACAGATACACAAATGAAGGAATTTTGAACCGCATTGTTACCTTCGATGAAAAATGGATTCTGTTTGATAACCGCAAGCAGTCAGCAAGTTGGTTGGATCCTGGTTCAGCACTAAACAATGCCCTAAACGAAAACTTATCCCTAGAAAAGTGATGGTCACTGTTTGGTGGTCTAGCGCCGGTGTGATTCATCACAGTTTCTTACCAAACGGGGCGAGCATTACTGCAGATGTGTACTGTGAAGAACTGAACACAATGATGGAGAAGCTGGCACATCTCCAACCAGCATTGGTCAATCGCTCGTCTCCGCTGCTCCTGCACGACAACGCGCGACCTCATACTGCACAGCAGACGGTCTCCAAGTTGCAAGAACTGGGGTTGGAAGCTCTCCGTCATCCGCCCTACTCACCAGACCTTGCGCCTACAGACTATAACTTTTTCCAGGATTTGGATAACTTCTTGGCGGGAAAAAATTCAATACCCGAGAGGCAGTACAAAATGCCTTTGAAGAATTTGTTGCCTCCCGTCCAGCTGATTTCTTTAAGACCATCAATAAACTGCCACTGCGTTGGCAAAGATTCATTGATTCCCAGGGTGATTACTTCGATTAATACAAATAAAAAATACATGAAAAAAATTCGTTTAAATTTTTTCATACAAAACGGCAATTTCATAGGTAAAGACCTAATAGTGTACTATATTAGTCTTTGTAATCATATCTTTGTAATAATACTTCTCTTTATGACTAAAATATGACGTCGGTACTAAAATTCTGTGTTTTTCCTCATCTTTACATCTTGCCATTCGACACTCACGTTCAAATGTTTCTAAAAATAGATAGATATTTATCACTGGGGGTAATTCCAAGTAGAAATGATCTGTGCATTGCTTTTCCTTAATTTATTATATGATTTAATTTAGGACTTTATAAGAGGAGGTTGAAGAAGATCTGAAAGGTCCTATCCTACCTATCGTTTCAAAAACCATTTATTGATTTAAATTTTTTAGGGTTCCGTATTTCACGTCTCGGTACGCTTATAGTTTCGTCATGTCCGTCAGTTTTCGGCTTACCACCCAAACGGTAAGTGCTAGAAAGATGAAACTTTGCATGGAAATATGTAATATCACACTGACAAAATGCTGAATATATTTTTTTTTTATACCTATACCATGTATAATGTTGTTAGTTTAGGAGTTATTATAGAGGCCTAACTAAAAACAATTGTATATTGGTACGGAACACTTCGTGCGAGAGGCCGACTCGCACTTGGCCGGTTTTTAATTTATCTATACATTTTCTAATATAACGTGTGCAACAGTATTTTGCGAGTTGCAATTCTAATATAGTGGAGCAGTTTTTTTTGTATAAATTCGCGAATACGGAAACTTATTACAGTTTTTTTTTCTTTTATTTACCAAAAATAAAAAGATACAATTTTACTACAGTATAAACAGCATTTAAAACCACTGAGGTTTGTCCAATACAGCCTTATTCGCAATTCTAGTTTAAATACACAGTTGCTTACATTTTATCATAATTTATTAATGAATATTAAAACAGTTTGGCACCACATAGAATTTCTTTACACGTTTTAGGATTTCTACATTAGTGTTTTAATTTTAGATAGTTAAGTAATATGATTTTAATTTGCATTTTATATATTTTCAGTTAAATTATTTATTACATCTGTAGGTAAGATTAATAAGACGAGGAGCTATGTAGCTAGTTATTCGCTCGCATACGGCGAGCGAATAACTAGCTACATACGGTTGCAAGCTTGAGTCGTGACTAGCCGGTTTTGTGCGACGGCTCGAGTGCGTACAGGGTGTTCAGTTAATACTTTTAAACTTTCGTTAAAATATTGTTCTTTTAACAGGGTATATTTAAATTTAGTAAATACTGGTAAAACTTTACAGTGTTTAAATAATTCATCATCATCGTTGACGAGTTTTTGTTTTATATTCGGGGAAACTATTGATTTTAAAATTCTAAGTTATAAGTTGTAAATTTGATTTGAATAACTTTTATAGGTGCGACCGTAAGTTAATCCGTAATTTATATGCGACTCAGCGAATGAATTATATAGAATGAGTTTTACCTTAAATGGAATTTTATGTTTTAGAATAGTAATGCTAGCCAGAAACTGACTTAGTTTATCACATACGTTTTCAATATGATGACTCCGGTTGATTTTATTATCTATTGTTATACCAAGGTACTTTTGTGAGCTTACTTCCTCAATAGCTGGGCACCTACACGAATCAACTCTGGTAAGATGTAAACAGCTATGGTCATGAGCAATTAATTTCGTATTTAGAAATTGACGCCGAAAGGCGACCTGATAAATAATAATTTTGTTTTTTCCGCATTCAGTACTAAGCCAGCATCATGACACCAGCGTTGAATCGTATCAAAGTCAGTTTGTAAGCGCTTAAGTGCCTTGTCAGGGTCCTCGTCAGCAGACACCAGACACATATCGTCAGCAAACAAATAACATGAACAGTATTTTAGGCAATTACTCATGTCGTTGACGTATGATAAAAAATGGGTAGGCCCCAGCACCGAGCCCTGGGCGGTGCCCTCATGTACTGTAATTTGATCACTGAGTGTGTTATCAATTTTAACATTAAATGACCGATTTTTCATATCGTTTTCGCACTATTTTAAAATTGGACCCCTTATACCACAATTACTTAGCTTGCATATAAATTTTCTATGGTCTAAGGTGTCAAATGCCCGTGAAAAATCGATAAAAAGAGCGAGAACTATTCAATACAAACAAAAAAACTCCTTTTTCTTTTCCTCTTTATGATATTAGTATAGACTAGCTGTCCCGATATACGTTGTTCTGTCTTACCTATGAACTGGAATACACCTACAGCCTACAACATACATAAAACCTACACAGTACACAACAAGGCAGGCAAGTGGCAAATTTAACACAGTGGACCGTCATTATGGGAACTCTCAATCGCCTTTACTAATATTTTCCTCGCAATTTTTCTAACATCTCTCTCACCGTTTAAAACCTTCCCTGAACTTCCACAATTAGTAGTACTTACTATGAAATAGAGATATTGCAATTAATACAATTGTAGTCTGTAATATAGGTACTGTATTACTCACAATATAAATACTGGGAGATTTATTATTCCGTCTGTAGAAATACGCAGAAGTATTTGTGGTCTAAATGTTGTAATCTAAAGAAACCATAATATTTTGTCACCTTACAGTTATTAAAGTACAAGTACCTGCGAGAGATTTGAGCGGAGTGCTGATAAAATGTCACAGATTTCGTGCCTCACACGACTATCGAGCACATTGGAAATTAATCTACGGAATTCGAAAAAATATTGTCGCTGAGCGACGAGAAAGTCGGGATAAGGAAAAGGTTACAAAATAAAACTACAACGTTAAATGATAATTATTTTATTCTTAGACTAGCTTTTGGCCGTGACTTCGTACGCGTAGATGTTGAGGTGACTAATTTCTTATTATTTTCAGAAAGAGACTTTAATTATGCTTAAAATAAATTAAATTGTAACATTAACTGTATCGCCGTGCGGAGCAAGGATCACCAGACTGCTAGCCGAACTTACTTTGGAATACGCGTTATAGAACTGTGGGAATATGGTGGCAAGCCCCAAAGGGAGATGTCCGACCGAGCGAGGTGCTATGCTCGGTCAGGCTGCTCAGGCAGGCTCAGGCAGGTCATAAATAAGTATTCCACGAAATACTATCGGAATCATCAGAGATTGATTATTGATTATGCGTTTTTACCCAAGACATCGGTTTTCCTTAAAAGTTCTTATATTAATATATTATATAGTATATTTTTACACACTGTATGTGTGGTTAAGGTTCCGATACACATAAAATGTTTAACATATAATCGATCTGAAGAGAGCTAAAATATCGCAAAAATCGCAAACAAAAGTTACTATAGTGCAAAAGAATTCTTACAGTCGTAAATTTACTTATTAGTTTAACTACAGGTCCTATGATACAATATTTATATGCACTGAAATAATTTGACATGACGTAAAAATTAATTAAAACAATTGTTAGTTTAGGGAAGGTTTAGGGAAAATATTATGACAAGATATCTAGATCATTTATTGTAAAATCTTATTATTTATTATTATATTGATGATGATGAACACGAATATAATTTTGCAAATAGCAAAATTTCAAAGACATTGATATCGGTGCACAAAACTCTGATGAGTAGAGAGAAACTTTGTCATCCTAATAATATTGATTGATGATGATTACTGTAATTGATATAGTGGCATACATGCTTGAAGTCTTTACACAACGCCGAATACAGGGTATATTTTGGTGGTGCAAAATCTTACTTTTTGGTAGCATATGCTTGGACTACTTCAGAATAAATTTAAATTGCCTAATGTGTCCATATAAATTTCGAGGGGTTCCCTCGATTCCTCATGGATCCTATCATCAGGTCACCACTTTGATGTCAAAAGGACCGATTTGGGATTGAACTCTTTATATCCAAAAATAATTTTGATAATCGGTCCACAGACGGGAAAGAAAAATATAATAAATATATTTATATTTATGTGCAGCTGAATGTATAACCGCCTCCTTTTTTGGAAGTCGGTTAAAACCAGACGGTAGGTCTGGGAATCGGTCGTAATCTATCTTTTATATATGGCAAAACAATGTTTGCCGGGTCAGCTAGTAGAAGATTATAAAATTAATAGATTAACTTAAAGGGGCCTGCTGGGAGACCGAGCTTAGCTCGGAGTTTTAAGATAAAAAATATATAATAAAATATAAAAGAAAAAATAATAAGAATCACAAAAAGTATTTATATGACCGGGATTCGAACCCACCACATTCCAAACAGCGCAAAAATTATACATATATCGCATACCAAGCTGCTAATCATACATACGTAAGAGAGACATATTGTTACACGACATACACATATTGCTTAAAAATGCGCAGTTTCTAAGGGATAAGACCTAGCTAGATCGATTTTTCTCCCCCAAAACTCACTGCGTGCTAAATTTCATGTAAATACTTGTAGCCGTTACCGATACTATTATATATCGTTTAAAGTATAAGATATTATTATTTTTTTTTTAAAAGGTTTGGCTACAGGGCAAACCCTTAACCCGATCGTATTATTTAGGCTCAATTTGTAGCTGACTAAAACAGTTTAGTCAGCCTTGGCTTAAATTACTACTATATCAATTACCACATAGGCTACTAGATATCCCGAAAAAGTACAGTGATCCCGTGGGATACTGTATTTACGCGGGCGGAGCCGCGGACAAAGGCTAGTGTTTCATAAAAAATGTGGAGGTATTTGTTATCCTTTGTCTACATATTCGTGACGTCATTTTCAAGTTTGGCACTCATCTTTGTCAGTGTTGATGACTGTACACCATAAACCTTCCAGCCGGGAATGTACCTGCATTACGGTCATTCACGTCAGGTGTCAAGGTAAGCGGTAAAGCCCGAGATAACTGATACAGCATATGTAACGAGCCTCCTATTATAATAATCCTTTGATCTATTGGAGGACGCTTGCGTTATTTCACGCCGGTTTTCTACAAGCCCGCGCTTCGTGGTATCTCTGCGGTCGAGGTCCATTTGTAAGGTTTCGCAGTACTCAAGGAACCCTTATAGTTTTGCTCTGTCCGTCAGTTTGTCCGCCCTTATAGCTTCTGTAATTATGAGTATCAATGGATGAAATTTTGTATAGTTCTAGATTGTGTATTGATTTCAGTTTTGGCATCATTAAATAATAATACTATTGTTATAATTCAATGGTGGCTGTCCATACATGTGATGAAAATTATGTTTTGATTCAATCCCATCATGTGGGGTATCGTCAATAGGTATTTTTAAATGGAGTCAACGTTTCATACATGTTATTTTAACAAAGTCAACCATTTACCGTTTACGGGTAATCGGCCGTCAAAATCAAAGTGTTTATTAAATTGGTCCACCCCTGGCATTTCTAAACTATAGGATAGCAATTGTAACTTGTAAGTTTCCATGCTGATAGATATCATGCTTAAAACTGTGCAGGAAAATTGTTGTTTTGAGCGAAATCGGACAGTAGCTTTTGAAGTAAAAAACCTATACCGATACTAGCTTGTGCCCGCGGTTGAAAACTTCCTTCGGGATAAAATGTAGCCTATGTGTAAATCCAGAGCTTTAACTACTGCCGTACCAAATTTCATCAAAATCTGTTCCGTAGTTTTTGCGTGAAAGAGTAACAAACATCCATCTATCCATCCATACATTTTACCTCACAAACTTTCACATTGATAATAGTAGTAGGGATTTTTGTCTTTCGGACATAATACGATTAGTACAATATTTTGTAAAAACCCTTTCATTATTTGCACACACTCGTAGGTACTGTATAAAATAATTTTACAGAAAAGTTACTTACCTACTGTAATTAAACGATAATTCATTTTATCATCGTGGGAGAATCAATTAATTTTGATTATGTAAATGAATGAGATCTGAAATGGACAAGTAATAACTATGTAAGGAAAAGTTTTTGTCGAGTAACCTAGTACCTACGTAGGAATCTAACCATGTGAGTAAAATACTGATTTCATTTTATACGACACGCTTATTTAGGAAATTCCTGATAAAGGAAAGCGATAACCGATACTGTATCTATGTTTTTCCCCGTTTTTTTTATGTAACTTTCGATTTTAAGTTGATGATACTGACTGATGACTACATACTGACATATACAAATTTAAATTCCTAATTACACACACATAAAAACGTAGCTTTTGCTCATTGCGCTCAGCGTTCCTCAAAAATGTTAACTGTAAAAAATTTGACATGATTGGGTAAAAACTATTTTGTCAATAAACGCTATTAATATCCCGTTCCAAAAATGCAACTATATTTAGTTACATTTGATCATAGCAGAGTCTAATAGCGTATTACGTTCTCTAATTGTTTTTTTTTTGTTATTATAAGTACTAAGACTTTGTTTGTTATATTATTAAATTATTTAATTACTGTACTTCATCGAGTAGTACCAATATTTGAGACCATCTTCTATAGTCCTAGTTCATCCTCATTAGGTATCAGAAGTAAGTGATTGTCAATATATATAATACAAAATTGATGTCATGGCTTAATGATAAACAATTTATAGGTTATATTTACTAATCACTCGCGATAACACATACGAGTGGATTGTAAAGGTTTTCGAGGTGGATTTGTTCCAATTAGTAATTCTTGGAATTCTTAGTGCTTTGTTTTAAACACTTACGGATTGTGTCGCGGTGCACTTTTCTTTTTCCCGACGTTTCGGCTACTTTCCAGCAGCCGTGGTCACGGGAGGACTGATTTCAATATTCTGGAGATAGATTTGGAGAACAATATTCGCGTAAACCTAAGAAATCAATTCTTAGTGCTGTTTAGAAGCTCTATCTAACTGGTATGCCATATTGAATTATTCTTAACTTTACTCCTTATAATATTATAACAATATCACCGTACAAACTGATTAATCATAGAAAATCGATACAACATATTTTAGGTTGATGATTTATTCTAAAGAAATGTTTAGGTAATCCTGAATATGCTGTAAAATAAAACTAAAACATTATTATGTTATTTTCAGTGCTTACAGAAGTAAAGATTTTTTTCTACGTGAATAGTATTTTAAAAGCTGCCGATGTTTCCGGGTATACATTTTCCTGTTCGTTACAACTTATAAGGCTAAATTTACGAATACCTTCTAAAATATAAATACTAAACATTAGATTATTGTATTTCCTTTTCTAGAAAACAAAAGTAATCGATTCTGTAATAATAATAATTAATTCCTATTCCTAATTCCTTCCTATCTTCGAACAAAGAAAAACTTCATGGACAAAAATTTACATTTTAATTTGCTATACTTAAATAAAATTAGAAAAATATAATTGCTAATTTGAATACTGATAGAGATGGAAAACGGAAGGTAATTTCTTAATAATCGATAATTTCCGTAAGTATAGCATTATTAGTTATTATTCCTGTCTAGCTATTGCCCGCTGCTCCGCTAGCGTTAGCAAAGTATCCCACGGAAACGCTGTTATTTTTCGGGATGAAAAGTAGCCAATGTTTTAGTCTAGAGCATATACTACTACCATATAATATTTCATCAAAATATGCTTAGTAGTTTTTGCGTGACAGAATCACAAACATCTATCCATCCATTAATCTTCACAAACTATTACATTTACAATAATAGTAGCAGGATTTCCATTGACCTAGCAACAATGTAACCTAAGTAAGGTTTTCCCTTATATTATTTGACAGGCGTTACTTTGTGGAAATCCGTAGCAAACAATTTATTATTTAAATAGCTTTTGCCGCAGCTTCGCCCGCGTGGGAGAGTGTTCGTGGCAAAAAAGTTCTTCAGCAAATATACCTGCAATATAGTAGTAGCACAGAGTAAAAATATATACTTTATAATAAATTTTCACACGTACTTTTTAATTTTAAGATATCACCTAGATATAATCACCTAGATAAGGATTATTAAACTGTGTCCGTCTAAGTAGCTTCTGAAAATACCACATTATTTCTGATCATTCTTTAAAACTAAGAATGGGTATAGTAACAAATCCTTAAAAGATAGACATATCTATAGGCCATGACGGACTTTTTTGTAGACCTATAAAAGAGAAATAATCCCACCATATATTGTTTTGTTATTTATCTCCAACGGGTTAGGTTAGGCAGGGTTTTCGATAAAAGTTCCCAGACGGCTTGATTTTTCCGACACCTTCAACAATTATCGTTATAAATCAAATAATTGTCACAAAACCTTAACAAATTATTATCGACCTAAACCTTCCTAAGGAACCACTCTGTTGATAAAAGTAAACGGCATGGAAATCCTTTCAGTAGTTTTTGATATTATCGCGAACATACAGACAGACAGAGATACGCGGGACACCGTCTCCTGGTTCTAAGCTACCTCCCCACCAGTTTTTTGCCAAATTGGTGCAGCCTTTTTTAAGTTATAAATAGTATAACTAACACAACCTTTTTTATATATTTACATATAGATTAATATTATATCTAGCAATTGTTTTGCGGAATATTCTTTATAATTAATTAAATTATATTTCATAGGCTCTATTAACGGTTTGGCAATTTTTTATGATTCGGTAGGTCTCAGAATTCAGAATAGGTATATTATAAAACTATTTTTTATACTAACGATCAAGGTTGCAGAACGTTTGCTGGGACATCTAGAGTTGCCTATAATAGTTACCACCATAGCATTTTATGGTAGAGTATTAATTTAGTATTCTGTTGAATCGAAAAGTGATTTCCTTTCTCATCTGCATTACCTATAAGACACCTTGTGCGGTAACATTATATTACCCTAAAGTACCAATAACTGTGTAGTTTACCCTAATTCTATTTACAAAGGTAACATAAGAAGTCACGCGATATAAGCATTTCTACGATCAAGCCAAAGATATAAAACTATTTATATATTATATAAATATATTATATAAAATTTTTACTGTCAGCACGTTTTACATGACTAATTTTTATCTGGCATAAGAACGATTGTCCAGGATGCCTGCATAAGGGTCAAGGCTCACACCGAGACGCGACGTGACGCGCCGCACTACGCTGTACGCAGCTCGGTGCTGCCCGAAAACTGAACTTCACGGGATTTCTGAGATTGTTACTTATAGTTTTCTCAGTTTCCTTTTCGTTTTCTCAATTTTTGTTTCTTCCCGATGTTTTCCTTCCATAGTTTCTCTCTGTAAAATCTGGTAGTTTGTTCGTTAGTCTTCTATTATGTTTAAGTACTACTTACTATGTCAAAGATATTTAGCAATGCTAATTTATGTAAAGTTTTAAGAGACAATAAAAATACGCTTTGCATTTGAAATATAATATTGTATAGTACCTAACATTATACCGCAGGGCTTACCCGAAATTGAGATGTGAATAAATGATCAAATTCCATATAAGTTTATTACTGTCGAGTTATCACAAACAATAAACACGGGCTTACACAAACTGCTATTAAACGCAGTTAGTTATTTAAAATGTATATTATTAATTTCCACTAACGAATTGTGAGATTTGTCTTGGTGAAATAGAGCTATAGCTTTTCAGGTGGGAAGTAAAGCAATATTGCTGAGCTGAAAATCGCAGCAGTAATTTAGAAACTCGAAGTTCGTGTGTTTGATTTTCCGCTCTAATGCTGTTGAGTAATACAATTGATTTTCAGCTCTATTGGGGAATGCAATGAAGCTGAAAATCGAACTTACAAGCGTCAAGTTTTGTAATTGCTGTCGTGTGTTAGATTTTCAGCATCATTATACTAGGCATTAGCGCGTAGTTTTATTTTCAGCGCTGTTAGCGCTGTTATGTATGAACATTGTTTTTGACGCTCCCGCGGTCGATGCGGCCGGACAGACGTTGGAGAGCGGGGCCCGTAGCTTTTGCTGCCTCCACCTATATCGCCGCCGCTAATCCGGTACTGAGGTTATACTAACAATAATAATGATAAGCTTAAATAAAGAGAACTTTGGTTACTGTTTACTTAATTTATATGATAGATGATGCATTTCAGCATAATATTATATAGCTCGTAGTTTTCCTTACAAGAATAAGAAATTTAGCTCAATTATTAGGAAATAAATATTTTAGGTATGTTAGGCTTTATGCCCGCATTAGTGTGGGTCCGAGGATTATAGTATTTTTATGAAGAGATGTAGAGCAAACTAAATCGTATTTTTTCTAAGTCGCAAAATGTCAAGTAGTCGATAAAATTGGCAATTTGCAGATAAGAGTAAACCTTTGATCGATGAATGCCTATCGCAGATAAGCAGTCGTGATAAAACTTCGAATCAGTGTTTTTAATGTTTTTGTTTATCAACTGTTTCCAATGTCAGCAGAGATTTGCCGATATTTTTTGATAATTCTAGATCGGTATGTAGTTAAATACACGTGTAAATGACCTATCAAACTTAAGGCCTCGAACTTAGTGGTGAGCGGCGCGGAAGCGGCGAGCGGCGGCGCACGCACGGGGACGCCGTAGTCATCGCTCGAGCAAAGAATATTATACGTGCGTCATTCAACGATTTACACGAATGACGTAAATGGCTATGTATGCGCGGCTAGACGTATGCGGGGATCGCGGGACGTAGGGTTTTACAAGCCAGGACTTTCGGAAACTGGGCTGGCCGCAGGTCGTTTCGTGCTTTGACATAATTAACACCACAATTTCTTACTATACATTTGTCTGACGCGACGTTTGAAATTATTTCGGTGTCAACCTTAGGCTTACATTCGCCTGTGCTCAAGCTGTCATTTGTAGAGAGTGTCGCCCGAGGCTCGAGTGCAGTGTCAAACGGTGAAAATGGTTGAGTTCGTATGCTTTTTTTACACGCATGTGCACGATTGGCACATAAGCAATTAAACAGTAGACTGTGTTGGTTTGACAATTTGTTTGATTTGACACAGTTCTTTCACATTGACATACGATCAATTTTATTAAATGCGTATTATGAGCAAATCATGCACATACACACAAAAAGAAGCAAACGAGCAAACGAACTGCGCCGTGCCGCTCGACGCTAAGTTCGAGGCAGCGGCCTAAAAGTTATAATGTCAGCAAAAAATCCTACTACTAATAATCGTAGTAGGAATTTTCTAATTTTAATTGGATATTTTATAAAAATGTGAATGTTTGTGAGGATGTATGATGGTGGATGGATGAATTGTTTTTCTCTTTTACGCAAAAACTACTAAACAGATGTTGATGAAATTTGGTATGGTAGTTAGTAATTTAAGCTCTGGATTAAAACAGGCTACTTTTTACCCTAAGCCCTCGTACCAATACAGCGAAAAGTGTCAAGTGTCAATTGTCACATTTGACAACTCTACACGACTTTCAGCTCTAGTGTATTAGTGCACAGTTCTATTTACAGTGCTGTTTTTTCTGTCGCGACCATAATAAGCGCTCGTGCGAACGTAGCCTTAGCGTGTATCCACCTACTGAGTAAGTGTAGAGTGCATTCTGAATAGATTCACTGTTGCTATGCGCTGTGTGGTCCCGAATGGTGCAGCTCACGGCCGTTATCGCCACGAGTCAAACTACAGTAACTGACACCATAATCGTTTGATGTCGCGAACTCGTCTGCGAGTGTAGTGTCGGTACACTTGCACTTTGCACTTGTTCCATGGCCCATACTATCGGGAAACAACGTGGTTCTTGCTTATATCATATAGGTAACCGTGCTTTGCTCGGAGATCTGATAAATTTAAAAAAATAAATACTAACAAAAAAATATTTTCATCTGACCGGTATTCGAAACCACCACATTCGGAATTTCGAACAAAGCAAAAATTATACATACGCATACCAAACTGCCAATCGGACCGACATAGTAGAGTCGAAATTATCGATAATAGTGTTGTTGCACGACGAAAGATAAAAACAAATATAGCTTAAAAATTAGCAGTTTTATCCCTGGATAAGACCTAGCTAGATTTTTCTCCACCAAATCTCCCTACATACCAAATGTTTATGGCAATACTTGCAGCTGTTTCCGAGAAACCGAATATACAATATTGTCTCGTTTAAATTGTAAGATAATAATATCTATGGACGCTTCCACACCACGTCAATCTGGTCCGGTACTAAATATATCCGAAGAACTTGTATCACAGATACCAGACAACTGAAATATATTTAATACTTTTATACTTTACACATATTTAAGATTTTTATTGTAATATACAATAGACATATATTTAATACACATCCAAGACTCAGAAAGACTGAAAAACTTTTTGTCCCTTCGGAACGATTCGAACCCGCGACATCCGGCTAAAGCGCCGATGGGATAACCACTGACCCACAGAGGTCGTCGATATATGCTGATTGTAATTTATTTTCCAAATCATTATTTTTCGTGAAATAGGAGGCAAACGAACAAACGGATCGCCTGTTAAGCGACTACCGTCGCCCACACGCAACACCAGAGGAGTTACAAATGAGTTGCCGAAATCGCAATTCAATGTATGGACTCGGATTGTTTACTATATTTAAAAAATCTATACGTATAATGTATATGTTATAACATTACATTACATACAGTAGACTAAAGTCAAACCTCGAAGCTCCGGCGCTCGTAGCCCACAGGTTTGCAGTGCCGGTTTTAGCAATATCAGCGCCCAGGGTAAGATTTTGAACGATCCCCCCACAATCTCCCATAGAATTTCACACAGAACAGCGATATCCAGGACCAGATAATGGTACTAACAGTTTTAAAAAATTTGGTGACTGACAGCAGATGTCGTGTAATTACCTGCTTGCGGCGCCCCGGGCTACGGTACTGCAGGTTAGACTACCAAACCGTGAAACCTAGGATAAAGTAGTGCAGTAAAGTGGAAGAAGTAGTTCCGGGCAGAGCCTGCATATCGACTTTTGACCGTAACATAATATTATTATACATATACCTGCTGCCGCCACCGTTCCAAGCGACAAAATATTTATCATCCTCATCACCTTGTCGAGTGGCAGTCCTCCACCGTGCGCTTTACCCGAAGCTTTCTTACACCGCCCGCGCACAGTAAAACTCTGAAATTACGACCTGCAAACCTTCAAGAAGGGAGCGTATTACCTCCTAAAAGGCTGGCAACGCACTTGCAACTCATCTGATGTGTACGGTAATCGCTTTCCATCGAGTGATCATCAGACCAAGATAAGTCTTGGCAAGCACACCACAAATGTGTATATATATTATATACTAGCAATTAAGCCCCCCCCTTAACGCCGGTACTGCAGGTTAGACTACCAAACCGTGAAACCTAGGATAAAGTAGTCATTCCGGGAAGAGCCTGCATATCGACTTTTGACCGTAACATAATATTATTATACATATACACATTTCAAAACTTTTGGCAATGCATTTAATACGAAAATAATATTATTTTTAACTGTTACCTGCTCCTACTTTATCTGCTATGATAAAGCATTAAAATGTATTTTGAACATTTGTAAAGTGATATTGTAAACAAGTATAAAAATAGAAGATTTGGAACCAAAACAATAACGTATCAAATTTAATTATTATTTAAAATGTTAATAAAACTTTTGGTTTAAAAGAGCGCGCGTAGAGGCGACAGATAGGAAGTTTTATCTTTATGGTGTATGTCCAAGTTTTGAAGGCACCCCTATAACTGTCTCCTCCAACATTGGAATACTCGGTGTTAACATATCGAGCGAGGTCCAGTTCCGACATCATCGGGGGGGTAAGGCCAAGTTAGCGTCTAAGTAGCTTGGTGTTCTAAACAGGTCGAAGCAGTATTTCAATCCGGTCCAACGCCCTCAGGTTCGGCCTCACATGGAATACTGTTCTCATCTCAGGGCAGAGGCGCCAAAGTACCAGCTTCTCCCTCTGTATCTTATCCAACGAAGGGCCGCTCGAATTGTCGACTGCCATAGTGTTTCAAACGGGCTTGACTCCTAAGAGCTACGTAGATATGTAGCATCGCTCTTCAACCTCTATCGGTTATATTACGGGGAGTGCTCTCTCCACCGTGCGCTTTACCCGAAGCTTTCTGCCGCGCACAGTAAAACTCTGGAATTACGACCTGCAAAAACCTTCAAGAAGGGAGCGTATTCCCTCCTAAAAGGCTGGCAATGCACTTGCAACTCATCTGATGTGTACGGTAATCGCTTTCCATCGAGTGATCCGTTTGCTCGTTTGCCCCTTCATTTTATAAAAGAAAAATGAAAAAATTATCGAACACTAAATCTATTGTACGATGTCCTATATTATTCTAAATGTACCATAATTACAAATCAAATATCAAAAACCGGCCAAGTGCGAGTTGGTCACCCGTTTCGCGCACGAAAAGTTCTCTACCAAACGGCAAAAAAGTCGTTTGTTGTATTGGAGCCCAATCTACATTTTTTTTATTCTGTTTTAGTATTCGTTTGTTTTGTTGTTGTAGCTGCAACAGAAACGCATAATCTGTGAAAATTTCAACTGTCTAGCTATCACGGTTATCATACGGTCTGGTGACAGACAGACGGACAGACGGACGGACTGCGGAGTCTTAGTAATCAGATATCGTTTTTACCCTTTGGACACGGAACCCAAAAAACGAATATAAACAATAATGACCTTTAATTTACTCGTATTCAATTATTTCGTGAAGTTTAGATAAACTGTTAAATTATCTGCAGATTACTCGAAGGACTGTTTTTCATTAAAAAAGGTTGAATATGGTAAGAACAAAAGATATAAGTAATTCCTCTTTTGTTATGAAAATACAAAAATAGTTTTACCTTCCGAATAATCAATTATCATTTTGGACACAAGTTCATTAGGAAGTAACGAAAATAGAAGAAGGTTTTAATGCAGTGTGCGCGAGAAATTAAATACACCTACTAAATTAAACTAGATGCCCGCGTTTTTGTTTCGATAAAAAAAAAAAAAACAAAAAACAAAAACGATATGTATCGTCTTTCTTTTTACCCGACTACGGCGAAGCCTAATAAATGAGGTGTCGATAGGTTCGTAATGATGCCGCGAGGTAACATAGACTATATAATTTTTTCAAAATGTTGTATTTCGAAAATTGAACCTCAAATTCTAACATCTAAAAAAATTAATCAAAAGATAAGTCTTGCCAAGCACACTACAAATGTGTATGTATATTATATACTAGCTATTGCCCGCAGCTTCGCCCGTGTGGAAGAGTGTTCGTGGCAAAAAACATCTTTAGCAAATATACCTACCTAAGTACCTACTGCAATATAGTGATACCACAGAGTAAAAATATATATACTCATAATAAATTTTTACACGTACTTTTTAATTTTAATATATTTCCTAGATAGGGATTAGGTAATATTGTATCCGTCTAAATAGCTTCTAAAAATACAACATTATTTGTGATCATTTTTTAAATAAGTACAGAAGTTTTATTTTATACTTTTTAGTGCATTTTTACTTTGGAAGTCGGTTTTCATTTCTAGGGTACATAATTATAGTTTCGCTCTGTCCGTCCGTCCGTATGTCTGTCTGTCTGTCCGCGCTTCTATAATTATGAATATAAATGGATGAAATTTAGTATAGTTATGGATTGTGTATAGATCTCGGTTTTAGCATTATAAAATAATAATAGTTTTATATTTAAAAAAAAAATAAAATATTTTTTCATCCTACCCTATCGTGTGGGGTATCGTTGAATAGGTCTTTTAAAATAAAGGCAAAATTTCATACATGGCTTTTTTACAAAGTCGACCATTTTCGAGTAATCGGCCTCCAAAGTTGTTTGTAAGTTGGTAACCTGGCATTTCTAAACTATAAGACTTAGAAACTTGCAATTTTCTATGATGATCCATCATGCTAAAACTCTTTAGGAAAATTATTTTGAATGAAATTGGACATTAGCTTTTGAAGTTATTTGAAAAAAAAAACCTTTTACGCGTTGATAGTTACGGAACCCTCCTTAGACATGTCCTGACATGCCAAGAGCATGTCAGGACACATGTTAGGTTATTTTAAAGTCTTTTAGAATTAAATTTATTAATAATTAGAATTTAAAGAAAAAGTTAAGGACGATTAACAGCAGTAACCTAACAGCAGTCGCGCGTCATCACTTGATGTTAGTTTTTGAAGAGTTCCGTGGTTTATCGGCGAAGATTTTCATCTGACCTTGAAATATTGTATGGCATTGACCTTCCCTGACAGATGCGCTATTCAATGGAGAAAACGCCATCCAAATAGCATCAGTGGTTCTCGAGAAAATCGAGGACAAATATACATACCTACAAGCATATAGGTCAAACTGAGAACCTCCTTTTCTTGAAGTCGGTTAAAACACTGTCCATCCTGCAGTGTGTTTCGTGTGTGCTTCTTCAAATCACAATCAGTGCAGTGCTGTCATGATATTGACAGATTTTCATACAATTCTCATTCGATAACGTTACGCTTACGCCGCTGTCAAATGTTCCTGCTAGGCCCAAAGCTTAACAGTGTCTACGTGAAAGAGCAACAATCACAAACCAGACATCCTCATAAACTTTCATTATAATATACCTAACAGCTAACTAGATGCTTTCCGCGACTTAGTACGCGCATGAACAAACATACAAACAGACCTTTCCTCTTTATAACATTATAAATATATAGATTATTACCTAACATTGTCTTTTCTACTTTTACAAAGAAAACTATAGATTTCCTTTAGCCCGGTAAAAAGAAAACCGTAAGAAAATAACATGCGTATCGTTTTATGGGCTATGTTTCTAATTTCGAGTCATTGTCTGATTTACTAGCATATTTTTTTAGCAATACCTGGGGAATTTTCTACGGGACAAAACCGATTCATCCGTTCATAATTGCAAGCAATTCATATGCAAACTGCGTGCAGGTAATGTACGTGCGGTGTTAACATGGGAAATTACCTATAGAGCACTTTATCAGGAAAATATAGATGATGACTTCGTGCGCGCAAAAGAAATCTCGTCGGAACCGTACATTTTGCTGCGATAAAAGCAGCCTATGTGTGTGTGAGTCTAAACTACTACCATACCAAATTTTACATCCATACATCCACACATTCATCCTAATTCCTACTACTATAGTAAATGTTACAGGTTATGTGTGTGTGGATGCCGTATAGATGTTTGTAACTATTTCACGCAAAAACTACTGAACGGATTTAAAAAAAATAAATAACAGAACTAGTTTAGGCTCTGCATTAATACATAGGCTACTTTCTATCCCGAAGAAGTACAGTGTTTCCGTGGGATAGTGTATTTCCGCGGGTAGAGCCGCGGGAAAAAGCTGGTACATCCATACATACAAACTTACGCGTTTATAATTAGTAAGGATATTTTAGTACGCTTTATAAAGCGATGTAAATGATAGTAATATAAATACTATTCAAAAATTCTTAAAAAATGTATTCTATCCGCGCAAAAAACAACCAACACTCGACTAATAAAAAAATCAAATAATGCTTGCAAAACTACATGGGATTTGATAAAATATGATTCTCAGAATAAAACTATGAATAAAGGAATTCGTGAAATAAATTCAAATAATCATAAAATTACTGTAATCTCTACAATTTGTAACGAATTCAATAAATATTTTAATGACATTTATAACTTTACTAAAATTGACATGATAAGTAATAGGAAAACATTTAATCATATACCTAATAAATCTAAATCTATTTACTTAACACCGGTGAATGAAAATGACATACATAAAAAAAAATTAATATTTGAAAAATACGTACTCTACAGGATACGATGAAATATACACCAGAATTGTTAAAAAAATGTGCCAATGAATTATCCGTACCACTAGCACATATTATAAATCTATCAATGAGTCAAGGGCATTTTCCTTCCGCATTAAAATAACAATAGTAAAGCTATTACATAAAAAAGGTCCTTCTGATTAAATAGGTAATTACAGACCTATCTCTATTATCCCGATTATATCAAAGATATTTGAAAAAGTTATATCAGACAAAATCCAGACATTTATTTTGTCTAATGGCTTATATTGCAATGAACAATCGATTTTAGAAAAAATAGTTCAACAGCCCTTGCCTGGTTTAATCTGGTTGAACATACATCTGAAGGCCTCGACAAAGGAATTTCCGCCTTAGCGATATTTCTAGATATGAGCAAGGCTTTCGATTGTGTAAATCACAGATTATTGCTTCAGAAACTTAATAGATATGGAATAAGAGAAATAGCATTAAACTGGATAGAAAGTTACCTTAAAAATCGCCAACAAAGGCTTGAAATTACTACTATAAAGGATAACTCCAAAAAAACGTATACATCTGGCTTCCTCACTAGTATTTGCGGTGTTTCACAAGGAAGCGTATTGGGACCTCTATTATTTCTAATATACATTAAAATAGTTGGATAACAATAACTTGAACATTAATATTAGTAAAACTAAATATATAAAATTTCAAACCATAAATAAAAATGAAGAGAAAATTGACATAACATGTAATTTTAATGACAATAATAATATAATAGAAAAAGTTAACACGACCGAATTTTTAAGAATAACTATTGACAAATACCTTAATTGGAAAGCCCACATTAACATAATTGTAACCAAATTAGACAGATTTCTTTATGCTCTAAATAGGTTAAAACAAATTGCATCCAGACGAGCCGCCATAACTGCATATCACCGATACGTGTCATATAATTTACGATATGGAATTATACTGTGAGGTAATTCAAGCGAGAGTATTAGAGCATTTAAAGTACATAAAAAATGTATAAGATTGGTATGTGGTGCAGGGTATTTAGACAGTTGCAAGCCGCTGTTTAAAAATTTAAATGTACTGCCAGTGCCTTGTTGATACATTATGAAACGGCAATTTTTGTTAACAAGCATACATATCTGTTTCCGAAAAATAAGGTTTTTAAATATAGAGGTAAAAAGGATATCAATTATATATTCCTGAACAAAAGCTTACAATGTTTTCAAAAAATGCATACTGTATGGGAAATATCCTAAAAAGTTAGACATTTAATCAATTTAAAAATAGAATATTTAAGTTATTATTAAACAAAATGTATATTTTATACTGTTGATGAATTTATTAATGATAAATACTTAATATGACATTTAAATTTTGACATTTATTAATTTACAATATTGACATAACAAACTTTTGACGGATACTGACATTTCATTTAGTAATTTTTTATTTAACTATTTTTTATTTTATTTAGTTAAATAATCGTTCATAACATGTAATAATTAATTATTAATTTGTCCTAATTCTGATGTTAATCATTATTAGTAGATATATTAAATTTAATTTCACAAAACATTTGCACGTCGAGATAAATCCGACAAATAAGAAGTGCTATTTAACATTGTACCATATTTTTGCAAATAAAAAGGCGTGGCGTGGCGGGATTCGAACTTAAGACAAGCAAGGCTGCTGTAGTAATACCAAACTAAGTAACTACTATAGTAGTAACTAGGTACAATAAGCTTCTTTGTAAGACAAAGTAAACACTATCAAAATTCAAAAACAGTTTTATTGGTCCTAGAATTAAAAGTAATCTAGTATTATGTTCGTTTTGATTTAACTTATAATTTTAAAATATTGATTGATTTAACTAATAATTTTAAAATCATAATATGGACGCTTTAGTTCCAAAATACACTACCTATGCTAACAATAGTAGTTAAGTCATATGTTTTTGGGTTGATATTATATTTAGCTTAATTATTTACGTACCCACAGCTTTCCAAGTAGCACAAAAGTGCTGTATATCAGCTGTATTACTGTCCACAATGGAATCAAAGGGGTACTAGCTAGCTTAATAAGAGCTGTAGAGGCGCTGTAACAGCTCATATAACTTTGATTTGGGCACAAATTAAACAGCTATTAGCTGAATAACTGTGACATTCGCTGTATATAAGCAATATCAAAGGTAATAGTTGTCCCAAGAGCGGAATATTGGCTGATTAATAAAAAATGTTTTACCTTTTATACTGCACAAAGTACACGTTCGGGTTGTTTGAAATTTCTACGGAGCTCAATGTTCACAAGTGCCAAAATTGTGAACAATTTTTACCCTTGGTCGTTTGTTTATTTTGATTTGTTGTATTGTATTAACCATTTTGTGCGACTTATGACGTAAAGTAATGGTGAATAATATATTAATGGCAAATATTGCTATCGGGTAAAATCTCGCTCTTACTGAAAATTTTTATGGGAAAGATAATTAATTCATTGTGAAATACTTTATGAATATATACTAAAGAAAATTTACACGCGCTCTCAAAATATCACTGTTTAATTGAAAATTATAATGTAAAATATCTAAATTTTAAATGGATAACAAAAGGTTTTTTATTATTTTCCATTTATAATTTATCCTTATGCTATTTGCGTATAAAATCAGTACATTTTCCATTTAAATAAATTCAAACTTTCGATAAAAAACAAAGATAATTTTTTCATTCAATAAGTTACATAGAATTGTAACCTGAAAATGGCGGACAACCAATGTGACCACAATCACCGCTATGGGCTGTATAAGTATTCGCCACCTTTTTCTGACGATTTTTTGTATTTTTTGTCGCCTGAGTGCTTTTAGTTGCCAACATATTAATTCGCTGGCAAATTCAGTAATACAGTATGCTCATGTGCATTCGCCAACTTATTTTTTGTTCGCAAGATTAATTATATCCCATACAATTCCAAGTATATATCACAATATCCGTACTATATCCGTACTAAATCGCATAGAAGGCGTTCAGAAACGATTCCTATGGCACCTCTCTTTTAAACATGGCTTGGCTAAAAAAATACCACATTATAAAGACAGATTAACCATCTTCAAGATGGAACAACTTTTAGATCGAAGGCAATATTTAGATTTAGTTTTTCTGCACAAGCTACTATCAGGTGTCATTGATTGCAACCAACTACTTCGTAAAATATCCATTAATGTGCCAAGTAGGATACCCAGAAAAAATTGTTACAAGCCATTCCACATTAACTTTGCTAAAACTAACTTGGGGCAATCCTCACCGGTTAATAGAATGTGCAGGACATATAACAATTGTATATCATGTACGACCGAGGCCTGTATATTCTCAAATAAGTTAATTGAATTTAAAAAAATAATAAGAACGCAATAAAAATTGAAGTAATTGTCGAACAGCTTTGTTCAGTTTCAAACATTTAAATTCTTAGTTTGTTACTTAGTGATTGATTTATTTATGTTTAATTTGTAAATTAGGTATATTAATTCATGGTAACTTAATCTCCCTGAAATTATGTAAGTACTTATAAAAGATGCAAGCTGTATTACACCTATAATTAAGGCAGCATTTAGATATGTAAACAACATGAATGTGCAATGTTAGCTTTTAATAATGTTTGTTCCTTGTTGGTGTATCTATTAAATAAATAAATAAATATATATATATATATATATATATATATATATATATATATATATATATATATATATATATATATATATATGCTAATATATGGCGGACGAATTAACTGGATATTTAATACCTACACGGCGCTGAATAAGCCTTTAAAGTACATGATTTCACCTGTAATGAGTAACATATGAGCTAATTTATAGCTGTGTGCTGTAAATGCCGTAATTTAGCATCATAAGAGTACACCTATAGTGGTCATGTGGGCTATTTAAGCGCTATTATACGGTTGCGTGTAACAAGCTGATTAACACTGCTAAAGTTCCACTTTATGCAGCAAGACGCATTCATTAAAATCACAGGAGAACTGATTGCAGTATAATATTATAGCTCACACGTTCATTCTTAAAAAGCAAGCGGTCTGGGGGTACACTTGTGGCCTTCAATTCAGAATATAGCTGAGTTAAAGTCCACGAAAGTGCTTTATTGAAGCTCACAGTTATATTTATTGCTAATAGCTTTACGAAGCGCTTGCAGCTCTACAGTGTGGTATATGTGACGCGTAATAGAGTTAATATATAGGCGAAAGAGTAATTATCAGCTATTGCTAATAATATTCAGCTACAATAACTGTATAGTGTACTGTTATATCTCTTTATAAACGCGTAAGTTACCGATGTTACCCTTTGTGTCATTTAATACATCAGTTTTGTGCTACTTGGGTTTCTGTCGAAATATTAAAATAGGACGTTGACCTCCTCTCTACTACGAAATGTTGTATCTTGACTCTTGAGCTTAGCGGTTTTAGCGAACCTTTCGTTGTTTCTACCTAAAACATAATTTAGTGGTAGAGCGGTATGTCTTATGAGAACCCATTCATTTACATTTTCTGAACAACTCGACTGATGATTTATTATTGATTTTAATCACGAAATTGTCTACATTGACGTGAAATTATTGGATGTGCACGCAAAAAGTGCACTCTGCAATTCTATAACAATAAAATGATCCTATGTTTATTTATAAGGTAATACAATATGATAACCACGATAAGCTGTATCCAAGGCTCATTAGGAATTATCTCTTAGTATCAACGCCTTATGATCTTGTGATATTCAATATCAATATGAGGACAATGTCAATCAATATGATTTCAAGTGATCATTTCAGATGCATTCATCATTATCTACAGGCGGTCTGCTGTCAAATATGAGAGACTAAACCAAATTACTAAACCTGCGCAGATCTGGGTTAATGTTAACCCTGGGTTAAGTATCATGTGATCTCTCTCGTTCTACGTATTTATGGAAGAGCAGGCATGATATTTTAACCCAGGGTTAACTTCAACCCAGAACTGTGCAAGTGGATCGAAAATCTAAATTTCCTAAAAAAAATACAGTGGGTAAGGCAAACAAAAGCTCAACGGCCGTCGTTTTGTATAATTACTAGAGTAGGTCCCCCACACCGATTTTGGTGAAGGTGGCCGGTTTCATTAAAACCAGGCCACTTATGCAGGAGTCATTTTATAGTGCCCACGTGTGTGCGCAGTACACAAGAGCACTCTCGTCTACTTTACTCTCGTAACTCAGTGGGACGGATAACCGACACGACTGGCGAGAGATCAGGCGCAGGTCCGACTTTTTACATGACGATCCCACGCATGGATCATCTTTCTTGTCAGACAATCAGGTGATCAACCTACATCGTCCTAACCAAACTTGGAACCACCATTTTTGTTGTTCCAATGCGGGAATCGAACCCACGACCTCCGAGTCGAGAGCCAAGCTGCAACCACTAGACCACGGAGTCTGTTAAATAGACATAGTAGCCCCATTAAGTACGTGTACCTAAAATGTGTAGCTACCTAAAAAAGAACATTCATCATAGGCAAAAAAAAAATACAAAAATATAGTAGGTAATCATTCAAAGGACATTAGGTTTTAATAAGGAACAATAATTATCCATGTCGACGGCCAAAGCTAAAATTAGTTTAGATGTAAGCATAATTGGATTACAAAACAACAATATGGACCGCATATCTGAGGGAAGTGGGGTAAATACTGTGAATTGAGATTTTAACTAATTTCTTCGAATATTCATTTAGGTAACACAAATATGAATATCTCGACGTCTTCTCCATGGATCTACATTAGAATAAAATCAGAATATATATTTTTTAATCTTTATATCGTATTTTGGTTTGTGGTCGCTACTTGTTTAAACAGCGGTAAAAAATTCCTAATGTCTTTTAATTTTATGCAAAAGTATTTTTTCTAACATTAAATAACGTTGTAGACCGTATTTAATTATATTTTTTCTATGACCAAAAATGTATTACAACATTCAAAAAACTTAAATTTTACAATTTTGTAAGCAAAAAAAAATGGTGGCCTAGTTAGGTTTATTAGTTAACAACATCAAAATGAACAATGTAATTTGTAAGGCTGTGTGTGTTAAGTGTGTTTAAGTTCTGGGACTATAATATGACTCGGAATCCGGCCGGGGAAAATTCAGAGCACTGAAAATAGAACTCTACGCTAATACAATAGAGTTGAAAATCGAAGTGTCGAGTGTCGAGCTGACTGATATTATGACATTGACATTTGACTCGACACTTGTGTGTTCGATTTTCAGCTCTATTTTATAAGCACAGAGTTCTATTTTCAATGCTCTGAAATCGGAATTTTCCTCGACCTTTCGGATTCCGGATCATATAGTCCCAGCCTAAGTGAAGGCGTCGTAAATAATATCTAGAACAGAAAAATATAATTTTTCAACTAGGTTTCAACATGTATCAACAGTTGAAACAATAGGTAAATCTTTTCAATAATAATAGCAAATGTATAGTTTTCAACACTGTTACCAATTGTTCATATCGACGATTTTTCACGTTTAAAAGTTATTTCATACCCTAGGAATTAGGAATTCTCGCTCATTGAAAAATAAATATAAAAATAAAAAATAAAAAACTTTATTTGTTTGATACGAATAATCTTTTTTAAAGGATATTTTAAAGGATTGTTGTACAATAATTATGTTTCTAAACAACTAACACAGTAATTTACTTTTAACAATCTGGCGAGGTGAAGTGTCCGCTCCCTAGATAGGTTAATACAACCCGTGGTAATATGATTTTATGGCTTAAAAGTTTAATACTTATGCTAATTTTTAATGATAATAATTCTTTTGAAATAAAAAAAAATAACATCCATGTTGTTTAATTAATCCTGATTAAATTAGAAGGTTTGTTAATCGGTGACATGGCCCAGTTGTATCCATAATGTTGACATTCGGGAAACCCGGCAACAGCCCTGTCACCCCAGGTTCACACGGGCGCTGACCGCGGAACCGGTCCATTGCGGGCCCAGCACCGCCGACCCCCGGAACACCCTTACCAAACGCGCATTGCACGCGCTCCTTATCACCGATTGAGCTGTCCACCTGATATTAAAGACGCGACCGCTACCTTGGTGACAGTTTGCGCTCAGATGTCGTATGGAACGCACGTCTCCTCGCCGATAAACCCGCGAAAAATGTAATATTCAAACTGCACGGGGTAACAGTGTAAATTTTGTAAATACGAGTGATTTTAAGTGTGTGAATTTTTTTTTTTTTTGGTTAAAATCCTGTGATATTAGGGTGTAGTGCAATCAGGCTGCAAGTGAGTATTTTCTGATTATTTTATTTTTTTAATTTTATTGCACTAATCGGTTTGGCCAGGTAGAGATTTCACAAAGGGCAGTGGCCTCGCTTAAAGGGCTGACAAAAACTTATGAAGTGGCATAGTGGCACATTTCTTTGCCGGCTCGGCAGACGAAAAAAAGATTCCCTCGTAGACGCATTCTTGACAACACTCAAGAGAGTTCCCATTGGAATTACAGCTATTGTTTTTTTTTTCTAATTCAAAATAATGAATGAACATTCTAATTTATGTTTTGATGTGTCACAGAATCATCGATTGTGTTCGTTTTTTACTGAGAAATTATTTGTCAGCAATTTTAATTGATGTAGAAACAAGCGCTACTTGGCGAAAGAAAAATAGGACTTGGCTTTGTTTTCACTAGTCGAGAAAATTTCCGTACTTTTTCTTGTTAATTATATCTACTCAATTACATTAATAAGCCACATAAGTAATAAATAATGAACTACTTATTCTGCAGACTATTTACCTGTACCCTGTAGGTATTATTCGCATGTGATAAACTTTAGATAAGTCATAATAGTAATTACCTTACAAAATCAGTTATTTAAAAAAAAATCTTTATCTTCTAATTACCTATATGTGGTTTTTCACGCAATGGCTAAATGTTATTCTAAAATGAAAACTTTTTCAATTTAGAACTTATTTTCTTTACATTATTTACTATTATAAATTATTGAGCATTGCATTGAGCAATATTAGTAAGTAAAATAAATAAATAAAAATAAAAATGCTTTTTATTTCATTGTCTAGAAATCTATTTGTAATATTTTTCACTTTAGACTATTATAATATAATATTATTAATTATATAATAAAATTAATTATATAATAAAATTAACTAATAAATTATTAAGGATTCGCTTATTAATGTTATTATGTACCTATTTAGATTTCAATATTTATTATATAATTACATAACATTTAGATCTCATCACCATTTTTTATATTTATTTATTTTTTTATATTTGTAGATAATACATAATTTTATAATACTGTCTGTTTTCTCCTAGAATTGATTTTTATTCATATTATTTTCCATTTTCCATTTCCATTACATACAATTGTTACTATGAATACTTACATATAGATAGATTATTATAGAATCGTTAAAATTTATTATGTTGATCCAAATTCTTTATTAATTTTTACTAGATAATTATATAACATTTGACCGTAAGAACCCCTTTTCATTTGAGGGTGAAGGCCTCCTCCAGACAAGACCACAACTCTCTATCTTCGGCTTTGTCTAACCAATTTTTACCCGCCGTTTCTTTTAGTTCGTCCTCCCAGCGCGTCACCGGTCTTCCTCTTTTTCTGCTTCCTCTAGGTCCTGGCTATTTTGTAATGAGTTTTGTCCATCTCTCGTCTGTCGCCCTTGCTACGTGGCCCGCCCATCGCCACTTTAGCCGTTTAGCGTAAGTGTTGGCGACTATGACACCGGTTAATTTTCTAATGAATGCATGAGGTATCTGTTGGATTTTTTAAATATTTGTCATACTCCTCTCCATTGCTCTTTGACAGTGTCTAATTTTGTTGCAGATTTTTCGTGTAAATTTCCACGTCTGTCGGGCACAGGTCAGCGATGGTAGCAAGCAGGAATTCATTGCACGTCTTTTTAGCTTTACAGGCATGTTACTTTTGTAAATTTCTTTTAGGTTCCAGAACTTTTGCCAGGTACCGCTTATTCGTTTATCTACCTCTATCTCGTTGCTTTTTAAATCAAAAGATATTTGTTTTCCCAAATAGACATCGCAATCATCGCATGATCGCAACCTCTTTACACCTTCTGAAACTTCACATGTCGTCTGCGAATCTTACATGGCTGATGTAAGTTCCTGATATATTTAATGCGATATCTTTCCATTTCAGTTTTTTAAATAGTTCCTCTAAGACCGCTATAAAAATGGGTGGACACAAAGGGTCACCCTGCCTAATTCCTCTTTTTATTGGTATGGGAAGACCAGTTCTGTCCAGTTTTATTCTACTAATACTTTTATCGTAGATATTTTAAAGTACGTTTATATAGGTAGTCTCTATCAGGTAGTGTGATCTGAGAGTTTCCCATATTTCAGAGTGCAGTAAAGTATAGAAGGCCTTCTGGTAGTCAATAAAGACTTTGTACAGTTCCTTTTAGAACTCACGATATTTCTCGATTATTAATTCTATTGAGTGTATATGATCCACGATGGAATATCCCCTTAATTCCTGCCTGTCAGCTGGTTGGTGAAGGTCTAGAGACGTTCTAATTAATTTTTCTAGTATTGAAGCAAAATATAACTTGTAGATTACCGATAATAAGCTGATCACGCGATAGTTAACAATATTTTTTCGATCGCCTTTTTTGTATAGTAAAATTACATGTGATTCCGACCATTGATATGGTGTAGAGCCTGTTTGTAGTACCTTATTAAATAATATTGTTAAATGTCGTGTTAAACGACCGCTTGCTAGAATAATAGCCTCGCTTGATATCTGATCGGGTCCTGGGCTCTTGTCTAGCTTTAGCCTTTTTATTTCATCAAATACTACATGTTATTCAATCGTTTTTATGTCTTTTGTCTCTAGGTCCATGTTAAGATTGTTTTCTGCTTGCTCTTGGGTATTATATAATTCCTTGTAATAATTTGTAGCAATGTCAATTATATTTTTTCTATTTTTTGTTGTGTTTGCAGTCCTCTGGAGGCTCTCTATCCAGGTTTTGTAGGTTCTAAAGAAGCCTCTTTAGAATCCACATTAATAGAAAATTTAACATGATCTTCAAAAGTCTTTGTGATTTTTGTATTTCAGACAGTTTATATTACTTGTGCTATAATTTGCTCTACTCTTCTTGCAAGAGCCTAGACATAATTTAGCTCTTACGTGTCTATGATCGGTGGGGTATGTTGGATCTAAATCCTATATACTAATCTAAATACTAATATTTGCACATCATATACTTTTTATGTGGGTTTGTTAAAATAATATCAATTTCGTTTTTGGAGTTGCCATCCAGTGATTTTCAAGTCCAACGTTTGTTTGGATTTTTCTTGAAAATTGTGTTCATGATAGCTTTAGTATGCAAACCTTATGAGTCGGCCACCGCGGCTGTTTGGCCTTTGGCTGGCCTATTTTGGCGTTAATCCTCCGATTACTATAACATGTTTTCCTGATAGTCCGAGTTAGCCCTGTTGATGGTGTCATAAAAGAATTCAACTTCTTCATCGCTAGCTGCTTCTGTTGGAGCATAGACTTGCAATATGCTTAAAACGAAGTCGTTGATATTTAACTACAGTAATGCGACGCGTTCAGATAAGCCCTGAAAACGTTCTAGACTGTTTTAAATTTTTTCTTACTAATAAATCCAACTTCGTAGAGACGTGGTGTTTCTTCTTTGTAATATAGAATAAAGTCATCATATTCTTCTATAGCATTTCCAAGTCTTCTTGTCTCGGACCTCACAGTGCACAGGCTGTAGCTTGACAAAGTTCTTACATTATAGGTTGCTATGTATATAATATAATGTATTTTATTTTCTTTAAATGACATTCTACTTGAGAGTTGTGCTTTATTAATTTGTCTGAAGGGTTTTGGTGTAAACCCCCCACGGTGACCAGCCGTCTTGGGGGGTTTAAAAAATTTATATAAAATTACAGATATTAATTAGTGTTACAAAAATAATAATTAGTGTTCAGGTGTCAATCTTATCAGATAAAATTACAAAGATTAATGCGTAGTCTGCCTGAATTGAAAAACATCCACTACACAAATACATACCTACATACTATACATACATACTACAATATTATGTTTATCTTAGAAGTTGGACTCTCCTGTTTTTCGGCAAAACATTCTTAATACAAATGAAAACAAAAATAAAATTGTTGTTTATAATTCTTCACCAAAAATTAAAAACAACAATTTGTAAACAGAAGTAACAACGTAACAAAAATAAATTTAATTTTATAAAATACTGGTATTTTCCCGCGGCTTCGCCCGCGTGGAATAGTGTTCTTGGAGAAAAAACTTCTCCAGAAAATAACTACTCACTGCAATATACTTCTATATACATTATTGAAAATATTTTTAGGGTTTCGTACTCAATGGGTAAAAACGAGACCCTATCACCTCGACACGACGTGCGAGACCGCTTGTTATTATATTATATTTTTCGTGCTTAAATATAAATATTATAATATGTTCTAAATATAAGATATTAATTTAAACTGTATGGTTTAAAGATCTACTATAATGTGTCTAAAATGCTTAAAGTGAGTAATGTATTTAATTTTATAAGGATGGAGGAGGATGTTTCTCTACTATATTATGCATGTTATATACATATAAACCTTCCTCTTGAATCACTCTATCTATTAAAAAACCCGCATCAAAATCCGTTGCGTAGTTTTAAATATCTAAGCATACATAGGGACATACAGAAAAAGCCACTTCGTTTTATACTATGTAGTGATATTAGTAGTAGTGACTTGTATCAATCATTCTAACAAATAAAATATTTTAATCTAACAATGACATCACTAATCCAAATTATATATTTAAATGAAATCAGGATTTCAAGCGGACAAACACCACTTAAATTATTATCGTAAAAAATTAACACATTCGTAACAAAAATATCTGCAATGAAATGCGAAAATTAAAATGATAGATTTTTAATTAATAAAAGCAAAAACATTTTAAATCTGTTATTAATTAATAAAACTGTAATAAGGTGATAAGCTTAGATTAATATGTCATATATCGTGATTAGTTTTCCAATATCTATGGACTATGATTATCGCTCAGTGCGAAGTTGAAAAAAATTTAATACTGAAATAAAAATAAAAAATCATAAAATCTCATGTCATTCCCATTAATTTGGAAAATTGAAATGAAATGAGAACTTTCGAATTTAAAGTCGGTTAATAAAGTTTATTAATCGACTTCAAAAAAGAAGGTTCACATTTCATATTCAATTTTCCAAATTAATGGATATATATATATATATATATATATATATATATATATATATATATATATATATATATATATATATATATATATATATATTATATTAGGCATAATTTTGGAAGTATTACGTTTTACTGTACAACTAGTGGTCATGAAACTCTAATAATAGTTCACCATGATTGTGACACTGATAGCATCTGATATTATGTACAGACTACCTTTGCCCGTGGCTCCGCACGCGTTAAAATAGTATCCCACAAGAACACTATTCTTTTTCAGGATAAAAAGTAGCTTATCTGTTAATCCCTGAGCTAAAACTAGGTACTACCATACCAGATTTCATCGAAATCCGTTCAGTAGTTTTTACGTGAAAGAGTAACATCTATCCATCCATTCTTCCATCTCCACTATGATAGATTAGTAGGTACATAATATCGTATTCTTTGTCACGGCTACAAAGTTAGCATCGAGAGACGTGGGGAAAAGCTTCAAAGCGTCGAACCTGGGACGTAGCTCCCTGAAGTTTCCATTCAGCGCGTGACGAATCAGAACTCCAAGGGAACCCGCAACCGCGTGGTCTTAACCTCATCCGATCAATAACCACCTGTTGTGTCCGTTATAGATTGTATAGGAAAAGCAGAATAATTCACTAATTTCAAAACAGTTGCATTATGCATACAATAAAACATAGTTATGCAAAATCAAAGGGAAAGAAATTAAGAATAATCATGTGTTCGGCTAACCCACTAGGATTTGATACACACAAAAAAAGATTTAAACGTTAAAACATTTACAAAACAGATAATTTAAAAAAACACTCACACAGTAGCTAGGTCGGGATAAAAAACGTAACTATTACCAAGTACCAACTATTACTACATCTTGTTTTATATTGAATAAGTACCTATAATGGAAACAAATTTGAATGAGGGTGTTTGATATTTTTTTCTGCCGCTAGGGGACAGACCCAACGCACACAAAGCGTCATCTTGTGGCGTAATTGGTATCAAAAACGGTAATTAAGAATTTTCGATTATTTTTCTGTCACCATGCGGCGCTTGGTAGCCCGACGGTCCTTGTGGTGTCGAAAACTGTCAGATGCCACAAATATAAAAACCTCATTATAATTAACGGAAATGTTATTCTGCGAAGTGACTTTTATACTACTTTTATTCTTAATTCTGACAACTACAGGGGTAAGACATCATGTCAAAATAAAAAAATATATTAATAACCAAATTACAATAATTTAATTAGTTTTTTAGATTATTATATTTAAATGTTTTGTTTTTATGATTTAAAGGGAAGGTTAAAATCGATAAATAAAGATCAATCAAAGTAAAGGTATGACGAACGTTTTAGTTAAAAACGTTTGCCAATAGATGGCGTAATAGCGGCTAAAACTTATATACTAAATATCTTATTGCAATTTTACAATACATAATAATCATAGTTTTTGAGTGTTCTATAACACTAAAAGTCTAAAAGCTGTTAACAACTAGCATTTGCCCGCAGCTTCGCCCGCGTGGGAGTGTTCGTGGTAAAACTTATTACAATATATTATAATATAGTAATAGCACAAAGTAAAAATGTATACTTACAATCAGTTTTCACACGTACATTTTAATTTTTAATATATCTCCTAGATAATGATTAGGTAATAATGTATCCGTCTTAATAGCTTCTGAAAATACCACATTATTTGTGATCATTTTTTACGGTTACTCAAGGAACCCTTATAGTTTCGCTATGTCCGTCTGTCTGTCTGTTCTCGCTTCTGATAATATGAATATAAATAGATGAAATTTGGTACATATTTAAAGACCGTAATAGATCTCGATTTTGGCATCTCAAAATAATAATCATTTACATTTTAGGGGTGGCTCTCCATACATGTGCAGTGGGGCTGAAAAATATTTTTTCATTCTAACCTGTGTGTGCATTGTTAAATTGGTATTTTAAAATAAAGGGAAGTTTTCATACATAACTTTTTTACAAAGTCAACCATGTTCGAGTAATCGGCCTCCATAGTGGTTTATATGTTGGCATTTCTAAACTATAAGACTTAGAAATTTGCAATTTTCCATGCTGAAAGATAAATCTAAATACTCTTTAAGATTTTATAAAATTAAAGTTATCTTTAAGAACAAATTCTGTAAACCTAATCCTAAACCTAACCCCAATGAACTAAAATCTTAATTTTTTATTCTAAAAAAAGGTTTCTATTATTTTCTTTCTAAACATGGTGTTTTTTCAGTCAGTGTCCAAACTTTCAGGAGTGAATATACTCTTGAATATAAGCAACTTTTACTATGGAATCATCTTTCCGATCAAGAGTATTACATTCACTTCTGAAAGTTTGGTCACTGGGTGAAAAAACATTCTGTATATGGCACTTAAAATTTATTCTGCTTCAATTTTTACTTGAGGAAAGGGTCTTTATACTGGATGCTTCTTTATTAATATTCCGACTAACATGTTTCTAAGGCCGCGTTGAGGCCACATGCCTGCCGGAAGGTACGGGGTAAACGATTTCTTTGTTTCATTAAGGCCACATTCTGAATAATTTAATTTACAGTTTGAAATAATTACATTATAATAAAGTATACTTTAATTAGGTGGGTATTAATTAAATTATATATATATATATATATATATATATATATATATATATATATATATATATATATATATATATATATATATATAACAATAAGATAATCAAAATACCTCTAAAAACAGTTTTTAGAAACTTTGGTACATTTTTTTTAATAAGACACAAATTATAAAATGTATGCCCTAATAATAGCCCGGGTAATATTGGAATGGCCCGGTTCTATTTGGAATATGTCCACTTTTCTTTTGCATATTATCTATTCATCGTAATTTTTAGTACGAATAAACAAAACGGCAGTTTCTGGAACGTAAAATTTTTCTAAGAAGCCTTATACCAGCATGAGACCAGTTCGCAGGGATAAGAGACTCCAAAGGCGTTTGACTTCACACCAAAACCTGTTGCTTAAGTTATCCTCCTCCAGAATAACTATCAAGTCAATGATACTATTTATTAGATTAAAGTATCAAGTGTATTTGTACTATCTACATATACCACCTTTTATCATCACTTAAGGGCCTGTTTCGCAATCTTCTAATGAGCATAGACGCAACTATATGTTATAGACGAGGCATGTTCAGTCGAAAACTGTCCCCACTTAAATGGCCTTACTTTTGAAGATTTTTGGAACATTTTGACATTTGAGGTATGGTGAAAACCACGATGGCGTAAATTTTTCTTGTATGAAGATTTGTTCTGTCAATTGTACGTCGTAGCCTATCTTTAGTTTTGAAATCTTTGCTAGTGTCAGATAGCTTATTCGGAAGTTTTGACGCTGCTTAATTTATAATGAACGACAAAGAAAAACATGCGAATAAGCTATCTGACACTTTTAAAATATTTGTACTTACATTTAAAATGAATTGTACAGAGTGCTAAGTGTGAGATTTTCTTTTCGCATTCGATCGTGAGCGCGTTTGGCGTTTGCTAGGAATTTGTATGTGATTTGTACAGCGCCACCTAGTTGTAAACGCGACAATTAGGTCAAATCACATACAAAGTAAACGACAAACGCGATCACGATCGAATGTGTAAAGAAAAACTCACACTTAGCACTCAGCTCTGAAAAATAAGAAAGTTTACAAAATAAATAGTCTACTTAAAAAGTAGTTTGAAAATATTTCTTTTGAAATATTATCAAAGAAACTGCGGATTGTTTGAAGCATGTGAGTCCTATGAAAACACCCCATACAATGCATTATACCGGTGACGTCACACTGCACACGCCTGTAAGTTACTAGAAAATGTGTGGTATGTGTGTGCACAACTTTTTTGATATCTCCGAAGTTTGTGCATTTTGTTCATACGAGGGCTGATTGATAAGTTTCCGAAACGACAAAGAAAAATTTCAAAAATCTATTTAAAATAAATTTATTTCTCAATATAGTTTCCTTCTACCTCGATGCATTTAGTCCAGCGCTTCTCCAATGCCGTTACACCAGTTTGATAAAATGTTTTCTCCAACCCCTCAAAATATTCGTCCACGACTTCTTCATTTGATGAAAATCTCTGGCCACCTAACCATTTCTTCAGGTTTGGGAATAAGTGGAAGTCGCACAGGGCCAGATCCGGGGAATAGGGTGGATTCGGTAGCAATTCGAACCGCAATTCATGGAGTTTGGCGACTGCAACCATTGACGTGTGTGCAGGTGCGTTGATATGGTGGAACAAAATTTTTTTCTTGGCCAAATGTGGTCGTTTCCTCTGGGTTTCTTCACTTAATTTTTGCAGCAAGCTTGCGTAGTACTCTCCATTTATTGTTTTTCCTTTTTGCAGATAATCCACTAAAATAATCCCTCGAGCATCCCAAAAAACAATCGCCATCACTTTGCCGGCCGACAAAACTGTTTTGCTTTGGTCGGCGCAGGTTTTCCGCTCTCAGTCCACTGCTTAGATTGTTCTTTTGTCTCGGGAGTATAATGATGTATCCAGGTTTCATCGACTGTTACATAACGCCGATAACGACATAACTCATTAGGATCTCGGTTAAACAGCGCCAAACACTCCGATGAATCTTCCACTCGACATTGCTTTTGGTCTACAGTGAGCAAACGCGGCACCCATCGCGCGCAAAGCTTTTTCATTCCCAAATGTTGGTGCAAAATATTAAAAACGCGTTCAGATGAAATGCTCACCATCTCTGCTATCTCTCGCAACTTTAAGCGCCGATCATTCAATACAATTTTGTGAATTTTTTTGATCATGTCTGGATTTGTGACTTCATTTGGACGGCCAGACCTGTGGGCGTCTTCGCAGCTCTGTCTGCCACGTTTAAAATCAGTTACCCAGGTATGAATTGTACTCAATGCAGGAGCAGAATTACCTAAAAAACCTTCTAGCTTGGTTTTAATCTGGGTTGCTGTTTTCTCTTTTAAAACGTAAAACTTTATCACCGCACGAATTTCGTTTCTTTCCATTGTTAAGAAAATTTACGACAGAGAAAGTTCTACGTCCTCTCAAACAAATTCCATCAGTTCGATTAAATTCTTTGGCGTTCTATTTTCAAAAAGATGCCAGAATATAATGTAATATTCCTTTTTTGCGTATCATTTTTTTAAGTTCGTCGTTTCGGCCAGTTATCAATCAGCCCAGGTACTTACCGTATTTAATCTTTTATTATTTGATGTAAGTAAATTATGTAGGTTTTTTTTCACTAATGTATCAACTTTTTTGTAACTTTTAAATTCACCTACTTACAAAACTACTACCCGTTCGCGCTAAGTTTGCCGGTCTGTGAAATGCGCGTCCCCTCCCCCAACCGCCTACCGCACCGCTGAATCGCCCTCTCAGTATCGCTAGTACACATAAAATCCGAATTATTTTTATTTTTATCAAGTTGCAACACCTAGCTAATAATTTTTAAATATTTAACAAATATAGGTAGAAGAGAAACGATCAAAATAATTAGCGGTCGGCTTAATAAAGGTAATCTGATTGACTAATTAGTTCGGAAATCTTGACTGCTAAAGCCCTTGACATACTATATGTAGGCCGTAGGGACATCGCTAATTACGCATAAATCGATACTGAAATGCGGTGAATGCATTACGTTTCGATCAGTGGGCCTAGCAGGAACATTTGACAGCGGCGTAAACGTAACGTTATCGAATGAGAATTGTATGAAAGTCTGTCAAAATCATGATTAATGACAGCGCCCGTACAAATTTCATTCGACGACGTTACGTTTACGCCGCTGTCAAATGATCCCGCTAGGCCCCCAGACGTTGCTACACTCAGAACAGAAGTCAGAAGCCCGATTCTCATATTTAGCTTAGACTTTCAACTTACCATCAATTAATTATAAATTAATCATCCTGTTATCATAAATTGACCGAAAGTCGGTATTCTACTACACTATTTTAAAATCCCAACACAGTCATTTTAAAATTACATTTACTACAATTCATAATTTTGGCGAGTAGAAAGACAGCTGTTGCTTGACGTTTGTACGATCCAGTGTTGCCAATTATTGTCAGTTAAGTCTCCTGCTCGTGTTTTTTTAGACATTACTCAAAATTGGGCCGCGGCTATGCATATTTGTGTACGGATACACATATTTGTTTAATGTTCACAACATCATTACTTATGTATTCAGAAATGGCACGTGCCGCTGCAATTGTGAAAATGACATGGGAAACCGTGAGGGACATAAACATGTTACGTAAAATGAACATCGATGACATTTTCACAATTTTCATAGAAATGTCTGCGTTGTAAATATGTAGGCTAACGATTTTTAATCAAATAGTTAGCTGTTTGTTTACACGTTAATTCCTAAGGTCGTGTCAGTGAATTTTACCGTACGCCATAGGAACTGACAAATAAACGTCCATACAATACATGTTATTTCAATTTACAAGGTCCAGGTCCACCACATGATAGGTTAGGCTTAGGCCTTTTCATCTGTTATTGGATGATTTATACAGTACTCTCCGAGTAGGGAAACTTATTCGAATATTCGTCAATTTTATTATTCGAATATCGACTGGATTCAGTATTCCAATAATTTGAATAATACGAATAAAATGTAAATTTTCAAATTTCATAAAAAGTTACGGTCCGATATCGTTCAAAATAATTTTGCTAAAGAATGAACCATGAACTACCAGCACGTAAAATTGTAAGTTTCTAAGTCCCATAACTTAAAAATGCCAGGGAGGAGGAAATGACTCGAAAATGGTTTACTTTGTAAATGTCATCTATGAACCCTTGCCTTTATTTTAAAATACATATTCAACGATACCTCACACGATGGGGTACAATGAAAAAATATTTTTCATTTCCACATCACATGTGGGGAGAGCCACCCCTAAAATATATATTTTTTTTTTTTTTTATGATACCATAACCGAGACCTAGAACTGTTTCGCTCTATCCGTCATATATATCCGTCTGTCTGTCTGTCTGTCCGCTCTTCTAATTACAGAAGCTAGAAGAGCGGACAGACAGACAGACAGACGGATATATATGACGGATAGAGCGAAACGGTTTCTTGAGTATTACGGAATCCTAAAAACTGAGAAAGTTCCAGTCAGTCGGAACTGTGCTGCCGTACTGGGTCGATTTACGGAATCCTAAAAACTGAGAAAGTTCCAGTCAGTCGGAACTGTGCTGCCGTACTGGGTCGATTTACGGAATCCTAAAAACTGAGAAAGTTCCAGTCAGTCGGAACTGTGCTGCCGTACTGGGTCGATTTACGGAATCCTAAAAACTGAGAAAGTTCCAGTGAGTCGGAACTGTGCTGCCGTACTGGGTCGATTTACGGAATCCTAAAAACTGAGAAAGTTCCAGTCAGTCGGAACTGTGCTGCCGTACTGGGTCGATTTACGGAATCCTAAAAACTGAGAAAGTTCCAGTCAGTCGGAACTGTGCTGCCGTACTGGGTCGATTTACGGAATCCTAAAAACTGAGAAAGTTCCAGTCAGTCGGAACTGTGCTGCCGTACTGGGTCGATTTACGGAATCCTAAAAACTGAGAAAGTTCCAGTGAGTCGGAACTGTGCTGCCGTACTGGGTCGATTTACGGAATCCTAAAAACTGAGAAAGTTCCAGTCAGTCGGAACTGTGCTGCCGTACTGGGTCGATTTACGGAATCCTAAAAACTGAGAAAGTTCCAGTCAGTCGGAACTGTGCTGCCGTACTGGGTCGATTTACGGAATCCTAAAAACTGAGAAAGTTCCAGTCAGTCGGAACTGTGCTGCCGTACTGGGTCGATTTACGGAATCCTAAAAACTGAGAAAGTTCCAGTGAGTCGGAACTGTGCTGCCGTACTGGGTCGATTTACGGAATCCTAAAAACTGAGAAAGTTCCAGTCAGTCGGAACTGTGCTGCCGTGCTGGGTCGATGCCTATGTGCTGGCCAGGAGAGGTGCTTCATGCTCTGCTTGCTAACCGATCGTTGTAGCTAACGTGTGCTGACCAGGAGAGATCCTTCGTGCTCTGCTTGCTGACCGGTCCGTGTAGTGAGAGTGCCCGTTGAAGCCAGGTTCGACCAGGCTGCGGTGCGTTGAGGCTAGTAGTCGAGGTATCCGATGAGGCTGAATGCTGGCTGGCTTGGTGCGGAGGGGTGGGGGTGATGATAATGATATCTAGAAGGAGGCGTATGTTCTGTCGAGGGTTTATGTAATATTCTCTATTATATAATTTGTAATATAACACACACTTCATTCTTGCAGTACGACACATACTGATACCTAGTCCCAGAAAAAATATTCTTCAGGTTAAAGGGCTATGACAAATTTTTTAATCTGCTGTTGGTTAACAAGACTCATCTATCAAGAAAAAATTTAAAAACATAAAGAGATACGAAAAAATATGGTTAAGTTGAAATTAGCTAAATATTATTTTTGTTTTTAAACATTTTCCATTCATTTTTTTTAACGAATGATACCAACTATGAAGTTTTTTTGGCAAAACATTAAACTCTTTTTTATTTTGACAATTTATCTTGTTTACTTATGTTGCTTACACATGTACCGAATTAGTCTGAAGCGGACCATTATGGCAGCACGACACTCGTGAGTTTGATTTTCAGCTCTATTGAATAATACTAATTATAGAACAGAGTACTATTTACAGTCTAATCAGATTTTTGTGCAGACTTCCATCTCTCAAAAATATTTCTCCACAAACTTAAATAAACTGATAAATAAATAATAAAACATATATTTTGTAATATTATTGTCCGTTAAACATTAAAATATACTTCCAAAAATTTATTTTCAACAGGTTCAAATTGCTTGTCGTTAGTATACGAGTATATATCGATCAATAGCTTCATTTAATTAAAAACAAGAAAATACAAACCTCTAAAATAACCCTAATAGATCCTCACCCTAGAGGATTTTTTCTCTAATTTTAGGGATAAACCCCAAAGTAACCAAATCCGTGGTCTGCTCAGGACCAAATCCGTACGTGTGTTAATACTTTTAAAAAGTTATAGCAATTTAGTTTTATAAAGTTAGTTTTATGGGACAGTATATTTATCTTAAGTTATGTTAAAAGAAGATTTTTGTTTAAAAATACGTTGATTTTTTGTAGGTTAGTTGTGAAACACTTAAAATTTTAATATTATTAAATATGCAGGTCATAATAATGCATTATATTCCTTTTATTTATAGTTTATTACCAATATTCGTATTATTCGTATATTGGAATATATTCGAATATTTTTAGCTACTATTCGAATTATTCGAATAGTAAAATTTGTTGAATCATAACATACCCTATCTCCGAGTGAAGTATCCACACTTAGAATACTTTAACGCCTGGGACAGGCGGTTTTAAATGTCATATGTTTGCCGAAGCGCATACGGCATTCTCGCAACACACTACACAGTCAGCCTAGTCCAGAGAAATGACTGGTCAATACGTCTGGGGCCAAACATGCGGGTTTCCTCACGATGTTTTCCTTCGCCGTTAGAGCGTGCTATTAGGGGTCCCTTCGGATTAGGATTAAAAAAAAAGGTTTATTTCCACAACCACTTTTATTAAAAGAAAATACAATAATATATGAAGGCACCCTTGGGCACAACCGTCAAGACCGAGGACTGAAGACCAACTGAGTCTCACAGCTAGAGTCTAGACCAGACTAAACACGTGATGTGCTGATTCGACGTTACGTCAGCAACAACCCTTACAGGGACGGGACATAACAGTGCGTATAATGTACTTGAGATCTGTCTGTCTGTCTCATTGGTACACGCCACAACCTGGAATCTAACCTGCACTCTCTTGAGTGCGAATCAAACTTTCTACCCACTAGGCCACAGAGCACTCACCACCACCACATAAACCTATATAATATATACTATAGACGAGGCATGTCGAGGCAAAAAGTATCCACACTTAAACTGTCCTACTTTTAGGGCTGTTTGGGGCAGTCGAGGTGTGACATTTGTTATCTGACATCGTAATATGCGTAAATGCATTTCACCACAAATAAGTCCAACATTCCTTCTATAAAGATCATTATTGTATAACATTCGAAGTTTCCAATTTCTTCCATCAGAGATTGAACATTTGCTAAGTGTAATATTAATAAGTATTGGCACATTGTTCGATCGTATTCTTTATGCATTGGCTCTAATTTAGTCAATTTGGCGTTCCACTGTCCACAACAGACTACTACATTTTATTTTCGGAATATGCTAACAATACAGAGGTCAAATACATTGTCTTCTATCGATTTAGGCCCAAGCTAATGAATATTTTCTGAATTATGCACTATAATGATAATTAACTCCCGACGAAAACAGACAAGTGTTTTTAACCGACTTCCAAAATAGGAGGCGGTTATGCATTCGGCTGAAATTTTTTTTTCCGCCGTCTGTGGACTGATTTTCTAAATTCTTTTTTTGATGTAAAGGGTAGGTATAATCCCAAGTTGGTCCCGTTTTCACCAAAGTGTTGACTTGATGATGGGATCCATGAGGAATCGAGGGAACTCCTCGAAATTTATATGGACACAATATGGTGATTTCGACTTTTTCTGAAGTAGTCTAAGCATATGCTACCAAAAAGTAAGATTTTTCAACAAATTATACCCTGGATCCAAAAGTACTGAACAGAACTCCTGACTCCTTATAGATACATGTTTGGGGATTTCGGCGTTGTTTAAAGAACTGCAAGCATATGCCACTGTGTCAATTACGGTAGTCATCATTATCAACACCATCATCACACCATACATCATCACATTATGATGATATAAAAGGTTCTCATAGTAAGTTACACCGACACGGATATCATTGAACATTAGTAATTACTTTGCCGTATGTGAACCTATTTGAAAAATTGTTTTGTTGTTGTAAAGGCTATCATTTGAAATTTGTCCCCACTTTGGTGACTAATCACCAAAGTGGAGACCGGATGAGGGGATCCACAATAAATCGAGAGAACTCTACGAAATTTATATGGACACATATAGTGATTTTGACTTTTTCTGAAGTATTCCAAGCATAATATGCTACCAAAAAGTAAGCTTTTGTACCAAGGTATGCCCTGGATCCAAAAGTAGGTACTGAACAGAACTCCTGAGTCCTTATAGATACATGTTTTGGGATTCCGGCGTCGATTAAAGAACTGCAAGCATATGCCATCATACCACTTACAGTAATTATCATCATCATCAATACCATCATCTTCACAAGAAACACCAACATATTATTATGACGACATAGGTACTCACTACTCATCAGAGTTCTGTGCACCGACATCAATGTCTTTAAAATTTTGCTATTGCTAAAGTTATATTCGTGATCATCATCATCACTATATTATATTTATTTAATGCTTACTGCTACATTTTTTCCGTCGACTATTACAATAGATAATAATAATTATTTCATATTATTGTATCTAATCATTATCATCACTAGTGATTGTTTAGTAGGTCCACAGATAGTAGGTAATGCTTATTTGGGGAAATACCACGCCATCTCAGAAAACTGGCATAAAATAACGCTTTAGTTTATATATCTTTCTTAAAATGTGGTAATAATAATATACTTAACTAAAAACGAAAAATTATTATTTTTAAACATAAAATGAAAACCGACTTCCAAAGTAATAATGCACAAAAACGTATATTATTCTTAGCTATAATTCATCATCATCAGCTCGCTCCCTGCTCTACAATTCCCCCCGAATTACTTAAATTTATTAATTTTGTTTTCCATGAAGATTCATCTAGTGACCACTAGTACTAAAAGGGTCTTTTGAGACTTTGCGCCAGATAAACTCAGTTTATATAAGTGGAGCGAAAGCTAATGTTTTCAATTACGTAGAACCACGTATTTGGTAAACAATTGGGCGCTAGGCGAGTGTTTGCGGTCGTTAATAGTTTTCACAATTGCGCCTTATTGTCACGTTGTCGTTCACACTTCCTGACACCAACTACGTACATAATATGATTAATTAGATGCTAGATGCTTCTAGGAATAAAAAGAGTTGATCTGTCTGATCAGTCTGATCATTTGTTTGTGTACATATAGGTACCTACTTGTCATAATTATCAGTGTGCTGGGTGCGAGGTTTTGTCGCTAGAGATCGTGGGAAACATCTAGTAATTGTTTATCTTCTTCTTATCAAGAAGATGGAAATCAAAATCAACATCAAAATCAAAAATTCTTTATTTTCTTTACAATATATATATAGTATTACATAGTGTGGGGACCTCCTTTTAAGTTAATACTTGTGTTAGGAGAATCCCGCTCCTTCCTTCCGACAATTATAATAATTTTTATTAATAGGTACAAATATTATATTTTAATTATTATTTTTATAAATTTTTATAAAAGTTTTTTAACTATAGAAAATACATTTTAAATTAGGAGTGTAACCTTGCCTGTGTGTGTGTTTAGGCTTTTTAACCAATTTAGTATAGTTTTTTTTACATTTTCTGTATGAAAGTGAGTAAATGTGTTGTAACCGATTGATTTTATTGTATAATATGATAGAGCGTACAGTAAAATGTTGTTTAGCAAAAGATGTACGGACCGAAGGCTGAAATATAACACAACGAGGGTTTCTGGAGGCAGGTAAGAAGGGAATGTAGTGCTTCATCCATTGTTTCAACTGTTTCCGTAGCTATTCGGCTGCCCTGCCCAGGGGCAGTTTTATATGCCGAAAACGCTATAAAAATCTCTGAACTTTACACTCGTGATGCTGTCGTGTACAACACTTTACGTACGATTATGAACTGCGACATATTACGATTAAGACGGCGAATACAACATTAAACACTTTCCACTGCACACGCACGCTATCTTAAAAAGTACACGCCGCGTCACGTCCTGGTGTAAACTGACCCTTAGGGATTATACGTCAGAGTCTTTATTATGCGATAATAATAACTCGGGAAGTCAGTGAGAATTGGCCCGGCACCAAATGTTTTATGTAATCTCGGTACTTATCGACTCTAATAGATTGCTCATATTTGTGCTATGCTATTTGAAACGCAAATGGAGGCTTTATTTCTTTTTAGGGTTCCTGACCCAAAGGGTAAAAACGCGACCCAATAACTAAAAATCCGATTCGAATGTCTAGTTGCGTCCCACTGCACACCCAAGTATCAATTTATTGTCGTACAATAGTTTAGTAAACGTTATTATATTGCCACAGCTAAGTTACACTAACGTTTTAATAACATTTATTAAACGCGAAAAAGGTCTCATTTCTACGACCAACGTTGTTGTATAATCGTCATACAAAAGTCACAAGTGTCTTCGCTGAAGTCATTCAAAAGTCGTGTGAACGTTAAGAAATTACCTCTTTCATCGCACAGTAGCTTAATCGTAACTTTACAGCGACTCGTTTTGTCATATTGTGGTCGTACAGGTGATTTGAATAACTTAAACGGTTTATTTGAGTCAAGTAACAACACCTGTACAACTGGTTTTTTTTTATTGTTAGTGACTTGGTAACTAGTGGTTTTTGGCAAAAGATTTGAGCGCAAAATAAGTATTTAAAAAAAAAATTAAAGATGTGTGTTATCATATTATTTTATTTTCATATCTTGCTATCTGTAACTAATACCATTTTGTTCGGCTGGGAATTTAAGTTTTATGATAATATACCTATGTAAATACTATTCAAATTCACACGCCCCTTCGTAGTTTTGTGTTTGAAACATTATAATATATTTAATAAAAATATGTTTATTCTAAATAGGAAGACATGTTGCTTTTCTCGCATACCTGTTTTAAGGTTATTTCAAGACCATACAATACGCAATCCGCCATTACTATTAGGGTTCCTCAAAAAAAAAAAAACCTTTTTAATTTATCAATATTCACACAATCTTAATTATATCAATATCTCATTTATAATATCAATTATCTTTAAATTTATTTCAGGCAAAACCTGATCGTAGTAAAAGCGCAGTGCAGATTACAAAACATTTTATTATATTCAAGTATATATCATTTTTAGAATTAAATTATATCAAAATTTCCATTAATATGGCGTTTAAAAGTAAAAATTTTACTCAAATGCGACAACAGGGTTGTTACAGTCAGGGCATGACTTTTAATCGACAACATGTAATATAAAATATATCAGGTACTAGGCTTTACCTATGAAATTGCCGTTTTGTATGAAAAAATTTAAATGAATTTTTTTCATGTATTTTTTATTTGTATTAATCGAAGTAATCACCCATGCAATCAATGCATATTTGCCAACGCAGTGGCAGTTTATTGATGCCCTTCTTAAAGAAAGCAGTTGGACGGGAGGCAACAAATTCTTCAAAGGCATTTTGTACTGCCTCTCGGGTATTGAATTTTTTTCCCGCCAAGAAGTTATCCAAAATCTGGAAAAAGTAGTAGTCTGTAGGTGCAAGGTCTGGTGAGTAGGGCAGATGACGGAGAGCTTCCAACCCCAATTCTTGCAACTTGGAGACCGTCTGCTGTGCAGTATGAGGTCGCGCGTTGTCGTGCAGGAGTAGCGGAAACGAGCGATTGACCAATGCTGGTTGGAGATGTGCCAGCTTCTCTGTCATTGTGTTCAGTTCTTCACAGTACACATCTGCAGTAATCCTCACCCTGTTTGGTAAGAAGCTATGATGAATCACACAGGCTCTAGACCACCAAATAGAGACCATCACTTTTCTAGGGGTAAGTTTTCGTTTAGGGCATTGCTTAGGTGCTGAACCAGGATCGAACCAACTTGCTGAGCACTTGCGGTTATCAAACAGAATCCATTTTTCATCGCAGGTAACAATGCGGTTCAAAATTCCTCCATTTGTGTATCTGTTGAGCAGTGCAAGGCACGTCTCGGCGCGTACTTCGCACTGGCGATCATTGAGTTCGTGGGGCACCCATTTGTCAAGCTTTTTTACCTTGCCAATTTGATGCAAATGGACCAATATTGTTTTGACGCTAACGTCGAAAGCTGCTGCTAAATCAGCCGTAGATTGTGTATCATCAGCTTCCACAATCGCCTTAATTCGTCATTGTCGACCAAAGTCTTTGGACGGAACGGAAGCGAGCAAACCAATAGCAGGTGGTGCGTTGGTTTGTAGTGTTAGCTCCGTAAACATCGTTGATGTTGCGTGCCGCTTGTGCCGCGTTGCTGCCACGACGGTACTCATATTCCATAATTACTCGAATTTTTAACGTATCCATGATGGCGAAAAAGATTGAAATGCGATGAAAATGTAACACTAATCAATAAACAAATGACTACTTTTGGAAAAAGAATTCCATGTTTTTAAAATAAAATTAATTTGAAATTAGAATTCTTAGCCAAACAAAAATTATTTTGATTTGAAATAGCCAGTACTGCAGAACGGCAATTTCATAGGTAAAGACCTATTATTAACAACAAAAAAAGTGTGAAATTTTAATAGTGCAAGATATTTTAAAATCGACGGACATGTGAAACAGCATACAGGGCAACGACAAACAGAAGAAAAAATGAGAAAGAAATAGAAAAACGATGGACGAATGCGTTCGTCCCGCCGTTTGATTATAACCTTCATAACAATCAGATGGTGCATATATCTCAGGTTTTTGAATTTTAAGTAGGTGAATCCTGTAAAAGCGACTAAATGAGTTTTTTATTATAAATTTTGAAAATAAAGTTCAATTTTGAATAGCCATCATAAAAATGCAGCGCCTCGTAGTGTCGCATATTGTCGCGGTGTGAAGTGACCCTCTTTTAAAAATTCACTTTTACAGTTTATAACGTCAGCAATGTAAACTAGCTTAATACCTAGCTATTTAAGTGTTGTAGCACTGAAAACATGTCTTTACCAAATCGACTTACTCACGATTAGGGTTACCATATTATTATTATCAATATTTAAAAATGTATACTTCTATTATACTAAGTAATATTTTAAAGAGAAAAGATTTGTTTGTTTGTACGCATGTAATATGCTTCTTTTTATCGTGGAATGTGTACGGTCCGCGCTGTATCAGTAGAGGAAAAAGGACGCTTAAAAGCTGTGAAGAAACGCCTGAAGTTCATCTACAAATGGCAATTTAAGGTTTTTAGACATGGGGCTGAACTTGTCAGACCTTTCTTCGAAAGTTTAGTAACAGCAGTCAGCATAGAATAATTGAAAGAAATAGCTGTATAATAAAGCGTTAATCATACAAGTTTAACGGCAGATTTCAATGTGTCATCTGGCAACCCTAACTGCTGTTTCATGATGATTCGTGATTTTCACATTTTATTGCATGTTTAACTGGAATTCCTTTCGAACCAAATCCATTCGATTCCAGAGTCTTTTAAGCCGGGTACTCAATAACGACATTTTAATGTGCAATGATGACGGGTTCATCAAAGTCTAGAGGAAGGAGAAGAAACCCGTCGTCCGCAACCATCGCGGCACCGCATCCGGAGGATCCGAGCAGCTGTTGCGGTGTGAGACTCCCGCGACACCGCTGTACGTGTCCAGGCTGCATTGGTCTGCGACGGTCGAGCAGGTCGTGGAATACATCAGGAGAAGAACCAACTTCGCCCTGAGGGTCGAGCGTTTGGAATCTCGTCATAAAGTGAACTTTAGTTCTTTTGTAGTGAGAGTTCCAACCCATCACTTACCGACCTTCGAGAAGGAGGAGTTCTGGCCGCTTTGAGTCGTCTATAGAAGATTTAGAGGACGACTCCTGAACACTTCGCGCCCCACGTCGCAGACAATACGTGTTAGTTTATTATATATTATGTATGTTAGTCTATAAGGTATTTATAATATGGGCCTATGCAGCCTGAAATAAACGGTATTTATTTATTTATTTATTTAATCCATGCATCTTACAGGCTACAGCGTAACTAATGTCTTAATTACATTCGGTAATAATCATCGTTTTTCTATGAATTACATTAAGTCGTTTATTTCAATAGCGGATATAATAATAATAAATACAGTAGCGGAACTCAGCCGTGTCCTTGAAATTTTTACCTACTAAAGTAAAAATCGTTAGTCGTTCGATGCAGCGCCATGTCACGGCGCGGCGCGTCGCGGTTACACTCCATACTTCTGCTATTTGAGGTTTCGTCTCTTTTTCTTTCTTTCTAAGATTGTTTTTGACGTGACAACGTCTTATAATTCGATGGAGCCGGCTGCACGCACGAGAAAACATGACTCATGCGGCGTTACCTCGCTCTGAGGCGTTCCATTTCTTATGACGTTCTCACATTCAACTATCGTCAGTAAACCGACTTTACAGACAACCGATTTTTTTTTTCTAAGTATTTGATAAAATTTTGTTCTTTCTTTGAATTGGAACAAATAAATCTTATATTAAATCTACATTATTATTTAAATTAAATTAAATTAATTAATTATTAATTAAATTATTTAAATCTACATCTACCCACTCTTTACGTAATAATTTTAAGCAAAATTTCCCATTTCTTAATAAAATAAAAAAAATAGCATTGGATTTTTTTCAAATAACTTCGAAATTATTGGAAAAAAAACCTATTGCGCGTCAACAGTTACGGAACCCTCCTTAGACATGTCCTGACTCCTGACATGCCCTTGTTTAGGTCGTTATGGTATGTTAAGGTAATCAAATCAATTCATGAATGAACGGCAAAATAAACTTAATTTAATTAATAATTACTATCGCTTTTATAATCAACTGTTTGCTAATAGTTTTTTTAATGTATTGTTAAACGATATAATTGGTCTTAATCTGCCACAAATTAGACTGTAATTAAGTTTAAAAACTGCATCGATTTAATCACAGAATCTGAAATTACTGAGGCCAAGTTGGTGGAAAATATCGATGATTACAGATTATCCATAGATTTCAAAACTAAAGATGGCTAGGCTATGACGTACATATTTTGGCAGAACAAATCTTCATACACGAAAAATTTACGTCATATTGGTTTTCACCATACCTCAAATGTCGGCCACATTGATTTCACCATACTTCAAATGTCAAAATGGCCCCAAAAAGTTTAAAAGTGGTGTCATCTAAGTGGAGACAGTTTATGGCTCAATATGCATCGTCTATAATAATAAATACGTCTATGAGATTATCACAATAATTATAGTACTATTGTCATTTCGTAGTTCGTACAACAGACAACTTAAGGCCGACTTGTCATATACGCTCCTTAAATTAAGAGGCAGTAGTGGCGAAGCGTAAAACCGGCGGAATTTTTAGGCCACGTAAGCTTATATCTATTATAATTTATAATACAAAACTACGATATATTGTTTCTATTACTCTTAGCGCCATCTATTGGGCTCGGTAGAACTAAAATAAGTACGTTTTAGCCTGTGACTATATGATCCGGAATCCGGAAGGCCGTGGTAAATTCTGAGCATTAAAAATATAAATCTGCGCTAATACAATACATTTGAAAATCGAACACATGAGTGTCGAGTCAAATGTCAATGGCATATATACGGACCGCGAAAGGTCGAACCTCGGACCCCCAAAAAGAAGCAAAGCCGGTGAGAATCGATTTTAAACGGGTTTTTTCGCCCGCTTTGTCTTCGATTGATGACGATTAGTTTTCTATCTAGTCCGAATGAGGGTTTTTGATATTTTTTCTGCCGCCAGGGGGCAGACCCAATTCACACAAAGCGTCATCTGGTGGCGTGAGTGGTATCAAAAACGGTCAACGAGAATTTGAAATTCTTTTTCTATCACCAGGCGGCGCTTGGTAGCCCGACGGTCCTTGTCATGTCAAAAAGCTGTCAGATCTCACGAATTTAAAAACGCTCATTAGTTACTTATACCTATATAATTCAAATATACTACATATCCCATTCCACGGGGGGATAGGGGTCCTACCCGTGAGTATGTGAGACTCTGCTGCACCCGAGAAGATGGTTGAATGGACTAAAAACTCAGCGGTACTCCACTCAACATCACGGTCACGGTCCTAAAAATTCTTACCGACTCCTGGCTTAGGGCGTTCGCGGTCGACGCGATCCTGCCATTGTAAATTTAACCACCTAAACTTTGTTGTAGTGTTTAAGTGCAAGCGAGCTAAATAGGGAGTAATTTTACACAAATATAAATCTTACCCTCCTTGAAATAATGAGAACCCATTGTTTATATCATTTTTCATTTGATATTATTTCAATCAAGATAAGGTTCTTATCCATATGCCGGCGAAAACATTGGAGATGCTGCTTTTAATTTATTAATCTCGGCGCGTCAGCGTTATAGCTGACACGACGTGCACAGAAACATTTAAAACATTTAAAAACGACAAACGTCGTTTCGTCTTATTGTGGGTCCACTATTAGGAATGAAATGAAAAATTAGGAAAGGTTCACTTTTAAATTGTAATGATGTAATTTCAGTACATTTTTTCATTAAACGCTATCGAAAGCGAAATTACTAAGGGTCTGTAAGGTCCATTCATTCGAAAGTGGATTTCGTCAGCGGCGGTGAAGCGTTTAGTTGCGACAGGTAGTCGTAATGACAACCTTGACTGTTCGTTATGATTTTAACAACTGACAAACATTTAACAACAAGACGTTTATCGTAGGCCCAGATCCACCGTGCCGTGGCCGTGGTCGTCAAGCTAAGGCGCGCGGCTTTGAAGGGTGCGCCCTCGCAGCGGCGTATTTACCCTATATCCAAAAGGGTCATGGCCCGGGGCAGCAGGCTGTGAGGGGCGACGAGGTCTGAAGCTTACTGTCACATTGTCAAAAACAAATGAACGCTACGAACTCTATAGTGGGGTGTCTGACTTCGGAATTTAATTACTTTGAACGAATTAATGTGTAACCCTCTGAATTGTGTTGTATGTGTAAAATCACTAAAAAGTTGACTCATTTCTTGGGGTTATGATTTTGGCTATCTATATATGTAATATTATAATATGTGTATGTATGTTTATATGTAAGTACTTTGTATGTTTGTTTGTTCTTTAATGAGTCAGGCCACAGTGTACCCAGTCTTTTAGAGCTTAAACTTTAAACTGATTTCAACCGAAAATCGACTTCGAGTCGCTTGACGAATCGATTTGTCATTTTTGTTGGCAAAATTGCCTAGCGACCTAGCCAAATGGCCATTAAGACGAACCTTTTCCATTGATCCGGAAATCAACCGTTGGCATGGCATGGCGCAATGGCAATTCGACTGTTAAAATTTTCACAATTTTGCCAGCAACATCACAAAGCGATTGATTAGTCAACCGACTCGGCTGTGCGGCGAAAATCGACCAAAGTAAATCCCGAGCGTGGCGTCACATTCGCCACCACTTCAATGTTCACTTGTAAATCTTGTAATGTTATGTTTGGTACGAAATAATTTCGACCGAACCTATCAGACCGCGGGGTCACATTGAATTAAGTTTCGTAAATAAAAAAGTTACAAACTACGCCTTTATAAATGATTTTTCGTTTTGCAAATTGGTACCGGTTTTAATTCTAAACTTGGTAAAGGTTGTTTATAAACAAATGTTTTGTTTGGCGATAACAGGTTTAGATACCGGCGGGGTTGTTGCTCCGCGAATAGCGATTTCGAGTCCCGTATTCCTATGCATATAAAGTGGTATTAATATTTATGAGGACATATAATCTAATATATGTACAGATGAATCAGTAACTTTGCGGATTGCGAAAATACATCTAGAAATTTACAATACGTGAACATTTAATTAGGTTAGAAAAACACTCCTTAAGGTCAATTCATTATGCTAAGTGAGGACTGTGACGCATCGTAATTACTGCTAGATTTTTCCCATTAATTTTAATAATATTAATGACTTTAAATTGAAAATCGTTTAGTTTATCATGTACAGATGTTTCTGCAATATATGTGTACATTGTACAGTGTGGCTTAAGATGGTGTAAGCAAAATATGGGCCGCGACCGCCAATTCAATTTCCCTTGTTAAGAAGAAACTGACACTCACGAACAATTGCGGCTGGTCACCATGATGTGTCCGAACGGAGGACTTTGTATTGAGCAAGTGTAGCGAGCCACTCAAAAATATTATATTAATTTTTATTTTTTTTAAATGTTAATAACTTAGCTTTAAAGACTTGTGAAACAATAGTTCAATCGACAGATTATCCATTGTATTATCATGGTTTAATTGGCTTATTCTTCAACAGGTTGCAACAAATAAAAAAGTTAAAAAACTCAAGCCGTTAAAACAATTTAAAAAATTCTGTAATGACCTGTCCAACCACAAAAAAAATACGTCTTGACCCTACTTTCAGACTTCCACTTCTTGAAATAAACGTCATTATACTTTCAATGTTAACAGGTACTTCTTCAAGGTTATTTATTCAAATCAGCATCATCGTCATCCTCGGGTGTTTACTTGCTAAGCAAATTATACTAAAATTATACATGAATCAGTTCAAGTTTTATATTATATATTTTTTATTCGTCAATGGCTAAAAGTCAGAGAAGATATATTTGTTATTTTTAATATATTTCTAGTAACTATACAACCGTACGTAAATAGCATGATATAATTATATTTTTATTAATTTATGCCTAAATACATTTAAATAATTAATAAGTATGATTTATAGCATAGTAAGTGCCAATTAAAATAAAGAAAATTCTAACAAAAAATGTTTGATGCGTGTCGATTTTGGAAACAGTCTAAATACAAACTCTAAATTGAATAAAAATAGAAACTACGCATGTTAGGTTTTGGTTTAAGGAACTTAATGTAAGGTCGCACAGAATGTCACTGGCTTAAAACTGAAAACCAAAATGACTTGGTAAAATATTTTTACCAAGTCATACAAATTTATACAATAATTTTAGAATTGAAATATTTTTATTACTAGCATCAAGCATGTCTTTGGCAAGCTATTTATATATATTTTAATTAAAAAATTAAATAAAATAACCTAACCAAGAGAGCATGTCGTGACTGTCGAGATGTCTAAGGGCGTAACTATCAACGCGTAATAGGTTTTTTTTCAAATTACTTCAAAAGTTACTGACCGATTTCGTTCAAAATAACTTTCCTAAAGAGTTTTTAGCATGATATATAAGCATGGAAACTATCAAGTTTGTATCTCCTTTAGTTTCGAAATGCCTGGAGGGGGACGGACCTACTAACCACTTTGGAGGTCGACTACTCGAAAACGGTTAACTTTGTAAAAAAGTTATGTATGAAACTTGTCTTTATTTTAAAAGTCCTATTTAACGATATTCGACACGACGACCCCATCGTGTCGAATATCGTTAAATAGGATAGAATATATATATATGAAAATATAATAATAGAAAAAACAATAATAGAATGAAAAAATACTATAATTCTACGATGCTAAATCCGATATATATACACAATGTATAAAATCACTAAAAAAACTTAGGCCTATTCATCCGTTATTGGATGATTTATACAGTATTCTCCGAGTTAAGTAACCCTTCTTAAAATAAATATACTGTAGTGCCTGGGACAGTTGGTTTTTAAATGTCGCATTGTTGCCCAAGCACATACGGCATTCTCACAACATAGTCCGCCTAGCCCAGAGGAATGACTGGTCAATACGACTGGGGCATGGGACAACATAATCTATAACTACACCAAATGTGACCATTTATATTCATAATTACAGAAGCTAGAAGCGCGGACAGACAAACAGACAGACAGTATAGACGGAAGGACAGAGCAAAACTATAAGGGTTCCTGGTGTATTACGGAACCCTAAAAAACGCATTTTCTTTATAAACTCGTACGATGGTTTCCGCTCTAAAAAGCACCCCTGTTGCGGTAGCATTTGTATGGACTCAATAAATCTGCGTGCACACCGGCGGCGGACTAAAATAAGAAAGATATAATTTTTGTTAAAATATTTAGCAGCCTACACTACATAGGTACCTACAGTACGAAAAGAAGTACTAAGTACTGTAAATGGTACCACAGAATACATAATAGTACAAGTACAGAAGACTCACTCCGAAGAGTCATTTAAAGAAATAGGGACTCTTGCTAGGATACGATTAAGTTCAATTTGGATCACGCGGCGCTTGATTACCTACGGTTATATTTACCTAGTAGTTGCGTCTCTTTCTATCGCGTAACTCTTATCTTTTCGCACTAAATCGGGGTTGTCTCCTTTTAGAAAATAATTTATTAAATATTTAATTACAAATTAATTTCCAAATAAACCTAAGATAGGTGTTAATAGTAGTTTAATTCTAATAAATTCGCGCATACCCACTTACGTTTTCGATACCTTCACGGCCTGATATTACTCAAAGACGTTAGACCGCCTTATGGTACTTTTGTCAACAAGTGACTTTTCGAATCGATCTATGATTCAATCCAATCCATAAAACAATGCAACGAACAAAACTCACCCATACGTCACTCCCTGCTCGTGCGTGAGTCCCTACTGATTGGCCCGCTCGAGCCGGCCGCCGCACGTACTTACATTTTCGATACTTACACGGGGAGTGGGATAGGCCTGGTGGTACATATAATACATAATATACAGTGTGAGTCGTCTCGAGGTTAAGAGATTTTAACCGCATATGAAAGGTTTAATTTTATTGACTAAACACCCGCCTTTGGTATCAATCCTCAACTCCCCGAGCTACAAGCAAATGGAATATTTTACGATTTGTTTGCTTACGCTGAATAAAACTCGATACTTTTTAAAAATTAGATTATTTCAAAATTAGATACATATAACCTATTCGCATTTCAATATTATAATCATAAAATAAGAGATTTCTTTAAGTGATCCGAATATCACTGTTATATTTAATCAATTAAAAACATTTCTTTGAAATAAAAGTAATGGTCAGAGTAGTTTTCCTTGAATTCGAAAAGCAAAAGTAAACAAAACAAATCAAAGCTTTATTAAACATGTTAAAAAAAAAACATAAAATATCTAATGTTGTTTTTTAATGACGGTCTTGATTCTGCGAAATGAAACGTGTTAGATCATAATACTATTATTTTACAGTGTCGTAGTCGTGTCGTAGTCGTGTCGTAGTCTAGAGTACATTATGACGATGGTGCTCAGAAGGTATAATCATTAATCATATTATAAAATGTAAATATTCAGATTTCGGGTGGAATTTCTGCGAACTGTTTTGATTAATTTTACCTTGTTTTAGGAAACTCGGTATTGTGTTTTCAAATAAAAGTAATAATCGATATTTCGGTGCATCATTTTCCAAAATAAATATTTAGTTTCTCATTTTAGATCGATATTTCTATAGTAGGCAGTAAATTTATTGTATTATGTTTAAATACACTACAACAGTTACTACCGAGGTGATTATTCATATTTTCTTGCCACTTAAAGTTTTTATGTCCTGACTCGTGACGTAACTAATTTAAATTATAAAATATCTGAATTATTTTATCACAAACTGTCTGGCACGTGCCCACTTCGTTGAGCACAAAACATTTTTCCATGTGATGAAGTTATGAGCGTGGTTCGATTAGTACTGAGTGCTATGATTTATGTCCTAACTGCCAAAAGGAGGGCAATTTTTTTAAATCATAATATTATGTATGTATTTGTGTCTCAATTTGGCTATATTACAAAAAAAGGTGGAACTCTTTAGTGTTCAATTTTCTCAAAGACGACCATAATATCTCTTTAACCATTCGTCCAAATTATGTGCAGTGAAGCGGAAAAATCTTATGTCTTAAACACTTGAGACGATAAATTAACTTATTTTGATAAGAATTCATATTTGTTGATAATACGACCAAATTTATGATACATTATTTTTTAAATATAAATCTACTTTTAGACTTATATATAAAAGTCAGACATAAGATGCTGTCGCCGACTTTTTGTAGGCATTATCAAGCTCTACAACTTTTCTCTAGGACTTAATCATATATCTCCCATCGGTAAGGCAGCGTTCGTAAGAAACGTTTTCGTTTTACCGTTTTTTCTCCGACTTACTTTGCAAATCCGGCTACCACGGAGAAGTCTTTTCACTTGTTCGGGTTAATAATATATAGCCAATGTGACTCACAAATAACGTAACCTTCTATTGGTAAATGAATTTTCAAAATCGGTTTAGTAGATCCAGAGATTACCCCCTACAACCACACAAACTCACAAACTTTACCTCCTTATAATATTAGTACCTATAGACTAGCTGACCTGGCAAACGTTGTTATGCAATAATATGTATTATTTCTATAAGATAACTTTTATTAGGTGGGTGATAATTTAGGTTTACTTATATGTATTTTTTAATACCACAACGTATATAAAAATTTAAAAAAAATCTTAATAATAAAAAAAATCTTTAAAAAGGGGAACCCACCCCGGGTTACCCTTATCATTTAGGGGTTGAAAAAATAGATTACGGCCGATTCTCAGACCTACCGAATATGCAAAAAAAATTTCGTAAGAATCGGTCTAGCCGTTTCAGAGGAGTGTGTCTCCGAACATGAGAATTTTATATATTAGACATTTTTTTAAATATTTTTTTTTTTCATACACACCTGATAATAACGAACACACAAAAGAAAGATTTATCCAATTTGGTACAGTCGTTTGGAAGTTGTGCGCGTACAAACATTTCGATAATTCATTTTTATTTATATAGAATAATATAGATTGATAGATAGTAATTTGAACAAATTGCAATTTTAATTTTTTGGGGCAGTTTTAGCATAATACGCTCAAAGAAAGTTTGATCGAAATAATATTACGATTACGTCCATCAGTTTGTCGTAATATGAGGCATGAGGCGTGTCTTTTGACCTCGGGAACGTGGGTTTTAATTTTACTATTTTCTATTTCATGGCGTTTCTGCAATTCTACTTATAAACTGTTAATAGTATATCCGTTACTTTTGGTATAAGAAGGTGTTGGTCCAAAATGAAACCAGGATCGACAGCAACGAAATGGTTGCCAATGTGTTCACTTTAAATTGTATTCGATGTCACCAAAAGGACAATCCCGAATAACGCCGGGTACAGTCTAATGACTATAGAAGTTATGAGTAAAATTAATAACTTTTTTTTTTATAAAAATGACAGACATAAGACAATGCTTAAAAACACGACGATTCTCGAAATACAAGAAAACGTTGTTGTAATATTATGTTGGTCGGTGTAGATAGTATTTATAGGTTTTGAAATATATATATATATATATATTGCATGATATTTCGTATGAATTGAGTACGGAAAAAACAATGAGCTACGTATTTTAACATTTTCTTAAATCGAGCGCCTAGGTGGGTAAAATAGGGGATGAAAGTTTAAAAACTAATTTCACGCGGGCGAAGCCGCGGGCAATTAATACTATTGTAAATATATATCTAAGTAAGTTATTAAAAATAAGGAATTTACAAATTAAATCAGGTAAAGTATAATATTTGATTTGATAAGATTTGCGATATTATGCACATAGCTTTACAGTATACATTCCTGCACAAGTTAGTTACTGAAAAAATCTACCTTATTTTATAAAGTCTTACAAGCGATATATGAGAAAACTACCTATAGGCAAAGAATATAATATTACAGGTATACCACAAAGTTTAGAAAAAATTATGCATTGTTAAAAAAAGTAATTAAATTTTTTATTACACCGAAATCGGGATGTTAAATGCCTATAGTGTCGAATATCACATTTTTACAATATAAATTTAAAAAATGTGGAATAGAGATACTTAAATCTAAAAGAAATAATTGTTAGGTCGGTTGATGCGATTAAAATTATAAGTTAAAAGCAAATCAAAATATTGGCCATTTCTTTCTCGCGAACGATTTGTTATGAATAGGTATGACATAATATAATAGTCGGTATTACACAGGCCCTCAGATTGAAGATGCTATAGTTCATTATTCTGAGTACAGGCCCGATATCTCTCTTTCTTGTTGCGAATTTTAATTGTGTGTATTTTCGTTTTTCAAAGATTTACAATATGGATTTTAGATTGTTAATAATCATGTCGTGTAAGATTTAGTTAAATATGTAGTAATATTTTTTAGGTTTCGAATAAAATATAGTTAACTAACATTAATTGCCCGCGGCTTCGCCCACGTGAAATTCGGCTTAAAACTTTCAGTCCCTATTTTAACCAGCTAGGGGCTTAATTTTAGAAAACGCTGAAATACGCAATTCATAATTTTTTCGTATTCAATTCATACGAAATATCATGCAAATATGTCCAAGGAATAAAAAGTTTCATACTAACTTTTATCACCTATTTTACCCCCTTGGGGGTTGAATTTTGAAAAATCCTTCCTTAGTGGATGCCTACGTTATATGAGAAACTAGTGTGCAAAATTTCAAACTTCTAGCCATAAGGGCCTGTGCGTTGATAGATCAGTCAATCAGATTTGCCTTTTATATATATAGATTCAGTCTTTAGCGTTTTATTTAGTCTTAATTATATACGCTACAGTACATACCTACTTACCTATGCATATCACTACTAACACTCCTGCGCGGGTCTCTCCTCAAAGTGAAGGTTTCACGGTACCACGCTTAACTAAGGGTCTGCAGTGGCCACTAGACACATAATAACGGGAGATTTCTCTTTATTTAAAGGCATGGTCGGCGCGCCCGATGCTGTCAAACCCTCAGACAAGGTTGAAGACTACTCGCCGCAGCTCAACAGCGGTTCCGTCTACACCATTAGCGGTAAGTGTAAGCAGTAAGACGTTAGACGACCTCTGTGGCTCATCGGTAAGCGCGTTAGCGCTATAGCTGCAGGTCGCGGGCATCAATAATTTTCAGACTAAACATTTAGACAAAAGTGAAAGTTTATATAATATATCTCGGCTTTAGACTATCTTGACCTCCAGTAGGTATAGATACAATCAGATGACGACCTTGGCTCAGTAGACTATAGAGAAATTAGGCTAGACAGTGTACTATTTACAACTATCTTCTAGTGTCCCTCGGCAATGTAGAAGGGCTAAACCGGTCTCAATTAACCTACATGAGCACCGGGGGGTTACAACGGACAGCAATCCTAACACGTGTGCTGCACGGGCCAATGACAAGGAGTTAAAACTAGTCATCAATTCTGTCAATAATTGGTCACAAATTGTTATCGCCATTCACCATACATTACTTATTAACAGGGTTGCCATCTCTTTAATTTAACAACCCGGACAAGACGCGTGAAAACCCCGGATTTCGGAGCTCAAAACCCGGACATATATATATTTTTTTTCAAATAATTAAAAACAGTTGAAAATGAAAAAAAAATATAGACTTAAAAATTTAATTGAGTAAATTAAATCGTTAAATATATATTTCAATGTAGCAATAAGATTCTAATTACAGTTTGTTACAATTTTTCAGCCATCTTACCTGTTTTGCAACGGGTAAATTTAAAAGACTGCTTATAATGAAAATAAAATGCTCTTTGTGTAAAAAATGAGCGAGCGGAGAGAGCGATAAATTTTTCAGTTATTATTATTGAAGATAAAGTTTAATAAAATACTATCGCAATCGATGTCCACTTAAGAAATTGATTAAAATAGACAGCGTATTTAAAGAAGTAGGTACTAATTAATGTTAATATGCCTGCTCCATGTTCAAAACGCGAGCAAGCGGAGCAAGCGAGCAAATTTATTAAATATTTATCTATTAAAACAACAAAATGTCCAACTGAAAGACTATGCACATGAAAATAAAATAGTTGAGTATAATATTGAGAAAGAGTGAGCGGGGCTACTGAGAACAATTTCCCTTATAGCATTTAACTGCCACAGTAAAAAAACATATAAAAACTATTTAAACAGCAGTGCACTTTTTTAAGATATGTAAAAAACTACAAAATGTACATGAATAAGAATCTTTTCAAAGTAATTAATTAGATCCAAAGTTACACAATAATTAGTGGATAATCTTTTTTATTATTTTTGCAAATCAAAAAAGAAATACGCCTCACTAAGTTTGCCTACAGGCAACAAATAACCAGACAGACAGACAGCAAATGAAGTCTGGCCCTGACGCGCCTCGGACGCCCTCTAAACTAGGACAAATCCGGGAAAACCCGGACGGATTTCAACCTTACTTATTAATAACCTAACCAAGAGCATGTCAGGACTCGGGACATATCTAAGGAGGGTTCCGTGACTATCAACAATACGAACGATATCAACCACTGGGCATCAATAATTTTCAGACAAAATATTTAGGCAAAAGTGAAAGTTCATTTAATAAAAAAAGAAATTGCTAGACCTAAGCTAGGCTTCATACTGTCTTGACCTCCAGTAGGTATAGATACAATCAGACGACGACCTTGGTTCAGTAGAGAATAGAGAAATGAGGTACCAATACTCACTACACAGTGCAAGTTGCAACTATCTTCTTGTATCCCTACTCCCTCGGCAATCATCGTTTTTCTATGGAAATGGCAGATTATGTAGTACAAACGATTCGATTCCCGAAAGACATTACGAAATGAGTTGTACTGTACAATGATACGTTACAAATCGCAGGCTTAATATCGTTGAACGGTACACAGTCATTTCGACACCAGCAATGTATATTACGCTAACTCAAATTTTAGGTAAATACGTTTTTTATGCCAAGTTGCCTAAAATATGGTATTTTATGTGTAGTAAAAAAATCGTAAAGAAATATAAAATAAAAAAATTAAGAAGTTACCAATTTTATTCAACGCTAAGTAAAGGTACTTTTTGAAATCACTCGATTTATATGACGCTAATTATTACTAGCGGAGTCTGCGCGGGGAGGAGACGCACAGATTGTTTGTTAACATTAATATAACGACACTAAGTATGTATATATTATGATAATATTATGATTAGTACTGTCGAGAGAGGTAAGTTTACGTGTTACTAAATATAATAATGTAAGTCAAACATATAAATATATTTCTAACGCAACGTTTAAAAAAAACCCAGCCCCTTAGTTGAAAGTCCGTGTAACACTACGCTAAAACTTAGACGTGTGTAGTGTATAGAATCTCATTGACAAATTACGTATATGTATATACGGCTAACTTGCTCAAAATAAAAAAATATAAATAAAAAAGGGAAAAACAAATATGGGACAATACAATGAATAAATTAACTGTTACGGGTACCAAATTTCAAATAAGTATCTTAATTAATATAAAAGTTATCACGTTTTTCCCTTTACTAGCCTCCTCCTCCTGTAAAGTTCACTTTTATAAGTTAGCTTAGTATAAATTGCTGGTGTTAAGTTGTATCAGTAAGTACCACCTACTTTATTTATACTTAACTTATGCGCAGTTTGAACTGGAGTCTTGACCGACTTTCAAAAAACTTCAACGCGATAAACAATCGCGGTGATCCTAATTCCTATTTTGTAATGACTTCCAAAAATGAGGTTATAACTTAATGAGGTTAATACAGGAATCAGGATGCATTAAGTATTTTTATAAGAATTAAATATTCTACTCGTCATTAGGCTAAAAATTACAATATTATGCAAATAATGTCAGAATTCATATTGCACATCATTTTTTGGTTATGATTATAATTTACTTTATAGGATAATCTGGTCAAAATTTAAGGTTACGCGTTAAAAATATTTTTGGAACAAGAATCGAATACTCACTGATTGCGCCTAATCAATTTTTGTTTTAAGACCATCCGATCCATCCTTGTATATTCGACGGTTGGATATTTTTTAAGTTTAATATTATCTAAAAACCTAGCACTTCGTACTTTATGGGTCTTTTATCTGTGTGCTGCGTGCGAGCGAGAGAGAATATTAGCACTCAGCCACACTATAGTGAACTATTCTCACGAACCTCATGATAATGAATGAATCCAAGCTTTTTTGTTCTGACTGTTGACAAACGCACAATTCGTTAAATTTTTAGAGATTTTAATACATTATCTAAACAATTTAAATACATGGTATCCAACATATACCTGCCTACCTACCACATAGTGAGAATATTTAATCTGCAACTAAGATCAAATAATTCCAATATTAGCACTATTTATTTGCCTGAATATTGACTACTTGTTCCTGGATTATTATTAGTTTACAATAATAATAATCTGTTTTCATTATTATTTATATCCGGAAAATACCCCTAACCCACATTATTAACCCCAACCGCGTCATTATCATTATTAAATAGTGCGGGTAAATATCATTATCGCCAGTCAACAGTTAAGCGCCTGTATAACAAAAACATTCCTCGGTTCATTAAGAAACTAAACACACGCATGTAATAAGAATAATTTTAAAATGTAAAAGTTTGAAACAGTGGCAGTAAAAGTGTTAAAAATGTAAATTTTGAATGTTAATCATTGTATTATGTTGTTTTTTTTTAAATAATTGGTTTATTTACAAAAATAAATCTATAGCGACGTAAATTATTACAAATACATATTTTAATAATTCTAATTTTAATATTTTTTAATCTAGTTAAATTATAGTGAGATGTTTCCATTATTATCTTTCGGCGGAAGATAAATGAAAAAAAGTACGTTGTGATTTGTGACGCAACTGACATTTAAAATGTAGTGTATTTTTTGTCGCGGAAACTGAAAACTTCCGTGGTTTGATAAATTCTCGTGTTCCAATCAGTCTCTCGTGTTGCAAGGTGTTGTGTTGTGTGGGGTGTGCTGTTGGTGTTATCATGGCCAACTCCGGTCTGGAGATGGCTGTCACGAAGTATTGGAGAAGCTTCCATGGATACACCGCTATTGGTAATTTTGTTCCTTAATTTGATTAGATTTACCAACGGGAGCCGTACATAGTCATTAAGAAGGTAAAAGCTTATATAATAAATACTTAGAAAATTTGTCAATAATCTTTTACGCAATATATTTATAAACAACGCAATTTACGCGTTAAATCCGACTTCCGAATATGACGTACTATCGAACGAGTTGCCGCTCGACTAGGCATTAAACGAAAATCATTAACAACGTCGATGAATGTGTTTAAATACTTGAAGCGACCTAGTCGAGCAGGAACTTTGCCGATTAGGTACAATACCTAATAAGTAATTACTTCACGATTGCATATCACCTGACACAGGACCTACGGGTAATATTCATACATAAGCTATTTAAAATATTGTAATCTAATGCAGTTAAGGCTAGGCCGGCTTAATCTTATGATGTATGGCCTTTATAAAATAAAAGAATTTAAATAAAAAAAAATGCAGTCAAGGCTCTTCTACGTTTACAGTTTGTAAAAGGTTTGAGGCATCAGCATTCAGGACGAGGTAAAAAAAAAATTGTCTCTTTCTAATGGTTAAAAAATCAAGTAGGCATTGGCAGGGTTAGGGTCATACCGAAACGTGACTCGACGCGGTGCTTCATTTTTAAAATGGCGATTCAAAATTGAACATTATTCATTAGTACAAGAAGATACACATTTCATTGCAAGATCGGCGGCGCGCTACGCGGCGCGGTGCATTTCGAAATTAGAACTCTTACAAAGAAACGTGTATCTTCTTGTGTTGTTAATAAAGTTCAATTTTGAATCGCTATTTTAAAAGTGCAGTGCCGCGTCACGTATCACCTCAGTATGAACTGACACATAAATTAAAGTAGGTTACCCTCTAGATTACCTAGAGCTATTTCCTATAAAGCAAGAAAGAAAGAATTCTTATAATTACTGATGTTAATAGAATTAACTACAATATTGTAACAAGATAACGGTGACATATATTTTTATTTAAATTAGATTTATTTCTTCACTAGCTCAAACCCGCAACACTGCCTAGGTACCTTTACAAACTTACAAGTTACAACACTACGCAAGCGTTACTTCACATCGGGTGTTTTTGAGGCCAGTCTCCGGTCGAGCCAGCCTATTCTTGCCGAAGCATGACTCTTTTAGAATTTAGTATACCTACTGAAAATATATTATATCAGTATTAATAAATCAATCAGTATTGAGTGCCTACATTTTTATTAAAAGTACTAGCTTTTGCTCGCGGCTCCGCCCGCGTAAACACAGTATCCCACGGGAACACTGTACCATAACTGTATCCATAACTTTTGCGTGAAAGAGTAACAAATATCCATCCATCCATCCATCGTCACAAACCTTCAGAATAGTAGTAGGATCTACGATGTTACGTTTAACGTTACGTATTTGTTATCTTTTATCTAACGCCTGCGGCCTGCCTGAATCAAATTCTTATCATAATATGATATAATATTACTTTAATGATAGAGTCTGGCAAACGAAACTTGAACCTGGGTTATTTGCTAACTTTTCATTTCGTAACACGACCTTCAAAGTCATTTTGATAAACCAAAATTTCAGTGGTTTTTGCTTAAGAGTATAACACATTTATTTCATATTATAAGTAGATATTTATCATTTTTTATAGCCTATGCTGTCCCACTGCTGGGCAAAGGCCTGCCCGCAGGTCTCCTATTCCTCTCGTCCTGCGCCACAGTTAGACAGCCTGGCTCGCATGTATCGAGCTTATCGCGCCATCTTTTTCTAGTCCGACCCGGCGCGGGCGGCTTCGTCCGTCTTCTGGTACCCAATCTGTAGTAATCTATGCCCAGCGGTCGGTATACTTTCGTTTGCCAGACTATAGCTCCCACACTAATTTCGGTGGTGGTGGCTGGTTTCGTTGAAACTAGTCCGGCTACGCAAGAGTTATTTTTATATTGCCCAAGTGTGTGTGCAGTATACAAGAGCAATCTTTCTTCCTTTACTCTCGTAACCCAGTGAGACGGATGACCGACACATGCGAGAGATCGGTCGCAGGACCGACTTTTTATATGCCCATCCGACGCTCGGGTTCATCTTGTTCAAATACTTCTAGAAGTCGCCCTGTGGTCGAAATTCGCCCATAATGGTTTCTTTTGCCTCTTAAATAGAAAAATTGTGAATGATTTAATGGCGACGTTTTTAACAAATAGTTATAGATAGGTATTGAAGGTTATTATAGGTTATTGAAACGGGCCGTAAAACATAATAGGTATAGGTAAGTTCGCTCTGATAAAACTAAATTGCGAAGAGTTATCACACTACATTGGAAATAGGACAGTGTTATACAGTACTGCAAAATAATGTAAAATAAATGAAATATTGTGTTATCGTGTTCCGTTGTGAGACCGTGAGAAATAAAAGTGTTCTAACATTAAACATTCTATAATAATATGAAACAGAGTATATCTGAAACGTATTATATAGACTATAGAGGCATAGTAGCGACGTTATGGCGCCCGCACACACTAGAGATGCAGCTTGCTTGACAAGCAAAAAGGCAAGAGAATCTACGCCGTAGATTTGCGACCACAGAATTGTACGGAGACGGGGAGGCGCAATGCTTAAAGATTTGCTTTAAAAGTTGCTAGCCCATCCCGATCGTGTAAATCTAACATTAGGCTTTTTTTTCTGAATCAAATGTATTGAAGGGTAGACTGTCAGTAATGATTTCAGTTATATATTGTATATTTCATGATTATAATATGTGTATTATAAGTAAAAGACATGGAAAGGTCACGTATTTTAAATACTGTTCAAAAACTTGTTTTTGTTTGTTCTTGAACACTCTTCTAAATTTCTCATCAAGCCATGCTTTAAACCTTGACATCGGTCTTGAATTGTCGTTAGGTAGGTGACGCATTTTTACACGAGTTAACTTCGGTATCACAATCTTGTAACAATAGGGTGTTAATAATCGTATTAAATGTTAATACGCAAGAGAAAATAATTCAAAGAAAAATATTAATCACACCTTAACTAATCACTCATATCTGAACTAATCAGAAAGTACGTACTAGTAATGTCACTAATATTATATTTTATTAGCTTATGCTCGCGACTGCCTGCGTAAATCCTATAGGAATCCCACGGTAACACAACTTTTTTAATCTAGAACCTGAACTTCGATCATACCAAATTTCATCCAAATCCGTTCAGTAGTTTTCTCGTGAAAGAGACACAAACATTCATCCATCCATCCACCCTTACAAACTTTCACAATTATAATAGTACCTAGTAGGATTTATATATATTTTTAATCTATATATAGATATATTGATAGAGTAACATTAAAAAAAAAGAAATCGTAAAAATTTTTAGGAAAAATAATTGATTCAAAAAATATTTTTATCTAATGAACAAGCACTTTTATATTATAGATAACATCAATATGCGCAATACATAGATTAGAATACCATCAACAAACATTGGGTTATAATATATGATTTTAATTATATCGTAAATCGTAGCCGAAAACCGCCAAAAGTGATTTCAGTGTCCAAAGATAACAAGTGAATAAAAAAAAAAACACTGAAAATGTTAATCAAGTTTAAATCGCATTTAAACGATCTGAGTAATTTTGTTATTTTTTCGTCCTCTGAACAATGTACTGTAACTCTTTAGAACTTTATACAATTTTAAGAAATCTGAAAATCTTTTTACACTTTAACTTGTATCGATTCAGTGGCTAACGCGATAACAAAGAAACAAGCATACAAATGAATTCATAATAATTGTTAGAGAAGGTAATTAGTTGGAGAATAAATTTTAATAATTTATCTTAGCTCACTCCTGCAACGCGGGTATAAAATTTTTAATATTTAATACAGATTTTCCCGGTAATACGATAAGGAAAAGGAAAAGTATTTCCTGTAATAAGTTATGTATAACAGGCTCCGACCAAATTAAAAAATAAAGTCAGAGTTCCGCGATCCACACAGTGAGGCCGGTCTAAGCTGCGCCGTTTAATTTCACACTGTATTGCACACCCGTCATGTAACGAAACTACGCCGTACCGTCTAAGGCGAGCTGTTGTGGTGTTTTATGTATGTAGTGCGCAGCTGCACACTAGTACATAAATAGACCGGCCTCAGTTTTTGTTTGACAACGCGCTGTTTTTATTTTTTTATTTAATCTGAGCATACAGGTAAAACTCTCTAATCAACATTATTGTTAAATGTTAACACATTATACAGTGGTATACCGTATATTGTAATACGTATACCGTATGCTGTAATATACTACCAGTGTCATGTACCTACGTGTTTGTTTTCAGTCGAAAGTGAGTGTGCTATTTTATTCATATTTGACCACTCGTGAGTCGTGACGTGATGAGTAGTCACAGTAATAACACACAGGACTTCTTGCACTATTTCTACATTATTCCACGTTAACGTGGAATATTTATAAGTATTCCACGTTAATAAAATACTTATTAACGTGGAAATAGTGCAAGAAGTCCTGTGTGTTATTACTGTGAAACATGAATTTCCACTAAGAACCTACAGTACAATCAATAATATGTGATGATTAGTGTCTATACAGGAAAAAATTGCACTTGGTGCTCGTAAAAAAGCAAAATACAAGTGAAAAATTACCAAAATTCTCAAAATAGGACCATAGTCATTTGAACACAGGCAGCGGCATTAAGGCATCTGAAAAAAAAGCTTCAACAAAATTTATTAATCCAAATACAATACTACTGAATAATTACGCTCGTACGTTTTTCAAATTTTTCCCTACTTTTCATATTGAGTTCGACATTTATACGAATATCAGGTATTCTTGTAAATTAAACTACTTTACGGATTATATTGTGGTTTATTTTATTTGAAACGTCTAAACTAGTAGAAGAAGTTTTATTTGCGATAATACTGTTTTTTAACCCCCGACAAAAGAAGAGAGTTTTTTTCAATTAAATTACCTGACAGCTTGAAATTACCTAACATTATTTTTTATCAGAAATTGGAAATATTAATGAGATTACTGTTGTGAAAACCTTGGGCATGTCATAATTTCACTGTACGCCATGGAATGCACATTGATTTGGTAATAAATTATTTAGCATTGAATAATGTTGAAATAAATAATGTAAAACGTTTGTTGTAGTGCCTATAATGAAAATGTTATGTTGAAATATCTATTTCTTATAGAGTAGGTATAGACAATCAAAATAGGTGTTTTTGAAACAAATATACGAATGTATATTTGTTTCAAAAACACGCGTTTTTGAAACAAATATACATTCAACGCAACGTTTTGCGCTTGGACACTATATTAAAGCAGTTTGACAAGATCAAAAGAATAAGCTGCTTGCCAAGCCTGCTTTCCAAACGTGTAAATGTAGCATTATAATCATCAAGTTTGTGTCTACTTGGTTTCAGTTAAATGTCTGTAAATAATAAATATAGCTTTACAGTATTTAGATATTATTATTTTTATTTCAAGTTCTAAGTTTTTGGCCAATAAACATGACAATTAACATAACATGAAAATACGCGTCCTATCAGCATTATCACTGTTTGGTTAGCTAAACTATTTCTGATTACGTGTATGCACATTTATCTATTAGCCTGTACTATTTAATATATAATCTTTTCATTGTGCCATTGAAATGTGATATAAACGAACGCGCACAGTGACCGTGTGTGTGTATGATAGTGTAGACAAGTTAATGACTTTCACTAATTAACTATTATTAGTCCATATTTACTGACGTTGACCCTTTGAATGGTGGTGCCCTTGATAAACGAACTAGAGTTTATGATGTATATCGACATAAAGCTTCGAATGTTTGAAGTTTGTTTGCGCATGTGTGGTATTACAAATACTTAAACAAATATTGGTGCTTGGCGTTGCTAGTTAATAATCATAAGTTAATAATATTTTTTTCATATTTTAACGTTTTAATCCTATTATATTGAGGCTTGAAACCATACCTATAATATCTACGCATCTATTTAAAGCACGATTCAATAAAATTAAGTGAGGCAAATAGTACAACTGTGGTACCTAGTTACAAGATAGTAGTCCTAACTTACAAAATATATTAAAACTGCTCGAATAAATACATTAGGTTTATTTATAGTTATCATTATATCTAGTAATATCCCGCGAAAAAATAAACACAACCTCCAAGCAAATGTGTAAGTGCACGCGTAAGCATGTGTAAATCACCACCCTTATTGCTTATGCGCACACTCAGAAACAAGATCGTGCAAACACCACCACCATATTATATATATATATATATATATATATATATATATATATATATATATATATATATATATATATATATATATATATATCACTACGAATTTTCTTATATATATATAAGAAAATTCGTAGTGAACCCAATTGGGCGAACTTTAAAATAGCTAGAAATCGCTGCAACCAAATGATACGGAACGCTAAACGCCGCCATATTCTCGAAAATTTGCCTTCCTCTCCCAATGTTTGGAAATTATTAGAATCCCTTGGTATAGGCAAGTCGCATCAAGCAGATCTTCCTACGACAATTAATTATTAGTCTAGATGACATTAATTTACACTTCTCCACAACTCTCAGGCTTGATGTTGACACGAAACGTCAGACTATTTGTTATCTAAATAATTTACCACGACATATTAATATACCTTCTTTTCAATTTACACCAATCGATTCCGACGAGATCAATAAGAATATAATTTCCATAACATCCAAGGCTACAGGATGTGATGAGATTAGCCGTCAAATGATCACTGCCATCAAAGATAAAATTTTGCCCGTTATAACCCATATTATAAATTTTTCCCTTAAAACTTCCGAATTTCCTAATCAATGGCGTAAAGCTTACGTTCGTCCCCTACTAAAAATTACCAATCCCACTAACGCCTCACATTTTCGACCCATTTCCATCCTTCCCTACCTATCTAAGGTGCTCGAGGCCTGTGTATTTAAGTAACTGTCCAGGTTTGTTCACCTAAACGATATTTTGTCTCCACTACAATCGGGTTTCAGACCTGGACATAGCACCATCTCTGCACTATTAAAGTTTCTTAATGATGTGAGAGTAGGCATTGAGAACTCTAAAATAACAGTCCTTGTTTTGATAGATTTCTCGAATGCTTTCAATAATGCAACAAAACAAAACAAAATGTCATTTTGTTAACAATACTTTCTAGACTTCCGCTCTCACCTGAGGCTTTAAATTGGATCTCTTCGTATCTTCGAGGGCGTCAACAGTCGGTACGCGCGGATCAGTCCTCCTCTTCGTGGTGTAATCTAGACACTGGCGTCCCTCAAGGCGGTATTCTTTCTCCTTTGCTCTTCTCATTATTCATTAATTATGTTACTCTCAGACTTCGCAGTATCTATCATTTGTTTGCGGACGACTTTCAGCTCTATAGCCAAGCCGGAGTGGATAGTATGTCAAGTGCTATCGATGAGATTAACTGTGATCTTAATTTCATGAATGACTGGTGTAAAAACTTCGGTTTGACAATTAACCCAAGTAAGTGTCAGGCTATTTTGTTGGGCAGTCCTCGTATTATGGCCAAGGTTGATGTAGGGTCGCTTTCACCAGTTATCTTCGACGGCTCTATAATTAACTACAGCTCCTGTGTGAAAGATCTCGGATTACACATCGACTGTACTCTCAATTGGCAAACACAGACAGCTACCGTATGTCAAAGAGTTACCGGCACGTTGCGTTTCCTTTATCGACATAAAATCTTTTTACCATAAAACCTTGTTGGTACAGTCTCTCATATTCCCTATCATCGATTATGGTGATGTGTGCTATTTTGACCTCAATGCAGACAAGCTCGACAAATATGACCGACTACTTAACAACTGTATTAGATTTATTTACAATCTCCGGGAATACGACCACGTATCCTCCTTTCGCTCCAAGCTGCACTGGTTGCCTGTGCGCCAACGTCGCTCAGTGCGAGCCCTGTGTATGCTCTACTCTTTCCTTAACTCACCCAATTCTCCTGCTTACTTAAAGTCCCACTTCCAATATATTTCTAGTAGTCATGATAAATCCCTCCGCTCCTCAAATAATGCACTTCTCCTTTGTCCCCAACATAGTTCCTGTCTAGTCCATTCCTCCTTCCACATCCAGTCTATTCTACTCTGGAACGCTCTTCCTACGGAAATCAGAATGTCCACAACCAGAGATACGTTTAAGCGCAGAGTTCGACAGTTGTATTTGAAGTATTTGGCAGAATCATGTTATTATAATTTTTGGTTGGTTAGTATCGTGTAATTATGCAGTATGGTATATGTGTAATGTATATTATGCTTAATAAATCATTTATGTACTTGTATATTATAGTATAGTATAATTAGTTTGATATGTATTATGTTTATATTTGTAAAATTGATGTAGTTTGCTACGAATATTATTGTATCTATTTTTATCATTAGTTTTACACGACCTTTCGTATAGTTAAATTTTCGTATTTTTCTAAATGGAAAGCACTTTTTTAATTTGACTCTGTTACCACCCTATGGTTGACTGGTAGAAAATGCCCTATGGCATTAAGTCCGCCATTGTACATTGCGCAGAAAGTGTATAAATAAATATATTAATATATTGATGATTCAATTAATATTCTTTTTTTATAAATTTATCTATGATTATAATCGACTTTTTTATCAGTAATAAGTCAATACTAAGTCAACGATATTGTAATTAACAATTTCGATAGGTATTTATCTTTATTACATGTAATATAAATACGCATATAAGTATATTTGGTAATATGCTCGGTTGCACGCGCGTGGCAGACATCTTGTAAGTAATATGTTTTATAAAAATAATATAATGTATGAAACTCTTAAATATATCCCCATGTGAAAAACAATATTAATATAGATATTACAATTTACAACATAGTTTTTGTTTTGTTTAGTAAAATTTTCGATATTATATTTCTAAAGTTGGTCTGCTAGCTTTAATCCGATACAGATGTTCTAGTAAATTGATAAAATTGGCTGGGTCAAATCCACATCTTTGTTGGAAAGTGACCCAAAAATGTGTACTTATACGTCTATTTCTTTTGAATCTTCATCTTCTATACTTGAGAACGTGTGTGGCGGGCATGACATGTAAACTAAACATATTGATTTGCTGTCGTTTAAAAGACTACAGAAATTATCTAGCTAAATATGGTGTGAAACGTCTGGATAATTTATTAATGTTTTATAAGGCTACTTTTAGGTGGCATGACAGCATGGTACATGATGATTGATCCAAAAATAAGCAACAGTCTTCTCTATAAAAAATAAGGATTATCCTACATTAATTATGATGCAAAATTATTATTATCTCGTCTGTTATAAAATCGATCCAATAGTCCGATCTGATGATGCTATCATGCCGTGATGCCCTTTGTGCGCGTACTTTATTCGATGCCACATCTGCCAGGCGTTCTACGATGGCTGCTTTTAGTCACGGAGATTTTTAATTTCAGATGAGATTGGCAGCGGGGACACGGGGTACATCATGGCGTCAGTGAACAACATCGACCAGAAGAGCCCGGGAGGGCCGCCCGAGAAGCGGCTTACGGACGCCGACGCCGAGAAACAGCCGCTGTCCGGGGTGAGTTATTGCCACGAATGGGCGGGCGCGAAGATATACCACGGCCTGTGGCCACAGCCAAACTCTCGGCTCAAAGGAAGCCAACGCTCTTGTCGCGGGTGTCTGGTAATCGCTCACTATCAGGCGATCAGCTCTGCACGTTTGCTGGTCGTATTCCATAACTAAGGTTTTTCCATAAAAACACATAGTTACCACTTGCGCAGATCAAAGGGATTGACCCTTTGATCTGCGCAAGTGGTAACTTTTTTGTTTTCTTCGATCTCTATTACTATGTTAATTATCTGCTACATATAACCTGCAATAATTGCATTATTGCAGGTTCACAATCAAGTCCCGACACACTAAAACTGTCAACCCCGGTAATCTCATAAACGTTAAATCAGAGTCTAACACCTCCTGATTAGTCCAAACGTCACAAAATCAGTTTATGATAACAAGTCGCTTCACTAATAATACATTCAAAGTAAAATGAAAGTCAACTTTAAATACGAGAATTGAGGTTCTGGGCTAAAGTTAACCCTGGGTTAAAATATCACCTTCTCTTTCATATATACAAAGAACGAGAGAGATAACATGACATTTAACCCAGGCCAGCGCAAGGGGGCTTTAAGATGTTAGAAATGCGATACCGGTAACTAGAACAAAAGTTTCCATTGAATAAAGTGACAGTGTTACGATGCTTTATTAATAATTATAATATTATTGTTTTGCACTACCTTTTGCCCGCGACTTTGTTAGTGTAAAATCTATTAGTCCCACTGGAACCGCACAATTTAGAAATAAAAGGTAGCCCGTATGTGTGCTGAATAAAATTATCTGTACCTAAATATAGTTTTGCCAACAAAAACGTATCTTAAGTAAGTTTTCCCATATTATAATATTATGTAAAAAACAAATTACGCGAACAACTTTAGCAGGAAAGACGTCATGCAAATAGCCTACTTGTACTGATTCATGTTTAAGCAGTTTTTAACGCCGAGTGAGATACCATTTTTACATTTTTCAACGTTACACGCAAATTCTAATGCAACCCAAAATGTCTTTTTAGTGAGACATGACGATATAACGCATCGCTACGTCTCCACATTTTCTAGGCGTCCCGCGACGACGACCACCTTGAAAAATAGAATGTCGTCTTTTGATGCCCCCATTTTTTCGTTGGTAACAAATCTAGCTGTCTGAATTTTTGTCGCAGCATAGTCGTTAGCGGCACAAGCTATTTTTTTAAATTTCATAGAAATCGAGTGGATAGTTTAGGAGATATTAAGCGGCAAAAAACGCGATTTTGAAAGATATGGAGGTAGGGAGAATAAGCATATTTCAAAGCATACTTCTAGCAGACTTAGAAATTTCAAATTTGTTGTCAGGCTAGGTTATTAGCTACATATAAAGGTAATATATAGAAAAAGTAAAAATACTGAAAAAAAAATGATTTTAGAATTTTTTATTTTGCGGATTCACAGGAACAAAATGTATATGAATACAATTTCACTGATAACTTTGTAATTGTTACTTATACATGTAACAAATCTTATAAATTCAGAAGTGGTAGTTTATTTTAGGTTACAGTAGATGCTTCGGAACGAATGTGCCCACTCGATCGGATAAATAAAACGGCCTCACAGAAAACCGATGAGAAATAGCACTTGCGTTGTGTCTCATTGCATGAGAAAGATACGGGTGTCCCAAAGTGGGACACCGGTACCTTCCTCGTGCAAAGCTCGCAAACGCACTTGTAAGCCTATGGAATAGATCTGGACACGAGCAATCGGATCGCCCGTTAGTATGAAATTGTAATAAGTTCTTACTAATAAATTTGAAAACGAGCAAACCGATGGTCTGGTGGTTAGGAATTGTTATAATTTCTTACCATCAGAGGTTGGTGGTTTTAAAGATCGGGAACGCAGTTGTAACTCTTTTGGTGTTGCAAATGTCTATGGTGGACGGTAATCGCTTTAATTATGGAATAGATCTTGAAACGAGCAAACGAATCGCCTGATGGTATCAAGTTGTAGTAATTTCTTACCATAAAAAAAACTATACGCACTAAGTGTGGAAACGGATCACCGTTTCCACACTTAGTGCGTATAGTTTTTTTTTAATCCTCAAACCCTACCCTGGTCAAAAAAATTCTAGGCCTAAGGCCCCCCTTCTGCCTACAATTTCTTTGACCACTGACTGACACTGACTCAAAGAAATTGAATTTAATTTAATTTAATTACCCCCCTGGGAGTAATTGATTCGAGAGCGCACTTGTGGTTGCTCTGGTGTTGTCCACGGCCAGTAATCATTTTATTTATGGAATAATGGAAGAGATCTAGAAACAAGCAAATGGACCGCCTGATAGTAAGCAATTACTCCCGCATTAAAACATTCGCAAATCCGGAGAAATTATAAGTGCGTTCACGGTCTTTAAAACCTCAACTGGTCTTTGGGTAACCTACAAACAAAAATGAGATCCCACAAAAACATTACCTGATTGTTAAAAGCCAAGTATTTCCTTTGCAAAAACTTATGAGATGTCGTAGAGACCAAGAGAAATTCAAGATAGTCCATTTAATTAGTTACTCATAAAAAATTTGTAACCGTATGTGAAAATTTTATTTTTATAATTTATTATATTATTAAATAGTGACTTGGCAATAAGCACTTTAATAAATCAATATATAAATATTATTTATTGTATATATCTTATTACCTGCAGTGATTCTATTACTTGTGATCTAGATTGTGTTGACAATCTGTTAAAGTAAAACACTATATGTTAATCAGGGTCTGAAAAGAAAGCTGAAAGGTGGTCCATAGGAGCTTCGTTATGAAAAGTTTGTTTTTTAATCATAATTTATTTAATATCACAAGGATTTTGACAATATCTGACGTTCGCAGATACTTTTAACAATTATGCGAAAAATGACATCTGATAAGTGGGATTAAGGAAAATAACATTACAAAACATTTTTATCGTATCGAATCTGTGACTTACTTACGATTGATGGAAAAGAAACATTAAAATATCGGTCAAGTGGGAGTCGGGTCATGCGTAATTTAGGATTCCGTCCAAAGTACAATTAGGAAGAGTAGGTAGAAAATATTTCAGACGATATTTTATACAAACTGCAGGCAACATTTTCATCTAGGGCTGTATATTGGGCGCTTTTAAAGCTTAAAGAGGTGTGTTTTAAATTCACGATTTCTGACACGACTGTGATTTTATCGACTCCTTAATAATAGCGCTTGTCAGACGTAGGTACAGTTCGGACCGAGGGATTATAGCATGCGGCGCGTGCTATGTGCCGTTCCAACTTCCAACCCGCGCGCTCCGAAACCAATATGTAGTCGACAGTCATATCCCCAATCTATTGTTCTTTTGATGAAAATTAAGTTTACTGTAAGAAATTGTAACAATTACGCCAAGAAAATAGTTTTATCAGCATTAGTGTGAAATCGTGTTTGTTGTAATAGTTGCTTTATCTACCCGTTCGAGATAAGGGCAATACCCTACCCAATTAGGTACCAATTGGCGATTTACTTCTTATCGAAATACATTGATAACAACACAAAAGTGTTAGTCTAGATTCAACAAAATTTTAAATCTTCCATCATGATCATCGGCGTCTTCTAACAGCTGCTAGTTCTTCTCATAAGGGCGCGTTTACAAAATGTTTTGTTTGACAGCGGCCTAGTTAGTACGTACGGAGTACGGACTGATATTTATTTTGGAAATTTTAGTGCAATGGTACCAGACAGTGACCAAATAAAATATGGTTCATGCATAATAGCAAAACATGTGAATGTTTTGAGTAAATTTTGTATGCTTTTACAAAATATTTTTTTAATATAGTTACATTATTTTCAAGCAAATTTTAATGTGGTTACATCCGCTATCCTTATGTATTTTTAAACAAACAAAGTAAGCTACATAAGAGCAGAAAAAATATTCTAAACACGACCTCCTTTTGTAAATTTTAGGTGAAGAGGTTGTGGAAAATTTTGCTATACTAAAAATCACAATTTTTAATAGTATTTTTCACCAATTTTAGATAAATAACTCTATATGTGACAATTGTTAGTTTTGGAGGATTTGGTTTCATTTGGTCGCAGAATCCGACCGGACCGATAGGTCGTCGATTATACACCCAATTTGTAAACGCGCCCTTATACTTACTATAAGGGTGCGCTATTAGGCAATAGTCCATTACGCTAGTTACCTACAGTTTGAACTGCACTATGTTAGCTTAATGGTAATGGACTAGGACGCCTCAAAATACACATAAAACACAGAAGTGACCGCAACGACTGCAGACGTGGTTGAACGTTTACACGTACGTATTTGCACGTGAGTGTTTTGAAAATAGTTTTATCAGCATTAGTGTTAAATCGTGTTTGTAAAAATAAATATCGTTTCTGATAAAACACAAAATATTGTGTGCGTGCGCACGATTCAACCGGCGCTGTTAAGCGATTTTCATCTTACGCCTTGCCGAGCGTCAACCTGTTCGATAGTACATTCGCCGACAAAACCGGTGGACCTAAGGCTGGTACTATATGATACGGAATCCGGAAGGCCGTAGAAAATTCAGAGCATTGAAAATAGAACACTGAACTAATATAAAAGCGTTGAAAATCAAACACATCAGTGTAGAGTTGTCAGATTTGACATTGACATTTGACTCGACACTCGTGTTCGATTTTCAACTCTATGTATTTTCAATGCTCTGAATTTACTCCAACCTTCCGGATTTCCGGATATGGCAATATAGTCCCAGCCTTATTGCCACAGTAATAAGATTGAAATGTAGTTAGTAATTGTCTTTTTAGAAAACGTCAAGATTTAGATGACCTCTTTTATTTCTTAGAGTTATTCTCTATATAGTCTATTAGAGTCTGGACCTCACCTTCACCGGGTCTATCGGCGACCGCTCCTACAATCTACTCAAAAAGTTGGTTCCAACAGGGAATTGTCTTTTTAGAAAACGTCAAGATTTAGATGACCTCTTTAGAGTCTGGACCTCACGTCCTCCAACATGTGCTCTATCAGATTTTGATTAAAAATTATTTCTTCTATCGAATCTAAGCATTTAAATCTAATTCAATATCTGATCGTGAATAAGTCACACTCGAAACTGTGACGAATATTCCGACATTCGATAAATATCCGTATTAACGATATTTTTTATCACAAAATAATGACGAGATTGGAGACCGATAACACTTGAAGTATTTAATACGTACACAATCTTCGCCATGTATTGTTTTGGTAGAAAAGTTATGGGAAAGTGTTCTCTCTTATTATTTTATCGGTCATAAATTAATGAGGTATGTTTTATTGTATATTATTACATTTTTATAATTTTGAAATTAGTTTCTCGATGTAATAGCCATGCACTTGTTCAATTCCTTTGATTGATAATAACAATCGATTAATGATCAGTACTTTTATAATGTTTTTATATTTTGTATTTGTTATATTGTGATAATATTATCATTTTGATATTGTTTATAGTCGAGATATTTGATAAGTAGCTGCGACTAGCGACTTTTCCTGCATCAGATTGCATATTCTATTTTCATACAATATTGTAGATTAGAAGTTTCAAATCGAATTACATTATTATATCCATGCAAATATTATATTCTACTTTTCTTACTTTTACTAACTTACTTTTCTCTTTTTGCTTTTGTACAAATACACACTACTTTGACTTGTAGATAGTACGGTACGTACGTACCAAGTGAGGCAAACAAGTTCCATAAGGGTACCAGAGCCTACTAGTATGGAGTCGGAGGCAGAGTGTGAGGTACCCCTCAGGTCTCGAAACGGGGAGGCGACTAATGCTGATGACGTCATTGCGAAGCCGAAGGTAAAGAGGTTACAACTTACAGCAGGCTTATCATGACCACTATTTGCCCCCTCCCCCCCTCCAATTTTCTGGGGCTGCTATATCTATCTCTTCGAGGAATAGACACAAGATCGCCACACTAAACAGGCAGGATCCATCTTCTTTTCTTTTCATGGCAATATCTACCAGAACGCGCTGAATAATTGCGATACTATTCACAATACTAGCAGTTAAATGCTGCTATAGATTGTTTAAACTGTAGCACTGCACAATAGGCTACTTGACCCTTTTTTTTTAATCCAAAACAATTAATAATAATTGTTCATTTACCCAAAAGAATAACAGAATATTATTTTAAAACCATAAAAACCCACAAAACATTAATTTATAAAAAAATACGCTTTTTAAAAACAACCGAAAACATCTTCCGCTATGTTTGTCGATAGATAATATCTGAGCTCTGACTCTGACGTCATACTAATAGTAAACAACCACTTGACAGACAGTTTTTGACAACAAGTGACAGTTGCGCGCGCGCATCCATGCGGACTTAGGTCGCATACGCACGTTATTTGTTTTTCGATACGCATTTTTGTTTATCGATCGCGAAACCGGTTTGCTATAGTGCCGGCCCGCCGCGCTTGCGGGTTGGCAGGCCGGTTACTGTATAGATAGTGCCGGCCCGCTTGCGGGTTGGCAGGCCGGTTACTGTATAGATAGTGCCGGCCCGCCGCGCTTGCGGGTTGGCAGGCCGGTTACTGTATAGATAGTGCCGGCCCGCCGCGCTTGCGGGTTGGCAGGCCGGTTACTGTATAGATAGTGCCGGCCCGCTTGCGGGTTGGCAGGCCGGTTACTGTATAGATAGTGCCGGCCCGCTTGCGGGTTGGCAGGCCGGTTACTGTATAGATAATGACGGAAGATTCAGCCTGTAATAATATTATATTAGAAGAGGAGAATAATGTTTTTCTTGAGGACAATATTTTGGATATTTCAAGGAGGGAGGAAAATGATATTTTGATGGATACAAGTAGAAGATCTAGTAAGCGAGGACGTGAATATAATGATGATGAAGAAGGGGATGATTGGCATTTAGTACAGAAGCCAGGAAAAAAATAGGCTGCGGAAAAAATAGAAATGTATATTACCAGTACAGAAATGCAGTTTGCGTTGGCTAAGATTTTTAAAGAACAGAAAATTATGAATATTACTAAAGTGAAGTACATTAATCCCTATAAAATTCTAATTAATATGGATAATGAAGACAGTGCAACGAAGTTATCGTCGGAATTTTTCAAGGAGAAAGGATGGCGATTCAATAGACCATTTGAAGTCTTATTATCTTTCGGGATTATTAAAAACTTGGAGTTAAGTATGTCAGAGCAAGATATTTTGGATATTATTTCTAGTTCTATCAAAGTAAAAACTGTTAAAAGCTTAAAAACGGGTTGAAAGTGAAACTATTCGGCTTGGGTTTGAAGGAACGTCATTGACGGCTTTTATTTATATTTACGAACTTAAAATTAAGGTGGAACCATATAGATTCCCTGTAACTCAATGTTCCAAGTGTTGGAGATTCGGTCATACTCTTAACAGATGTCCATCAGTCAATTTTTTCTGTCCAAAATGTGGCGTTAAACATAAAATTTGTGAGACTAAAACTTTTAAATGCATTAAGGAGATGCTCTGCTCTGGAGATCATCTAGCCCTTTCTAAGCTGTGTCCGTTTTATAAAAAGGAAAGTAAATTAAGAAATCTTATGTCGGAGTTTAGAATTATGAGCCACAATGGCGACACCGCCATAGGGCGGTGTCGCCATTGTGGCTCATAATTCTATTCATTGCATGACTTGTCCAGTTCAATCCCTTATAAGTGGTTTAGAAGTTATACATTTAAAAGTATTTAACTGTTACTATTTAGAGAATATAGTTGGAATATATTGTCCGCCTTCGATTCGTACTTCTCGGGCCGATTGGGATTTATTATTTTCGCAGTTTTCTGCGAATACGTTAATTTTGGGTGATTTCAATGGTCACCATTCTACGTGGTTCAATAGAACTGACTCTAGGGGCACTCAAATTTTTGATTCCATAATTGATAGTAATTTTGTGACTTTGAACAACGGTTCTCCAACTCGAATAAAGCTGGTGAATGGATTGTTACAACAATCATCGCCAGATATTTCATTAGTATCTTCTAATATAGCTTGTAGATTTGATTGGTCTGTCACAAAAGAAACATTAGGTAGTGACCACGTCATTATTAAAATATCATGTTCCGAAAATAATCCATCAATTTTTATAAAGAAAAGAAATTTTAAAGCGGCCGATTGGGATTCTTATAGACAAAACTTTGAGACGTTGCTTTCTCAATGTGTATCGGGCGATCTTCAGAAGCGTTATAATTCTTTTGTGGATATTTTAAATCAAGCGGCTGAACATAGTATTCCTTTTTATAAAATTAGTCAAAGCATATGTAATAAATTTAGCCCTTAATCTTATTGGTCTCCGAGTCTATCTAAGGTAGTAGCTGAACGGCGTCTTGCCTTAAAATTATTAAGACAAAATCCCACTCCTAATAATCACCGTTTGCTACAGGAAAGAGTTAAAACGGCTCAAAGATTAATAAGGAAAGCTAAAAGTGAGTCTTGGTTTCAGTTTTGTTCTTCACTTGATCAATCAGTTTCAGCTCGTGATGTTTGGCATAAAATGAAATGGTTTAAGGGTTTTAGGCAACCAAGAGGCTACGTGGATAAGAATACTGCCAATGACACTCTTACCAATTTAACTCCTGATTTAACTCGTCCTCCACAGCCTAGATTTGTTTCGAATAACCACAAGGTAGAAGCTACTATCTCTTTTCAGGAATTAATCAAATGTATTAAGTCAAAACTCTGCCCCGGGATCGGACGGAATTTCTTATTCCATGGTTAAAAATCTACCCGACTGTGGAATTAGATTCTTACTTCTTTTATACAATCTCTTTTAAAATTATAGTTTTGTTCCAACTCAATGGCGCATTATCTCAGTAATTCCAGTTCTTAAGCGAGGGTCAAATGTTTTGGATAAATCATACCGACCTATATCCTTAATTTCTTGCTTATGCAAAATATTTCACATGATTTTAAAAAATAGATTGGAGTGGTTTCTCGAAAAAACTAAGAGATTTTCTGACAATACAGTTGGATTTAGAAAAGCGTATTCTAATGGATAGTTTGTCCTCTCTTGTTACTAGAGCGCAAATTGGATTTTCTAAAAATGAATACACAGTGGGATGTTTCTTGGACATTGAAAACGCATGTAACAACGTTGTTGTCACTTCATTATTCTTAATTCTGGACAGTTTTGGGGTAGGATCTAAAATTTGAAAATATCTCTGGTATTTTTAAATGAACGTATGTTGACTATTGAAACATCGGATTATAAGTGTCAGAGAAGTACAGGTCGTGGTTTACCTCAAGGAGATCCTTTGTCTCCTTTTCTATTTAATGTAGTTACAGTTCCTGTTTGTAAATCATTGTCAAATGTTTATTTTAATCAGTATGCCGACGACTTCGTCATATATGTAATTACGAAAAATTTAGAAGGAGCCACTTTAGAATTACAATCGGCATTAGATTTAATATATGAAATTTTTACGATTTTAATTTAGACCTATCTGCTTCAAAAAGTAACTTTTGTATATTTAAAAGAGGTTTTCATAGAAATAGTATAGATTTAAAAATTAACGGTAGGTCTTTACAGGTTGTGGATCCAGATAAGTACTTGGGAATGTGGTTGGATCGTTCTCTTAGATGGGGACTACATATCAAACATTTGTCACAGAAAACCTTAAAATTTATTAACATATTTAAACTGCTGGCTGGTTCTGGATGGGGCATACATCCAATTCATTTAAGAAGATTATATATCTCTCTTGTTTGTAGTAGACTTGACTACGGATGTTTTTTATTTGACAATAGCTGTAACTCAAATTTAAATAAGCTAGATATAATTCAAAAGTAGTTTTATTAAAAGCACTCCAAAGTATGTTATGGAGAGTGAACTTTGTCTTCATGCGTTGTTTTTGCGTCGTAGATTTTTAGCAGGGAAATTTTGGCTTAAAAGTAAAAGTATGAATAAAATCAGTATTAATTTAGTAGAACAGCTTTCTAGCTTATGTCATAATCGGTTTTGGAATAATAAGCGTAAACCTATTTTAGTATCGATCCATGAATCATTTAATACTCTCCCTATTTATGTTAGTAATAGATTGGAAATGTTTTCGGTAACTACTTGGGTGACGAACATTGATCTAAGTCACATTATTAAAATTAATATTGGCAGGTTACCTATACCGAAGCGTCAGTTTAATATTCGGGTTTTGAGGAATTTATGTATGGATTATATTACTTCCAATTATTCTGATTGTGTTTCTATATATACTGATGGATGTAAAGATATTAACGGAGTTAGTGCTGCTTTTCTAGATACTCATTCAAATATTTCAGTTAAGTTAAAGTTAGATTCCAATAGTTCTATAATGTCAGCTGAACTTACAGCGATAAAAGAGGCGCTCTCATATGTAGAATTAACCAATCACAACAAGGTAGTCCTGTTGTCTGATTCGAAAAGCTCGCTTCAACACCTGGCTCGGTGCACCTCGACCGTTCGAGGAACACCGACAGCCTATGATATTTTAAAGATTATTTGTAAGCTCACTTCTCAAGGAAAATCGATTATCCTTCAATGGATACCGTCACACATAAGTCTAGTCTATAACGAGGTAGTGGACGGTTTAGCAAGGGAAACAGTCTCCGATGGTACTCCGTATTTGTGGTATCCGGTATATAGTGACTTTGTTAGTGTTATTAATTAACAATGTTATGATATGTGGAAGGAGTATTTTGATGAGGTTTCGAAATTGAAGGGAATATGGTACAAAACGATCCAGTCGCATCCACCTAAGTCTCTCTGGTTTGACAATAAGGACGTAGTCTTAAGCAGGACGGAATTGACCGTTGCATTGAGGCTTCGTTCCGGTCATATTCCTTCAAATAAATTCGCCTCTTTAATGGGTAAATCTTCTACCCCAAATTGCCCAAGATGCAACGTGATTGATGACGTATATCATGTTTTGATGGAGTGTGTCTGTAACGAGGCCTTAAGATCTCGTAGGGTGATGGACGTGGGAGTCTGTAACAGCTCTCTGGACAGATCCTCTGTCCGATTTGGCCAGGGAACTGTTCAAACTTTTGTTAATCAAGCGCTATTGATTGTGTTTTTTTTAAATTTAATTGTATAATTTATATTGTGTTAATTATTATATAAAACCCTTAATTAAAGAATAAAAAAATAAAAAAAATGACAAGTGACGTTTATTTGTTTACTATTACTATGAAGTTACATCATGGCCGATCGCACAATGCACAGATAATAGTGTTTTCGTCAGTAAATAAAAATATTTTTTTTTCAAATTCAGTTTATTCATACATCTTGTTCCTTTATTTCACGATTTCGCTATATTACGTCCTAAGCCAAAGTACTAAAGGAAATACTCATTCAATGTATGAAATTAAGTATGCGTCGAGTAGCCTAATATTCTCTTAAACTATCCTTGATATAATCTCGGTTCGGTCAACGCGCTGACTCAATCGCATACGCGTCAAATAGTGCGTGGGCGAGCGGGACAACCTGAAAATCCAAATGTAATTTCACCGACAAGAACTACTAGAACTGCTCCCCTGATCTGTTAATTTGTCGTTAGGGTCAGTTCACACCGCGACAATACGCGACGCTACGCGGCGCTGAATTTTTAACATAGCTATTCAAATTGAACTTTATTAACTACAACAAGATACAAGTTTCATATGACATCAGTCATACACTGCACATGCGCTGTGCAGCGCGGTGCAGCCTGACATTCTTCACACTGACATTATTGTGTCTGGTTACACACGCTATGTCGTGTATCGTTTGGTTTCGGTGTAAATTGACCCTTAGTGGACGAAAGTAACAAAACGCTACAAACTTTGTGGCGGTTAAATCTTAAAAAGAAGATTAGTTGGAAGGCGAAAGCTAAGAAACAGATAAAATAGTTGTTAACAGTCAGTATAGTAGCCTATTATGGTAGCCTGCTCTTAGTCATTATGAGTTTTATTATATTATAATAACAATAATATTTTTTCCACCGTAAACTATTGTTTTTATGATGCAATTCTGTTACAGTATGTTTCAAAGATTTTAATCTTTATATGACAAGGAAATGTGTATAAAACACAAGCGAAAAATGATGACATAAAACTAGTTTATCTAGGTATATGTAGTTTACTAATAGTAGGGGAGCCTAAGAGGGCATTTTTGAAGTTACTCGATTGCGTCAGATAAATATGGTATGTGTCCCACAGTATGGTAATCAAGGTATGAAAATCAGTTTATTTGTTTGGGGCTTTTTATTCGGGTCCGTCATGTTGTGATGTTAAGTATGTTAAGTAGGTATCAAAGATGTTCCAACTTAAAGTACTGACTGATTTGAATGTCGGGTAAGCTCGGGACTAGTAAATTTTTTAAAAATAAATACTTTATTTAAATAATTGAGTTTCTCTGATATTTTATATTGTACTCACCTTAATGGTCTAGTCCGTCTTGTCTAAAATCTGATGATATTTTAGATTTTTTTTTAAGTTTCGTAAGGCTGTCCTCGCTGATCACACCTCCAAATAAAAACTTTCAGAATCTTTTTTTTCTTCCTATGATATAATCTACCAAACTTTCTAGTAACTCGATGAGATTTGAGATCTACACGACGCTCGAGTACACATTTAGCGATATGGGCTCCCCGGCTATACAGTAGACAGGCACTAGGTAGTGGGCACTACTACTAGTTAAACGGTAAAAATGAACAGATGGCGGTAAAAAAAAATTAATCACAAAAATATTAGTCTGACCGGGACCCTAATCCGAGACACCAATTTGCCAATAATTTGACCACACATAATTTCGAATTCGCATGGCATCGCAAATATCTAAAATTGTTATATTAAATATAAATAAAATAAAAGTCCGTGGTACACGTAACGTAGCTGAGCCACGAGCTGTGACAGTTGGAAAATGAAATAACTCATGCCTTATTTCGCGTCGAAAAAAAATTTTGTAAATACAAAAAAAAATCACGGTTTCTCTGGGATAAGACTAGCTAGATCGATTTTTCATCTCAAATGCTTTTAACATGTTAACCTATTTACTGTTTAGAACAGAAAATATAAAGCAACATAATTATCTATTTAAAGCGTTCAGTATTAATTACTATTAAGTAATTTAGGGTAACGATGTGTGTTGTTGGTCAGTCACTAATCTAAATTACTGTTTTGATTAAAATCTGCGATTTAAAAATTACATAACTTAAATGTCCTTTATCTTTAACGATTTGCGATCTACATTGTATTTTAACTGGCTTTTATAATAATTTTCAATTAAGTAATAATAATATCTATGGACACTCTTACACCACCACAATCTGGTCCCGTGGTAAGTTCTCGAAGAACTACCCGTAACACGGGTACCAGACAACGGAAATATATTTAATACTTTTATACTATACATAATTATATTTAGGATTTGTATTACATAATTGATAATTAATACACACCAGGTATAAATACACCCAGGAGCACAGAAATATTTTTGTTCCCTGGCGGGATTTGAACCCGCGACTTCCGGCTTGAGCGCCAACGCGCTAACCACTGATCCACAGAGTTCGTCAAAATCCTACACGTTTAGAATTATTATGTCTTTTTCTTGTTGAATTTCAACACTAATTGTTGTTTAGTATCCAACAATTTCGTCTGCGTGCGTCAAAAATGTTTTCCCGAAAGGTTTCCAGCAACAAAAAACTTTTTCACGCCTTTTTAGTCGGTTCGCCAACAGATGGTTTAATACGCATACAAATAATATTAGAACAAGGTTCTATGATCATGCGAATGGATCAATGTACGTGCAGCTTTTATCCCTGCAAAGTGTACGGTTTCCGTGAGATTAACTTACTGTGGGTGAGCCACGCTTCGGCATAAATGGGCCGGCTCGACCCGGTAATTACCACGGCCTCACAGAAAACTGGCGTGAAATAACGCCTGCGTTGTGTTTCGCCGAGTGAGTGAGGTTACCGGAGGCCCAAGGGGGTTGGGGATTTTAAGGACTGGGAACGCAAGTCGCAACGCCAGAGGAGTTACAAGTGTAACTCCTCTGGTGTTGCGAGTGTCCATGTGCGGCGGTAATCACTTACCATCAGGCAATCTGTCTGCTCGTTTCCTGGCTTATTTAATTTAAAAAAACGAACACGAGTTACACTTGTAACTCCTCTGGTGTTGCGAGTGTCCATGTGCGGCGGTAATCACTTACCATCAGGCAATCTGTCTGCTCGTTTCCTGGCTTATTTAATTTAAAAAAACGAACGCATTCTATGAAAATTTAACTTTGTAGGTACCCGTTCGAAGTTGCGACTAAGTGTAGCCATACTCCATACTGTGATACTGCCTATCGTACAATCGGCATGACATACCGATCACATCATTCTGAAGTTGGAACTGTGCGTGTATGGGCGTGGATTGGAATGACAGTTTATACTGTTAATGTCAATTTCTAGTTGACAATTAAAAAGAAAAAATTTCGATAGCGTCATGCAGATTGGACGCTAGGCAGTATAGTGTCTTATGGCTCCTGTTACAGTTATAAATAATTTATCACGTTTCAGCGACATGTTACTTGATTGTTCTTATCGTTATTAATGAATGCAGATAAAATTATTCAAACGATCAACTACCTACCTCCATAGTAAAATTTTAAAATGTTCTTTTATAACTACGTAAGTACTAAAATTGTCCTTAAAATGGATCGATGTGAAAAAGGTCCCAAGGAGTCGATGAATGCAGGCTTGCGACTCTCACGACTCGACTTGTACAATCGTATATTCTACAGTGGACGATGTAGATAGTATTTGAATAATGCCCGCTACAGTTCACAATTATTACGATAAAACTGCACAGTCCGGTCACAGGAGACATATTTTGTATGTGTGCGTGCGCCGATTCGGGCGGTCTAGTATGAAGATGTAGTACTGCTACGTATACGTCTACTGTGACCGAACTGTGCAATTTTATCGTTGTGGTGTGTAGCGGGCATAAGTAAACATACCTAATTTGAGTTTCAACTGAGGTCCAGTGGAAAAGTTATGATGTACATAATATCATTAAATGATAATTGTTATTAATCTTGTAATGTTTTTTTTTTACTAACATTATTTAATTCTTTTCAGAAAAAGGAGGAAAGATGGTGGAATACGCTTATGCAGGTTGCTGTTCCGTTCTTCATAGCTGGCTGTGGTACTATTGGTGCTGGATTAGTTCTAGGAACCGTCAGGGTAAGTCTCTAGAGTAAATACAGGGTGTCACTCTCTAAGTCAAACATAGCAGTTCCTTTTGATGAGCAGTTTCACAATACTTGCATAAAAGCAATAACATACGTACGGATCAAATGTCCGGAGCAAACCACGGATTAGGTGCCAACTTAGGGGTTTCTCTCTAAAATTAGGGAAAAAATCCTCTAGGGGAGAATTTATCAGGGTTATTTTTAAGGTTTGTATTTTCAGTTTTTAATTCAATTAAGCTATTGAACTGTTATATCGACATGCGATTTAAAAAGTCAAGGTAGAAAATAAACTTTTGGAATTATATTTTAATGTTTATAAGAATACTACACGAACAGAATAATATAACAGATTTTTTTTATTATTTAAGTTTGGGAAGAAATAGTTTTGAGAGTTCGAACACTGCACAAAAAAGGAATGCACTGTAAATAGAACTCTGTGCTAATACAATAGATCTGAAAATCAAACACGAGTGTCGTGCTGTTATAATGGTCTGCTTTAGACCAAATCGGTACGTGTGTAAGTATTCTTACGTGTGAAATTGCACGGTTGCAGTTTTGACTTTATAATGTAAGAATATTAAATACAAATAATATTCTTACACACATTACATACATTATAAAGTTTAAAAATTCATGGGACACAAATATAATATTTTAAAAAAAATTCATTCACAATTCTCAATCTCACATGACATAAAAGCTCAAACACGAAATTTGAAAATTTTGACGTGTTTCGATAACACACAATCTTAACCGGATTTTTCCACTATTGCCGTGTACGCGATAGGAGAATTGTGGACACACTGTATGCTTGTAGTAGTGCAATAAAATCGGAAATTTACTATTTAGATGTTTATTTGGTCCAAGCTCTGCTGTGGCTCTGTGGCTCGGCCCCCTGCAGGCCTAGCATGCGCACCCTAGAAACACAGTAGAACCGACAAAATGACAGATTGGAGAAACATTAATTCCATTCGGAGCAAAATAGTTCTTATTGTAAGGCAGCAAGGTCGATGCATCGTCATTATGAGAAATAACATTTCTTTTCTTCCCGAGCATGAGCTCACAAAATGGTCTCTATTGACAGCTAAAGTAGAAACGTTTTCATAATTCAATGTCAAATAGTCTTACAATAATATCAACTACTCCACATCATGGCGGCCAAAACAAATAGTTTCTTTACGTTCATACATTTACTTGAAAATTTGATCATTTTTGACAGAAGATTTCCCGGCAGCCATTTTAAAAATATGGCTGTTTACAAATGTTGACTTCTATTGACGACCTTGCTACCACAGATTAAGAACTATTTTGCATGGAACTGTTTTGGATATAATATTTCTTCTTTATAATTATTTCTTCGGATCGCCATGTTAAGCCCACTGGTACTAACTACTAACTATCAACCATAATAAAATTAACTAACATAATTATAATATATTAAAATGTTAACAGAACAGTGATTATGTAAAAAGTTCCATTGTTTAAACATAACAATACGTACATAGTTGTGACTTTCTTTCCAACAAAGAGTTTCCACTATCAATAAGAAGTGATGGCTTCTACATGCCTCGTTATCTGCACTTATGTATTACTTTATCTGTCACTAGTTTGAACTGGTGAACTCTTTACTTTGTTTATAATATCTGTATTTCTATATACTGTATTCGAGACTAGAGTTCTAGATCCAGACTTTTAGAGATACGAGTTAGAACATACAGAACATAGAAGTACCTTATAAGAGAATCCAATATCGGCCATACAAAAGAGGTAGGGGCTAGCGATGGCTGGTTCATAGGGAAGCCCTAGCCTGCATTATAAGTCAGGATTAATTTGGATGAGGGTCCTTAAAAGGTAAGCGGTAAGTGAAGCCGATAGGAATGGAGTTATGGAAACCCCACGCCACTGGTATGGTGTTTCAAATGACTTGTCTTCTCACCCCCCCACCCAAATTTTATTAAGATAATTTTTTTAATGATATCTAAGCTAATTCAGTGCCTGTTTTGTTACAGAATTGGGAGGTGTTCATTGAAGTCTCCGCCATTTTCGTGCTCGTGCCATCGCTATCCGGGTTAAAGGGTAAGTTTACTAAAATGGACGTAAAATATCATGATGTGGGTGTGTGATCTTAGAAAACTTCGATAGTGCGATTCAGGATTGTGGCGCTAATTATTGGTCCGCCACATCACTCCCAGAAGACCAGAGGTCGAAATCTTCGATGCGTCTTACGCTTGTGTCGCCAGATGCCAGTGGAGAGTCCCAGTGAGTCGGTACTGGGCTGATGCTACGTGCTGACCAGGAGAGGTGCTTCGTGCTCTGCTTGCTAACCGATCGTTATAGCTGTATGTGCTGACCAGCAGAGATGCTTCGTGCTCTGCTTGCTGACCGGTCCGTGTAGTGTCCGTTGAAGCCAATGAGGATTCGACCAGGCCGCGGTGCGTTGAGGCTGGTAGTCGAGGTACCCGATGAGGCTGAGTCTGGCTGGCGTGGTGCGGAGGGGTGGGGGTGATGATGATGATATCTAGAAGGAGGCATATGTTCTGTCAAGGGTCACCAATGTGGGATAGATGGATGCCCCAAAGGGAGATCTCCGACCGAGCGAGATGGTATGCTCAGTCAGGTCGAAGCCCACTTGTAGTTATTTCAGGTGTTGTATATATAGCGCCGATCTTAGAAAACTTCGATAGTGCGATTCAGGATTGTGGCGCTAATTGGTCCGCCACAATGTACTATAATTAATAATTATGTATACAAAATTTATATTACATCTAGAAAATTGAATGAGTAGATTAAATTTACATTGGTCATGTAACTCATGTTAAGTAGGTATTTCGAACTGCCGCGATTTAAGACACCTCGCCATTGCTACGAACAAAATATCATGTTGACAAACAAACACCTAGGACCTAGGTGAACAAAATAATTAGGTATTAATTTCCCTGAATGATTGATAATAAAAAAATCTATCATAAAACTTAGTTTATTTTAAGCGTTTTATTGCTTACTAGAGATCACCCTGTGGTCGAAATTCGATCTACTGTAATATATACGAAAATGCTAGTATGAGTGAGTTAGTGTGTGTTCCTTCCTCCACTTAAACTTTAAATGTGCCAAATTTCACACTGATCCGTATGCACAATTCTCGTAAAACCGTATTAATATAATGATTTAATATGAAATTCAATTAATCCGTGTAATCTTATCAATGTAGGTACAGCGAGACGGAAATCCACAAGTTTGGGATGATAAAACACAATAGTTTAAAGCATTTATTTAGTGTGTATGACATGGTACTTACTATTAGCACAATATACTAAACCAGTAGGTATATTGACCTCAGTCCTTTATTGTTGTAATGGCTTAATAACCTAATTACACCTACTCATAACTTTCCTGATAAAACCTAATTAACAACCTAAACAGAAAACAAGCTGCTAAGTATGGGCGATGCCTAGTTAAGTTAGGCTGAGACTGTATCGTACGGAATCCGAATGAGCATCGAAAACAGAACTCTGGGCTAATACAATAGAGTTGAAAATCAAATACACGAGTGTCTAGTTATCAGATTTGATATTGACATTTGTCTTGACAATCGTGTGTTCGATTTTCAGCTCTATTGTAATTTGTATTAGCGCACTGCGCAGAGTTCTATTTTCAGCGCTCTGAATTTTCCCCGGCCTTGCCGGTTCCGAATCATATTATAGTCCAATCACTCCCAGCCTTAGATTTACTCGCTATCTAGGCGTGCTGCTGGCCTAGGCGATCAGCTCGTCAGGGAGCATAACACTAGTAACACAACTACTTTCTGATGATGCCTATTACGAGCCGGTAGCGACTGTTACAATTATTATTGGCTTATTTCACGGTTTGAGATAAGAGTGATTTAACTTAATGGCCAGACAATTTGTTGAAATTATACGAGCGTTTTTATTTCCACGTTAATGGCGACGGTTATGTAAAGAGTCGTTGGATTGTTCATTATTGTTGGGTACATCGTCCTGTTACTACTGTAGTATTAGGGCGCCGGCTATGATCCGGAATCCAGATAGCCGGAGAAATTTCAGAAGGCTGTAAGTAGAACTCTGCGTTAATACAACAGAGCTGAAAATCGAACACACAAGTGTCGACTTGTGCGTTCGATTAAGACTAATTACTGTAAGAAGACTTATTAGTGACCACTAGATGACACAATTGGGATTCGGAAACTCTGCACCAGTTAAACTTAGTTTATCTAGAGTATTTAAAGTATGGAAATATTTGTTTGTTTGCATGTTTATTTGTTTGTTGGCATTGAATAGGCCCCGAAACTACTGGACCCATATTGATGACATTTGTCACAGACATAGAATTGACCACGGGGAAGGACATAGGCTACTTTTATCGACTTATATTGACGTATCGTAGGCATCGCGTTCTAATTGCCCCTTTCGATGATGTAAAGTTTAGTGTCGGGCCTGTTTCACAATCTTTTAATAAGGTTTGTCGCTGCTAAGGTACTTTATATCAAGCGACATAGACAAAACATGCAAATAAGCTATCTAAAACTGATCAGTAGATTATGAAAGAGGTCCTTAGTCTCAGTTTAAACAGCTGTCCCGTAAAAATAATCGTCGTAATTTCTATAATCCGCTGTCAAAGTGTACAAAAAGGTGTTCGCTGATAAGTTCACACGAGTACAATGGAATTGTATGATTCTGGTGTTTACTTCACACTGGCGTAGGGCTGGCTACTTGTAGAAAATAATATATAAATTGTTTATAAATAATTTAATTAACTTCTTTTCGGAAAACAATATTTAATTTGAATTTACTTTGACCTAAGCACTGCAGCTGGTTTCTTGAATTTTTATAGCAACCCGGATATTAGGTAGTCTAGTTAAAAATAGATACAACAGTCTTCTGATTTCTAAGCAACAAAAAGATGTAAGAAATAAAATGTTATTGGTGTAGGCTCCTAGATATGGAATAAAACGACTTGGTACTTATATAGTGGACTGTATTATAAAGATTTGGCGTTTTGTAAAGGAGGAACATAAAGTCGATTTTTTTTTAATATATATATTTATTTAATCAAACCATTGCTATCTATGCACTTTTACCATCTCTTAGGTAGTTCATTGATTCCTTTACTAAAAAAACCATTCGGACAGGAATCAATAAAATCTTTGAAGGCGCTTTGGACTGCCCCATCGGAGTTGAATTTATTCCCCTGCAAGAAGTTATCCAAATTTCGAAGACAAATGGTAATCTGTTGGAGCAAGGTCCGGGGAGTGCGGTGGATGTCTTAGACATTCCAATTGAAGCTCCTCTAATTTGGTAGCCGTCTGTTGTGCAGTGTGTGGTCTAGCATTGTCCTGAAGCAGTAGTGGCCTAGAGCGAATGACCAACCTCGGTTGTTTAGTAGTAGCTTTTCCATCATGATTTGCAGTTGCTGGCAATATACATCTGCCGTAATCGTCTGGCCAGATTTAAGAAAGCTGTAGTGAACGACACCGGCACTAGTCCACCAAACGCTCACAAGTAAATTTTTTTGGGTCAATTTTCGCTTGGAGCAGGCTTTGGCTGGTTCACCAGGGTTCAGCCATTGCAATATTCAGGATCCACTTTCCATCACAGGTAATGATTTGATTTAAAATCCCTTCATTATTGTGCCGGTTGAGTAATGTAACGCAGCAGTCGACGAGCGTTTGTCGGTTCGCTGCATGAGTGCATTCATGACCCTACCCTTTCAAGCTTTTTCACCTTCCCAATTTGCTTCAAGTGGATTAAAACAGTTTTATCACTAATACCGCAGTCTGCATCTAACTCGGACGTGGTTTGCGATGGATCCGCTTCCACAATAGCCTTCAATTCTTCATTATCAACTTTGGTCTCCGGCCGTCTACGGGGCTTGTTCTGCAGGTCGAAATTTCCAGAACAAAAAGTTGGAACCAAATCGAGCCGTTTCTGCAACACTGGTGCCACGGTGGAACTCGTACTAGAAAATAATACGATATTTCAAGTTTTCCATTTTGTAAACAGAGTGACCCAAAAAAAACCAAAAGAGGAAAAAACAAATGAATTACGGTTTACGAAACACAAATGCTTGAGCAAAAAGCGGTAAAAATTTGAAATTGGAATTCCTAACCAAAGAAGATATATTTGAGATCAAAGTACCTACAACAAAACGCCAATTTCATATGTAAGGACCTAATATTACAAGAGAAAAGTCAACAAATAATGAAGACCGCTTAACGTACATAGATAAAAGTATTCTGGGATCTCTCAGCAACGTCATGTTTTCCTGAATTTGCTAATTTTCAAATTGTTTATTTTTCTTTATTTTTCGACATAATTTATTTTTTGTGTGATAAGACTACAAGATATGTTTTGAATTTAAATAAAGCTTAAATTCAAATCATACCTAACTTCTAGAGGTCTCTAAAATATAAATATTATTACAATAATTTTAAAACCGAAACGATTAGTTAAAATCTACTGCAACAGTATTGTTTACGGAAAATTCATTCTTATAAAAAACTTATATAAAACGGCCAGCAGTGCTCATAAACGCGTCTGTTACAGCAGTGGGTATATTATTTTGTCGTTGTTGACAACCCTATGGGATTTAAAACATAATGAAACAGTTCACCATTATCGGAACCAGCGAGTTGGATGCTTTGACAGTTTTTTCTCATTAATCTCTGTTTTTATTGTGATTTGACAGTCTTGTTAAAAACACGGTGGTCAACTCAGATGACACCGATTATTTAAAATACATTATTATAAATAACAAAAGTGTATTTCAAATTATACTACACGGTACACTACTATTCTAATAAAACAGAATAAATAACAATATTAAATTAAAAAATAATAAATTTTAGATAATAGGATAGTGTCCCTGTCGTTTTGTCTTTGATTCCCTTTGACTTTAATAAGTACTATACTATAATATACTCATATTAGTTACATTAGTAGATAATAGGTATTAGTTTTTGAAAATGACACTTTTTTTTTCATAATAATTATATAATTTTTTTTTCATAGTATATAGAGGATTTTCATAATAGTGCTAAAAACAAACCAGAATCTGATTACAGTTTTTTCAATTTTATATGCTATTTTATCTAAAAACTATTCATATTTAAACGAGACATGTTATTTGTGTAAAAGAAAAAGCGGGCGAGTTTTTTTTCCATTGTTACAGCAGTTAAAGTTTGAAGTTGAAATTTAATTATTTTAATATTTAATACAAATAAATATTATAATGTCTTCTCCATGGTCAAAAGGTGAGCGAGCGGAGCGAGAGAGAGCAAACATTTTTTTTATTATTTTACCTATTAAAACTGTAAAACGTCTATGTAAAAGACTGTGCACATTAGAAAAATATAATATTGACGAAGAGCGAGTGGGGCGACCGCAAACTATTTTGCATTATTTAAAGCACTCAAGTGCCGTAAAAAGAAAAAAAATAAAAAGCCACCCAACTACAGACACTTTTTAACAGTTCGTTCATAAATCATAGATAATAATTTACCTCTGGCAGGACCTTTATGCCGAAGACAACTGATAGACACTACGAGGTAAAATAACTCTGAACCTTGGATTAAACTAATAAGTTACATCCAAAGTTACACAATAATTACATGATAGAATTTTTTATTATTTCTGCAAATCAAAATAAAACAAAATGACGCCTTCTTTTAACTGACTAACTAAAAAAAAAAGAATCACAAAAATTAACCAAACCGCCAACCGGACTGACATTATAAAGTCGAAATTATTGAAATATTGTTGCACAACGGATAAAACATATTTAACATAAATATGCGCAGTTTCCCAGGGATAAAATCTAGCTATACCGATTTTTCTCCCCCAAAACTCCCTGCATACTAAATTTCATGTAAATACTTGGAGCCTATATATATATATATATATAGGCTCCAATATCAATCTATAATACTATAGAAGTATATATACTTATATACTATTATTGTCTAGTTATAATTATTTATAAGTCGATCGATATAATATACTATAATTTACGGTAGATAATTAGATAATTTTTTTTTTACATCAACGATTAAATATTGCTTTTGAACAATGATAATATTTATTACTCTGGAGTCTGGAGATGACTGCAAGCTCAAACACGTACGATAGACGAGTGCACATAATAAGTTAGATTGTTTGTTTAAAACAAATCTGACACGGCGGCAACCCGCCGACAATGATATTGTTTTTTATATAATAATCACTCATAATTAAAAGTTAATATTAGGATCTGTTTAGTCTAACTTGTTATAGTTATAACTTATAGGATATATATACTCATATTTCGACTTTTGACAGCATTGAAGGAATTTGGACAGCACTTTGACAGATGTTTACAAATTTTATTCTTTCTCGTGGTCTCGACCATATGATCCGGAAGCTAGCCTGTCCCGCCAGAGCACTGAAAATAGAACTCTGGGCTAATAACTAATATATCTACAATACAGTTGAAAACCGAAAACACGAGCGCGGCGTCCGCGTCGAGTCAAAGTCAAATTTTACAATGTCAGTGTAAAATTTGACAACTCGACACTCGAGTGTTCGATTTTTATCTCTGTTGTATTATCGTAGAGTTATATTTGCAGCGCTCTGAATTTTATCCGGCCTCTCGGATTCCGGATGGTATAGTCCCAGCCCAACTTCCAATTTTGGAATAAGTAGTACCTTTGTACAAAAATATATCGTAGTTTTATTGTTTCATTGTTTATTATTGTGTGTACATACATAAATTATTAAATGAATAAATAGCTCTTATTTTTACTCGCTCCTCAGAAAAGTCGACTCTTCTAGAAAATCACACTGAGTATACGATTTCAAAGACGACGATGCCTAGCAATTAACAATTAATTATTGTTTGTACACTCATAACTCGACATCCAATTGTGATGACGCGGCGTTCCCCGCGATACTGTTCTTATTATTCCATGATCCATGGGTGATAGGACTGTTAATTGTTCAACATAAAAGGACCTTTTAATTGTCTTGGCATATTCTGCGTTCCAAATTGAATAATTATTGTATAATTGTACAAGAGAGTAACAAACATTCATTCATCGTCACAAACTTTAGCATTTAAAATATTGTAAGGATTTCTTATACCTAAATCTACCCATGGACTTGTGAATGTGAACTCCCCTAGGCGGTGCGTTGCGTGTAATATGGGTAGGTACATACTATGTATACAAATTACTATAACTACGTTTCCCTACTGCGGGTAAAGTGCCCCTATATTATTACTAATTCCGTTTTCCGTTTGTCCGCAGGTAACCTGGACATGTGTCTCGCGTCCCGTCTGTCGACGCAGGCCAACCTCGGCAACATGACCTCGCCGAGAGAGGTCATCTCCATGGTCGTGGGCAACATATCACTAGTGCAGGTACGTGGCGACGAGTTACTCCGTCACGACTCACGTCGATGTGCGTGTCAAATTCCGAGCGGCCGGATCTTAGATAAATTGACTGCAGACACTTGTCTGCAGTCTGCACCATAGATCTATTATTTATAGACGAGGCATTTCAAAGCACAAAGTCTCCACACTTTAACTACTTACTTTTGGGGTAAGATTTTGACAAATTCACAAAATCTTCTGAAATCAAGATGGCGTAATTTTTTCTTGTATGAAGATTTCTTATGCTAAATATATTTACGTCATAGCCCGTCCTTAGTTTTGAAATCATATAATTTTGTCTGCAAATCGAATTATTGTAACAAAGCTACCAATACCAATAGCAACATATAAAATCCAGTTCATATCAACATAGTTACATATAAAATCGAAGTTTTGTTTTGTCTATTGTTTTCAAATATTTAATGCTATGTGTGCATTTAACAATGGCAATTCTGAATTACATAAAGGCTTCATTCCACTATGTTTCCACGGGTTCCCACGTGAAAGCCCGTTGGATATTTTTATCAAACTTTAAATAATTATATCCTCTAGACGTGATATCAAAAATAAATCTTCTTAGGTGTCCTAAGAAATTAGACCGGAAAACGAGCATTACGAAACAACCGCCAATATACGATTTTTCCTTGACTACACATGTAAGTTGTTTGACCCCTTCGTGGTCCAGCTTGGCTCTCAATTCCGGAGGTCGTGGGTTCGATCACCGCGTTGGAACAAGAAAAAATGTTGTTTTCAAGTCCGGTTAGGACAATGCAGGCGGATCACCTGATTGTGTGACAAAAGAGATGACCCATGCGTGGGATACATGCATAAGTCGGTCCTGCGCCTGATCTCTCACCGGTCGCCAGGCTTGTCGGTCATCCGTCTCACTGGTCTACGAGAATAACGTAAGAGAGAGAGAGTGCTCTTGTGTATTGCGCGCACACTTGAGCACTACAAAAATAACTCCTTCGTAGCCGGTCTGGTTTCAATGAAACCGGCCACCGTCACCGATATCGGTGTGGGGGGGCTACGATATGAAATTGCCTAGGTGGTAACCAGGTGGAAATTCGTAAATTCATGGCTAACACCAACCATCACGTTTCAGGTGCAAGCGATAGTCGCGGCGACGATCGTGGCGATGTTCGCGATCGTGGTCAACACGATCACGGACCGGCACTTCAACGGCAACTATGTGCTGCTGCTCATCGCGTCCGCCGTGTTCACCGCGACCACCACGTGCTTTATACTAGGTGTGTACCGTACCTACTTCGAGACTTCGAGATCTTTCGAGTAAGATCGAGATACTCGTGCGGCCCCTGGGGCCCCGATTCTCGTACCTCGAATCTCGGTTCGGTTGTCAGTATGTCCCGCTCGCGCGCGCATTATTTGACGCATATGCGAATGAGTCGGCGCGTTAATCGAACAGACATTTGAGGTACTGGAATTCGGTCCCAGCAGAGCAGCGGAAGACAAACTCGAGATAAGTCGCGCCAATAGGAGCCAGGCTCTGCGCGCCGCGTGCGGCCGCCACGCGCTGACTGCTCCAACATATTACACTGTTCGACAAATGTGGCATTTGTCGAGGTGCGCGAGGGGAAAATTCATGTCGCGCCGCGCTGCTATTGTGCTACTAAATAGCGATGCACGGACAGGTCAAAGTAGAATACACTAATCTTAGTGACAAACTTGACACGCGTTCTATCATCTATGCGATATGCTTCGTTCATAGCAGTAATAGAAGTAGGCAACTTGGGATATATTAGTCGAGACTCGAGGACGATTAATCTGATAAGTTTTAGGCTAGACCTAGAAAAATTGCAATGATACATTCATTTATTTGCAATTAAATATTGTTATGTCTATTTTGACTAATTAACACGTTCAGTGCGTTAGGGGATCTAAAGGATCACTTACGAAACTTGCAGCGAGTGCGGTGCCAAAAATCGTGTTTTATCCCTCTGTGCGGGAAGTCGTAATTTCTATATTTCTGTACGTGTGACAGAGTCTAATATACATATGGTTCTAACTCCAAATTTAAAATAAAGGTAAAGACAAAAAAATTGGAGATCGACGAGGACCTTAACGCGCTAAGTAGTGATTATATACACTCAGTGCGAAAATATATCTCTTATATTTCCGATATCGGAGGCCTCGCAAACGCAAGAATTGATGAGCGGGCGGTGCGGGCCGTTTTAGTGCCGTTCAAATGTCGATAGCGTGAGGCCACGTCAGAACTACGCTAAATTACGTATTTATAATACCAAGTGCAGTGCTAGCATCTAAAAATTGTGATTATTTAAATTATATTAAAATTGATGTTCAGATCACATTTTTCAACGTGGTGACAAAGAAAAGCATTGCACAGGCTGCTACAACAAATTTCGCCTTACACTGGATAGCATACAGGCATCCAAAAAAAACTAAACGTAAAAATAATGACATATTGCATGCAATGCAACCAATCAACCATCAATGAAAAACACTTTTTTTTAAAGTAAATACTTTACATAAATTAATATTGTATCTACTATAATAAAAGTTTGACTATCGATAACAAATTAAATTTTAATTTCCCTCACTAGTCACTACTCAAACAAGACTATTTTAATTTGCGATGCGCGATAAAATACAGAAAAAAATGTTAGATACCTTAAATTTTTTTCTGTATTTTCTCTTAATCGTTTTGTCACATTTGCGTGCTAAGCAACGTATAGAAAGAGTAATCGATGATCTTTATAGACACAGAAATTTCATGCTTATATCTTATTTTTTTAACGAGTCATGATTATTAAAAAAAATCTTTTTTAGGAGATATTTTAGGGCTCATACGCACTGCAGTAAGCACGGTTACGAGTTCTTATAGGTTAAGTCTTCTGAAAATGGCCTCGCGCTTAACGTGTTAATTTTCCATTTTCGTCACATTGCTGTTTGAATCACCCGGATTAAATCACAAGGATCGGAAAAACTAGGGCACTTCAAGTTCAATAACTTTCCTATTGTTTATCTCAAATGGCTACTTCCGATGTGGGTTCTGCGTATTTTCTGTAAAATTTCTAGATACATATATCGATAACAATGATAAAATAAGATTGATTGATATATTTTGCATACAAGTGGATAATTTCATGATTTTATACGTAAAGCATGACTCATAAGTGTATGTTTGACACATTATATAGAAAGGTTAAAAAGGTTTTTGTACGATATCAAATATTTCGTCGCTTATATGCTTAGACTGATGATGATTCATTTTGACTGCTAAACCTAAAGGTAACCTTCCGATCTACGCGGCCGCGACGCGACTCGCGAGACCGCGACCAGGTTCTCTGGTCGCGGTCTCGCGAGTCGCGTCGACGTCGCGTAATTTGTTTAGTGCTCCTTAATATAAATTCATCATAAGCAGTTGGTCGCGCGATCTTAAAATCGCGCATCCTACCCCACAGGGGCGTGTATCCTGGAATTACCTTATCGAAATATGTCGATTCGTTTTCAGATTTCGTGATGGTGATGGTGATATTCGGGTCGCAGAAGTTCAAGGTGAATCCGGACAACGTCGCGACGCCGTTGGCCGCGTCCATCGGCGACATCGTCAGCAACTCCGTGCTGGCCGTCACAGCCAACTACATGTTCGAGCAGATCAGTGAGTGGACTGCGATTGCCGAAACATAGGAATTAGGGTCACTCAAATATACAGTATGTCTAGTCTAGGTAGCTAAAATACAAAATACTGTAACTGCGCCTGAAATTAATTTCAGGTTATGTTAAGGTTCATGTTAAGGCCTTATGAATTTACCTAACTATTTTTATAGGTAGGTATTATTTTATACGTATACGCTTCGACGCATAAAAGCCGGTTCGACCGGATAAATACAACGGCCGCACAGAAAACTGGCTTGGCGCTGTGATATTATGGACTAGGAGCGCAGGTTTTGCGAGTGTCCATGAGCGGCGGTATTCGCTTGTCATCAGGCGATCCGGGTGCCCGTTTCCTGGTCCACTTCATTAAAGAACCAAAATAATTTTGTTAAATCATCTGCTTAAATTAATTTACTGAATAACCAATAACTTGAATGTAGGACTTACAAAGACAAGTATATTGTCTTTGTACGCGTTGTAAAATCTATTATTATTTGTAAATGATGATGGATGAACCTAAAAAAATGTTTTCACCTAAATACCTATTAAAATTAAATCCCGACTAAACCGTCTATCATTTGTTGTTTGCACTTGGATAAAAGTAGTAACCGGCCAAGTGCGATTCGGACTCCCGCACGAAGGGTTCCGTATAAAACGGCAAAAATATTAAGGTTGATTTATTTGGGGGGGGGGGAGGTTAAAAATATTTAGTTTATCCCGTTTTTAGTGAGTATTTGTCGATAACAATAAAGCAAATAACTGAAATACATCATGTATGAAAACTTGAACTGTCTTGCTAATACCTAGCTATCACTGTTCCTTAACAGTGATAGCTAGGTATTAGCAAGACAAGACAGTTCAAGTATCTCCTTAGATACTTGAACTTGCGTGCGGAACCCTAAAAACTGGTTGACTTAAATATTAGGAAATCCGTATCACCTTAATGTTTATATTTGAATACACCTAGGATTATGTTTATTTCTTCTCCTGATAAAACAGAAGTATAACGCATCATAAAGAATTAAGGATTTTTGTGCAAATGCGAATCAGCCCATGTGTGATAAGTAGATTTTACAAACTCAGATTCATATTTGCTACTCGTATCTTTCTTCTGATAAATTGCGTTGCGGGTTCCAAGACATTAAGGCATGGTCCGCGGGTACTGACGTCTATCAAAGGGTTTTGATGGTGGTTAGCGCTCTACCGCTGTCGTTCCTGGCTACACAGGGTCGTTACTCAAGATGCATTCGATAAATTCGACGGCGAACTTCGAAATCAAAAATGTATAAGATGCCTTAATATGTTAAATCTTATGCTTTTTATTTTCAAACTTCGCCGTCGAAATTATCAAATCCATCTTGACTAAAGGCCCACGAGTTCCAGTAGATAAATGCCTCTTAAAAAACTAACACTCTTCTGGTGTCACTTTCATGTAACTGTCGTCTATGAAAATTATACGAAATACACTGATGTCGTCGTTAACCTTTTCAGAAACATCACTATGGCAACCCATAGCGCTGCTGTGTGTGTACTACTGCCTCCTGCCCCTGTGGGTGTTCATCGTGTGGAGGAACAAGTACACCAAGACCGTGCTGACGTCTGGGTGGACTCCGGTTATCTCCGCTCTCTTCATCAGCGGGTATGTTTGTTACTCTAATACGTTTTAATTTTACCCGCAACTCTGTTCGCGCTGCAATTCGTATATCACGCGTATAAACCGTATACTTTGCCGCAATAAAAAGTATCCTATGTCCTTTCCTAAGGTATCTCAGCACCATATTTTATCAAAAACCGTTCAATGGTTTACACGTTATTATTCAAACAACAATTCTTGTATTTAACTTAGACTTTCAATGAATTGTAAATGAATCGTCTTTATATCGTAAACTGATTTTGGGGTTAGGACCAATAAAATCGCGTTTGACGTTGGTTTGACGTTTATGAGAATATATTTTTGCTGTTATAACATATAGAGAGTCGAGACTGCATCGAAACTGTATTATTGTAAAAATTTTAATTAGCAGAATCGACCTACTGATAGACAGAGTTACTTTCGCATTTGAAAATATTCTTCATCTTCTTTAATTTAAGGGCAGGGCCCTTGTCGGTGGAGCTTCCGCCACTTTTCTCTATCCTCCACTAGTACCTTCAGCTCTCTATAGAACATGGCATTTATATTCTCTACAAGTTGTAATTATAAAAATATTACCTACTAAGAAATAAGAATTCGTTTCTCTGACTCTGCTATAATAGGCCTATTGTAACATTCTCTTCATGTTATGCCTTCTGAATCAAATTGCAATTTATATTCTTTTCATATTTCTTCATAAGTAGCTGCATACCAATGCATTCATTGTGTATCGCACTATTTCACTACCTCGATCGTTCGCAATATTACCTCCTGGGTCTCCTTCACTATGTATACAATGCAGTAACGAGGCGACTACGCAACTCGACATATTATCGGCTTCCCATATGAATATTACTTATCTATAATATATGTTTAATGTAATAAAATACTATTCGGGCGGCTCGGGCATACCATTCCCCGGAACTCAAGTTTCGTCCTTTGTAATAGTGTGTTATCCTCTTCCAGTGTCGGAGGCATCGTCCTGGACAAGGCAGTGGACTCGTACCCCGGCTACGAGGTCTTCCAGCCGATCGTGAACGGCATCGGTGGCAACTTGGTGTGTGTGCAGTCCTCGCGCATGGCCACCCATCTGCACCAGACGGCCATACCCGGAATACTGCCGGAGAATACCCGGATCATCGAGTGGCCGTGGAAGACCTTGTTCTTTGGAAGTGAGTATATCGAGTAGACTGGGGAAACTGGTATCAGCAAATCGGATTGGCCTGAAGGCGAGCGATAACTGCCTATAGACACGTCTGCTCGGACAGGTCGTTCCCGGTCTATAAAACATCCAAAAGATGGGACGAATTTTGAAAACATGAATTAAATCGTAGTTCAATCAGAAGTAAAGACGTAAACAAGAAATTAGCGTAAATCTTTCTAATATCCGTTCGAATTCTAGTGTAGTTGGTATACGCAATATAATAAATAGCATTAGGGGATTAAGTGCCAATTTCATCAACTTCTTTCATTAATACGAAGAACGAGAGAGATAGCATGATATTTAATCTACGATTAACTTTAACAGTCGTTGGTGAAATTGGCACTTAACGGGTGATTATCTCACAAAATTGAAATAAGTATCTATTAAAAATATTTTCTGTAAACAGAAATGCTGCCAACTTCTGTTTATATCGGTACTTGGTGTGCAAAAAAAGTCATACTTTATGTGACCTCGTGAACTACATTCGTAAGAAGACGTCCCTCACCTTAAGGGTCGAGCGTCCAGTGTCTCGCCACAAGTCAACTTCAGTGTCGACCTTCGAGGTGGAGGATTTCTGGCCGACGCATGTACTTTACCGGAGGTTCTAGGGGAGACTCCGGAACGAAGCCAACACGTGCCAAAGTGTAGTTTTTAAGTATATAATAATATATTATGTATGTTAGTCTGTAAGGTATTTATGATATGGGCCTATGCAGCCTGAAACAAGAGTTATTTATTTATTAGTTATATATTGAATTGTAACATCCAACTTTGTTTGTTTCAGCCTCGGCAGCTAAAGTCGCTCGCATGCTGTTGATGCTGGCGATATTCGGCCAGATAATATTCATGTGTGTGGCCGACTACGTCTACCAAGGGTTCCTGTCGATTCAGTTCGCTTTTGGTATCACGTACATCCTGTGTTCGCTTGTTCAAGTGAGTATTGAACGTTTAATCAGTTGTTTTAGTAAGTTCTTTTTTTACAACGACGCGACGTCTCAGACCAAATAGTAAAAAGTGAAGACAGAGTTGGGTCCAACAAAAACTGAGGCCAGTTTTTATGCATGAAGTGCGCGTATGGCGTGTATAAACCACACACCGCGACAGTTTGCTTTACAAGGTAAGGCGTAATTTCTTTACATGTGTGTGCGTGTGTGTGTAATTACGCGGCGAGGCATAGTTTCAACCGGCCTCACTGTGTCTTTTATTTGGTCTGAGCGCGACGTGTACATTTCTACATCAGGACCCCAGTTCTCGTAATTAACTTACACTTTCAGTTTACTTATTTGAGTTGTAAATTATCTACATTTATAAATATCGTCTTGATGTCATAAACTGATTTTTAAAGATTGGACCAATCAAGACGAGTTCGACGTTGGTTTGATGCTTATTCTCATATGTAACGGCAAACCAACGTCAAGCAAGATTGTTGTTTTACATATCGGGACTGGGTCGTAACTGAATTATCACAGGCTATAATTAGCAGAATCGACCTTCTGTTTTAATTTAAAAATTATTTGATCAGGGCGGTGGACCCAAATTATAATCCGACTAAGAGACAATGATTATTAGATTCTAATAACGCGTATGTTAATATGAAATACGTAATGTAATTTAGTGTTATTTTTAACAGAAGTTCATTGTTCAAAAAAAATATTTCATCTTGTGGTTTCAACTATTCAGTATTCACTTTATTTTATTCAGGTCATGGTGTTGCTCTACTTGGCGTACATCCTCATACACTTCATGTGGAAGAAGAAGAAGGATCCGGACAATGCCGCCATCCCGTACCTCACCGCTTTGGGCGATCTCCTCGGGTCCGTATTCCTCGGTCTAGCCTTCGTTATTCTAGCGCTCTTCGACATGGAATACGGTAACAATGTTCCTGGTTAGTAACGCGTGTGCCCAAAAATTAGTGCAATTTACAATAATGTAAATGATTATGGTGCATAGATGTTCATGCTTATACAGAGAGATATATACTTTCTCATGCAACATCATTTTAATATAATCGACTCGACAGTTTTCGACAAATTTCGATGTAGGACATTTTTAATATATTGAGGCCTGTATTATCTAATTTATTTGTAATATATGTAATTTAAGTTACCAGTACAGTATTGAGTCCAAAAACTATTAGGGCTAAATATTGTCGTGCCAATTTCTTACTAGTTGATGTCTTAGCGCATGGTCATAGTAAATGTCGACGTTAAAAGGCGGTAGACTGCGCCGCAAGTGTGGTTTCATCTGTGATATGTTTCGAAATGTGATCTTCTGCAATTACTATCGTTATGACGTCACGACGGACAATAAATATGGCCCGAGACTAACATGACTTAGGTGGTAATCGATTTAGATTTTATTCCGATATTTTTAATAACATAATATAATTATATTTTAATATTCGACATGCACACATCATGTGTAAAACACATTTCATCGAGAAGCCGCTTCGTCTGTTAACACTTAACGGTGATGGTTGTATCAAAAAAATTGTGTTGTTCTATCACTTAAAAGGTTTTAGCACTTCAGTAATTTTGCATTTTATTAGACAATTTTAATTTATTATAACCGAGTTACAAGACGACGTAACTTTAAAACGATTAGTGCTAGTTTAGTATGAGTACAATAAAGCAATTTATAGTTTTAAGATAACAGATAACTTATTATGATAAATATAATTATGGAATGCGTTTAGATAGGTGTGAATGAAATATTACGAAAGTACATTACTGGATATAGAATTGAATGCAAAAAAAGGTCTTATGTAGATACATTAAATTATATTTACGTTTTTGATGAAGTCATTACAAAAAAATTGCATTTTTTTCCACTTTTTAAGAAAGCTTAGTTATATGTAATTATAAAAGTATTTAAAAAAGAAGTGTCAGTAATTGTAGGAATTTTATTATTGCCTTAAATGTAAATCCTTGTATTTTAATAACTATTATTTAAAATAAAATAATGTTTTTTTTTTTTCTGCTCATCATGAATTCATTACTTCGCATCGGTTTTCGCTTGTTAAAAAATGGAGTAATATTTTTTACGCGTAGTAAAAACTTTCAGATATAATGTTAGTATTGAAATCTTAAAAAAACAGCACGCCACTCTTCCAATCTTATGCTTTTTACGTTTCAATACGCATTAAATGTATTCTAAAGTTTTGCCGGGAATGTCAATCTGCGACGTTGTTGTATTTGTATTTCTTTCAAAATTTACATGTTTTAATGTGTAATATTGGTAGACTTTTAACCATTAGATATTCGTTGACGTGCACAAGTGTGGACAAGTGGTACAACTACAAAATGCGTTGATTGATTTTCCTTGATTTTCCCAAATCCAAAACTCCCTAGGAAGTTTCAGTAAAGCTTCTTCTCATTTCACTTTAGTGAATCAAGCATCACTTTACTGAATCGACTGACTTGACTCATTGATTGCACTGACTATTTATTTGCACTTTGACTAGACTTTGGACAGATTTAGAAATAAGGTGTTAAAACCTTAAAAGCCTTTTTATCTTGACACTGGCTAACGGTTGTAAGCCGCAATGCGATTTAATAATATAAAAAAAATATTCTATTAACTCTCTTGTCTTTTCTGAACAAAAGATATTAATCGTGTTCGTTTGCTTTTTTTGTGGCGCATGTGTACGATTTGCAAATGCGCATTAAAAGAAAACGAACACGATTGTTACTTATATTAAGAAAAGTCAATCACTTGAAAAAAAAAAAAAGAAAAGAATAATTACCTATGTACCTTCTATTCTACCTAATCTATGTAATGTACTTTCGTTCAGAACTAAATCATTTGGACCCATTATTTAATCTACCTCTAATAAAAATATTTTCCGATACATAAAAAATATGAGTAAAGAAAACTGAAATGAATTTAATCTTATCAATAGTTTTTAATCATAATACAACAAAAAATACAATCATAATGTTTTTATGGGTTGAAAATGTAGTCCAAACATGCAATGTGAACACCAAATGATTTTTCAAAATATTTTTACAAAAAACATGTACCTACAGTTTCTGTGTGCGTAGCTTAAAAGGTTTGCTACCAAATCGTCACAAAGGATGACCTGCGTTAGTTTTAAGTAATATTTTTGAATGAATGATGTGATAACTGAGATTTTATGTATATAGGCGATTGTTATGTAGTACGTAGGTAAACTCCTAACATTCAATTCCTTACTTAATGTTAGATTAGTTGTAAATCGTAACAAGATTGTTGATTTGTGGATATACGCCGTGGATTTATGCAGCCCTTTACTGAAAGACAGCACCTATTTCTTATTTGAAAATTCCATAAAAATAAATAATAGCTTAATAATTGTACAACGATTTTATTGTTTTCTTACTTTTACTAATGAACCAAAAATATATAAAAATGATATTATGATAATTTTTAAACTTGTATACTTATATTATAAGAGGCAAGATTTGTTTGTTTGTATATTTCTTTGTTTTTGCATTGAACGGGCTGCGAAACTATTGGACCGTTTTTGGTAAAATTTGGCACAAATGTAGAGTAGACCACGGGGGAGGACGCAGGCTACTTTTATTGTACCAAAAGGCACGGGTTTCGCGCGATTAGCGATAGCTTTATGGCCGCTGCCTCGAACACAGCGGCGAGCGGCGCGGCGGCGGGACATTAATTATGATTAATTGATGTTCTATAAAATAAATGGGAACGGATGGGGTTAGAAGGGCTTTATTTTTCTGTCTGCGTTAATATACACATACATTTTGTATAGCATTGGCCTTTCCCATAGTCCATCTTACCTCGCCTGAATTGGAGTTAGCTACGATTAGTTACGATGTTTGTTATGAACTGTGCTGTACTCGCACATAGTGACATGTCAATATTGTCAATACAATGTAAACTAGTGCACACGGCCACTGCCGTGTCCTGGCTATGAGTTGTTACACCCAAAGTTTAATAAATTTCTGTGAAAACGTGCGTGTTTTTCTTCATTACCTTAAACTCTTAATTATTTTTAAATGTAATACACCAATAATAATCTTCTTTTTTATGTATATTAATTTTTGTACAGTAGCCGATTATACAGAATGCACCTATGAAAAGACATAATATATTGCCTTGGGCGCCATACTCACGGTTCAGCTTCAGCGAATCCGCGCTGGATTGCAGCCTTGAAGCGGAAGATTGACACTTTTCACACTAATGATGGCCATGTTTAATAAATTGGATTTGCATGCTGGACCGTGGGTGCATGTCGTCTCATTCCTACTGGCCTGGCAGTGTTTGACCCTGACAACGTTTTCACATTAGAGCGTCTTAACATTACGCGATAGCGATATCGCTTATCGGACCGGACACGCTCCTACGTCGTCGGCATAAGTGCGTTTTGCCGACTATCCCAGTATCCAATCCGATATCCGGTATCGCGCCGATAGCACAGGCGACACACTCTACAAATGACAGCGCGGGCACCGGCGAATGTTGTCGTAAGCCTAAGGCAAATCTATCATAAATATTATGAAATTATACTATCAATTATGTCAAAGCACGAAACAACCACCGGCCAGCCCCGTGAACGAAAGTCCTGGCTGGAAAAGACTCACGCCCCGCCCGCCTCCGCATTCGCCCAGCCACGCACACACAGCCGTGAGCTGTCATTCGTGTAAATCAGTGGAATGACGATTCTTCACGTTAGTAATATAATTATATTCTTTGCCGATAGTGACAAAGACAGTTATTTGTTTCATATTAAAACATAGGTATATCTGTCTTTCTGATGTCTTTGGTAATTATCGGCGCGATAAGCGATATCGTATGGCGTAAAAGTGTTTTCACATCTTATCGCATCCATAACAGACTGGAAACGCTCTTATGTTTTGGGCATACGTACGTTTTTTTTAAATATAATTATTCGTAATTTATCGGCGTGATATCCGGTATCGTAACGCATAATGTGAAAACGCTCTGAGATTTGGCAGAGATGACGCTCTTCAACATGAGACATCAAACATACCCTTTCACAGAGAGAAGACTTTTAGATAACGCCAAGCCTTCTATCGACAAAAAAATAAATACCGACGTTCTCCGAGGCCCAGTGGTTAGCGCGTCAGTGCGTTAAAACGTAGGTTGCGGATTCAACACCTAACGGCACCGCTAAGTGACAGCGTGATATGAAATGCGTGTGTAAATGTGAAATTTTGTGAGGATGGATGGATGGATGTTACTCTTTCACGCACATAGTACTGAACTGATTTTGATGAAATTTGGTAAGCTAGTTAAATAATAAATACGTAACGACTCTTACAAAATTTCGTTATTGTTCGAATTAAAAAAAAGGTATAATATTTTTAAATTATTTATATTTTAAAATCAATATTTAGATATAAAAAAAATAAGATACTATAGCGTACTTTTCTCGATATTATATTTGTGTAATACATATTACATTTTTGGGTTTTTCTGGCCTCATGGCCTAATTCACAAATCCTCATGGCCTAGTTTTATATCCAAAAAGATTCCTGAGGAATGACGGGTGAAGGCAAGGCAAGGTAGTCCCAATAGACAAGGATTACCGGCGCCCACAGATAACCAAACTATAAACGGACAAAGTGTGGACGTAGCCGCCATTTATGCCCTTTTCCTGAAGAACTGATGCAGGATATTGTTGTTAGTTAACTTTTATCATAGATGTAGCCCTATCGGCTCCCAAGCCGGCAGCCCAAATCCTGTCACCATCGGGAGCTGGTTCCGTCGATACAGCACCTGTGTCGATCGTTAGCTGGCCGCCGCGCGCGTGCGTCGCGCCGCCGCCCGCCCGTCGCCAGTCGCTCGCCAGCGGCCGACGGTAGCGCCAGTCCGCCCCGCACCCTAGCGCGCATGCGGCTATCGATCCGTCGCACTCGAAATGGTACCAGTATCTAGGTTAACCCGCTAAAATTAAAGGTGCGTTCCGTAGTCAAGGTTGCCGCCGGCGCGGATCCAAAATAGCGATCGTGCATGGAAAAATGAATATAATCTGCGCGTAGCGGTAGGTTTTAGAAGCGTATATCGCGTGCCGTCCGATGGCGGTCGGGAATTATGTAAGAATCGTGTATTGTTCCGAGCGGGATTGATTCCTGTGTTTCGCTAATTTTCTTTCCTTTCGTGTGTGTGGGACTGTGGCCACAGAGGATCCTGGTCGGTAAGCCGAATAGGACAATTTATAAGTGTTTTCTTTGCTGCTGGTCGACAATATTCAAATTCCCATGACATTCTTGATTCTACTCAATTATTTCACCAAACTAATTAGCTAACAGATATTTCATAAAAATCTAATTAGTTATGTAATACATATAAATCGATATCCAAATCAATTGTTATTTACAAATAATTGTTATTAATGAAATGTGTACTAAATGTTTCTTCCGAAATTGATTTGGAAAACTCAAACTAGATGGCGCTTTGTCGAGCTATTGACTTTCCCGAGCCAAACGTAAAAACACATACGCTAAGGTTACTACAAGTGCCGAATCATTAGATATTTATATGCAAGTTCTTGAAATTGACAGGAGAAAAATATGTAGTTTGTAGTGTTGTTGCGAGCCAAATATACAAACGGTCTATTGTCCGATTAATATAGTCTTGTGCTACACGAAATTGACCAGTTTTGCTTCAGGATCTACAATATTTGCTTATGGTATTGACCGACTGAATGCTCATAGTATCCTATATTATTCCGGAAGTTCTATCAGAAGCAGACCCTTTATATCGTTAAATGATTTAAAAAGTAGTAGGTACTTAAGTTGATCAAAAACCGGGACGCCGAATTTATTTTCCGTAAATTGATGGTAAAAAATATTTATTTTTATGTTTCAAAATCATCCTGCAGTAATTCATTCATTCAATGGTTATTCATTCTTCACCCGTATTTAAAAGACATTTTGCGTTTTTTTAACAGCTGTTTAAAAAAATGGCGACCACAAACCTAAATACCTACTATTTATTACATTGTACAATTTTCATTCGCATTTCATTATCCGTAATTATTTTAAGTCTGATCCATGGATAAGTTGAGATAATCAATCAATTGTTAATCATATTATTTCGTATGAAATATTCATATAGTGGAATGAGTTAAAATAACACAGCATTAACCCCACCTCCATCAGATGCGGCCTATGCCACAGATTAATGCCGTTAAAATCCAGATGAAATCTCGCAAATCTAACCTAATTTTATCTTTCGTCCCGTGGCTAATAATGGTTTTATATATCAAAGTAAAATCCTCATATCCTTTTTAGAACAACTTTTCTCCTTGAATCTATCTTTTTTTATTCGTTCATAAAAGAAAGTACATATCGTCTTGGAATCCTTATAATTCATCATACGAGCAGTACCTAGTATAAGTAATATTTCATTATTAACGACAGCCCTCAATGAAGACAACGTCAATGGTTAAACTGCCAGAAGGTTACGATACTCTTGTCGTTACCAATGAGTTTAAACAATCCACAAATAAAGTACCTACAATGTTACTACCTCTACCCCTTTATAGGGTTCCGGAGTCCACGTCTCAGAACCCTTTTAGTTACGTCGGTTAGTGCTAGAAATATATCCTTGCATAGATATAAGATATGTATATATACCACGCCCACAGACAGTCTCGAAAAAAAACCATTTTTTTTGTGGTGCTTCCCCTAAACGTACAAGTGGGGATGGTTTTCTTTCTCCCGCGTCTACCCCATAGTGAGGGTTACATCGGCTAAGTTTTTTAAATGATGGTTTGAACAATTAACTATATATTATTAAAAAAGGATTGTAGGAAATGTATAAATGCCCTGAGCATAGTAATAATTGTCGTGTCTGGTTAAAAAGAGTATGGGCATTAAGCCTGCAGTAGTTTGTTTTTAATGAATAAAATAATTATGAAAATTATATTAAAATGTATTAACCTTATTGTTCTTACATTAATTCGCACAAATGTTAAGTACACACTCATTTATTTTTGAACGAATAACAAATACAGCTGGAAAAGATTAGCACACAGTTTCTGGACGGCTAGATTAACACTGTAAGAAATAATATCCCAAACCCTTTTACGAATTTTCACTCCGTTCTTCGTTAAGGCATTTTCATGCAATGCATTTTCATACGGACTGTATTGAACTGGTCATTTAAATTTAAATTTTAAGGCCATTTAGTATTACATAAAAGGGAATTTAGTAGGCACTTAAATATGGATAAATTATAATATATTAATTTCAACTCCTAAAGAAAATGTGTAGTTTACATAATATCTCGTTGTCTGAACATAGAAATGATTTTTTGGCAGAGACATATGAAAATATATTCATATCGATCTCCATAAAGTTTAATGCGATTCCTCCTCTCTGTCCCTCCGTCCTCCGTCTCTTTCCCTCTTAGGTCAGCTGACCTCGTGACCCCGCTAAATGTCAGAGGTCGAGGCGAGAAAAACTTTGGTTAAATTTTATTCTCATTATGTCTTCCGCGTTTTTAATTAAACACCGTTTTATCTGGTCAGCTCTGGGCGAGTTTTAAATAGAATTTATAGAAAGTTACTGTTTTCATACCAGATATTGAAATCGTATTTTTGTTTCTCAATGAAATAATTTAATTTTAGCATCATTAATATGCTGCACTTTTGATAAAGACATGTCCCGAAATAGATCAGGAACATAGATCAATCATATTTAAACACAAATAGTCTGCAACTAATAATATAAAGACGTATATTAGGCCATTATAATGACGACCTCTGGGGCTCAGTGGTTCGAATCCCGCCAGGGAATTAAAAAAAAGTTTTCTGTGTTCCTGTCATGGATGTTTATTAAATATGTGTATAATATAATGAAAAACTTAAATATAAGTACAGTATAAAAAGTATTAAATATATTTCCGTTGTCTGGTACCCGTAACACAAGTTCTTCGGATACTTACCACGGGACCAGACTGACGTGGTGTGAAGCGTCCATAGATATTATTATATTATTATTATTATTATTATAAAATATGGTGGCGTCACTAAAAACGTATCTAACTGTAAACTGAGCATAAAAAATATATATAGTATGGTATATTATTATGGTGTACCTAATATATACGTCTACGGGCGTACCTAGATAATGACAGTAATATTTCGTTGTACGAAACTTTTGCAATTGTTTTTTATCGGTTTTCGGAACCATTGAACTAAATAACTTAGAATTGGAATATATATGTTGTTTCCCGGTGAACTATTCTGCAATTTGGGACAGCTCAGGTGCAGAAGAAATCAATAAATTTAAACCACACTCGATACCGTCTTATGCAACTTCCAGTTTGCGAGTTCAAATAGTTTTTCCAATTCAGGAATTGCAGGTGGATTGTTTCAAAACTTTAAATAATTTAAAATTAGAAAAAAAGCAAAGCACATGATTGTATATACTATCAGGGAATCTAATTCATAAGCAAGTAGAGTGTTCTCATAATCTATTTGTATTAGGTATAACGATGGCATGCATAATTATTATCAATGACATGTCAGTATCATTATATTATTATTAATACCTCGAAATAAGAATGTTCATGGAACATAAACGTTTATATTGTAGACGAGGCATGTTGAGGCTCCATTTAATAGGCCCCACTTTTACACTTAATATATATACGATATAAAATATTCTAAAAGCGTTTCAATATTGAATTAAACAAAAAAGGAAGACCGACTTCCAAAGTAAAAATGCACAAAAAAATATGAAATAAATGTTATTTTCTAAGCAATTCCCCTTTTGAATTCGGCGAAAATTTTAACTATTACTATTACACAATTGTCATTATTTTATCGTCGATCGATCGAAGTCGATACCAGCCCAAACAATATCAAATATATGAAAAAATAATATTTTAAAGAACTCACGTTTAAGTTGGCTGGTACCGACTACAAAATTATGAAGATAGTGCAGAGAAATAGTTAACATTTTAGCCGAATTTAAAAGGGGAATTTTTAAGACAATAATATTTATTTCATACTTTTTTGTGCATTATTACTTTGGAAGTCGGTTGTCATTTTTTGTTTAAAAATTATAATTTTTCTATTTTTAGTTAAGTATATTATATTATTATTACCACATTTTAAGAAATATATAAATACAAACAAGCCTCCACTATTCTCACTCGCACACAAAACTCAAGCGTTATTTTATACCAGTTTTGTGGGAGGCATTTTCCCAAATAAGCATTACCGATCTGTGGACCTACTAAAAAATCACCAGTGATGATAATGATTAGATGCTATATTGTAGAGAACTACGACGTCTTGGCTTTGGTTTGTATTGGTGATAATAATAATACAGCAACAATTCTTATATTCTCATTTATTGGTGCTTATGAGGGGATGCTTAACACTTTAGCCTTTTGGCTAACTAAAATAAACTTACTAAATAGGCTGTGCTTGTGACATCTGTCAATATGACATTGATATTTCTACTTTTATAAAGTAGATAGAAATATTGTTACCATTATGTAACATATATTATTAAATAATTATTATTATCTATTGTAATAGTCGACGGAAAAAATGTAGCAGTAGGAAAGCATTAAATAAATATAATATAGTGACGATGATGATCACGAATATAATTTTAGCAATAGCAATATTTCAAAGACATTGATATCGGTCCACAAAACTCTGATGAGTAGTGAGTACCTATGTCATCATAATAATATGTTGGTGTTTCTTGTATAGATGGTGGTGATGATAATGATGATTACTGTAAGTGGTATGATGGCATATGCTTGCAGTTCTTTAAACAACGCCGGAATCCCCAAATATGTATATATAAGAACTCAGGAGTTCTGTTCAATACTTTTGGATCCAGGATACACCTTGATACAAAAGCTTACTTTTTGGTAGCACATGCTTGGAATACTTCAAAAATATAAATTTCGAAGAGTTCCCTCGATTTATCATGGATCCCATAATCGGGTCACCACTTTTTGGAAGTCGGTTAAAAATTAACAACCATTTCACTTTTCAATTACTATAATCATCCCCAGTAGACATCAAATGCATGCTCCTAGACCGCTTCATGATGACGAAAATAATATTATGTAACCACAAAGAATAACAAATAATTTACTATAGTAGCGAGCATATTATATTATTATAAACTTGGCAATTCATAATTATTACTGATAAAATCGCATTGGTAGTAGTGATAGCAAGTATATATATTGTTGCAACTGTAGTTAAGCTCTACACTAGACAAACTGTCCTTAAATCCAATGCGGCCCAGGTCATCGGGTATAAGATCGAAAGGACCAGTTATCCGCACTAGATGAAAAAAATTCTTCCCTATCAGTATCAGAACCAATTGAATTACGTTTTAATTGTAAAAAGTAACATTATTTGACCTCCAAGCAAACCGAAGATATTGGTCACGCACCAGCGTTAGGAACAGTATTTTCTGTGCCGCGCTGATAACGCAATGAACGTGTTAACAAAAAATGCTATTTAAAGTTGAATACCTCGCAAACGAAAACCTAAATAAAAAAAATCATCTTTGCAATCTCTCAAAGTTTTTAAAATACCTATCTAATTATACATCACACTATGGGGTAAACGCGAGAATAAAATCATCCCCATTTTATATCCATGCAAAGTTTCATCTTTCTAGCTCTAACCGTTTGGACGGTAAGCTGAAGGAACCCTAAGAATATTATAACAATAATGATGAATACTTGTAGATTATTATTTACAAAACTAGAAATTATTAATTTGGTAGGTAAAACGTAGCCTTCAGTAGGTTATTTACTGCCAAGGACTGCTTTTCAAGGTCCTCTCGTGTAAAAATTTTTACTTTTGATTACGTACTTTAGTACAAAATTATATTATTCTAGCCTTATCATATACAATATCATGAGTTTTCAGACATAATTTTTAATATTAGAACGTGTATTTAGACCGCTACTCGTAAAAATTAAAATAAATGATAATCTAGTTAACATATTTTATATAATAATGTACTTCGTCGTGTTTTACTGCATAAACTTCTGTACCTAAAAGTAGGATCAAATTATATCTTTTCTTTAATATATTGTTTATCGACATATATCTTGGTCACTGAGATGTGGAGGCTTATATTCAGCGAGATGTATAGGTACCATTTTAATAATATATTATTCAATAATATGTTATTAGTCTGTAAGCCTTCTGAAATTCAATAAAAAAACGCCTCCATCATCTGTTTCCATTCTTCTCGATATAGTCCTACAACTTTACTGCATAAAGAGTTAGAACTAAAAGACTTGTTTTAGAAAAATCTACATAATCTTTTTCTTTCCCATCTATCCATTCTTGAGTAGATATCTTGTCTTTGTGGAAACTACTGCTCATAATTGAATATCAGTTTCGATAAATAATTTACACGACCTGAAATACCAAGGCCTATCGGAAAACCGTCGTGTGACAATGCTTGCGTTATATTTGAGAGAGCGAGGATACCTTGACTAAGACCAGCCTAAAAGATTGCAACAATTCTGTGATTGCAACGCACTTGTATTCTTTTTGATGTACAACATGAACAACCGCAACACTAGGGGAGACTATATTGTCCGGAATCCATAGGGCCGGGGAAAATTCAGAGCACTGAAAATAGAAATCTGCGCTGCTTACAATAGAGCTGAAAATCGAAAACACAGGTGTCGAGTCAAATGTCAATATCTTATATAACAGTTCGACACTCGACACTTCGATTTCAACTCTATTATATTAGCGCAGTGTTCTATTTGCAGTGCTCTGAATTTCCCGGTCCCGCTGGATCCCGGATCATATAGTCCCAGGCTAAGGGTCAGTTTCACAATCGACTGATAAGTGTCGGATAGCTTAAATAGCATGTCTCTGTCGCTCGATACAAAGTAAGCAGAAACAAAATTTCCATAAGAGCTACCCGACACTTATTATTATATTATTGTGAAACACTTTTCCAGAAAATAGATCTTAAAACAACCTTTAAAAGTATCCTGAAGTCCCCACACAGTATCTTATCTAAAGGCTAGAGTGCCATTTTAGAAATCAGCTCGTACAAGTGTTTTATATGGTTTATATCGGAGGCCAGCGTAACTTGAGCTGCAGTTGTTTACCCCTATGTCTAGTGTTTCGCTGTTTGTCTCGTTAGGGCCGCCACATTGGAAAAACCAAATGGTATGGTCATATATCTCTGAAAAGAAAGGATATCTTTAGATCTTCTTTACAGTTTACATAAATAAAGTAGCTTTGATCTTTTAAACTACTTAAAGGTTTTTAATGCAGTTTTTAGCAATAGAAAATAGATAGACTTATTCAAGAGGAAGGTTTATATGTATAATACATTTAACTCGTGAGAAGCCGAGGCAGGAGGCTAGTTTCAGGATAAATATTGATGTATACCTCTGAAGTTATTATCGCTTTCATTATTTCGGACGTACTATTATGATTGATTAATGAAATATTTCAAAACACCGCTATATTAAGTTGTAGTTACTACAATTTGTAGCTTTAAAAGCATATGAATAGTATTGATTTTTGACAAACAAGCATCCTTGGTCGTTTAATCTAGACCTCAACAAAAATAGAATAATTTTAAAAGCTTGATATCCGTTTATTCCGTTTATTATCTATTAAAAATTAATTTAATTATGTATTAAATTAATTTTTTATCCTATTTGTGTCAGCCCTGTGACAGCTAACTGGGCGGAGACCAGGTTACAGTGGTCGTGTGTACAATAGAGGGCGCTACAATGCCCATCGCTCGACAAACGCACCATGCGTTTCAATAAATATGTAGGCCGGCTGAAAAATAAATTAGGCGTAGAAGCTATGTAGTAAAATATGTTGACATATAGTTTATCTATAAAAATAAAAAACCGGCCAAGTACGAGTCAGACTCGCGGACGTAGGGTTCCGTACCACTATACCAATATTTTACCTGTTTACTTATTATTTCGTTATTTTTGTACGAAGTTTTTCAAGTAAGCGCATTTGACAAGTTAGGCATCTATAACTCCTAAACTAACAAAGTTATATAAGCCGTTACAGTTTTCATTTAAAGTTAATTATATCGACTACCATTATGACTTTTTCAAATTTTTCGATCCAGCCGTTTAGTTTTTAGGAGGACAAAAATTCGCTTTAAAGGACACTTAAACGTACACACTACACTAAAACACGACAGGCGAATCCTGCCTGATTTTCAATCAAGAGCGGCCAAGTTTCGAACATATGTTTTTTTATTACTTAAAAATTTATTATTAAAAAATTATATCATATTTTTAGGACTTGGGAATAAAAAGTTAATGTAAAAAAAAGTAAAAGAATTCATGTGCAAAATTCGCTCTTATAATCGTTGTCATCATATCTGTATAGTCTATGGTTATCAATCATCATGCTGTAAATATCAAAACACAGTCATGACGTGGGCACATCGTCCTACCGTTCGATGGCCATTACAATTACAACAATACTATTATATTGCTTCGCGGCCTATATTAATTGTATAAAATATACGCAGAGTATACTTTGCGACTAACGTGCCGACTAGCAAAGGGCGAGGCTGCAAGTGCAAATGCTCCTCTGTGTTTTCCTGACAATCTTGGGAGACTAAAATAATTTCTTGAAATTGCTGCATTGAGAAGCCTAGAAAGTAGTGAACAATATGATGTGGCATATTTTCATTCAATAGAGAAAGCACTTCTTCCATTTGTTCTTAGCTAAATGTTCTATTAGGATTATATATAGATTCTAAAAAAAACTTGAAAGCTGTCAAGGGACACAATATCTTTTTAGCAGTAAATTTTCAATATTATTGACAAGTCACGTGTAATAGCCGTTAACGCTGTACTGTTAAACCATGGATGATAAGTAGTACTACTGAGATATTAAACACAGATTAGTATTAAGTAGCTTGTTATTAAGTGGTTTAACATTACGACGTCACAACTATGGTGACCATTCGTGGCGTATATATATATATATATATATATATATATATATATATATATATATATATATATATATATATATATATATATATATATATATATATTTCAATTTTCCTATTGTAAAATCATTGTTTTGTGTTCTATTTCTTTCATAAAGCCCCCTTTAATAGTTTCTTTATAAACTACGGATTGTGGAAAGCACTTTTGTGAGTGTAGCGATTGTGACGACATTGCGTTGTTGCTTTGAGAACTACGAAATATATGGTTTTGACAAAAATTCTAATATCTCCGAAGTTTGTGCGTTCATGTTCACACTTTTGGGAAATATTTGTTGTATTTCATGTGACTAAACTATTATGCAGGTTTATTTTACTAATATAACAAAAATATATTTATTTTAATTTTTAGATTTAGATATTTCATTAGAATACTATCTATACATATTTCTTTTATTTATTTTTTTACATTTATCTAGTAGAAATATCTTAATATGCTGCCTACATTAGATTTCAATACTTTACATATTGTAGTCATCTACGCTATTGATATGATACGTTACCGCTGTCATACGGTGTTCTAAAAAAAATCGGTTGTCTGTAAAGTCGGTTTACTGACGATAGTTGAACGTGACAACGTCATAATAATAAATGGAACGCCTCAGAGCGAGGTAACGCTGCATGAGTCATGTTTTTTCGTGCGTGCAGCCGGCTCCATCGAATTATAAGACGTTGTCATGTCAAAAAGGGAAACCATAAAACATTTCAAGATCACCCTGTTTAATATTCAGCGTACATGGTGTGACAATATCACGTCGCATCCATACCACTTACAGCCCACCCTGTAATAAAGTACCATGAAACGCTATGAATACAAAATTAAAGAAATTTACAATAGATATGCACACGTAGCACGTGTATTACTAAAGTCTAGAATGTAATAAGAATTTTAGTATTGTAGTTGATCTAGAATTGTAGATTGATCATAAATCAAATGAAATGTAACCTAGTTTAAATTGTATACGATTTTCCCCAATGTCCGCGTCTGGGTGGAGATAGCGATTTTAAAAAGATTGTATGATAGTTGTAAAAGAATTATTATATGATATATGATATATTGTATGATAGTTTTAAAAGAATAAGGTAAAAAACTTGTGTGTAATCTTTGACTCGAACCTATCGTGGACGGCGCATGTCAATAACGTCAGTAGCCGCGTGAATGGTGCTATGCATGCGCTTAAACGACTACAGAATTTCCTCCCTATTCCAACTAAGTTGCTACTGGTGCAGTCTCTCATCCTTCCACTTTTTGACTATGCTGATGTTGTCTACTTGGACCTGACAGAAGCATTACTAAATAAGCTTGAACGCTTGCAAAATCTAGCTATCCGTTATGTGTTTGGTTTGCGTAAATATGACCACATCTCAGACTTTCGTAAGCGTCTAAACTGGCTTCCCATACGGTTGCGCAGGAACTCGCATATGCTCACGCTTCTCTTTAAAATTCTTCGCTCCCATTCTCCCTCCTATCTTTACGAAAGGTTCAGCTTCACACCGCCTAGCGAGAGAGCTGTTCGAACTTGCACAATGAAGAGGCCACTAGAAATCGCACACTGTAATACAATCTTCTATGAGGGCTAGTTTTCGTGTGTTGCAGCGCAACTCTGGAATGGACTGCCGGAGAACATTCGGGAGTCCCCTACAGTCAACTCGTTTAAATTACGATTGAAACGGCACTATTTGGCATTAGTTTAGTTTGTTATTATAATAATAGTCTATTATCTTTACTTATCATAGTTATAATAATATTATGTTTATTTATCGTGATTTATGTAAGTATTGTTTATGTATGTGTATTTTAATTTTAATTGTAGTTATAGGTTGTTAGTATAAGTTAAATGTTTTATGTTCCTTTTAAATGTGTCTTTAGTGTACATAGCCCTATCTCCACAACCAACATCCACATATCATTATGGTTTGCTGGAAGATATCTCTCAAAGAGATAAGTACGCCATTGTAATAATATAACTTTAAAATGTGTCTTTTTTTTACATAAAGAAAAAAAAAAAATAAAAAAAATAAAGAATGGAACAGGAAGAAATAAACCGGCCAAGTGCGAGTCGGACTCGCGCATGTGCGGCTATAGGTACCAATATTTTACATGTTTTCTTATTATTTTGTTATTTTTGTACGAAGTTTTCCAAGTTGGCGCGTTTTACAAGTTAAGTCTCCATAACTCCTGAAGTAACAATGTTATACAAACCGTTATAGTTTTCCTTCAAAGTTCATCACATGGTCTACCGTCAAGGTTTTTTTTTCCAGATTTTTCGAGCCAGCCGTTTTGCTTTTAGAGGGGGAGGGGGATTTTCAGAGCTTTTAGAGGGCGGAAGACGACCTATTTTACCAAAAAAATACGCTTTAAAGTTGAATATCTCGCAAACGCCTAAACCTAAAACAAAAGTTATCTTAGAAATCTTTCAATGTTTTGAAAAGACCTATCTTATGATACCCCACACTACTGGGTAGACGCCAGAAAAGAAAACATACCCACTTTACGTGTAGGGGAGGTACCCAAAAATATAATTCTCAAGATTTTATTTTAACACATTGTCGACGTGGTAAATACACAATATAGGTATGCATGGAAAGTTTTATATTTCTTGCACTAACCTTTTGAACGGTAAGCCAAAGGACGGCCGGCCGGACTTGACGAAACCATAATGGCTCCCACAGATGAGAGGCCAATAATTTCAGTTAGAACTGACGTTCGGCCTGAACGGATTCGAGCACATACACGGAAAAAAATCGCATCCGACCCAACTGACGTCATTTCGGCCTGAACGGATTCGAGCACACACACGGAAAAATCGCATCAGTTCGTTCTGGTTTGCCGCGAGCTACGCTCGTGATCATTAATCGAAACTCACAACGCTTGTATACGATACACGCCCGCACGGCCGCGGCTCTGGCGAGAACTGAAGTGATTTGTCACATATGGTCTGATCAGTCCAGAATTAATGTTGCCAACTTAGTTATTTTACAAAGTTTTACTACTAAATTAAAATTAAGTATTTTATTCCCTCCTTAGTAAGAATTAAGTTATTTGTAGTGTTTTAGTAGGAAAGAGCCAGACAGTAATCATATGCAATATGGCCTTGGTCAGGCACAAAAAGAAAATTACACCTTATTTGCTTAAAACTACCCGTTTAATTACTATATACGTAATATTTCCTAGTATATTTTAATTTAACGGTAAATTTTAAAGTAAGTATAATTCAATAAATAATAAAAAAATTATATAACAAAACCAAAAATGCAGTGGTTGTTTAGTAGTTTCAGAAAAACAGAGCTAGCAACACTGGTTCGGATCGCTTCAGTCCATCCGGCCGACTGATGCGATCTCCAAATTGCACACATACGATACGACTTTGCATCCGTTCAGGCCGAACTGAAGGAAAACCGGACCGTTATCACGTGAAGCAAAAACTTACAGTACAGTTTTACGAATATTGTGCGACTGGAGGAGTGTGAAATTTGGATGGTAAAATCAAGTGTATGTGTAAGAATGCGTGCAGAAAGCTAATATTATTCTAAATATGAAAATTATTAAAAATAAAATTAATAAAAACAACAACAACACACACCACCTCAGATTAATAACACACTACCGTGCGATTGATAGATACAATTTTGTTGCACGTTATCGTTTGTCAATCTGTCACAACTATTATCTATTATGTAATGATCAATCATTTCGAAACGTCTCAGCTCAGGATAGTATTTGTAAACAGTAAAATCCTGCCCTTGTGAAAATAAAACGCGTTGCACCACGCGGCGCGCGGGGTATTTCCTTCACGTATTTTTATTTTCTAACTAAGAGGCAAAATAACCCTTATAAAGTTTGAACTTAAAAATTAAGTATTAGATGATTATTTTTAAGCAAAAAATTAAACTGACGTCCAAAGTAAAAATACACAAAAAACGTATGAAATAAATCTTATTTTCTAAATAATTCCCCCTTTTTAATTCGGCTGAAATTGTAACTATTTCACTACACCATCTTCATTATTTTGAAGTCGGTACCAGCCCAAACAATATCCTGATAAATAATTATTTTATAGAGCTCATGTTTAAGTTGGCTGGTACCGACTTCAAAATTACTTTTGTGAAGTAAATTAAGCACAAAAGTTAAATTTCTATAGATGTCCCGATACATTTTGAGGAGTTCCCTCGATTTCTCATGGATGCTATCATCAGGTATCCACTTTGGTGAATAAAGGACCAATTTTAAATTATACCCTTTACAACAATAAAATAGCTTTGCTATATAATATGTTTGGTCTACAAACGGAAAGTAATGTTCGAAGATATCCGTGTCTGTGTAAAACACTATGAGAAGTAGGTACCTATTATATCATCATAATGTGATGATGTATAGTGTGATGAATATGGTGATTGGTGTTAATGATGATGATTACTGTAATTGACATAGTGGCATATGCTTGCTGTCCTTTGAACAACACCGAAATCCCGAAACATGTATATCTATAAGTAGTCAAAAGTTCTGTTCAGTACTTTTGGATCCAGGGTATACCTTGGAGCAAAATCTTACTTTTTGGTAGCATACACTTGGGTTACTTCAGAAAAGTCAAAATCACTATTTCTGTCCATATAATTATCGAGGAGTTCCCTCGATTCCTCATGGGTCCCATCATCAGGTCACCACTTTGGTGACGACGAAACCGACTTGGGATGATAGGTATAATACCTATGGGGTTTACATGAAGAAAAAAATTTTTGAAAATCAGTCAACAGACGCCAGACGGCGGAGTTATCGTTGAACATACAAAAAATAAATACCTATATAAGGTTTGTTAAAATCAACTACGGACATTTTGGGTATATGATCTACTGCTCATATAAAGACATTTAAGCATAAAAATATTGTCATAGGCACTGAAAGTTCAAAATTCATCTCATGTATGATAATGTCCATCCATCTCATAATGGAAGATTTTTTTTTTCGAGTACAACAATCATTTTTCTGCCTAAACGTCTATACATAAGCAGTAGATCATATGCCCAAAATATCGGTAATTAATGTTACCGAACGTTATATATTATATACAGCCGAACGTATAACTGCCTCCTTTATTTTGAAAGTCAGTTAAAAGAGCCAATTTCGACCACAGGGCGACCACTTCTTCCTATAGCTCGCTAACTTAACAACAACCTTACGTCATAATAAGTGTACAACATACCTACAGCACAAAACGAAGCTATATAAAATTATAGGAAATGTTGCAGTAATTAGTTTAACAATGGAAATTGGAAGCTAAATACGCGCCCCCGAGCGCCGCGTGGTGCAAGGCATTTTTATTTTCACAAGGCCAGGACTTTACTATTTATACTAGAAAATACTTTCCTTAGTTTCGAAATGATTGATCATATACATAATGAAAATATAAATAGCTCTTATTTTTAGATTTTGAAAGATTTTATTTGGACGATTTTTTTTAAATTGAGATACTTAATTGGTAATGCAATATGTTTTTTTTTTGTTATTTTCAGGTAATTTACTATGTTCAACTGTAAATTTATAGTAAAACAAAGCAAAATATACATAAAAACGCTTACCTCTTCTAAAACTTACAACAGTAGTCAATCCGAAACTATCCCCTTTTGTATGGAGTTAAATAGATTTTCCTTTAAAATGATATCGTGCTGGAAAATGTGCCAAGAATAAGAGCCAGCGATCCAGAGTTATAGATTGTTTCATTATTCATATTCTGATTTCTCTAAAATGAGATATTAAAATAGAATGGGAGATCTTCAAGATTTCTGCATTGTGTTGATATTTGCTGTTACTTAAAAATGTAATTACACTAGATTGATATTGCGGATTTTAAATTAATTGATTGAAGATAAGTTAGTCCACATTGATTGTTATAAAAGGTCATTAAAGTTGATATAACAGTATTAATATATAAAATAGTATATTATCTTTAACGACGCAGCGTTGAGAGTGAAATTTCGCGTCACGTCACGACACGCACAAAACGATTTTGAATATAACGCCATCTGTCTGAAGCTACCTATACTTCTTACATAATAAATTAACTTTATAAAGTACGGTTCAATACACAGATAAGTGTACAAATTTTATTGAAGTGATGTTCGAGAGAGTATTTTTGGATTTTAAATAATGAATGAAGTTTCACTTCTGCTACGTGTACTTTGTACACGTCATGTTTCTTTATTAAATTGTATAACCTCTTTTTTTTATTAAAGTTAACAAACAGTAACCATAGAACATTTTACCAAATATTTTAAACACTTAATACTTAATACTACGGTACCAACATCGTTAACTACAGATTACTCTTTCTCTTCTTGATCAGGCTTTATTATAAATTCACAGCTTTTTTCAACTTCGATCGTCATTAGTTCGTATGAAATTCGTATAAATCTTCTGAAATGTAATATTTTATATGCACTGTCTGGGTTAGATGTCAGGTTTGTTGAAAAAGGTAATTTATGACCAGGATCTTCGTGTCGAGTCCACAAAATGCAATGAATTCTTTCTTAATCTACCATTGTCAAATTGTGGCAAATATTTAGATTCGTAAAAGTTAATTTAATTATCAGACTTACGCTATGAATATTTGCAGATACTTTTGGGGGTTACTAATAACCAAACTAACTGAAACTAATTTCAGAAAAATCAATTATTAAAACTTGATTAAAAAAATATAAAAGTAATATTTTCTCTTTGCAGGTATGTACAAACTTTGGATATAAGATAATTGACAAGAAACTATGTAACAGATGCGGTAAGTTTTTGATGTGTGTAGTTGATTTGTAGCTTAATAAGAAAAAGCTATATAAATTACTTGTATCTTGGAAGTAAAGGAAGTAAGTAACGACCTCTGTGGCTCAGTGGTTATCACGTAGGCGCTTAAGCCGGTGGTGGCGGGTTCGAATCCCGCCGAAGGGACAAAAAGATTTTCTGTGTTTCTGTGTCTTGGATGTGTATTAAATTTATGTAAAGTATAATAAAAATCTTAAATATCGCTACAAAATGCTATGCTATGCCTTTGCCCTTTTGTAGAAAACAGCTCTTTTATTTTTCAAGTAGGAAAGTTGATTCCATGGTACAAGTTGCTTATATTCAAGAGTATATTCAGTCCTGAAAGTTTGGACACTGACAAAACACCTTCGAATAAACATCCTGTATATATAAGTTATTGTCTAAATGAAAAATAAAATAGGGCTATAGGTAAAAAACTGAATCTAGGTCGGAGGCTGCGGGTAGAGTACCTAAGAGGCTGGCAGCGTTGTCTCGCTGTATAGTCAAACTGATACGTTGGCCGAGGTAAGCGCCAGCCTTAGAGTCCTTAGTTTTCTCGACCAGTCATTTGGCCAAATCCCTAAAAAGATGCTCGGCACTGGGGCCCCAAGGACCCATAGTTTCGACTTCAAAAGGCAGAAAAATGTAACCATCGCCGATGGATTGATATTTCCGCCTTTTGTTGTTCTCGGCGAGTGCAGCTGCCGTCCCCGTCACCCTTGCAGTGGCCGCTACGTGTGACGCTGCCGCCGTAGTAAACCTACCTATAGTATCAAATTATTAAATATACATATTTCCGTTGTCTGGTACCTGTGATACAAGTTCCTCGGATACTTAGTACAGGACCAGATTGACGTGGCGTAGAAGCGTCCCGTAGATTTGAAATATTATTAAAGTGAATTTGGGTTTTAATGCATATTTTATAGGTAAACGTGTACGATAATGAATTAGTAACAGCCAAATGCAAAAAATTAAAACCTTACCCGTGGTCAATATACTTCAAATAGCCCAACAATAGAGCTATATCATAAACTCAACTATTTATTGTACCCTACGTCACGCAGCGTCAGCGCGACTGGGACGTATTGAGGTGGTTTTAACATTTTTTCATAGAAATCCCCGTACAAATGTTAGTATGGGCAATTAAAAGTGTCGCTAGATCTATTTTCATACTGCCGCTGGCCGCGCGCCAGGGCCGCTCCGCCCAGCGCCCTGACAACGTTATCTGTAGGGTTGTGTCCCACCTACCCGTGTCCATCTAGGAGCATCCTACTACTATTATAAATCTGAAAGTTTGTGAGGATGGATGGATGGATGTTTGTTATTCTTTCAAGTAAAAACTCCTGAACGGATTTTGATGAAAGGGCTTGGTCCGAAATTGACCTAGAATAGACAGAAACGAAACGGTTGCTAATGTGTTCCCTTTAAATCATATATGATGCCACTAAACTGATAAACTCGAAAAAAGCCGGGTACAGAAGTTATGAGCGAAAATAAAATCAGTTTTTGTATGGGAATGACAGATATGAGGCGATGTATGAAATACGACGATTCCCGAAAGACTTTATGAAACGTGGTTGTATTACATTGTATTGTATTACATATTATATTGGTCGGTGTAGGTGTAGGTGTAGTTTTGGATGTTGAAATTGTAGATATACTCGTACATACATACACTTACAATTTCGATGTACGCTGGTACGATTTCTTGCGGATGTTCCGCAATTGTGGCGGCGGAAACGAAGCTCCGTTACAACTCTAATCTGCACCTACACCTACCCACCTACAACAGCATAACTACATACTCCTACAGTTCATACACCAACAAATATACACCTAAATCTCTACCTACTATAATTTTGGATTTAATTCTTGCTTACAACTTCTATAACCAGGCGTTTTTTGGGATTGGCCGTTTGGTGACATTTAAATATGATTTAAAATGAACCCATTGGCTACCATTTCATGGATGTCGATTTTGCGTTTTTTTAGTATGAATTTTGGCCAAGCCCTTTAGTATGGCAATAGTTTAAGCTCTAGAATCTAGATTAACACATATAGGCTACTTTTCATCCCGAAAAGTACAGTGTTCCCGTGGGATACTGTATTTACGAGGGCGTAGCAACGGGAGAAAGCTCTATTTAACAGAGCTCATAAAAGTTATGAAAAGGAGTCAGCTAAACACCTCTATCGTCCTCGATATCCTCGATATAAATATATCGGATTAGCGAATCATTTAATTTAGTCGGTAAAATCGGTAGTTTGATTGAAAAACTTTAAGAATGAAAAATAATATTCAATGGTCGAAGTAGGTTTGCAAACTTTCATAGCCACCACTATACAATAACCAAGTGTTTATTAGACTCAAATGCCTTAGTATTAGTCTAATATTTGTACCCGATTGCGGCGAAGCCAAAGGGAAGTGCAATGATTTTGGCAGTCTATGTATGTATGTACCTACGTTTGTTACATCGTAGCGCCTAAACTATCCGATTTTAATGAATGAGGTATCAAAGGTATCAAATTCATAATGATGCCCGGGTAACATATTATAGTTTGCGTAGCCGGGTTATAGTTTTTAGCTTTTGAATATAATGGTTTGCTTTCCTGTATTATTCAATAATGCAGTGCTGACAAACATGAATCTGGCTACTGCTACACGATTGTCTTACTTACTTTACTGTCTTCATCATCATCATCATCATCAACCTATCGCTGTCCACTGCTGAACGGCGGCCTCCCCCAATGAGCGCCAACCATCGAAATCTAATTACTGTGTAACTTTTAAATTATTTACTATTTGGGTTGGAAAAAAAATGGTTTTTGCCAACCCTCATCCCGTTTTGCCGTGATCACTAAACGCTGAATGGAGCCGGGGCCTTCCGCATGTATGGGATGCCTTTCAGTAAACAGCAGGTCACTCCGGTCTAGATTAAATATTAGATATTGCGCTAGTGCAAAGCTTAAAATACTTAGTTATGAAAGTTAAAAAACGTTTTGGTTAATACAATTTTGTTTTCAAGGGACGTCCATAAAGTTTAAAACCAAACCAAGAGTACCTACAGAGTAAAAAAAAATACCTACAGAGGACCAGCATTCATAGAAGTTTCTAAATCGGTCCAATTTTTGTCAGAGTTGTCACAGAATATTAGGGTAAATTACAATAAATATTATATTTTGGCAAATTAGCAACTTTAATATAATATCAAAACAAAAAGAACATTACATAACATAACTTTTTTATTGACATAAAAAAGCAATTATGAAAACGAGCAAATGAATCGACTCATGAATATTCCATCCATCAGATTCCTATAAAATAATAAAAATTTGTACTTTGTAAAATCTTCCTCGTCGGTATCATTTACGATTGCCGACAGATAACACGGTAATCACTTTAAGACATAAATTATATTTAGATTTTATTGCAACGGAAATAATGCAATAAAATCGAAAAGTGTGCACCGGATCTGTCGGCGACCGTACAAATTAATTTTTACAAATTACTAATTCTAATTGTGTTTTTTTTTTATGATTTATAAATTTTGTTTTTTAATAGTTGTGTGATAAATTCTAAATCTTATATAAAGTTCTTTTAAATATTCTATAGGGAATCATTCACAGGGCATTCATTCTAAATTTACATTCCACAATGCGGTGAAAAATTTTACTGCAAACATAAATTATATTTGTTTCAAGATTAAAATATTCAAGAAATTTATTTTCTAACAACTCAAAAAATGCGACAATTTTTTTTTTTAATTTTTTAGCTTCGTTGAGTTCAAATGCTAATTTTTTTTCATGGAGAATCTACTGGATACTGGATAATAATTTATCAGATGTGCTCTCATGAGATAATATAAGAGCCGAATCTGTCTGTGTTGAACGCGTTGTATAATATATCATTTTTGAGCTCCAAAGATTTTCACTGACCAGGACCAGAAAAATTTTGTTTTCCTGATTTTCTTGGTCATAATATTGGTTCAAAGACTGGCTGACACTCGAGCTTGCGCCTTCATTTGACGGCAATTGAAGTGTAGGAAATGCAAAGTCATGCAAACGTTTATATTTTCTTAAATATTTTATACACTTTTTCTCAAAATGACACTCGCAAATCCTATAATCTTGTCTAGTTTTGGCATTCATAAGTTTCATTATAAGGTCTTCGCGCCCGACGGCTTTTAGCCAATCATGTCGCCTGAAACAACAATAGTCCAATTCTTAAACAATCCTCTGAACAGCGCGACCGTGTGACTTAAGTTCTCGACAATCGTCGTTTTGTATGTGAATGACAGGCGATGCACGAAAAACGACGATTCCCGAAGAGCATTAGAAAATTGGTTTTACTGTACGCAGCCTAAGGGTCAGTTCACACCGCGACGATACGCGACACTACGTGGCGCTGTATTTTTAAGATATAAATTTTTGAAAATTAAAATTTATTCACTACACATAAAGATACACTATACAGATAAGTTTGATATGTGTTTGATATGATCAGTCATACACTGCACATGCGCTGTGCAGCGCGGTTCAACTTGACATTCGAGCTCTTACAATGAAACGTGTATCTTCTTGTTTAATGAATAATGTTCAATTCTGAATAGCTATCTTAAAAATGCAGCTCTTAAGGTGAACGGCGTTTCCTTAGGCTGCAGTCCACCAAGCGAGTTGGCAGTATTCACGCGCTTTTAAAGCAAAATTTTTTCAAAGCGCGTGAATTATTTTCAGACATGTAGGTTCCCTCACGATGTTTTCTTTCACCGTTCTAAGCGTCCGCGTCAGTAAGGTTATTGAGAAACTCTAATTGGGTTTTTGAATATATTTTTTTTGTGATAGATGGAAAGATCACATATAAGTTTTATATCAAAACTATCTTTATTAATTATTTTAATAATTTTTAATTAAAAAAACTATTATTTTTCGCAATAATTTAATAGTTATGTCAAAATAAAAATTAATTTTTGAATCCAGTAGACCTACCGAAGACACGCCGACAGCTGTCGAACAAATCCAAACGCGTCTCGTCATAATGTTAGATTTCACTCTAGGCCCTAGAGTGTAGGGTATCGCAACTGGCGATTGTAGGTAAGTTTTGGCGTTCGAAATTCAAAATTATAGTCGTTTTTTGACTTTTCATTAAATATACTTTTTTTTATTTATATATGGCATCGGCTTATAACCATTTGCCAGTGTCAAGTTAAAAGGCGGGAAATAGAACTTTCGTTTCAATTTTCAACACCGTATTCCTATGTCGTCAAGTCTAACGTTTAGTAAAAGTTCAAATATATAGTCAGTACAGTCTATGAGTCGTGTTAGTCGATTCAGTAAAGTGGTAGAAGCTTTGCTGAAAGTTCCTAAGGAGTTTAGGCGGGAAACACAAAATAGCACGTTTTTAGAGGTTGTAACTACTTGCCCACACTTGTGCACGATAACGAATATTTAATGGTTAATATTCTACCATATTACACATTAAAAACCGAAATAACACAAATGTATGAAGTTTTACAAATTCCACAACATCACTCATTGAACTCCCCGGCAAGAACCCCCAAAATAGACTTTTCATTATGACGTCACAACTATGGTGACCGATCTTGGCGCGTTCATAGTCACGTGTTGTTTTTTTTTTTAATTTTATAAATTTTTAATTGTTTTAAATAATTACTTAATTGAAAAAAACTACTTCTTTCAAGTTTTTCGCATTTAATATCAATACTATTAATAATAATGTTTTAAAATATATGCATAATTCCATAAACCATAAATTTTTTATCAAATTCGCAATTGGTACACACCACAACCCGTCATTAAACCTACACCGTCACGTGTGCGACTCAAGGGGTTTATTCACATCGATCGGACGCTCGATCCTCTTATAATAAAGGCAAGCTTCAAGACAGACCTACTAGAAAATGAAATATTTCAAAATTCACTTACCTATTATCATCCTTAGGATATGTGAAATAAGAGACATTTTTATTTGTTCTAGTATTATTCATACACACAGTACAATACATGACCACTTTTGCGTTTAATATTGTAATACTATAAAGTTTTAACATTCATTAGACACATTATAATATTAAAATTTGTTATTTGTCATCATGACAAGCGAGACTTGTTGTCATGACGATAAATCCCAATCTCACCTGACATAAAAACTCCAATACGAAATTTAAAAATTAAGACGTCCCTTCGACGGCACACAATCTTAACCGGATTTTTCCACTATTGCCACAGAGTACAAAATATAAATACCTACTTATGAAACAGCTTTCAATGAACCAAACGTTCCAAATCGATCAGAATTTGAAAATATTGACGTCCCAAAATTTTTCGTCCCAGTTAGTGGACACACCAAAGATTTCAAAACTAGACACACGGTATGCTTGTAGTAGTGCAATCAAATCGAAATCTAACTATGTAGCTGTCTATCTGTTCGTCTTTCTTTAACCTGTGCTACTGCCGCGTACGGAATAGGAGTTTTGAGCACACGCATTCACCGTATGCTTTAAAATTATTTCGAACTACATAAAATATTGAATGCGAAAACGGGTGCGATTCTTTTAACATACATATTACTTAGAATAAGAGCGTTCAAAAAGTATGCATATACAAAAAACAGTAAATTTCTATCTCGAAATTGAATGTCTAAACTCGAAAGGTTGCTCGCTTGGTCGAAAATTCATACTAAAAAACACACAGAACCGACATCAATAAAATGGATGCCAATGGGTTCACATAAAATTATATTTGATGTGACCAAACGGGCAATCTCAAAAACCCCCGGGTATAGAAGTTATGAGCAAGAATAAAATCCAAAATCATAGTACGAGTATAATAATTCACCCACACCCATTTCGGTGACGGTGGCCGGTTTCATTGAAACCAGGCCAGTTACGCAGAAGTAATTATTATAGTGCCCAAGTGTGTGCGCAGTACACAAGAGCACTCTCTTTTCCTTTAGTCTCATAACCCAGTGGGACGGATAACCGACACGACTGGTGAGAGATCAGGCGCAGGTCCGACTTTTTACATGCCCATCCGACGCATGGACCATCTTTCTTCTCAGACAATCAGGTGATCAGCCTGCATTGTCCTAACCAAACTTGGAATCAACATTTTTTGTTGTACCAATGCGGGAATCGAACCCACGACCTAACCCGAGTCAAGCTCTAACCACTAGACCACGGAGGCTGTTAAAAAAATATATCATAGTAGGTAGGTGTAGAAATGTAGGTGTAGATATTTGTTGGTGTATGAACTGTAGGAGTATGTAGTTAAGTAGTAGGTGGGTAGGTGTAGGTACAGTTTAGAGTTGTAACGGAGCTTCTTTTTCGCCTTCACAAATGCGAATCGTCGTCTTTCATACATCGTCTCATGTCTGTCATTCCCATACAAAAACTGATTTTATTCATGCTTATAACTTCTATACTCGGCGTTTTTCGAGTTTGCCCTTTTGGTAACATCATATATGATTTAACATTAGTAACCATTTCATTTCTGTCGATTTTAGGTCAATTTCCGACCAAGCCCTTTCTACATTTTTAAAGGTGTGAATATATTTTCCCCTAACCGAACCATATACTTACCGATATATTACAGACGAAGCATGTCGAGGCAAAAAGTGACTACACTTAAACTACCCTACTTTTGGGGTTGTTTAGGGCACTCGAGGTTTGACACTTGCTATTTTGACATTTGCTTTTCCCAGTATAATCACTCCACATTTAATTGACAAAATCTTCGGAATTCAAGATGGCGTAATTTTTTATTGTACTAAGATTTTACTGTCAAATGCACATCATAGCTCATCCATAGATAAATTATTAGTCTCAGCACTCGACAAAATACCGCAGGCGTATTTGAAAAATGCGTCAACAATTAATAATACGACGAAGTCTGCATGCCCGAGCACATTGAAATCTTCGTGTCAGATGTACGTACCGAATTAACGCACACTAGAAATTGTCTTACACACAATGATATTATAAACCCATACTACAATAATGAGTTGTTCCATTCACGGAGCTGTCGTTGTTAGATAGCGCGCTATCTAGTTGAGCGCCGAGACCAATCTTTTATCTAAGAGCCCATCCTTAGTTTTGAAATCATTGACGTGGGCCCTAAAAGTCTTTATCGTATACAATTTCAAGCACAGTCACGGCGAAAAGCTGCAATCGATTGATCGATGGGCAATAGCAGTCTATTTCCGTGTATCTCTGGACAAACTCTGCGTGTTTTATGTGACGCGCCCGCGCCGTAAAAACGTTCACCAGCGCGCTTACTCACGACTCACGCGTCACGCCTATTGTTGTACACTTATAAATACTTTTATTATTCCATAGTCTTTCGCAAGGATAGTTTTTTTAATTATCGATTCGATTTCGTAACGATATCCCAATACCTCCCCACACCGATTTCAGCGACGGTGGCCGGTTAACCAGGCCAGCTACACAGTCGCAGGTCCGACTTTTTACATGCCCATTCGACGCATGGATCATCTTTCTCGTCAGACAATCAGGTGATCAGCCTGCATTGTCCTAACCAAACTTGGAAACAACATTTTTAGTTGTTCTAATGCGGGAATCGAATCCGAGTCGAGAGCCAAGCTCTAAACCTCAGGACCACGAAGGCTATTCGTGACAAACATTCTACTACTATTATACATGTGAAAGTTCGTGATCAATCCTGGATTGATGGATGGAATTTTGTTACTCTTTCATGCTAAAACTACGGAACGGGTATTGATGAAATTTGGTATGGTAGTAGTTTAAGCTCTGGATTAACACAGGCTACGTTTTATCTCGAAAATGAACAGTTTTCCCGTGGGATACTGTTTTTATCCGGGCGGAACGGCGGGCAGAAGCTAGTTTTTCGTAAACCTTCCTTTATTACCGTCACTTCGTGCGCACAAAAGTTATTTTCGCAAAAAACTTACATTTTTCAGCGAAAAAAAGGAGCCGTGGTCTATTCTACATCTGTGCCAAATTTAATCAAAATCGATCCAGTAGTTTTGAAGCCTATTCCGTACAAAACGGAAAAACCTACGTTTATGGTAACCCTACAAAAATATATAATATTAGGTCTTTACCTATGAAATTGCCGTTTTGTATGAAAAAAATGTTTTCATACAAAACGGCAATTTCATAATATAGTAAAGTTAAAGGTAAAGTTAAATTTAATTTAAACGCATTTTTTTCATGTATTTTTTATTTGTATTAATCGAAGTAATCACCCATGCAATCAATGCATCTTTGCCAACGCAGTGGCAGTTTATTATTGCCCTTCTTAAAGAAATCAGCTGGACGGGAGGCAACCAATTCTTCAAAGGCATTTTGTACTGAGGCAGTACAAAATGCCTTTGAAGAATTGGTATTGAATTCTTTTCCTGCCAAGTAGTTATCCAAATTCTGGAAAAAGTAGTAGTCTATAGGCGCAAGGTCTGGTGAGTAGGGGAGCGATGACGGAGAGCTTCCAACCCCAGTTCTTGCAACTTGGAACCCGTCTGCTGTGCAGTATGAGGTCGCGCGTTTTCGTGCAGGAGCAGCGGAGACGAGAGATTGACCAATGCTGGTTGGAGATGTGCCAGCTTCTCCATCATTGTGTTCAGTTCTTCATAGTACATATCTCCAGTAATGCTCACCCCGTTTGGTAAGAAGCTGTAATGAATCACACCGAGGCTAGGCCGCCAAACAGTGACCATCACTTTTCTAGGGGTAAGTTTTCGTTTAGAGCATTGTTTAGGTGCTGAACCAGGATCCAACCAACTTGCTGAGCGCTTGCGGTTATCAAACAGAATCCATTTTTCATCGCAGGTAACAATGCGGTTCAAAATTCCTTCATTTGTGTATCTGTTGAGCAGTGCAAGGCACGACTCGACGCGTACTTCGTGCTGGCGATCATTGAGTTCGTGGGGCACCCATTTGTCAAGCTTTTTTATCTTGCCAATTTGACGCAAATGGACCAATATTGTTTTGACGCTAACATCGAAAGCTGCTGCTAATTCAGCCGTAGATTGTGTATCATCAGCTTCCACAATCGCCTTTAATTCGTCATTGTCGACCAAAGTCTTCGGACGACCGCGAGGTTCATTTTTCAGGTCGAAATTTCCAGAACGGAAGCGAGCAAACCAATAACAGGTGGTGCGTTGGTTTAGCTCCGTAAACGTCGTTGATGTTGCGTGCCGCTTGTGCCGCTATGCTGCCACGACGGTACTCATATTCCATAATTACTCGAATTTTTAACGTATCCATGATGACGAAAAAGATTGAAATGCGATGAAAATGTAACACTAATCAACGGACAGACGGACAACGAAGTCTAAGTAATAGAGTCCCTGTTTTACCATTTGGCACCCAAAAAATGGGGTTGTGTCATGGACACGCCAATCATGTACGTTAATACGTAAATGTAACGGGTTTTATTTAATATCCCGCTATTATTTAATATAGGAATATCGCTATACCTATATTAAATACTAGCCTTTGCCCGCGGCTTCGCCCGCGTGAATTTGGTTTTGAAAACGATATTCTTTATAATAATGTAAAACTTTCATCCCCTATTTTACTCTCTTAGAAACTGAATATAAGAAAACGCTGAAATACGTAACTCATTATTTTTCTGTACTCAATTCATACGAAATTTCATGCAAATATGCCCTAAGAATAAAAAGTGTCATACAAACTTTTATCACCTATTTTACTCCCTTATGGGTTGAATTTTGAAAAATTCTTCCTTAGTGGATGCCTGCGTGATATGAGAAATAAGTGTGCAAAATTTCAAAATTCTAGCCTTAATGGTTTGGCCTGTGCGTTGATACATCAGTCAATCAGCTTTGCTTTTTATATAATACTAGTATTAATTGCCCGCGGCTTCGCCCGCGTCAAATAAGGTTTTAAACTTTCATCCCCTATTTTACTCACTTAGGGGCTGAATTATAGAAAACTCTGAAATACGTTATTCATTATTTTTACGTATTCAATTCATACCAAATATCATGCAAATATGTCCAAGGAATAAAAAGTTTCATACAAACATTTATCACCTATTTTACCCCCCCGGGGGTTGAATTTTGAAAAATTATTCCTTAGTAGATACCTACGTCATATGAGGAATACGTGTGCAAAATTTTAAAGTTTCAGCGTTAAGGGTTTGACCTGTGCGGTTGATACATCAATCAGCTTTGCCTTTTATATAAAAGGCAAATCTTTATATACATATATATATATATATATATATATATATATATATATATATACTTAGTCTGGCCATAAATACTGTTACAAATAAAAATAAACAAAACATTATATTTGAATTTAGAATCTGTCATTTTTATATGATTGTTCATTGCGTTTTCTCATTTTGGCGCCACTACATTGTACAATATTTTGCACCTAGAACCATGTCGCGTATTTTAAAATATGATTTAGGACTTGCAGCCTATAAGAGACGTACTGGTCATTTCTTAACTGATCATTTAAAAATAATAGGTTGGTAAAATCGATACAACTACTGAAGCAGTACGCAAAGGGAGGTCACAAAAAATTTTGTTTACGGATGAGATTTTTTTTAAAAATTGAGCAACATTTTAACAAACAAAATGACCGTATTTATGCTCAAAGCTCTAAAGAAGCTTTCCAATTAGTCGACAGAGTGCAAACTGGGCACTATCCGACTTTATATGATGGTTTAGTGGGGTATTAGCTATGAAGGAGTGACTGAGCCATACTTTTGTGAAAAAGGTATCAAAACATCGGCACAAGTTTATTAAGATACCATTCATGAGAAGGTAATGAAGATGAAATGGATTATGATTTATGGTCAGTTAAATAAAATATAAATTAAATAAATTACCAAATATCATGCTATTATGTCCAAGGAATAAAAAGTTTCGTACAAACTTTTATCACCTATTTTACCAGGGGGGTTGAATTTTAACAAAATATTCCTTAGTAGATGCCTACGTCATATGAGGAATACGTGTGCAAAATTTCAAAGTTTTAGCCTTAAGGGTTTGACCTGTGCGTTGACACATCAATCAGCTTTGCTTTATATAGACTCTGTATAGATAGATAGATAATAATCACTATACGCAGCAAAATTACCTAAAATGGTGGCGTATTCCCCTTAACCGCTCGTGATTTATTTAACGCTATATTTATGCTAGCCATACACGCGACTGTATTTCTGACAGGTTTGCCTGCACAGGTAAACCGGAGCGTGGATGTTGCACAACTGTAAAGGTTTCCATACTAGTAGGTTCAAGCTTACCCGACAGGTATACAGTTACGTGTATGGCTAGCTTTAGAGTAAGTCAAATATTATCTACTTTTATCATACACTAGATGTGGCCCGCGACTTCGTGTGTGCAAAAGGAAATCACGCGGTAACCGTACATTATATTTCATCATAATCGGCCCAGTAGTTTCATATTTGATGCAAACAAACAAAGATACAAACAAACAAATTTCCTATCGTGTCCATTAGATTTAGCATTTGCTCCAATTTATAAGAAAGTCAATCGATACATAAATTGTTATCAAGTTTGTAAGAGCTATAAAACAGCGAGTGCTCGTGATCACAGAAAGTGTGGCGAACAAACAAACTCCGCCATTTTATGGGAATGTTCTAGATCTTCTGTCAGTGTTAGAGTCAAAATGGTCGACGAAGTGGTAAAATCACGTTATCACAATTCTCAATCTCACATAAAAATCCGAACACGAAATTTGAAAATTTTGACGTCCCTTCGACGGGACAAATCGCATACTTGATAGGAGAATCATGGACATGTCACATGCTTGTATTGGTGCAATCAAATCGAAAGCTAGCTATGCAGCTAGCTGTTCATCTATTCCTTCTCTGTAATCTGTGGCTGTGCAGCGACCTGCCACTTTACTTTTGAACTCTTACAATGAAACGTGTATCTGTGTAACTAATAAAGTTCAATTTTGAATTATATCCGTCTTAAAAATGTAGCGCCATGTCACGTATCGTTTCGTTTCGGTGTGAATTGATAAAATGAATTGATAGTCTGAACTAGGATGTAGAATTGTAGTCGCTTTGAAATTGGCATAGATCGATCAGTATTGTTCGTCTTGGCAGACCCTAACAGTAAAAGGAAATTGCAAATCCAGAAACGAAGTAGGTCGCTCAATATAATTTAAATATAAAAAATCCCTATGGCTCGTGCAAACGGACGACCGGCGAGCGCGACCGGTCGCCACCAATACTATTTTCCAGTGACGAGGCGTGAGATCTGCGGAATGTCTATTGTACTACAGAACAACTATACCACAGAGTACATTGTTTTATACTGAAAAACTACACCTACTATGTAATATGCATAAGGGAAGCCGATATGACGTCGAGTTATGTATACGCGTCACTACTGCTATTTTCATACATGAGTGAACCGCGCGTTTTATCGCCAATAGTTCTGCGAAAGAAAGAAAAGAAGAAAGAGATCGGCCATATCCTATATCCTTTATTTGAGCTTATAATTTTTAATCGAGTGACGTGAATTAACTATTTCTTTTAAATTTAAACACATTCTATTCAAATTCAGAGCTATAATAGTGATATTCCACACTACTAGGTGGCGACCGGTGGCTCGTTTACTCCGAGACGGTATCATACATGTTCAAAGTTCATCAAATCAAATCAAATTCCTTTATTGCTAGAACATAAAGTTCTTATATTCTGTGAGAGCTGCTGATACATTCTGCCATTACAATGGCGTGCAATGCATTAAAAATAATAATTGTTTTGTTAATTAAATTACGTCACAATTTTAAGGAGTTACTATTAGATAATGTTAAGTTTAGTATAAATACTCAATTTGCTTAGAATGTAAAAATAAAGTTCATTATAAAATTATTACAATGTCAAAGGATAAATAGCAAATAATACAAAATAATCAGAATAAAAGAAATTACATAAAAGGTATGATTTTAATAACAAATAAATAATAATACCTAGTTACATACTATGTCAATTTTGCATAATTATATCCACTTGCCATTATAAACATAAAATAAATTCTAATATTAGTGAAGTCAATGTATAAATAAAAGTAAAGTCAATTTAGTTATAAATATACTTCATTATTTATCGATTTATTTTATCTTTTCTCTAAATCTCATGTATTCGTCAAGACTCTCAAGAGTATAAAAAGAATTTTCTAATAGCCATTTTGATATATGAGTTTTAAAATTAAATAAATTCAAATCCTTAAATCTGTCGGGAAGTTTATTAATACATTTTATAATGCAAACATTTCTTTTATATAAATCTAGATGACATTGGGGCACATATAATTTAAACTTAAATCTTGATGGAGCACTTCTATTATTTACATCTGAGTTAAAGTGTAATATATTGTGGATTTTGTTTAATGAACACACAAAGGTCACGAATATATAGATACACCAGTGGCAATATGCGAAGTTTAGCTTCAAACGGAGCCCTATGCCAAAATGACGCGAAGTTATAATATTATTTCGATATTCACACTGGGTCGAGCAATTTGGGCCGTCCTTTTATTTTATAGCCCTTAAGGGATAATGATGTGGCCCATATAAATTTAATCTATACCCAATCGAAAATGGTCTCGATTCGGTCCCGACTCCCGACTCCCGAAGTATAATAATAATCAAAATTAAAAACTATAACCCGACCATTTATTTCCTTATAAGTTTTTAAAAAACACTTATATAATTGAAACTAGCCCAGTTAGAAGAACCGGCACGGCGGCGTAAGAAACTCGCGCGGGCGTAAGGGACCCCATATATAGTCCGGTTTTCCTTCAGTTCGGCCTGAACGGATGCAAAATCGTATCGTCTGTGTGCAATTTCGAGATCGCTTCAATTCATTCGTTCCAGTGTTGCCAGCTCTGCTTTTGCGAAACTACTAAACTCGCGTCGATTTCTACTAAAACTACTAAAAGAATACTGAAAACTATCAAAAAAACTACTCAGCTTAGGGATCCCCAAAAAGCCACTGCATTTTAGGTTTTGTTATATTAAAATTATATTATTTATTGAATTATATTATAAATTTTATCGTTAAATTAAAATATACTGGGAAATATTACGTATTTAGTAATTAACGGGTAGTTTTAAGCACATTACGGACAAATTCCACGATGTATTATTATGATAAAGTGTAAATATTTTTTTTGCATATGATTACTGTCTGGCTCTTTTCTACTAAAACACTACTAACAACTAAATTCCTACTAGGGAGGCAATAAAATACTTAATTTCGTAGAAAAACTTTGTAAAATAACTAAGTTGGCAACATTAATTCTGGACTGAACGGATGCACTGAACGGACCATGTGTGACAAATCGCTTTAGTTCTCGCCAGAGCCGCGGCCATGCATCGTGTATCGTGTACAAGCATAGTGAGTTCACAATTAATAAACTTCGTTCGTTCCGAACGAACTGATGCTATTTTTCCGTATATGTGCTCGAATCCGTTCAGGCCGAACTAACGTCAGTTCTAACTTAATCTATATAAAAACGTCAAGATATATAAGTACAAAGAAGTAGCCTTGAAGGCATCTTATTCTCAAGGTGTGCAGTCGTTAATGAAATCATAGACCTTTGAATTTGAACATTTGACCATTGAAATAATAACACTGGTCTGCAAAATTTTTTTGACGTGAAACGTCTTTAAAATCGCGCCGAAACATACGGGTACCAGGTTTAAAAACTGGACCGTAACCAAAAGGTCTATATCATCGTACCTTAATAATTAAAAAACTATTAGTCTTAGAAACAAAAATGTGGTGTAAATATTTCACTTATATAGTCAGCTCGCTGTTATGACATTGAGTTCGTGTCGGGGTCAAGCGGGGCGGCGGGGGAGGGATACTGCGATAACTGTGCGAAACCGGCGCTCACGCTTGTTTCTATTCAGTGTAACTCGTGACTCCGACTTTATAGCGTGGTGATTCTTTCGTGTGTTTGTTGTTTCTATTACGTACCTGTTCTTTTTTATTAAAATACTTAAAACAGCGTCCATCTTGTTTTCATTTCAATCTTTTACTTTAAAAGCGATTCGCTAACATAGACGTTTCACGTTAAAACCAACGGCCGTGTGCCCCGACACAGCCCCACCCGCTTTTTTTTTTCTCCTTTATGTTTTTCATGCGAGATAACATCGCAGTACGTGTTGGAGCACCGGAATTTAACAATCAAATATAAACAGCACATATATTTTTAAAATAAGGCTCATTTCTTTCCATCGGTTCCATCGATTTCCATACAAATTTATTTGCTCTCTTAAAATAAAATCCTACACCTAAAATCCTACACAAAAATATATAATATGAACTTTGTGCAAAACTTCCAAAAATATTTTAAAAATTTTCATTTAATTAATTAACTGTTATAAACTTACAGCGAATACTCAAGCACATTTAAGTACAACAATAAAAAGCCGGGTGAAGACGGAATTACGACAGAACTTCTGAGAGCGGGTGGAAAACCGGTACTCAAAGTCCTCCAGAAACTGTTCAATTCCGTCATACACGAAGGCGCCACACCTGAGGCATGGTGCAGGGGCATTGTGGTGCTGTTCTTAAAAAAAGGAGACAATACCTTGTTGAGGAACTACAGACCGATCTCGCTCTTGAGCCATATCTACAAATTGTTCTTGAGGGTTATCACGAACCGTCTCGCGCGCAGGCTCGACGAATTCCAGCCACCCGAACAAGCCGGTTTCCGAAAAGGCTACAGTACCATAGACCACATCCTCACACTCCGCCAGATTATAGAGAAATCGGAGGAATATAACCGTCCGCTCTGTCTGGCGTATGTGGACTATGAGAAAGCCTTCGATTCGATCGAAACCTGGGCGGTGCTTCAGTCTCTTCAGCGGTGCCACATTGACTATCGCTATATAGAAGTGTTGAAGTGTTTGTATAACAATGCCACCATGTCGGTCCGAGTACAGAATGGAAGTATGAAACCTATCCAATTGCAGAGAGGTGTAAGGCAGGGAGATGTCATCTCTCCTAAACTCTTCACCACAGCATTGGAAGATGTTTTTAAACTCCTAGACTGGAAAGGATACGGCATCAACATAAATGGCGAATACATTACTCACCTTCAGTTTGCTGACGATATAGTCATAATGGCAGAATCGCTGGAAGACCTTAGCGCCATGCTCGGTGACCTCGATAGAGCTTCCCAACGAGTGGGTCTAAAAATTAACATGGACAAGACGAAAATTATGTCTAATGCCAATGTTGTACCCGCTCCAGTATTTGTTAGGAACTCTAAAATCGAAGTTGTTGGCGAATACGTCTACCTGGGACAGACAGTCCGATTAGGCGACAAATCCAACTCGGATGGGCAGCGTTCGAGAAACTACGCAGCGTCTTCGAGTCCGAAATACCTCAGTGCCTAAAGACAAAGTGTCTTTGAACAGTGCGTGCTGCCAGTGATGTCTTATGGATGTGAAACGTGGTCCCTCACTATTGGCCTCTTAAATAAGCTCAAAGTCACTCAAAGAGCGATGGAGAGAGCTATGCTCGGGATTTCTCTGCGTGACAGAATCCGCAGTGAGGAGATTCGCAGACGAACTGGAGTAACCGACATAGCTCGCAGAATCAGCAAGTTGAAGTGGCAATGGGCAGGCCACATCGCTCGTAGAACTGATTACCGCTGGGGAGTAAAGGTTCTAGAGTGGAGACCACAAACTGGAAAGCGCAGCGTAGGACGGCCTCCCTCTAGGTGGACCGATGACCTTATGAAGGCCGCGGGCCGCCGTTGGTTGCAGGTGGCCCAGGACCGTTCGTTGTGGAAATCTTTGGGGGAGGCCTATGTCCAGCAGTGGACGTCCTATGGCTGAAAAAAAAAAGAAAAAAAAATCTCTTCAGACACTTTCCTTTTTTCTCTATCGACTCACCAAAAAATATTTTGTATGTAAAGCGACTGTTTATGATATTAAGCATAAAACATTAAATATATATATATATATATATATATATATATATATATATATATATATATATATATATATATATATTCAACGGTAGAATTTTAAAAAAACCCTTAATTTTTTCAACTTAAAACTTCATATTTAAAACATACATTTTTGAAGGAGAACCTGGTTGCAGATCAGTGTAATCTGTAGGACACAAACGTTCTTTCACAACTTTTCAAATTTATTAATGGAAAGATTTTGAATGTTGTTTATTTTGGGCGAGTGGCACTTCGCAGCGGAGTGTTTTGATTTCGTTACTTTAGTCAAGATAAACTTTTAAGTACATTTAAAATAATTAAGAAGCTGGGAAATTGCAAATGAAAAGTGATCGTGGTGGCGCTCTAACAATACCTAATTAAATAATAAATTCAAATATAATGTATTTAAATATGTTTTATTACATTGTGGAATGTACGTTTACAAAGTAATAAATTTAAAAAAAAAAACAATTGCACTCACACACTCAACAGATGTGAAAACAATAGCACAGGCAAGCACGAGCCGCGCGACTTGCCTGCCCCGGAACTACTTCATACGGCATACCGGACCGGTGTACTGTATCGCGAGATCCAAGGTTATTTCCCATCTCAAAAACTGCCCAACTCGCCTAAAGAGGTTTTCACTTCATAAAACAAGAATTAAAGCACGTCTCGAAGAAACCTGCGTGTCGTAGAAAACTTATCTTCGAAGGCTCGTATAGTTTACTGACCCGCAGAAGGCTATCGTGAAATATTACAGCTTACATTGAGGAAATACTTGAGTCCCAGCAGTGGCGGTGATGATGATGATTACAAAAAAATAGATCTATTATTTTATTTAGTAAGTACTTAGTAATTTTTACTGTGAAAGATTTTCAGCAGATTGTATGTCTAAAATAATAAACAGTCGTATTAGAGCGTTTACGCACCTGCAGCTGCTCCGGCGGCGTCGCTGTACTAAGATTTTGTATGGGTTTTGTGCCGCTGCGCCAGCGGTGAAGCGCAGAGGCAGCGAAGTTCATACAAAATGCGGCGGCGCCGCCAGAGCTGCGGCACGTGTAAACGCTCCAACTATTTTGTGGAGTGCAGCGGCCAATCCATCTTTATAATGGGAGAAAATTATGAAAACGATCAAACTGGAATTTTTTTCTCTGACTGTAGGCACTATCGAACAAGTTGCCACTCGACCAGGCATAAGATGAAAGACGCACACAATATACTCATGTTTAAATACGTAGTTCAACCACGTCTGCTGTCGTTGCGGTCACTTGCTTTGTGTTTTAATGTTTTGAGGCGTTCTAGTGCAAAGGAAAATGCTTAGAAACTGGTCGAGCAGGAACTTCGTCGATATACATAATAGTGTAAGACGACCGAACACTTCTTGTAAAATAAAACTCAACCACACAGGTCACTTTGTTTATTAAAGCACCACATATATTGTTATTTCAATAACCACTCATACTCAACACTTTTTAAATTATTACCACACTTTTTAAACTTAAACACTTGACTTCTTCACATTTTAGCACTTCATATTACACACTTTATAACTGTTACACTTTCATGCCAATATTTATATTGGCATTGGCATTAATGTTTTAATCACTTGAGCACATACTTTACTGCTATCGACCATCCTCCAGGAAGGATCTGTCCCAATTGCCTCTAGAAAAACCGCCCAGAAACTAAGTCCCCTCTCTACTCTTAGCAATTTTAGCGCGTAAAGTGTGACATCCGGCTATGGCATTAATGTGCATTAAAAACTAACTTCCGTTTTTAATTTTACATCTCAATTAAATTGATTATAATATTTATGTCTATTTTAAATAATTTCTAGGATTTATTTATTCCAAATTAAAATAGTAAATTTAAATAATTAAATAAACTAAGCCCCACAGCCCATAGTTGACTTAAAACTGTGGCGCTAGTGTCGAGTGAAAATGATATCCGTTTAACTTATAATTAATATAATTGAACTAAAAAAAGTGTTTTAAAATCATTTTTTAATTTTAAATATTTTAATAATTTTAACTAATTCATTGAAACATATTATATTTGCATTTAATAAATCAGTTTAAATTGGCTAACTAATATTTATGTTTTTGAATTAAAACAGTAATTAACTTGAACCTTACACTCGTCCATCCTGACACGTGTGTGGTGCCCACACACGCATCTGGTGAAACCTTACACTTGGCCTAGTAACATAATTAACGAAAATAGGTAGAACTTAGTAATATAATACAGCACTTTTGCTAACCACGAGCTATAATAATTAATAAATTATTTAAATAAGTGATAAGAACTACGATTAAAAAATATTTTAATTATTATAGTTCTATACATTACTTATATATTTATTTCATTCGTTTGTTTTATATAACAAAAACAACTCACTTAGAAAATTCACTCCGAGTACTTAAATATACACATTAAAAATATTCACTCTTGATTACCTAAAAAAATACTCTGAAACTTCACTCTGAGCACTTGAAACTAAACATTATCTCTCAGAAACTTCACTCTGAGAACTTAAAATCAGTACTTATCTCAGAAACTTCACTCTGAGCACTATTATTCACTTACCACCTGGAAAATTCACTCCAGGCAACTTTTGAGTACTTGAAAAAATTCACTTCAAGTATAGGTACTTAAAATCTGTACTTATCTCAGAAACTTCACTCTGAGCACTATTATTCACTTACCACCTGGAAAATTCACTCCAGGCAACTTTTGAGTACTTGAAAAAAATTCACTTCAAGTAGTTAACCCTTACTTCATAAATAGATTTGGTAAACCAACTTCATTAAATAAAGGATAAGTTTAAATTAATTTAAAGATTATTACTACCATTCGCATCGTCATTACTAACGCTCACATCATCATCATCATCTTCGTTATTATCATCGATTTGTAAGGCAGATAAGTGAATCTACGGCTGCATCCTATCAGCAGCAACGGTTGTTTTACGCTTGTTTTTCATACCTTTGAAACCTGGTATTGGTGCCAGCCTATAACGATCATTACCTATAGGTAATGATCGTTATAGGCTACCTATAGGTAAGATTATAATCTTAACTACTCGATATGGACCCTCGTAAACTGGCATGAGCTTAGTGCTTTTGCCACTGTTATTAAATGCAGTTTTAATTATTTTGACTAGATCGCCTTTATTATAGACACGTGCCGGTCGTCTGCCTTTGTCATAGCTCTTTTTTTGACTGGCCTACGCTTTATCAATCTTTTCTTTAACTTCATTTCTCAATATACCTATGTCTACAGTTTCTCGAGTTTTATCGGCTATTTCATTCAAAAATTGTATTTACCTCACCAACCATTGATGTGCCAAACATAACCTCAGATGGAGCTCTACCTGTGGATTTCTGAACCGTATTGTTTAATCCCCACTGTATCTTACCCAATTTGTTATCCCAGATGAAAGATCATCGTGCTTTAAATTTTGTGCAGTCAATGAATCCAGAATTGTCCGTTTGTAGCGCTCCACCTGACCATTTGAACAAGGACATGCTACTGCATTTAATATATGCTTTACACCTCTATCAAGACAAAACCTTTTAAAAGTATTAGACGTAAAATAGCTACCTCTATCGCTTACTATACGCTCTGGGCATCTAAAAATGTCAAAAATATCATCTAATACTTTTATAACGTTCTGTGTATTCGTATTTCGGACCGGTTTTATAAAAACAAATTTTGTGAACGAGTCTATAGTCACTAATAGGTGGGTGTGACCTCGCTTAGAAAAAAAAAGGCCCGAGATGGTCAATGTGCAGGGTGTGGAATGGCTTTACAATTTTCTGAATGGGGTGTAAAAGTCCTTCGCGACTATTGGAAGACTTTTTAGCATAAGCGCATTCAATACAAGCACTAACATATTTCTTTCCAAACCGTTTTATTTTAGAAAACCAGTATTTACTCTTAATTCTATCTAAAGTTTTTTCAAAACCCACATGATCTATATCGTCATGATTCATTCTGCATAATTGCCATCTCTCGCCCTTAGGCACCACCCAACGAATATCATCTTCATTACCATTTATGTATCTAAATAGCTTATTTTCTTGTATGATATAATTATCTTTTATGTATCCTAGCCCTATATCATCTAATTTAGAATTGAGAATATTTCTAATTCTTTACAGTTCTGAGTCTCCCAATTGCAGAGTGAGTAGCCAGTCCTGATCGCTTATAGACAAAACAATTGGGAGAGGTTCAGTTTCACAACTTCCAGAGTCTTCGACTGGATTTCTAGATAGAGCGTCGACATGTGACATCTTCTTACCTACCCTATATTCGATCGAACAGTCAAATTCTTGCAGTGTTAACCACCAACGCGCTATTCTTGGCACTAAATCGCGTTTTTGGAATGTTGACCATAGTGCGCTACAGTTGGTTACTATTTTGAAAGGTTTACCTAGTAAAAACACTCCAAACTTTTTAAGAGAACAGACAACTGCCAAAGTCTCCAACTCATACGAGTGAAAGTTTTTCTCCTCGGGCGCTGTCTGTCTGCTAAAATACGCGACGGGCCTAAAAGACTCATTATCCGAGAAACGCTGCATTAAAATGCCACCTACACCTTTTTTACTTGCGTCCGCATGTAGCTCAGTTTCTTCTGACAGATCAAAAATAGCTAATACCGGTCGTTTTATTAGTCGTTCCTTTAAAGTGGCAAATGCATTGTTTTGAATATCACCCTATGTCCAGCTTGTATCCTTTTTTAAAAGTCTAGTTAGTGGATACGCTATCATCGCAAAACCCTCAGTAAACTTCTTAAAATAGCTAATGAGACCTAGAAACTGACGTACCCTATGAACGTTGTCTGGACAAGGAAAGTCAGCCACACACTAAATTTTTATCTCATCAGGACGCGCTCCGTTTGAACATATTTCGTATCCGAGATAATCAATTTTGTTTTTCAAAAAACTACATTTACACAAATTTAATTTCAGATTAGCTTTCTCCAATAACTGTAAAACTACTTCTACATCTACATCTAATCTTAAATTTATAATGTAATATAAAAAATATAATATAAAAAAATATATAATATATATTATATAATATGCTTAAATATCAATACGTCATCAATATACACTGTTGCTTTATCAAAACGAGCCGGCCTCAAGACACGGTTCATTATCCTTTGGAAAACAGCCGGTGCGTTTGCCAGGCCAAACGGCATGCGATTAAACTCGTACTGGCCGTCGGGCGACAAACGACAAACGCAGTTAGATGCTTAGATGTTTCCGCAATCGGTACTAGATAATATCCAGACATAAAAGCCAATGCTTAGCAATTTCGTCTTCAATGAGTGGCATTGGATAGCGCTCCTTAACCGTAAAAGAATTTCACTTCCTGTAATCCACGCACATCCTTGTAGAGCCATCTCTTTTCTTTACTAAAATTATTGGACTCGCATAATTTGACACGGACTCCCTATTCCCCTCCTCCCCTCCTCTTCCCCTCCTGTACTATACCCGCAGCCAACATGTCTTTCACCATTTGTCTTACATTATCGCGTTCATGGTGGGACAGCCTATAGGGTCTATACACAACAGGATGCTTATTATTTAACTCGATGACCATCTCTGTAGTAGTTGTACAACCTAAACTCGCCATATCATTTGCAAAACAATTTACATACCGATCAAGTAAGTCATAAAGTCGGTTTCTATCATATTCTGAAACCGATTCATCTAATTTTACTTGGCTTTTATCAACATGTAAAAGACAATTACCAGGCAAATCGGTAGTTGAAGCAACACGATTAATGATATCTACTTTTTGAGCACGGGCAAAAATAAAATTTTCTACAAATATTGTAGGTATCAAACATGGCCTTATCGTCACATTTAGATTTCCGCCACTTACATGGTATATACCACCGTATACAATATGTTGTGCTCTAGGTTTTCCTATCAGCTTGGTAACTAGTAATATACTACCGGTGAAGTTGATCTCAGCCATGGCCTTAATACTTGTAACCCCGTAAAGTTGCACACTTCTTTTAATCTTTACTTTAATTAATGACTCGTCAACATTACATTCAACATTCGCTGGAATGATAGAGTGTACAGTTCAAAATTTTAGTTTCGCAGCCTCCTTGTTAGTTTTTAATGTGCATTAAAAACTAACTTCCGTTTTTAATTTTACATCTCAATTAAATTGATTATAATAATTATGTCTATTTAAAATAATTTCTAGGATTTATTTATTCCAAATAAAAATAGTAAATTTAAATAATTAAATAAACTAAACCCCTCAGCCCGAACTAAAAAAAAGTGTTTTAAAATAATTTTATAAATTTTAAATATTTTAATAATATTTTTTATGTTTCAATGAATTAACTAATTCATTGAAACATATTATATTTGCATTTAATAAATCAGTTTAAATTGGCTAACCAATATTTATGTTTTTGAATTAAAACAGTAATTAACTTGAACCTTACAATAGGTCTTTACCTATGATATTGCCGTTCTGCAGTACTGGCCATTTCAAATCAAAATAATTTTTGTTTGGGTAAGAATTCTAATTTCAAATTAATTTTATTTTAAAAACATGGAATTCTTTTTCCAAAAGTAGTCATTTGTTTATTGATTAGTGTTACATTTTCATCGCATTTCAATCTCTTTCGTCATCATGGATACGTTAAAAATTCGAGTAATTATGGAATATGAGTACCGTCGTGGCAGCAACGCGGCACAAGCGGCACGCAACATCAACGACGTTTAAGGAGCTAACACTACAAACCAACGGACCACCTGTTATTGGTTTGCTCGCTTCCGTTCTGGAAATTTCGATCTGAAAAATGAACCTCGCGGTTGATCGCCAGCGCGAAGTACGCGTCGAAACGTGCCTTGTACTGCTCAACAGACACACAAATGAAGGAATTTTGAACCGCATTGTTACCTGCGATGAAAAATGGATTCTGTTTGATAACCGCAAGCGCTCACCAAGTTGGTTGGATCCTGGTTCAGCACCTAAACAATGCTCGAAACGAAAACTTACCATTAGAAAAGTGATGGTCACTGTTTGGTGGTCTAGCGCCAGTGTGAATCATCACAGCTTCTTACCAAACGGCGTGAGCATTACTGCAGATGTGTACTGTGAAGAACTGAACACAATGATGGAGAAGCTGGCACATCTCCAACCATCATTGGTCAATCGCTCGTCTCCGCTGCTCCTGCACGACAACGCGCGACCTCATACTGCACAGCAAACGGTCTCCAAGTTGCAAGAACTGGGGTTGGAAGCTCTCCATCATCCGCCCTACTCACCAGACCTTGCGCCTACAGACTACTACTTTTTCCAGAATTTGGATAACTTCTTGGCGGGAAAAAAATTCAACACCCGAGAGGCAGTACAAAATGCCTTTGACGAATTTGTTGCCTCCCGTCCAGCTGATTTCTTTAAGAAGGGCATCAATAAACTGCCACTGCATTGGCAAAGATGCATTGATTGCATGGGTGATTACTTCGATTAATACAAAATATAAAAAATACATGAAAAAAATTTGTTTACATTTTTTCATACAAAACGGCAATTTCATAGGTAAAGACCTAATAATATGTTAGATTTCGAAGTCTAGGTATTATATAGCATGGAGACAGACAGAATTTTCCAGAGCGTTCCCCTCACGTCAGGTCATATGTCCGACTACTGCCCGACGCGCCCGTGACGTCAGCTGGCCAGACCCTCATGATGTCACTTTATAATTATATGTGAAACATAACACCTATATCATAGACATCAAAATGTTATCATCATTATTATCACCACTTATGTCCCCACAGTATACTTATTTAAGTTCAATATTATTATATGAAGCAATTATTTCCAGTACAGTTTACGAGATTTGTGCGAACGGAGGAGTATGAAATTTGCCACAGTTAAAGTTTATGTAGGAAGGTAGCAAATATTTTTTTAAATAATGCTTAGAAATACATAAAATAAATAAAAATAAAAACACACTACCGTGTGTTTAATTGATCGAACTCAACACTTACTCGTATATGAAATATTGTGGCCAAATTTCGACAACAGGACGACCTCTAAGTAGTAATAATTAATCTGCAGTCATTTAAACATTTCAGTAGACTGAACCAACCTAATGAGGGTTTTTATATTTTTTCTGCCGTAAGGGGGCAGACCCAACTCACACAGAGCGTCATCTGGTGGCGCAAGTAGTATCAAGAACGGTCAATAAGAATTTTCGATTCTTTTTCTGTCACCAGGCGGTGCTTGGTAGCCCGACGGTCCTTGTCGTATCAAAAAGCTGTCAGATGTCACGAATTTTAAAACCCTCATTGACATGAAAACAACTTTGATGAACTTGAACTAGATTAGAAACTGATTTGGCAGGTATTTTCACATTTAAGTCGGTACCTAATATAAAAATATATACCTATCGAGTAGGAAGTTGAACAGCAGGTCACAGAGGCATAACAATAAGAGACCGAGTTGATGGAAGAGAGAACTGGGTTACAGATAAGGTTGGCCACAATACTTTTACCCCCTTACTCATATAGCTATTTACGTAACGGATAACTTAAACAACGTTGCTGTCATTGTCTGATACGTTGGAAGTGTCACATGATAGTAAAAGATAGTAACGTTGATTAAGTTATCCGTTGTGTAAAATATTTTTATTAGTAATAGGGATAATATATTGATCGCAGAGATCATATTATACGAGACTTTTACCATGTATTTATTTTAAGTAACCCCCGAATTGTAAAGCAATAAGCCAGCTGATGATTATATATTATAGCTTAGAACACTCTCGATCATGGCAGCTTTCAAACAAAAAAAAAGATCAAAATCAGTTCATCCGTTTGAGAGCTATGATGCCGCGGACAGACACACACGTAGACAAACAGACACGTCAAACTTACCTGTTTGCGACGAAGATTAATGAAATAAATAAAAACTACAAGGCTCAACATAAGGCTTTCTCGGAACAATTATATTTTAGCAATGATCACAGATGAATGAAGATCGTCAGGCCTGGCGTTGGTTTTGTCTTGCTCAACCAACGCTGCTTCTCAAAGTCACTTCAAACTTCAAAAAAGTCTGACGAGCTTTCAGTTTAACTTATTTATTTATTTACACTTAATGCACATAAACAGGTACATAGGCGGACTTAATGCCATATGGCATTCTCTACCAGTCAACCTTTAGGCGTACAAAAGCAAAATTGTGCAGGTGCTAACAGAGGAAAAAAAAAACAAGTCAATAATCAGCTCTAAATAAAATAATAAGATGTAGCTAGAACACATAAATAAAGTAGTATAATATAAATACACAAAATATATGTATATAACTAACAAATACAAATAATATGCCATATAATATTCAAAATACGAGGGCGGGTCAATAAGTCCGTGACTTTTGGAATAAAACACAGATTTTTTGATAAATAAATCATTTTATTTTTCAACGTAGTCCCCCTTGAGCTCTATACACTTTGTCCAACGCTTCTCCAATTTTTTTATCCCTTCCAAAAAATATGATTTGTCGAGGTCCTCAAAATAGGCCTTTGTTTGCGAGATGACTTCATCATTGGAGTCAAATCTTTTTCCACCGAGCCATTTTTTCAGGTTTGGGAACAAGAAGTAGTCACTCGGAGCCAAATCTGGAGAATAGGGTGGATGTGGGAGCAATTCATAGCCCAATTCATGGATTTTTGCCATGGCAACTGCACATGTGTGCACCCTTGCATTGTCTTAGTGAAAAAGAACTTTTTTCTTGGCCAAATGAGGTCGGTTTTTTTTCAAACCCTCATTGAAGCGGTCCAATAAGTTGGCATAATATTCCCCATTCATTGTTTTTCCCTTTTGAAGATAGTCAATGTGGATTATCCCACGTGCATCCCAAAAAACAGTCGCCACAACTTTATTGGCTGACAAACCCACCTTGGCCTTCTTTGGCGCCGATTCACCCTTAGAAACACACTGTTTTGACTGTTGTTTGACCTCTGGTGTATTGTGATGGATCCATGTTTCGTCCACGGTTAAAAAACTCCTCCATATTGTGATTAAACAACGCCAAACCTTCCTGTGAAGTTGTTACACGATTGCGTTTGTGGTCGACTGTGAGCAAACGCGGCACCCATCTTGCGGAAAGCTTTCTCATGCCCAAGTGATCATTCAAAATTGAAACCACTGAGCCATGCGAGATGCCTATGGCTTCCACAATCTCTTGCACTTTCAATCTTCGGTCGGCCAACACCATATCGTGAATTTTTTCGATTGTTTCGGGTGTAGAGACCTCAACTGGGCGTCCAGGACGTTCGGCATCTTCAGTGCTTGTAAGGCCACAACGAAATTCAGTAAACCACTTTTTTACCATTGAAATCGATGGTGCAGAGTCCCCAGAGTATTTATCAAGCTTAGCCTTGGTCTCGGTAATGGTTTTTTTTCGCAAAAAATAATGCTTAATAAGCACACGAAATTCACTTTTTTCCATTGTTTCCTTAAGTTACTGGATAGTCTGATAAAGATAGCTGTAAAACACAAACTAACTGACGCAGCAAGTTCAAATTTTGATAGGAGTCAACTGACAGATGCCTGTTGACAGGAGTAGTGTTGCTTTTTCAGTAAGGAGGTTAGAAATTCAAAAAGTCACGGACTTATTGACCCGCCTTAGTATAAATACCTAAAATATATAATATATAAATAATAATAATATAATATACTAGGATTCTGCCAATTGTGTCGCATAAAACTCACGGACTCTGCGCTTAAACGTGGTTTTGGACATCCTGATTTCTAGAGGAAGAGCATTCTAGAGAAGAATAAGCCTGTATGTTGAAAGACGAGTGAACGATACCGGATCTATGGGAAGGGCAAAAAACAAGTGCGTTGTTAGAGAATCGGAGGATCTTGGCGTGACTGCTGCAAAGATACTGGAATGATGAAGTTAGATATTTGGGAGTATTTGAATGATGTAACAGAAAGTACAGCATACACAAGGCCCGTACAGAGCGGCACTGTCGTATTGGTAACCATTGCAGCTTACAGCGATAGGCGGAAACATGATCAAATTTTCGCAGATTGAAAATAAATCTTAAACAAGAATTGGGAAGGCGATCAAGTTTATTAAGTTTGTCGGCATTGAGATCGAAATAGCACACATCACCATCATAGTCTATGATGGGAAAAACAAGTGATTGGACGAGCATTGTCTTGACCGGGAGAGGAAGAAAATTTTTAATACGATAGAGGGACCGCAAGATGCCAGTGACCTTACTAGAAACATTTTTGTAATATGAGTGCCGAGTAAGAGTCGGATCGATGTATAAACCAAGATCCTTGACGCTTGGACTAAATGGAATAACAGAGCCGTTTAACTTAAGTTTTCTGTATCCTTTTCGGTTTCTTCTGAAATACTTGCTAATGCATAGTACCTATTTACCAGCATAATATGACTGACACCACGTAACTGTTTGGTAATCTGTGACATGACTGTGACCTACGTCGTACGCCTGTTCAATAGCTGCATTCGATCAAGCATAAGTTGGTCAACCCTGCATTACACCTTTATCCGGTTGGAACCGGAGCCCTGAACCGGAGATCTGATTTGCTCCACATTATAGGGCTTCTATTGTCTATTTGCGGTCGAAATCAGACAAGTGCGTGCGGGACAAGACAAACTTCAAGGTAAAAATATTACTCTGTTCTTGAATATTAATGGCCACATGTAGGAATTAGGAAGTGTTCTTAATACACAATGCCAAGGTTGCGCTCACCTGATGTGAAAATAGAAACAAATTATTCAGGAAGGACTAAATTTCTCTCTTGAGGCTAAAATACATGACTTTTTATTTTTGTTTCATAGTTCATACCTATGAAATATATAGTACGTCATGACTTGTTTTTCGCGCGTCGTCAAGTCAATAATAATATTCTCACCTCAATCCCGTGCAGTTTTTATCGAGGCCATTCAGTTTTAGTAGTTTATCACAATTCAATTTTTAATGGCATTTAGAAAGACATAATCCATTCCGACCATACTGAAACAATAAAAAGAGCAGATACCAAAATTTATTGAAATTTCCTATCTCTTGGTTTAAAAACTATGTATTAGTTTATCGTCCAGCTTACGCTGAGCTTCGATATGTTTTGTATCGTACCACATTACTACTAGACCTGCATCTTACAAGGGTTAATATGCGCCGGTCTGTCGTGTGCCATTGAAATGTAGCCAAAATGTCGGTGTGTTCGCCAAAAGAAATAAAACTTGAAGGAATATTTACTGTATTTAATAAAATGGTCGGATCAGCGATGTGGGATTGAATATAGATATTAGATGCATATTATAATATGCATCGGTTATCGGTTACCCAGGTGGCAGGTACTAGTACCTTTTAGTTGTCTTTTAGTTTACTTAGTATTAACCCAGGTACTAAGATTAGTAATTATTAATACCATGTTACCTCGGTAACCGAGCTTAGCTCGGAGCTCTAGTAGATTAAAAAATAGATAAAAAGAATCATAAAAATATTCTACGGGGGTTTGAACCATTCCGAATTTCCGAACAACGCAAAAATTAAACACACGCATACCAAACTGTCAATCGGACTAACATAATAATAAAGTCGAAATTATTGATATATTGTTGCACGACGAAAGAAAAAACTTATTTAACTTAAAAATGCGCAGTTTCTCAGGGATAATACCTAGCTAGTCGATACGATCGTGCTACGGCTTACAATACGACGCATTGCAATTCGCAACGAATTTAAAGTTACAAACGTCTAAACGTAATATATAACGACTTTAAAGTTCCTTCAATTATCTTCAATGTATATTTGTTACCCGATTTGTCATTTAGTTAATATATCCTTTGAACAAGGTAATTTTCCATCAGCATTAAAAGTATCTATTGTTAGACCTCTCTTTAAAAAAGGCGATAAAAATAATATGTCTAATTATAGACCGGTTACATTAATACCAGTACCAAGGCCATGAAATCAAAAATTGTATGTACTATACTTTAATACGAGAAATCTATTTAGCAAACAACAATTTGGCTTTACAAAAGGTAGATCCATCACACCTAGCCTTTTTCGTTAGTGAAACAAATAACGGAAGGAATTGATAATAAAAAGTTAGCTGTAGCAGCAGTATTTCTTGATATGATTACAGCTTTCGATTTAGTTAGTCATAAACGCCTATTAGACAAATTAGATAGATATTGTATATGGTTGAATGAACATAAATTGCTTAAATCGTACTAAACAGATAGAAAGCAATGTACAGAAATAACAAAGATTATAAACAACAAAGAGATTACCTATAGATCTAAATATAGAATCAATAGTTGTGGTGTACCATATGGGAGTATTTTAGGCTCAAATTTATTTATAATCACACGAGAGTTTAATGTTTTCAGATAATACAACATTGCTAATGAAATGTTGCAAACAAAATTTAAATGAAGAAATTCAAACTGTGATGAAATGGGTAAATAAAAACAATTTACAAGTAAATTAAGAGAAAACTAAAATAATAAAATTTTATAAATCGAATGACAATAATGAAATAAATTTAGAAATCAACGTTAGCCCCATTAAATGCGTACATTCTACTAAATTCCTAGGTTTTACCAATTTAAACTGAAAAGAGCACATAGATAATGTTAGTGCAGGAGCGGATAGACTATAACATTGTAGACCTCTTTTTAAAAATTTTAAAATACTTCCACTTGCTAGTCTATATATATTAGAATCGTGCCTATTTATAAAAAAATGCATTACTTGAAGAGCAAAATGATAAGAAAAATGCCAGATGTAAAAGAACTGTCAATAAAAATATTACTATTCCAACACAGCGGTTATCAATTCATAGCAAGAACGCATATTGCATGACTATTTAAATGGAGTTATTTACCTGGCTACTAGATAAATGCTACTACATAACAAAAGAGTTCTTTAATGATGTAATAATTGCCAGTAAGTTTAAAAATATGTTTTAAATGCTAATTTTATTTTATTTGACATTCCTTTTATTTTCTATACCTATTACAATTGAATGACATAGATTATACTATCTTATATTGGTATTATTTAATTAATATATGTTATTTAATGTGACGATGATGATTTTGACATATTATAAATATTATTGTGATTTTATGGTGATTATGAGTTATGACATATTAATATTTTAATTTCTAATATTTCTTTTATTATAATTTCTTATCTGACAATTATCCGTCTGTTGCAATAATAATTCCTTTCGGGTACTGTAAATACGAAATATAAATATATTAGGTCCTTATATATGAAATTGGCGTTTTGTCGTACTGGCCAATTTGATCTCAAATATATCTTCTTTAGTTAGGAATTCCAATTTCCAATTTATACCGCTATTTGCTCATGCATTTGTGTTTCGAAAACCGTAATTCATTTGTTTTTTACTTTTTTGATTTTTTATTTGCGTCACTCTGTTTACAAAATGGAAAACTTGAAATATCGTATTATTTTCGAGTACGAGTTCCACCGTGGAACCAATGCTGCAGAAATGGCTCGAAGGATTAATGATGTGTATAGCGGCGGTGTCGTAAAAGAAAACACAGTGCGTTTTTGGTTCCAACGTTTTCGTTCTGGAAATTTCGACCTGCAGAACAAGCCCCGTGGACGGCCGGAGACCAAAGTTGATAATGAAGAATTGAAGGCTATTGTGGAAGCGGATCCATCGCAAACTACGTCCGAGTTGCAGGCCGGTGTTAGTGATAAAACTGTTTTAATCCACTTGAAGCAAATTGGGAAGGCAAAAAGGCTTGAAAGGTGGGTACCTCATGAATTGAGTGTAGCAAACCGACAAACGCGAGTCGACTGCTGCGTTACATTACTCAACCGGCACACTAATGAAGGGATTTTAAATCGATCGTTACCTGTGATGAAAAGTAGATCCTGTACGATAATCGGAAATGCTCATCTCAATGGCTGAACCCTGGCGAACCAGCCAAAGCCTGCCCCAAGCGAAAATTGACTCAAAAAAAGTTACTTGTGAGCGTTTGGTGGACTAGTGCCGGTGTCGTTCACTACAGCTTTCTTAAATCTGGCCAGACGATTACGGCAGAGGTCTATTGCCAGCAACTGCAAACCATGATGGAAAAGCTAGCTGCTAAACAACCGATGTGGGTCATTCGCTCAAGGCCACTGCTGCTTCAGGACAACGCTAAACCACACACTGCACAACAGACGGCTACCAAATTGGAGTAGTTTCAATTGGAATGTCTAAGACATCCACCGTACCCCCGGACCTTGCTCCAACAGATTATCATTTTTTTTCGAAATTTGGCTAACTTCTTGCAAGGGAAAAAATTCAACTCCGATGGGGCAGTCCAAAGCGCCTTCAAAGATTTTATTGATTCCTGAGCGAATGGTTTTTGTAGTAAAGGAATCAATGAATTACCTATAAGATGGCAAAAGTGTATAGATAGCAATGGTATATACATTGAATAAATAAATATATAATGTTTAAAAAAATCGACTTTATGTTCCTACTGTACAAAACGCCAATTTCATATGTAATGACCTAATATTTATTATGATTTCATAATCAAATTTATCTATCTAATAACCTTGCAATTCTAAGAGTGTAATATTATAATACCGTAACATACCTTTGATGTATGCACCTTGGGATAGTGGAGTTAATGTTGAACAGCGGGACGAATAGTTTTTCCCCGTGATGACATGTTGATCTGTTTTAGGATACATATTATATTGATTTTTTAATCCTTGCTGGCATTATCATCCCTCAGTTGGACTAACTCACTAATTTAGGATGCTGTAACAAAAAAATAGTTGCTTATTTAATATTATGTACGCAGTAACCATGCAATTATAATATTATGATATTCTGAATTACCTACCTTTGATGTATGCACCTCGGGCAGATGGCGTTAATGTTGGGAAGCGGGACGAATTTTTGGCCATTATTAACCCTGGCTTGCTATTATGATATATTACATACTATTCATTGATTGATTGTAAAATTGTAATACTTAACAATATATTCTGCAGTCTGCACATGGTTATCGAAAAATATGCCACGCATGCGGTATGGGCCACGATGCTCAAAATTTAACCCCTTTGTCCTTTGACTTCTTACTTTTGACAGTTAACAAGTCTTGACATTAATTGTAATTACATTGACATGAGTTTTTTTTAAATATTTTATATATAAAGGAATGTTAGATGTACTTTTTTTTATTTAATGCTTTTTTAAATAATTCTATATAAACTATTATTGTATTGATATAAATTTGATTCAATTGCATTTTTAAAATTAAGTTAATGTCTTATTTATTGATTAATTGTAATATTTAAAATAATTAAAATCATTGTAATATTTCCACGCCCTAGAGGCAGATTTGATTGTAACCCATATTTTACGATAACATCATTCTGTTCATTCTATCCTATTCTATTCTTTTCTATTCTAATACAAATCCAGCTTTACGTTGAATCAACTTACCTTTTAACTTTAAAGATTAATTAAGTGAATTAAATGCGATTTACTTTCACCAAATTGCCACCTTTACTCACATATCTGCTAACAAGCCGTATATCATTTTTTCAACGTTGTTAATATTATGTAAAGAAACTGTTAAACATTATGTTTCTTTTAAATCGGCTAATTTTCTCAAAGCACATCCATTCTTCATCTTGGGCTTACTACACTATTATAATAAAGTATTTTGACATTAGAAACGTCTTTTCGTTCGCTCCAGTGTAGTCTCTGATTTCACGAGAAAGTGCGATCCCCTTAAATCACGGAGAGTTGTGAAGATACGATGTTCAAAAAAGGCTTAAAAGACGTGTATTCATGAAACCTGTAAGGTGCACAAAGAGTTATTCGACAAAGTAAAACACGAAAAAGTTATGGCCGAGATAGTGAAAAAAAAATTTTTTTTCCCAAATTTTTTATTTTGGCGCTCGATATTTTGGAAACGAAGAATGATATAAAAAATTTGAGAAAAATCCTCTGGACAATTTAGTCAGCTACAATTTGAGCCTAAAACAAAGACGATCGGGTAAAGGGGTTGCCCTGTAGCCTAACTTTTTGAAAAACTAAAATAATTGTCATTCAACGTTGTAGTTTTATTTCGTTGTAACCTTTTCCTTGTCCCGATTTTCTCTTCGCTTAGCGACAATATTTTTTCGAATTCCGTAGATTCATTTCCAAATGTGTGCTCGATAGTCGTGTGAGGCACGAAATCTGTGATTTTTTTCTTGACTAATGCCCATTACACAAGTAACGATTTAACGTGTAGCGGACTTAACAGATTAAGCTAGATAAACCTTTCTTGCACCGCTGTGTCGCCAAGCGTCCTTGACATGCAGCATCAGATCATCCTTGGCCCGACATACATGGATCGCGATAAGATTATTCACTTATTTATAGCCGAGAGTTTTCTTCTCTTAATTACTAATTCTATAAGGGTGACATCAGGCTTGCCTAAAGACAAAAATTTTGCGAAGATAATAGGACCGGCAAAGCACTGCACGTAAGCACTGAGCGATATCGACGTAATCTTCTTCGGGAAACCACTACGAAAAAGTGATTTGAGTGTTTTAACAACATATAAATACTCCCATTTGCTAGTCTAAACACAGTGCGTGCGTTATCTCACGCCTGCTTTTTGTGAGACCATTGGATCCTGTCTAAGGCTCGAGGCGGCTATCCCACGGTAAAAAGCGGTGCTGAAATCACTTATATTTCGGCGTCTAAATACCTACATCAATTACTTTGCCTCCTACTTAAGGCTGGGACGGTATGATCCGGAAACCGGAAGGCCGGGGAAAATTCAGAGCTGAAAATCGATCATACGAGTGTAGAGTTAAATGTCAATGTTATATACGACAGCTCGACACTCGACACTTCGATTGTATTAGCGCAGTTCTATTTTCAGTGCTATGAGTTTTCCTCGGTCTTCCGGATTCCGGATCATATAGACCCAGCCTAATCCACATATTATGCGCTCGCTTTAATCACCGATTGATTAGTCATTAACATAAGTATTTTCCGTCTGTCCGTCACCGGCATTTCTGCGTCGTAAACTGATCATAAACCGTTACGGAATTGTACTGGAAAGTGTTTCAAATGGCTCCCAGTACCCACTGAAGTTAGCGATTGGGAACTGGCAACTGGTCCTGGAGTTAGCAGTGGCTCCGATGCTTCAGGCAATCCTTAAGGTTATCAGACGGCAGACTTACCACATGCTTACCACATACCTATTTGAAAATTATTTCGTTAATTTTAATACAAATTTTCATAGGCAGCTAATGTTTTATGGTTCCGTTTCCATAGTTCCACGTAATCGAAGTGGCGGGCACCAGCTAGTGTATCTTATAATTAAAATTATTATAAGACTATTTTTATTACAAATGTGAGAATTTGCCTCGATCGGGTAGAATGTAGATTTATATTACAATTTATATTTTTCATCGCCATTTTCCGCAATTAGGAGAAATGTTATGACACTTTTGTAAAAGAACATCATTAGAACCATAGACGTATATATTATAGACGAGGCATGTTGAGACAAAAAGTGTCCCCGGTTAAATGGCCCCACTTTTGCGATTTTTGGGGTCATTTTCACATTTGAAGTACGGTGAAAACCAAGATGGCGTAACTTTTTTTGTATGAAAATTTGATCTTTAGTTTTGAAATCTTTGATTAGAACAAGGAAAATTTCGTATTTATCTTCATTTGTTTCTTCTCAGTATTAAAATACTGAGAAGAGAGCTCGTGTATCCTTTACACAGTCAAAAAGTTATCAAGAAATGTTAAATAATGTATTATAAGATTGTAATAGGTATTTAAAATTACTTAACATCTACTTAAATATTTCTACCTTTCCGGATAATTTATTTGATGTAGTCGTGACTTTTTTTAAAATATTTTCTTTGCAGCAAATTTTTAGAAAAATATCAAAAGCTTTAATTTATGGGTTTGATAATAAAAAAATAAATAAATTTAAAATTTACAAAATCAAAAAGTGATCGAAGTTTCTACAGCAGTAGGGTTGAGGGAACCTCTAAAATGGTCAAGTAAATTTTTTTGGCATTTTTCAGTTTTCGAACACTAATAGAAAGTAGGAAGTGTTAGTGAGGCGCAGAGCGGCCGAGATTCCGATCAGCTCTCGTACACTGACTTACTGTGTAGAAATGGACCACCGACTGATCATGATGAACGCTAAATAATGTTAGCAAATTCACAAGAAACACCTATACCGCGATCTAGGATCGAACATGCTTTAATACAATTTCAAAACATTACAAGACTTTAAAGTATTAAAAACATAAATATGTATCATTTTTAATATTTATTTTGAATTAAGTAACAAATATTACTAGCAGCAAGATGATATTTTTGATATTAATCTGTCACATATTTGATAGTGACATCTATGTTGAGAGAATTGAATTAAGACGTATTTTTTTCATCTACCCTCATTTGAGTTTTTTTGTTTATTTGTTTTGAATACTTATATTAGTTAGTAATTAGGATATCATTACTTATAACGCTCACGATTACTTATAACTTGTTCTTATATTGGTTTATGTACAATGTTTATCTTGCGTATATAAAACAAACCGTTTATTTTTCTTGTTCTATGATTTTAGAACGATTTCACATAATTTTATAATTTACATTACATTAGATATAAGTATTTTATTACAAATATTTTATTTTACTGATGATAGGTAAAATAAACCTCCTTTTCATTTCTTGCTTAACTTATTTAGTTGTATTCAACAGAAATGTGAAACGTCGGTCAAAACGTTCATACAAATACGGGGTCAAAGAAAGCAAGAAATATTGAATAGAAGGGTCGTCTGAGATTCTTTTCAGCTTGTTAGCGGAATGTAATTTTCAATACATCAATAATCATGTGGGTAGAGGGCCCTCATACTGGACCGGTTCCGCGAAACTAGGTCAGTAGTTTTAATTCCATAATAATTTAAAGCGCCTGCCAAAAATAAATAGCAATCTTCGCCAAATATGGTTGTTCTGTAGCGATCAGGCATAAAATATTATGCTATTCATGATATAATTACTTGTTTAAATTGATCTAACCAGCGTTGAAGTGTCTATGTATCTAGGGTAAAATCGAGGAAAAATTATATATTCAGATTGGTTGTATGAATTAGAGGGTTAGAAAATTATTATCAATGTATGTCTCTACTTTTCATTGACGCAATACGAACGTTAATATTCAATAAAATATTGATTCGTAGTGTTCACTATCGCGAACAAATACACTATCTAACTAAGTACTATACTAATAAACTGACTTTTCTTGTATATTTTTAACAAATGTCAAATCAAACCAGTTTTATTTATGGACTGAGATCCCAGGCCCGCCAGACTACCCTTACGTACTGCTACGTATGCATACGTTCATTGTACACACTAATACTACAATATGATATACATTTTATCAGTAAGAATATAAGGGGAGTTCGAAGGGTCTGGGATCTCAGTCCATTAATATCAGTAATTAATATACAGATACAATTTCCAACTTTAATATTACCTGCAAGACTTAATATTCCCGCGTGTGAAGTTTCATCCAATATTAGCGTGTATTTATGTAAACTCCACCAAGATTGATGGCTTCCTTTGTTGGTGTATCACTTGACAGCACCAATATTAGGGAATGGTTCTTAATTATCACAAACATAACGAAATGCGCCTTGGCTCTCCGACTATAATGCTGGCTCTCCAGCTATAGGCGAGGAGCTTTGTGCTAGTTAAACGCAGTGAGTAATCAATTTCTTTATACTTAGAATTAATGGCCGCTGACAACGTATAACAAGTTTTTCGTGCAATTTTTACAACATAAACGGTTTCGACTCCATTCTAGATGGAGATTATCATTTTTAAATATATGATTGAAATGTTTTAAAGCTCTAAATCTTTTTTAGTTTTTTTTATTTATTTTTCAACTATTTTTCACCTTACGATTTCCAAATATCTTGCGATTTCCAAATTAATTTTTCGAGCTTCCAAAGTCATCTGGTGCACATCCGATAAGAAACAAAAAAGTATGATGATGCAAAGGCGATAATTCAGAAAATTAAAAAGTCGAGAAATTAAAACCATCTTATCTTAAATACCTTTTGGACATGATACAGCTCTTTGGGTAAAATGTAGCACGCCAATTCCTCAGGAAACGTTGTCGGATGTAACAAATACCATGTATAATTTACGTACACATCTATGAAAAACAGTGTCACAAAACTTGCTAGTGCTCGTGATGATGAATTGGGGTCGAGAGATTATTGAGGGTCTCGTCCTTTACGATGTGATCACAGGTAATGCATAATATCACGACACGGCGAAGAAATGAAGAAATGTATAGTAATGAATTTTTCCTCGAAAAGGCGTAATATGTAACATTGCGCTCGCACGCCAAAACTATTGATTTTACAAAAACATTGCCAGAACATAAATTGTGGGGATTTTTTCCAGATTATTTTTGTAATACACGTTTTTAACGTAAAATGAGACGAATAGAAGATAGCATTAAAAATGTTTTATAGTGCATTTTTTCAAGATGGCGGCGCTAGCGGCCAAGTAGCAGTAGCAAATTTAAATCTATAAAATTACCAATTTTCAAAACTCCCGCAAAACTTTCCAGGTAGGACAACCAAATGACGGCACAGATTAGAAAATATACTTACTTACGAACTTATACTTACTTACGTACTTAGAAAATATACTTACTTACATACAGAGAAACAGCTTTCATATAACGAACCAATTCGATACAAATTTAAAAATTTTGACATCTTCTTCAACGGCCCACAAATCCCACAATTTTTCCACGCAATCGTGGACACACCGTATGCTTGGAGTAGTGTAATCAAATCGAAAACTATGTAGCTGTTTATCTATTCGTCTATCTTAAATTTATTTGTGGTTATAAGTTTATTATATAAGTATTTTCAAGAAAATCAAAGTAATGAGGGTTTTTGATATTTTTTCTGCCGTTAGGGGGCAGACCCAACTCACACAAAGCGTCATCTGGTGGCGTAAGTGGTATCAAAAACGGTCAATAAGAATTTTCGATTCTTTTTCTGTCACCAGGCGGCGCTAGGTAGCCCGACGGTCGTTGTCGTGTCGAAAAACTGTCAGATGTCTCGAATTTAAAAACCCACATTGTAATATAAGGCTGCTACGCGGACGCGCTACGACGTAGCCTATGCAGCTACGTGTACCTACGGTCTACGGGTTTATTCGTAGACACTAGACATGCTTATTGCTTATAACTATATTAATTCGTGAAGCTCAATTTTTCAGTACAGTTTTACGAGATTCGTGCAAACGGAGGAGTGTGATATTTGGCAAATTAAAGTTTATGTGGAGGTCGAAGGTGTACAGAAAGCTAATATTTTTTAAAATAATGTTTAAAAATAGAATAATATTATAAAACAACAACACACTACGTCAGATTATAATATTTTAACACACACGTTTGATAGACACAATTTACACGGTGACGTTTAAACAATAAATGTCATGTCAAAATTAAATTTATATAATATATTCCTTTTTATTTTTTTCTATCTAAGAGGCAAAATAACCCTTATACAGTTCAAACTTAAAAATTATAATATGAATTATTATAGGCGAATTTCGACCACATTCTAATAATGTTAAAATTATATTTTAGAGAACTATTTAGAAAACTATAGTTTTCTGTATGGTTAGTTGGGCAACCGAAAAGAAAATTAAATACTCCCCAGTATTTAATTTTCCTTTCGGTTTAAGAGGAACATACTTTTTTTATGGGACTAGGCCATCTTTACCCATATTCTTGCCCCAACTCTCAATATGATTTTTATTTATGTTATTAGTGGACAGAATCTCATTGTTACTTTGTTCTTGTTCCAGAACAATCCTCGTGAAAGCCTTCTCGGAGCACCTTATATGGCGCGGGACGGGTCCTGGCCGCGCGCCTCGCCGCACACACACCGCCGCAAGCGCAGATAATACAGGAGCGCACCTAACACGCCTGCGGGCCAACGGGGCTATAGACTATTGAACTTTGAACTGGTGCTTTGAGCCTTATTTTCCACTTCCAAGATGTGTGTCGCTGTAGTATAGTGGTGGGAGTGAGCGGCTGGTGCGTTGTGCGGGGTATGTGGCGGCGGCCGCGAAAACAGGAAACTCGTACGGCGGTCTGACGATACCGTTAAGGTAAGTGGCTCAGTTTTTAAACAGGTGTACCTATGTAGATACACCTGTCACCTGTATACCTTAAATAATCTAATCTAGCACGACTGATCTAATTGGAAACCCACTTTTCTCCCCCAAAACTCCCAAAAAAGATTACGATTATATATACAAGATTGTCTCGTTTAAAGTATAAGATTTGTGATCCTTAATTTTTTTCTTAAATTAAATATATCTGAATTTTTGGGACCTACACTTACATGATGAAACACGTAATTTCATGATTGTTTACGTATCAATGTCATACAACCGCAGCCCGATCCATAGGTAGCAAAGCATTTGGAGCCTACGGACGAAACAAGAGAATAATCTCGCGACGGTTTTCTTTGAGTTCCTGTTATCACGCGTTATACACCTTGTTTATAATATAAAACAATCGCACACCTGACGTTAGCTGTTCCCGTCCATAACAAGTCTAACAGCAGCCGACGCGCGCGCCGTGCCAGCACATAAATAGCTCGACCCCATTCCCCGACACTCAATGAAAAACGAACCACCATAAATGAACAATTTTCACTAATAAACCCAATGATTTCAAGACTATGGATGTACATTTGACAGAGCAAATCTTCATACCAGAAAAAGTAACGCCATCCCGATTTCACCATACCTCAAATGTCAGCTATCTTGATTTCACCATACCTGAAATGTGTAATGGCCCCAATAACCCAAAAAGTGGGGATATTCAAGTGGCGACAGTTTTGTGTCAGTGCCTGGACTCGTCTATGATTAAACCGCCATTTTACCCGACTACGGCGAAGCCAAAAGGAAGGTTAAAAGGAAGGTAGTGGTATGTATCTTTGTTCCACCGTAGCGCCTAAGCTACTGATCGTGTGTTGTATGTCGGAAGTAAACATAATAAGTTGTTATGGGGACAGTAAATAACAAGTCATTATTAAGGAAATGTGACCTTAGCGTTTGTAGGTCACAGCTTCGAGAAATTGCCAATCCTGTTCTTTTTACCCGACTACGGCGAAGCCAAAAGAAAGGGTTATGATTTTGGCAGTCTACTGTATATTTGTATGTACGTATGTTTGATCCATCGTATGCTTAATGAATTAGGTGTTAATATTAGGTCATTACATATGAAATTGGCGTTTTGTAAATTAGGAACATAAAGTCGTTTTTTTTAAACATAAAATAATTATTTAATCAAAGTATATACCATTGTTATCTATGCACTTTTGCCATCTCATTCATTGATTCCTTTACTAAAAAACCATTCGGACAGGAATCAATAAAATATTGCAAAGAGCTTTGGACTAACCCATCGGAGTTGAATTTTTTCCCATGCAAGAAGTTATCCAAGATTTCGAAAAAAATGATGATATAAAAAATAAAAATAAAAATGCAAGGTCCGGGGAGTACGGTGGATGTCTTAAACATTCCAATTGAAGCTCTAATTTGGTAGCCGTCTGTTGTGCAGTGTGTGGTCTAGCGTTGTCCTGAAGCAGCTGGCAATAGATATCTGCCGTAATCGTCTAGCCAGATTTAAGAAAGCTGTAGTGAACGACACCGGCACTAATCCACCAAACGCTGACAAGTAACTTTTTTTAAGTCAATTTTCGCGTGGGGCAGGCATTGGCTGGTACGCCAGGGTTCAGATATTGCGATGAACGTTTCCGATTATCGTACAGGATCCACTTGTGCCGGTTGAGTAATGTAACGTAGCAGTCGACGCGCGTTTGTCGGTTTGCTGCACTCAATTCATGAGGTTTCACTCAAACCCACCATTCAAGCTTTTTCACCTTCCCAATTTTCTTCAAGTGGATTAAAACAGTTTTATTACTACCACCGCAGCCTGCAGATAATTCGGACGTGGTTTGCGATGGATCCGCTTCCACAATAGCCTTCAATTCTTCATTATCAACTTTGGTCTACGGCCGTCTACGGGGCTTGTTCTGCAGATCGAAATTTCCAGAACGAAAAGGTTGGAACCAAAAACACACTATGTTTTTTTTTTTGCGACACTGCCGCCATACACATCATTAATCCTTCGAGCCGTTTCTGCAGCACTGGTGGAACTCGTACTCGAAAATAATACGATATTTCAAGTTTCCCATTTTGTAAACAGAGTGACGCAAAGAAAAAACCAAAAGAGGAAAAAACAAATGAACTACGGTTTTCGAAACACAAATACATGGGTAAATAGCGGTATAAATTTGAAATTGGAATTCTTAACCAAAGAAGATATATTTGAGATCAAAGTGGCCAGTACGACAAAACGCCAATTTCATATGTAAGGACCTAATAGATTCGTAATAACGGCCTGGGTAATATAGGCTATAAAATTTACTTCAGTATTCGGGTTGTAGTTCTTAACTTTTGATTATTTATTAAATTATAGATATATATATAATGTCGATAACATAATATGGTTAGATTGAATAGGACTCTAAAATATTAAAAAATCATTAAACCAGCGCGGGTGCCAGTCAAATTAGAAATGTTAAAATTTCAATTAATCGTATTGTCTAATATTTGCAAAAAATCTATAAGGATCCTTATACAATTTTGTTGCGTTTGACTCTTCTAACCGACAAAGAAAGAAAGAGAGCTAAAGTGTCTAGAAATATAATTTTACCGACCGAGATTCATAATCTGAAAATAATAGCTAAGCTGTTAAGTGTAAACTTAAGTAAACTATGGTTTTTTTAGATTTAATGGCCTAGTAACGAGACCTTTGAGCCAAAATAAGCTATCAGTTCTAAACAACAAAAGACTAAGCGTACTAATAGCTAAGCTATTCATATAATATATTAAATAGCTGTTGCAGATTCATCGACAGTGGGTATATAGGTCGAAGCTCTCCTCATGCGGCTGTTACGTCACTGAAAATTACTGCAAATACAACACAACCGCCCTGTCTCCAACAGCATTAAGACACTGTGTCGATGGGCCTTTTGACTAATTAGATCAAAATGTACAAATCAGCTCCATGGCAATGAATACATATTACAGCTCGCAGCTATGTGTGCGTGGCTTACAGACGTATGTGGGGGGCGGGGGGGAGTGCGATGTGAGGGTTTTCCAGCCAGGTGGTCTAAAAAGGCCACTTTAGGTGTTTCATATTGTGATTTTTTTAACTCATATAATGTGCACCATTTTACGCATTTCTGTTGAAAACTGACAAAATTGATGTTTTCTAATATGATGAAATCGGTTGAATCATGTAGCCATTTTACAATTTCACGATTTTAGTATGGATAAAAATATATGAAACTTATTATGAAACACCTAAAGTGGCCTTTTTAGACCTCCAGGACTTTCGTTCACAGGGCTTGCCGCTGGTCCTTTCATGCTTTGACATAATTTAATTATATTTATGATAGATTTATCTGACGCGACGCTTAAAATTATTTCGGTGTCAACCTTAGGCTTCCGTCAACGTGGCTGACATCCGCTGGCGCCTGAGCTGTGTGACCTGTGTCCATGGTACAAATACTATATTTTTAAATTTAAATAATCGGTCGAAAGATTGACAATAATGTACATAGTTAAATATATATATCTAGTCTAATAGTCTTTCATCTCCATTGATGAACGAAGGAGCATGGTTCTCTCGTTAAACTAAAAACTTAAAATTTTCTATAGGAAATCTAATAGGAAGAAATTAAAACAGTAATATCTTCAATTTCAAAAATGCTTAAACCGTATGTTCCAAACATTGCTAAAATAATTAAGTTAAAACGACAATATATAAAATTAACGACACGGTTTTATCGTCATAATAAAAAGCACGCATTACGGAATACGGGTGAAATGTCAGGGTTGCCATAAACAATTAAAATAATCTAAAACCCTTTTAACTTGTAAAGTTAGCATTGACCCACATATTCAAAAATATCGTAAATAAAAACTTAGCAAAGCTGAGTATTCATTGGAACAGCCTTCGAAAAACTAGGTAAAATATTTTTCAATAAAAAATATTTATAACATTTCATTTTGTAACTAAAACTTGTTTAAAGAAAACTGATTAAACTGACATCCAAAAATGGACTAAAAATAAATAAATTATTGATGTATTCTTTAAAAAATCCTGTGACTCCTAGAGCTGATAGCCGGCACAAAATCTAACTTTAGGCAGGCGTAGAAAATAAGCTAATCAAACTTCTTTTTTAAATTAATATAGTATGTTTTATTATCTCCATAGACTATATGTTATAGACGAGGCATGTTTAGGTGAAAACTGTCCCCGCTTAGTGAACAACACCACAAGTATGGTGAAAACCAAGATGGCGTAATTTTTTCTTGTATGAAGATTTGTTCTGTCAAATGTATGTCATAGCCTATCTTTAATTTTGAAATCTTTGATTATTTCATCTATAAATAATAGCAAATGAAGGGTGTCAGTAACACCATGCACTAATAGAAAATGTCATTAATATAGTATAGATCATTATGTGCATACTGTACCATATATTGTACCTACAAGCTTTAGGCGCCATCTGAAAGCAATATGTTTTTCTCAATACTATCCGATTTGCATGTTTTTGGTGTTTTGTGTGATTTTAATCATCATCAATTCTCTGAGGGTCAGTTCACACCCGAACGAAACGATGCGCGGCATGGCGCTGCAGTTTTAAGATAGCTATTTAAAATTCAACTTTCTTCGTAAAACAAGAAGATACTTACACGTTTCATTGAAAGAGTTCGAATATCAGGTTGCACCGCGCTACGCTGCACAGCGCATGTTCAATGTATGATTGATGTCACATGAAAAGTGTATTTTTATGTAGCGAATGAAGTTCAATTTTAAATAGCTATCTTAAAGTCGTGTTGCGTATCGACGAGGTGTGAACTGACCTTAACTCATCTCGCTGTTTGACGTAGTATTGATTTATAGAAGCTGGCATTCTCACAGTCATTCGGTTTACGATCGTTTCGTACGCACGGAGTTACGCACACGGCACAAAACATAAACTTAATGTGGACTTTACTAACGCATTATTTTCAAAGCCATTTTCCCGTTTACTCGTGAAATGTAACTTTAGAGTCTTTAGACTAAAGATCTAAATTTTTCTTATAAGAAGAAGATTTTCATAAACATTTCATTGATTGTTCGAATGTCAGGTTGCACCGCGCTGCACAGCGCATGTGCAATGTATGACTAATGTCATATGAAACGCGTATTTTTTGTGTTGTGAATAAAATTAAATTTTGAATACCTATCTTAAAATGCAGCGCCGCGTAGCGTCGTGTAACGTCGCGGCGAGAACTGACACTAAGGCGGTAGTGTAGTCAGGCGCGCCTGGGTTCCGTAACTATCAACGCGCAATAGGTTTTCTTTGAATTACTTCAGAAGTTAAAGTCTGATTTCGCTCAAAATAATTTTCAGTTTTTAGCATGCTCTATCAGTATGGAAACTTAGAAGTTTCTATCTCCTATAGTTTAGAAAGTCCAGGGGGAACTTGACCAACTTACAAACCACTTTGGAGGCCCATTACTCGAAAATAGTCGACTTAGTAAAAAAGTCATATTATATAAATCCATGCCTTTATTTGAAAAGCCCTATTCATTCCCACTTCACATATATAGAGAGCCACCCCTAAAATATGAAATTATTATGATTTTATGATGCCAAAACCGAGATCTATACTCAATCTATAACTGTACCAAATTTTATTCATTTATATTCATAATTACAGAAGCTAGAAGAGCGGACAGTCAGACAGACAGCCAGACAGACGGACGGTCGGACAGAGCGAAACTATAAGGGGATTCCTTGTATATTACGGAGCCCTAAAAATAAATGCGCTGAATTTGCAGGCTGGATGGTCAGGATGCCCCTATACGTAGTACATAGGCTGCACTAAAAGTATCGGGATTGGAATATTTCCACTGTTCCTGTCATATTAAAATCTTTTTAATTTAAAACTCCTTGCTTTTAAAAATCGAATACCGTTTATTTATTTAAAAAAAGATTCTCGGTCTTGTCACAAGGTCTTGTCAAACTTGTTTAGTCGTTGAGAAAATGGAATTGACTCGAGAAAATTCTAGAGCGATGATTTGTTATGACTTTCGAAGTGGTTTAACACAAAAACAGTGTGTTGACCGGATGATTTCTGCATTTGGTGATGAAGCCCCATCCAAAACCACAATTTATCGCTGGTATGACACGTCCACGTTGAAATTCAGCAAGAATTTCAACGTGGACGTGTCAAGCTCAGTGATGATCCGTGTCAAGGTCGTCCAAAAACTGCAGTCACCCAAGAAAACGTTGATGCTGTGCGTAAGCTGATTGAGGAAGATCGACATGTGACATACCGCGAAATTCAGGCAACTTTAGACATTGGCATGAGTCAAATACAAATAATCTTGCATGAACAATTAGGTGTAAAAAAGTTGTTTTCCCGATGGATACCGCATTTGCTCTGTGAAGAGCAAAAAGCGGCTCGCGTTTCTTGGTGCGTCAGAACTCTCGAAAGATTCCACGCAGGATCCTCAAATGCTGTATACAACATCGTATCAGGTGACGAATCCTGGATATACGCGTACGAACCCGAAACAAAAAACCAGTTCGAAAATGAGTTAAAGCCAACAAAAATTGTTCGTTCACGGAGTGTTGCAAAAAAAATGGTGGCCACGTTTGTCTCCAAAACCGGCCATGTTGCGACTATTCCTCTTGAGGGACAAAGAACGGTTAATACAGAATGGTATGCTAACATTTGTTTGCCACAGGTCGTTTCTGAACTCCGTAAAGAGAACTGCAACCGCCGCATCATCCTCCATCACGACAATGCGAGTTCTCACACCGCGCACAGAACAAAAGAGTTTTTAGAGCAAGAAATCATAGAATTATTAGACCATCCGCCGTACAGCCCCGACCTAAGCCCTAATGATTTCTATACTTTCTCTAAAATAAAGAATAAATTGCGTGGTCAGAGATTTTCATCACCTGAAGAAGCTGTGGACGCCTACAAAACGGCCATTTTGGAGACCCCAACTTCCGAATGGAATGGTTGCTTCAATGACCAACCATTGGTTTTTCATTTTTTTATTTCATTTATGGTCATTTTTCCATACGATAAAAAATGTGTCAAATTTCGTGGAGAATACTTCGAAAAGCAATAAATACATTTTTAGATAGTAATATTGTGTCACTTCCTTGATTCCCGAAATTTTCAGTGCCGCCCTCGTATGAAACAATCTAATTTTTTACCGTTTGATCCAATACTGAATGTTAGGCAGAACGTGTGTGGCGCTTATTAGTTTTGTTATAGACAATGCTAGAAGTTTGGGTCGTTTTTATGAGGTCAAAGGTCAATGGTATAGTCATGACATAACCATAGAGGCTGATGCGTGAGGAATATCGAACTACTAATAAAATTCTGCCTTATAATATTATTATATAGGAGCTAGTATGTCTTGGCGATTGTGATATAGGAACAAAATATTGTCTTGTTATTTTTATATTACAATCTTAAAAGTTATAAAAAATGAAAATAGAAACATTAATTATAATTTTAATTGGTTTAATAAGACTCTATTAAAAACTTAACACAATGCAACTTTTAACAAGTGCGAAATCGCCGTGGTAATAAGTAGTATTTACATTTTAAATATTTACCAACAGGCAAACAAAATCCAAAGCTGTTTGCTTTACGTTGGCAGTATTGACGGCAGCCATATTGGATTTGCTGTAGGCGGGAAAACTGACTTAACAGCTGATAAGTCAGTCAATTAACTTTAAATGTGACTGATATATATTAATATAACATAATTTTTCATCACTATATTACTATGCTGTCGAAATTCACTTTCTGTAATAAAATTAAGCCTGGTTGAAACGTACCAATAAATAATAGTCATCTAACAATTTCTCCTCTAAACCAATTCTCATTTAAATCAAAGAAAGAAAAATCTAGAACAGTAACTAATTAGACACGTGGCTTTATTTGGAAGGCCACGTGGTGGAATTTTTAGGTTAAAAATTTTCATCGATCGAATAACTAAATATTTCTTTTTTTTTCATTTCCAAAAACTAAACATATTCTTTGAGATTTGTACAGCGTATAAGTATATAAAATGTTACTAAAATTTATTTAAGCTTTGAAGTTACTTGCAACTAAACAGTAACATTTAATCAAAAGTACAACAGATAGGTTGTTGCTAAAGAACGCCATGTAAAACCGAATTACCAGAGTGTCTTCTACTGGACGTCTATAATCATAAAATATACAATAAAACCAGCCATTATGTAAACGTTAAAAAAAAATAATGGAATTATAACACTTCTGGGCGTTGGATGTACGCACATAAAGCGTTTACAGCACTTCCCTTTCAGGAGCTGTTGTAAATCGTTTATATTGAAGCGCTGCAGCCGCTGGAAGTTGTGAGTCCAATCGATCTGCGCGCGCCTGCGATGACGTCATCGTCGGGTAGCAATGGCTCGAAAGCATTGGCAAATACAATAACTCATTTTCAGTAGTACAATGCCTCGAAATGTCCCAACATATTTGACACAAATGGCCCAAACGCGGCCTTCGGATTCATTTAAATAGAATTCATAAACACGAGGCTGAGCTGGCAGCATTTACTAGAAACTAAATTGGGCTATATCAAGCAGTAACCAAGCTGTGTCGGGTTAGCTTACAACGAATAGTCAGTGTTAAGTGTACCTATATATAGGTACCTTCGACTATACAATTACCACTAATGTCATAGAATAACTCGTAATAGCAACCACAGATGTGGAAGTACATTTATGAGATTGGCTAGTTCAAATAATTTTGTTAGATCGGGCGATTTTGTTTTATCCAGTTCAGCTACTCTTTAAAAAAGTCACTTTCGGCTTAATACTCAAAATCTTGTTAAGTGAAGACGCTCTCACGACATATGCTATGATTATGCCAAAAAGAGATATAATACAAGGACAGGGGCGTAGCTAACTAGCTACCGCTGTAAGAGCCGTATCAATTGACAATTATATAGGGCCCCCGACAAATTTCTACTATTCACTCCAACATGCAACTGCCCCAATTTTTTTTTGATACGGGGCTAAGGCTAAGGCTCGCTACGCTACTGTACAGTACAGGTAACTTTAACTAGTGTTTGAGAAATTCGGCTGTTTACGTCTACGGCAACTATTTTTCGGCTCAGTTCATGGAAGTCGGCTATGCGGTAAAATTATCTACTTATCAAATAAAAGACGTGCGTCAAAGGTAAAACAATGCGTCAGTCATAATCTACGGATTCCAGATTACTTATCGCAACATTTTTGTTTGAATTACTTTTGTTGTAAGACACTGCGGCAAGATAACGGGGTAATTTGTAGTTAATGTGTTTTTTTGGGGTTTGGAATCATTTTAAAGTACTGGTTTTAGAATACCTTTATATTGAGTCTAAAAATATTCATAAAATAGACACTGAGCAGTCAGTTTACACCGAGACGCGACGTCACGTACACTTTTTAAGATAGCGATTCAAAATTTAACTTTATTTACTACGCAATAATCAAAAGGTAAAAACTATAACATGACAACGCAAATTATGTAGCCTATGTTACCTGGGGCATTATTACGAAACTACTATTTCGTCGTGAACGTACAATTATGTCTGTCTCACTGTTTGTTCCGGCTAATCTCGAAAACGGCTGGACCAATTTTCACAAGAATTTCGCTTGCATATAGCTGATGTTATAAGGAGTAACTTAGGCTACTTTTATCTTAGGGTTCCGTTAAAAAATGGGGTTCCGATTCCGTTAGTTCTACGCAAATGAACCAGCACGTAAAAAATATTTTTAACCGACACAAAAGCTAAATTATTTAATTAGTACCCACCAGTGGCCAAGGCTGGTTCTCCTTCATGGAGAAGCCCTAGCCAGTATAATAGGCAGGGATTTGGATGAGGGTCTTCAAAAGGTAAGTGGCAAGTGACGCCGATAGGAATGGAGTTATAGGAACCGCACGCCACTGGTCCTACCCACATTTATTTAACTATACACTCGCCCAAATTCTTAGGTACCTTTGTAATTTGGCAGCTCATCAACGTTATAAAACACTTATGTAACTACCAAGTATTATGGTAACACAATCAAAGCAAATGTTTTAAATACTTCATTTATTTACGTTCTTACGTTTAATTTCTTACGTTTATTTTTAAAATGATTATTTACGCCTAGGATAAATTAAGATTCGAGCTAGGAAAACAGGGGCTTGTAGCATGTAGCATTTACATAATATAATCTGTACTATTATTGTAAAGAGGAAATATTTGTTTGTTTCTTTGCATTGAATTTTAATGATATTTGGCACAGATACAGAAAGAGATGAAGAAAGAGATCACTCGGGCAAAGAAACAGCACGTCAATAGAATTGGTAAGAGACTTGAGCGCCTCCCCTCGGGAACCCGTGCATTCTGGTCTCTGGCCAAAGCTATTGAAGGAAATTTCTGCAAGCCAACCCTACCATCCCTACACGTAGGAAATGGATCGTTGGCCCAGGACGCAAAGGACAAAGCCGATCTTCTGGGCAAGCTCTTTGCGTCAAACTCGACCCTGGATGACGGGGGGCAGAAACCGCCGACCATACCGCGATGCACGAGCATCATGTAAGATATTCGGTTTCATCAACGCTCAGTGCGAAAAGCCCTCCGTTCCCTTGATATCCAAAAGTCGAGTGGGCCTGACGGAATCCCTCCTATTGTGTTGAAAAAGTGTGCTCCAGAGTTGGCTCCGGTCTTGACGCGTCTATTTCGGTTCTCCTACTCTTCTGGCATCGTCCCGGCTTCTTGGAAGACAGCCTTGGTGCACCCGATCCCCAAAAAAGGTGATCGCTCAAATCCTTCCAACTACAGACCAATCGCTATAACCTCTCTCTTCTCGAAGATAATGGAATCCATTATCAATAGCCAGCTTCTTCGATACTTGGACGGCCAGGGATTACTAAGCGACACAATACGGGTTCCGTAAGGGTCGCTCGGCTGGTGATCTCTTGGCGTACCTAACTCATCGTTGGGCTCAGGCAATTGAGTCGAAGGGAGAGGCATTGGCTGTTAGTTTGGACATTGCGAAGGCCTTTGATCGGGTTTGGCATAAAGCGCTGCTATCAAAGCTTCCATCATACGGGCTGCCCGAGAAATTATGTAAGTGGGTCACTAGTTTCTTAGCAGATACAAGCATAAAGGTCGTAGTTGACGGCGAATGCTCGAAAACTCAGTCTGTTGATGCTGGTGTCCCTCAGGGCTGTGTGCTATCGCCTACCCTATTCATACTGCATATCAATGACATGTTACAGACCAACGGCATTCATTGCTATGCGGATGATAGTACAGGTGATGCTGTATATACCGGCTCCCCCAATATTTCTCGGCTAAATGTCATTGAGAGTCGAAACGAACTTGTGTCTAAAATAGAGAATTCATTGGAGAAAGTCTCTGAATGGGGTAGACGTAACTTAGCCCAATTCAACCCCGCCAAGACACAAGTCTGCGCGTTCACCACTAAAAAGTCACCAATGGTCGTATATCCTCGTTTCGAGGGCACATCTTTAACCATCTCCCCTAGCATTGAGATACTTGGCGTCAACATATCGAGCGAAGTCCAGTTCCGATATCATCTAGAGGGTAAGGCCAAATTAGCCTCGAAGAAGCTTGGTGTTCTTAACAGAGCGAGACAGTACTTCAGTCCGGACCAACGCCTACAACTCTACAAGGCGCAGGTTCGGCCTCATATGGAATATTGTTCTCATCTCTGGGCAGGGGCGCCAAAATACCAACTGCTCCCTCTGGATCGTATCCAACGAAGGGCCGCTCGAGTTGTTGAGTGCCATAGTGTTTCAAACAGCTTGGACCTCTTGGAAGTACGCCGAGATGTAGCTTCACTCTGCATCCTCTATCGGTTGTATCACGGGGAGTGCTCTGAGGAATTATTCGGAATCATACCACCTGCAACTTTTCGCCATCGTCCCACGCGAAAAACATACCATCCTCATCACCTTGATGAGTGGCAGTCTTCCACCGTGCGCTTTTCGCGTAACTTTCTGCCGCGCACTGTAAAACTCTGGAACGAACTGTCACCAGCAGTATTTCCGGACCTATACGACCTGCAAACCTTCAAGAAGAGAGCGTATTCCCTCTTAAAAGGCCGGCAACGCACCTGCAGCTCTTCTGATGTTGCGAGTGTCCATGGGCGACGGTAGTTGCTTACCATCAGGTGACCCGTTTGCTCGTTTGCCCCCTGATTTAAAAAAAAAAAAAAAATACAGAGTGGACCACTAGGAAGGACATAGGCTACTTTTTATGCGGAAAATGTACGGTTCCTGCGGGATTTGCTATTGCGCTCACGAAGTCGCGGGCAAATCTAGTCTACAAATAAATTAATGATACAATAACATAATAAGTGTGTGTAATTTTTCTGTCTTCATTTTCACTATATACGATCTTCTTTTATTTCCTTTTACTAAAATCTAATAACTTTTCTTGTCTCACTTTTTACCTATCAAGAATAGTAACAAAGCTCAAAATATTTAGATTAATAATAACATTCTCTTTTCATCTTCATGTTAGTATTCAAAGTTACTGCAAATGAATGCGGTTTTCGCGGTCAAATCGTGTGCTAGAAATCCAACGTTGATGTTTGTACAACTCGAAACGCTGCCTTAATCAAATTACTCATTAAAATAGCTGGCGTGCCAGGCATTGTGATGTAGAATACGCAGACAGATTCGGGGGAAGTTGTTAATTTATAAACCCTTTTGCAGACATCGTAGAGGTGCTACGGGCTACGGCGCTCGCTCATAGATACTACCTTACAGTTTTGCTACGCGCGTAGCAGTCGTAGCAGTGTAAGCCTTCCTTGATATACGTACTAGCTTTTGCCCGCGGCTCCGCCCGCGTAAATACAGTATCCCACGGGATCACTCCACTTTTTCGGAATAAAATGTAGTCTAAGTTTTAATCCAGAGCCTAAGCTAACACCGTACCAAATTTCATCAAAACAAACATCCAATTATCTATCCATCTATCCATCCATTCATCCATCCTCACAAACATCTACATTTATAATAGTAGTAAGATAAATATAATTAATCAAATAGTTTAGCATGACTAAACTACTACTTTATGCCCGGTTTCTGAGATTTTTTGTTGGTAGTTTATCTATCCAATAGCGCTTAGTTGATGGGATGGCGCAAACGCGGGAACGAATCAAAATTGAATAGATAAACTACCGACAAAAAACCTCAGAAATTGGGCGTAAAAGTACAAAGGTAATAAAATTAATTATTATTATTATTTATTTTATGCAGGACTAGCTGGTGCCCGCAACTTCATTTGCATAGAACTAACGGAAACGAAACCCTATTTTTTTTAAACGGAACCCTAAGATAAAGTAGCCTATGTAAGACCTTATAATATCAGCTATCTGCCAGTGAAAGTCCCATGAAATTTGGTCCAGCCGTTTCAGAGATTAGCCGGAACAAACAAACAGAGAGATAAAATTTTAAATAATGTTTTTTTTTTTATTGTAAGTACCGTTACTTTCATAATATTCTTTAAGTAAAAAGCAGTTAATATTAAATTGCAAACAGACGCTACAATTTTATTTATTTGTATAGATCTATAGATGAATTTTGTTATATCAGAAATATTGAGAGTTTCTTACGCCGGCTAGTTCCCGAACCGGTGCGCGGTGGGAGGCATCACGTAGGGACAATTCCGGGAGTGTTATTTAATAACATATATGTATGGAAGTAAAAAAAAATGATTCGTTAACTATTTGTTATAATTTCAACGTAGAATCAGTAACTCTTATTTCTACACGACATTCCAAATTCTTATATTGAATCCATCATTAAAGAGATTGCAGTGTTCCGCCCTGGCTCGAGTGGGTCGCGTGACGTCACTTCATTATGTCACCCGTTTTCACCCGCGCCCGATCTCCGCTTAATTATTCCGAACTATAATTAATAAGCACGTGTATCCCGGTCGACGTCGACATAAATATCTGTTGTGCTAGCTACTGTCGCCGAATCTGCCTACGCAAACGTAAGCGAATTGAGTCCACTTTTGCAAGACGCAATTTAGATAAGTCCTTTGAGTTTGAGTTTTAGCGTGATGCCTTATTGTCATTTGACTATTTATACTGTAACAAATGATTTTCAATTCTAGTAGATAAACATACAGTATACACACACTGTTTTTTGACGTGACAACGACTTATAATTCGATGGAGCCGGCTGCACGCACGAAAAAACATGACTCATGCGGCGTTACCTCGCTCTGAGGCGTTCCATTTAAGGCTTGAAGTGCAAGCGAGAGCGCGGAACGAGCGACAAAGAGGCACAATCGGCCTCCGCGTTCGGCAGCGTTCGACATCTGTCTCTCTCCTACTTGAGTGAGCGATCCATCAGTATTTTCTTATGACGTTGTCACTTTCAACTATCGTCAGTAACTTGTTGACTTTACAGACAACCGATTTTTTTTTAAATCATACTTTACGTAGGGACATAGTTACATAAAACAACAGCGATCACAAACTGTACTAAATACCTACTACCTATCTACTTACTTATATTATTATACTTGCTTATGGGCCTGTTTCACAATCGCCTAGTGAAGCGTCATACTCACCGTCCAGCCTGCAAGCCCAGGGCCGCGGACTTGTAGGCAAAAATTATAAATGACGGCTGCTAGTGTCGGTGTTGGATTTGCAGGATGGGCCGTGAGTATGGCGCTTAAGTGTTGAATAGCTTATGCGGTTTTATCGCTGCTTACTTTATACTGAGCGACAGAAACAGAACTTCCGGATAAGTTAACTGACATTTATCAGTAGACTGAGAAACAGGCCCTATATCTAGAATTAACCAACAATTCTGTGAGTTGAAATTATTTTGGACCATACCTAATTTTGAAAACATCAACCTCATTCGTAAAATATAGGGACAGAATGTGTTTCTGTCGTATGATAAAATACACAATTTGTAAAAACCTCGAAAACTTTTCGCATTAAACATTCAAACTGACCTCAGTTTTAGCAAAAGTTTTAAGTGACATGTAAATTTTTAAACACATTGTATTTTCTTAGATGACAGTTTTAACAAGTTTTTTCTCATTTTTGTAAATAATTGTACAAAGGAAAATGGGCATTGTATATTGGGCATTAGACCGTAACTTAACTCTAGTTAGACCGTTGCTTAAAAGGGTAAGGTAAATTTTCTAAAATCAAGGAAGTAATGAACAAGAAACGGTCTTTCCAATGACATATGGCTTGTTCGTATTGAGTAGATAGACCAGTGATGATAAAATTATGCCCATCCTCCTTTACAATTTGAATTAGGTATTGTTATTTTGTGAAATATTAAATAATAAATCAATAACATAAAAAAATAAGTTAGGTACAATCGAACAAGTTACTCCTCGACCAATCATATGATCAAAATCTCTTAACAGGACCGGTAAATACGGACTACCACGTCTGCAATCGACGCGGTCACTTCCTTTGTGTCTAAATATTTTTAGGCTTTCTAGTGCAAAGAAAATGTTTATAAACTGGTCGAGCAATAACTTTGGAGATTGTACAATTTTCTAGGAAGTACATGGAAAATATGTGATTTATTACGAACCACAATTTAACATCTTATCTAAAAAAAAAGATCTATACGTATAACTATTTTAATATTTATTATTTACACAAATGATTTTGTTGCTGGTATTCTATATATGGCTGTGGGAAAATCAAGACAAACATAGAAATGTATTCGTTAAGGAGCTTCTTCAATAGGAGAACCGTAAGTGCGGAATGGCATTATAAATCCGATTATAAAAATTGTCACGTTTCATATCGGCACTAGGCACTAAGGCGGTTGAGCCACTGAATACAAAAGTACCATTTGACTACAAATTAGTAAAGCCTTTAGCCTAGATATTTTTATGACATTTTTTCTCCATATCATAATGTCCTGATAGTAAAATATTTAATTTAGTGGAAACTAGGCATCATGTATTTTTCATTAATTTTACCCGACTACGCCGAAGCCAAAATGAAGGGTAATGATTTGAGCAGTCTATGTGTGCTATGTATGTATATTGTTCCATCAATAATTAATGAGGTGTCAATAGATCATTCGTAATAATGGCCTGGGTAACATAAGCTATATGATTTATTTTATATCAGACAAGAAACATATTCCTCCCTCCCCTCACTCTAAAAATTTATGATGGTAGTCAAACTTTGAAGGTAAACTATACAGGCTTAGATAACTATTGGGAGTTAAAGAGGCCTTACTCGTAAAATGCGCTTACTCAGATTTCTTCGTCGTAGAAATAAAATCGTAAATGGATGACTAAGGGACCCTATTCGATGCGTGGCCCGATATCCACACGGCCGGCTTTTTTAATATCATTGATGTATTGTCTAAAAAGCAGCTTACCTTCGGTATGCGTCGTAAATCGCGGCAATGCCATCTAAATCCGTCAACAATGCCAATAGATGCCGCGACTACTGTTTAGTCTGCAGTGTTTGATCCACAGACGTATATTATTATAGACAAGGCATGTTGAGGTAAGAAGTGTTTCCAGTTAAATGGCCCCACTTTTGATATTTTTTGGACCCATTTTGACATTTGAAGTATGGTGAAAAATAAACTGATAAATAATTAATAAAAAAAAAATGTTCTGTAATATTATTGTCCTTTATACATTAAAATATACTTTCAAAAGTTTATTTTCCACATTTGACTTTTCAAATCGCTAGTCGATGTTATATCGATCAATAGCTCAATTTATTTAAAAACAAGAAAATACAAACCACTAAAAATGACCCTAAAAATCCTCTCCCCTAGAGGATTTATTTCCCTAATTTTTGGAAGAAACAAATGCGTGGTATGTTCCAGGCTAATCCGAACGTGTTTAACACGTAGTTTACTTTACTTTTAAAAAGTTAATGCTATTTAGTTTTTTTAAGTTAGTTTTGCGGGACATTATATTTATCATAAGTTATGTCAAAAGAAGATTTTTGTTTAAAAATATTTTGCGTTTTTGTGAGTTAATTGTGAAACACTTCACATTTTAATATTACAAAATATGCAGGTCATATAAATGCATAATATTAATTTATTTAATGTTTATTAACAATAGACTTATTCGAATATTCGAATAGTAAAATTTGTCGAATAATAACCTACCCTAGTCAGTTCACACCGAGACGCGACAAGACGCTGCATTTCTAAGATGGCGATTCACAATTGAACTTTGTACAGTAGTAGTACAGCAATACAGGCAAACCTGTCAGGTAAATTCTTACGTGTATGGTTTTCCAATTTGATATAAGTACTTTATAGCGATGTTGGGAGGAGTAAGAAAGAAAATATCCTATGTGAAACCCTCTGTAAATAATCAAATACCTTAGAACCCATTGCTAGCGAAAGTGGCTTGCAGGCAGCTGTTTAATGTATCTGCCATAAACAATAAATATATGATTTGTAATTTTGTAGTGTGCGGTTAACCGATGTCATTAATATACACCAAATTTGGCGCGCCATACTTTTTACAACATTAATTTAAATAGAAAACAATAGCGCAAAATGTATGTATTACCTAAAGTAAGGAAGTTTTAATTGATAACATACATACAGTATTGACTTGGTGTCGTAGGCCGATAGGTTTGTAATAGTTAAGATGAATAGTAGATATTAAAACTGATTTTGCAGTGATTTACTACAAAATCAGGGGCGTAGCCTATACTATACCTAGGCTCTTTCTTAAGACTCACTTTATAAAATTCATTTCTAACTTTCTACGTTCCAGTAATGACCAATTTTCTAATAAATTTATAGAAATAGTACCTATTTAATAGTAAACTGATACCTGTGTAACTAATTTTTTTCTACTTTGTTAATACCAGAAATTATCATTTGTTTTAGTGTCTAAACTCTAAAGATTAGCAGGTAGGTACAGTCGTCGAATGATCTGGTGTTCCACTTTCCGACCTTATTACACTACTATAAGGTTCAAAAGTGATAAACCGGATCCGTCTACGACTATACCCAGATGCATACATTGCTCACTTTATGAGACAATCATACAAGATGTTAAAACGCCAGGCTTAGAAAATTAAATACTTAACGACATCTAATGAATCACGTACAATATTCGTCTTCCGCGTTATAATCTAGGAAAATTATACTATTATAATAATTTACATTATTACAAACAGTAATAATGTAAAATATTACTGCAATGAAATCTTGATAAAATGTAGCAGCGCGTTTTTAATTTCATTATGATAAGCTTTGACGCACAACACTATCTGCATCGCCTCACTAGCGTAGGGTTGCCTACAGCCTACTTGCCCATGCCTATGCCCCCTTGCACATTTACGCGTAGACAAAATTAAAAAAAAAACGGGCCAAGAAGTGAGCCGGGCTCTGCGCGCTAATTGGTTTGCATTTGCTATGGATAAGCTCAGATTAATTACTGAATAAGTATCAAGTATGAGTATGAGCAAAGCTTTTCCTGGACACACAAAACAATCTTAGTTCCAGTAGTCAGTGTTTTCGAGTCTGGCAAACGATAGTTGAACCTGGGTTATTTGCAAACTTTTAACATGACAACTCTATACGACATTCAAAGTCGATTTTTACAATTCGTCATTCGTTGTTCAAATTTGACATTTGTATGCTTAACGCGAATGTACTTAAATTCAACTATAGGTAAATTGGACAGCCCTAGCTGAAACAACAGTCAGATAGTGATGTTGATTGTTTGATCACTAATCGCCAAGGCCTGTCATTAATAGATTATGCGACAATATAACACCTTCGCCGAAAAGGCGTATCGCAATACACACGTCTTTATCTCAATTGTAATACGATCCATAGTGGCATGTCATGAAATATTTATATGTATTCCGTTACCTTATCACACTATCTCTTTTTCTGACAGGAATTTTACTTGTATTTAACTATGAATAAAAAAAATTGTAACGTTTTTATTGTAATACGATTATAAAATAAGATAACCTGTTTTGGTATGTTTAATATTCAAAATGCCCATTTTATTTTTTTGATTATCATTTTATTTTTTTATTTAGGCTGGGACTTTACGATCCTGAATCCGGAAGGCCGGGGAAAATTTAGAGCATTGAAAATAGAACTCGGCGCTAAAACAATACAGCTGAAAATCGAACACACAACTGTCGAGTCAAATTCAATGCTCTTAATTCTCCCCGGCCCGCCGGATTCCGTTTCATACAGTCCCAGCTTAAGCTTCGGGGCACTGTTATTGACAGTCAATGTTCATACAAACCCCAATACAAACGTCCTTCCAAAATCCAAACCACCCTCTCGTGTCATGGGTGTCCGATGATTGATCAATCAATCAATTAAATCCTTTATTTGCCAGGAATATGGTACATGATGATTATACTATAATCATTACTGTATGAATATTTCTGTTTTTGTTAATTAATTGGTCGTAATATTTCGAGTGATTATTAAGCGATTAACAATTAATGTCCAATATACAATTATTACTGTTCAATAAATACAGTAGAAATATAATGTTTGCATATTGACACTGCAATGCACTGCAAAAACAATGAATTTTCTTTTTGAGATAGTTTTAAAACTATGCAAGTGAGCTTCATGGGTGTTTTACACGGGAATTTGTAATTAAGTACTCTGTCGAATTAACCGATATAATAAAGACGATGTCCGATTTTTGATCGAGATTACACACTGGCGGACGGACTGAGCAAAAATATAAGGGTTCCTTGTAGTTACTACAGAACCCTAAAAACGACGATTGCCGAAAGATATTGAGGTCGTGGTCGTACAGTGTGTTGAGTGCGAGTTATTGTCACTACTCGCCGTAAAGAAGAAAGCTACAATTTGTATGACATCGAATTAGTTACCAACGCCCCTAGTGGCATTATTTGCCACTAGGGGCGTTGTTTCGATGACGCACAAATTTTAGTTCGACTTATGTGAAGACTCGTTCATGAAGTTTACTCCAATTTGTATGGCATTGAATTAGTTACAATTTTTTGCCACCAGGGGCGTTGTTACGATGCTATAAAAATTGTAGTTAACTTCTTTACGGCGGCGAGTAGTGACAAAACTCGTACAAAAACTCGCACACAGCACACTGATAAACATTTCTCGATCACACGTCATTCACCGCTCAGACAATGACAGTGGTGAAACCGTAAAACAGCAATACCGAACTCGGAATGAACGTCTAAATAAACATGACGTTGTCACGTTCAACAGCTATCGTCAGTAAACCGACTTTACAGACAACCGATTTTTAAAGTGAAACTTTTATTACATCGTCTCGTCTGTGTGTTGCATGTCGCATGACAGTCGGCCGCGGAGTAGGTATAAAGTGAAAGGCGCTCGTCAGTGCAGCCGAGGCCAATATGGCGGCGCCTATAGTTCGCATCAGCTGACCGTGTAGTGTATAGACTAGTACTCATTTGTGCCAGTGCTCCACGCTATTTTGTTATTAAGTTTCACTTTTACCGTGGTTTCATAAAACCACACAATCCTTTTCTTGATTGGTTTACAACCCAAAAATACTTCACATCATTAAGGCCCTCATAAACATCTTATGCAAATAGGTTCGCTTTACCTATAGCGTGATCTAGCGGCAAATCAGCGCCATCTAGTATGCCATATGAGAACCAAAGTTCCTTAAGAAAATTAACTTAAAATCTAACGCATAAACAGTCTGTATATTGATAAAGACCGCATTTAACTCGTTATGTAGTTCACGCGAAGACACAAGAAACGCATTTTATTGTTATTAATTTTCACTTTTACCGTGGTTTCATAAAACCACACAATCCTTTTTTTTTTGAGTATATTTTCGCTTGGAACAGGCTTTGGCTGGTTCGCCAGGGTTCAGCCATTGCGATGAGCGTTTCCGGTTATCGTACAGGATCCACTTTTCATCACAGGTAATGATTCGTTTAAAAATCCCTTCATTATTGTGCCGGTTGAGTAATGTAACGCAGCAGTCGACGCGCGTTTGTCGGTTTGCTGCACACAATTCATGAGGTACCTTTCAAGCTTTTTCACCTTCCCAATTTGCTTCAAGTGGATTAAAACAGTTTTATCGCTAACACCGCAGCCTGCATCTAACTCGGACGTGGTTTGCGATGGATCCCCTTCCACAATAACCTTCAATTCTTCATTATCAACTTTGGTCTCCGGCTGCCACGGGGCTTGTTCTGCAGGTCGAAAATTCCAGAACGAAAACATTGAAACCAAAAACGCAATGTATTTGCTTTTGTGACACCGCCGCCATACACATCATTATTCCTTCGAGCCGTTTTTGCAGCACTGGTGCCACGGTGAAACTCGTACTCGAAAATAATACGATATTTCAAGTTTTCCATTTGGTAAACAGAGTGACTCAAAGAAAAAAACAAAAGAGGAAAAAACAAATGAATTACGGTTTTCGAAACACAAATGCATGAGTAAATAGCGGTATAAATTTGAAATTGGAGCTCCTAACCAAAGAAGATATATTTGAGATCAAAGTGGCCAGTATGACAAAACACCTATTTCGTATCTAAGGACCTAATATTAGCCATTAAATAGCGTGCCAAAGCTGAACACTGAAGACAGAACGTGAGCCTTTATTCCGTTGGCAGAATACATGCATTGTATTGTAAATTCGTTTATTTAATTTATTCAAATAATTTTTCACAGAGCAATTTATTAGCAAGATCTGCTTGTATTTTAATCATAAATTATTATTAAGGTTGGGTTGGTATAGAGGTTGTACTCATTTAGGTCACTATCTATCGCAGTTCGCATGCGCTGTACGTTTTACGATAATCGTAATAAATATAAAAGTTGTTAGCGCCGTTTTACTGGAAACGTCACATTTCGTTTAGAATCGATTGAATAATACTAGCGCAAGGCTTGTCATTCACTGACGTCGCAGCGGATAACTGACGCATGCGCGTCATCGTCTATCCCTCTTAAATATAGACGACGGATCGCTGAATACTCTCCTGTACTCGCCTATAAACTTTCAACATAGTTTCATTACATTGTGGCAAATAGTTACTAACTACAAATTGCAAAAACCCTTTTCTTTTTTTTCTTCCTAACTAGGTTACCTCGTCAAAAAGTTATTTATGCCAAAAGTTTTTAATAAACACCACCGAAACAAATGTTTGTTGTTTCTTTTTAGAATAAACTCTATTTATAAGAGAATATTAAGAAATTGGCATTCACCACAATATGTTAAAATTGTTTAGCCTATAAGATGCGATATTTTATAAACAAATAGGTAAGCGCAATAATAATTCTTGCACTTATGAGTAGACAGTACCCTCTAAACTGTTTTCCTTATTATTACTTTTTCTGCGAGAGCAATTTACTAACTCATTTCCCTACTACGATACTCAAATAGGTAGTAATAATGATTCATTTTAAACTGATGACATAGTACAACAATATAAGTAACTTAAAAATTGTTTTTATTTTCAGGAACCTCTCTTCGACCATAAAAATATGTAATAATATATAATTACTTGGTTCTTTAATAAGTATATTTTTACGTTATTATTACGTATCATAAAATAATTGATTTTTGACATAGTTTTACTGTTCACTCTCGGACTATTCATAATAATTTATGAAGTCATAATATCTGTCATCTAGGCTGACATAACCATATGATGAGCCTTTAAATAAAGATTAAAACAAAATCTGTCTTCTATCAAAGTACCTATTTCGGGTTAAAAGCTTCATCAAAAATGAACGGAAAACCGATTACCTACCGAACTATTTTTGTCATAAAGTCTTTATTGGACCTGTTGCTCACCCCGTCTTTGCTCGGATGACAACTCTTATATTACATAATTTATCTGTACTTGTTATAAAAATAATATAATATAACTATAGACGTATATAATAAAGGCGACGCATAGTGACGCAAAAATTGTCTCCACTTAAATGGCCCCACTTTTGGAGTTTTTGTGTCCATTTTCACATTTGAGGTATGGTGAAATCAATATGGCTGACATTTGAGATATGTTGAAACCAAGATGGCGTAACTTTTTCTTGTATGAAGATTTGTTCTGTCAAATGTACGTCATAGCCTATCTTTAGATTCGAAATTTTTGAATATAACAAGTACACACATTTTATTAGATTAACATAATATTAAAGAGAACAAAAAGCACACTGTTTTCTCGAGCGCGCTATCAACTCAATATACTTAAAACTGATTTTATTTTTTATACGAAAATTGACTTAATAAGACTGTTTACTTTAAATGAACGCAAAGTCGGCGTTGTATGCCGCGATCGACGACAAGTATATTAAATATTATATTATAAATTTTATGACGGACGGACGGAACGGCGAATTTCGCGTCTCGTGGCCTCGGAGCCGCTCTTTCGAGCGTCGATTCGCGATCCGTGGAATCGTGATCCAGTCAGAAAAGCGGACTCGAGCCGCGCGGTCGCGCGACGTGCAGGTGCTTGTAGTTTTTTAGTTTGACAGTTGGCGCGATTTTGTTTCTGTTTTACTGTATTTCATTGTGGAAATCATAGACTATAGGTTAGTGTAATCTGTGTATTTTCTATTTAAAACGAGTGTGCGGCTAGTCAATTGTGAATTATCCACTGCCGGCTGTGAATGAGTGATTGCACGCCTTGTGTACTCTCGTCGTGCTAAGTGCAGAAATTGTGTTTATAATCGCTGGAAAATAATTCTGTGCGCCACATCGATTCACTGCAGGTACGACACAGGTACGTTTTGGAAGCATTCGCCAATACACGATGTACAAATTAGTGAGCAAACTATTTAGAGCGGCCGATCTCTCTCGGGGCCTGGAAAACGTGTTCCAAATATAGCGAAGCGGGTTTCGGCGCAGACTGCAAGCATGGTTTCTCATTCAGAGTTATATAAAGAAAGGTTTTTAATGAGTTTAGTTGTAGAAAATCGCGTTTATCCCTGTTGGCCGGGCGAGACGACCGAGACAGCTGTGCCTACGTAACGGGTAAAAATAAATACTCGTGTATTATCGGTAGCTAGACTAACCGGCTTCTTGGACAAAGTATTATTAGTGCATATTACATATATTATGACAAAATAACATCTGTAATATAAATAACCTATAAATTGTAGGCCATATCACGAAAATTATTACATTGAAGCATTTAAAAATGTCAAGGCCCAATTAGATAAATACATAACTACACTTAATGCCAGAAATATCCCCAATTTTCTGCTGATCAGCCTTAAACACCAGAAAATAAAAAGTTAATAAAAAATATAAAACAAGCAATAATCAATATGTTCCTTGTTTATTAAACCTTAAAAAATTATGAACAACATGACGGTACACAAAGCTTCGTTTTAATTTCCTGTTTTGTAATTTGTACTCTTAACAAAATAATTTTCAATATAACTACAACTTACAAGAACACGTAATAATTAGTAATATTATTTAATGAATAAAAGTATATACTTAATTGTAAAATGTAGGGTAGGTTTCTGAACATTTAAATTTATTTCCTTTCAATGAAAAAATTCTCATATATAATGAGGACAAAGTACTTAAATAATTATTTTATATTCTTATTCACAGCAAAAATTATTTTTAAACAGGTAGAAAAAAAATTTGGGTTTGTTTGCAAGAGTGCATTGAACTTTCACCTACAAAGATGTCTTTGTCCAATACAGTATTTAATACCAGCACTTCACATGGCTATTTGTATTTGGGAAACAGTTAACCATGTGTGGACTGTTTATTTGACAAAGTATTGGCTTTGCCTATTTTAAAATAAAGCTAATACAAAATATGTGTTACCGTGCAATTGATGGTTTCTTGGAAACATCAAATATGCAAATTCCGCTGCAAGTCGACTTTCATACTGAAAGATGAAAGTGTTAGCCTCTATTTGCATGTTTGCCTCAGCATTATAATTTTTGCCTGATACAACTACCTAACACCCAATAGTGAATACAAATAGCCATGTTAAGCCAGAATAATAATAATAGTCAATCAAAAAATCCAAAAATTTTATGTTATTTAGGAATTTTAATTCAATATTTGGAACCCCTACTCAATAATTTTGGTGGCAGTCTTAAATATTTCATATTTTAGCAAACTCTGTGTCTTCACTGTGTCAATGAATACTGCAATGATCTATTTAGATTAATCATAAAATATGATATTAGGTATGTGTGAATATTAATAATAAACCTACATAATATGTAATAATGTGGTTTCCACAGTAATATTCTGGTCCTCCTATAATTTTCCACAAGTATAATTTTAATATGCAACTAGGAGCAGAGTTAATAAGAACACCTTGCTTACCGAGCCATGGGCTACTAATTATATAAAAGTATTTCATAATTTCTAGATATCAAAGCGTACTCAGTACGCACACAGATAGTAATAGGTTTTATCAGCACATCACAACAATTTCACAACATCACAAATACTTTAAAATAGTATTGTTAGATATGTGTAAATATTTTTAATATTAATTTGCACTTAAATGTATTAATCACAGAAACGAATAAATGCAATTATTATGTATTTGTTGGATATCTTCTCTATGAAAAATATTCTTAACAATGAAATATATAAATGAATAGATTCTAATAAGGCCATCATACTCATTGTCAAAATCTTATTGCAGCATCATCACTTTAAGAGGCACAGCCATATTACTTTTGCTACTTCGTCACCTTGCACTTGTGCATTTGTACCCCATGTGGAGTGAATTTCAAAAAATCCTTTTTTAACGAATGTCTATGTCATAAGAAGTATCTGCTAGCCTAATTCAGCTTAATACGTCCAATGGTTGATACTTCACCACACATACTTTGGACCCCCATTTCACACCTTTAAGAGAAGAATTAAAAAAAAAAGGGTAAAATATGTGTACAATCATTTTTATTTGTTAGTCTGCAGAATATTGTATAACAAGCATTTGTATTTCACTGTTATTTTTCAAAACTAGTTAAATTTGACTATAATTTCAAAAAATTATATTTTAAAGACTAAATTGGGTATTTAATATCACTGAAAAGATTGTTTTTCAAGTGTGATTTTTAATATTCACTGTATATATAAAAAAATAGTTTTTAAATTCCTGGAATATTGTTAAAAATTGCTTTTTAAACCCTTGCATAGTTTTTTTTAACATGGAATTATATCCTCATAACTAAAATGATGATAGATGACCTGTGTATATGAATGTAAATGAATAATCCACAGGTTATAAATTGAACTAGAAAAAAATGGATGACTGTGACGAAATTCCAGATATTAATACCTAAATAATCATTAAACAGAGAGATATTATGAGTGAGTGAGAGAGTGGATGTATGCGGTGAAGTTAATAATAATACTATGCGTATCATTAAGTGGCAGAGAGGAGATAAGAGTAAGAGAGATAGTAGATATGCGGTATAAATATAATACATGTCGTTATTACGAGCGAGTGTCGTCACCGGCGCGCGGCGCGTGCGTCACCCGGCAACACGAATAGAAAACTGGTGACCCTCGAAAGCGGTGACGTCACGGGAGCGTGACGGCCGGTCTCTATAACGTGACATTATTAATGATATCATTATTGCAACGCGCGATTTATTGTTGTTGATAGATTGACACGGCGCTGTATTAAATTGACGAGCTATTTACACAACATTAAATAATAGATTAGTTGATATTTAAACTTACCCTGTTAAGTCGGCACCACAGTACGCAAGTGGATTGTAGTGGGGCTTGGGAAATTTCAACTAATCACATTACGATCGAGCGGCCACTTAAGGTAGTTTTCCAATTGCAGCACGAAAGCGCATTATGCGGCATAATGCTCAACGTTGAATGTTTCAACTACAGCAACGCTTCGCACAATCGAGCACTCTCCAAAGTACTGCTTTCGCATGATGCGTGCAATCGATACCAACTCATTTGTTTTGACGTGACAACGTCTTATAATTCGATGGAGCCGGCTGCACGCACGAAAAAACATGACTCATGCGGCGTTACTTCACTCTGAGGCGTTCCATTTATTATTATGACGTTGTCACGTTCAACTATCGTCAGTAAACCGACTTTACAGACATCCGGTTTTTTTCTTTAAGTTGGCATTGGTCGAAATATTATTTATAAGTACTTTCGTATACAATATATAACTTAATAATACTATAACTTTCGTTTCGTCGTAGTTTTTTGGAAAGAATAAAAGATAATTCAGACTGTGTTAAAAGAATAAATATAAGTATGGATGAAGGTACAAACATTGACTATTTTTTTATATTTCACCATTGATAACTAATAATACATCTACGTATTCCACATTTTTTCAACACTGAACTTAGCGCACTCTACCGGTGCATTTGAAAACTAATGCACGTTCCAATTAAGCTTCAGCATAATTCGGCATTGTGCGCCACTGAGTCGCACTATGCTCTGTAATCGGAAAACTACCTAAGACACGACAGTCTTAAGACCAAAGATTTCAAAATTCTAGATGGGCTATAACGTGAATTTGGCAGAACAAATCTTCATACAATAAAAATCTTGGTTTTCACCATTCTTCAAATGTCAGCCATCTTGATTTAAATGTCAAAATGGCCCCTTAAACTCAAAAAGTGGGGCCATTTAAGTGGAGACAGTTTTTGCCTCAACATGCCTCGTCTAAGATATACGTCTATGCTTAAGACAGTCTATTGCATTACAAAATATATGAAGACACTTGAGGCAAAACGTCTCATAGAGGACACTGTCTAGGAGTTTCACAACTGTCAAAAAACTGTAGGTGTTTTGTCGTAAGACAGGCTTGTTTAAGTGAGACAAAACTGTCATACGACTGTCGTGTCCCAAGTGTGCGCTCGCCCTAATATGACATAGGTTATTATAGATAGGCCCTTTAGACTACATTGCTGTACAACTGTACCTGCGCAGGCTCCAGCTAATTATGCTGATAGTAGATGTGATGTATTTGTACGAGAAGTCTTCTCTCTCTTGAGAGAAGTCTGTGAATTAATAAAGAGGCCAGACACCAGCTGTCCCGTCCACATACTCTATTCTCGGGGTTTCTCGGTGAGAGTCTGGATGAGTTTTCGGTGATTGGACTGCTATGCTATGCAAACGACCAAAATGAACGAATGGTGATAAGCTATTACCGTCGCCCCTACTAACCCGCAATATCAGAGGGGTTAGGTACAAATGCCGGCGTTCCACTGTGAGAAAAATTAGAGTTCAAGGTGTGGGCTAGTTATTAATAGAATTGACACAAACTACCTCGGCACCTTAGGCGTTTTATCAAATGAGTCAGTTAATCCGCGGGTCAAGGATCAGCGAATGACATCACGCTGTCTACTGATTATAGGGTTACAATGTCAAGAATTGGAACACTAATGTGTCACATAAGATACAGTTAATTGAATGACTAAATACTAGGCTAGCGTGGGAGACTACACAGCCTAGTGCCTACTCCTCACATTGAAGAACGAGAGACTCGTGTCTCTGTAGTTAGGACTTGGGCCTTGGAAGTTTAGTGAGACGATTCAAACAGTATTTTGACCGATGACGAAAGGAAATTTCAGGATTTTATTGTTCTGAAGATAAGATAGGGAAATTATCACCCTTTCTTTTGGTTTCGCCGTAGTCGGGTAATAGCATTATGCTATTAGGTATCATAACTAATATTCAATACCAAGACTCATGTTTCTAGTTATCGTCTGTAGTTTGCTAGAGTCCTAGTTACCTCATCCGCACATTCGTGATTTTTGTTTCATTACTTTAGCATAGATTTATGTGCTACCTAATTAAAAAGTTAAGGCATCGCGTAGATTACTTGACCTGAAAGCTGAAGTGGGAATGTCCTTCAAACAAGTTACCGCTCCAAGGTTTGTCGGAAGAGAATAGTTTGGCACACACTATACATATTTCTTGGCAGGCCGATCAAGTTCTTAATTGATTAAACGAACCAACGTACACTGCGATTGTTGAATTACATTAATAATAATAAAGTCAAGATCCTAATAAATGATATTGATAAGAATATACCCTGCCCATCCTTAGTAATGTAAATAAGTTAGAGCATTTCTGACTCATACAGGGGTCTGCGGTTTGCCACTATCGAACTCCACCTTATAGATAGTCCAGATTGAGCTCTAAGTGTATACCTTACGACAGGAGTTCCTAAAGTTTTAAGATAACGGAACACCAAACCCTTACTTTGAGGAACCCCATTTCCGGGGGGGTACTTTCCCCGAGTCGGACTGAATTCCTGCTAGCCACCGACTACTTAATGAGTTCTTCGCATGAGAGAAGAACTCACTATTTAAATATTAAAAATATTATTTTATATTTAAATATAAAATAATATTTTTAAATAGTGAGTTCTTATAATTTCGTATAATCTACAGATTATTTAAAAATAATAAATAAATATGGCGGAACCTTGATGTTTACTCCACGGAACCCACCCACTTTGGGAATCCGTGTCTTACGGCATTCTTAATGTTCTCGAGACCATGGATAGGACGCCACAGCGAAGGATAAAATGTTGCACGGAGCTGATGGATACTTGTCGCGAGCGTCCGGTCATGCTGGAAAACGATGGGACAGGATTTGGTTCACAGTTCACGCATTATGGGTTTGCACGGAATACCGATGCTTCACACGTTTAAAGCCTTATGCACATAGTGTACCTAACGCTGAACAATTTCTTAAGTAAAATGTGTTTGCGGAGAAACTAGGTGAAATTACAATTGAAATTGAGCACGTTGTTGTAAACACGTTCATCAGTATTCAGTCAGCGGCATTTCACTATTTGATTGTGAAATATATTCGTATCCAGAAGACATGCTGTTTACAATCATTTTAGCGGTGAGCTATTATGCAACAGTTTGTGAAACCTCGTTTTTTATGTATGTAGGTAGTCCGCGTTAGTCTACCGTGCGTGGGCGCTGCGCGCTGTTGACTCACGCTCAAAAATGGCCGCCAACAATTGGTAATTATCGGAGTTGTACTGTACATTATCTTTTTTTATAAAATACTCCATTTCCTGCTGGTTTTTAGCGTGTTATTGTTTGTTTGCTCTGGGCATGCTTTCGTTCTGAGCGTCTCGTCAACGTCTGCACTTTGAAACTTGCAGTAGAGTGAGCCGGCTATGTCTGTAGACGGAAAGACGGTCTATGCAACAGACAAGTGTTAGAGTCCACGCTTAGGCAAACGTAGTGTAGAACGTCCTGCGGCACGATGGACCGATGATTTCAAGAAGGTGGCTGGCGGTGGATGGTTGAGGGCTGCCCAAGATCGGGACGGTTGGCGCTCATTGGGGGAGGGCTACCTTCAGTAGTGGACGGCGATAGGCTGATGATGAATACAGAAAATAATTTTGTAAAAAAATTTACCATGCTCCAAATTTATGAGCTAGTGGACTGATGATGAGTTTTACACTAATTTGGTTACAGAAACAATACTAGCTTGCGTGCGTGCGTGAGAAGCGTCAAATTAATATTTTATTGTCACCACTTCACAAGATGTCCCCTTGTATTACATTTTCACATATTAAATTAAATCTAAAAGTATCAGAATTCCCATTGATGAGAAAATTCTATTAGCATGAAGGCCATTGTCAATTAGTGTCATAGATGTAACACGAGTCTAAGGCTTTGCGGAAATAACTGTAATTTATCTTTAAAAAATACATGAATGTTTCTCTTAAATGTATCATAAGATTATGGCAATTTTCCTTGCTTTTCATTACATTACATTACATTTTCACATATTAAATTAAATCTAAAAGTATCAGGATTCCCATTGATGAGAAAATTCTATTAGCATGAAGGCCATTGTCAATTAGTGTCATAGATGTAACACGAGTCTAAGGCTTTGCGATAATAACTGTAATTTATCTTTAAAAAATACATGGATGTTTCTCTTAAATGTATCATAAGATTATGGCAATTTTCCTTGCTTTAGGTTGGTGCAAGGCAAAAAACAAAATTATTATTTTTAAGTAACCCCCGAATTGTCAAGCAGTGAGCGAGCTGATGATTATAGCTAAGAACACTCTCGATCATGTCGGCTAACAAAATCGAAATCGTTCGATTTTGATCGATCCAAATCGTTTCTGTTCTGTTTGGGAAGCTACTCTGTTCTGCCACGGACAGACACAGAAAGACAAACAGACACGTTAAACTCATAACACCTCTTTTTGCCTCGGGGGTTAAAAAATAGATGTCTATTTTTTAACCCCCGAAGCAAAACACACCTCGTGTTATGCGCCATAACAGCCACTCAAAGCCATCAGTCATGACTCATGACTAAATGATGGTAAAATAAGAGTGCCTAAAGTAAATAACGTTGGCATGATGTTAGGGCATGCAATATGTAATATCGGAAACTCGGGGCGTTTGGTCCGGTATTGCGATATCGGAATTGAGGGAGCTAATATAGTGATATCGGAATCAGGTATTTTTTTTAATTGAGTTTTTAAATGACGCTTTTAATTACGATTACTGTTAATGCAATAACTATATTCATGAGCCTAAAGCTGCGGAGCACCCAATCGAGCCCCTAGCCCCCCAAAATACAAGTCGTTTATGTCTCTCACTCTTATTTTTGTTGACAGATCTTTAAAATAATTTTAAGAAGTTTTATTAATATTAATAATATTATTAATAACACAGGGGACAAATTAGACTTTTTTGTTGCATGTAATTTTGTCTTTTTCACTAATTTATGGAAATAGATTTCAAATACGTGTTAATTAATAAAAAAAAATTACAATCGAAGGCAGGTCATACCCGAGCCGTCACTGCGACCCAAGTGGATGTATTGTTACTCCTTCGCGTTATAGTCCCGTCCCCAGCCCTATGCTGCTCATAAACTGAATAATATGGCTGGGGTTGATGCTGCGAATTACCTCTGTGGCAGAGTATTGCTGCCCAAGGTAACTTAAGGTAATATTTCTATTCTGTTGAAGTGCTGGATAGTCACGGAGAAGGTGGAGAGGCGTCCTATCCTTTTCCTCGCAGAATCTGCAAGTCGTAGTATCACCAACACCTATTTTGTTGAGGTGTTTGTGGAGCTTGCAGTACCCAGTTAGGGTTCTTAGCCTATTCCTACTCATTGAAAGCGCCTAGCCAGCTCATCTGCGGTTTCATTACCGGGGATGTTTCTGTGGCCTGGAACTCTTACCAGACGGATACTGTTGTCACGTCCTAGCGTGTTTAGCGTCTACACACAGTCCAAAACTAATTTAAATGAAATTTCATGTTCAATGATGAAAATTTGCAGCTGTCCAAGCATAGTGGAAGCCCATTTCGTTCTGCCTGCCGTCCTGACCCTGAGAACCGTGCTAAAATTTCCTAGCAGTTTAATTTCTTAGATATGGTTCATAAAAACAAGAATATTCTGAGGTTTTATGTATTTTAGGACACCTGCGACAAGTGTCTATTATATGTTATGGTATGTAACATTGGTGTTTTTTGGGCGTAAATAAGTGATACTGAAAATACAAAAAAATATTACATATGCAGGCTAAGGGGAGCTTTCCGATATTCACTGAAGTACCTGTAAACCAAATTAAGCCACCAATACTGTATTTAACCGAAACCACCTTTTTTTACTATATTACCTTTTATGGTATTATATAGAAAACTAAATCTGATACAAATTAAAATCTGAGTACAGAATATAAATCAGCAACGCAAAATGTATAATATCAGTCATAATATTTAACGTGCAATCAATAATTATTATTTATATTTTTACCTGCCTTTTAATTTTGTTGATATATCCTTAAAACAGGCCTGTGACAGGCTAAAAAAAGGGTCTGAAAAAAACTTTTTTAATGAATTTGCCTAAATCTTATGTACATTATTGAAACCGATTCCGATGGCAATTTTTTTTCGTCAATTTTTCTCGAATTACTTGGCAAACGCAATAAAGAAAAAAGTAAAAATATATTTCCTGAAGTATCAATGCTATTTAAGGACTGTAAAATTAAAAAAATACCAAGATATTAGATTTTTTAAATTGTTATAGTCTAGTATCTTTCTAAGTAATTCTATTTTGTTTATAGTCGAAAAATTTATTTTAACATTTCTGGAGCTTCATGTCATGATAATTAATCAATTTTTATTATCATTGAAATGTGATAAATTTGTGCGTGATATGAGTTTATTTTTTATTTTTCCTAGGATCTTGTTTCTAATTAAGTCTTTACAAAATAATTAGTAAAGATTATTGACTTTTATTTTATTTTTCTAGTGTGTAAATGTGAAATATTGATTACACATTATGTTGTTTTCGAAATCTTAGTGTTACATAAATTAGTTAATTTTGCCTTAAAGAAAACTAAGATTTCAAGTTATACTACTTGGTTTAGGACCAAATTGAAATAATTTGATTTTTAAATATGTAAGTATCATAGGCAATACACACATAGTACAAAATATATTGGCCTTGTAAATGTTTTGTTCAATTCCTATATTAATATCGGAATTCGAAAATATCGAAACTCAATATCGGAATTAATAACGGTCCGATATTGCATGCCCTGATGCACCACTTATATAAAGTATTGTTATACTTTGTTTATTGTTACTTATTTTATTGTTACTCTTTGCTGTTGCAAAACCTAAGTACTTTAACTTATCTTACGTCGGAAACTACCGCAAATTTGTCCATGCATTGATTATGCCCGTCTGTTGTGACTTCTGCAGCTCATCAAAGGAATGCCGACCCACGCACTGCGTGTGAGCACTGCGACCTGCGTGGTTGCGTTCGCAGATAATTGAGTTTAGTCCAATCCGTCACGTGAATATTAATTAATTAACAGGGGGCTGAGCAGAAACAATTGACAGGAACGTGTTCGTAACGTTATCCAATGAAATTTGTATAGGCGCTGTCATGATTGATCAGATATATCAGATAGTCATACAGATCTCATTCGATATCTTACGAATACGTTCCTCTGGAGAATTTATGGAGGCCAGGGAAATTTATGGCTTTTGAATAAGTTTTTGGTGGAATATTAATGCAAAAAGCGCACATTGTCTTGGTAGAATTACATCCCACTACTATTTTAAATATGAAAGTTTGTGAGGATGGATGGATCTTTGTTACTCTTTGACGCAAAAAGTACTAAACGGATTTTGATGAAATTTGGAATGGCAGTTGTTTGAGCTCTGGTTAATATAATTTTTATCCCGAAAAAGTACAGCGTTTCCGTGGGATACTGTATTTACGCGGGCGGAGCCTCCGGCAAAAGCTAGTAGTACATAATATAGTATTGCTAATAAAAATGCTGGTCGGACCAACTAGTTATAAGCAGGTATAAAATTATCCAAAAATGGCAGTAGGTTATACCTCCTCGCGAGCTTGTTAATGATTCTGCGAGTGACGTAATCCAGTCGGCCTCGACCGGCTCGTGGAGGTGGTTGGACATAAAAAACCCGTTGACATACCATGACTAGGGACGTCGTAGGTCATATACAAAATTGACATCGAATATAGATGTGGCCTAACACGGCTTCATCACTTCGCCAGTTGAGAAGATTCGACTTTGCCGTTTAAGGTCGGCCCTTACGGTTTTTTTATGGCTAACAAACGAATCGCCTGATGGTGAGAGATGATTTTCTGCCCATGGGCAGGCAGGCAGGCACCCATAAAATGGGGAAGTAGCAAGTGCGATGCCCGTCTTTAATCCGTAAAGGGGGGGGGGGGGGAGTTGACTCTGGGGCTTTTGTTGCTCAGTGTTGACGTCGCGGTGGCCACATGAATAATATGTGATCTCCAAAGATGTGGTATGTCTATGTGGAGACCATATAAAACAACCGACTTGTCACTGGCGCACGCGATATTGACATACGCGCCACGCATCGCCAATATTCTACCTACTAGGTTTGGCGCAATGCGAACTTTTTATGAGAATGCGTTGGATTTTTTTGCGCAATTGTGTGTATGTAATAAATGGTGCCGACCATAAATGCCCATTACATAGTCATTTTTTTGCTGACAGTTTTACATAATACAAATGTCATTCACCGCGTTTGGTCACTTGTACATGACATGACATCATGACGTCATGGTTAGAATCTAAATCTACGTTTCAATGACTGTGTAATAGCCGTTATATTGAGTCCATATATTTACCTAAGTTAGCTTACTAACGAAATCGTAAAAGGCAAGTTAAGAAGTTACGAAATATAAAGTAAATCCAAAAATTTACCGATAAAGTGTAAAGTTAGGAAAACCTATGTTTTTCCTAGAAACAAGATGGCGCGTGCAGTGTGACAAATGACAATTATGAAAATGTATTCTAAACGCTACTTTAAACAAATAAAAAGCAATTGATGAAATCAGTCAAAATGGTAATCCTTTTTAGGGTTTCGTACCCAAAGGGTAAAAACGGGACTTTATTACTTACGAGACTTCGCTGTCTGTCTGTTACCAGGCCGTATCTCGAGAACCTTGAAAGCTAGACAATTGAAATGTTCACAGATGATGCATTTGTGTTGCCGCTATAAAAACGAATACCTACTAAAATAGAAAAACAAATATTTAAGGGAGTAGGAGCCGGGCTATTAGGTACCAACTTATTTATTGTTTTGTCGTTTTTAACTCGATATTAATAACGGCAATAGGTAGATGCTGATAATATTCACTAAATATATATAATATACTAAATATGTATATTCTCTTTAAAAAATAATAAAAAAGAAAAACATTTAAGGGGTGCTCCCAAAGAACTTGATTTTTTCGCTGTTTTGCTCGATATTAATACTAGGGCTCGAAATTAGTACTAATAGTTTAATAGTATACATATAATGCGACGGAACCCTACGTGCGCGAGTCCGACTCGCTCAAATCGCTCGCTCAAATGAGCGGTTTTTCCTTTACAGACAATTTCGGGTGAAATTATTCAAAGACAAATTTCGGGTCGCATTTGAAAGAGGCGAATTAATTTAACCCACAACAAAATAATCTATCCACGTCAGCGTATGAAAGAAGACAACCTATTTCAAAGGCATTGTGGAGTTTTTTGTAGTTTGTACTCATTTTGCTATTCCATTCGCTACAAAAGTCGAGAGCTTTTTTATTTGAAATAATCTATGATTCCTATGTACAATGTACATACTGACCCATTTTTATCTGCAACTGCAATAAAAGGAGATGTCATTCTACAACCTCAAATCAAAATAGATTGGTAATTTTAAAAAAACTGCGATTTTTATTGTTAGTTTAGACACAGATTATCTACTAGCCCCCTTACTAATAAAAATATTTACACCACGGATAAGCTATTCAATGTTGCTGCCTTTGTCTGTCAAGTAACTTTCAATCGTATCAGAGTAAGACAGCAACTATTATTAATTAACTATTACAAATATTAGTAATGGGGTCGATAATTACTTTCTTTCAAAGACTAAGTGCCAATTTTTTCACCAACGCCTGTTAAAGTTTCCTAATCGTGGATTAAATATCATGCTATCTCTCTCATAATTCGTATTAATGAAAACGAAGGCATGATATTTAGACAAATGATTAACACTAACAGGCGTTGGTGAAATTGGCACTAAGTCTTCGAATTCAGTAACTAAGTATTTAAGAGCAGTAGCGAAGGCTTGTTCTCCATGAAAGGGAAGCTCTAGCCTGTAGATGTAAGATCAGTTGCAGAACTTATTTTTAATAGGTACCTATGTTGTGAAATTTGGTACCTAGGACAAAAAAAATGTTCTATTTAATGTTCATGATCTATTTAAAGTCAATGTTAAACGTAAAGCCCGTGTGAATCGTGTTATTGCATATAAACATGTCGCTTACTTACTTAGTAATAATTCGCTATTATTGTAAATACATAAATTATTGAAATCTTAGTCCGTGTCGGTACAATGGTGAGATTTTTTGTATCTATGTTCTTGATGGTAATTTACACGCTGGTTTGTATTTAGATTTTGCTCTTCCCACAATCGTCGGATGTGTTTGAGAGGAACAATGGATGTTTTAATTATAAAAGTTATATAATTACATACAATTTTGCTAGGCATTGTCGTTCTTGTTATTTTTTTTAAACGTGAGTAACATAATAATTAAAGTTATTATATGAAAAGGTCGACTGCTACGAAACTAAGACACAATTTTCCCTATTTCTTCTCCAAACTATGCTTAATTCTTAACAGACCCTTAACTCTCTAGGATAACTGTAAAGCCTGTTACTCCCCGTTTACACACACAGGTACCTATGTTTTAATTCGTTATTTGCTTTTAAAAGCAAGCCTCTTTAGCAGTAGGTAATTCCTCAATTTTCGGCGACTGTTCATGGCGTGTAGACTTACGTTACAAAGTAAACGCTGTGCTGGCAGGAAAGAATGTTTCGTTTACAATGTGTTTAACGCCTTCATTCTATATTGTAGTCGGAGTAACATTACTAATTGCTGAGGCAACGCTGAACACAATTACGGTTGCCGTACGTGAGCGAAATCGGGAAAATCTCCAACTGTCTGCCTGTAAAACGATTAGGAATTTCTAGACAGATTCGATGTAGACTTAAATGGTTTTTCTAGGTTGGTTCTTAGTTGTCTTGATTCCTTTGGTATTATAGTTTTAGAATACCTATTTACTTGCAGCTTTCGATACTAATTAACATGTGCATGTAATACAAGAGCAGAATAAAACTTCTGCTCTTTTATTACATGCTAAGTGCATGTAATAAAAGTTTAAGTTGTCGATTGCATTTAAATAGGTAGGTGTCTAATACTTCCATAATATTTAAGTCAATGGAGGTTTTGGAACGAAGTTCCTTATGGCGCGTTGCGATATTGAGGCTCGGCGGAATATATTGGCACGACACTTTTTGCCACTCGAAATCACAATGTAATAACGACTATTAAGAATGAAACAAAAAACGACCTTATCACCTTTACAATAATGTAGAATTTTGCAATCACACATTGTGACTGTTATGACTGTTACATATTGTAACTAGCTAGCCGAGCGCTTGATGTTATTCTTATTACTCAGTACGGAGCCGGACTTCGCGGCGGCAACACTGCGAGCAGCAAGCAACCCCTGTCCCTACCTAAGGCGCTAGTTCCGCGCGCACTATATATACTTAGTTCAACTACTTGTTTTGTATAATATATATATATATATATATATATATATATATATATATATATATATATATATATATATATATATATATATATATATATATATATATATATATATTATAACTTCGTTCCATCCGGGTGTCCCTTGACACCTCTCAAGTTTTTTTTATTTCCATCTTATATATTTTACATTTGTGATCCATACATACTGCGTAGATGCTAAATTCTAAAATTTTGTTCTTTTTTCTGCGAAATAGACGTACTTACATCATAAATGTAATCGTTGCTTAACTTTTTAATAAATCTTAAGTGACAGCCCTGAACTTAATTAATCTTGCTGGCAGCCCTAAAGTAATTAGGTGTGAGCGGCTGGTGTGAGAGATTGCATGCCGACGTATGCACGAAATGCTAATAACTCGTATGGTTTCTCGTGCAATACAATTTCTACGTGGGCCTACTTAGGAATAGTTAATTGCTTATATTTAAATATATAAGGAGTTCGTATTTAGAGCTTAATGTACTTTTAGTTTTCTTAGGTATAAATTATAAGGTTATTGTGTCACAGTGTTTGTTAAAGAACTCCCCCGAAACGGCTTGACCGATTTTTATGAATTTTTAGGTGTATTTGGTAGGTTTGAGAATAACTTGTAAACAATTTTTTATAGCCCTAAGCCCTCGTTCCCACAAAAGTTTTAAGCTATTACATAGCTTTTATCGCTGGCTTTGAGCGCGGCGACCGAATCAAGAAATTCCGTAACGAAAATAAACCTAACACCCCCCACTCCGACCGGCACAGCGGTGCGGCGTTGAAAGCCGTGCATCGTCTAACGTCGTTTCAGTTCGGCAGACTTCGGCATGGTGTTTTTGTGCGTGCGACTAGACGTATGCGTGTAGACTTACTATGCAATAGCTTTACCGCGGCAGTCCCCGAGTGCCACACGTATTTTTAGTGTTCGATTTTCAGCTCTACTGTATTAGTGCAGAGTTCTATTTACAGTGATGTTTTTTTTTATCGCCACCCCAAAAAAACCTCTCATGGGAACGTAGGCTAAGTGACAGTTATGGGTAGCCCCTTCTTTTTTTTTTATTATTTTATAATTTGGCATTAAAAATACATACAACTCTCAACCTCCCTTCCAACATCATCCCCCATTGTTTAATAGCGATATTAGTACTGTAGTAACCTTCAACCAGTGGTCGATAACTCTTTCACCCATTACCTGTAAGTTTCAGATGGTGTACCTAGGTTGTAGATAAATAGGTGTAGGTGCAGGCGCAGGTGTAGGTAGTTATTAATTTATTACAGCTCATAAAACAATCTTTGTCGGGGTCTGTTAGTGCCTACATATTTTGATAATTGACCAAGTTTTAGCTTTAAACCGAGAAAGAGCTTCGGCATATACATACCTAAGGGCCGGCTACACCTAAAGGGCCATAAAGGTTGCTAGGACCTGACAAAAACCCGCGTGTTTCTGTTTCCTAGTTGGTCGCTTCTACGTCTATCCCATGAAATACTAAACCACTGCATTGAAAAAAACTTTTAAACACTGTCTGTCACTTTAGTTTAATTATTACGCCACAAAGTATCCTGATCCAGTTACATTATTTCGATTAGGACACTACCAGAACTATTGAAGTCTAATAAATCGCAATGTAAATATTATTACAGCGCGAGATCGCATGTCACACAATTCAATATACCACATCCAGTTAGTTGGGGGACGCTGTAGATGAGCATGACCTACATCAATACTTGATTTATGAGTAGCGTGTAGTGCCGGTTGAGTGTAAACGATCCTTTAGTTTACATGTTTGTAATTTATTTTTAATCAAAGCAACACTTATACTTCTAAAAATGTGTACCTAGTTGCATGCAGGCATGTAATTAAATAGTATCTGAATAGACTATGTAGACATATCGCCTTGCCCTGCACATAATGCCGAATAAGATTTTTTGTAGGGAAGGCGATTGATTTGCTTAAAATTTACCTAAGTGTTAATTGTAGACAAAAAGTTTCTTTGTCTGTTCATAAAAGAACATTAGCGAATCCTGCATGATTTTCCATCAAGAGCGGCCACGTTTGGAACCTTATATTTAGGACTTGGGAATAAAAAGTTATGAATTTCTGAATATCAGAGAATTAATGTGCAAAATACGTACTTATCTGTGGTAATCGTTGTCATCATATCTATATAGTATATGGTTATCATGCTGTAAATTATTGATTTCTTATGTTTACGCGAATATAGTTTATTGTTTTAAACACTTACGGATTGTGTCGCGGTGCACTTTTCTTTTTCCCGACGTTTCGGCCACTTTCCAGCAGCCGTGGTCACGGGAGGACACGTGGTCCTCCCGTGACACAATCCGTAAGTGTTGAAAACAATGCTGTAAATTGTCAAGTGATCCAGTAGATGGATTTATTTTAATTGGAGTAAAGTTATTTTCCTTTTCTTTAGCTCAACAGTTTAGTACTAGTTTTATGAAAAAAATGTTACTTGGGGTGTGAAATAGATTTATATACTATATACCCTTTATAATATTTATATACTAAGAGAATAATAATTATTATGTTTTTGGTTTTCGTAACGTGAATGCGACATATATCATTTATCTGTTAGCATATTGTGTTTCCAAACAAACTAGATATTCATTTCATTACGTAATTGACAACGCAAATAATAGATGTCGCTTTTCCGCAAACCGCCACTAGAGCAATATACTGAACAATAGGTTAGGTTATATTTAACCAATTTTTCAAATACAAAGTTTGTTGTATAATATTATTCCTTTTTTGTTCCTATGTTCATAAAGTACAACTTACAATAAATACTTTTTGTAGCCTCGTATTTTAATTACCAGGCAGTAAATGTATGGCGACTTGCCGGTCTCCTTTATGTGGTCTTCTATATTATTAATTCTTGGACATCTTTTGTCCAGTTGATGAATATTTTTTAAGCATTCGTAGAAAGACAAATACATATATGGCCATGGCTGCTTTTAATATGTAGTTTAATGTCAGGTGTGACAGGGCATACTTAAGAGAATGCAAAGTAATGGTGACCTTTTACATTCTTAACAGAAACCACACAAGTTCGTAATGGCAAAGTTCAAGGGATACACCTTACTACTGGATATTGTGAAAAAATACTTGAAAAAATTGTTTTTCAATTAATTATGAGCAATGAAAAATTGTAAAAATAAAAAAAAAAACACGTGCGTATGAACGCGCCACGATCATCACAACTATGGTGACCACCATAGTTGTGATGTCATAATGTTAAAGCTATATAATGAAAAGTCAAGAAAACGACTATAATTTTGAATTTCGAACGCGAATACTTACGATCGCCAGAGTGAAAACATTATGACGTCACACGCGCTCGGATTTGTTCGAGAGCTGTCGGCGTGTCTTCGGTACTGGATTCAAAAATTATTTTTATTTTGATATAGGTACTTAACTTGAATTATTGCGAAAAATAAAAAATAGTTCTGATATAAAACATTTTTTTTCTTTTCTTTCTTTTTTATTTATCACTTTTTTTCAATTAAAAAAAAATCAAAATTCAATCTCCATTTATCACAAAAAAAATATTAATTCAAAAACCCAATTGTGAATGCTCCATATCCATTTGTTTGATCTTTGACAATATCGGCGGTTTACAAGTGCCTACTTGAATATTTAAATCCCCTGAAAATTCAAAATTAGTTCCCCGGGGTAAAAAAGTGAGTCAGGATAGGCGAATTTCTAGGGTTCCGACATACTCAAGCAATCCTTATAGTTTCGCTCTTTCCGTCCGTCTGTCCGCTTGTCCGCTCTTCTAGCTCCTATAATCATGGATATTTTCCAAGCTGTAGTGCATAATTGACAAATGTAGTGTTCCAGGAAGTGTTTGGCAGGTGTAATATTCACTGACCTATGTGCTTCAGCCCACACACTCAGCTAACAACGACCTCAATACATTTTAGCCAATACACGCAAAAATATATGTGTGCATGTCGCATGACACATCTATCAATATCTGTCAATAGAAAAGTTTAAAACACACGGTGTATTTGGTATCTCATGGTCGGGCATAGGTACCTACTAGTATTTAATGTTCAACGCAACCCAAATGGTTGAAATTAAACCCGTTTTTATTAAGGTTGGAAAATCTTGGTTGGGTTGATGGAATTGTGAAAAAATTTAAAGAAAAGTTAAAGCCAATACCGGAAGTTATAATATCTATCCCTTTCTTAGAGCTACTTACGCCCGAAATTAATAATCAATCTCAATCTCATTTTAGCTATCTGAGATCAAGATTTCATTACATATCAACGTTCCTAGGATTAACTTCACGTCAATTTACGGCAATTTTCTTTTGAGAATCTAAGATTGTATTCAATGTAAGATTTTAGATACGTTATTAATTTCGGGCGTAAGGACTGTACGTAAATAATTTTACCATAGCAATTACAACCTACATTTTGAAGTATCCTGAAACACCTCTTATGTAATTTTCAAATTCACATTCATAACTTAAACCCTCAATTTGCTCGCTAGTCCGGTTGCTTAAGATCTCACAGATTTACCTACCACCAACTCTACTTTGTTACACTTCAGATACTCATTATATTATATAAGTATTTTATATTAAAGCAAAAAAACTAACTTAACCCTAGCTGTTATCCTTGGCCTGAGTGTATGATGTCAGACATGATGAACGGGCTGTGGAGGCCATGAATTTAACAATTTTTCGGCGGAGTGCGGGTGACAGGCAGGCCTTTGTGCCCGATTCATTACACTCGTCCCATATCGTGGCGTATATGAAACCAATATGGCGGTGTTCAATTAATTGTTGGGTTGAGATACATTTTTAATAATTATACTGGGACTACACTGACGACGAATGCCGCGATGACGAATGATTTCTCAAGTTGGGTCTTAGTTGGGTCAGTGGCGTGGGGTTCCTATAACTCTATTCCAATCGGCTTCACATTGTCACTTAACTTTTGAAGATCCTCATCCAAAATGGCCTGTATAATAGGTAGGTACCTATTATACAGGCCACAGGCCAAAGCTTCTTCCCTATGATGGAGAGCCAGCCTTCGCCGTTGCTACAATGTAAAGCGCGCCCCTCTTTAAACAATGAAATCGTATAACACAGGCTTGATTTTAATACAGGAATTCATATGAATTGCAAACATGTCTAATGCCTATTATGTTAAATGATAAACTGGGTTAGTTAAAACGGTAAAAATTTACCTTTTTAATTAGCATAATTGTAAGTACATTAAAGTCCTCTACACATGCACGCCTTTATTATTATTGTACACGAAATTTAAGTCAATCAACTAATTAGTAGCTACTACGCATGTATGACTTCATTAATACACTATCGATTCTTGTGGCAAAATACCCACAAGAATCGATATTGTATTGGATAGTCAGCGTACAATAAGACACGCTTCCAAGTAAACAGGTTTCGATGTAGGCAATACTGCTTAGGGACCTTTGTAATATAAAGTTTCGCAAAATAAAGCTCCTCTGCAATCCTGGGGACTTTTGTGATCAGCCCCAATTGCAAAATTAACTGGATTCAGCGCGAAAGTCAAAAAGGAGTCAAAGTGATATGTAACAAACCACGGATATTATGGAGGTGTGTCCCTTTTTGGCACCTTCTCGAGGTGCATATTGCGTGCAATAAGAGCGGCATAGTCATGAAATGTTTGATGCATTCACGCCGGTTTTTCATAGGGGCACTAGGCAGATAATAATAATTAACACAAGAATAAAAAATTCATTTGCTTATGAAAGAAATTATTTACTAATTTATTCATAGTAGATTTAATTCACTCTCAACCCTCAAAAGTTGTTCTAATTAAAATTTACTATTACATTCACAAGGGGCTGTTGAACTTTTCCAAGTGCTAAATATTATTTAGAATTGCCACGAGCCAAGTTACGTTTTTGCGAATACTCACTAACCTTGGACGATAATAACTCGTAAAACCGCTTCTACATTTACAACATAACCACAGGTGCAAAAACCAGCAGACAAGCCTTGGTGATTTATTTGGATAAAAATTGAACTGCCTCTAATTTGACCTTACCTTAACTTTGATTAAACATAAACAACTTTTGCTTAATTTGTATAGTTTCATGCCATAATGAAAGATACCTATTACAGATATCTTTTCCTGCAATTTCTCTACACACATTTATGTAGAGGTTATCAAATAGCTCCGTGGTCTAGAGGGTAGACCGTTTGATTCGCACTCGAGAGTGCAGGTTCGATTCCCAGGTTGTCGCGTGTACCAATGACACTTTTTCAGATCTCAAGTACATTATACGGACGCTCCAACGGTGAAGGAAAACATCGTGAGGAAATCCGCACACGGTTGGCCCCGGACGTATTGACCAGTCCCATTCCTCTGGACTAGGCTGACTATGTTGTGGAATGCCGTATGTGCTTGGTCAACCATATTTCAAGTGTGGTTACTTCGCTCGGAGGATACTGTATAAATCATCCAATAATGGATGAAAAGGCCCAAGATTACGAAACAGTTTGAACCAGACATTTTTTGAAGTGAAAACTTCTTTAGCGGCGCTGTGTACTTTTTTTGGAATGGGTAAAAATTTCTAAACTCGCGTCAGGACACGTGACCTGATCGAAAATTCGTAAGACGGATGGAGAGAGGACAGGCGGCGCAGGGCGCTTGCGCGAATGTTCGTGTGTGTTAATGTTACAGCGTGCCACGAGCATCCATGGATGAGATTAATATTATTAATTTATTTTGTTTATTTTATTATTTATTATTATTATGTAAAATAATTGTAATAGTTCTGAAGTGTTAAATTTTTAATGTAATATAAATTGTCATGTTTGTGTACGATAGCGCAATAAATGAATATTGTATTCCACCACATAAATAATAGTACTTTTATACTGATAATGAAAGCAATTCGTACAAAATTATTCTCTAACCATTCCAAAATATCAAAAATGCACAACGTTAATATTCAAGTTTTCACTTCTGCCGGCACTCCCGGAGTGCAACCCGTCGTTTTTTTTTCAAATATTTTAGTTAAAACAATACAAATTCGCTAATCTAAATTCAGTTACAACAATGTCCTCCTTTTTGACTTCACAGTCAGGTAAAATACTAATGAACGTCGAAGATCCCTCACCTAAACGATCCTGTCCTTACAACCCAAGAATTAATGGATGATGGGTCGTATCGATTTTAATTTAGATTGAACATCGTTACAACTATTTACGAAGGTAATCTATAAAACATGACACTGCTATGAAGCCTTTTCGATGGTAATTTTAAGTGCTTCCATATTCACGTTATGTTTTAAATATGTATCCATTTTCATGTAGTTTGAATTTAAATTGGTATTGAGCAAGTATCATTCATTAAATAGTGTAAAATAAAGTCGCTTTCGCTGTCTGTTCAGTTAGATCTTTTAAACTACTCAACGGGTTTTAGTGCAGTTTTCAGCAGTAGTGATTCAAGACTAAAGGTTTATATGTATATATAACTTATATATCTATAATACATTATACATACATTGCACCCGTGTGAAGCTAGCGCGGATCGCTAGATTTGTAATAAAGTGTGGATACAAGTTTTTTATATTTGATGTTTTCAACTAGTTTACAATTGATAGAGTAAATTATTTTTTTATATAAAAGGTTGTGGATCGAGAAAAATACAACAAACAGGTATTCCTCGTAAATAATTTGTAAGAGCAAGGTGAGCACTAACTGCAAATTTCAAGACACAAGATAAGGCGGATAAGCTGCGTAGTCTCACAGGCAACCCGCCATAAGCCTTGGGAAACTTCATTAAGAAATAGCTATTGAGGGGCGACCTACACGTACGAGTACCACAACAACACCATACCGACGCGACAAAATGTGATCAAGCTGTGGTTGCGTGTGAATAGTGTCGCTGCGGCGTCTTGTGGTTGCGTTGCGGTTGAATTGACGTTATAAACACTCGGTGTCGCTGGTGGTTGCGTTTTGGTTCCGATGTGCTCGGTATCACACACGTGGTCTATAACGACCCTAGAGCATCCAACCAAATTAATGCTCTAAGATAACTACTGCAAAATATCCCCGATCACGTGGTATAGTTGTGGTCGTTGTGTGATTGTGGTACGTGTGGGAAGACCCTTGCTGTTTAAATGCTGACCAAGTGACCATTTTTAGACCGATATTAGAGGTGGGTTATTATTGTTTGACTAAATACTTAATTATACATGTTACGAACTATACATTTTATGAAAGAGAATTCTCTGAAAATAGCCGAAATTATCGAAACCTAACTGAAGACTACATATAGTCTGGTGCTTTATTTTTTCCATATAGTGTTGATATTTAGTGGCATCTCTACACGCTTCGTTGGTCATAATTGGCAGCTGACAACCAGTGCGAGGCCGATTTGAAACTGAAATACCCTGCTATAATATAACACCCCGTATACCTGCAATAGCCTGCTAACAATGGATTTTGGTGTAGGTGTTATACCATTCCATGTTTATTATGAACTAACTGGTGTCCGCAACGTTTACGTAGAAGTATTCCGTGTCCGTTAGTTCTACGGTAGAACTAACGGACACGGAATCCTATATTTTTAAATGGAACCCTAAGATAAAGAAGTCTATGTCAGCATTCTGCCAGTGAAAGTCCCGTGAAAATCGATCCATCCAGCCGTTTCAGAGATTGGCCAGACAAATCAAACTGACAGACAGATTTTAAAAATTGTTTTTTTTTTGTTAGTAACCTAACCTTCCGTACATACTTTCATATCCATTAAGTGAAAAGCTAGGTAGTTATTTAAAATTACAAACACTTCAATTTTATATTTTACTAGCAGATTCCCGCAAATTCGTTTGCTTAGAAGTAACTGAAACGGAACCATATTGTTTAATCGGAAACCTAAGATATAAGTAGCCTATGTTACTGTTTATAGCATCAGCTATCTGCCAGCTATAAGTCTCGTGAAAATCGGTCCAGCCGTTTCAGAGATAAGCCGGAACAGACAGACAGACCGACAGACAGACTGACGGACAGACAAAAATTTGAAAAATTGATATTTTACCGTACATACTTACTTATGCATTTAGTGAATAGCTGTTAATTTAAAATTACAAACAGACAATTTTATTTATTTGTATCGATTTGTATTTTATTATAGATGTCCCATTTTGCCATGATGTTAACGTCAAACAGTAATCCAGTAAAGATCTTTTATACTTCCGTAAAATAGTCCTCTACCATTACATTACCATAAAGCTATTCCTATGCATCATTTCCTTCTTTGCAACTTATTCTATATTGCGAGGGAAAATAAAATAAGTGCAGTTTCAATTCTACCCCATTACATGCTTAATATCCCAAGGGTATGAATCCTTTTTGAATCTAATTTAAGATAAATGTTTCTCTATTCGGATGTGATAGTGATCCTTCATGAGAAAAGTCCTTGCCCTGAAAAATATTCGAGCTCTACAAGACCACAGAAATTGCATTTGCAAACGCAGTATCAAAATCCAATTTTCCAAATGTTGTGTTTGTAAATGAATGTTGCAGGTTCTTGACGTCACAAGTATTCGTCATTTATTTTTCTTGAAACTTATTCATATGGTAAGGCGACAATTCTTAATTAATAATTACTTTTAATTACTCGTTGAAAGGCCATCATAACTGTAAATTGTATGAAATAAGTCGTAACGGCTACGCACACATTGAAACCCGATAGCCGTAGGAAGTTGCAGTGAAAGAGTGGTCGGATAACCTTGATGCAGCAGCTGAGCCGCGTCTGCCTGGGACGACGTTCGATTTTCACTTGGAGCATCAGCGCGCCCCTCTTGCCCGGGTGGGCGTGGTCTGCGGGCCGGTCAATAGCACAATATCGCGCATCTCGCTCCGGCGCGCGTCATCTCCTATTCTCATCCCACTCCCCCGGGGGATGATTGAAACGTCTCATGCCGCAGGCGCCCCGCGCGCCCGCTTGCCAAGGACGTTCAGTGAATCCGTCCCTCTCTGCCGCGATAGCACGTGTCCTCGTTACTATTTCATAATATAATGTGTGTCCCCCTGGTGCCGTGCGAAAATTCACGAGCAATTATGACTCAAGTGCCTGATGAATTGGGTGATCAGTTTGTGGCGTGAAAGGATTTCCCGGCCGCGAGCGATGACGCTGTAGTGGTAGTGGACACTTAGATAACCGCCTAGAATGAAATGGAGATAGAAGGCATTTTAGGGAACGTCATATCTTCATATTTTCCGTCCTCATTCTATTGCATTATTTCTGCTCTCGTGCTTTCTTCAGGTATGTAAAGCTTTTTTCTATTCTAGTTTATCATGATAACCTATGTACGTTGAGTAAGATTCATTTAGCGAAACATTTCAGTTTCTGAAAATATAACCTCAAAAGCGGTATAATTGTTACATAATGATTAAAGTTAACTTTTTTGATATTTTGTGTTTGTAGCGCTAATTATTTATTTATTACATTATCTGAAAATTTAAGGAATCTAAGGAAAACCTGCCAAAACTTCCAAAAATAAATTTTGCAAAAAATTATTGTTGTCAATATTTTTTATCAAATCATGTTCTTGATATGGCTTTTAATCGAAAAACCTTAATAAAATAAATAAAAAAAAGGCAAGAAAAAGAGATGAAACGTAAAAAATATCAAATCTAACGGATAAGGGCGTGTCATATTCTGAAGTTTCCAACGCAATCATGTTAGCATATTTACTTTGCTGGAGCTATTTTTGAAATGACTGCAAAGGAAAATCAATAGGATGCATTCGATGATGACGGTACGTACTGTGACAGCAGGCTTTGAATCTGACAGCCTCTATCTTTTGCCCCACTTGGGAAAAGTTTTCGTAGCAAAAATGTCACTGCAGCATCATTACATTTCCATATAGGCCGCCTGGTTGTCGCCGCACGTCTAGACATATAATAATTATATATATTGAGCCAAGAAAGGCGGGTTCAGGAGACGTGAGTCATCCGAATTCGTCTCAGCATCGATCGCATGTCGTCCATTTGCCAGGAAGGTCAGAGTAATGGAATATCCTTTTAATGTTTGCTATTACGGCCTTGCGAGGAATCTGATACTGCGTTTACGAGAGCTGAATAAATAGTATGTCCTGAATAAGTGTGGATATGTCACATTAGTTTGGAAATTGGAATTCATAAATTGGAATAGCATTTAATTTTGTGATAGTACAATTTTCAGACTTGCTATTTTCGCAAAGCATTTCTCTTAACTCTTTAAAATTACCATTAAACCTTCACTTAATAGACTCGGAATCTGACTTCGAATTCTAATATCTTCAAAACCTTTCATTTGCGTTTGAAGATTAGGTCATTACAATATATGAAATTGGCGTTTTGTAAAGGAGGAACATAAAGTCGATTTTTTTTAAACATAATAAATTTATTCAACCAAAGTATATACCATTGCTATCTATGCACTTTTCATAGGTAGTTCATTTATTCCTTTACTAAAAAAATCATTCGGACAGGAATCAATAACATTTTTGAAGGCAAAGCGCCTTCGGAGTTGAATTTTTTCCCGTGCAAGAAGTTATCCAAATTTCGAAAAAAAATGTAATCTGTTGGAACAAGGTCCGGGGAGTAAGGTGGATGTCTTAGACATTCCAATTGAAGCTCCTCTAATTGGTAGCCGTCTGTTGTGTGGTGTGTGGCTAGACCACCACCACCATCTTAAATCTGGCCAGACCAGATTTAAGAAAGCTGTAGTGAACGACACCGGCACTAGTCCACCAAACGCTTACAAGTAACTTTTTTTGAGTCAATTTTCGCTTGGGGCAGGCTTTGGCTTGTTCGCCAGGGTTCAACCATTGCGATGAGCGTTTCCGATTATCGAACAGGATCCACTTTTCATCACAAGTAATGATTCGATTTAAAATCCCTTCATTGTTGTGCCGGTTGAGAAATATAACGCAGCAGTCGACGCGCGTTTGTCGGTTTGCTGCACTCAATTCATGAGGTACCTTTCAAGCTTTTCACCTTCCCAATTTGCTCCAAGTGGATTAAAACAGTTTTATCACTAACACCGCAGCCTGCAGCTAACTCGGATGTGGTTTGCGATGGATTCTCCATTATCAACTTTGGTCGGCCGGCCGTCCACGGGGCTTGTTCTGCAGGTCGAAATTTCCAGAACGAAAACGTTGGAACCAAAAACGCACTGTGTTTTATTTGCGACACCGCCGCCATACACATCATTAATCCTTCGAGCCGTTTCTGCAGCACTGGTGCAACGGTGGAACTCGTACTCGAAAATAATACGATATTTCAAGTTTTCCATTTTGTAAACAGTGTGACGCAAAGACAAAACCAAAAAATAAAAAAAACAAATGAATTACGGTTTTGGAACACAAATGCATGAGTAAATAGCGGTATAAATTTGAAATTGGAATTCCTAACCAAAGAAGATATATTTGAGATCAAAGTGGCCAGTACGACAAAACACCAATTTCATATGTAATTACCTAATATTTAAAGTTAAGAGTTCCTAGAATTATTTTAAATTCAAAGCCATTGTGCAGCCTGTCTAAAGGTTTTTGAATTGTGATGTAAGATAAGTCGGGGTCAACGTTAAAAGGGATGAATGAAACAATTTCATTAGGATTACGTAATCCGGAACATATTTTATTCCCACTGTGGAGTTAACTTATTGCTATTTCCCTCCCATTAATATTTGGCTCATTTGATTTGCTGTTTTGTGGTTATTCGCATTAATAGGTTATTTATATTAGGTATATATTTTATTTCACCGACGATTTATATTATCTAAAATATAAATCGTCGGTTCATAAGATTTTATGTACCTACGAATTCATTTTATAGTTTTATAGGAATTTAAAGTTTTAACTATTATTATTACTTACAAGTAAATCCAAATGAATTTAGATTTCAATACATTGCCTCGTCCAGTCCATTCAAATGACCTAAAATTATCGCAGACGAATTCGCTAACAAAAAATAGTCTAAAACAAATTTAGCAAAACGACGAGCACGAGCTACGAGTTTAATCATAGATACGTATGTATTCAAATTGTAATTTGCGTTCGCATGAGCCCGGCTTAGAGTGACCTTAACCAAACGCTACGCCCACTAACGTATTATATTTTAGTATGGTCGTATGAGGACAGTGACCGATTTAACATTTTAGATAATAAAGCATAAGCTAATTGTGGATTTACTCGATCGTCTCGGAAACCGATCAGAATTTTTAGATTAGATTAGATGATCCTAGTGTTTTCACTTTAATCGGTGGGGGAAACGTCCACATATTTTTGAAATGAATAAAAATCATAGACATGGAAATACTGAAGCGTGTCAAATTATAATACTTTTCATACCCCAACATTTCACTGATATGATATATAAAAAATATATATTATATTAATCTGACGATTTGTGGGGCAGTTATGTGGAAGGGGTAAAAATAATATTTAAAAATTGTATTAATTTTAGATTGCCTTCTCTCAATTATTCTTATTTCTCCAACTGTCCTTTGCCCCTTCTTCATTCGAAATTATTTGTTCAAAAAAATTAAGAGCTACTTGAGTATGCCAGTATTTTTCCCTTGTTCACATAGTTGCAGACGTTACGTCTTAGGATCAACCACGATGAAATCATATACCAAAATTGCCACCAGATCAGCTCTCTAGCGATAAGCAGGTGTCTGTGATATGTACCTATTAACGATTTTCATATTATCACATACATTTCTTCAATTTTGAAGGTTTGGATTACTTAACCGTGGGACAAACCTTTTCGTAGTTTTCTTTTACCAAAAATAATAAAAGAAAACAATTCCCATGGATCTTCATCATATTAATGTGTTGCGGATTTGCCACAATTTTCGTTCAGCTTCAGGCTTATTTTATGTCGGCGTTTTACGATGACGACTATAACTGTGAATTCATCAGTTACATTGCTATCAGCCTTATGATTAATTAATTTCTTTTACTTCGGGGCTTTACAAATATTTTAAACGAGCTTTGCGAGTAAACATTTCAGAGCTGTTATATATTACACATTTGAAATATTATGACGAATTGTGTTTCAATTTATGCAAGTTTCTTGAAATTTTCAAGAAATTCACGAAAACCACACCTATAGCTTGGACTAAAATCCAGGCTGCCTAGGTTGCCTAGGTAGGTAATGGGTATTATACTTAGGTATAGGTATTTTATAAATCGTTGGTTCAAACTATAATTATTTGGAACATTTTTTTAGATCCGATTTTTGTAGACAAGAGCGTTCTGTATCCATTGTTTGTCGGTCATTTCCTTTTCCCTTTCATACGACCGCCTTTTTACCATGAACCCGTTACTTTTGGGGACCATAGGTTCAGTGACCCTTTTGAATGGACAACTTTATGCATTAATCACTCAAGCTTGAAGTGTGATTATTCTGTACCGTCTGGAATCAATGACTAAAGCTAAATTTAATTTATGGAACATATTCTTAATCTTTGCTTTAAATATTCCTTAGAAATTATACCGAAAATAATAAGAATTAGAAATATTTGGAACCATGAAGCACCTACTTATTATCTACCTACGTGATCTTTGTAACATCAAATAAAATAAAGCCCTCAAGAATAGTGTTAACATAAAACCAAATATTTGTTATTACTTAATTGTCTACAAAATCAAGACATTTGTTAATGAATGTACAAAAATGTATTATCAGTTAAATGGTCTATCTAGTATTAGTGTATTTGTTGTGTGATTAAAGTCTTGTCATCACGCTTATATTAATAAGACTAATAAAGACACTTATCACGAGTATTTTGTAATGACGACTGTTACGAAGAACACGTACGCGGAATATTATATTGCTTGACATTTTCTCGTGTGATTATATTTAATTAAAGTCGCATAACTAGAAGTGAGTATTATTAACTAGTATGAATATTCTTATATTAATCACTTTTTGTTATATTTAATCGATGAGAACATAAGCTAAGAGTGGGAATTTTAGTGCCCAAAATAACTGGTTTAAGTTAAAATATTTTTTTACTGTTCATCCTTACCTAGTATAATTCAATTATGCATTTAATATCTTTGTTTAAACATTATTAGATATATAATATATTGTTGTTTACTGGTAATTAACATTTGAGGCGTGTTATAAGTTTGACGTGTCTGTATGTTTGTGTGTGTATGTGTATGCGTTTGTCTGTGTGTGTGTCTGTCCGTGGCATCGTAGCTCCCAAACGTTTGAACCTACTTTGGTCTAGTTTTCTTGTTTGAAAGCTGACATGCTCGAGTGTTCTTATCTATAATTCATCATCATCAGCTCGCTCACTACTTGACCAATTACTTCAAGTAACTTGATGGGGGCTACTTAAAATTAACATATAACTATCTCACTTGAAATATCCCTGTGAAACTCGAATCATTTCAAAATATATTGTTACCTACATACCATATTCCATTGTACCTTGAACCCTCGGAGTTCTAGTTCTATGGCAACACAGTATGAAGGCAATACTCGTATAACCGTGGTTAGTACCTGTAACGCCGAACCTCAAATATTTGTGCCCTTCGAGCAGTCTCAGACGCCAACATTAATTGACTATTTGATTTGGCTAAGGGCGAGCCCTCCGTACTTATGTTTGTGAAACTATAGTAGGTCGGTCGGTACTTGAGGATTGTACCTTTAGTTCGAACCACCAACAGGATTGCCTTTTCTTGACAATCATTTACTTGAGTATAACATCAAATTGTACCTAGAATTGGTAATGTGTCAAAGTCACTAGGAACACTTCTTGGTTAGCTTGTCTATTTTTTGTTGGAAGTGTAAACTTGAACAAAAAATGACTAACGTGAAAAAATTTAATCATTCATTACGTTACGTTTTTGTAGCAAGTAATCTGTTTCTCAGTTGACTGATTTTATATTTCATTTACAATTCCGTCTAGCCATTAATATAACTAATGATTACGTACATTTAAGAACATGAAAGTAATCAAGTTTATTTGAACCACCTGTTAACACAATTTCATAAAGAATATGTCACTTAGGTTATAAAATTATTCAGGTTATAATTTTTCTGTATTATTTACTTTAGGCTTTCTAAATTGAAAAACTACGCAAGTCACTTGCATCTTACTCAGATATAGGTATTCGTTTAGAGTTAAGAGAGAAAGCTGCAAGTGACAACATTTCTTACTTTTTCAACATAATCTCTTTTATCTTTTTTAATTCATAAGATAACGTTTCTTATATATTTTTCTGTATTTTCCAGGTCGCCCCCTGCAGCATAATAGGGAGCCATACGCTGCGGCGGAAAGACGGGTGCGACACGCACTCGTGGTATGTTGCCATTTTAATTTCTTTGCTTTTGTTTATCACTTCTTAGATTCGTTCTTTGATTATTTAGATTCTAATGTAGGTTGTGATTATTAAGATTATATGTTCCCTGAACCCAAGGAAGAGAAGCAATACCTAATACTTAAGGTTGAGGTTTAGGCGTTACATTCCTTATGTAGGTATCCGCATTATATATATTTTACGAACGCTGTTGGCAACTGGCTATCAATATTTTGGTCGCATTGTCAATCAATCAATATTAAATAGTTGATTTAATTCAATTTAGGCGTACCGCTAGGCCCATGCCCGGCACGTTTGTGGCCGGACGAAGCATACGCAGCTTGAATTATTAAGGGACATTGCCGGTAATGGCCCAACGGAAGATATAAACTAAGGAAATTTGTTTTGGTATTTCAGAATGTTCACCACTCTGTCACAATATTTCGTGTATGACGTAGGTTTTCCACGTTTCATTTCTTATGTGTATTTGCCTATTTGGTGTGCTTAAGTTACGAATTATTTTCATACTTTAACTGAATATAAGTCCTTTTTTCCTTGGGCTAAAATCACTGTTATCAAATTATGTCTGCAAGTCTTACTGAACAAGAATGAATATTATTTACCAGATACTATTAATTTACCCTCGATACTACAGAATTATGTAGGCGTTGAATTAAATATAAGTACTGTCGTTTAATTAAATACGACCATAGCAGGACTAATTTATGGGTGTTTCTTACCTTACCCTTGCAAAGGCATTTAGGAAACGAAATTGCGAATATAAGGGTACTTTTTGCATAGCCCATTATGAGTATAGGTATGACTTTGACTAGGCATGACTTTTAAGAACATTGAGAATATTTTGAATGCCTGATAACTGTGTTTAATTAATATATAAATAAGTGATGTGGTTAAATATGCAAATTCTATAGGAAAGCTTCGAGTTGCACGGAATGTAAAATGGGGATATTTCGCAAAGTTATCCGAAAATCCGGACAAAACTTTCGTCTCCTCGTCAATACGATCGCGGAAGCGAGTTGACCTTCTAAAATATTGAGTGAAAGAGCTATATCACTTTGTTCGCGAAAGACGGAAACAAAATGACTAGATATAGGCTATGTATAACATAGTAATATATAAAATATTGTCATATTATCTTCGAATGTCTTCTTTCCATATGTAGGTACATGTTAGGTAATTATAAAAAAATCTACTTAGTTAGGCGCCTACTTTATTTTAAATCCACTACTTAACAGCTTCGATTAGAGTCATATTACACCATTAACTTTAAATACCATATCAATAAAAACAGTGCTACAATTTGCGTCAAATCGTAAGACCGCACACAGCAATTTCAATACATATTTCAAACGTTTACACAGTTCGTAGAAAACGGGATGCTACTTATTAATAGGGCACATCCACAGGGAACTAGTTTTAAACGGGAATGTAAGTGTGACAATCTGTTGTAGGATTTTGCTTTCAAATCTTGGTTACTGCGTTTAAGCTCTTCTATAATATTTAAGCGTGGTAAATATTTCGTGTATTTTAAATTCCTTTATGTTCAGCTACCACATTAAAAATGTATCTATTGAGATTCGAATAAAAGTAGATAAAGATGTTACAGTCAAAAAAACTAGAAAACATAGTTTTTGGTTTTTTAAAGGATATATTATGATAAATACAAATGCCCCGACACCTTTTACCGCTTCTGAAATCCCCACGCGTCCTTCATCTCAATCCACGCTCGCCGCACGGAATTTCTATATATTAACAAAATTTCAATACATTACCGGAATAATTTCAATATATTCCGAAATTCAAGGGTTTGAATATGTATTTTCAGTGTAAAATGCAAATACGAGTCGCAAACGATATTTTCTTATTGAGCGAACATGAACAAGGCGATGGGCTGATTCGTTTAGACGCTTGAATTTTGCAATCGATCAAGCCGAAGCTGGAGCTTAGATTCTCATGCGAAAAATTGCAACACAAGCGATTCTCTTTGCTGTAGGTAATTAGGATGTCAGTTATAATTACAAGCTCAATGGCTCACTAAACAACTGTTGCAGTTACGCTTACCTTTATGACTAAAAGATATTGGATCCATACGAATTTTATAAAAGTCAAATTGAAGAAAAAAAAAATTATCATTCAACTCGGAAACAATTGACTGGGACCTAGGTCGTGGAAAAGAACAGAAACACAAGTTTTAACAGTTTTCGCAATAGGCTACTACTACACTAGGCAATAAAGTTGCTTTAAAAATATGTATTTTTGTTTTTTTAATTTCTACTGATGAAAACACTTCGAAGTTATTTCCGGCAAGGATGTGACGACACAAACGCACTAAACACATATGTAGTAGTGAAACGGAACGTTTCTGTAAATAAATAGTTCATGACTTCTTATATAGTTATTTATGTCAAAACGTCAAACGGAACGTAACACCGCCATTTTACTACTACGGACTATAGCACAGATTACAAATAGTACTAGTATGACGTCACAGCACAGATAATCTATCGACCAACATGGCGAATAGTGTTTTCGGCGAGTTTTAAAAAGTGTATTTAATTTTTTTTTTTAGGTTTTTAGGGTTCAAAATAATGTTATATTATTTTTTTGTGTGTAATGAAACAATTAATAAACGTTTAGGACATAAATAAAAACAAGGTCAAGTAGCCTATTGTTGATACTAAATTCAATTTAGATATTGATATAATATAACTAAACCCATTTTCTCTACGTTTGAGGCAAGTCACGAAGTACTCTGATTATCGCTGATACAACGCCCGCCCCGGGTCCGTACGTGCATTGAAAACGCTATCGACTCTTACTGCGTCATGCATTCCTGGTAGTCCCGCTGCTTGATTGCTAATTTTTGATTCTATATTTTTCTGTTTTTCTTCATGACTGAATAATTTTTATATTTGTATTTTGTGGATTTGGCTTGGCTTAATGAGGCTAGCCAACTTGAACGTGAGTTCTATCAAATATTGTCTTATTAGGTATGTCTGTGTATGTCGTCTGTCTTAATAATATATGTTGTTCGGGCTGGTACCGATTTCAAAATTATGAAAATTGAGTAGAGAAATGGTTAAAATTTTACCGAATTTAAAAGGGGAATTATTCAGGAAATAAGTTTTATTTCATACTTTTTTTGTGCATTTTGCATTTTGTGCATTATTTACTTTGGAAGTCGGTTTTATTTTTTAGTTAAAAAATAATAATTTCTCTCTTTTTAGTTATATTTATTAAATTATTATTAATAAATTTTAAGAACGTTTAAAATAAACGATCAAATGTATAATTGAATACGTGCCTAGCTTCCATTAGGTATTGTAAATAAGATGATGATGATTACTGTAGGCATATGCCACTATGTAAATAGTGGCCTATGCTTGCAGTTCTTTAAGCAATGCCGAAATTTCAAAGGCGTATCTCTAAAGACTGTTCAGTGCTTTTGGATCCAGGGTACCACCTTAGTGAAAAATCTTATTTTTTGGTAGGATAATATGTTTGTGTTACTTCAGAAAAAGTTAAAATCACTATATGTGTCCATATAAATTTCGAGGAGTTCCCTCGATTCCTCATGGATCCCATCATCATGTTTTCACTTTAGTGACTAAAGGACCAATTTTGAATTGTAACCTTTACAACAACAAAACAATTTTCCACAAACGGCAGAGTAATGTTCAAAGATATCCGTGTCGGTGTAAAATACTATGAAAAGTACCTTTTATATCATCATAATGTGATGATGTATGGTGTGATGATGGTGTTGATTATGATGACTACCGTAATTGTCATAGTGGCATATGCTTGTAGTTCTTTAAACAACGCCGAAATCCCCAAACATGTATCTATAAGGAGTCAGTAGTTATGTTCAGTACTTTTGGATCCAGGGTATATCTGGGAGAAAAATCTTACTTTTTGGTAGCATACGCTTGGACTATTTCAGAAAAAGGTCGAAATCACCATATGTGTCCATATAAATTTAGAGAAGTTCCCTCGATTTCACATGGATCCCATCATTAGGTCACCACTTTGATGTCAAAAGGACCAATTTGGGATTATAATAATAATAATAGCTCCCCACACCGATTTCGGTGACGGTGGCCGGTTCCATTGAAACCAGGCCAGCTACAGTCCACAGACGGCGGAGTAATCGTTGAACATACAAAAAAAATATATAAAAAATATATATGTATATATAGCCGAACGTGTACCGCCTCCTTTTTTTGGAAGTCGGTTAAAAAGTAAAATTTGGTGTGCAAGCTTCTTCGGCTAACATCGTGTGTCACCGTACCGTGTGACCGTGTGACACCGTGAATTCGATTTTACTGGCATAGATCTTCATACCCCTTACGGCTTTATATGAAAATCGTTTCTTAAGGAGTAAACTCCAAAAATAGGACGAAAATAGATTCTAAAGTGCACTGTTAATCATAAAAGTAATTTTATTTCCTTAACAATAAGACAATTGGCCACAAATCATTTTTATTTTCGTGCTAATATCTCCCACACTTTGACTAGGTTCTATATTTTGTATTTATATAATATATAGCGTATAATATTCTCCATGATGAATATAATATGCTCGGAAGTTCATACAAAGGCCTCCCATACTACACAAACGTTCCTCTGTAATGTATCGATTCAGTTTTTAATCAACATAATGTAGAGCAGTAAGAAATAAAGATTAGAATAAAATGCATTTTGCAAATTGATTTCAACTTTCCGAGAATTTTTTAAACAAATTTTATATTTTAACGTAAGCATTAAGAAATTGTTCTAAATAACATTTTAATAAAATTAGTCTAATTTAACTAATTTTGTCTTAACGTTTTTTAGGTTTACTTGAAACCCTTGTTTTGTCTGCATTTCTTTAATTTGGTGGGGCATTTTCTGCCGATTCCTCTCACAATTTATTCCCAAGGAAGATGTTCTTTTACCTTAAAGGTATAATTAGGTCATTTTCAAGCTTTCTCGCACACAGTTGACATTGGTAAACGAAGTGGGCTAGAGATTTCATCGAGCATATTTAGCTGTAGTAGGTTTAAAGGCTTTTCTGTTCTCAGTACCTATCCAGTGATTTAGGTAAGTCCGACTCTGTAATGTTTTGCATATTATATATAAGCAGAATAATAGGGTTACTTTTAATGGATCGTCAGATACTTTTAATGGATTCTTGTTGCATTGGTGTGTCTTACTTGATTTTGAATTTTCCATCCGTGATGTAAAGACAATAAATCTTTGGAATTTCCTCAGTACAGGACAATTCAAGAACTACACTTCTACAATGCTTTATCTGAAAGATTTATAAGATATACATCTCCTATAAAGTTACAGATTGGGACGGCACTTAGGTTTGGAGGCATAATTATTATTGTGAAACAAAAAAAATAAACTGACTTCCAAAGTAAAAATACACAAAAAAAGTATGGAATAAATATATTTTCTGAACAATTCCCCTTTTAAATTTGGCTACAATTTTAACTATTTCTCTACACATTCTTCATTATTTTAAAGTCGGTACCATTCCAAACAATATCCTGATAAATCATTATTTTATAGAGCTCACGTTTAAGTTGGCTGGTACCGACTTCAAAATTATGAGGAATATGTTGAGAATTAGTTAAAATTTAGCCAAATTTAAAAGGGGTTATTTACAAAATAGATTTAATTCATACTTTTTTGTGTATTTTTACTTTGGAAGTCGGTTTAATTTTTTGGTTCAAAATAATAATTTTTCCCTTTTTAGTGATATTTGTTAAATTATTATTAATACATTTTAAGAAGGTTCGATCGTTTATTTTAAACGATCGAATGTATGATTGAACACGCGCCAAGTAATAACGATTCCATTAGGTATTGTAAATAAGACGATGATGATGATTACTAAAAGTTACATAGTGGCTGCTTTTGGTCCAGGTTATACCTTGGTACAAAATCAAATTTTTTGGTTGCATATGCTTGTGTAACTTCAGAAAAAGTCAAAATCACTGTATGTGTCCATATAAATTTCGAGGAGTTCCCTCGATTCCTCATGGATCCCATCATCATGTTTCCACTTTAGTAACTAAAGGACCAATTTCGAATTATACCCTTTACAACAACAAAAGAATTTTGCAAATAGGTCCACAAACGGCAGAGTAATGTTCAAAGATATCCGTGTCGGTGTAAAATACTATGAGAAGTACATTTTATATCATCATAATGTGATGATGTATGGTGTGATGATGGTGGTGATGATGATAATTACTCTAGTTGACATAGTGGCATATGCTTACAGTTCTTTAAACATCGCCGAAATCCCCAAACATATATCTATAAGGAGTCAGATGTTCTGTTCAGTATTTCTGTTCATATCCATAGTATACCTTGGTGTAAAATATTATTTTTTGGTAGCATGTGCTTGGGTTACTTCAGAAAAAGTCAAAATCACTATATGTGTCCATATAAATTTCGAGGAGTTCCCTCGATTCCCTCATGGATCCCATCATCAGGTCACCACTTTGGTGACAACGGCACCAACATGGGATTATACCCTGTACATCAAAAAAAAGAATTTCGAAAATCGGTCAACAGACGGCGCAGTTATCATTGAACATACAAAAAAAAAAAATACATACAGCCGAACGTATAACCGCCTCCTTTTTTTTGGGAGTCGGTTTAAAAGTAGCTTAATGTTTAATGCCAAATAAGTTGTAAAATATTCCACCGTCAGTAACGTAATGAATAGAGCTTTTATGGCGTAGCTCTTGTTATTTTTTCTTTTAATCTCTCTCAATGCATATTTCTATTCAGGAACATTTTGTTCTTGTTTCTTGGACTTATGAATGAAATGGTTCTCATTAAATGTGTTACCTTGAGAATTATTACCTATATCCACGTTAAGGTAACTAGGAACGGTTTTGGGTAAGTCGGAACGTTTTTTTGTTACTTTAGTAATAAATACGTATCTTTCCCATAATTACCTTACTAATTGGGAAAAATAGTTTAAAATTGATGGCACAATGTCCAGCAGTTGCATAACTTTTTCTAGACATACCTAAGCATTTATTATTTTCTTAACTTTCCGCTCGTTGTGAGCAACAAACAACAATGTAACAGTCGTATAAAGATTAGAACAGTAACAGGTATAAATAGCGAGGTGTGGTGAAATAACTGAACAGTCTGAGCACGCGATCTCGCAGTACATCATAATTTATGGTTCAGACAATACCGAGAACATTTTGTAGTTGCTTCGTTGGAAGCGAAATTTTGTAGCGATGTTTCAGAATTGCAGTGACCCTATCTTAGTTTTAGTAGCTATGTCAGAATTAATGTCAAATTGGATACGCCACTTCTTTTGTTCTTCTAGTATTTTACTTTTTCATGGTGACTGGTAATCCTTTCCCGTTAAGATTAACTGGCACATCCCACTCATTTTTCATTCCAAGAAATTAAATAAGGATTGTTAAATTTTCAGCAGTGTCCAATTTTATAGTTGCATAGGATAGGTAGCAATATTCTGGTCTATGTTAAAAAAATTCCATCGATACTCGAACATTTCCATAAATTAGTTTGGAAACAAGAGAAACTATTAGATTGTCAAAATGCCAGTTTTGGAACATTTCTAGAGTGACTTTTTGTATATATCTACTTTATTCTCCCTTTTCTGCCAATTCTTGTAATGGTACCCCGCGTTGCCTAAACTTCTGTCTCATACCTAAGATATAAATATCGTTGAAAATATGTTATTGGCTTTATTAACTGGTAAGTAAGTAAGTCTAGCTAAAATTTGCTTAGAAATAGCAAAACCATATTTACAGAAGGCATTCTTAGAAAATAATAATTCTAGTAACATAAAATAAAATCATAATCCCTCAAACAGTGGGTCAGTTTTTAATGAGCACAAAAAAGTTTCTCGCACGACCTTAGGTAGGTAACTAGGTAAAAGGACCTAAACGAAGTGAAATGGGATATCAGTTTTCCGCCATTATAATGAATATCTATATTGAAGAATCTTACCTACCGTGTTACGCTAAAGTCTAAACGTAGTTCTGAAGGCGGTCAATAGTGTTTAATTCCTAATATTTTAATATGACATAATCACGCCCGTGTCAAGGTTAAGGCCGTAACATCCTATAGCTGGTATCGTTAAGGCCATACGGCGTACAGCCCACACGTATTGTAATCGAGTGAATCTTGTTTTGGATTTTTCACGTTTTCCATCATTAGCATCATCGGCGCCCCTGTCTGATGGTGATCGGGTGGATCATTTAACGTTTTCCATCAAGAGCTCATCGGCGCTCCAAACTAATGGTGATCTGCTAGAACTTTTCACGTTTACCATCATCAGCTGTCAGCATCATAGGTTTTGATTGTGGTGATCTAAAGCTGTTAGTGAAGGAGTTTTGAGACGAGCATATTATCTACAATACTTGATGTGTTTTGTAATTTGTATAAATCCGGCACGACCACGACCAATTTCACGAGCTAGTTCCATTACATAGATGGAAGTAAAAGTTTATTTTAATACTGGAATCTGGATGCCTATATGATCATAAAGCGCACATAACAGTCTGGTTACAACAAAACCGGCATCCATTTTATACTTGTATTTATTCAGTGTTTATACTTAGCAGTTACTCGCTAATAAAAACCTAATGGCCGCTTTAATGTAACAAGCGACGAAATTCCGAGAAGCGTGCTGTAGGCTACTACAGGGTTGGGTTTAATTATAGCCCGACATTAGCAACAGATTTTTTCATCGGGAATGTGGCATGCCATGCAAATGACCGTATAATAATAAATGGTCCTTGATTTGGTGGCACAAAAGGTTCATTATCATAATTATAATAAACTTTTTAATTGATTAGTTGTTGCGGAAGAACGCATCTATTCCAAAATAGGTCGATAAATAAAGTACTCTTAATTTTAACACATGAATACTGCAACGCTACTTAAGCTTAGGGGCTCCCTCACAGGATGTCACTGCCTCTGCTTGGCGACAGCCGGCATGAAAAGGCAGCATTTCTGGATTACGATTCTGGTTCATTACAATTGGGTATCCAAAGCATGTACCAGGCGTTCATGGCCGTCAAGAAAATAGAGCTTGTTACCGAATTTTATTCACATAGTAAGAATGCAAGTGGCTAAAAGGAAATAATCCCCTAGGGATGAGATTCATGGCAAACACGTACATGTGTCCACTTTTTCCGAATGTGTTTCTACTTCCACGTTTATGTTCGCCTGGTGAATAACACAGATTGAGTAGGTGCCGTTGCTGCTCTTTAGTTTCCAAGGATCGAAACTGGAAGAAATTATCTTCCATATTTGTTTTCATTTCACTTGCCTACAAATTATCACCAAAATAATTAAGCATATTGTATAATAATAATTTACCAGCTATACTTTGTCGTTATATTACAAAGATCTATTTTCTGAAAGCTTCTTGGAGACATTATTTACAATTATTAACGAAAATGAGAGATCCAATACCCTGGTAGACATAAGCAGTAGGAAAGTATTAAGATGTGTATTTTTCTTACTTTCCTCAACATAAAAATAAATTAAAAGATTCTTATTAGCCCATTTTTCGTGGAACTGCGAAAATGAAAAAGTTACAGGCGGTATTTGTGACAATGTTTTAAAAATAAATGTGTTCTTGCCGAGCGCGGATGGATCATTACTTTTACGATCGAGAATTGTATATCTTTTGCCCGAGGGTTGTAAAGTAAATTGTATGGCGTTGGGGGTTAATTGCTCATAGAATATTTAACCTTATATGCTTAATAACAAAGTTGGGATATGTTTGCTGTAGTTAAAAATGTGACGACAGTATTGCGATTTTTAAAATATACTTTGTCACACAGTATCTATTGACGACCTCTGTGGCTCAGTGTTTAGCGCATCGGCGCTTAAGCGGGAAGTCGCGGGTTTGGATCCCGCCGAAGTTTGTCTGTGTTCCTGGGTCTTAGATGTGTATTAAATATACGTATAGTATAACAGTATTAAATATATTTTCGTTGTCTGGTACTTGTGATACAAGTTCTTCGGATACTTAGTACGGGACTACTTACTCCATAGATATTATTATTATAATATTATTGATCCACCAGTGGTAAGTGAAGCCGATAGGAATGGAGTTATAGGAACCCCACGCCACTGTGATTCACTTTCCATTTTTTTCCATTCGCTACTAGAATTTCAGCAGAACCTAGCATCTTTTATCTTAACATCTCACAATGCGAAAACTGTGAGGTACCGTAATGCCCCAAAAATAGTAGACTTGGTCTTATTAAGTCCTATGATTCAATTATGCACGAGGGTAACACTCCGTGTTCTACTTTAAGCCCAAATTGTATCTACTGAATATCCAAATGGTTAACTGTTGCTAGTAAGGGGAAATCCACACGAATTTGCCCTAAATGTTGCAAAACGTTTTTGTAGATTGCTATCATAATGGAAAATAGAAATACCTATTCTTATAATACAAATCAGGTAGGTACTTATACTATTACATAACATATTTACATAACATATTACGTTATAAATCATGATAATTATTACTTTATGGACTGCGAATGTTACGCGAGACGTGGTTTTTATAATAGGTATATATTTTTTTATTTCACACACATATAATAAATATGTAATATAATATACATCACGTCAATCTAATCTCGTGCTAAGTAAGACTTGTGTTATTGGTATCACCTATCAGACAATGGATATACATTTAACAATTTATAATATTTTATTATTATCTAGACACACTCTCAAAAACATATTATATAGTTTGTCATGTATTGTCTTTTTTGGCGACGTGATGCGCGCTTCATTGAAGAGTCTCCCCGAAACCTTCGGTAAACTACACCCAACGGCCAGAACACCTCCACCTCGAGGGAAGACAACTCTCACCACAAATGAACTGAAGTTGACTTTGTGGCGAGACTGCAGACGCCCGTCCCTCAAAGTGTGGGTGGTCTTCTTACGGATGTAGCGTCAGTAGTCTTTGACCTCCATGCCCATGGTCCAGTGCAGGCGGGATACATATTACATAATAATCTATGTTTTATCTTAATATGCCGGCTAGAGGACAAATCACTTTATAATAATAAGATTAGGGGCCTGTTTCACAATCTTCTAATAAGTGTCGGATAGCTTATTCGGAAGTTTTTCGCTGCTTACTTAATGTCGAGCGACTGAGACAAAACATGCAAATATACTATCTGACACTTATCAGTAGACTGTGAAACAGGCCCTAAAGGCTAAAGCGCGTAAACTCCACCAAAAAGTGTGATATAACCTCTGATGCATGCTCAATCAAGGTTTTCAATTCAGGTTGTCGGCAACCTACAGACCTATTAAACCATTGAAGGGAATGCGCAAAGTTATTTTGACGTAGGTCTTCTTTTTCAGATTAGATCTTTCTTTAAGGGGAAAATTGCTCTGAAACTCATGCAATCGACGAAGCCTTGGGCTAAAGCTAGTTAGTGATGTAACGTAATAAAAACTCCCGCCGCAAAGTCTTGGCCGCATTTTTCATACAAAAACGAGTCTAAACGAAAAATATTTGGCAACCTTTACTCGGCGACCCAGCACTTATTAATTATGTCGCGTGGACCCGAACACATAAACCCGCTACGCACTTTTTATTCTTGAATTAAAGAAAATGTTTGGATTTTCCGTGTCGTGTACATTGTGGGTTTTACGACGGGTTCTTGATCCCCACTGAATTCCATTCGGTCAAACCGACAAAATAAAAATACTTTTGATAAAATTTCTTATTTTGTCAGCCGCTGTTATGGCCTCTTGATGTTTGCCATCATCAGCATCTCTAATAAACTACCTCTAAGTTTCGTATCAAACCTAGCCATACTCAAATATGATGCCTGCTAATTCTTAGTTGATTCCATACTTACCTATACTTTGAGTGTCGTTTGATAGCTTTAACTTAAAACTTCTTTTAGCTATATTCAACCAACATATATTTTTAAAGAACATATTTCAAAGGTACATGTCTAGCCAGTGGGTGGTAACTAGATAGCCGCTGCCGCCGTCAACCCGTCCATAACTTACTACTGTAGCATGCGCCCCACTAAATTGACCGCTTAGATAAAGAAACTTGCATTCTGTGTCCATTTTCGGTCTATCGACCAGTCTGTATTGCCTAGTGATATGAAGATGCTTTTCTATAGGAATGTTGAAAGTTTATTTCCTAAACACCTGACCAATGCCCACCTCGTTGGGCGTTAAACAGTTTTACTTGTAATGGATTTCCGAGGGTGGTTCGGTCCGTGCAATACCGACTACAATTCAATGGAAGGTGTGTCTTAAATGGTGGATATACATCAGACAAGGTATATAAAGTTCTTGTTTCGTTTCCAGATCTAGAGGGTGGTCGGGCGTGGTGCGGGCGGCGGCCGCGAGCCCGGCACCATGGCTACGGTGGAAGGGCGGCCAGCGCAGTATGGCGTCACGCTCCGCCAGCTGCGCGAGCTCATGGAGTCGCGCGGCGCGGAGGGGATGGCCAAGATCAACGCGCTCGGTGGACCCCAGGAGCTGTGCAAGAAACTATACACGTCACCCACAGATGGTGAGTACTAGATTAGCAGAAAAGAATCACCTCTACTTTATAAATAGACTAGCTGTTTCCCGCGGCTCCGCCCGCACAAAAATATACTATCACCCGCGGGAACTGTACTTTACGGGATAAAAAGTATGCCTTTGTTTTAAACCAGAGAAAGTGTTTTTGCGTGAAAGAGTAACAAACATCCATCCATCCACTTTCACATTTATTAATATTAGTAGGATAACACAAACGAGGAATATCTTATCCCAAAAGCAAGCGTTACTTTGAAGTGTCTAATATGGACGTTTAAAATGGCAGCTTAGAGCTGTGATACCAGGAGAATAATTATTTCAAACAGAATCAAATTCAAAATTCAAAAGAAACAAATCGTTGAGCTTTAAAGTTTTTTGAGAATTGTTCTCTATATTGGTATAAAGTCCCTATACCGTTGATGCAGATGAAAGTATTGTTTATAGGGTAATTTATCTCCTACATTTGATTTGAATAAAAACGAAACCCGTGAATACTTTATATATTCGGTAGCGATATTACTTTTTGGGTCCCTATTTTATAGATCATTATAATATAAGCACAGGTTTACCTAGGTAGCGTTAAAAAATAGCAGGTAATCCCGGCCCCGTGATTATTCAACGCTTAAGTGTATTAATGTTTTAAAACAATAACGATTTCAATAGTATCTAACAAACAAAAAGAAAATACAAGTTATTAAACAATAGCTGTAACAGTAATGACAGAAATCATTAAAAAGTGTTTTGTAAGTGTTCTACAATGTCGTTATAATAACATAATATTTAAAATATCTAGTTCGCGTTTCTCACACGTCAGACGGAGGGCTTAATGCATTTCCTGAGCTAAAACGCCTTTTAGCGATGATATCAAGCCGCTATTATGTTCAACAAAATGTTTCTACATTCAATATAACATGTGGAAAGCGAAAATGCCTCTAAATAAACTTTGTACTTTTATTGTACTTTTGAATTGAAATTATAATAACGAAATTTACCTACTAAATTACAGATTGCTCTCCATTTTAACCTACGATGAAAACAGAGGGCTGGCTGTTATAAGTTTGACGTGTCTGTGTCTGTACGTGGCATCGTAGCTCCCAAACGGATGATCCGATCTTGTTTTCTTTTTGTTTGAAAGCTGACATGATCGAGAGTGTTCTTAGCTATAATTAATCATCATCAGCTCGCACACTGCTTGACAATTGGGAGGTTACTTACTTTTTTTAATTTTGTTTTTGTTGAGGTCCTTAAATATCTACTTATAGTTATATTATAACTGTTTAGTATCAACTATCAATGGAACCTTTATATGACTATTGCATTGTTAGGTAACAATTTAGGTACATCTCCATCAGAATTCATAAGCCACAGCTTTAGGACTAGGGTTAAATAAACAGCAAGGGTTTAAATAAAGTCCCAGAAACGGTGTCCCGCCCAAGTCAAAGGCAGCTTCTCCCAGACAATATCCATGCAAATGTTGAGTTAAAGCGTGAAATGTGATTCATTTTAAAATACTACTTCAAAATCTTTGGGTAGGATTATTCACAATGTTTGTCAGTTTCAATTTTATGTCGAGCGATAGAAACAAAACTTGTGAATAAGTTATCTGACAACGCCAAAAGATTGTGAAACACGTCCTAGCGACATAAGTTTTATTTTTAGGGTCCTGTAGTACAAGGAACCCTTATAGTTTCGCTCTGTCCGCCCGTCTGTCTGCTGTTCTAAGATCTGCAATTATTATGATTATAAATGGATGAAATTTGGTATAGTGAAGGATTGTGAATAGATCTCGGTTTTGGCATCATAAAATAGTAATCATTTTATATTTTAGGGGTGGCTCACCATACGTGTAAAATGGGGATGAATTTTTTTTTTTTCATTCTATCCCATCGTGAAGGGGTATCGACGGATAGGTTTTTTTTAAAAATAAAGGCAAGGTTTAATAAATTATGACTTTTTTACAAAATCAACCAATTTCGAGTAATCGGCATTTCTAGAATATAAAAGAAACTTGTAAGTTTTCATGCTGATATATCATGCTAAAAACTCTTTAGGAAAATTATTCTGAGCGAAATCGGACAGTACAGCTTTTGAAGTAATTTAAAGAACACCTATTGCGCGTGGATAGTTGCGGAACCCTCCTGATATATGCTCGTGCTTAGGTTATTTTAGTTTTCCAATTACACTTACAAAATAGTTAAAGTGTAATCGATGTGTAATAGTCGAAACATTGACACTTATTAATTTAATTATAAGTGTCTTAAGTGTCTTTTGAAGTTCTAAATTGTTGGCCTTCGCGTGCTATCCGGCTGGCCGCCGTGGGCCCCTGTCACGATATGTCCGCGGCTACATACATTGTTAGAAGCAATGAAACTTTTAAATTTATTAAGCTCGTACTGGTAGCACGATAATGTGCAATATTTTTACGTTTTCTCCGTTATAATAATGTTAGTAAATTTCGTCTTTTATAATGCTTCATTTCACAAAATGTTAATTTTTTATTATGTATTATTTACGTGTTCCCTGTTAATAGTTAAGTACATATAGTCCTTAAAAATCACTTCAAGCTTTGTTAAAGTCTGAAGATGTTGATTCTGTTGCGAGGGGCTTTATTTTCTAACAAATTTTACCTAGGTATTTTTATCATTCTACCTAATTTGGTTATTATATTCAGTAAAATTACAAAAAGTCGTCTCTACTAGTGACGTAGAGAGCAGTCATAAAAAATAATATCGATTAAATCAATAATATATTAATAATTACTTTGAGATCACTATGAATAACATACCAATAATGATTATTAAAAGTCATGTCTGTACCGTAAATTATAAATTCTAAATATAATTTCCCTTTGATAATTATGAACCAACAAGAAAATCTTTAAAGTGAGCGGTTTGGAATCGCATTAAGAGTGGGTTTACAATAAACATCTCAAACGTTCTTGGGCACTAACAAATATAAATAAACTTTCACTACCTGTAACATTACTCACCGATTTATATGTTGGTAAAGTTCGTTACCCCCGCACAGATATAGTGGCCTCTGAAAGTTCGTCTTTGTACGGTTCGAGTTGCGAATTCAACTTTTGTGTACAATATTAAGCGTATTATAAAACCGGACGTATTGTATCCTAGAACTTTTCTGTGATGTGAAAATAATTAGATAGATATTATTCAGTCGAAACCGAATAAAACGCAACACAGCTATATCTGCTGCTTCTAACAGTATCAGATAAAAAAAAGGCTTACAACATAAATTATATCGAATTTTAAACAATTTAAAGAATCTATAAAATATAAAATGAAAGAATGTTTTTCACGATCGTAAATGCCGGTCTATTTATATCGCAGGACGAAGATTTATTCGTTGTAATTTCTCAGTAAATCCCCGAAGACAAATTAATCGGAATCGTTCGTGACACGGAGGGGTTAAATAGAGATGCGGCGATAATCGATAGGTATATCACGGCTCGGCACTATTAAGTATATATCTGCATTAAGTTATCGATAATTAATCGGAATCGTTCGTGACACGGAGGGGTTAAATAGAGATGCAGCGATAATCGATAGGTATATCACGGCTCGGCACTATTAAGTATATATCTGCATTAAGTTATCGATAATTAATCGGAATCGTTCGTGACACGGAGGGGTTAAATAGAGATGCAGCGATAATCGATAGGTATATCACGGCTCGGCACTATTAAGTATATATCTGCATTAAGTTATCGATAATTAATCGGAATCGTTCGTGACACGGAGGGGTTAAATAGAGATGCAGCGATAATCGATAGGTATATCACGGCTCGGCACTATTAAGTATATATCTGCATTAAGTTATCGATAATTAATCGGAATCGTTCGTGACACGGAGGGGTTAAATAGAGATGCAGCGATAATCGATAGGTATATCACGGCTCGGCACTATTAAGTATATATCTGCATTAAGTTATCGATAATATAATATTTATTTAGACTCGTAATTTAGAAAATAATAATACATATGTGGTTATACTCACATAATATATTAATGTTATTTATTGTACTGTAGGTTCTTGGTGAAAAATTTACGTTTCACAGTAATAAAACACAGAACTTCTTGCAATATTACCACTTTATAAGTATTTTACATAAATTTTAATATATTACACGACCGGTTTTGACAACTTTGTCTGTAACAAACCGGTTCGATATTACTGTGTCACACATATTATATTTTATTTTTGTAGTTATGAGGATTATAGTTTTAGTCAGAGATAATTTTATATAGGTTTGCTTAAATCGTAGAAAAAATATTTTTTAAGCAAATTATACTTACGTACTCAAAAAAATTGCCTCTATTTAGCCTAAGTTAATTTTTATGTGTGACTAGCTTTTGCCCGCGGCTCCGCCCGCGTAAATACAGTATCCCACGGGAATAGTGTACTTTTTCGGGATAAAAAGAAGCCTTATATAGAATACCAAAATTCATTAAAATCCGTGAAAGAGTAACAAACATCTATCTATACATCCAATCTCACTAACATTCATATTAATAATACTACATAGTAGAATATAATTTACTTACCTACTACGTTTCTAGAAATGGCTTATGAAACTGGCCCATAATATTCTCTATCTACATTTTCGCAGTGGCCATATTGCTAGCGACACCGAGTGTCACGGCGGCGATGCTATCGGCCTGTCAAAGTCGAAGGAAAATGTGCCGATTCGTATCGCGACCGCGGTATTGATTCTACCTAGTTAACTGGAAATAAATCAGTAGCTAGAAAGCCTTGATATTACCTTTAATATAATGCCCTTTCTGTTATTTTGGGTGACAGTGGGTTATCGATTTGGGCTATCTATCCAGTAGTAAATAAAATGAAAAAAAAAAAACTTTTGGGCACAACTGTACTGAAAAGTGCGACGATTCTTCTCACTGCGTTGTAACTAGTTACTAAAATTATTTATGAGCAATAAAACTAATTAAGTAATTACTGAAACACACAAGACTATTTTTATGTCGATAATTATTATAATAATTGAAATGCCCGATGACCACTCATTTGTGATAAATAATAATGAATGAATAAAATGATTGATAAATTGTCGTCGACATAATATCTATTTTTATTTATATAATTTCGTGAAATACGTCTTTAAACAATATCAACGTTCCAAAAGAGAAATATAATAAATTAAACATAAGGCATCAGAGCGAGTAACGAGAAAATTCAAAGCGAAAGTCAAACTCGTTATATCGAGAAAAAAATAATTGGCTTCGCCGATTCGTACATGCTATATTATATGCTGCAAAAGTCCACCTCACTTTCATCCAACATAATCGATGGATACACTTTGGTGACCTGTTTTAACATATATACATTCCTGTTTTAAGCTCACAAATCTCTAAAATACTGCATAGCTAAAAGGCTTAGTTAGGCCTTTTAATTCATTATGCTAAGGACTGTTATGTAAAAAAAAAAACCGACAGTATACAAAAGTCAGAATTTGTTTGAAGATATCTCTGAATCTATTTTGGACGTAATATTTAGACTAGACCCTCCGGGTCCCAAAGCAAAATCCTAGTAAAGTTATGTGAGTTCGCCGGAAGACAATCACCTAAGACACGGCAAAGATGGCGAACTTTGAGCTCTGTGAGGTGCAATGTAGAAATTCACGTCGCAATTGAATTACAGTCAAGTCAGGCTTTAAAGGGCAAAACTACTATGGTAGGAATGGGCCAGCTCCACCGTAGTGATCTATATGGCCCCACTGAAAGTTGGCGTGAAATAAGGCTTGTGTTTTGCCGAGTGCGAGAAGTTACTGGAAGTCCATGGGGTTAAAAACGTAGTTCTAAAGTATGAAACGCACAGTATTTCCGTGGGATACTTACTGTATTTATATAAGAATAGGTTTTCATAATAATTTTTCATAAAAGCCGATTCTCGCGTAATTAAATATTCATATTCGGTAATTTTGGCCGTTAACGAAATGAAGTGAGCCGTCCGTTGAACTTGGATCGATGCTGTGGTCTGTTTTATCTTGCTGGTATTTCCCAATATAGTATGAATCGTTTTGGTTAACCAGATTATATTATGTGATATTTCAGAGTTATATTTGTTCTAGGATTAAGTTAAGTCTCTCATGTTAAAGGGCTGAATTATGAAGTTCACTTACATTAGCGGCACTCGGTACCAGTGGCGTGGGATTCCTATAACTCCATTCCTATCGGCTTCGTTTACAACTTACCTTTTGAAGACCCTCATCCATATCACCACCTTTTATACAGGCTAGAGCTTCCCTATGAGATGAGATTGCGTTCCAAACCCCACATGGATCTGTGCGGATTGATCTTCGGATAAACTGTCGTGCTAATAACGATTAAAATGCGCCCACGGTTTAGACTGCAGACGGATCTGATATTTAGGTGAACGTTCCAAGCTGTGCATGTCAATGTGATTTCAAGAGTTGAGACTGCAGCTTCTACTCGCGCATGGAACGGTATAAATTTTAAATATTTTCCTGTCAGTATTAAGTCGACGCTCCAAACCGACATGTTTGGAGCAACCAAATTGTGGAAAATGCGCTCGCATCGATATGCCAGATCGGACTGTCAGTCCCGCGCATCAGCATGTTCGTTTCGGAGCGAAGGTTCGAACGGCGCGTGCTGTGTCACGAGTCCGAACTTTACATGTGAAAGGCGCTTATATCTGTTTTCTACGAGAAAAAGGCCAAAAACAGAAGTGAATACTCACCGAACCCAACTAAAGGTTATCACGGAGTAATACAAATTTCAATTACTTACTAAATAAAAGAAATCCCTTGTTAGATAACGTATGTTAAACATTGTTTGTTCTGAACGTTTCAAAAACCACAGACGATCAGCACAAACAATAGCATAAAATCGACTTGAGTCTTTTTTTATCTAAAAATTGCACCATCTTTGTGAGTGCGACTTTACCCATACACATGAAGCTCACAGTAACCGAAATCGGATGCGCCAAAGGGTGAGCCCGCATCTTGCGAGATTGGCACAACAAGATAACACATCACTACGTACTTGTACTATCGCTTACGACATTGGCTCATCAATTATTTGGGCTGCGTACTTATCGACCGAATTAGGCTTTTATTTTGCCGAGTCCACTTACCATGGTCGTTCAAAGTAGGAAAATGAGAGGAGATAAGCCTTAAGCTACGGAGATAAGGGCGTGTTCTTTTATGGCCCTTACTAGAGGAAACACTTGAAACTTCAAAGTAATGAGTTCTTTTTTATTTTTCTTTTGACTGTATTGCGAGAAAGAAAAATGTTACAGCAAATCATTACAGAGAAAAATCATTATTGATTTTATTAAGCTTACCGTTTGCGTATAATTCATAAACTATGTGTATTGGATATCCCAAATTTGGCTTCCGTACAAGTGATACCATGAAAGAGCAAACCGTTTATGATATTAGTAAGATATGGGAGTGTTTCTTTATCAAAACTTGTAACTCTTCAACATTTAATCATAACCATAGGCTGACGGCGGCGTATATGTTTACGTAACACGACCCCCTTTTTTTCTTATCAGCTTCGATCAAACGCTCCCCGAAGTGGGTCAAGTTCGGAATGGGGAGGGTGGTGCTATTTGTGTTCCTTATTGTCAAATATAATATAATAACAAGTTTATAGGATAATTCTCGCTCGGGCCCTTTGTGACTCTAATAAGATTGTCTTAGTAATATTTATTGTTTAGCTTTCGCGACGTTCTGTGTTGTGCTCGGGTTTTTATGTTTAATTCAGTTTTTCTAGTTCCGTAGTATATTTAAATATTTGCACAGTTTATCACTAAACGTATTGTCACTATATATTGATTATATTTTTATATTACAATATTTTAAAACAAGATCTCAGAAGTAGGGATTGCCATCCAACATCGTTTTCAGTCCGGCGGGATTCGGTCGTATTGATCAAATCAGAACGATTTTCGCTTTTCGGTTCAAAATGAACTGTTACTATGTTAGTTTATCAAGTGTCATTGTACAAACTTAATATAGGTCGTTTATAAAAAATAAAACATAGGTATATAAAATCAACTTCATTTCCAATCTAATGTTAAGATTAGACAACGAGCAAACAATTAAAATCCGTAATCCGTAACAATTAAAAAATAGTAGCGTAGGTAATCAGTAAAATTTAACCACGTAACAAGTAAAGAGTAGCTCACTCTTCCTAGATTTCACTTTCACAGATAGATCAATTATTTTAGTAAGTAACTTTATCAAATCTAATATAATGACCCTTACGTAATTTACTGAGATGAGATCACAATTATCATGAAGTATTTCAAAATGCTAACAAACAAGTATTATATTTATGACAGACACCATCATGATTTGATGAATCTGTCTAATGAATGGTACAATTATCACAATAATAAGTTTAGAGTGAGAGAACTGTTTAGTTTAATCAACTTACGATAAATAATTATTTTAAGTAGAATTTTAAATAATAATTGTCTTAGTATTCATTATATATTATAAGGAAATCAAATTTGATTTTGAAAGAAGGATCGTAGAAAACAAATAGTGTTAATTGTGTCATCTGCTTGTCGACTTCTAATAGAGCTGCAAATATAGCCTGCGGCCTAAAAGGCCCTTGCAACTCGGCGTCGAACGGCTTGTACGCATAAACACCACGCGCAACGGATTTAAACTACCTACTAAAATCCATTGCATTTATATATTCTATTATATAGTCTAAATTCTGTAAATTAAAAAAAGTTAAACCTGTTCGTACTCTGAAGCCAAAATTAAATTTTTATTCTTTGAACTTTCAATGAAGATCAAAGTATTTTATCATTTCACCTACTGACCGAAAGCTACAATTATATTTATCGAAGTTTGTAATCGTAATCGATCGTTATTGTCGATATAAATGTCGATCCTGGGGCCTTACTCCCGAAACTGATACTATTTCGATTTTCGAGTCTGATCCGATGTCGATGTTGATTCAGTTTCGATCCTGATGCGTACTCCCGAACAAAATCAATCAAAATCGAGATCGCGTTGAGATCGTGTCTTATCAGCGTCGTTAGCTGTATTCGGTTGCTGACGTCACATCCACAGTGTAAACAAACTACAGCTGAGTGCCGTAGTCTATGGCGAAGATTGATAAAAATATGGAAAAATATATATTTTTCACTTTAAATAACAGTTTGTGTATGTTTATTCAAATAAAAGAGCCTAAATTTCATGTATGATAGGTTTTTAAATGTTATTTTTCTAAAAAAAAACTGTGACAGTAAATAATAGTTCCGAAATTCCTGTTTATAATCTTTGACATTTTGTTAAATGTCAAAGTCATATTTTGATTTATTTTGTCAGCAAATCTCAAGTAAAAGGTAGTTAATTGTTAATTTTGGTGAAAATATAAGTGGTATATTTAATGTAAATGATATAATAACAAATTCGTGTTTGGTGTTTACATTTAGAAAACCCGAGCATAGTAACAATGTCAAAATACGACTTTTTTAAATATTTATTGACTTTGTTTATTCAAAGACAGATTGAGACAAACGAAGTCTTCATATGATACTTTTATATAGATCATATTATGTAGACTTCATTTGTCTTAGTCCCTGTCTTATGTGAAAAAAAATATAATATATGAATTAGCGGCCAATTGTGTAAACAAATGCGCAAAGGTTTTAAATAACTTTACACAGAACGGTGATATAATTTCAGTGAGGCGGTTTCTACATATGAGTAGTAAATTGCAGTACATATAGAGTAGTCAAATAAATCATTTTTAAGGCGATAACTGCATCGAAATTCCTTACAATCCATGTCCATTGCTAATGTGTTGAAGTTCGTAAATTTTGCCGAACGCGTATTCTATTAGCTTCTTCAATAACATTAAATAATGCTATACTATAACATACAATACTACAATAAAATCATGTAATTTAGTTCAAATACACTGAAACAAACAAACTAGATACTGTAAATGGACCTCTTTAGCTATCGTGTAATTTGACGTTGTTTTCGATCCTGCCATTCGATTCTCAGTCGATGGATTTCGTCGGGAGTACCAAAAGTTACGATCTTACGAACTTCTCGATCCAGGTTAGTTACAAATTGAGCCACCGCACGATCGTGCGCTAGTGTAGGTGTCGGGAGTATCAAAAGCTATTGAGATCGAACTGATTCGATTCTCGATTGTGTCGGGAGTAAGGGGGCTGTATTTACACCATCTACAGACGATAAAGAGTTTATAGCCGATATTGATTGATTGTATTCAATTAGCTTAATGGAAATAAAATATTTTATATTTCTGCAATCAGCATCACCGACTGTCCCCGCTTCCAAGAAAGCGGGGTAGAATCGGCACAAATGAAACAAGCACAACATTTTAAAAAAAATCTTCAATAGAGGCAAAGTTCAAACAGCCAACTGTATGATGCTCTTAGATTGTCAGATAGGTCAAGGTGTTATCTGACATTAAAAATAATGTCCTAGGATATAGAGTCATATAGAGGACGTCAGTGGTCTATGGCTGATGTTTGGACTGGAACAAAAAAAATACAAAAAGAAAAAGTGATAGTAGAAGTAAAAATACTTTTTCATTTCATTCCTCATCATATTTTCTTTTGCACGTGTGCAGCCATGCAAATATGAGAGATAATTTTTGTCTCGCGCTTATCTTCCGAATGTGCACCTTCACCGTAATAAAGCCTCAAATATTATCTGTGATGGATGGTCGCTGTCAGCCGCTATAAAATGTACCGAGAAAAATGGACCGCTACTTTGCGGAGTAAAGTTCTTTATATCTAGAATGTTTTATCGCCCGTCTATAGGCTCATTTATATAAAGGTATTTACAAACTTGTAAACTTACATCGTCTAATACAAAAATTAATTAAAGGTGATGGTTATCACTATGCAATTATTGTTATTAAAGATATCCGGAATTAAAATCGCTTCTGAATGACGATACTTGAACGTAAAAGAATGTATATTTTTTTTTTGTCACTGACTGTACCTACTAATATTTAAAACGATGGCTCATCGCCAAATATTCCATTACAGCCGAACGAATCTGTACGAGATTCTTTTGATCAGTTGTCCAGGTGAATCTGGTACATTATGCTTGTTTGTTGATTCCTTCACTAAAGTAAATATTATCGTGTGTTAGGAAACAGTGCAGACGCGTCGACTAATATTATAAACTTTTTTTATTAAAAAAAATTATGATGCCCGACGCTGATGACGTCATGAACAAAAAAAAATTTTTTTTGCTTAGAGAATGACACTTTAATTCGTGTCATTCAAATTGTTCAGACCTTGCCACAATTGGAGCTACTTCAGCGCGTGGGATGAAATTTTATCTTTAATTTTAAACTAGGTGACTGGCTAATTGTAAAACGTTTTGTATTGTTATTTAAAGATCTAGTTTCTAATTGCCAGACTTAACACTTGTATGTACAGTACAGTCCAGTCCTAATGCTATTTTCAGTATTCACCATCTCAACTTAACCGAAATGGATCAAGATAGCCAGTCAAATCATATTAGCTCCTAGTAATCGACGTCAATAGGGTTGTCTCGTTCATTATAGATAGATTGGCTTGAAATAGCCATACAATAGAGCCTACTGACTTAACTTCTGTCTTTGGTTAAGTATGGACTTTATATAAGCCAGCGACAGAATTTTATTCGACTGTCTGTCCTTCACTTATTCTAATAATGTGTTCATTTATAATGGTTCAATTTACTAAAAGGATTTTTGAAGCTAGACTTACCTGTAAAATGGCAGCCCTAAAAGCGAGTTGCAGCTAGATCTATTCTCGGCATTTTATTGCATGCACTAGTGCTTCATATACGCTGTTGCTCTTACTAAGGGTCTCATTGGTTCCAGTACGTGGATTTATTGTTATCGATTCTGGAGCAGGAACGATTTTATTGTTCTCTGAACGAGTTCGGGTCTGGTTACACTGGTTACACGTGGTTATTTCGAATCGGATTTGGATGCGACTAAATGACAACTGTTTTTGCTTCAAGATATTGGATAAGACGTGGAATTTTTTTAACTATCGAATACGAAGATATTTATCTACATTAGTACTGCAAAGTTGATTGTTTTTTTTTAAGTAAAGTTAAGAGAAAATTATTAAATCAACTTAATTAAAGTGAAGGGTTTAAGTTTAACGCGATAATGTATCTAAATCAGTGATCAATCTATTGTGTTTATAGTGACGAGATATGACGTCATCGTTAAGATACTTCTCACGCCGTCGAATTACTGTCGACCTTTACCCGTTGTGTGTAAGGCTTGAATTAGATTAGCGCATGCAAAAGGTTGCTGTTGTAATCTATTTGGCATTCGTTCGGTGGAAGCCTCTCAGAATAGCGCGTCGATCGAAGGCCGATCGCGTCTCGATCAAAGGCCGATCGCAATTCGATCGAAGGCCGATACAGATCTAATGCTGATAACCACGATGCCGAGTAATAGTTATTTTCTAGGCTAGACGCAGCCAATTTCTTATCGGCTTTCACATTTTTAGGGAAAATGGTAGGGAAAGTTACCTATTGTTGGCACCACCTCTAAATTATTGGCCCCAAAGAATTAAAGTACACACTATGTTGGCCACCCTTAATTTTCACATTAAAAAACAAAGTTCCTATAAGCATAAATTTAGCATTAAGTCCCTATGAGCGTAAAAAGATAAACAAAACAAATACGCATCCCGTATTTTATATGATAAGGCCAATATTTGGGGTAGGGGGCCAACAATTGGTCGTTCGTACTTAAAGCCTAGCCAGAAGCCTGTCGAGAAGGCCTGAGAAACGCGAACGTGGTATGTGTCACGCCCTCTTTTCGCTGTTTTGCTAAGACTACTCTGTATATCTATTCTGGCTGTGAGTCTGGATGCCGTAGAACACTAAACGTGTGACATAAGTATCAAACATCCGTCTTGAACAATTCACAGCCGCCTCGTCACGTACAAACTCGTGTTTATGTCAATTTATCAACATATTTACAACACTGTAGAGAAAATTGTTTGTAATTGTGCCTTTTAAGTTAGGTTTGAGTAATATAGGTTTCTACAGAGTAAGTATTATGTGCACTAGCGAATAACAAGTAGGATTTGTAGCTATATATTTTGTTATCGGTCTAAGCCTGTATCACAAATTACGTTCTTATCCAACAGGTAACTACTTTAATGAGTAACAAAATGTGAATATTACGTACGTATGTCGTATAGACTATAGGGCCTAGTTAAACGTACTTATATGCAATTAAGCATGTCATTGACCTCGATATTTTTACCGAAATAAAATTGGTTATGGTTCGCGTTAAGAAGACAATGAATGTAAATAAATCACCCGAACATAATATATATCAAAATGGCTTACTGTAATTGGTTAATGTGAACAAGGCTTTTTATGAAATTTCACTGTCATATTAACGCGAATATTCTATATATTGTCATGACAATAGTTTCAGTTTTGCTGGGACGGGAAATGTTTAAGGCAAGACGGAAATATGGGTGAAAGGTGAAAAGGTGCACGGTCAATGGCCTATAATATTTTTTAGGTTATAAAAAATAAGTTTTTTTTTGTAGAGATTGTCGATAGATATTTTCTACCAAAAGTTGAAAGGCACAGGATCAACATTTTAAGGATAAAATGTTGGTCCTGTGCCAAGTCAACCTCGGTGTCCTTGTGGCTGGTGTGAATAATAAGTACACAATACATTAGAGGTGACGTGATGGAGTCGCTATTTAGGCGTCTTATAATGACATCATAGGCGCTCGATGTGATGACATTAACGACTAAGGCTGCATACATAATGGGACAATTTGTGATAGATTTAATGGTGTCGTAAAGCTGTAAAATATTCCAAGACGCTCTACATAGAGACTACAGAGGGTGTTAAATAAATGACCCACAAGAAGTATGTGAATACCGAATTTAGCCTAGCCTAGTTAAAATACCAGGCCTCCTCTTTCATAAATACGAAGAACGAAAGAGATAACTTGATATTTAACCCAGGGTTAACTTAAACCCAGATCTGAGCAAGTGGGCCCTGCTGTACTTGTCTCTATTCTAGAACAATCTAGAAAAAACGAAAAGATTTCAAATCTGAGGTTGATTTTCTGTAACGAACGTAAAGTTGAGGCCTCAGGTTGTATTAAGTCATCTAACAAAGCAACTGTTGTGAATCATAATTTAAGAACCGAGAAAAATTGGCAACACAACTAACTTTATGAACCGGTTTCGATAATTTCTCATGATTTAATATTAGTGAAGCCATTTACCGATTAGATGTACATTAACAATTGTGTAATGGTAGATTCAAGTCTGTAAATAGACTTGACATCAATTCTACGCCATTATGTGCAAATAAATGCATAATTGTAAATAAACTAGTGACGATTTATCATCGTATGAATCATCAATGACTTGAGACTGAGCTAATGACTAGAGAGCTAACATGTTGGGGTTAATTCACAACGAAACGATACGTGACATGGCGCTGCATTTTTATGATAGCTATTCAAAATTTAACTTTATTCATTACACAAGAAGGTACACACACGTTTCATTGTAAGAGTTCCAATATAAAGTCGCAGCTCGCTGCACAGTACAAGTGCGAGTGTATGATTGGTGTCATACGAAACATGTGATACATGTTTGCGCTGGAGTTAGTGCTTGTAACGCATGGAAATTAAACCGAATCATCTAAGCTCTTCTACTATACACTAGGGGACAATTCTCGTAATTATTATCGGTTAAATCTCGTATAGATTTTCGGGCGCGCGTATATGAATTGCGAATGAGTCAGCACGTTGACCGAATCGCGATTATATCGAAAATAGTTAAGGGAATTGGGTTATTGATTCATTTGATTACTTTTAATGAAAGTCTAATTTACCTCTCTTTCCTTCTATGTCAGTTAGTTCAGATATCATTATGTCAGTAAAATTATTGAAAAAATAATTATGTTTTCTATAATATAATAATTTTACTGGCCATAAGATTAAACCGAGTATATCTACTGTCCGGACAATATATAGTTAAACTAGCGCAAGAATTCGGAATAAAACCCAGCAAAAACTTCAAACTTATTTCCGATACAAAAAGAGTTGCACAGATTAACATTTCTTTATTATTGGAACTTATTTCCCGAAGCCGATGGGTGTGGAATAAAAATAATCCGGCCCCGTCTGCGGCCTACTTTGTGACGTCATAGGGGGCGCGGGGGTGGCTCCGGCCCTGTAACGTACAGGGATGATTGAACTGGGCTCATAATTTTTCTAGTCCTCTGATAGATATAGAGGCCTCTATTGAATTTGTATGTTTGTTTCATAATTTACTTCTGTTCTTTGCTTTATTTTTTAGCAGCGTCATAGACGTATAATATATTATTATAGACGAGGCATGTCGAGCGAATAACTATCCCCACTTAAATGGCCACACTGTTGGGATTGTTTGGGGTCATTTTGACATTTAAAGTGTGGTGAAGTCGAGATGGCTGACATTTGAAGTGAGGTGAAATCAAAATGGTAACTTTTTCTTGTACATATAAAGATTTGTTCTGTCAAATGTACGTCATAGCCCATCCTTAGGTTTGTAATCATTGACCAGCATCCAAAAGGTTGTCATTTCGCTTAGAGAGTCTTGTCTCACGTGCTGGCTAAACAGACAACGATTCCTTAACTCCTCGTCCATTAGTTCAAGAAGACCCTTAATTTGCTGGCTCTTAAAAGATCAAGACGGTACGGACTGTACGAAATATGTTTTACTATATTTTTACGCGATTCACGTAAATGTAAGCCTACGCGTGCTAATCCTTAGTGTCGTTGACCTAAAATCTGAGTAGTGCTTAAAACTATTAAGGCTAATTACGTTAACTAAAGTGGTATTGACAGCTGACTGAGGTCATTGACCTTGGCAAACAGTTAGTGATTTCATAGGCATCTCAAATTTCAACATTTGATAAATTCTAGTCTTCGTCTGGTTTTGCTACAATGATATTTTCTAGGCGTATATTTTCAGTCCTATAACAACATTTTCCTGAAAATGTTATTCGAAATAAGTTCAGACCTTTGCCTTCTTGAATTATAATTTATACTCGATCCATGTCATGGAATATCATCATCAACAATATCATTTTATTCCTTTTCTTTTTGCCAATTTTTGTGATGGACGCCTACTGCCTAAACTTGAATTTCTGTGTCTCTCCAATTAATTGTGGTTTGGACGCTCTTGACACTAGTAACCTGGCCCATTAGATACTTTAATGTCTTTCGGGAACCTTCGTATTCCATATGTCGTCGTAAAATACGACGATTGCCATTGGACATTGTGAAACTAGCTGTATGTACTTCACTTCACATCACTTACGTACCTACTAGTTATACCCTTTGCGCAATTGAAACATAAAGCATTAATATTTCATCGGGGAGTGAAAAAAAAAAGTAGAGTAGACGGACGTGGCTAAGTGTACGGCGCGCGGAAGCTGGGCGTGTGCAACAGAAACATACCAGGTACGCACAGGTTATGATTGAACGGTCAGTATTAATAACGGGTTAAGTAAGGGCGAGTGTACACTGGACGGTGTCTAAATCTCGAGAAAATTGATGAAACATTGCGCCTTGGCAAATTTCAAACATCGAAGTACCAATATTCCGATTGAATAAAGCATTGCGGCTCCCATGACGGGTGTACAACATCGGTTTTGTATTGCGGTTTGAAGTCGCACATTGCCACGACGCGTCAAATTAACGAGTTGATAGTTAATTCTAGTAAACTACATTAAAGTTTGTGACAAATAACGATGGCTGCCTATGGTTTCCAAGTTATGTGTTTTCTTCTCTATGTGGATGTAATAGAGCAAAAAAATTGTTGAGGTACAAATACGAATATACGAAAACAATAGTAGTATCATATTATATATTAATACGTGAGGCAAAAACGTGTGAACGGAGGAGTATAATATTTAGCACATTTATAAGTTTCTGTGAAGGAAGGTGTGCAGAAAGCTAATATTATTTTAAAGAATGCTTACAAATACATAAAAATATATTTAAAAAACAATAACACACACTACCGTGCGTTTAATAGATACAATTTTGTTGCACGTTGACGTTTGTCTATCTGTCGCAACATTTAATTTTTTTCTATCTAAGAAGAAAAAGAGGAGAAGGATAAAGTTCAAACTTGAAAATTTTATGAATTATTATCAGTGAATTTCTATCACAGGGCGAAGTCTTTAGTCAGTTCTAGTTTAGCATTAATCAAGAGAAAATCCGTCTACCCGCAGGCGGCAGCTACGGTTGGTGTGCGCGGCCGGTGGCGAGTGACGGATGAGAACCGGCGTATACGCTAAACAAATACACCGCGTTATTGAAACACTACATCATATTATTTACGGCCGTTACAGGTTAATGCGTACACACTGGAACAATCCCGCTAAATATAGCCCCGTAACTACCGCCTGGATTAACACAAGCACAAGTTACATGCGCGCGATTCGTAGGAGAATCGGTTACATACTCGCGATACGCAGGAGCATTGGTTGCATGCGTGAGATTCGCAGGAGAATCGGTTGCATGCGTGAAATTCGCCGGAACAAATTATGTTCTTGAAAGCCGTTTCCTTAACTCCTTCTCGTTTTGTATTAACGAGTTATTCTCTTAGCCCCACATGCGCAGGTTAAAATTAACCCTGGGTTAAAAATAATGTTATCTCTCTCGTTATTCGTACTTATGAAAGAGAAGGTTTGATATTTTAATCCAGAGTTAACTCTAACCCAGATATGTGGGCCGTATAGGGTTAGGTTGAAAAAAGCTATGTTTGCTCCAAGGCTTAGGTCTTAGGTATATACTCAGATCACAATGAGATAATACATATTATGTTTTATATTAGGTATATTATTTGAGACCATATAGTAGATAGTATGTTGTCATAGGTTGGTACAATATTAACAATAACATTCTTATATGTCTAAACTACACACACTTTTCTCCGTTCTCGATGAAAGCTGCTCTACTGTGCTATAAATTACTGTATCTATCACAGACGAGGTGTGCATACAAGCCGACTTCCCTTGTGAATATTACTTATATGTAATATAATAAATATTTTTTTAAAATACGGTCCTAATTACTAAAACAACTAAAACTTAAAACTATAATTTGTGCTCAATGAACCGGAAAAATTGCGCTAAAACCTTATGACGAAAAAAAGTGTTTTTGTATTGTATTGCACCCTCGTGCTTCCCACCATGGCTCAACGGCCAAAAGTGGATCTTGGCCTTCCCACGCTTGCGCCATTTGGGCGCCTGAATTGGACTTCTGGTCTTTCACTGTTTCTCAGCAATTAATCTTAGTTATTTTATAACTAGTTTTATTTTCATGCTTATTGCTACAACTAATTGCAGTCTGTATTGAACATTCGTCTTTCATCCAAAAACTGTGTGTACCTATAGCTTCACTAGCTCCCTGACATATCTACCCAGTTCATGAATCTATATTCTGGCCTACCACAATGTGACCGTAGTATTTTTAATCCGCCGATGATGTATAGCTCGTGTAAACTGGTGCAATGCAAATCGACGACAAACAGATTGATTTATTCCTCGGTTTTGGCAGCCGATGTGCGAGCTAAAAATTTACGTAACGCGCGTATAATCCTAAGGGCACAAGCAGATAGGGACTTGTATGAAATAGGACCGGCAGTTAGCAAGTGCAAACCTGCGAGTCTGAAAAGACTAAGAACCTTTGAAGGTACGTAAGTCTGCCAAGTAGACTAGCGCAGCGTGTTAAACTACAGCCTACTTCCTAGAAACCCTTTCCTCAACGTGATTAGGCAGTAGGGACTCGCGTTGAGGAAAGACTCAAACCCCAGCAGTAGTGATGATGATGATGTGACGTGAGGTAAATTACAAATTCCAACGGTGACAAACTCGTCAGTTAAACCCGGTATATTATAAGTTGTATGTCATGATTTCAGCTTTCGAATTATACAGAATACCATCAAGCATTAAACGATATGGAGCCGTGCCAACTTCACCCGGGGTCCATTTCTATTAGGTTCCTATGACCCATTTTAGACAATATTCTTCAGAGTTGAAACCAGTTTTGTCAGTACTTTTTTAGACAGTGGAAAGTGATTTTTTGAAATAATGTCAAGTTTTGAAATAGAGCTTATGAAAAAAAGCGTTTTAATCGCATTCTAAAGAATCATCTATATTTAAGTAGATATGGGATAGTACTTACTACAGTTGATAGTACTTGGGTATTGCATATATTATATATATGTTGTTCTGTCAATTGACTTATCCAACGTATAAGACAAAGGCAGCAACATTGATTAGCGTATCCGTTGCGTAAATAATTTTATTATTAGGGGTTTAGTGTTGCTAGCAGCTACCGAAACTACATGCCCCCATTGCAACTTGCAATAAAAATCTGGCAACTCGCGAGTATACAGTAGACGAATTAACGGTCTGCCAGCGCATTAGATACGAAAAACAAACAAATTTCAATTTTATTTGGAAGCTCATCAATAAATCAGTGCGAAATGTTTATTTTCTCAAAATTTTTGACAATAATTAGTCACATGACTTGTGTTTGCAGACACAGACCCGAATTCCGAGACATGTTTGCGGGCAGAAATAGAACTCAGCGGGTAGTGGGTACTATGAGATCTCCCGTGTGACGCTTCCCGTCCCACTCTATCTTCTATCTCGCCCATATACCCGTCCCTATCGCTCGCATTCACTTCATTGTTTCGAATCATTATTCCGGTGGCCGAAATAGGTTGGGAGCGTCCGAAACAAGCTTTTCATAAGCTATTACGAGGTTACCGCCGGCAATTATTGGCTGAAGTCGAGAAATTCGCCTGTTTAATCTAGGTATTTCGGCCGATAAAATGCTCTAATTGATTTCCTTAATGTAGGAAAAATAAGATTTTAACATTTTCAATGAGCAATTTAGGAAACGCTACCACTTATTTTAATGACAAGCCATGTCTAACAATGATGCCAAATGTAATATGAACGGCAAGAGTTATGCAGATCTAAAATGGCCTCACTAACGCCCGAAATTAATAATCAATCTTAATCTCATTTTAGCTATCTGAGATCAAGATTTCAATACATTTCAACGTTCCTAGGATTAACTTCACGTCAATTTACGTCAATTTTTTAGAATCTAAGATTGCAGTCAATCTAAGATTTTAGATACGTTATTAATTTCGGGCGTAAGTGAATCGTAGGTACTATGAAACATAAACTCTTAAAGAAGTTGCTATCACAGTAACTTCTAACAATTCTATTTTTATAGTTTTCAATAGAAATGCGTAGAATGGTACACATAATAAGAATTGCTTAATGTAATTTAAGAGAATTGTTAGAATTTACTGAAAGAGCAACTTCTTCAAAAGTTGATGTTTCATAGTACAATTCTCTTAATGTGTCCATTTTATACATGCTGCATAACTTTTGAGTATATTTAATAGAACTGTGATATCACATTAACCATTTTAAAGAATTTATTTATAGGCAACGGTAGCCTTATAGGATGGCCATAGGTCCTAGACTCCTAAACATTCTAGAACTGGATAGTTACGCCATAGACTAAATACGCCACCAGATCCTCGTGTACCTGTAGTAGGTATGTAATCCTAGATATTTGTGCTTATCTTGCGATTGTAATCTAAGTTTTAACCTATAATTGATTAGATATATCGTATTTTGTCTTATCGATGTAGATCATCTCATTTACTCTAATTATCTTTGATATAAATACAAAAATTGTTATTACCCAATTCAAACAAATCACCACGGAAAATATCGAAGGAATAAAATATGTACATATACTGTCTGCTGATTTCTGCTTCTAAAATAAATCGATTTTCATTTACCGTTTTTCAGTGCAGTTATGAAAATGTACCCAAAAATATACTGAAAAACTGTACCTAAATGATAAAAATTTTAAAGCACTCTTGAAACATTTTTAAGGATATTTTTATAATTCAAATGAAACGCGAAATGTTTTATTGGGATATCGTAGCTTCTTGAATGAGGTTCTGTTTATTGAAAATTAATTGAGTTTGGAAAGGTTTATTTTTAATTCATGAATTTGTAATTTGTTGTAATATCTCTCTTAACTTCTATCATTCAAACTGATCTTTTGAAAATCGATTAATCATCATCATGATTTTATTAATACGTGAAGCAATTACTTTGAAAAGATTTTCTTTCCCATCTAAGAGGTAAAATTCTTATAGAGTTCAGACCCTATAGAATTCAAACTTAAAAATTATATGAATTATTATGTCCGAATTTCGTCCACAGGGCGACGTCCAGTTATTTTATAATTATCTAGATTCTTGATAATGCCATGCGCTATAATACAGGAACCCTTTACGTTACGTTCAGCTCGAGTTTTAGTAGTTAGGCTCACTAATTATAGGTTTATCATTTATTTATTTATTATAACTATAAACTTCGCAATCAGTTAGCAGTTTCCCACAATATTGGTGTAGCAGTTTGTCTGCGGGCAATGAGTACATTAAGGTTTTAGGTGACTGGCATTATACAAAATCTAATATGTAACACTATACATATTTCAATTTTTCATCTTCTAAACTTCAAGCCTTACAATTCTGCAGTTTTTGCGATACTATATTTAAGACGCCGATAATAATCGTTAATCTTGTCAATTTGTAATCCTCGTGATGTATCACGAGCCGGGTATTTTTAGTGCACATCGTAACGCCATATTGTGTGGTATATCTATTTCTAATCACCCTTTATTAATAATCGATGTTGGCTTGTGACATAATTTTACACGGCCGTGTTGTATCCACGTCAGTAGGTACGTACTTGCCAAAACTTCCTATATATTATAATATTCAGCACTAGGTTTCACCCGGGCGCGTACGCGCTAAAAAAAAATGTTGCGGGAACCGGACAGTTTCCAGCGATAAAAACTAGTATTTGTCCTTTCTTTTGATCGCTGAAGTAGTTTTAACGTGTGAAAGTATTACATACAGTATCGAAAGAGTAAAACAGAAGGTAGCTACGAAATGTTAAATTATATTAAATATGGCCGGCCTCTTGCGAGTTTCTTACGCCGGTTCCTCTCGCCGGGGTAGTTCCCGAACCGGTACGCGGTGGTAGGAATCACGTGAGTGTTATTTAATAACATATAATCTATATATGGAAATAAAACTATTATGATTTTTGTTTTTCATTTTGACGCAATGACTGTAAGGAATATTCTTATTTTTCCTAAAGTTTTTGGTTGTCTTTATCATTAAGGTGTTAGGGCTTAAAGCGTTAGAGACAAACACACATTCGAATTTACAATTTACATTAGTTGGGAATGTACGTACGAGAAACTCCTGGCAAGCACTGTTGCCAATGTAGCAAAACCAACCAACAGGACCCCTGGGCTTTCACTTGTTCTTATATTCTTAAAGGGAATCGAAGGGTGCGACACGGGTCTTTCAAACTGGTTCCTTTTTGGCACTAATGCAAGTGTCTACCTAATCTCTACTTTAGTACCTATATAGTACTCTATTCGTGATAGTATATTGTGTCTGTTGTGACTATTTATCATGATGTAGTATGCCAAGCTTAAGTTTAAAATATTTACGTCTAGCGCTGATAAAAATATATTTTTGTCTAGAGCCAGTAGCCATCCTTTACATTTGCTAGCGTAAAGAGACGAGTAATATTATATTTTTTATATAAATATGTGGCTACATTTACAACTCACTGTTCGTTCCCCTCCTAAAAATGTATGTTTTAAATTTTCGCTATCGAATTACCGACTTTGTAGAGCATTGACTTATAAATTTCTGCGAAATTCCGATGCAACGTTTTGGCAAAAAGTCCCCGGCGCTTTCTCTGTGACGTTGTACGAACGTCAATTAGCGTGACGCTTGCGTTTGATAAACGTTTTCGTTGACGAATGTAATTGGCCGAAGACACGCCATCCGGAACTTAGCGTCATAAATTGCGCGGGAAAAACCTGACGAAATAACGTTCCAAATTTGAATTGCACCTTCGGTTGTAATTCAAACTTTAGAAGTAGACGTCGAATAAGTTTTTTTTTCGGATCCATTTTTTTTAATCAAATTTTCTTTACTTTTGCAAAAAATACTCATTATTGTTCAACTCATTATTGTCAACATTCCTCAAACAACATTGTTCAGTTTCTCTTCATAGAAACGGACGTATAATGCAGTGTAGAGCAATTTAAAAATAAAACCAAGAAATACTAGAAAGTTCTATCGAAATGCATGAGAAGAAAGGTCGTGAAGAAATGAAGAAAATATTATTTTTAATGCGGAGGGCATTGGGCGCATTATAACATACTTGCAGAAAACAATTAAACTTTAGATATTCTTTTTTCAGATTAACTGCGATTATTTAACCGTATTATCCAACTTTATAGCATTAAAAACATATGTAATGAAGTCTCTTTAAGTTAATATTTTTCTCATAATCTTCTGAAATATGTTATCAAAACAACTCAACAGTTCTGTCGCCATCATAAATCGCGTCAAACATATAGAAAAATAAGAAATTAAATCATTCATGTTAAAAATAAACAAAACTTTTTCAAGCTGGCGGATTCCAATGTCATTTATAATATAATATGGTTTGTAGTCTGTTGGTTAAAATTAAAACAAAAATAGGTTTCATAAAATACTACTACGGAGTAAAATAGTCAAGTTTTAATTAGGGGGTAGGTGGGAAAATGCGATGACGTATGCGGCCGCCATGTTGTAGTTTGTTTTATTAGCCGGGCTTTCATTAAAACGTACAAGGGCGAACGGAAAGCAATTTACCCTGTCTCATCCCGCTGCTGTCAATTAGGGCTGTCACCGGTCACATATCGAGTTCACGGAAGGATTTTACAAAACATATTATAAGGCATAAACCTATTATTTTGCTAGAAAGTGTTTGATATAACTGAGTTGATTTGTATAATCCGGTCATAGATTATGTTTTATTTAAGAATTTTGATGCTTCCCTAAATAATTATTCTCAACCCTAAGCATCAGTTCACACCGAGATTGGTAACTTATTAAGTGCTAGGTGTGAGACGACCCTAAACATGAAATGAAATAGGGGTGTCACTAAAATGTTTTTCGTTGTATTCAAAATCATTTTAATTTTTTTTTACATAAATGTAAACCGGCTTCATTGTATATTGTAACTGGCAACAACTTCACATCCGTCCAAGGAACAAAATTCGCTAGTAATTCCGAGTACTACCGAGAGTAATACCGACTGTTTCCAGTTATAAATCGCGTTTCCTCTTAGCATTTCAATGTGCACTCGCATTTCACATATGCGAGATATATTTGGTTTCGGGTGGTTTCCGCAGTCCACACTCTAACACACGAGTTTCAACTCTAAACCCAGCAAAACTAAGTCCGATTTGCGTTTGCTGACTTAGTATTGGCTTCGTACTGCATTTTCGGAAGCATTATCGGGTTTAATTGAAATGAAAATAATACTTGATATAGTGGCTGTTTGTTAAGCGGATCTTAAAGTATGATGTATGAGATGTATGAGTGTGAGCGAGTTAGATGAAAAAAAAATTAAAACTTACACAATACCTACTTGGTGGGGTACCCGGGTACCTATCTTCGTCTATATTGTCATTTCTATTAAATATTCACGTGACAACGTCTTATAATTCGATGGAGCCGGCTGCACGCACGAAAAAACATGACTCATGCGGCGTTACCGGCGTTACCTCGCTCTGAGGCGTTCCATTTCTTATGACGTTGTCACGTTCAACTATCGTCAGTAAAACGACTTTACAGACAACCGATTTTTTTTTTATTCAAGATTGAAATTGCAAAATATACCAGAGTACCTCATCAGTCGTCACTCACACAAGGGTTAAGTGTGTGCTCTCGTAACTAGTTGGCAAAATTCTAAATTATTAGGAACTAGCTGTTTTCCGCGGCTCCGCCCGCGTAAATATACTTGCTACCGGACATCCCGCAGGAATACTGTAATTTTCCGGGATAAAAAGTAGCCTATAGCTTTAATCCCGAGCCTTACCAAATTTCATCAGATCCGTTCAGTAATTTTGGCATGAAAGAGTAACAAACATCCATCCATCCACACAAACTTGCACATTTATAATATTTAAAAAAAAAATAGGCCTGTTCATCCGTTATTGGATGATTTATACACTATTATCCGAGCGAAGTAACCACTCTTGAAATACTGTAGTGCCTGGGACAGTTGGTTTTTAAATGTCGTAAGGTTGCCCAAGCACAGACGGCATTCTCACAACATAGTCAGCCTAGTCCACAGGAATGGTCAATACGTCTGGGGCCAACCAGGTGCGGGTTTCCTCACGATGTTTCGTTCACCGTTAGAGCGTCCGTATTATAAGTATACTTGAGATCTGAAAAAGTCTCATTGGTTACACGCCACAACCTAGGAATCGAACTGCAGGTTCCAACTCTCTCGAGTGCGAATCAAACGGTCTACCCACTAGGCCACGGAGCTCTCTATTTATAATATTAGTAGGATAATAAATCATGCATTATTGATTTTTTTGATATACGGGATTGAGGCACCACAACCCACATCTAATTTTGAATTTTAATTAAACTTATGAATATTATCTTAATTATCTCGATGCCAAAATTGATGCAGGCAAAGTTGCTCCGGACGCCTATCGAGGTAATCACGTCTCAACGCCGTAAGCATCTGATTAATTGTCTAACTATGCTTAAGTTCTATCTTCTAACTGTTGTGGGCTGGGACGTCTCGGTTCTTGCAGATGCTTCTTATGTTACAGTGGTGATTATAATGATACAGCAACAATTGTGATACTCTTCTTTATTGGTACATATGAGAGAGATGTTTAACACAGATACGTATTACATATGAGAGATGATTAACACAGATACGTCTACACCATAATAGGCTTTGCATGTGACATCTGTCACACATTGACATTATCTACTTTTTATAACTACTTTAATATGCAACACTAACGTAGTGTAAGAAGCCTTCTCAAAGTTGGCCATAATAATAATTAACGTCACTAACGGCCCCAGTCAGATCTCAAATCACAATGTCCCAACACACTCGTTATCCGTGGGAGAGCCATGCTTCGGCACGAATGGGCTGGCTCGATCCGATAAATACTACGGCTTTACAGTGAAACGCTTGCGTTGCGTTTCGCCGAATGAGACACTTTACCGAAGACCCAAGGGGGGTTTTGGATTTTGAGTTACGGGAGGAGTTACGAGTGTAACTCCTTAGAACCTCAATTCTCGTATTTAAAGTAGACTTTCATTTTACTTTGATTGCGATGTTGATATGTGAAGTGACTTGTTATCGTAAACTAATTTTGAGACGTTTGACGTTTAACGTTTACGAGAATTTTTGCCAGATTAGAACCAGTTTGACAGTGTTAGCGTGTCGGGACTTCATTGTAATTGTGTTATTGCAGGTTTTATTTAGCAGAATTGACCCTCTGGTGTTGCAAGTGTCCATGGGCGAAGGTAATCGCTTACCATTAGGTGATCAGGCTGCTCGCTTCCTGGTCGATTAAAAAAAATAATAATACTAGCCAACTGCTAATTGGTGTTTCAATATTTCACTTAAATACCTTCGCTTTAAATTTTCACGAGATATTTCAATATTTTTACTAAGTTCTTCATTCCCATTCATACATAATCCCATTCATACAAAAAATAACAAAGAAATATTTTTATGTTTTTTTTTATTAACTGGAAACTGGGATTAAACGAACATTAACTGTGTTTCACTACTAGGTATCATATTTTATGTGTTTACTCCAGAGAACGTAAAATCAATTGTTATTCTTTGGAAGACTTTAAATATCAGAATGATATTCCTCAGTCCCTGCAGTGAACTAAATTCCGATTAAAACGATCGTAACTTTTAATGCCTTGTTTATGAAACGACTGAATTAACTCGAAATAAAACATTTATAATTGCATTTTCAAAGTGTTATTGCATCTTATTTTACAAACCCTATATTGGTAACTTAAGCTAAATACATAATTCCACCTAATTTCCCTTTAATAGTACCTACCTAATAAATAATAATGCTCAAAAGGGCCAAGCACAATTTTGCCGAGAAGCCCTGAGAAACGTGAATATGACTACTCGAGAAATTTCTCACCTTTAGTCTGGATGATATGCTATCTTTTTTGATGTACACTTGTCATTTTCAATTAAAATAATTTAAAAAAACATACCGGTTGTCTGTAAAGTCGGTTTACTGACGATAGTTGAACGTGACAACGTCAACAACAACAACAATAATAATAATAATGAGGTAAAGGCAATGCGAGCTAACGCTGGTACTTGGTAACGGTACTTGGTAACGATAACGGGTAACAGGTAACGCATGAGTCATGTTTTTTCGTGCGTGCAGCCGGCTCCGTCGATTTATAAGACGTTAGACGTTATCACGTCAAAAAAAAAGCACTGTAATTGTAGCTCGTCTGATATTGCAGTTGTCGATGGGCGGTGTCAGTCTCTTACCATCAGGCGTTTGCTCGTTACCCTTGTCCCTAAAATCTGAATAATCTTATCGGCTATTGTACATCGGGTCAATGATCAATTTCGTTACCGGCCATGTTCTACAGACTCTCAGAACTCGTTTGCCACTTGACCTACTTACATCAGTATCCACCCTTTCCCGAATGTTCGCGGAGAAAAGAAATAACAGATGCCCTAACATTTTGTACAACGTGTATACAATTTATATTGTTTTAGTGATTATATTTAAACTTTTTTTTTTAAATAAAATACAGTTTACAATGTCTTTTGCTTTTACATTTAGAGAAACACTTTTTTTTAGCTTTTGTAAGCCTTTGTGATCGGAGAGAATTTTCATTGATGAGTATAGGTTTTACAAGAATTTAATAATTTAATACCTCGTAACCACAGTAAATAAATATATTTATTTACACATTTTGTGTTTTCCGGGAATGTGCCGACGATTAGCCCGTGCTAGTTAGCACGAAATGTCTTCCACACACACTGTTATACTGTTATCGCTCGAGCCTTGGAAATATAATTGTAATACGTTCTTACATCTAGATAATGGCGAGGTCGATTTGTGTTTCGATGGATTAACTACCAGGATAAATAAACAATTTAAACTAAAGCCTTGGCCTTGAAAATTGTTAAAATATCCTTAACTTTATAAAAGAGGTAATTTACATCTTAAAGGCGTTGGGCTAAAATCGACCCAGAATCGACTTTTTCGGGAATCGTCGTATTTCACACATCGTCTCGCGTCTGACACTCAGGGTTGCCCCGCTGGTGACATCAAATATGATTGAAAGTGAACCCATTTGCAAACATTTCATTGCTGTCGACAATGGGTTTTTTTTTGTATGGTCATGTCGTTTAAATCGAAAATGTAGCCCCAAAACGAGAGGCAGTTAAATAAACGTCATCACATTTGCCTAAATATAATGTAATGGGTCTGACATACCTACTGGCGTTCCATACGTAACGTAACATATTCCACAACGTTACCGCTCGTTGAACGAAATAACTCTAACAGATCGCAAGAAAGCGTAAGGAAGGATGTTGCATATACGTGCGGATTTATTGCATGTAGATATTAAACGCTTTTGTTCGTGGCTGTATTATACCCACGGAAGTTGCCATAACTATTACCGTTTGTGGGCAGAATTGGTATTTTGTGCTAAATTAATATTCCCGTAATAGTCTCGCGCGGAATTAGTGCGACGTCCGGCGGGTACTAAACTGCTGAATAGTGACGTCACACTAATTGCTCGCGTCCCGCTGTTCAACCCGTTCTACCATTCTACTGGATTATACTGTTTCGGTAGATTTAGTTGTGTAACCGTATTGTGGTTACTGTATTAAAATTGTTGCATAATTTTTTGGTAAAATGAGGGTTTTTAATTTCGTGACATCTGACAGCTTTTTGACACCACAAGGACCGTCGGGCTACCAAGCGCCATCTGGTGATAGAAAAAGAATCGAAAATTCTTATTGACCGTTTTTGACGCCAGCCAAATGACGCTTTGTGTACGTTGGGTCTGCCCCCTAGCGACAGAAAAAATATCAAACACCCTCATTACGTAAGCTGGCAGCGCATACTAATGCTGATAGAATGATAATATTAATCATTTTCCCAATTTATTGACCGTGGTCACTGGTCATTTTGATTTATTTAGGCACATCAGCAACATAAATACATACAATTTAACTAACTCTAGTATAAATAAGAACTAGTGTTTACATCACTTGTAGATATGCACAACATTTTAGATAAATTATATTATAATCACAATCAGAATAAAATCGTTTTTTATAAATTACTTATTTAAAATTCTACAGTAAATACTACACTATAACTAAGAATTAACCTAAAGTCAGCTAGATAAAATATTTAAAAAATATATATTATTACATATCTGAAATTAAACCATTGAAGTCACCAAAATTAAAAAAAAAATATAGGGAGAGTACAGTCACATTGCAGAAATAAAATATATGTCAATAAAATACTAATTGGGTAAAATGTCAAAAGAATTAATTACATACAAGATTCACGAATTAATAAGTCTCAATATAAAAAGGTTTTTAATTCAAATACGATTGAATTAATAAATTTTATTACTCTAAACGATCATAATATAATAATAATTAGGTAATAAAAAATAATAAAGCGTCAAAAAAAGAGAAATTAAAAATTAAAATGTCACTGAGTTGTTCACTTCGTTCACTGAGTAAATTATATTTAAAGAGGTAAAAAAGAAAATAATTTGTCATTAATTATAATTACTTATTATCTTTTATATTTTTTGTCAAGAGCTTTTTCCTAAACGACGTGCGTTGGTCATGAAAAATGTCCAGATCAAAGATCTTATGCCAATTATTGTAAGTAATGGGGAGTCTTATTAATGGACTGTTTTTTCCCAGGTTTATTATTTTTTATTTTTTGTTTTAAGGCTTGTGTCGAAATCGATAATGGCAGCCTTATAAAAACAAAATTACAAACTTAAACACTGACGACAAATTAATCTAAATACTTAATCAACATTATTCTAATCAGATCTACATCCAACAGGAGATAAATACAAATTAACCAGCCCCCAGCAAACATATTCTACCGGATGGGCTAGATTCGTTTTGGTCCTTGGTATATGAAATATTCCAGCAGGATTTCGTCGGGCGCTTAGTTTGGGGACAGCAACAGTTCATTGCTCAAGAAATTCTTGGCAAGGGGTTTGACATGTAACCACTTCTCGCAAAAACACTAAGTCCATCATAGAGGGCTGATTGATAAGTTTCCGAAACGACAAAGAAAAACTTCAAAAATCTATTTAAAATAAATTTATTTCTCAACGTAGTTTCCTTCTACCTCGATGCATTTAGTCCAGCGCTTCTCCAATGCCGTTACACCAGTTTGATAAAATGTTTTCTCCAACCCCTCAAAATACTCGTCCACGAAAACAATGACTTCTTTATTTGATGAAAATCTCTGGCCACCTAACCATTTCTTCAGGTTTGGGAATAAGTGGAAGTCGCACGGGGCCAGATCCGGGGAATAGGGTGGATGCGGTAGCAATTCGAACCGCAATTCATGGAGTTTGGCGCGTTGTGGTCGTTTCTTCTGGATTTCTTCACTTAATTTTTGCAGCAAGCTTGCGTAGTACTCTCCATTTATTGTTTTTCCTTTTTGCAGATAATCCACTAAAATAAGCATAAGGGATCGAGCATTCCAAAAAACAGTCGCCATCACATTGCCGGCCGACAAAACCGTTTTTGCTTTCTTCGGCGCAGGTTTTCCGCTCTCAGTCCACTGCTGATATTGTTCTTTTGTCTCGGGAGTATAATGATGTATCCAGGTTTCATTGACTGTTACATGACGCCGCAAAAACTCATTAGGATCTCGGTTAAACAGCGCCAAACACTCCGATGAATCGTCCACTCAACGTTGATTTTAGTCTACAGTGAGCAAACGCGGCACCCATCGCGCGCAAAGCTTTTTCATTCCCAAATGTTGGTGCAAAATATTAAAAACGCGTTCAGATGAAATGCTCACCATCTCTGCTATCTCTCGCAACTTTAAGCGCCGATCATTCAATACAATTTTGTGAATTTTTTTGATCATGTCCGGATTCGTGACTTCATTTTGACGGCCAGACCTGTGGGCGTCTTCGCAGCTCTGTCTTCCACGTTTAAAATCAGTTACCCAGGTGTGAATTGTACTCAATGCAGGAGCAGAATTACCTAAAACACTGTCTAGCTTGGTTTTAATCTGGGTTGCTGTTTTCTCTTTTAAAACGTAAAACTTTATCACCGCACGAATTTCGTTTCTTTCCATTGTTAAGAAAATTTACGACAGAGGAAGTTCTACGTCCTCTCAAACAAATTCCATCAGTTCCATTAAATTCAAATTTGGCGTTCTATTTTTAAAAAAATGCCAGAATATAATGTAATATTCCTTTTTTGCGTATCATTTTTTTAAGTTCGTCGTTTCGGCCAGTTATCAATCAGCCCAGGTACGTTTCGCTGCACAAGAGGATTCATATTGAATGCTGTCAGTCTGTCATCCTTGTGGACATAAACCATAATATCTAATCTGCAGTACAACCTGCACGTAAGCTAGTCATACACGTAAGGGTTTACCTGGTAGGTTTGCCTACACATTTATACCTCTCAGGTAAGCTTGAGCTGGTACTGTATAGAAACCTGCACAGTTGTGCAACATACACGCTCCGGTTTACCTGTACAACTCAACTGTACAGACAAACCTGTCAGGTATATCGTTACGCGTATGGCTAGCATTAGGCCCTAATACTTGTCAAATTGCAAAGATATTTTGACCAACAGTAGGCAACTGGGCACGCAGACTTATCAACTCTTCAATTATGTTGTAAACGAAACTAAGGTCAAAATTTTTAATGCCTGTAATTTCTAAGGAAAATCTAGTTTTAATAAATTGAAAACGGGCTTGAAAGAACAAGTTAATTGGCCCGTCCGACCCGAGAGTACTCGAAGGCCCGCCGGTCAAGGACTTACGAAAATAAATCTCTACCGCCCCCTGATATTATAGTTAGTAAAACCTTGTTTAGTTATTAGTTTTCAAGATAAGAACTAATAAGGCTACTTGGGACAGAAAGGATATTATTTTCTTTCCGGGTCAGGAGTACATACTATTTTGTAGGTCATTTTTACCAATAGAAATTATTGTCCCAAAAACTAATTTAAAAAACATAAATATCTAATGGCCCGTTTCAATAACCTATCTACCAATAACTATTTTTTAGAAACGTCAAACTTGTATCGCAAAAAAACGTCAAATGATTGAATGGCGACGTTTTTAACAAATAGTTATTGGTAGATAGGTAATTGAAACCGGTCATTAGTCAGCTTGCAAAACTCTTCATTATTTACTAATTATGATTAACATTTTCCCCCTTACTAATAAAAATATTTACACCATGGATAAGCTATTCAATATCAAAATCAAACAAAGACAGCAACATTGAATATTTTATTAGTTAGTTGGTAAATATAGTTAGTAAACAGTCTCCGGGGTATAATGGTTAGAGCTTGGCTCTCGACTTGGAGGTCGTGGGTTCGATTCCCGCATTGGAACAACAAATGTTGTTTCCAAGTTTGGTTAGGACAATTCAAGCTGATCACCTGATTGTCTGACAAGAAAGATGATCCATGCGTCGGATGGGCATGTAAAAAGTCGGACCTGCGTCTAATCTCTCGCCAGTCGTGTCGGTTATCCGTCCCACTGGGTTACGGAGTAAGAGTAAAAGGAGGAGAGAGTGCTCTTGTGTACTGCGCACACACTTGGGCACTATAACATAACTCCTGCGTAGCTGGCCTGGTTTCAATGAAACAGGCCACCGTCACCGAAATCGGTGTGGGGAGCTATATAGTTAGTAAATAGAGTAGCTGAAAATTCTGAAAATAAGGACAAGAAGCTTTCAAATAAATATAACGATGAAGATGTAACTTCAAACCTGCCACAACACAGCAAAAAGTTAAATATTACAAAATGTAGTGAGCGCTGAGCGGAAGCGTAAAATTAGATCGATAATCGTAAAATATAGAGTGGAGCCATTGAACGGGATTACTCATGTCATAGGTTTATAAATAAATACTTGTGTTTGCCTCGGACGTGCATAAAAAACGTAGAGCAATTCTTGAACTGTGGAGATTGGAGATATTAGGAGCTTTGCTAAAAGTAGAAAGTTTGTTTCAAATATCATCTACAAAACATGTAGGTCTATTCAGTAGGAAATATTATCCTGTTCTACACTATTTCAAATTTCTCGATCTTAAGGCCACCACCATAGACCATCGGAATGAACACGGTATAAAATTGTACCAAATACTTCGAGCAGAAATACATTATTTCTGTGGGTGTATAATTTTGGATCTAACTTTTTGAGGACTATCGCACGAGGCAAGCAATAAACATAGCATTAATAAATCTTATACTTCAAACGAGACAATCTTGTATTAATAATATAATTGAAATTTCGGCAACGACAAGTATTTACATGATATTTAGTATGCAGGGTGTTTTGGGGGAGAAAAATCGATATTCGCCTTTTGTTATGTTATACATGTTTTTTCTTTCGTCGTACAACAATATATCAAACTTTCGACTCGATAATGTCAGTCTGATTGGCAGTTTGGTTAATTTTTGCGTGGTTCGGAAATTCGAAATGTGGTGATTGTAAAATATTTTTGTGATTCTTTTCCTTTTTTTTAATATACTAGAGCTCCGAGCAAAGCTCAGTTACCCAGGTAGTAAAGTTAAAATATAATGCACGGTTTCGTTATTTAATGTCATAATCCTGCAAAGTAAAATATAGCTATTATAAGACCTAAAGTATTTGTGCAGCTACAAATACCATAAAATCCAATTTGATACTTCACTCGTTCCTTTGAAATGTTTCCTTAACCGTTTAAATGAATGCACTTCCAAAGTGCGCCTTACTCCTTCATAATAAGAACGCTTATATACCAATAAAGTTGGTTACATAAATATTACGTGGTCCGTAAATATGTGTTTATGTGGACAGCAAAATTCCGAAGCAAAATGCTGGGTGCTGCACGCAACATACTTTGTACACAATTATTGTAGAGGTTGCTCTAAAAGCCATTTTTGAACTCCTTTTTGTGATTTTTGTGTTTTTTCTTTCTGAAATTCGATTGAGTAAAATTCTATTTGTATTCAACATCCACATTTAGGAGTTTTATTTATAGCTAGGCATTATTTTGACACGTTTACACAAACATTGACCTGGACCTGACCACACCTAATCCTATAAGTAAATTGTGAAAAAAAAATGAGCTCTATGTCTAATGATGTAGATATAATCTCGCAAAAGCTAATCATCTGATTCTTACAATCCATTACTTTGGTTCTATTATGACCGTTTAAAGTCTTGAGTCTCACTTTATCTTTACTCAACTTACCTTTCCTTTCTTTCCAGGTCTTAGCGGTTCGAAAGCGGACATGCAACATAGGCGCGAGGTGTTTGGATCGAACTTAATCCCGCCAAAACCTCCAAAAACGTTCCTTACACTAGTCTGGGAAGCGCTACAGGACGTTACGCTTATTATTCTTGAAGTAGCTGCCGTGGTGTCATTAGGGTTGAGTTTCTACAAACCGTCCGAAGATGAGGAGGATATTGGTGAGTAAAAAGTTGCCTTAATGATAAAAAGTAATGATAAATACAATATCAGAAAAAGGAATATATCATCTCAAAAGTAGAGAGAATGCATAATATGTATCGTCCTAAATATGACTTTTCTCAAATGAGGGATATCGTCATAAAAGAAAAAGCGAAACTTTGCCATCAAGCAAATTAACTAGTAAAGTAAATGCATTTAAAACTCTTCATTTCCTCATTTAGTTTTCATTACGACGAACTCAATTGGTTCTTCTCAGCATTTAAGTTAAATAGAGTTTTAACGATATATCAACACTAGTAATTGATTAAATGGTTTCCCAAGACTTATATCAATAACGAATTTGGTTTTATTTAAAAGTAAATTGTTAGTTGTTGCTACAATTTTGTTGAAAGTAGTATTCATTAAAAACTTTAATTGTAGATGAGTAATTGCATAAAGTAAGTACCTATGTAATTCTAAACACAATTTTTTATACAAAAATCAATATTATCATTCCGAAGACTTCATGGAAATCATTGACGGTTGTAGTTTTATTTGATAAAAATATTTTATGTAACCTCGACAAAGTATGATTTGATTTTACAACGTTCTTTTATGTTTTTTGATTTCTATTTAGAGATCGTATGATTTGGTTATAACGTGTACTTTTTTCTCTTTTCAACATGATTTTTGGAATAAATAGATCCTGGTAAGAATATGTAACTAGAAGTTTATGTACTCTGCACTTACACTGTTGTGCTACTTAGTAAATTCCTGGACTTTAATATCTAGAAATTGCAAGTTTGTAGACTTTAGTATTTCGGACCCGATCCCTCTTTGTTCCCTTGTGTTGTTTCTATTTCCTTCTCCTATTTTTCAGATATTAGACTCGACTTAGTTACTATAAATGTGTTTTCTACAATTTCGATGAAATCTTTTCAACGTAACTAATAAAAGTCTTCAAATCTGTTCCTAATTACGTCGAGATGAATTTATTACAGAAAAAAAGCAAGATCTTATTTTGACTTGATTAGTTATAGTATTGGCATGATTGTTAAATTTAGATATGGTCAATTGCCCTTGTATCCTATTCGATGTTCTTTTCCCTAGTTATCCCATAAACCTATATCTCCTATAAATGCTTATGCTAGTAGATTTGCTCGATTCCTTACTGTCTTTGTCTTCAAATCTATTAGGCAAATTACATGAGGCAGTTCACAGACACAAATATTTGCTAATATTACTTATTAGAAGTAATGCGAAATGTTATAAATTGGATTTTATTTTATTTTTATCGAAAATACCTTACCCTTAATACTTTACCCTTGCGTAGTAATTATTTTTTGCTTCTCACGCAACCTTTTTGTGTGTATTTTTGTTCTTTAAGGTGAAGAAAAATACCTAATAATAAGTGATTATTTCCTTGCCAAGTGAGAACATCATCAGCAGAAAACCTATCTTCTACAGAGTATCATGGCGCCCATTAGTCATAAGTGCCACAATTAATCGATAAGTTATACTGTAGATGCCATTTATGTCTTTTTTATTATTATTATGTTTCCCAAACGAAAACTTGTCCATTGAAGCACATCAACTAAAATAAAAGCACAGAGAAACCAAGAAAAATAGTATTCTATTAAAAAGATAATTTTCTTCACGTGATTTCGATTTATCTCAATCAGATTGTAGCAGAAAATGGAGGATTGATTACACCCTAAAGCCATTGAAAGTTTAACGTGTATTTTCTTTTTTCAATATGATATTTGGAATAATTAGATCCTGGTAAGAAATTTTAAATTTGTGACTGCACGCACTGCTCGTTTCTTGGTAGCGTGTGTTAAATTTACTATTCGTTTGTAGTAGATTATAGATTGCAACTGTGTCGTTTCCTCTTGTCGTAAATGTTCGTCTGGGTCTTGTTTCGTGTTTATTATATCTGTGAACTCTTAAACGACACAAATTCAAAAATATAATGTGCTTATATTACGCACTGAAATACTTAACACGTTGCAAATTTCCAATAATATGTGGAATACTATATTGGACACTTATTTTACGACGTCTTCGCACAGTTCATATTATTTTATGTCTTTCGTTTGTTTTCGCAATAAAGTGATTTTAAAACATGTACGATTTCACGCTTACTAAAAACGCTTACTTTTTGTTGTCTTTAAATAACCTTATCAGGTCTGTCTTTACGAAGAATTATTTCTCTATTATCTACTTACCCTTCATTATTATTGTATAGGATTCTTATTTTGAGCAGAATTATAATAAATATTTGCCTATTACATTCCTATCTTTCTTCTAAATGTTTTTAAGTTACTTATCAATGTTATAGTTAGCAATATTTCATTGTCAAGCGTTATGGGTTACATCACGCGATGTAAAAATCCAAATTGTATCGATTTTCTGGATTTTTCTAATCTTACTCGCATCACCCAGATATACGCTAAAGCTGTTATTTTCCATTAATATTCGTGTGTTTGGTCATGAATATATGTGAAAAATATTTTTTTTTTTTTTGGAATTTTTACATTACGTCAATAACAGTTTGTTTTTGGTGATACAAATATCCTAGCTTTTACTTTTCCTCTTTTGAAAACTTCAATTTTTTAGCAGAGTTTTAACAATCCCAATACCTATGGATATGTTATCCATGCTTATATAATTCTTCTTATCATTTTATATAATAATACGTGAAGCAAAAAGTTTGTACCCAGTTTTACAAAAATAATGCGAACTAAGAGTATGAAATTTGGCACGTTTAAAGTTTATATGGAGGAGGATCGAACTGCACTAATACTTTTCTATAATAGTAATGATTAAAAACACAATAAATTACACACACCACCTAAGATTAATAACTCACACTACTAATCGTTTGATCCAATTTTGTCACGCGTTTGTCAATCTTGTCTTTCACATTCAATAGATAATATTTACATTTTTATTTCCTATCTAGGTTAAATGAAGAAAAAATTAAATTAATAATTATTGTCGAATTTCGAGTAGGTACTACGCGACCACTAGTTTATATAAAACAGAAAAGGAAAGGAAATCAACACAACGAAATAAATTACACGACACTATCTTTTTCTCTCACAAAAAAGTTGGATGTTAGTGGAGATTTTCCTTATTCGTGTCGCAACTTACAGTCTCCTTGTTTTTCCCTTGTAACGTATAATGATTTTCTATTAAGGATGGTATTCCTTTATGAGTTCGAGGTCCTTCTAAGCATTGTTATAAAGGCACACTAATTTATATAACGTCATTGTTGTGTTTAGGATATATGCAACGTGTAAGGTAAATGTCATGCAATATGCGTAGGATTTTGACAACTGATTTAGTAGTGATTTACCCAGTGTAAACATAGGGACAGTGCATAAATGCAATTAATTAAACCTAACCTCATTCCAATACATATTCGGCATACATAATGGTAGGAAAAGCTTCTATAAATAGATAAACTTCAGAAGAAAAGGGTTTATCTAGAAAGAACGATCATGCGGCCAGTGTGCTTATTACTATAAAAACTGGACCAATATTTTATAAATTATTATACACCTAACGACCCGCCCCAGCTTCGCACGGGTGCAATACATAGAAACCTTCCTCTCGAATAACTCTATCTGTTGCTAAAAACTGCGCTAAAATCCGTCGAGTAGTTTTAAAGATCTGAGCGAACGTAGGGAAGGAAGCGACTTCATTTTATACTATGTAAAGACACATTACCCGTTTTACTAACTTCTAAAATTTCCTATATCCTATCACGGTTACGAATATAAGAATAATATTACACTGGTTACGGATACAGACATGCAATTATTTCTGATTATCCGCTAGTTTCGGATAAGGATATTCGATTTTGAAAGAATTTGAAAAGTGAAATACATTATTTAGACTCCACGTTTTTCCTGAATTTGTCTTAAACTTTTATATCTCATTCGGTTACGGTTAAGGAGCTCAATAATATCCCTGAATCATATCCCTTTACTAAGTCGTTTCAATCTTCTTCAGCATTGTTTCAGGATAATTTGTGTAGTTGCCTCATCTTAGTCGATTATATGTGTATCTATATAATTATGTATGCAATTGAATTATGTTATCAAACCAGCTTTGGCCACGTACGGTCGCCGAAAACCCGATGTACATTGCTCTCTCATTACACTAGAACGTCGATTGTCCGACCTACCTAGGGGACATAGGTATTTTGATAACCGATTTTTTTTTCGGATAAATAATCGAACTGCATAGACATTGACATGTTTTATGTGCAGGCAACTGAAAACCATACTTCAATACCTACTTAGGTATTATATTTATATATACAGAACTTTTGTTAAATTTAAAAGCCTAGACAGCCTTGTAGTAAATTAAATTAGAATGTGAATGTTATAAAAAAAACAGAATAGGGGGTAGGCACGTGCGAGTCATGCCGCCATGAGTTCGGATAATCGACGCGACATATAAAACAATAAGGTTTGTTATAAAAGTAGTACATCTGATTGGGCAGCGATCGTACATATTTTGTGTGAGTGTTATAGAGTGTTTCTTACGTTTCAGCACATCTGGACGAGGAGGAGGGCCATTACCAGTGGATTGAGGGGCTGGCGATCTTAATATCTGTTATAGTAGTCGTGATAGTTACAGCGTTTAACGATTATACGAAAGAAAGACAATTTAGGTACGTATAGTTTACATGTTCTCGTGAAAATTAATGAAATACGAAATGTTTAAAATAACAGTCATAATCTTATCTTATCTATATAATCTTAGTGTCAAAAAGGAAAGCCATTATCTGCCCGTTCGGACCATCAACGTCAGTTTATCAACGTTAAAATTAGCCATCGGTGGCTAATTTTAATGGCCTTAATACTTATTACAATTTTGAGATTGTTAGGATTTGTTCCGTAATGAATAAATATTGCACATTTTTGCAGAGGGCTTCAATCTCGAATAGAAGGGGAACACAAGTTCGCGGTGGTGAGAGCCAACGAGGTGAAGCAGGTGCCCATAAGCGAGATAGTCGTGGGGGACATCTGCCAGATCAAGTACGGCGACTTGCTGCCCGCGGACGGTATACTGCTGCAGAGTAATGACCTCAAGGTGTGTATCCACCAGAGTCTACTCATAAGTCATATGTTGAGGGTATACAATATATATATATATATATGTATATACAATCTCCAACAAAAAAATATTTTTTAACGAACAATGATGGTAGGGTTTTTGTGAACTACACGGAATTTTATCGTCCGCCAGACAATTTTGTACTTAAAATGCCTTAATAATATAGTAAAACAGACATTTTATGCACAATTGGTTGCCGGACGATAAAAATCCGGACAGTGGTCAAAAAACCTACCATTATTATGTGTTACAAAATAAATTCTCTTAGAGATTGGCCCTGGTCCTCGAAAAGGTTTGTAATGATAATCAGCTCTTAGACCGTTAGGGAAATACCTACCCAATCAAATAGGTGTAATAATTTGTTATGAAGTGTACTTTTAAGGCACGGTGCTATGCTATGTATCGAAGTAGCTGAATTTTATAGTCGTGTCTCTTTGAGGACTATATTATTTTACTTGCACTGTCATACAGGAGCACTGGTAGTATATAGGCATAAACTGATTTGTGACATTGAAAGAATTTTTGCTTTTAGTTTCCCTCTACGGATCGCTTATCATTTGACTACAACTGGGACCTTGCATATTTACCCAACAAACGAAGGTGACGGTTGTTATTGGCAGGTACAGTAGCGATCACGTTATCGCACACGTCAGTGATAAGTGATAACGTCGCGTTAACAGGGACATTGGGTTGTTGTCATCGCCGTCAGACTGTGGACTGACTTTATGGGGTTGTTATAATATTCGTTCATAGATAAACTTTTAGGAGAATTTTACTAAATTGAAAAATCCTACTACCGTTATAAATCCTACTGCTGTTATAAATGTGAATGTGAGGATGGAAGCCTAGATAGATGGATGGATAATTGTTACTTATTCACGCAATAACTACTGAACGGATATTTATGAAATTTGGTATGGTAGTAGTTTAGGCTCTGAATTGACACATAGGCTACTTTCCTCTGGGATACTGTATTTACGTGGGCGGAGCCTAGGCCTAGTATAAAAATATATCCAGCTAAAAAAATAAGTATTTTTTTTTCGATTCGATCGAAGGATTTGGCTAGTGAATTTGAATTCGATATTTAATAATGAAAATAAATTGCTTAGCAACATATGTTAGCAGCAACATTATTCATAATTTTTATTCCTAATAGATACAATTTCCAGACTCAAGCCGCGAAGTTTTGCGTAAAGTCGTCTTCTCTCGTGAGAAGTCTCCGCACCAGAGCGAGGAGCAAAAGACGAGACACTGTTTCTCGTCTATTGAGGCTTCTCGAGAGAGTCTGTATTTTAATATACTTGTTGTGGTGTTGACAGCAATTAAATTATATAAGAGATACGTGGAATGTATTATGTCTTGTAGGACGATAGTTTTTTAGGGTTACGTACCCAAAGGGTAAATACGGGATCCTATTACTAAGACTCCACTGTCCGTCCGTCTGTCTATCTCTCGCCAGGCTGTATCTCATGAACCGTGTTAGCTAGACAGTTGAAATTTTACAGATAATGTGTTTATGTTACCGCTATAACACCAAATAGTGTATACCCATCGTGGGCTAGTCTGACTCGCACTTGACGTTTTTTTAATTGGGGCAAATAAAGATCAGTTCACATCGCGACGCTACGCGGCGCTGCATTTTTAAGATAGCTATACAAAATTGCAATTTATTCGCTAAACAGAAATATGAAACACGTTTCATATGACATTAGTCATACACTGCACATTGCAGCGCGGTGCAACCTGACATTCGAACTCTTACAATGAAACGTGTATCTTCGTGTGTAATAAAGAAAGTTTAATTTTGAATAGCTATCTTAAAAATGCAGCGCCATGTCGCGTATAGCTTCGTTTCGGTGTGAATTGACCCTAAGGTAATTATTTATCAGACGTGCATCTCGTAAGTAAGTGATGCGATAAGACAGGTAAACGCCTGCTATCACGCTGATAACGTCTAACCGTTTTTATCATTTAATTCTATTGACGCAGGCCTACGCTATGTAGATACTGATTTTTATTTGATAAGAAAACGTTTTCCTGCATGTATGACATGGAAAATTTTTATCATTATATTAATACACTTTATTATTAAAACTTTGGAATCTTGGTGTCCACGGCGATGTTTCGCTGGTTAAGTTCTTATGTAAAAAACAGGTGTCAGGTTGTTGTTTTAATAGGATTTACATCTAATTATAGGCATATAACGTCTGGTGTGCCTCAAGGGTCACATTTAGCACCGCTACTTTTTGTTCTGTACATAAATGTCCAAGTAATGTTTAAAAAAAATGCTACACCCTTCTTTATGCCGACGATACAAAAATATTTAGAGTTATCCATAACACACACCACTGTGAACTTCTTCAAAATGATATAACGGTTTTTGAAAATGAATGTGTGAAAAATAACCTTTTCCTTAATCCTGATAAATGCAAATTACTTTTAGCCTCAAACGTAAACCGATTTTATTTAAATATAAACTTGGTAGGAAATATTTAAAAAGAACATCAGATATTCGCGATCTGGGTGTCTTGACTCTAAACTTACATTTGTTTCACACATTAATAAAATATTAGGTAAATCCTAAACAAATGAGTTTTATTCTAAATTAATACAAAACTCATTCTGAGAGATTGGAAACACTAGAAGACCTTGACTGGAAGATCTTGCAATATATATATGCAATTTATATGATTTAGATCTGTTTCATTGCTCTTTAAGTAAAATGAAACAAAATGCAAATGACAAAATTAGAAAGCATATATAAGTATCATATATAAGCATAGCATATATAAGCATATATTAGCAATCCGATAATCCAAATGCATATGTTGTAGCTTTATATATTTACTACTTCTTTTTATGGAACTCTAGGTTTACGTTTCTTAATTATGTATTACTTTATAAAAATATTTTGTACTAAATAACTTTCAAATAATAAATAAAAAAAAAACAAATATGTCAAGTATGGTTTTACGAGAATTGTGCATACGGATCAGTGTGAAATTTGGCACATTTAAAGATTAAGTGGGGAAAAGACTGCCAAAAGCAAATATTTTTCAAAATAACGCTTAGAAATAGATTCAATTATAACAATCCGTAAAATCCCAATATCCTTTTTTGACAAAACTTTTAAGCTCATAAGTCATGAAATGAAGCCTTTGCCCCGGATAAGTTGAATAAAGTTTGCCCGGGTGGCGGACTTGAACCGGCCACTTTGTAACTTCACCGACCTTTTGACAATCTCGTTATACAAAATTAGGTACTAAATTTTACTGTGACTGCGTAGACTACAATTTACTGAACAAGCTATTAGGCGGTAAGTTACACTAAGAAGAGCGCTCCGTGGCCCAGTGGATAGACCGTTTGATTCACACTCGAGAGAGCGCAGGTTCGATTCCCAGGTTGTGGCGTGTACCAATGAGTTATTTCAGATCTCGAGCACAATATACATACGTACGCTCTGACGGTAAAGGAAAACGCCGCGAGGAAATTCGCCCATGTTTGGTTAGTTGGTTGGTTCGCACATGACTGTGTTGTGAGAATGCCGTGTGTGCTTGGGCAACCAACTTTGCTCGGAGAGTGAGACATGAAAAGGCCTAAGTTTACTTACTACTAGTATCAGGCAAATTATTCTCAGCGTTTGACCCTGTTCCATAAAAAAGCTTGTCGTTTGGGCAACCTCGTCAAATGGATTCGTGTATTTTAAAACTATTATTCTATTAATGTACCTAAGTATTTTGTCTTTGAATTTTAAAAAGAATACCTCAACTGGTGGCCAAAGAAGCAATTATTCTTGTTCAATTCAGTTTCCTTCCTTCCTCGGCCAAGGCTATAAATGATGTAATTGTTTTTATGTGAGGAAACTAAACAAAGTGATTCATATCCTAGTCATTAGTGACTATTGTAGTTTAAAAAAAAATAAAACTAGGTTTTAGATTCATATACTATAAATATCTAATAGCCGCACCTGAATCCTGATTACTATAAAATATACAAAATTTTGGATAGCTAAGAGAAAAATATACAGAATACCCTAACACATCTACAAGAATATAATAATAAGGTTTTCTATTAATTTTGGTTCGGCGCGAAGTTGCAATAAAACTATTAAAAACAGGCCAAGGACAAGTCGGACTCGCCCACGAAGGGTTTCGTACAAAAATTACGTTTGTTGTATAGGAGCCCCACTTAAGTATTTATTTTATTCTGTTTTTAGTCGCCAACTGTGAAAATTTCAACTGTCGAGCTATCACGGTTCATGAGATACAGCCTGGTGCAGATAGACGGACGGACAGACAGCGAAGTCTCAGTAATAGGGTCCCGTTTTTACCCTTTGTGTACGGAACACTGAAAATTAAATAGTTATACTGAGTACTTACCAAAAATAAAGAGTTCCCTCGTAATCAATAAGCCATTTTGAATGATTCCAGATTGACGAATCGTCGCTGACGGGTGAATCGGACCATGTGAAGAAAGGGGAGTCGTTTGATCCTATGGTGCTATCCGGTACACATGTTATGGAAGGTAAGCACCCACGAGTCTTCAGGTATTGCATATCGTGGTCATAGTCGTCGAAACGTACATATTATGAGATAATGCTTGTTTAATCGCAAATAATTAATATATCAAAACGACCGAATACTGAAACGATATTTAAATTAAGTGACGCTCAAGTCACATGCTGTCCTTGTCGTTTCGGCTGGCAGAGACAGCGACAGCCTGTGAACAGGAGGGCTCTTAATTTTGTTTAGCGTTTCAGTATTCGGCCGTTCAGATAAGACTTAAGAGCGCGTTTACAATGTTGACATAAATTGGCTGTTTTTAGGCCCATTTTGCAAAATGAAACCAAATCCTACAAAACTAACAATTGTCATGAATACTTCTGTACTACTTACTAGTACTTCTACTTCTACTTAGTAGTACTTCTGTATCTGCAAAATGGTTAAAACATTTAAAAAGTAGACCAAAAACAATTTTCAAGAACGTAGAAGGTTCTTTACCCAAAATTTACAAAAAGATAATACGAGAACAAAGAAGAAGAAAGGATCATTTTTCTGCTCTTATGTGTAGCTTACATAAGAGCAGAAAAATGATCCTTTCTTTTGTTTATTTCAAAATAGCCAAATATAGCGGATGTAATCACTTAAAAATTGACTAAAAATAATCCAACAATTGATTTGGGAATAAAAAAAACATATAAAGTGTTCCTAAAATTTGTACGTGTTTCGCTATTATTATACATGAATCTTAATGCGTGGTAATAATTAATAAGGTCGCTGTCTGGATTTATTGCACAAAACCTTTCTAAAGATACGTCATTAACGTCATTACAATACTTAGCAACCTGTCAAATACATTTTTCGTAAACGCGTCTTTGAGAAAAATAGGTGTTTGGCAGGCTCTATCACTAAAGAAGTTCGAAAAGTTGCCATTTATTTTTCTTTTGCGTATACAAATTGCAAAAATAAACTTCAAAACCTACCTTTAAAATCAATTTGGCTTGTCTGATATAATATATCATTTATTGTGTAGTGATTCTTAATTATAACCTTTGAAATCGCCAAATTTCCAGGTTCTGGTAAAATGTTGGTGACTGCTGTGGGTGTGAATTCTCAGGCTGGTATCATCTTCACTCTGCTGGGCGCCGCCGTCGACAAACAGGAGAAGGAGATCAAGCAGATGAAGAAGGGTCCGTATCCACATCCCAGTTTGTCCCCTAGACCCCCTAGACGACTGGGCGTTTTTATTTGCTCCCGAATTTGTGGTTTAAGCGCAACATTTTTGGGAATCGCCCAAAAAATTGGGAGCAAATAAAAATGCCTAGATTCTTGCATAAATAGATTTAGCTAGATATAAAATTACAATGCTCATTTGTTTAAAGATATGTGAAATATCTTCATTCGGTTGAGGGTATATTTTGTGTGTTGGTAAGAGGGTGTAAAGTCGTGTGTTTTGTCCAGAATGAGCACTGTACGCTGTAGGCATTTCATTGGCATCATTTGATACTCTTAATTATAATATGACTTTAAAACACTTTTCTCACAAAAGATGACATTTAATATACATACATGCAAATAAATAGCTCAGCTTGGCTTCCTACTTGACTATTTTAAAAATTATCTTTTGAATAATATTGAACTCAAAGTACTTAATTATATTCAAAATATATGGGAACCATATTTCTGTCAATATAGCAGTTATATAATATTTTTATTACCTAGGTCCTAGACATAAATATTTAGCCCGCTTTACACACTACACGATCTGTCAATGAAATTCCTATGGCCGCGACCTGAGTGTAGTTGCATACGCATCCGTGACGTAAGCGTTCCCGGACGCACTCCGTCCCGATACAGTACGGACTGGCCTGGTGTATACATTGAGGTATACATTTTGTAGAATATACTGCCACATATTTCTGGCTCATGACGTCACTCTTTTATAAAAAATTCGGATGCGCACCACGCACAATTTGATCTTCTTTTTTTTACCTTAAATTCTATAGAATGTAAATCTCAATGACGATAAATCCTAATTTATGTTTTTCGGTGCATAATATTTTTGATTTAAAATAATTATTCGTTCGTAGTTTTAAAACAACTTTTAATAATAAACAAATAAAAGTTGATCATGATTAAAAAGTGCACCAGATTTGTCCTTGTCGTGAGATTATTTTATTTTGACCTGTCGAGGTGACGGCTACCCTTGTTGTTCGTTTTGTGTTTGACTAATGGCCTGAGTTGTCTTATGTGGGCATGGTTAGATTTGTACCCCTGTGACTCCTTAAATTGTAAAATAATCTCGTTTAAAATGAACCCCCATCATACTGGGTGACTTTTTATTCCGTTTCGAGAGAAACAGGGTAACTTGTTAAAAATTTTGAATATAGTATAATTTAATATAATAAATATAAAAGCATAGTTAAAAAGTTTTACAACATCGCACTGCTAATTTAAAATCATTATTTACCAATTTGTACATTTAAAAAAGCATTTAAAAAAAAATTATAAAAATATTGAAATTACAATTAATTGTCACCCTATTGACCCCTGTTGACCCCTATGATGTTACGCGTGATTGGATTGTACAACGGCGCGCGGCGCGTGAGGCAGCGCCCCGTCGCCTCCGCAGTAGTGCGACCTACATTCATGATCTTTTTAAGATTTTACAACTTTCAAATACTTGAGCTTTGACACAAATGGTTTTGTTTATATATTTTATTTTTGTTGATGCAAAACATGCCTTGTTTCTATCAAAACGAAATAAAAAATCATTCTGTATAAATAAAGCATTATATAAAGCAATCGCCCAGCTTAAGCATTTGAGGCTATTGTATACGTCCGCTACGGATGCTTAAGTCGAGTGACCCGGAAGCGATCTTTGGACGTGGCTTAACCCTATAGACCGAGACACAGGGATGTGACCTCTCTCTCACTCTTTTTCGTGACACTCGAATCGCAAAACAGAAAACTCTGTGCTTGGTTAAACTAAAACGTTAACCAATCACAATGTTGCGTGTAAAATTGCGCGAAGGATGATATTTAGCAATAGACAGTTCTAATTGTTCTTCTTTTGATTTGAATAGTCTAGATCAAAATTAAAATTAAATCAGATGAACTTAGCCACGTCCAAAGGTAGTTCTAGATTTAGCTTCACATACATAGTGTGACCCATTTCAATGAATCCAATTTTTTTTTTCTCCATCCCTCGACCCCGGCTCGCCGCTCACCCCACGACGAACAAAACATACACATTTAAACCCGCATCGTGTATATATAATGCATGGTGTCACACGTTGTGTAAACGATACCATAAATGTGTATGCTTGTAATGTCGGATTATCCCCCGGCTGTCGTATTGTACGGAATAGAAGCTAAAAAGCAACAGAAGAAGGGAGCCCAAACCCAATCGCAGCGCAAGAGTCTCACAGGTAAGTCGTATCCTCTGCTATTGCCAGACCAGAAATGTAAAAAACCGGAATGCGGAAAATTCACGAAACGAATTGTCATTAATGTCAATCAATTTATTACATCCCAGTTTTAGGCTGGGATTATATGATCCGGAATCCGGAAGGCCGGGGAAAATTCAGAGCATTGAAAATTAAACTCTGCGCTAATACAATAGAGCTGAAAATCGACCACACAGGTGTCGAATCAAACGTCAATGTCAAATATGACAGCTCGACACTTGACACCTCGATTTTAAACTTTATTGTATTAGCGCAGATTGCTATTTTCAGTGCTCTGAGTTTTCCGCGGTCCACCGGATTCCGGACAATAATATAGTCCCAGCCTTAGAGGACTCGTAGTGTTGCTGCAATAAAAAACGGAGCGGCCTCAACGTAGATTTTTTAAATTGCTGGTCAGGCTTTGCGCCCCGCTTCTAACCCCGCGTGCACTAGGGGCCGAATAACGCCTAACAATGTGCCTGCTTCCGGCCCTTACGTGTACTTGATGCAAACATAATATTAGTTTAAAATAATATCTAAATTTATAACACAGTAGAATCTAAAACCCCATATCATTACATTTTAATTTAAAACTTCAATAGATAAAGTAGAAGCTTGAAAATTTAAAATTTACAGAGATTTTGTTATTGTTTGGTACATAACCTTGCCCGTACAATTCGATGCATGCTGAAAAACTAAACTATAAAATTTTAAAATACAATTGTGGGATACCAGACGGTAGCAGTGACGGGTTAAATGCATTAACGAAAGGTGCAACAATACTAGGTGACGACGACGCAGCGGCCAACAGCCACGGCGCGAACCACGCCGACAACCACGTGGCGCCGCCGGCGGACAAGCCAGCCCCTGATGCCGGCCACAAGAAGGAGAAGTCGGTGCTGCAGGCGAAACTGACCAAGCTGGCTATTCAGGTGAGCTATACATAGAAATATTATTTTCAAGAGTTAGGTAAGGAGAGACTAAACTAGGCGTATTTACTTATAAAGTGAAATTCATGAAATATATTTATTTCTAGTAAATTTCAGCCAGAGTGTTGTAATAAGGTTACGAATGGATGAAATAAAAGTAGTAAGCCAAGATCGGATTAAATAATAGCTATTTCTACCCCTATATGTAGGTTGTTGAGCTCCGTGGCCTAGTGGGTAGACCGTTTGATTCGCACTCGAGAGAGTGCAGGTTCGATTTCCAGGTTGTGGCGTGTACCAATGAGACTTTTTCAGAACTCAAGTACATTATACGCACGCTCTAACGGTGAAGGAGAAATAAATAAAAAAATGGATAGGAACCGCTTCGGAGCAGTCGTCTGTGCGACCTGTTTTTTGTTATTGCAGACTGATATAAAAAAATATCGGTTGTCTGTAAAGTCGGTTTACTGACGATAGTTGAACGTGACAACGTCAACAATAAGAACAACAATTATAATAATAATAATAAAATTCGGGGTAACGCTGGTACTTGGTAACGGTAACAGGTAACAGTACTTGGTAACGCATGAGTCATGTTTTTTCGTGCGTGCAGCCGGCTCCATTGAATTATAAGACGTTATCACATCAAAAATCTATAGGTATTAAAAAAACATTTATAGGTACGAGATATATTAGAGAGATTATTTCTAATAAGTTGAATTTTTATAAAAACTATAACTCGACTACGTAAATTATATATATAGCCTATGTTACCCGGGCTATTATTACGAATCTATTGACACCTAATTTATTAAAATTGGATCAGTAGCTTGGGCGCTACGGTGGAACGAACATACATACGTAGACTGCCAAAATCTACTACTCTATCTACTATAAACTACCCACCCTTTTGGCTTCGTCGTAGTCGGGTAAAAGGGAAACCTAACAAGCTACCAACAGAGTAGTTGAGGGTCTTACTCCTATTTCAGATTGGTTACGCCGGTTCCACGATCGCGGTGCTGACCGTCACCATATTAGTGATCCAGTTCTGCATCCGCACGTTCGTCATCGAGGGCAAGGTGTGGAAGGCGACGTACATCAACAACCTGGTGAAGCACCTGATCATAGGTGTCACTGTGCTCGTCGTGGCCGTGCCTGAAGGTCTGCCGCTAGCTGTGACGCTGTCGCTCGCTTACTCTGTTAAAGTAAGTATAAAACATTGCTGTCACTACGTTGGGCGTAAAACATCTAATCAAAAAGTTAAATAAGAAATGATTCAGCATATTTGCCACCAACAACACACACACCTTCTAACATATTTGAATATGTATAAATTCTAAATCAAATAATGTGTAATATGAAAAGCTTGTTGAAGTAAATTAGAACCATCATTAGTTTACTCAAGTCTAAGGGTCAGTTCACACCGCGACGATACGCTACGCGACGCTGCATTTTTAAGATTGCTTCAAAATTGAACTTTATTCAATACACAAAATGGTACACGTTTTCATATGACATCAGTCAACCACTGCACATGCGCTGTGCAGCGCGGTGCAACCTAAAATTCGAACTCTTACAATGAAACGTGTATATTCTTGTGTGATTCGTGAGTGTTCAATTTTGAATAGATATCTCAAAAATGAAATCGTTTCGTTCCGGTGTGAAGTGACCCTGAGGACAAAAGTTACTGTGGATCAAAAGACTGCACTAAACCCAACGCCTCCTTACAGAAAATGATGAAGGACAACAACTTGGTACGACACTTGGACGCGTGCGAAACGATGGGTAACGCCACTGCCATATGTTCCGATAAGACTGGTACACTCACGACCAACCGCATGACGGTGGTGCAGTCGTACATCTGCGAGAAGCTGTGCAAGGTCACGCCCAACTACCGCGACATACCCAAGGAGGTCGCGGAGACCATGGTCGAGGGTATCTCAGTCAATAGTGCTTTCACGTCTAGGATAATGGTAAGTAATTTTATAACGTATATTGGGATAAATATAACCTATATGTTAATGCAGGACATACGTGTACGCCAAATTTTGTTGTGTTCGTTCAGCGACATGACGTAATAACAAATATACAGCACTAGTTTTTGCTCGCAACTCTACCCGCACAACACGGTATCCCACGGAAACACCGTACTTTTTTGAGATAAAAAGTAGCCTATGTGTTATAATCCAGAGCTTGTACTACTACCACACCAAATTTCATCACAATCCGTAGTCAGTAGTTTATCCGTGAAAGAGTAACAAACATCCATCCATCAATCCATACATACATCCATCCATCTATCCTCACAAACTTTCACATTTATAATAGTTGTAGGATTTCACAAATTTTAGCATATATTATTATACTAGCTGGTGCCCGCGGCTCCGCCCGCGTAAATACAGTATCCCACGGGAACACTGTACTTTTTCGGGATAAAATGTAGCTTATATTTTAATCCAGAGCCTAAACTACTACGATGCCAAATTTTATCGAAATCCGTTCAGTAGTTTTTGCGTGAAAGAGTAACAAACATTCATCCATGCTCACAAACTTTCACATTTATAATATTAGTAGGACGTTTGTGCAAATGACGTTTAAAATAACTCAGAAGTTTCACATAATATATCATGCCGTATTCATTGAATAACTCATTGTTCATTCTTTTTTAATGATGGTTTTTAAATTCGTGACATCTGACAGCTTTTTGACACGACAAGGACCGTCGAGCTACCAAGCGCCGCCTGGTGATAGAATAAGAATCAAAAATTCTTGTTGACCGTTTTTATTACCACTTACGCCACCAGATGACGCTTTGTGTGCGTTGGGTCTGCCCCCTAGCGGCAGAAAAATATCAAACACCCTCATACCAACTTGAAATGTTTCCAGCCTTCCCAAGACCCGACCGCGCCGCCGATGCAAGTGGGCAACAAGACCGAATGTGCTCTGCTCGGGTTCGTGGTCGGTCTCGGTCAGAGCTACGAGCTGGTCCGGGAGCGGTACCCCGAGGAGTCATTCACTAGGGTCTACACGTTCAACTCCGTGCGCAAGAGCATGTCCACCGTCATACCTTATAAGGGTGGCTACAGACTGTACACTAAGGGTGCTTCGGAAATTGTGTTAAAAAAGTAAGTAACACATTCTGTATATTACTAGTTAAAATATGATCACTAAGCTTTATGTTGGTGTGAAAACCTGACTAGTTAAATACAAGAGTGGGTACCAATTTGGTGGAATTTCTTGTTTTTAAGCCAATTTATATTGTTCTGTGTTATTTTACGAAATTTATTTCTTTCTTTCTGTGTTACTATAATGATTATTTTATTTTATTTATTTGGAAAACATACAGTGATAGATACAATATATATCTTAAATACAATATAAATTCATTTTTTATCTTTTATCTTACTTGCTGGGCGCGATGCATAGTAACTGTAAAACATATCTACAATGAACCTAGTTAATGTTTGACGACCTCTGTGGCTCAGTGGTTAGCGCGTTGGCGCTCCAGCCAGAGGTCCCGGTTCGAATCCCGTCAGGGAACAAAGAGTTTTCTGCGTTCCTAGGCCAGGGTTGTGTTTTAAATATGTGCGTTATTATTTAATAAAACAAGTATAGTATAAAAAGTATTAAATATATTTCCGTTGTCTGGTGCCCGTAACACAAGTTCTTCGAGAACTCACCACGGGACCATGTTGACGTGGTGCGTAAGCGCCCATAGATATTATTAGTATAATGTAAATAATTTTTCAGATGTGCATTCATCTACGGGCACGAGGGAAGGCTGGAGAAGTTCACGCGCGACATGCAGGACCGGCTCGTGCGGCAAGTGATAGAGCCGATGGCGTGCGACGGGCTGCGGACCATCTCCGTGGCCTACCGAGACTTCGTGCCGGGCAAAGCGGACATCAACCAGGTAATATATAGGCAATATTTCCAACTAGCTTGTGTAGACGCAACTTCGTTCTATCGGAAACTGAACCATATCTTTTTAAACGGAATCCTAAGGTAAAGTAGGCTATGTTGTACCTTATATCCTCAGCTATCTGCCAGTGAAAGTCCCGTGAAAATCGTTCCAGCCGTTTCAGAGATTACCTGGAATAAACAGACGAACAGACAGACAGACGAAATGACAAAAAATTTAAAATTGATTTTTCATTAAGAGGTGCGTTTACATTGTTGTAACATTTTCTTCCTTTTGCAGGTGCACATAGACCAAGAGCCAAACTGGGACGACGAGGACAATATTGTGAACAACCTGACGTGCCTGTGTGTTGTCGGTATCGAGGACCCGGTCAGGCCTGAGGTCAGTAATCAGTGTACAATGATAATCTCTTAAGTGCAGCAAAATGACCTCAAAATGGCGGTACTTCCGGCTGCTTTATTTGCTGTAATATAAAGGCGGAAAAATATCGTTCAAATTATTTATTTGTAATATTTTTTCTAAAGCAGTCTTATTCATAAGCCCAGTAATGACTTAAATAATATAGAATTTAAGTTTATCCAGTACATTTACAACTGCAGCAGCGGTGACATCATTTATGTCGATTTCGACATCATTTTTGTATGGGGCGTTTTTTCTGTCCTCCATGCATCTTAATTTTGTAATGATTGTATCTCGTCAACGGTTGATCGTGATTATGCTATTACAAGTACTATATTTCTCAGCTCATTGTGTAATTTCCGAAAAGCGAATAAAAATTCATGTCTTTAATTAACTATACCCAACTGCATCAGGTGCCAGAGGCGATCCGCAAGTGCCAGAAGGCGGGCATCACAGTCCGCATGGTGACGGGTGACAACGTCAACACGGCTCGGTCCATAGCGGTCAAGTGTGGTATACTCAAGCCGACTGACGACTTCCTCATACTCGAGGGCAAGGAGTTTAACTCACGGATCCGGGATGCGAATGGAGAGGTGAGAGAATCATTTAATTCAGCTGTATTTCATACGGGCTTAAAATAAATTAATTTAGCTACAAAGAAAGTAGACCAAATCGTCCTACGGACTAATAGAAAGTATAAATGAGTTCTGTGGGACTATTCACGATTCCCGTTCGATTCGGATTCGATAACTTTACCACGCGGCAACCAATAAACACTTGCCGTAGCGTAGGTGGCCAATCGCTGCGCGGGAAAGTTAATAGAATTCGAGTCGAGCGGGAATTGTAAATAGCCCCGCTGTCCTTTTTGAAAATACATAGTTACTTTGAGCCAAGCAGGTTGGCTTAATACTATATAAACTTTCTTTAAAAATTATGAGATGTTGCATACCATGACGAACATGGTATGCAACATCTCATAATGAGTTTGCGCCTGATTTCGTGAGGAAGGGGTCTTATTCATCAAAACTACGCTAACTTGTCGTTTTTATAATTACTAAACTATCATATGATCCACATAACATATTTGTTTGACATTGTCAGGTCCAACAACATCTATTAGACAAGGTGTGGCCGAAGCTCCGCGTGCTGGCCCGCTCGTCGCCCACGGACAAGTACACGCTCGTGAAGGGCATGATCGAGTCCAAGGTGTTCGACACGCGCGAGGTGGTCGCGGTGACCGGTGACGGCACCAACGACGGCCCCGCGCTCAAGAAGGCCGATGTCGGGTTCGCTATGGTGAGTTATGTCTTTAGGGTTAAAGGCAAATGAGCAGATAAGTCGTTTGATTATAATCGATACACACGCTACAGAATTGTGAAGTGTGTTATCGGATTTTTACCAGAATAAGCTACATAATATACCTACCTAATAAGTAAACACAAGTATTACTTGAAAAGTGTATTCTAACACTATATAGTGATTATAACGTTATAGTTGAGTCTATTTATCCCAAAAGTTAACCTAAAGTCGCGGGTAAAATATTTTAGCACTTACTTACCATACAATTTTTATGTAATACTTACAGCGTTATAAATTCTCAAAGTATACATTTTACCGCAACTTGCATAATAAACCAGAAAGTTTGACATACGTCATTTTACTTGCAGGGTATAGCCGGTACGGACGTAGCCAAAGAGGCATCTGACATCATCCTAACGGATGACAACTTCTCGTCAATAGTAAAAGCCGTTATGTGGGGCCGCAACGTGTACGACTCCATAGCGAAGTTCCTTCAGTTCCAGCTCACTGTGAATGTAGTCGCGGTTATAGTCGCGTTCATTGGTGCTTGTGCGATACAGGACAGCCCTCTCAAGGTGAGAACTCGCACTAACATCACGACGATGTGTACAACTCTATAGCGAAGTTCCTGCAGGTCCAGCTCTCTGAATGTAGTCTCGGTTATAGTCACACGCTTGTGCAATACAGGACAGCCGTCTCAAGGTGAGAACTCGTGCTTACTTCACGCCCATGTATACAACTCCATGGCGAAGTTTCTGCAGTTCCAGCTCACTATGAATGTAGTCTCAGGTAAAGAACTCGCAAAGTAAACTTATCGAATGAAAGTTAGTTAATATGTGGGGTCGTTACTTGAACAGAAGGGATGTTTCTGTTTTGAAGAAACTTTCCTTCAGGACCCTATACCTGATGATTGCTTATGTTAATTAAAACAATTTTGTCCCCTTTTTTATGCACAGATGTTCCTAGTAACGCCTACGTCAATGTCAACTATCTGTGCGCAAAACTTTAGTGCAATCCATTCAGTGGTTTGTGCTTTATCTTTGTAGCAATAACGCTTGATTTTTTCCTATTTATTATTACTAAAACACATTCTCTTACATACAGGCCGTACAAATGTTATGGGTGAACCTAATCATGGACACGCTGGCGTCGCTGGCGCTGGCCACGGAGATGCCCACTGCGGACCTGCTGCAGCGCAAACCGTATGGCCGCACCAAGCCGCTCATCTCGCGCACCATGATGAAGAATATCCTCGGACAGGCGGTCTACCAACTGTTCATCATCTTCTCACTGTTGTTTGTTGGTGAGTTATTTGGGGTTTATTATTAATGGGTTGAAAATCAAATCATTATGTGGATAGGCTACAGGCAAGCGAATATTACTGGCCATCTGGTTTTGCAAGTGTCTATACACCTGCAAAACCAGGAAGTCATAAATAGGTTTGTATCCCGGTGGCCTTCTGGTGACTGTTGCATTTTTCCTAGTGTTGGTTAACTTACCTAGGAAAACTCAACGCAAGCATTATTTCACGACGGTTTCCTATATTTTCTGGTAGAGGCATTTTATGTGAAGCAAGTAATCCTACTACTATTACAAATCTAAAAGTTTGTGAGGATGGATGAATGCATGGATGTTTGTTACTCTTACACACAGAAACTAGTAGGCGGATTTCCATGAAATTTGGTATGGTAGTAGTTTACGCTCTGGATTAATACATAGGCTACTTTTTATACTGAAGAAGTACATTTAGTATCCCCGTGGGATACAGTATTTACGCGGGCGGAGCCGCGGTTAATAGCTAGTTTATTTATCTAATGTCTATATCCCCTAATCCATATATATTTGTTCTAACCCAGGTGACCGCATACTTAACATCCCGTCGGGCCGCGGGCAGGAGGTGGGCGCGGAGCCCACGCAGCACTTCACCATCATCTTCAACACCTTCGTCATGATGACGCTGTTCAACGAGATCAATGCGCGCAAGATACACGGCCAGCGGAATGTGTTCGAGGGCCTGTTCACCAACCCGATATTCTACTCGATATGGATAGGCACGGCGCTCTCGCAGGTAAATTCTACCCCCGTACTAAAAAAAATATTCACACAATGGATAAGCTATACAATATTTTCTCCTTGTCTGATACGTTGGAAAAATCGTTTGACATACAAGGACAAAACATTGTCTAGCTTATCCATTGTGTAAATATTTTTATTCGTAAGGGGGTTTTAATAGTGACTGTCGATAAGGTATCAAAAAGCGACACAGTTTGACACCACCCTGAGGATTGTGGTACGTTTTCTGACTAGAATCCAAGTTCACGCCTTTCCATTGATATTCTAAAATCTCGCAGGTATGGCGAATTTATTACAGGTAGTGTATTATATGAAACACTAAAAAGATACGTATCGGGAACACAAGTACACGATTACTTTTATCTGTGTACCTATTCCCATACATACGGCTGTTTCATGTCAATAAAAAAGAAATAAAATTACTTGAAGTTTTACCAGCGCATTTTCTCCAACACCATGGTACAACTCGTAAAATTAATCAACCGCCCGCCGCCGCTTTTCAGGTGATAATAATCCAGTTCGGCGGCATGGCGTTCAGCACGGCGGGGCTGAGCGTGGACCAGTGGCTGTGGTGCCTGTTCTTCGGCGCCGGCACCCTCGTGTGGGGACAGCTCGTCACCTCCATACCCACGCGCAAGATACCCAAGAAGCTCTCGTGAGTACACGCCCAATATTCATTAAAAGTGATAAATATCTGGCTATAGTACGATTCATAATCTCAGTGAGTAAAATAACAGCCAAAACATAATTCTTTCTCTCTCCCTGACAAGGAAGGGAAAAATGTAGTGCGATGGTATGTATTCATGTTGGCTGATTGATGATGATAATTATAATATAGTAGTTTACTATTCGTTAACTACATATGCGCATTGCGCATAATTTGCTGTAAGAAACTATCTATTTAAATAAGGAATAAAGATTTTCGACTATTTCCACCACACACACCAAGGAACAGATTTAAAACTGTTTTTTTTAATATATTACACTCATGAAGACGGTAAGAACTGCGAGTTCTTGAGATATTCATGTCATAAAGTAAGGTTATGTGAGATTTCTTATGATGGTAAATGGAACTCGCAAAAATATAACTTACAAACTACACGATTCAAAATTATTCTGTTTGAATAATAAGTAAAGATAATACATTTATTTTTATGAGTAATTCACTGTATACATAGTAATAATAATATTTTTTGTATTTTTAAAAACCAAGTATATATTAACATGTAACATACATATAGGTGTACCGGTTGCGAAATCCGCATAATCATCGGTCGAGAACCAACGAGGTTTTATTTTACTTTAAGTTTTAAAAAACTCCCAAATGTTTCATGGGAATTAAAGGCGCTGACACACGTTCGACTAAGCAAAACCGTAGCTATGAATTCCATAGTTCAATCATACTTATTCGAATGTATGTTAGTGCCTTAACGTAGAACCCCGCTTGTGTGATCCTATTGAATGCCTTCGCACAAAGCTTATTTTGAACGGGAAACTCGGAAATCTCGGAACACGTTTTGTGTTAGTCATCTCAATGACATGCCCTGGTTAAAATGCTTGTGCCCGGTTTCTGAAGCTTTTACTCCAAATGAACCAAGTTTAACTAGCGCTTAGTTTACGAATTCATCTAGTGGTCACTAGATGAATCTTTTTCGAAATCGTGGATAAAGTTATTTAGTTTTGATATATGTATTTCGGCAATGTAACTAGTTTTATTGAAAACATTCGTTTAAAGCATTTCAGTTCCAAGGGTGAAATGCTTTAAACCATTTAAATACATAAACAGTAGCAATGTCACTTAAGAGTTATAGAATCGATAAACGGATCACATTGGTCAGCTAAAATTTTAAATAAACTTAGTTTACATTATCACTTTTTTGTTCAGAAACGCAATTCACACAAGTTATAGTAGCAAAAGCGTCAGTGAGTAGATAAACTAGCGACAAATTCACCTCAGAAACCGGGCATTAGACGTCAAGTAAAACAATTTATTGATATCTAAGTTATGTACTATTTGGATATTATTACGAGTAAATAGTTATAATTCAGGCTTAGAGTTAAAAAGTTGCTTATCGAATTTGATATGGTTTTTGTAGTGAATTTAAGGATAAGGATTAACGAACACAAACCCATTTTGTCATTACTTTTGTAAAATCTCATTCCCTATCCGTAGAAATACTCTTACTAAATATCACTAAGTCACATTCATAGTAATTACCCAATTGATATTATAATCTATCGATTTCAATATAAAGATAAATTATTCTTTTGTCATTAAATATTGCACTTTAAAAATATTCAAAATACAGTTTCTTCATAATGAGAAAAAAAGATATTTGTTTTTTTTTTAATTCCTATATTATTTATTTATAAATTAATATGGAATGTTTTTTTTAATTTCCAACGAAGTACATTACGTATAATAGCTTACATTTTTTGAATCCACCACCAAAACCGCTCCAGATGGGGCCGAGGCCAGCCCGACGCCGAGACGATCCAGCCGGGCCCTGACTACGACGCGGACCTCGACAAGAAGCCGCGCGCGGGCCAGATCCTGTGGATCAGGGGCCTCACGCGCCTCCAGACTCAGGTATGACGGGGCCATCTAGGTCCAGGGGCCAAATTGGGGCCAGGGTTAAGGTAAACGGATGGACACGTGCAAATTTCTTTTTTTATATATATTTACCCTCTTATTCGTAATTGACTTGCCTTTTTTAGTTATATTACTATATTACATACATACTATATTACAATTTTTAAAGTGTGGGCGAGACGAGAGATTTTTAACTAAAATAGGTCTATAATATATATAAGTAGGTAGCGACTAATACTATTCTTTTCAGGTTTTTTTTATTCGCACTACAATTTGCACGTGTCTATCCCTAGGGATCAATGTTGAAGGGGGGGGGGGGGGGGGGGTATTTTGAATTTCAATGTTGGATTTGGATACGATTAGATTTGAACCGAGGATTGTTTTGATTTTGATACTATATAGAGCACTTTTTAGTATTTTTGGATTGTTTATAAGTGTCACTTAAAGTCAGTCACTTTGTAAAATAGCAATAAAATAAAACAATCTTCGGACGTATATGTGGGTATTTATAAATTTTTTGATCGAAACAACAGTTAGGTTTAGCTAAAAGTTGCTTGCAAAAAAATTGTGTAATTTAATTTCGTAACGTTTTTATTGCACTTTTGTACTGCTTTTTTGCAAGCAGCTTTAACTGAAACATGTCAAAGGCTGTGTTTAAAACTGATAAAAAAGCGTATTTTAAAGTAACGTAGATTAGTTCCTATCAAAAGTTGCCGTTAGTATAGAAGTGGCAAATTAATTTGTACCTTAAACAAAGAGGGATAAGTCTTAGTTTACAGAAAAACTTTTAAAATCACATGAAAGTCAACAGGTCAACACTGCGGATTCTTTGGGCATCCTACGCTAAGTTATCGATGTATTTTGTCCATTGTATACTCTTTTTACTGCAGCATACAAAAGTAACACTATTATCAATAATGCATCCATGAGCGCTGTAAAAATAGTTACGTTCCATTTTACACATCATATGATTTACGTTACGAAAAGCCGGGTTATTCACAGTTCGAAAACACTAAAATAAAAATTCTAAACTTGATGGAAATCATTTATTATTTTTTGTTTATTTTTTATTTCAATTTTAATTTCGATTCTTATTGATTTTAATTTCCCAATTGTTCCTTCTGAATTTATTTCATACCTACACAGAGAAACACTATACAGAGTAATGAGTAGAATGCTATATTATTTTCGTCCATTTAACAGTAGATAGTGTGCGGTCGCATATTTTAATGTCTTTTTTATTTCGTTTAATAAAAAAAAACTACAAGAAATTTGCGACCGGACGTAGTATTTTCTTATAGTACCTGGTTTCATGACATCTACTACCCGAATCTGACTTCTGTCTGCCTATATCTAGCTCTCTCTCTCTGTTTCTGTACTGCGTGTCATTAAACCAGTCGCTACACCTAGTACATCGCGTTACGCGTATAACTCTGCATGTTGCGAACTGCAGTCTGGCGCTTCGAAATGTTGATACTTGAGATTTTTATTTAATAATACTGCCCCACCTGTACCCACCTATTGGCATGCGTATCTAGGCTACTTATCCCTCAATCTCAAACAGCCGCTATGACTATCCATACTGTACATGTACCACAATGTATCGAATCTCTTTATCTGTCTTTTATTTAGTCATACTGACTGTTTGATTTTTTTATTAGAGTTTTTTTTGTCTGTTTTTAATTTTTTTAGTTTTTACGAATAGTGTTTTTTTTTTTGCTTGTGATACGCCCCGTTACATCCTCGCTACAGTCCCAGCTCGAGCGCGCACGCGCACGGCGCACGGTACTAACCCGCGGACGCAGTAACATATAATTTCCGTATATTTTGTCCACTGTTTTTAATTATTTTAATGTGTTATTTTTTGTACCGGATTGTGTTCAGTTACTGCTCAGGAACGTTTATTTGAGTGTGGAGTGGAGTTTTCTATGACACAGAGCATGGCGCGTGCTCGGAACTAACTCTAACCGGCCGTTACCTATCCTTTGCCGTTGTATTGTCAATGTTTTATGTGTTTATTGTTTCTTTTGGTTTTGTTTGTTTTTGTTGTTTTGTTTGTGAATGTCGCCCCGTCGACGTGTCGTGTATGTCAGGAGGTGGGGTAAGCGTCAAACTGCGACGGGTATTTAGTAGTTTGGCTTGCCTTGGAAGATTGCCTTACTTGTGTTATTTTGCATATACCGTTAGGCTTGTTGTAGTCCGTACTAAATGTTTGTGTTGACGCCGAAGCAGACGGTAAGTATAATATGTAGTATTAACAAGCCTCAAATGATACCTGATTAACTAAAGTGATACTGTTCAAGCTTAAATATCGTTGGTACAATTGTATACTAAACAATTGTAGGATCGATACTCTAAATATTCCACCTCGGCTCCTAATCGGATGACTAACATGGCATGGTAGTGTTACGCATAACATCTCTAAAATCCATCGCGACCGTGCGATAAACGTGCAACGATAACCGGATCTGTTGTAGAGAATCAAAGAGAACATAAGTAGTGTTGTGACGTCAGCGCGCGGCAGTAGGAGTCCCGGCGTCGAGTAGGAGTAGCCAGTCTCGACTTGCAGGGTAGCGGCGGCCTCGACTCGACCTCCCATTTAGTTTTAGCTTCTCATTTTGTTTTTGTTTATTTTGTCTATCTGTTTGGTTTGGCACCAGGTCATATATCACCGACACGAGCCTCAAGGCCGCATACATTGTACACCGAACACTATCTGACTACCTGTGCAGTGGCCGCATGTGTTGGTATCTGTCCCTGGCCGCACTCGACTGTGATAAGCCGGTGCCATCTCGATCACGTACCGACAGACGGACAGACAGCATCCTCGTGTCTAACATGCGTCATCTCCCACCGACTTCCATGTACAGACACCTATACAATATATTATTATATGTATATTAAAAGTCTTACTCCGTGTTGGCCTGCTTGTAACGACAAATATGAGGGTATCCTCACTCGAACTGCTCTGACGTCATCTCGAGATCCCCCTTTTTATTTGTGTTGAACCTTTATTTTATATTAATTTGACTAACTTCTGCTCCGTGTACACTAGTACAATAATCCAATATAACGTAGAGTCTAAGAAATAAGCGATATCGCCCTAGGTGATACATAGACACATAACAGTAGGAGCACCCAGATGACGTCAGCGAGTCGAGCATATCTGGTGAGGTTGTAAAGCTAGGGCTGCGTGCGCACGTAGGACGGTGTCGAATGGGGCGAGCCGCGCGTCGTAGAGAGGTGTTGTTGGCAGCCCCGGCCGGTGCTGGAGACCGAGGTGTAGTGGCGGGCGCGGCGCACGGCGGCGCGCATGCGGCGACGGACGCTCACGGTACACCCACCCCTAGCGAACCCCTACCACCTAGCCACTAGCCTCCCCTCCCTGCACCCTAGGACTAGTCTCCCTAGACTCTAGAGCGATTAGTGTCATCCCGCAACAAGCTTGCGGCAAGTTTTTCGACACTGTCTTTTTGTCTTTTCGCTGTGTGCTCTCATAACGCCTGGAATTTTTCTAGAAATTCTTAGATCACGCGCACAATTTTTTGGGACCGTCTCCCCTAGAGACTCGCTCGACCCTGACTAGTGTCGATGACTTCCCGACAGCATCCCCTAGTTTCCGTCCGTTTGTTTGCATCTCGGTTTGTGGCTGAAATGTCGCTCGGCACCGTCGTCCCCTCCCGAGCACCTCTCCACGTGCCGACCTTTCTCCGCTTTGTATTTCATCTAGAGTTGCCGCTACCGAGGACCTCGGTTCTCGAAGCGGTCGCTAGCACTTTCTGTTTAGCTGTGTGCATGGCCTCCCGCACGGGTCGTCCCGGGTCATTCGTTAGTTCTAGTCGTCACGCGGAACAGGTCTCTGCATGCGTAGCGATAGTACGGACGCCACACTCTGAATACAGTCTGCGCTCGGCCAGAGAACATCCACACCACACTCGGTAGGCGCGCGGGGGGCGCGGGGAGCGCGAGGGGCGCGCAGGGAGCGCGGCGAGGGTGTGATGGCGGCGAGGGGCGGGGGGCGGCGGGTCAGAGGTTGTGTTGGTTGCAGCTCCGCGTGGTGCGCGCGTTCAAGTCGACGCTCGAGGACCTCGAGGAGCGGCTGTCGGCGCACAGCGCGGCCGGGCTCCGCTCGCGGCTGCGCGCGCCCCCACAGGACATCGCCTACATCGACGACGACGGCCCCGCACGCACTGAGACCACCATATTCTGAACGCACACGCACGCCGCGACACGCACACACGCCACTGTACCCGCCCTCGCGCGGCGCCGACCGCACGGGGGTATTTTTAATTTTGTTTGTTTGCGACGCGCCCGCGCGCAATTCGTACTTAAAATCTCCCTGCGCAATCTCGATCGCTTGTCGCGGTTTCTCCGTTTCGGACGACGGATCGTCGAATATCGTAAATTTGATTAAGTGTTGAAAATTTTAGATGTAGTAGTCGATAGCAATAAAGTATGTGTAGACGGAGGCCCGGTGGTAGGCTCCGACCGACGTGCCTGCGATGTTTCATATTACCCGTTAGAGAGTTTAACGTTTCGAACGAATATCGCTCAGCGAGTGACACGCATGCTCGGTTGCGAGTTACTCGAATTTATAATGTAGACGTAGAACACTTCAGTTCATGGATATATTGTAAATAATTAGGACGTTTCTCGAACGGCTGTTTGTATATCGGAGAAGTTCTATTTTATAAATCCTATATCTTTGGAATTGTACCTCTATCTTATGAGCCCTAACTTTTATCGATATAACTAACGATTATATATACTTTGTAAAACTTTTATCTCTTTCACACTTTTACTGTGTAGGTAGTCGAAGCGTATGGAATTTATGAGAACGACTCAATTACAGCTTTCGTGTTTTGTTTCATAGTAAATTTTGGGACCACTTTAACCCGTTTCTGCCTATAACAGGGATACAACTAGATCTACAGATATGTATTTTAGTCGAAATATACATAGAGAACAATTTGTAATCTATTATAGCCATGTCTACATGAAGTTTAGTATGAATGGACACACTCGGACGATGCATGAGTTGAGTGTGAGGCGACTTGTACTAGCAGTCGCGTCGTATTGGACGCCAGTCTCAGTAAGAACGCTCTATTTCAGATGTTAACGGTAAGTGTAGGTCTGTGTCGAGTAGGCTTCGCAGGAAGCCGCCCGCCCAGTGCTGAAGTAGGTACACTACAGAGCAGTTCAGTAGAGCATGAGACCCGTGTTGCACGTTGTATGTCCTCGGTACATACACTCTGGCTTAACAATTTATGACCTTAGCGTCTACGTACGAGAACACAATATCGCTCACGAGTAGGGTAGCGTTATGACTTATGACGTTTACTTATTGTAAGGTGAACAACAGAGCGGCCATTTTGTGACATGCCCATGTCGACAAAATGGCGGCTATTAGATTGTAAGTACAGAGTATCAATTTGTTATTGAATTCTCTAGTGTTTTTTTTTTGTATTTTGAATTAATTTTGCTTCGCATTTAAAGTGTGATCATGCTTATGTTACAGCGTTTGCATGTATACTGATGTCTGTGAGTATGCACAAGATGTTATTATTTTAGATGTTTGGTAGCGTTGTCATTTGATTTGACTTTAATGCTTCTTTTATTTATTAAGTATTTTAAAACGCTAGATTTACTTTAATAAAAACTTCGAATTTTGAATAAGTTCAGCTTCTCGAAACTACCAAACCTCTAACTCTAGTGTATAAGCGAATATATAAAAACGAAAAAAATATAATATCTCCACCTAAACACAATTAATAGAAATTAAGCATCAAACCTTAAAACAAAGAATTTTGTATTTTTATTTTTAACGTTGACTCGGTTGTGTAAGTACTTATTTTCTTATGAAGTTATTTTCTTTGTCTTATTGCTTTTTGTTACTTATATTTTAGTTTTAAATACTACTTACATACTTAACCGGCATAAACATTAGTTTAAAAACTCATTTTAATAAAAGTATTTATATCGACACGGATATTTTATTTAACCTCAAAACGTTTCCAAATTTAAATACGTCGCGACATAGCTCACATACTGGATTTTTTTATATTTTTTCAATCGTAGAAATAGTTTTCACTCGGTATTTTTAAATCTTTCATACTTACTTTTTTATTGCTGGATGCCCGATTGCCCCGCCCGAGCTAGAGAATGACCCTTTCCTAGTTTTTAGGCACATAGTATCTAATGGATATGCTAAAATCTACTAAATTTCTACTTTAGCTATTTCCTTCGTAGTATCGGAGTTCTAAAACCAACCTGACGTATACGTCGAGAGATGACGCGTGACGTCACAAAATTGGGGCTTCCAGTCGCAAAGAAATTTATTGTTCAAAATAGATTTCTTTGACTCTTGGTTTTAGAATCCCACGCAATGAATCTATTTCTATTAGCAACACAGTTTAGTGCGTTTAGTACCCGCGAGAGTCGTGCGTTGCGCGCCAACTGACGCGTACGTAATTATTTTGCAGCAAAAAGCGGACATTTTGGCCGGTCGCAGGATATTTGTCAATAATTATTTGGCGGAGCACCGGAGGATCAGCGTGCAATCTGGCGGCAGCTCCCTGCCCGCCCTCAGCCCGCAGTCGCATCAGAGCGACGATTAAAAACAAAACAAACCATAAACAAAAGTTATTACATTAAAAAACCCGCGAAAACGTTCCAGCTTTTGCCGCGATTTGACAACTGCCAAAAACTTTTGTTCCAATTTTGAATGTAGGTATATCCGTAAAGAGAAAAATATAGGGTGTAAGACTTCGAAATGATTTACTAAAGAATACTAATAAATAAATATTAGTCTTTGCAAATTATATAAAGTATAGATTAAAATCTATGGTGCACTTTTAGATTGAATATATGTAGTACTCTTTAAAAAAACTTAAATAGCCCGATTTATAAAGCGTTTCCTTAAAGGAGTATAATCGTCGTTTTTTGTATATAAAGATATATTTTATATATTTACTGGTCAAAAAATATATGCAAAATAATAAAAAATATAATGTGCCATGTTTTAAAAATGGAATAATCAAGTGCTTTTAAGGAGTTAGGTTGATGATAATTAAATTTGCTTGTTTTGTTTTATATGTATGTATCCTATCTGTCCGTATGTAGTTGTGTTTATAGTGTGTGCTGTTTCAGAGTAACTTCTGTTCATCGAAGCATGTAGTACACGACAGCTTGTGTGTTGTGATAATGTGACTGTCTCAGAGCATGATTACTTCGGATAACTTAGCGAGTTCGGAACTATAATGCGACATTTTCATTTTACTCCACCATACAAGAACAACATCTAAGAAGTAGGTGAAGTCAAGTATTGTAGTTTCTACAGGCCATTACAGTAGCTTACTTAGGCCATACGGCATATCCTGGCTTGTTTCTGACATATGTCACTAATCATAATAGCCAGACAGTAGCTTTTAGACTCTAGTGTGTTAACAAATATCATCACATTGCCTCCTTCTAGAGGAGCAACAATTATAAGATATTTGCCTCGCTCCTTAAATACATGTTTAATTGTCCCACATATAGAGAGGATGCATATCTTACGTAAAATGAAAATATCATCACAGCATTATGGTTCCACGCTCCCAACTGATGTTTTGTTTACATTATTATTATTAGGTATTCAACATTCAGATAGATTTGACTCAATGTCGATGTTGAATGTCATTAACATGTAGCATGTAGTAGTAATAGATCTAAATAGGTGAACAGCCATCAAACATACATCCACCCAAACACACAAACCTGGTCTTCCTGATTTTATTTTATTTACGAAAATTCACAAGCAAATTTAAATATCAACGTGCGTTCAGTTTTAAATATCGAATATTTATATGCTAGGATAAAATAATTTTTTTGATAAATTCACTTATATAATGCACTCGGTGTAGAAAAATGCCTGCTAAAATGTAGATTTAAAAAATGTTATTCTAGAATATTATATAGTCTTAACGTTAGGTAATGAGTGATCGAAGTTAAACTTTGTCGAACGTCTTTTCGTACGCTTACCATAGTGTTTCGTACACGCCACATAGACTACACGGAGCATGGACTTGTATATTGGTATAATAGACTTTATACCGCTTTTTGTCTCTTAATATTAGTAATAAAGTATCTATACTCCAAAGTAACTTTCATTTCACCCTCGCGCCCCTTTGGAGCTACATAATTAAGGTAAAAATCGTTTGGAGTTTTTTGTTCCGTGTTGGCCGCACGCTGGACGTCAAGCGCGTCCAGCGGCGCCGGATGTTTGTCGTCTCGATGTTAGAACGCTTCGCAACTAGACTCACTATTAGCATGCGTTTAGTGGCCGCTACGACTCGCTCGGTGGGACTTTATCCGCTCGATAAAGCTCCACCCATCACTTTACACGCTTTATATATTGTAAAGAATAGATACATGTTAGACGTTACGTTGTTCATACGGTAGTAATGTGTGTTCGATGAAATATCGATTATCGATAGTTTTTATGTAGTGACGGTAGTGTTGTATCAGCCTTCCTTACATATCGATAGCTGATAGTGCGACCGCACGTAACTCATATCATATTCTATCTTCCTGACAAATTCTAGTTACGCGCGGTGGATTAGTCAATAAGCATTGTAAATATCGTAGGACTCGATATCGATACATCAACCGCATTACTCATGCCCATTACTATACTCATGCGCTTCTCTATTTTAGTTTTAGATTTAAACTACTCTAAAATCGAAATGGATCTAGTATGTGAGCGATCGTAAAAAATATATGTGCTTTTTGCAAATATCGCATGAACGATAAAGGGACGCAACCGAACACACACACGCACACAGTGTCGACAATTATATGTGAAGCTTCACACGCAGACAAACGCTACGTACATTGTACGACCCAAACTGTGTCGATATTGTAATTATGTAACCACGTCGAAAGTTACGGAGCCCTGGATGGAAAGTGTTAAATAGTTAAGTGCACACACCATGAATGTGCTTGTTAAGGTTTAGGATACCCTGCGATTATATTTCTTTACCTACTCTATTTATAATTTATCTCTTTCCTACATCTGTCTCGCTTAGCGCGGCACGCTTCGGTCCCCTGAGATCTGTGAGCATCACCGTCGACCGCTATTCCACGATTGTGTTCAACTGTTTCTATTATGTTTATTTATTTTCGTGTATCTCTTTATTTGTTTAGGAGTAGCGGTCGACGCGTATTTGTGTACGCACGAGCGTACGTTCTGTGATGGATCTCTTTACTTCATGTTCTTGTTTTTATTTTCTTTTCCATGAATCCCAATTGCACACGGAAGGTCATAGGTGGCGAGTTACAAGAGCGCTTGATTCCTGTGCCCTACAGCAAGACATCTACTGATCAAGCTGTAAGATATAAATCAAAACCTCTCACGTCTACGTTCAGTTTTACTTTTGTCCTGGTTTTATGTTTACTGTACTCTCCACTTACAACTTGTTACAATCGTTCTGTTGCTTCGCCGGCCCGATAACTGCGATGGGAACTAACTGGCAAGCTGCCGGGCCGGCCTAACTCGCATGCTCATCATCTCGCATGAATCCTGCATGTTTTGATTCAGATCTTTTTGGTGTTTGCAAAATTATTTACACAATTCCTAACCAACGTGCAATACGATTTAATTGTGCCTAATCGTTGGAATTAAAAATTTTACTCACGAAGGAATTGTTTTTGATACTAAATCGTACACGAGAAAATATAAAATGTAAATAAGATTGTTCTCTTATTAAAGATAGGATCTCCTCATTATCTTAAGTAGCTATCTAATAGATTTTAAAAAATTACTAAGTTTAATGATAAAAAATATAGTTTAAATATTTTTCTTCTCGAATAACACGTAAGAAGTAGGACAAGCAAAGATTTTGCCAATCTCATGTCGAAATCATTCTCATGGGCTAGCGGTAGACGTATATTTTGTTGCCTCATACTTGCACTCGAAGTTAAAAGACCAGGGGTTCATCATGGACGCTTTCATTACCATTGAGAAGCTTTTAGATGTTAGTTAACGTGTCGGGAGACAGGAGGTAGCTTCGCTGTAGGAGGACGGATGTCGCTTACGGGCATAGAGCTTCGCCCAGGTCAAATACAGTCACAGAGCTGCATGGACACGGACACCGCGCGCGCGCGTCTGTATTCAGAGGGACACTGCATGGCATGACACGGCCGTACGGGGGGGGTCACTAGGCGCCGACCCCTCGTGACCCCCCGCACACTGACATCTGTGACTGGAATTTCGAAACCAACGCTTGCCGCCTTTTTTGAGCTCGGTGTGCTTTTATTAATGTTTTTCTTATGGAATATGTATTTTGTAGCCACCACGGCGAACACTTTTTGATTTATCTCATAATATACATTTTTTTGTCACCAATATTTGAATGAGATATCAAAAAGGTTGCGACCGACCCCCCGTCGCTCCGGCCCGCTGTGTGTTAACTGTGCAGGCCCAAATGCATCACAGTCTTCACTTTCTGCAAGATTCTCACGTGTGAATGCATAAGAAGTTCTTCGAGGTGACCCACAACTGATCTTTCGAAACTTTCAAAATTAAAGCTAGTTTTAGGCGGAATCCTCGTTTAATAAATCTCACCATCATATCCTACCATTACACACCATTTAAACATAGTTTATGGAAAATTCCATGGGTTAGTCTGAATGAGGGTTCCGCTAAAAACTGGCTCCATTAGTTTGGGTTTACCTAACGATATCTCGCTTCAGTGCTGCCCGACTTCATTATGTATGTAGATTATGTTATATTATCGAAACCCTCGCGTTAATTACGAGCCTACTGTAGAAATTATTTTAGACTTCTTCAAACTTTTCTATATATTGTACTTTGATATTATAAATGAATATCAAAATATATTTAATTAGGTTAAATGATTAATGTAAATAAGTAATTGTAGAGGGTAGTCATAAATTAATTGGAAGATATCTGTATCGTACATAGAAAACGTAGTTGCGGCCAGATCACACTTGACTTAAACCAATATTTTTAAAAACATTCAAACTGTGTTAAAGGCCCATTCTGTAAAGTACTTGCGGGCGCTAACATTATGTAACATAATAATATTAAGCTGACTTAGGGTCGAGTGAGCCTTACTACTTACATCGCATGTAACTGTTGGAAGTAGTCCGGTGTGACAGCCGTATAGTGACATACGATAGTGAGTCGCGTAGCAGCGGGGCCGAGCCGGGCGGGGCGGGGGGTGCGGCGCGTGGGGTGCGCTAGCGGCGGGTAGTGACGGCGGCGTCTGCGCAGATCCGCGTGGTGAACGCGTTCCGGCAGGGGCTGGACTCGCGCGGCTCGCTGGCGGACGCGGCGTTGGCGGAGGCGCTGCGCAAGCAGACGGCGCTCAGCAAGCGCTACTCGCAGAACGCCAGCGTCGACTACGCCGACCTGGCACCGCCGGAGCTGGACGTCGAGCGCCTGTCGTCCCACAGCCACACCGAGACCGCCGTGTAACGCCGCCGCCGCCGCATCACCTATTGTTAACTAGTGTGTTTAATTATTCGATTGTTTTGAAAATATTTTATTACAATACGCGCGCGTCGTGCGCGCGTCTGTTGAACAAATATTATTAATTTTAGTACTTAAGCGCGAGGACGAGCGAATGGACGTGTGTTTTTGAATATACATTTTCGCGTAGCGTCGTGTCATCTCGCACGGAATGAAATGTTTTGTATCGGTCGGGGGCCGCGCGGCGCGGGCGGGCCTCCTCCTGTACATTGTCGCCTGCCGCGGGGCGCCGCCCCCGCACCGCGCGCCTCCCGAACTGGAATTATTGAGTATTAGTTAAGACGTTTGTTATAAATTTCAGTAACTTTTTGTTTTTACGACCTTTTCCCCTAAATCTAAGTATACATTTAAGTCATATCTCGGAGCTAGACCGCGGGGGCGGTGCGCGCCGAGCCGCGGGCCGCGGCGTGCCCGCGCGCGCACCGGCGCACTCCATTTCGAACATCTTCAAATGTTTAAAAGTAAACATTAAATTGTATATCTGAAGGTATTTATTTGTAATGCTAGTCTCTTATGAAACAAAATACTAATTATTCAATTATTATAATGTACTTATTGATTATTGATAAATACTTCGAGTTTATTAAACAGAATATAGTCTACGATGTAACGATTTGATTTTGGAATTTTTGTCTACGAGCTGTATGCACGCCGCGGCTCCCGGCGGTCGCGGGTGGCCGGTGGCCGCGACGCGCGCGGTAGGCGACGTAGGATCGCAGCAGTGGCATTTTCGACTAATATGATAAGACGTGTACTCGCAGGCCGCGACCGGCGACATCGAGCGTCGCGCGCGGACGACCGAACGCGGCTGTTCGCTTTAGTAATAATAAATAATGATAAAATGAGAACGATTTAGCGATTCGGCGATGTTCAATTTTGTATAGAACGTTTCATAGTAGCGGTATTGACAGTTGTTACGTTTTATTTTGTGACGTCCGGGGCGCGGCGTCGCGGTCCGCCCGGACGGACGGACGGACGGACGCGCGGACGTGGCACGACCACGATATTACAATCTTGTAAGTAATCAAGTATTAGCTTCGAATCGATAAAGCCTTTCTGAAACTAGTTGGAAATGAATTGACTTTCACATGTTAATAATATTAGTTATGGTTTATGTGAATAGATGAGCCGTGCGAAGATTTGTGTATATTGCTGTTTTCGTTTCGTTTAAGTACCACACGTTTTCCGATGAAAGACATATTTAGGAGTCTACTGTGGTGGGCGCACGGCGTCCGTAACAAACGATTGTTTTGACATGACAGCCACACTAACCATCTAGGTAATAAGTCCCATTGTTGTATTTTTCGTCTCACAATAAATGAAAATCTATTTTATTGTTTTTAACTGTGTAGTTTTATTTCTATTACTTACCTAAATAGCTACTCTCGAACTGGCGTTTAGATTACTTTATAAATATAAATTAATCTAAACGCCAGTTCGAGGAGTAAATGAAGTTGCCTGTAAGGAAGTTGCCAAGGTTCTGGGTTCGACGCCCAAGCTTAAATTACTGAAGAAATAAATACCTACTTATTATCTACTTACCGAATGTGTACGGAAATGACCGAATGTCAATGTCTAAATCAGTGGTTATAACATTGTCAAATATATGTTACCGTAAAATTGTAAATACCGTAATTATATAATGTCGACAGATTGTGAAATAAATATTAAACTTACAATTTTATGCATTATTTTTCGTTATACACGACGTCCTCTGTGGTTCAGTGGTTAGCGTGTTGGTGCTCAAGCCGGGGGTCGCGGGTTCGGATCCCGCCGAAGGAACAAAAAGTTTTTCTGTGTTCCTGGGTCATCCAGGATGTATATTAAATATGTGTATAATATAATAAAAAATCTTAAATATATTTCCGTTGTCTGGTACCCGTAACACAAGTTATTCGAGAACTTACCACGGGACCAGATTGACGTGGTGTGAAGCGTCCATAGATATTATTATATTATAACGAACGTATAGTAACGAACTGAAACTCGATAAATTGTAAAACGGAACGCAACTCACGCGCCTTATTACAATCTATCGGTATTTACAATTTTACGGTAACATATATACTTATCAGAAGATGGAAATGTAGTTAATAATCGGTTCGATTATTACCGTAGCTTTTCGACTACCCTGCCCCAGGGCAGTTTTAGATTACCTGCTCAACTGCTATATTTTAAAATCAACTATTAGTTTCTTAATGTTAGTCTGGAAATTAAACGATATATCAAGTTTACAGTATCGTGTAATTTTAACGCCAACATAACGAGAGAAGATGAAAATAAACTTCTAAGAGGTGACCCATATAATACGTATATGGCCCATATATATTATTGCTACGCGTGACGACATAATATGATGACATTCGTCGCATTTAACTTGATAGTTTTTGTTGCACCAACAGATCTACAGTTTACAAAAATTCTCAATCACGAAATTATTTAAATAGCTAATACAGTATATTTCACGTAACGTATTTTATGTACAGCCCTCAATTAAGTGTCCTTGGCCTAGTCAGTTCAGCGCAGCGCTACGAGTCCCGGCGGCGGCTCCGGGGGCATGAAGCCCGGCAGAGACGTGTTTGGATCTGAAATTGTAACACAATATTAGAACAAAACTTTGATTTGTATTTCATAATAATATTATTTTTGAAGCTGTCAGTCTTTTTTAATTTATTTGAAATTCATATAATTTAAAAGATTTAAATATAAAATAGGCAATGAGGATCAATCACTTAGTAGCAAATCTGATTTTTACTAAGTACATCGTACGTGTATTAACTCACTGAGCATTTTATTATTTAAATTATTAAATTCCGTTAAGAAATAGTGGATTTATTAAAGTTTTTCTCAACGGCTAGTTTGAAACGCGCGCTTTCACTGAATTGGTTACGATGACGTCATCTGTTGGGATCCGTGCGACCATTAATTGTACTCATACTTCATAGGTATTGGATAAGTATTCATTCTCCGATTCTTGACGCTTGTGCCTCGCGTGCATTGTTTTTGTTTACGTTAAATATTTTAGTTGTGTTTAGAGGTGAGGTGACGACGAAAGCTGACGTCACAGCTACTAGCTTCATTCTATGGCGCCTTTATGGAACTAATGTACTAAAATTGCTGTATCTTCCGTCATTTTTGGTCCGTTTCCGGTAATTTAATATAATTTCTTTACAGTATTTACTGCTTTTTGTCGCCATAAGTCTGCATACCCCACAAAAACATGACTGATCCTAATTATCCTATGATGAAAATATACATCAAACTGTTGATAGTTTATCACTCAACATTATTTAAAACCAATTTGACCAACTCTTTACTAAAAAATATGTATGATTTTTATAAAACATCAACCACGTTTAACCACGTGATCAAAAACGCACAGGATTAGCTGAAGCGAATGTGACGTCACCTTTTTGTACATCTTCGTTTTTTTTTATTATTTAAGGAATAGCCAGTGTAATGATATTGTCATTACAGTCATTATATATCACATCAAAAAATTGTATGTCACATGTCAGTCGAAGTTTAGTTTTTCAAGTTTTGTGGGGAATATTATCGTTTCTCGTCGATAATATTAGTATAGCACCATTTATAAGACATTTTAAATACGTAGTAAAAATTACTAATGTTGACACCAAGTATTCTAGGATTTCACATATTTGGTGTGATTTGATAATTGACAGGTGACATAAGGTGTTTACAAGAATGTGACGTCATGACAACACATTTAAGCGTTTTGGCGGCTTTAATAATTATTTAAACTTTAATGCTGATTTGCAAGGAAAGGAAAGAAATTTACAATTAACGGTCCAGATTGCAAATGTCTTATGTTATTATGAACGATTTGACATATTTTTCAGAAACTTGGAAAATACTACACCTATATGGCACACCATAATGTACACTGAAATATAATTTATAATGTCAATCAGTAAGATAACATCATTCTGAGTTTACTAATGCGGGTATTCTACTACACGGTATTCAGGGACCCTTACCCTTTTAGATAGATAAACACTTTATTGCTCACATTAAAGTACATACAATCAAATTACTAAAATTACTTAAAATTATAACCTAAATGTGGGCAAGGGCGGCCTTATCGCTACAAGCGATCTCTTCCAGGTAACCCTGCAGGACAGGAGAGGTAAATCAAAAAGATAAATAGCGGGGTAGTAAAAAGTCAATTATAAAATAATAAAAATAAATAATTGTTTAAGTACGTTTTTAGAATGTCTAATTGGTTTGAAAATAAAAATAAGTAATACAACAAAATAATAATATAAAGTTACATGCATAGATATATTAAATTAAAAAGAGGCTCTCATGTATAAATCAAGTAAAATTAAGTTAGGCGAGCGACTTTGTTTCGAAGATGACTATGGAGCTTGGATTTGAAAATGGCAAAAGACTCTCGGATGTCACGCTGTAGATCATCCCACAAGTGCCTAGCCTTCACAGCAAAAGAATCCGCAAATAATCCTTTAGATATGGGGGAGAACGAGAGTCAAATAAGACATTGTATAGGAAGATTAGTGCATGCTCTTCCCGACGAAGCCAACCAAGTCGCTGTCGATACTCAGAGACGTGGTCGAACTTGCGCAGCCTACCTACCCCACTGCAAGGTAAAGTTACTTTGTCAAAAGTTATACTAGGCAGGGAGCCATAGTTAGGCCAGTGTAATAGAATTTCTGGAGTAAGGGTAGTAATTAGGGCGACCGGACGGTCCCGGCAAGCCTTAGTAGTTAATCCTCCTTAATCGCCCTTACGATCGAGAAGTGTAATAACACTTGGGGCTGTTCGGGAGCTCAGTCGTCACGCGGCTAGCGTGGTGAGCACTTGCGTAGGTAGTATTACGAGTATACGGAGCTACTAAATTTAATAAGTATTCTAATTCCTAAATAATTTTTAAAATCCACTGGTTCCAGAGCACTGAGTATCCGCATATTGGAGTACTTTTCTCTTAATTTCAAGTATTGCTTTACCCAGATCCTTCTCCTCTTTTTTACTTCTATAACATTCATGGATTGAGATTGGAGGATTCAACCAAAGCCACAGCAATCGCTTCGTTTTGTAATGGTTTAGATAAAACAGGTGCCATCCGCATCACATCCGCGTTCACATTCAGACTGTACACAGAGTGAGGAAGCCGGTATTCAGTGCAGTGTAATAATCGACGCCCTTGCAAGGGGCCACACCCACCCTGACTACCGGGCCCTGAATACCGTGTAGTGAAATACCCGCTTAACTAACAACTTAGAAGGTGCTACAGTGCTTGGACGTACTGTATAAAATTTAATGGATGTGTATAGAAATGCCATTTAACTGATTGGGATTATAAATCGTAATTACTAATTAGTTATTTAATAAAAGAAATCGTACCGAATTGAGCGTGTATCGCGTGCGACATGTTCAACATTTGGTTCGAGCCCGGCAACATTCGTAAGCCTGGCATCATGCCTGGAGGTCTGGACGTCAGCATGTGAGGGGCGCTCGAGACCCGTGGTAACATATGAGGCTGCACATTCCCTGGCAACATGTGTGGCTGCGTGGTTCCTGGCAACATATGAGGCTGCGTGGTCCCTGGCAGCAGCTGCAAGTTTGTGGTCCCCGGTATTATATGAGGCTGCAATCCAGTCGGTATAAGGGGCCGCGGGGGCACAACGGCCCCTCGAGGGGTCACCAGGCCTCGAGGGGGGGATCCAGGAGGAGGGGGCGGCGGTGGTAGAGCATCCCAAAGGGGTACGTGATCAGGGTGTGTCGCGGGGCACGGCCACGAGCAGCCCACGCGACGTGCCTTCTTGCGCTGAAACACAGACAATAGATATAAATAATGACAAAGATTTTTCTTATTATTTTATTCTATATTTTATAGTACGTTATTATTAAATCATAAATCACAACAATGGTAAGGAAATTGCTTACTATTTATTTTTGTTAATGTGTAAGATTCATAATATAATATAACATCATAATAATTATCTTTGTACCAAAATTCTGCGTTATCCTTTGTGTAAGTTAATTTATAAACCAATATATAAATATACTAAGGCGGGTCAATAAGTCCGTGACTTTTTGAATTTCTAACCTCCTTACTGAAAAAGCAACACTACTCCTGTCAACAGGCATCTGTCAGTTGACTCCTATCAAAATTTGAACTTGCTGCGTCAGTTAGTTTGTGTTTTACAGCTATCTTTATCAGACTATCCAGTAACTTAAGGAAACAATGGAAAAAAGTGAATTTCGTGTGCTTATTAAGCATTATTTTTTGCGAAAAAAAACCATTACCGAGACCAAGGCTAAGCTTGATAAATACTATGGGGACTCTGCACCATCGATTTCAATGGTAAAAAAGTGGTTTACTGAATTTCGTTGTGGCCTTACAAGCACTGAAGATGCCGAACGTCCTGGACGCCCAGTTGAGGTCTCTACACCCGAAACAATCGAAAAAATTCACGATATAGTGTTGGCCGACCGAAGATTGAAAGTGCAAGAGATTGTGGAAGCCATAGGCATCTCGCATGGCTCAGTGGTTTCAATTTTGAATGATCACTTGGGCATGAGAAAGCTTTCCGCAAGATGGGTGCCGCGTTTGCTCACAGTCGACCACAAACGCAATCGTGTAACAACTTCACAGGAAGGTTTGGCGTTGTTTAATCACAATATGGAGGAGTTTTTTAACCGTGGACGAAACATGGATCCATCACAATACACCAGAGACCAAACAACAGTCAAAACAGTGTGTTTCTAAGGGGAATCGGCGCCAAAGAAGGCCAAGGTGGGTTTGTCAGCCAATAAAGTTATGGCGACTGTTTTTTGGGATGCACGTGGGATAATCCACATTGACTATCTTCAAAAGGGAAGAACAATTAATGGGGAATATTATGCCAACTTATTGGACCGCTTCAATGAGGATTTGAAAAAAAACCGACCTCATTTGGCCAAGAAAAAAGTTCTTTTTCACTAAGACAATGCAAGGGTGCACACATGTGCAGTTGCCATGGCAAAAATCCATGAATTGGGCTATGAATTGCTCCCACATCCACCCTATTCTCAAGATTTGGCTCCGAGTGACTACTTCTTGTTCCCAAACCTGAAAAAATGGCTCGGTGGAAAAAGATTTGACTCCAATGATGAAGTCATCTCGCAAACAAAGGGCTATTTTGAGGACCTCGACAAATCATATTTTTTGGAAGGGATAAAAAAATTGGAGAAGCGTTGGACAAAGTGTATAGAGCTCAAGGGGGACTACGTTGAAAAATAAAATGATTTATTTATCAAAAAATCTGTGTTTTATTCCAAAAGTCACGGACTTATTGACCCGCCCTCGTAGCAAAATGTTACTATGTAATATAATAAAAAAAATATATATATATGGACGATTCACACCGCGTCAATCTAGTCCCGTGCTAAGTACCTGAAAAACTTATTTTACGAGGACCAGACAACGGGAAGTATATCTCATACTTTTATGCTATACGTTTATTTAAGATTTTTATTATATTATACACATCCATGACCCAGAAACACAGAACTTTTTTGTTCCCTCGGCGGGATTCGAACCTGCGACCTCCAGTTTGAGCGACAACGCGCTACAATATGACTAAATTACTTTTTTAATAGGCGGCTCCTCCACGTCAGAGTCCTGTCCTGGCTTGTACCCGTCGGCGAAGCTCACTCGCTTCACACCGCGACCCGCCTCCGCCGCCGCATTACTGCAACATAATAAATGATTGAATGTAAAACAAGTGACGTTAAATAATTTATTATTTATTTACTTAATGTAAATACCAAAAACCGGCATCTTCGGCGGACTTTTGTGTTATTTGTAGTCTCATTACGTTCTTATGGGATTTAACTGCTAGGTTCTAAATATTTGCAAAATTGTTACACTTGAAACAAAAAAGAACCATAACATTATGTTTAAATAATAAAAATAAAATAATATCTATGGACGCTTTCACACCACGTCAATTTGGTCCTGTCGTAGAACTTGTATCACAGGTACCAGACAACGGAAATATATTTAATACTTTTATACTACACATATTATATTTAAGATTTCACTATACTATACATATATTTAACACACATCCAAGACCCAGGAACACAGAAAAAACTTTTTGTCCCTTCGGCGGGATTCGAAGCCGCGACCTCCGGCTAACCACTGAGCCATAGAGGTAATAAAAATATGAACAAATCGTAGAAGATTTATACTCACGTTACTATTGCCTTGTCAGTTTCCGTCTGACTCTCCTCTGCTTCTTTAGCGACCTCACCCAGAACTACGACAAAATACATCATTTAGCTTCTAACACATGTAGACTAGTGTGAAGGAGTACCGTCTCCATATAGGCGAGCGGGAGGTTGACGAAAAGTCGCTTAGAAACGGGCCATACCGAGCACGGTGAGCTGAGTGGCTAAAGTACTTGACACCTTACGTGTTTTTTGTCGCTGAATCCGAACATTTATTTTGCTCTAAAAGAACACGGTCATAAAGAAAAATGCACTTTTCGTGAAAATCGCGAAATAATAATATTTTTTTTTGAATTACCGGATAATTGACTTCAAATTAAAATGTTGAGCATTGAATTTTTTTAATTCTAATTTTAAACTAAAATATAAGCTACAAGAAAGTTTTTGGATAAGTTTCATGGTTAAATATTAATAAGGGAAAAAATGGCAAGTCTCTGCGGGTACAATAAGGATTACACCGAGGAATCAAACAGACTAAGCTGAATTTTTGTACAATCCTTTAGTTTAGCATTACGAATGCTGTCTCAACAGCCACACATGCTAAGTGTAAGATACCTAAGATATTCAAGGTCAAACGGTGCAAAAATCAGTGTTTTAAGAATATTTCGTTTTCTTTGCCTCCTATTGTCTTAGAATTTTCATTAAAGTAGTGAGAAATTATATTCTCTACATACATTGCATAGAACTTTTTCATCTAAGTCGAACCGTTTTTGAGACAGAGAGCGCAGAGTGTGCGAGTGCGGAGCGCTCAGTCGTCATAGATACTCCGAACAAAATATTATACCGTTACAAGGCCGACTACAAAATTAGGAAGATTGCGTAGAGAAAAAAAAATTAGCCGAATTTAATAGGGGAATTACTAAGAAAATAAGTTTTATTTTATACTTTTTGTGCATTTTTACTTTGGAGGTCAGTTTTAATTTTTTGTTTAAAAATAATATTTTTTCTCTTTAAAGTTAAATTTATTATCTATATTATTATGAACACATTGATATCGGTGGACAAAACTCTATTGAGTAGTGAGTACCTATGTCATCATAATAATATTATGTTGGTGTTTCTTGTGATGATGGTGGTGATGATGATGATGATTACTGTAAGTGGTATAATGGCATGTGCTTGCAGTTCTTTAAACAACGCCAGGATATCCAAACGTGTATCTATAAGGACTCAGGAGTTCACTCAGGTATACCTTGGTCACTAGCTTACTTTTTGGTAGCATATGCAGCATCAAAAGTCGAAATAGGTTCACATACGGCAAAGTAATGACTAATGTTCAAAGATCTTTTGGATCCAGGGTATACCTTGGTGCAAAATCTTGCTTTTTGGTAGCATATGCTTGGACGACTTCAGATAAAGTCGAAATCACGATATGTGTCCATATAAATTTCGAGTAGTTCCCTCGATTCCTCATGGACAACATCATCAGGTAACCACTGGTGGAAACGGGACTTTGGTTCCAATAATGGAATTTTAAAATGTTAAACTATACGTAACAAAATATAGGCTACAAAGAAGTTTTTGGCATAGTTGCATGATTAAAAAATTAAATATCGATACTTGTTCATAACTTCTATATACGGCGATTCATCATGTAGGATTTGTAGTGAACACATTAGCAATCATTTCGTTTCTGTCGATTCTGGTTCAATTTCGGACCAAAATCTTTCAAAATTAAAAAAAAAAAACAACAAATCAACATAGTACTGTAATAACAAAAATGCGTGACGGGAGTTTTGCCGGGTGACATTCCCGGCGTATGTGCGACGTTGTTGTTTTTGTATTTCTAACAAAATTTGTGTTATTTCGGTTCTTAATGTGTAATATTGGTAGAATATTAACCATTAGATATTCGTTGACGTGCACAAGTGTGGGCAAGTGGTACAACTACAAAAATCGTGCTATTTTGTGTTCTCTCCAAACTTTCAGTAAAGCTTCTACCACTTTACTGAATTGACTGACTTGACTCATTGACTGCACTGACTAATACTTGGATTTTGACTAGACTTTGGACTTGACGATTTAGAAATACGGGTGTTGAAAACTTAACGAAAATTCCCGCCTTTTTAAATGGCAAATGGTTTAAGCCGAACGCCATATAAAAAAAATGCGTGACTACAAACTATTAGTTATAATGTAATATAAACAGACCACTACTCCTCAGTGCCTGGTCGATCCTGGCGTCGAGCGAGCTCCGCGGCGCGGGGACTCCGCCCTCCGGCGCGGGCGCTCCGCCCTCGCTGAAGCAGTCCCCGTACTGCAGTCGGTCCGCCGCGCCGTACATGTCCAAGTACGCCTCGTCGTAACTAAAATTTATAAAATAAAATTATAAGTCGCGTTCTAAAGCTTATTTCGGTAAGAAATCGCAGTAATGGGTTGCGAGTTTTTACAACCTAGCAAAAGAACTAACACACAGGTCAAACCACTGAACTGATTACATATTTAATGTAAGCATATTATCTCCTGTTAAAAGCTATTTACCTCGAAAGGAAAATACCTGTATAAAACAAGTTACCCAACTGCTGGCGGACATTCTGGCAGACATTGTCTGCAGCCAGCTGTATCTATGTACTTGTGACTTTTGTTGTATCTAACATAGATTAAGGTTACAATGTAAAATATATGTTGCTTTTAAAAGAACAATTTTCCATCTTTTTACTAAAAGATTGTCCCGTGCGAATTTCTTACGCCGCCGGTTCTTCTCGGGGGGTTAGTGTTGAACCGGTGGTAGCGTTTTCTATTGATCTTCTGAAAAATAGCTTGTTAAGTTTTATTTAATTTCAATAAGTTTACCCCTCGTTGTGGTCGCGGTTGGCGAGGCTCTGTATGGGGAACACGCGCTGCGGCGACTCGTCCGCCTCGCTGCCACCCGTCAGCACTATGTTCACCTCGCTCGGCTTCAGGCCTGAAAATGTGGGGAAACGTAGTATGCCATAATAAGGTAGGTAATTAAATCTTATTAGGTATGTAACTGGTTATAATTATGTGAAATACAATAAAATCAAAACGAGTGACACAAAAGGGCGAACATTCTGATTGGACCATTGCAGGTGGTATAATCGAACTGCCAGGCATAACTGTACATAGTGCGTCTGTTTTAAATTAGAGTGTAAAGGTGTGCGTGCGTGTGCGCATTGTGCGCTAGTACGTTCGTGTCTATACGTGCGTGCTTATGCCTCTGTATGCGTGCGTACGTGCGTGCGTGCATTACCCCATCTGGAGGGACGCGGCGACTTGACGGGCGCGTGGTCGCCGGGCCGCCAGTCGCACTTGATCTCGCCGCAACGCGCGTGCACCACCGTCTCTATGCGTCGCTCGCCGCCACACGGTGACAGCTGGTAAATTAATAAAGCTGATCTAAACACCACGTCACCCAAATTTGATGCAAACTCACGAATGTATCTGCAGAACTTGTGTCACAAATACGACTGATTAAACGCAAGAAAATCTATGATCATAAACGTAATGCGTTTTTCATCGCTCTGTAATGTCAATGAGACGATTACGAATCCATTGAAACCTCATTTATTAAAATCGGACCTATAGTTTAGGCGCTACGGTGAAACAAACATAAATAGATACATAGACTTCCAAAATCATAGTCGTTGTAGTCGGGTAAAAACTCACGAGTCATGCCTAACCTAACGTGACCAGACGTCCCGTTTTAAACGGGACTGTCCCTTTTAAGCTATTGCATAGCTTCTATCGCGGGCCTTGAGCGCGGGGACCGAATCCAGAAATTCCGTAACGAAAAAACCTCACGCTCCCCACTCCGACGGGCACGGAGGTGTGGCTTGAAGGCCGTGCATCGTCTAACGTCGTTTCAGTTCGGCAGTCTTCGACACGGCGTTGTGTGCGTGCGATAATGCTATGCAATAGCTTTACCGCGGCAGTCCCCGAGTGCCACACGTCTTTTTTATGATTACGTCCCCAAAATGAAGCCTGGGACGTAAAATTGACGCGTTTTCGTGAAACCGCGCGAAAATTTGCGAAAAAAGTGTGCGAGAGCGAGACCGCGTCGACGGTCGACGCGACGATAGCCGAGAGTGACGAAGACGTCATCGTTCACATCGCTAACCTAACCTAACTTATGTACCTAAGTAATATATATGTTATTTGTAATATATTTCACAACATCAGAAATTACATTAAATTACAAAATGATCCTATTTTAACAGTATTTTAGGGTTTAAAGTTTGAACAGATTTAACATGTTAAATAGGAAAAAAGTTTATAACATAAAGAACGTTATATTTAATTATTTAGTACCGACATGGAGGAATTATACTATAGCATGACACTGCCCATACTTTAAAACGTACATCGTTTTTTAATTCTATATTTTTTCCCAACTTTAATTAAATGCCGTTATTTTCAGTAAAACTTTTTTATGGAAATCAAATTTGTTCGAAAGTAATTAATTAGTACCTGGAAGCCGAGCTTTGCTCGGAGTATTGAAAATTTTAAAAAGAATCACAAAAAAAATTTCCCCGCGCCGCCATTCTCCCCGCGCCGCCATTCTCCCCGCGCCGCCATTTTCCTCGCGACGCCGCCGCCGCCACGAGATAATGGCGCGCCAAGTGAGCGAGAAAGATAGTCAGTACTGTCAGTCAGTCAGTGTGCATGCTCGTAGTTGTCGTAGGAAGCATTACGCAGTCAGTTATAAAAAAGGCTGCTCAGGTATTCCTGCCCATATATTCGGGATCATAAGGCTCTTATGACTTTAAGATTTTTTAATGAAATAACTAAACAAGACATCGGTTCAATTGTTTATTATTGTAGATGAATATTTATATTTTGCCCGTTCTATAATGGATTAATTATACCTTTTCCTTTACCATTTGCTTGAACCAACTTCGTGATAAAATTTGGCTCTGCTTTTAAGTTCGTGAGTTCTTGGTCGCTATTTCGTGATAGTGTTTTTGTAGTAAGTTTTGATAATTTATAATTAAAACAAAGAAAATATCGAAATAAGCCAAAAATAAAATGAGAATATAGATATATTTTAGATAATTATCAGTAAGTTGTACATTACCTACTTGGATGGGTATTCTTTAATTTGTCCATCATCGTTTGGTATGGTATAAAGAGGTTATTTTACCACTCCTAATTGATGCCAAAGCTTGGTCTAAATTTTCAGTAAGTATACTTCTTGTACGGCATTTTGTGCTGTCGGCGACAAGCCGGTGTACTAATTTTGGATTGCTTAGTACAAATTAACCTTCAAAAAGTGTATTCAGGTAACTTTCAAGCTCGTTATATATAAGAAATATAGTGAACAAAATATATCCCGAAGTTAGTTCATATGAAACTAGATGTAATACTTATTTTATTATTTAATTCACAATTAAATATTTTTAATAGATATACACAAGCGACAAAAATGTCTAAAATATCCTTAATTCGGTAGTGACACGAACTAAGGAACCGCCGAAAAATAAATAAAAAGCTATTTCGTGAGTACAAAAATTGCTATTTTAATGGAATTCTACGCTTGTACAAGACTGTTTTATAGATCAAATCAATGAGGGTTTTTAAATTCGTGACATCTGACAGATCTGGTGACAAAAAAATAATCCATAATTCTTATTGACCGTTTTTTATACCACTTACGCCGCCAGATGACGCTTTGTGTGCATTGGGTCTGCCCCCTAACGGCAGAATATCAAACACCCTCATTGCTGAGGAACACATAAAAACAGCTATTTTTTTCAAATAAACTTTTCTTTACCATTCTGTGATCTTAAGATTTATGAGCGGTGAAAAAAAAATTACACTCACAGAAACTTATGAGTCTCGTATTGCTGTCATCTTACGATTAAAACTGTTAGTTCTTGATTTTTTAGATAGTTTAATTAATAAATATTTTATATTGACGTAGTCTGTGAATAACATTTAAATTACTTATTTTTCGCAACAAAACCAAAACTCACGAATTAACGTAGGTAGTAGGTACTAACACGAAGAAATTTCCTTTTACCTTAAGTCGTATCAAAAAAATGTGGACGTCTATTCAACAAAAATATAAAAATTTTGATTGATTACGCTCTACCGTCTGAAGTTAAAGCACAGTTACTGTTGAAACTATTTTCGAAATGTCTAATTATGTGTGTATAAACAAAGTGCCAAAAATTGTATTGTACTGTTGTTTATAAGCCAAAAATAAAAACATGTTGGATAGCTATCAACCACGCGTTTTTTTACTACCAAGTACCAACTTAAGAAAAAACCCTTAGGGCGGATTCGACCAAACTGGAGTAAAATTTTACTCGAGTGTAAATGTTTCCTAATCTAAGAGTAAGCTGGTTTTGCGTTTTTCCAACTTCTAATCCAAGAATAAGGTAATTACACGGGAGTAAATATTTACACGGGCGATTTAGACGGAGTAAAGTATTAAACTGAGAATAATGAATAGTCGCACAGCTGGCTGTCAATTGTCACGATCAATGTCATTGTGAAGTGTTATAATTTGATATTGACATTTTACTGTATTACTCTACGAAATTAAATTATTATGGCGTACAAGTCATTCTAATACAAACAATAGTACATGATTTTTTGTCGGTTTATACATTCGTTCATTATTCATTGAATAATAATACCGAGCATAGTATACTCTTCGAGTAACTTGGTAAAACGCAAACGAAGATATCCTAGAGTAAATTGAAGGAGTAAAATTATTCTCATTATAGTTACACTCGTGTAACTTCAAGTTTGGTCGAATCGGGCCTTAGGAGGTCACATCGCCGACAAGACCGCCGCCGCCGACTCCAAAAAGTCGGCACGCCGCCGCCGACTCCAAAAAGTCGGCACGCCGCCGCCGACCTACCACCCACCGGCGCTGATATCTATACGTAATACCAAACTGCCGGAAAAAACTAACGAAAACGAAAAAAAAAACTGCGGACTGATATAACAGAGTTGAAATTATTGATGTTTTATGTCACGATTCACGACGAAAGAAAAAACATATTAATATATAGCTTAAAAAGATAGATCGATTTTTCTCCAATAAAACTCCCCGCATAATAAATTTCAATATTTGTAGCCGTTTTCGAAAAAACGATTACTATGTCATAAGAATATTTCAGACAGACAGACAGATTTTTACAATCTCGCTAATTATATTACAATCTAACGGTTTCTACAATTTTACGGTGACAGACAGACAGAGGAGTTTAGAGGTGACAGACTCGTTTAAAGTATAAGATATTTACGATAGTATTTTATCAACATTACATTATATTTTATCCTTATCCAAATAAATAGTAAGTTATATTTTATCACAAGTATAAAATGGTGAACAAAATCACTGGATTTCAATCAACATCTAAGAACAAATAATAATAATTTTACCTAACACACTACATATAGCTCGCATCGATAAATTACCATGTCGCACCAATAAATTACCATGGTATGAGAGAGACAGAGATATGTTTTAATATGAAACATGACAATGACAATTGTAATTATGCGTGCGACACGCGTTAACGGTTTGGATATTTAAAATATCTCTCTCACTCACACTCACTTTTGCCTAAGACATAAGAGCGTTTAGAGTTTCTTATCGGATATCGATGTCGCCCAATGTGAAAACGCAGAGTACTGACACTCCGGACCGCAACAACGCGACGTAATGTATCTATCTGTACGGTCGCGGGCCTTACAGATACATTACGTCGCGACCATTACAGGGTGACCTGAAATTCGATACATTCCTTTGAAAGATAGAAAGTAGACCTCATTTACAGTAATATTTTTCATGGAATCCCCTATCCGAAAGTTGATATTTACAAAGTTATTGAAATTTCAAAAAATTTTTCTTTATTATCGACTTTTTGACTTTGAAATGACGTATTTTTAAAAATGTTTGTCTTTTTAGTGATTTTTTTTTATGTATTTTAACCGTCAATGAGTCAAATAATATTTTTAAGGAATAAATAGGGACAAACTAAGCGAGAATTTTTCATTATGAGACATGAAACAGAATTTTCTTTTAAGAAAAATGCACATTTTTCTTAAAAACAGGTGATTTTCTTAAAAAAATGTATGATACAATGCGTACAAATATTCTAAATAACTTCCTTATCTCATTAGCTTTCCAAAAAGGTGCAAATGTCTACATAATGAAGAACTCTGCACAAGTCTGACACCCCCTCACCCCGCAAAATAGCACATGGGTTTTTTTAGAGCGTGATTCCGCAGATGTCCAACTTTGGCAAGAAAAATGAATGGTCACGTTAGCTATACCTGATTAGCTACATCACTCTGGTATGCCATAGCCAGCTGCTCATACATCTCGTAGCTGCCGGCCTCGTAGTCCGCGTCGTCATGCTTATAATCGTGGTTCGCGGTGACGTCATCGTGCTTGTACTCGTGGCTCGCGGTGACGTCATCGTGCTTGTACTCGTGGCTCGCGGTGACGTCATCGTGCTTGTACTCGTGGCTCGCGGTGACGTCATCGTGCTTGTACTCGTGGCTCGCGGTGACGTCATCGTGCTTGTACTCGTGGCTTGCGGTGACGTCATCGTGCTTGTACTCGTGGCTCGCGGTGACGTCATCGTGCTTGTACTCGTGGCTCGCGGTGACGTCATCGTGCTTGTACTCGTGGCTCTCGGTGACGTCATCGTGCTTGTATTCGTGACTTGCGGTGACGTCATCGTGCCTGAACTTGTGGCTCGCGGTGACGCCATGCTTGTACTCAGCACGGCCCGCAGTGACGTCATCGTGCTTATACTCGGCGTGGCTCGCGATCACATCATGGAAGTTGTAGTTGGAGTTCTGCGAGGATGGCCGCAGGTAGCTGTCGTCTTTTTCATAAGATGGTGGATCCTGACAATATGTTGAAAATTTTAACATTGATACCTGACTCCATAGAATGAACAAAAATAGGGGGGCACAGTTTAGTGTTGTAAGAATATAATATATATACATATTATTGGATGGACGCGATGCGCCCGTCAAAGGTCGCAGCGCGGAAGAATGATTTATTACTTGAATTTGTGTCAAAGTTTTTAGGAATTCATAATACGATTCTATCTCACAACATAATGTCGCGCCCTTCGATGTGTAGAGTGTTCTAGAAGCTTGTAATATGGAAAATACTAGAATGTGGGACTGGATCTAACTGACTGTCCTGTCCTGTTAGTTAGTGGATTCGTAGCTAATAAACTCCCTCTAAGAAACTGGCGAATATCGGACCATAATCCAGTAACAATAACATACAGAAATATAGCTCACCTTAACACTATACACAGATTCTTGTGACGACTGAGATATGTTGGAATCTTCTGGCATTGCCTTAACTTCTGCTACGGTTCTACCTTCTCTTCTTACTTCTGGGAAACTTTTATCTGTTTTAACTTCTGGCAACACCTTATCAGAAAATTTAACTTCTAAGGGAGCCTTCTCTTCAGGAGTTAGAACTTCTGGGAAAACTGTTTCGTTTTGAAGCTTAACTTCTTCGGGAATAGGTATTGATTTTATATCGACTTCCGATTGTTTCTTTTCAATTGATTTCTGCAAACCACAAAGGCAATATTTAGTGTATCAAAATAATATATGATAATAATTATTATTATTAAACCCTATTAACACAAGTTGTTATATTAAATACTATAATTGTTATTCTGTAAACTTTCCCTTCATCCCTTGCTTAAGTATATATTTAACTGCATATAGTTTAACTTACCTCACATACTTTTTCCTTAGTATCACTTTGTACAGAGTCAGCTATGCTAGTTTCATCAACATCTATTTCTTTAACTCTTTCTTCTGGAGTAACCTGCTCTATAATTTCCTTCTTTATCTGAATATTATTACCCACAAAATCATTTTGTAATTCTTTAACATTAATAATCTCCCTAGGTTTCTGTCTGCGCGGTGAAAAATCATCGTCAGTAAGTCTTTCTGTCTTGATATTATTCAAAATGTTAACGTCGAATAATTCCTCGCTTTGAGTTGAGTCTGATGTGGACTGTTTTCTTTTCTTTGATTTCTTTTTCTTTGAATCCACACTCTTCTTTTTGGTTTTCTTTTTCTTATCTTTTTCCGAGTCACTTTCACTATCACTGCTGTCGGAACTCGAGCTGCTAGATGACTTTATCTTTATTTTCTTCTTTTTCTTTGAGAGCTTCTTCTTTGCTTTCATCAATTTCTTTTTCTTGGATTTTTTATCTTTCTTTTTATCTAAAAAAATATATTCGTTTTTAATGAAACAAAAACGAAATAATACATTTCTTAAGCATACAATTATTAAAATAATAATTAAAATAATGATTACATTTAAATAAATGTTTAAAGATTTACAAGCATATTATTATATATTATTAAGATAAGCTTACGAATCATGATTATTTTTAAACAAGAAATTAAACCGACTACCAAAGTAAAAAAGCACAATAAAGTATGAAATAAAACTTATTTTCTAAATAATTCCCCTTTTAAATTTAGCTGAATTTTTTTTTAACTATTTCTCTACTCAATCTTCATAATTTTGAAGACGGTGCCAGCCAACTTGAACGTGTCCTTTACATCAAAAAAAGAATTTGAAAATCGGTCAACAGACGGCCGAGTTATCTTTGAATATACAAAAAAAAAAATTAAAAATACAAACAGCCGAACGTATAACCGCCGCATTTTTTTGGAAGTTGGTTAAAAAGTAATAATTACCCGCTTCATCGTCTGACTCTTTATATTTCTTCTTTTTCTTCTCCTGCTCTTTGAGTTTTTTAAGCATTTTTCTTCCGATGCGCCTCTTTTTCGCAGACTTTGATTTAACTTTCTTCAATGCCTATTTAAAAAAAAATAAGATTCCAAACCTAAATAACTTAACTGTGTAAAATGTAAATAAAAAAAAATATATTTACGATATCAATGCCGTAATCCGTAAAATTATTTACCTATCTTTCTAGTTATTTTGCCTATCTGAATATAATAATAATAATAGCACCCCATACCGATTTCGGTGACGATGGCTAGTTTCATCGAAACCAGGCCATCTACGCACGAGTTATTTTATGGTGCCCAAGTGTGTGCGCAGTACACAAGAGCACAATAACCGACACAACTGGCGAAAGATCAGGCGCAGAACCGACTTTTTACATGCCCATCCGACGTATGGATTATCTTTCTTGTCAGACAATCAGGTGATCATGTCTGTATCGTCCTAACGAAACATGGAAACGTCGTTTTTTGTTGTTCCAAAGAGGGAATCGAACCCCCTCAGAGTTCAGAGCCAAGCTCTAAACCACTGGACCGCGAAGGCTGTTAGCACATGCACGTGGTAATGATTGTTGAATCATTGTGACATTTAGGCAAAATATTATTTTGTTACAATACTCTTACTTTCTTTTTTAGTGCTTTATTCTTCTTTTTAGAATCTTCACTTTCCGACATCGACGATTGCGTGGACGAGGAATGTTTTCTTTTACGAAGTCTGGATTTCTGCTTCTCCTTTAACTTTTTACTATAAAATAAACGTGTTGATCTATTAGGGAGAAGCTACCATGCTAAATAAAAACTAAGCTAAGGAACACAGCGGTAACACAACATCAAAAGGATCGAAACTACGGGTGGAAAACTACCTCAGAAGCGTTGAAAATCTTCTATCAAGCTGAAAGGATCTGTCAAAATAGAAATTCATTTTATTGTTACCAACTTAATTAGAGAAACTCACAAATCTAATAGCCTTCCTTCCATTTTAGTTATTGTATTAAAAAAACATTAGAGGTTTTGTGTTTATCACTCTTTTATACGGCATATTGGTCGAATGAAAGATAAAATAATTACGACAGATACATTTTAATTTCTCATAGGGCTTTGTCATATTATGGTGTCTTTGTCAAATACTATATTTATTTTATATTAGCCGTTTGTTACTCACGTTTTTTCCACTTCCATTTCGATATCAGACTCTTGACTCCAATCTTCGTTGTTTAGCTTTTTAATTTTTTTCTCCTCGATCTCTTTTGGCACGTCGTCTTTGCGTTTCTTTTTCGCCTCCTGTTGCACCGGAGTTGTACTCCTAGAGGACTCCACCTTAGATTCAACTGCCTCCATGAATCTGTATGGCAAAAATACTTGATTACTTAAATGCGTATACAAATAACGTAAATGTCATAGTGCAATCCTATCCATATGTGATACATCTGACCAATTTCCGAGTGAAACCACACTCGGAAATTTAAATTATAAAGTTGGAACAAAAACTTCTCGAGTCCAACCCCCGCGAAACAGTCATATAAATGCACCGCGCACAGAGCATTCACGTATCGCGCGCAGATTTATTAGTTTCAATGCTATAGTGCAAATTTTTTCATTTCACCTTACTATGAAAGTATTTTTCATTTCATCTTTGTTAGTCAGTTTGCTGCATTTTTAAGATAGCTTATTGAAAATTGATCTTCATATACACTACACAAAAAGATACACGTTTCATCATTACATTTCAGTCATACACTGCACATGCGCTGTGCAGCGCGGTGCAACATATTTGAACTCTTACAATGAAACATGTATCTTACTGTGTTATTAATAAAGTTTAATTTTGAATAGCTATCTACAAATATGCAGCACCATGTCGCGTATCGTTTCGTTTCGGTGTGAATTGACCCATAGAGAAAGATCCTTCTGTATGTTACTACTATTACTTATTCTGTGGTCTCACCTCTGATACTCCCTATCGAGCAGTATCTCTTCGCTCCGCTGCGGCGTCTCCGGTCTGTCCTGCTGGCTGTCGTCCGCCTCCCACTCGTTGCTCATGGGCAGGGAGCTGGTGGACGATAGCGGGGATCGCGGGTACCAGTTACGGCAGATTGGCATGGGGAAGTCCGCAATTCTGACAGAAAGTATTAGGAATTACGTCAAATGTTATACATAATTGTTAAAGCCGTTTTTGAGATCAGCATCAATACATAAATATCTAGTTACTGCATATTTAGCTTGTAAGTTAAACCAGACTTTAATATTTTATGATTATCAGTTTTTCTGAGATTAACACATTTAAACTTATTGACATAATTCAAAAAGTTATTGTGTAGAATACTATTACCATAGAGGGCATCAGAGACGACGAATATACTATTATTTATTTTTTATTGACGCTTCACACCACGTCAATCTGGCCCTGTGCTAAGTATCCGAAGAACTTGTGTAACAGGTACCAGACAACTGGAAGTATATTTAATACTTTTATACTATACATAATAATATATTTAAGATTTTTAACCCGGGAACACAGAAAAACTGTTTTTTCCCTCGGCGGGATTCGAACCCGCGACCTGCGGCTTGAGCGCCGACGCGCTAACCATTGAGCCTCACAGGCCGTCAACTATAATATTTTATCTTAAGATGCCTGGATATATTTCATATTAAAGTACGTAATATGAAAATATATTGTATCTTAGTCATCTGTGATAGTTCATACAGGCTGTATAGCAAGCGATATTTTATCTTGACATAAAATATTATGGTATCTCCGTCGTCTGTGATGTCCTTTACAGACGTCTCGAATATGTTTCCAGATATTGCAGTAATTTTACATATTTTTCAACATATACATACAGATATACAGGGTTTATTTTGATTCCAATGAAATATTTAACCCTGCATTAGGCTACAATATTACATAAGTAATGTTAATGACTGTCATTATAAAAATATGCATAACAAAAAAAATACGTAATTTACAGAAAAATAACATCATTAACATTTCCAGGCAACTCGGGACTATGCATGGACATCCTCACATTGCCATACAACGCGCCGGCTTTAAGCGTCACGCGTCCGCCGCGTTTTATTGGCCGCGCGGTTATGAATGGAATTTGAGTATTTTATAGGCTAATCTGATCAAAATTGAAGGTCACATGTTATATATAAAGTTTTTGAAACGAGAATCGAATACTGATTACACTGCTTGAATATCTATTTTTTTTGTATTGAAGACATCCTTTATACAGTATAATAGTTTTATTATATGTACTTACTGGTCACATCCATACACTCTATCCACAAGATTCATCTTGCACATCTCTAGCTCCTCATACACAATAGCTCTGTCTTTGACACACATACACTGTTTTGGGTTCTCCGTATACCATATCTTTGGAGTGATCTGAGTCTCTCTGCAAAAGAAATCATACATTTACGTTTATTCTCTTATTTTATTTTTCTTTTGCTGTAAAAGAATTTACAGCAAAATGTAGTAATGAAATAACTTACTTATAACATTTATTTTTGTCATGTCTGAATAAAAGTGGTTGGCAAATTTTCAATACAAAACTCCATGTCTCTAGAGAATGAACAGTCGGTCTGGAAAGTCTATCCTGCAGTGAAGCATTCAATTCCTTTTCAGGAGATAGTCTAAAGCTGCTATTTTCGACTGACTTGTAACCACTTTCATTAGTTCCAGTTGTTCTGTAACTGTCTGTAGACGCGTAGCCAGAGCAGTCACTTCTTTGACTTGTACTACCTAATTCAATTATATCCGGAGTGGCAGACCTCTTTTTCCCTGGACTCTCCTTAGATGGAGATACATCGTATTCGACCAAACCTTTCTCGCATTCATCGTCGGACATATTTTCTTGTTTTATCTCATTAATAACTGACTCTAAAAATGTGTCTTCATTGATATCAGTCATATCTTTATCGTAAAGTTCAATATCAATTTCTGTTTTCCTTTTTGGCGTTTCCTCACGCGGTTTAGGCGGTCTGCATTGTGCGTACTTGTTTAATCCTAAATTCTCATCGAATATGTCTAACACTTCATCGTTAGGGTCGATTTCGAATTTGAAAGAGTCAATAACAGGTTTTAATTTTTCAACCTTTTTAGGACTATCTTTGATACACTGTTTCAGAGCTGCGTTAGTTTTATCCAGGCTTGCCTTATGAATTTCTGAAGGCTCTGGTTGTTTATTAAGCTTCTCATCAATTTTGGGACTGGGAAGAGGAATTTTATCATCATTGTCCAATGACCAACTGTCACAAACCAGAAAATCTTTAAGATCGACATCAGTTTCTGTAGCTTGCTTTTCAGCAGGTTTCTTATGTTCACTTTTACTTCTTTCTTTATCTTTTTCTTTTTCCTTATATCTATGCTTATGTTTGTCTTCTGATCTATAATCTGAATGTTTTTTATAGTCATATTTGTCACTTCTTCGTCGTTCGTCATCTTTTCCATATTCACTTTTGCGTCTTTCGTGGCGATCTTTTTCATATGGATCCTCTTTCTTCTTTTGAAATGGATTATCATAGTCTGGTAACAACTTCTGATAGTCAAATTTAAACTGACGACCCTCTGCTTTTGCCTTTTTAGCTTCGCGAATAATTTCGTCTAACTGTTCTGGGCCTATAAATAGATTAAATTGAAAGTTACAAATAAATAAAAATTATAATACAATAAGTAAATTATTTACTAATTTAAACTACATACTACATAGTTACTACTAATTTGTAACTAAATGTCTTCTTTATTTATACCAATTTCAATAATTTTACACCAGAACACAAAAGTACTTAAAGGATTAATCAGACCTAAGAATAAACAGCTTGAAGATATTGTTTTTTAAGCATCGTGAATGTAATTATGGAAAAACTTTCCTCAATAATTAATATACAATCAGACAAAAACAGTAATCTAATATTATTTCAAGGATAGACATTACAATAACTAAAATAATTCAATCTACAAACAACAATACTAAAAATATAAATCTAATATATAAAAATATAATTATAAAAATAAGTAAATGTAACAAGTAGATGCGGCCGTGACTTACGAACTCTACTTTCACTACTTGAATATTTTCTTCGGGATGAGAAATGTCTCCATTCTCTGGGTTTCTCGAAAACTCGAAATTTTCTATCTACATAACAGTGATTATGTTGCAAACAAAAAATAAAAAGAGGTGTACAAACAGATATGACAAATAGAGGTCAATAACATTTTGGGAATTTGCAAATAAAATAGAATAGGAAGCCTGATAGAGACAAAGAAAAGTTATATTGTACTAGACAATAAACATTCATTATTACGAATGAACATGGTGAAGAAATGCAAAAGCATAAAAAAGCTTATACTTACTTAAGAAAGACTTAATTGGTGGCATAGCTTTAGTGGGCATGGCTTTTTCACTGGTTGCAGTTGGACAAATGAGTCCCAGCGGTATACCTAGCTCCACCAACTCCATCTTACGTTTCATGTCCTCTATTTCAGACAATGTCTTCTTTTGCAGGTCGGAATATGAGTCTGAAAATAAGCTAGCAAAAATTAAAATCGACATCATACTACCACTAGCTTCCATGTTACTGGTGCTGGGGTCTGTTCAATGTGGGAAGGATTGGGCACTGGCCCAGTGCAGGTTTTTGAATTAAATAATAGACATAGATATGTATATATTATAAACGGCGCAATAAAAATGGCCCCACTTTAAGAGTTGTTTGGGGCTGTTTTGACATAATATTTTGAGGTATGGTGAAATCAAGATGGCTGACATTTGAGGTGTGGTGAAAAGATGATGGCGTAACTTTTTCTTGTATGAAGATTTGTTCTGTCAAATGTATATATAAGTAAAAATATATTATATGCCTAAATGCCATCCGACATTCTTGCATTAGTGACCTAGAATCAACAGAAACTATAAATGCCAGTGAATTAAAGTAAGATATTTGAAAATCACTGTTAATTAATAGTTACAGTTACCTAACCAAGAGCATGTCAGGACATGTCTAAACATGGTTCCGTAACTATCAAAGCACAATAGGTTTTCTTTAAATACTTCAAGTCATGTAAGAAACCATGCCTTATTTTAAAAGACCTAATCAACTATACCCCGCATGATGGAGTAGAAAGATTTTTCATTTTTTTCACCCCCACTTCACATGAATTTAGGGCCACCCCTAAAATATAAAATTATTATTATTTTATGATGCCACAACCGAGATCTATACACATTTTATGACTATACCAAATTTCATCCATTTATATTCATAATTACAGAAGCTAGAAGGGCAGACAGACAAGATTGATGGACATAGTGAAACTATAAGAGTTCCTTATGTATTACAGAAACCTAAAATAAGTGTCCAAATCGCAGTAGAATTAAAACAAATATGTAGTTCTTATGTGATTTGGAGACAGATTTTTATTATCGACCTTGCAATGCCTTCCTCGCAGTTCCTGGCTTGGGTGGTTTGGGAGGTTTCTTGACATCAGGCTCCACATCTGGCTTCGGTGTTGTCTTGACACTGCTCAACTTCCCAATCACAACAGTTGTATCTTTAAAACAACAAAAACATGTTAAAGAACTAAAGTTTCTATCTCCTATGAACTACATTGGAGGAATGGTTGATTTTGTAAATAAGTCATGTTTGAAACATTGCCTTTATTAAAAAAGACCTATTCGTCGATAGCCCACACAATGGGGTAGAATGAAAAAAATATTTTTCATCCCCACTTCGCATTAAATTAACATACATTAACATAAAATTATTATTATTTTATAATGCCAAACCCCCAAGATCTATACACAATCTATAGATTGGTATATTGTAACTATACCATATTTCATCCATTTATATTCATAGTTACAGAAGATAGAAGGGCAGAGCAAAGCTATAAAGGTTCCTTGTAGTACTACAAAACCCTCAAAAGGATAAAAGAGTGAAGTAGCCAGAATCCGTGTGATAAATTAAATAATTTACTACTGTTTTGGTTAAGTTTTTATTGAATATTAATTTCTAATATTAATGCTCACATTAATTCCTTGTGTGTAACATTGCAACTTAATAAAACATTATACTCACTTCCAGAGCCACTTGGTTTTGGCACCAATAATGGTGTGATTGGTGTTTTCTTCTGAATTGAAAATGCTCTGAGCCTCTTCTTAGCGTTTTCTACTCCTTTAGATGATAATTTTATTGTACTAGGGCTGCTCGAAGGCAGGTTTACTATTGGAGTCTGGAATATAGTTGCCAAAATATACTCAATGGTTATGTGATGAAAATAATATAATTCATTTTCTCAAAACAAGTTTGTATTTTTTTATGAGGATCCTTACCAAAGAACCCGTCCCCGGAGGCGGAGGTTCCGAGTTATCGTCATCAATATTCATATTTTCAATCAATTTTATAAATATTTACTTAAATTATAGAAATTCTTTCATGAAACATAACGAAAACTTATTTTTCTATTCCTACTTATCTTTTATAGTTTTACACACTACTTTCGATGACTACTGCATAGATGATAAGTATTACTGGACTACCAAGTAGTGAGTACCGAGTGCGCCTAAGTATTAAGTAATAATTTAATTTACAATTTGACTGAAAATACATTACAATAAATTTTTTGTCGCATTAAAACGGTTCGTCTCCTTCTTCTTCTTTTAAAACTGGCTCCTTAGTGAATCGCCAATGTCAGAGTGTGTTGCGGAGACTTTGCCTAAAGAGTACCTAGGTTTTATGAAAAAACGTACGGTACATGTACGGTGAACTTATGGAAGTCTGTTGAAAGATCTAGAACATATATGGGCAACAACCACCCCGCAGGCCGGATCTGGCCCGCTGTAAGATATGATCCGGCACGCGAAATATTTTGAAAAAACCTTATTATAAAAATATTACATTAAGTACTTATACTCACGAGAGTGACAGTGAGGCGGCAAACATTAAATCCTTTGATGTTTGCCGCCTCACTCTTTGATAATCGCCGCCACTCGGCTTGCTCGATCAAATTCTTTGAGGTTTGCCGCCTAACGGGCGACACATCAAAAGATTTATTGCTTCTCAATTATTCTAAACTAGTTTATTCCAGATTATTCCTTCATTTTGCCTATATAAGCGGGTGAATGGCCCGAACGTTAGTTCAGTTCTATTTGAGCTACCGAGGTGATAACTTGGACAAGCGATATCCTAGCGAACTGCTCGAGCCGTCAACTTGCTTTGTGACTTTGTGTGCATCTTGAGTGGTTACTAACTATAGTTTGTTATTAAGTTTATTGAACGAAAAGTAAACAAAAATGATGTCTGGTGGAAAGAAATGAAAAGTAGATACAGAGGGTCGACAGTTTAAAGAAAAATGGACTGAAGAATTCTTTTTTATCTTGCACAATGGTAAGCCTATTTATTTGCTGTGTAATGAATCCATTTCAGTAATGAAAGAATTCAATATAAAGAGGCATTACTCAACTAAGCATGCTACGCTGCACTCACTGACAGGACAATTAATAACAGACATAATCCAGAAGCTTACCGCAAATTTGGAAAAACAACAACAAATGTTTCATAAAAAAGAACACAAATTGATAATGTTGTGAAAGCTAGTTTTATAGTTAGCTCGGAATTGGCAAAGGTATTAAAACCATTTGCCGAAGGAGAATTTATCAAGGAATGTATGTTAGAACTTAGAAGTTTGCGGTATTTTGTGTCCTGAAAAGAAAAAATAATTTGAAAAAATTAGTTTGTCAAGACGAACTGTTGTTCGAAGTATAGAAATGATGGCTGCTGACTGACCGTATGGCTGATTTGAATCATTTTCCATAGCGTTAGACGAGAGCACCGATTTGTCTGATACAGCTCAACTGGCTATATTTATTCGAGGTGTAGATAAGGAGTTCACTGTTACTGAGGAATTGCTTCCTTTACGACCGCTAAAAGGAATCACTACAGGGAGAGGATATTTTTATTGAAGTTCAAAAGGTATTCACAAGTTTTGGCTTGCCATGGTCAAAATAATTTTAAGTATGCACTGATGGTGCACCTTCTATGGTCGGCTTACGTAAAGGTTTCATCGGAAGTTTGAATGAAAAAGCAACAGAATTAAATGTGCAAAAAGATGATTTGATAGTCCTTCATTGCATTATCCACCAACAGAACTTGTATTCTAAGTCCAATCAACTCCTGAATGTTATGAATGTGGTAGTAAAAACTATCAACTTTTTTCGATCCCGAGGGCTTAACCGTTCAAGGCAATTTTGGATGAAATATCAGCATATAATACGACGTAATAGATGGCTGAGCAAAAGAAAAATGTTGAAACGGTTTAACGAGCTTAGAAATGAGATAGAGACTTTATGAAATTAAAAGATAAACCACTATCTGAATTAAGTGGCCCAAAATGGATATGCGACTTAGCATTTCTGGTCGATCATACAGGCTATTTAAATGATTTAAATTTTTCAAAAACAAGGACAGTTAGTAAATGATTTGTACAGCCATTTAAAAGCTTTTCAGATCAAATTCAGTTCTTCAGTGTTCACTTCTTTCAGATTCAGTAACAGTTACCATTTCAACACGCTCTCTGCGTATGAAATTATTGCTTATGCTCAATATGCTAAAGAACTCAAGTTACTGTCGGAACAATTTTCTAACAGATTTAGTGACTTCAAAAACATGGAAGACTGTTTCAGGTTATTTGCTACTCCTACGAAATGTAATGTACAAAATGCTCCAATACACTTACAAATGGAGTTGATCGAGATTCAAGAAAACTCACTCCTAAAATCCAAATTTGAAGACGTAGAGTTGTGCGATTTCTACAAAAAATACCTAGAAAAAGACAATTTTCTGCAGCTTAGAAAATTCGCAAGAAGATTGATTTGTGCGTTTGGCAGTACTTATAAATGCGAACAGTTCTTTTCATTGATGAAAGTTAATAAATCAACGCATTGTACAAGACTGACTGACGATCATTTGGAAAATTCTTTACGTCTTTGTATCAGTGAAATTAATCCAAATATCGATGGATTAGTTTCCCAAATTCAAGCTCAAGCGCCTCATTGATTTCGGTGTATTTAACTTACGTAGTTTGTAACAATTGCAAATTTAATTATTACAATTTACAATGTACCATTTTTTTTAATTTCATTTTGTTATTTTAATAAATTGTACTATAATACCATTGTCGTATTATTTCATGTCTAATATCTATCAAAAAATATTATCCCTAATTTAAAATGAACTAAGTACTTTTCAACGCGGCCCGCGAACGTATTTGCGCGCTGAAGTTTGGCCCTCAACATGTCAAAGGTTGCCCATACCTGATCTAGAACCTCGAACAAGCACAAACATTTAGGGTTAGTACCACATACTTTACAATTTTATTTTGTTAGTAACAATATATGTACACAAAATTTATCGGACCGTCAGATCAAATTCCTCAAAGCAAAACAGTTGAATCATAAAACATTTTCCAGTTTTTCAATTTATAACAATGCACTCTCTGCATCAATATTACACATTCAACTTCTCCTTATCCATTTTTTTATATTTATATAAATGGCGTTAGCTTATAAATAGCATAAAAATACTCAACACAATTGTACAAAATCTTTGCAACTTTAGAATAAACAGATATATTATTTTACTACCGCTATTGCCATAAATAAAATAATAATAATTAGAAGAAGTATTGCGTAGACTTTATCATTTTTATCATTTTTTTATCACCGGTAAGAGAATTTTTTTATGGTATGCCAGAAGATAATTTAGTTGATTTGGTTCATGAAAGTGTGCCGTTAGAAGATGATAATAGTGGTAATAGAGATGGTACACAGTGGTCGGAAACTATTCTTTCCATCGGACGAGAGCGGTTTATAGGAAATTCCGGCAAAACGATGATGCTGTGACTAATGAAGAGGGATCCATCAGTATTATAAAAATAATGGAATATTTCATAAACAATGACGTTTTAGATTACATGGCCGAAAAAACCAATGCATATGCCCATCTTCTCAAAAGGATACAAACAAAAATATTTTCACGAATATCCCGATAGGTCAATGTGGACCAACAAGAAATGAAAATATTTTTCGGAATAATACTCTATATGGGGATTGATAAAAAACCATATATAGAACATTATTGGAAGATGGATCCTTTATATTACTGTGAGTTCATACATAAAGTATCTATGTCATATAATAGATTTTCCCTCATTCTGCGTTGTTGGCATTTTGAGGATGTGCAGCCTGACAATCCCGATGTATTGTACCGTATACAACCACTTATCAACAAACTTCTGCAAAACTTTAGAGAACTGTATGTGCCCGCCGACACAATAGTAGTTGATGAATCACAGATAAACCATCAAGGTCGCCTAAGTATCAAGACATATAACCCATCCAAAAGTCATACCGTACTTATGACTTTCTTCTGATAAAAATCTACATAATGTGCTCAATCAACAGTTATACGTGGTCTTACTCTATACACACCGGACCTGGAACTGCGATCGATGGTCTTGACAAGCCTGGGTCTGTTGTGGTAAAGCTATGTAGACCGCTTTTGAACGAAGGAAGACTGATTGTAGCTGACAACTATTACACAAGCATAGCGTTAGCGAAGTATCTAAAAGATAGAAACACGGATTTGTGTGGAACTTTGAGAAAAAACAAAAAAAATATTCCCAAAGAAGTCATTCAGAAAAAACTTCGAAGAGGAGAAGTAGTTGCGCGGCAAATGGACAACTGCATAACTGTAATCAAGTGGCACGATAAACGTAATGTTCTCATGATATCGACTTGCCGTGGTGATGAGGACAAATGTAACTTCCTGGCGAGGAGAGACCGCAAAGCCTAATTCGGTCATAGATTACAATGCTGCTACGTAGCCGACCAGCTAAGTAGCTATTACTCGCCACTAAGAAAGAGCCTAACGTGGTATAAAAAAATTGCCTTTGATTTATTATTTCAAACCGCGATTGTCAACACAAAGGTAGTTTACAATGTGGCGACAGGTTCTAACGTCACTATTTTAGATATTCAAGAGACCATGATTCGTCATTGGATTGGCGAAGTAGTAGGAAAAAAAAACCGGCAAGATCAAGCATATCCTCTACTGCTTCCACAGAAAAAAAACATCAACTTACACAGATACCTCGACGAGAAGGTATTATTAATGACATTATACATTTAACTACTTTTAACAATCGCATATATTTTAACCGACATCCAAAAAGTTTTCGATGCTGAGAATAGTTTTTTATTTATTTATTTATTTTAATAATTTATGTACACATAGTAAAACATTGACATTGACAACTTAAAAACAGAAAATGGTTTTGTACAAAGGTGCTACTTATTCGAAATTGGAATTTCTTCCAGCAGACCTGATACAGGAAGTTTAGTTATAAAAGTAACAATATATGGTGCGTACACTACAATTTACATATTATAACAATAATAATAAATGAATGCATATATTATATACGAAACTTACATAGATATAATATTATAATAAAGTAATATATATCATAATCATTACAATTGCAATAAAATATTGGATAAAAATTACATACTTATAATTAATAATAATCAATCATACTATATAACGCTTTAATTAAAGGCTAAGCTGAGATAGTGCTCACGCAGCCTTTTCTTAAATATCCCAAGTGTCTTACACTCACGTATCTGAGTTGGTAAGGAGTTACAGAGCTTAGTAGCGTGGACCGTGAAGGAGTAGGCAAAAAAGTCAGTAAGATGGGGAGGGATATCTAGAAGGGTGCGTCTAAAGGGTCTACAAGATAAGTTGTGAAAATTAGGAAAGGAGAAGCGCTCGTTTAAGTAAGAAGGAGATGAGGGATTAAATAAAGAATTGAAAAGAAAACATATTATGCGATAATTTCTGCGAAGGCGAATAGGAAGCCACTGGAGCTGCTTTCTGTATTGGGATACGTGGTCTCGTTTCTTTAATTCAAAAATAAAACGTATGGAGAGATTCTGCAAACGTTCTAACTTGTTTAGGATCATAATCATAATCGATTATAGGTTGGATAAGGGTTTGTGCCAAAAGAATTTTAGTAGGAGCTGGAAGGAAGTTTTGGAGAAACTTGAGTGAATGGAGAGTGTGGTAAACTTTACGGCTAATATTGTTGGTATTGGCATTCCAAGACAGGTGAGAGTCAAAGATAACTCCCAGGTTTTTGGCAGAGTCGGAAATGGGAATCAATGAACCGTTTAGACTAATGGGAGGAAGTGTTGATTTATTTAGTAGGGCTAACATCTGTCTGCTTCCTATTAATAATGCCTTTGTTTTAGCAGGGTTTACAAGTAGACCAAAGGATTGTGCACATTCACTTATTCGACTAAGATCATCATTAATAAGAGCTATAGCGGATGCTGCATGAGGAATAGTGAAATGACGGTATGGTATATCTGAAGATCATCAGCATAAAGATGATATTTAGCCACTATTACCTTAGTAATAAAGTTAATGAAGATGAAGAAAAGAGAAGAGGAGAAAGCACTCCACCTTGGGGAACACCTGCATCAAGATAACACCAATCTGAGAAATTATCATTGACTTGCACTTTCCGACCTTCAGGGTCGGAAGGAGAGGAAGGAATCGGAAGGAGAACGGAAGGAGTTAAACCAGGCCAGGACAGAAGGGGACATATTAAGAGACTGGAGAATACCGACTAGGATATCGAAGTTAATTGAATTGAAGGCATTGCTAAAATCTAAAAGAACGAGGACACTAAGAGATTTATTTTCCATAGCCCACCGAATGTCATCAATGACATTTATAAGTGCTGAAACAGTGCTATGACCAGTACGAAAGCCAGATTGTAGTGAAATTATTAGTTTTTTTTTAAATATGGAAATTATTAGTTGCTGGTGGACGATATGTTCTAAAACTTTAGATAGGAATGGCAGTATAGATATGGGACGAAAACATGATAGAGAAGTAAGATTATTAACTTTTGGTAGAGGAAGGATATTTGCCATTTTCCAGGATTGTGGGAAACAGCAAGAGGATAAAGAGAAGTTAAAGATATGAGTTAAAATGGGCAATAGAAAAGGCAGAATCAGTTTAATCATTTTAGAACAAAGCTTATCACAACCAGCTGCCTCAGAAGAAATTGATGAAACTGCCAATCTGACCTTAGCTTCCGTACAAGGAAGAAAGGAAAAGGATGGACAAGTGACAGGTAAGTTGGACAGAGATTGCAAAGTATTGATTTTAGCACTAACACTTAAAGTCACAGGGGGCTGAGAGAAATGTTTATTGAGGGCATTCAAGTCATAATCTTTGGATGAGGAGGAGTTTTGCCAATACCAAAGGATTTAAGAAATTTCCAGACATCTGCAGTGCCACGGTTTTGGAGAGAGGAGTAAAAATATCGTCGCTTGGCATCGCGACATAAATGATTACAGTGATTACGTAGAGTTTTAAACTTGGTGTGGTTGACTTCGTTAGGAAAAAGCTTAAATTTCCTTTTGGGCCTTATCACGTGCCGCCATTTGCTCCTTGATGACTTCAATAAGCCATGGAGCCGAGTTGTTTGACTCTCTTGACAGGCGCGCGGTGATCATAAAGTTTTAAAATTATATTGTTAAAGCTCTCAACTTTGTCGTTTATATTTGAACTTTGAAGCACAGATGTCCAGTTCAAATTTTTAGCATCTAGCTCAAGCGCTTGAAGATCAATATTATTAAAATTACGTAAGAGGAAGGATTGGGATTTAGGTTTAGGAGGTTTTATTTTATAAGACAGACAAGGTCATTATAGCAAAAAGGAGCATCAAGCTGTTCATGAGTAGCGATGTAGATGTATGAGTAAGATCCAGTAGAGAGGGGGTACAGTCAGGAGAGTAGTGGGTGGAAGTGGAAGGAAGGACATGCAGGTTGTAGAAAGTTAGAAGCGACTGTAGTTTTTCTGACAGTTGATTATTCTTGAGCAGGCAAGTGTTGAAATCACCCATGATTATGACATATTGATAATTTGGACGAAAATTTGTAAGAAGATTGTCAAGAAAATCAAAATAATCGATACGAGAAATAGGGCTCTATAAATCAATCAGGAGCAATTTGGTATGATGAGCGACAATTTCAATAGCCAGATAGATATTCCGCTGATTCTGAATAAGGCGAAGGAGATATTATATTCAAGATTTTATACTCAATATCAGCACGGAGATATATAGCAACCCCACCACGACACTTACCCGTTCTATCATTGCGGATGAGGACAAACCCGTTTATAGAATATTGAATTGAAGGAAGAAAGGGCTTAAGGAAGGATTCGGGTATTAAAATGGCATCAAGGTTAGCAGCGCTGAAGGAAGCAAGGAGATCAGGATAATGACTAGAAATGGTTTGGGCATTAATGTGTGCTATGTTAAGGTTTGAATTGTAGTGACAGAGAATATAAGAAAGTTCATCACACAAAGTAGGAGGTGAATTAGAGTGAGATGAACTGCGCGCACTTTCAAAACTCGACGATAAAAAGCTACTATTAAAGTCAACCATACTCAAACCAGTTTATTTATAGATATGACAATTATTATATAAAATGTAAATATTAAGGATATAAAATAATATTAAAAAATAATAATAATTAATATAAAAAATGTGCAGTGCAGGTTTTTATTTTTCTGGTCAGGCTTTATATATATATATATATATATATATATATATATATATATATATATATATATATATATATATATATATATATATATAAAGCCTGACCAGAAAAATAAAAACCTGCACTGCACATTTTTTAATTGCAGCAACACTAAGAATGGCTGGGATGTAATTGGTTAAATCTCAAACATTTGACATTTTGTTTTAGTGCCGTGATTTCCCACAACATGGCGAGATTTTTTATATGTTACCGGGTAACATAAAATACATTTTTAGTTTTAAAATAAAAATACAACAAAATTTTATCCAGAGGGAATGATCTGAAAATAATATTTAGTAACACGTAGGGAGACCAATTTATGAATATATGAATAATTACAAAACACGTTTATGGCAGGTACCTACAAGAGAATCGTCCAAATAGCAAAACTGAAAGCAAAACCAAAAAAGTAGAAAAAGACCTGTCATATAACATCTGACAAATCTCAATAGAGTTTTGCCGGGAAATTCAATGGATGACGTTGTGGATTCTGTATTCATCCAAAATTTGTGTTATTTCGGTTCTTAATGTGTAATATGGTAGAATATTAACCATTAAATATTCGTTAACGTGTACAAGTGTGGGCAAGTGGTACAACTTCAAAAAACGTGCTATTTGTGTTCCCTCCAAAACTCCCTAGAAACTTTCAGTAAAGCTTCTACCACTTTACTAAATCGACTGACTTGACTCATTGACTGCACTGACTATCTATTTGGACTTTGACTAGACTTCAGACTTGATGATTTAGGAATACAGTGTTGGAAATTGAAACAAAAATTCTATTTCTCGCCTTTTTAACTTGACACTGGCAAATGATTTAATCGGCTTAAACCATTTGCTATATATTTAAAAACAAAAACTGAAATTGACTTAGGACAGTGAATTATTGTGAAACAAAATGACAATGCAAAATTAACAATAAATTTTGCATCCATTCCACTGTGTTATTTAGCCCATTTTAGTAATGTACCTTAAATTCACAAGGAAATCATAAAAATCACAGAGTCAAAATAGAGAATTTCTTCCACCTGAAATACATAGTCGGAAGACAAAATTGAAGAAGAAAGTATGCAGCATAAAGTGAAGCAATGTTATTACAAAGTAAGTAGATACAGATCAACTACATACACACCATAATAATAATGAGAATGGTAGCAAATATATTTCATTACTGAAAGATATAACATTTTTTAAATCTATCTTTTAAGTTATGGCACACTTAAAATTATTACAAGTTTTATTTTGTTGAAATTGACAGTTATTTATATGAAGTATACTTGCAGAAAAATTTATAGTTAGAAATTTTGATATAATAGATTAGAAGATATACAGAAAATAAATAATGACAAATAAGCAGAGAAGAAGAAAAGAAGTAGATAATGTAATAAGGTTCAACCTATTTTCCTTTAACATTTTTCCTTGTCCTTGTTGCAGGTGAACTTTTAATCTTCGGCATGGGTCCAGATGGGATAACTTGACTAGATACTACTGCTGTATTAGTGACCATACCTGGAATTGTATCAAGCTCAGCTTTGTTATAAATACAGTGCCGTGAGCCGTCAGGACCTATTACAAAAATGTTGCCTAGCTGCCATGAATAAGTTGTGCCTTTTCTTTGTAAGATATTCCGTCAGCGTAATACCAGTCTGCTTAAGTTTGGTTTTTGACCCATATTTTACTACGATGGCTCAACTCTTTGAATTTTACCAATATGGGTCTACTCTTAGCCTCCTTGGGACGACCCAGCCTGTAACAGAAGCTAATTGAAGAGACGTCCTATACTTGGGACTTCAAGTTCATTGACAAACAATTTAAAATTTTTTGCTGCGGATTCTCCTTGTCTTCTGGAATACCATGGATGAGCAGTATCTTCTTTCTGCGCATTGTCTCCATTTGATCCAGTAAATCTGTCAACAACTCTAGCTGGGATTGTAAGCTTTTGAGAGCCTGAAGTACAAATTCCTTGAACATATTGAAGTCAGATGCCAACTTATTTGTAGGGCTTACTGAGTGTAGAGAAGAATTTTCAAGGTCCCTCTGGAAGTCAGCCATTCTTGAATTAAACATTTTTCTTGACAGACATTAAATATTGTCTGTCAAATTGACTCCATCTTGTATTAAAGGTTTAAAGTGTTCAAAAGTTCTTGAAGATAGATTAGTGAAAGATATCATGATGAAATTATTGCAAAAATTTATTGTGAGAACATTTAGGGGGAGCACAGGTAACTTTTTATTTAGTAACAAATTAAAAATAATAACTGAAACTTGTAAATATCCAAAATAAATATCAGTGATTCAAAATTGTGTCTTTTTTGTCGCCTATCCTCTAATCAAAGAAGGGACTTTTAACATATTTTTTATACTTACACTGAAATAATTTAAAAAGAAAGTTGTACCTTTTATGGGATAAAGCTCAAGTATATAAAAAAAAAAAATTGCGTTGTTGCCTGGACCCTGGTCACAGAAATAAATCCATGGACATCAAAAATGTTGTCTCCGAAGAAATGCTCATAAGATGTTTGGTAGCAATGGTAGCACACCAAAAACATGTTATGTGTAGTGTAATAGTGATTACCTAAAGCTGTTTACAAAAACAGGTGGAAGAAAAGACGTTTTTTTTACATCATAGACATTTTATTAGTGTTAAATTTTAAACTTACACTTAAATGACATAAACATGCAATAGTTTCCACACGAGAATCACGCATACAAAATACAATTTTATGGAAATAATCACAGATCAAATTAAAAAGTTGAGTATTAAAAACAAATGAAATCAGCCTTTTATAGAAAAAAAAGAATTACTTTTCCCCGTTGGCGTCGGCCTGCGAGGTTTGGTCCTTGATCTCCTTTCGTACGGGACCGGTCTGCGCGATGGGCACCGAGCGCTCGTTCGCAGCCACCTTGGCCACTCGCGGCGCGATGATGCTCAGCACTCCGTCCGAAGACAGCTTCGACTCCACTGTGTCAGGGTTGCAGCCTTCGGGCAGCGCGTACCGCCGCGTGAACTGACGGGAAATGTAGCCGTGCTCGTCCTGTTTTTCCTCGTGTTTGCCCTCGATGATAACGTAGCCGTCAGCGGTTTTGACTGTGATTTCCTCCGGGGCGAAATGCTGTACGTCGAGGTTAACTTGGAATTTGTCCTTGTCAGCCTTGATGGAGGAGCCGACGTCTCTCGCGACGGCTGCCATTTGACGCCAGGGTCGGTAGTAGTCCCGGGACAGCATGGGAGCGACGGCGGTGGTCAGCAGGTCATCGGGCGTAAGTGCCAAGCCGAAGTCCTGGTCCAGGATGCGATGGCGGTGGGATGGGTAGTCGCCGAGCAGGAACGGTAGCAGAGACATTTCTAATACTTCTTCAATACTTGGTTTATAGAACTTGTGAGAGCGCAGTGTTTATACACCGAGAGTTTATTTTGTATCGCTTGCGAAAATTCACTGTTGATTCGCCGGCCGGCGAACTATTTATATGACCCAGCGTACGCCATCTAGCGATGAGTGGAAGCTTCTCGTATTTTCGCGACTTTACAGACTTCACTAGCCGCGTATCGATTGTTTCCACTGTTTCGCTCGCGGAATGTTCGCTCCGGTTCCAGACTTTTCCATACATAAATAAGGCGTCGACGATTTTATCGTTATGTTTGTCGCTAACTGTAGTTGTATAACAATGTTAAAACATAGAATATGTGTTAAAAATAATATGCGAATTGTTACCTACTCTTGAATTTTGCCGATAATTATGACTAAATAAACAATTGTATTTATTATTACTTTGTTCACTTGTGAGGTGACCTACTGTACTTTAAAAAATTTAATGTAACGTGAAAGTCATCAGTCATCATAGCGTCATTTTAGGTACATTGCAATAACCTTGACCTCGAAACACCGTCACGTTGTCGGGATAAAATAAGTATTTTCGTAAAGAAATATTGCTTCATTCTTACGTTTTAACGGTACCTACAAGGGAACTAGCAAGAAATTTATTTTTTATTATTGTGTGCATTGGAAATAACCGATTATTAATTAATATCATTAGGTACTTTGAATCAACGCTAGTACAGAGTAGGTACATACCTAATAATTATATGTAGGTAATTATATTTCGTACTTACTTTTCATCTTTTTCATTAAGTAGGTATTAAATTAAAAAATATATTTTATAATCATTTTTAGTCCGTTAAAATGTAGGTCTACTAATTAATACTCTTAACATCAATAAGAATATAATTTTATATATACATTATACTTATATTGATAGTTCACACCACGACAATCTGGCCCCGTGGTAAGTATCCGAAGAACTTGTGTTACGTTGTCCGGACAACGGGAAGTACCTATATTAATACTTTTATACTATACTTACTACTTTACTACTTACTAATACTTACTAGCTTAACCTCAAAAAAACTACGGTCTTACAGAAAACCGACAACCATGTTGTAATTCGGTAATCGCGTAGGTACATCAGACCATCCTTCTGCTCATTTTATGGTTCTCAATAACAAAATTAGCGAACATTAATATAAATAAGCTTGAAAGTCTTGTGTCGATAACTTGTAAATTGTAATATACAGTCAGGATCAATGAGTCTAGCATTTAACTGATTGATCGTACTGTTGGTTCTTTGTGGAAATTCATGTTCATATTAATAATATCACACAACGTTTTTATACACTTTTCCAATTTATTTAGGTTTTGACAATAATTTTCAGTTAACGGTTAAAAATAACGACCGGTTTAGATTAAAACACCTGATGATGAGTTAATCGAAACCGGTCGTGTTTATATATAAATTATTGTAAAAACCTAAATAAAGTGGAAAAGTGCACCTATACAAATTTGTATCATATTATTATCAATAGGTCTAAATTTCTCTTAGATTTATAGACATCGGGACACCCTCCTCCTAGGACTAAGCTACAACCTGTTTTCCCATAATTTGATATCGATCCATTGATACCAAAGGAAGATCTAAATAGGGATGATGACTACATCTAAAATATTTATTTTCATTAATATACTCAGAAATATTGAGACATTGCTACTTGGTAAGTGTAAAAAAAAAATATATTATGTGTAGCTTAGTAATTTGATACATCTAAAAAGTACAAAAAAGTTTAATTTTTTATGTCGTTTAGTAAGCAAAACCAACATTATTAATTTACTTACATCACATTAATAATGGTAAACAGCACTGTATATAGAACTGTGCGCTAAAACAATAGAGCTGAAAATCGTGTAGAGTTGTGTAATATGAAAATTCGATTTTCAGCTCTCAGAAAATAACCTCACGTTACGAGGGTTTAGTTTTTGATAAACGAGCTGATGGATCACCCGATGGAATATTGAGACTACCGTCGTCCACGGATACATGCAACTCAAGAGAAGTTATTTTCAGAATTTATGATATTTTGAAGAATTAGGCACAGATATACAACTACGTTCTAAATGTCTTATGGGATCGGCGTTTTTAGAACATCGACTGTCATTTTCATGATAAAAACCGGTGATTGCCGAGGGACATTAATAATGTGGTTGCAAATTTACAATGTACTTAACTACTTCAGATTTAAATTGGTTTCGAGAAAATTTATTAAAATTTTTGAGTAACACAAGTTAGTTTTCAGCCCATTATAATCACTAATCTTAGGGCCTGTTTGATGTTTCACAATCTTAGTGATAAGCGTTAGATAGCTAGCTTGCATGTTTTGTCTGTCGTTCAATATAAATAAGCGGCGACAAAATTTCCGAATAAGCTATCCAACACTTATTAGAAGACTAGCTTTTGCCCGCGGCCCGGCTCCGCCCTCGTAAATAAAGTATCCCCAGAGAACACTGTACTTTTTAGGATAAAATATAGCCTTTTTTTAATGTAGAACCTAAACTGCTAAGTATCTAACAAATTTCACCAAAATCAGTAGTTTTTGCATGAAAGAGTAACAAACATCCATCCATCCACACAACTAATCTTTCACTTTTAGTAGTAGTAGTAGTACTTAGTAGTAGAATTGCGAAACAGGTTCTTAATATTTATTTCATAAACTTAGGTATTATTATTGACATGACGTATTATAGTAGGTAGGTACTGGATGTTTCACACGACTTAGTAACTACGCGTGAAAAGAAATTTCGCGGGAATCGCGCGTTTTGCTGAGATACAAAGTAAGTAGCCTATGTGTTAATACAAGTCCTTTACTACTACTTTTTAATTATAGTTTTATTGGTCCATGCTACTACCATACCAGATTTAATCAAAATTCCACTAAGTATAGTTACTTATTTCGTGAAACAACAATTCCGTGTAACAAACATCCATACATACAAGCTTGTGCGTTCATAATATTATAAGTAAGGATTTCTTCGTCGTCGACCAATATTTATCGTAAGTAGGCATTATGCGCATGGCCTTTGACCTTAAAATATTAGGGATAGTGGTCACCCATCCTAGTTGGAACCACAACTGGGCGCTTAACGTGAGTTAGCGCTACTGCCTACTACAACAATGCCATCGAACTTCTCACTCATTAGTATGAGGTAATTAATACCTACATTAAGTTTCAGCCAATTCAACTGATCAGTTATTCTATAGCATTGCATTGTTTAATGTAAGTAAGTATATTATTTTATGTAAGTAAGTAATAGCCACCGTATGTCATTCTTTAGATTGATATAACTTTTTTAATTTTTAGCCGATTGAAATTGACCAAAACCGCAATCAAATCGGTTAAGCTATTTCTGAGATTAGCGCGTACAAACAATTTATTACATGTATTGATTGATTGATTGTTGATATTAGTACATCTTTATGCCTATGCGTAAACAAGATACCTACTTTTTAATGTCTTAATTTATGTCTAATACTTAACTATTCACCTTTTCAAAATTAAACAAATAATATAATAATACGATCCTAGAATGTACTTTGACAATTTACATAATCTGACGTATTGATACCATAAAATTGAAGTTTACGTCGATAACGTTATACCAGACAGACGGTACACATACGTACAGGCTGTACCTATAGACATGACCTACACCAGGGATCCCCAAACTATTTTCGACAAGTGACCCCTTTTCCAAAATGAAGTTATATCAAGTTTAATTTATAATGATTATTACAAATTAAGTACTTAAGTAGATAAGAAATTATATTTAAAAAAGTATTAATTCGCAAAGAGAAAATAAAACATTCAGTGTGATGGAAGAACCTGGTGACTATGCAGCTTTAAATCTCCACGTTCGTTGATTTTCAAACGGTTTCTTTGTTTCGTCAAAATGTAGTTAGTAGATATGATGATGGAAAAGCGATAAGGTATTTTTCAGCAATGTTCCACAATGTAGGATACTGTGTTTCAATGTTGCGTTGCAACCAGAACTTCTAATAGCCTTGGTTGAACTTCTGCTTAAGCTCTTCGTCTATGCTGATGGTAATCAACTCTTCTTGCATTATCACATTGGCTTCTTCTATGGCTGTGGTATTATACGGATTTATTATCCATTGAGGAATTTGTAAATTTAAAAGATCCTCAAACCTCTCCGTAAAATCCTTGTGTAATGCGTCCAAGTGAGTGACATATGATAAAATATCATCATCTTGAAGCATTTCTAGTAATTTTGACAAATGCGGAAACTGCGAATATTCTTTTCTGCCTAAATTTTGTTTATAAAGGATTAGTTTACCCACGAACGCCGATATTATTGATTTTGTTTTAATCAAGTTAAAATCGTCACCCTGCAACTCCAAATTAACTTTATTGAACATTCCAAAGATATCAGTCAAGTATTATATATTTGTTTTATAATTGTTCAGATTTCCTTTCAAATTCGGGTCTTTTTCTTATAAAAACTCCAACACTGATTCAAAAATGGCTGAAAATCTTTCTAAGCAAGAGCCTCTTGATAACCAGCGAACTTAAGTGTGCAGAAGTAATCGAGTAAAGACTTCGTCGTTTTCCTCACATAGCTGAGCAAATAACCGAGAGTTCAAAGAATTGCTTCGAATCTTGTTGATAGCATTTATTACATATTGTAAAGGCTTATGCAATCTAGGACTCATATTTTTTGCTACTAAATGCTGCCTGTGAATCACGCAGTGAATGACCAGTATATCAGGCAGTTGTCGCTTTAAGTGAGCTATAACACCACGATGACGACCAACCATAGACGGTGCACCATCAGTCGCAACAGAAACAATGTTCTGCCATGGAATAGCTTTGTCAGTAATGTTCCACGGCCTGAAAAATCGATTCTCCGATTAGTCTCTAAATATGTAGCAAAAAGCTGTTCTTGGCACATATTTTCATCTTTAATATATCGAACATATCCTAACAACAGAGCTTCATTGCCGGATAATGTAGACTCGTCCAACTGGAGAGAGAATCTGTTGGTCTGTAAGAACTTGCATAAAATGTTTTCCACATCGCGTCCCATCTCGTCTATGCGTCTCTGAACGGTGTTATTGCTCAAAGGTATTCTCTTTAGAATATCATGTGCGGGATTGTGCAACACATTGTTAAGGACTTCCGCAATGGCTGGTAAGATAAGCTGCTCTCCAATTGTGTGGGGTTTCCCCGACTTCGCTATTAGTAAAGATATATTATAGGACGCTCATAAACCATCATCGTATTTAATAGATGATGACGCAAACATCGATCTTATGGATGGACTTTTGTCTAGTTTTTCATTAAGTGCTTGAAAAAATGACAAGGGCTTACTTTTTTTGTCAGCATATACTCTTGATAAGTGGTCATCCATTTTTAAAGGCTTCATGGCATCGTTACTGAATACTTTTTCACATATGAGACACATCGGCAAGTGTTGATTTGATGGAGATGCAATAAATCCGAACTTCAAGTAGTCCAAACTGTATTGTCTGCATTTTTTCGTGTCCGCCATCATAGAACTCTCAGTAATCCTGCAAATAAAAAAAATAAGAAACTACCTAAATAAAAACAATAAGAAACTGTTAAATTTGCACACTATCTTATATTTATCACACCCAGGTAATGGATGTTTGTTAGGTATTACTGACTTACTCATTGATAAACTTGGATACCTATATTAGATAAGTAACTATAGTAGGTAATTAGGTATAGAAAATTTGTATTTTTACAAATACTTTTATACCTACCTATTTAATATTTTTTTTCATCCCCCTAACATGATCAGGGCTTGTTCATTTTTGTTTTTTGGTTTTTCATTCTTTTTAATTTTTTATTTCTTTTTTCCCTTACATTATATTTTATAGTTACATTTTTTAATAACATCCGTCTTTTCTTTCTTTTTAACACATCTTACATTATTTAAACAATCAGTAAATTATGTCTACAACATGTCATATACATGTCAGTTTTTTACAGTGTCAAAAGTCAAAATTATACAGAATATGTTTAAAAAGCCAATACAATTTTAATAACATAAAATCCAATAATTTGGAATAAAATCCAATACAATACAATAATGTCCAATATAATAATAATAATAAAATTTCACGATAATAATAATTCTAATAAAATAATAATTCAAATAATAATTTCCAATAAAATGACTCAGTAAAATTACAATTAAGATGTCAACAACAAAACGACGGCACAAAGTAAAAGACTAACCTAATATCACAGCAAAAACACATTATACATAGAACCTAACTATTATCACAATTTATCACAATTTTTCCTATTGACGTTTACAACAATGTCCTTACAATAGGAGAGGAATATTTCCCTCTTTTTTCCCCCCAGGATGGAAGACAGGCTCTCACCCGTAATCGATGTGCCCAATTTTTGCTCAGTATCATATCTACTGCTAGCAAAAATCGGGTACTCGAGTAACAGGTGAGGAACCGTCTCCTCAACTCCTGGCTGACATGAACACGACGGGTCCTCCTTCAACTTGAATCTGTTCAAGTAGAAGCCGAACCCGCCGTGTCCAGTCAGTATCTGTGTAGTGTGGTGTGTTATGTCTATTTTCTTGACTATTTTGTATGCAGCAGCAGCGCTTGGGAAAAAGAGCTTCGTGGTTCCGGCCGTCCCTCCCACTTCGCATCTCCTGTCCCATTCCTCAACCGTATCCTCTCTTAAGATACGCTTGACGAATGAAACAGGACACAGATCGTAGTCAGGTTTCCTTTTCAATCGTAGCGCGGCCTCCTTGGCTAGTTCGTCAACCCTCTCATTCCCTCTCAACCCTGCGTGCGCCTTAATACAAAACAGGGAGACCTCCCGCCTCTGCGATGCAGTTTTTCGGAGGGCCGCCCTTGTTTGCACTGCCAGGGGATGAGGGGAACTAAGGGTGACAGCCTGGAGAGCCGATCTGGAATCGCTAAAGATACCGACCTTCGCCATTCCACTCTTGCAGGCTATACTTACTGCTCTCTGGAGCGCTAGAAGTTCGGCTTGGTAGACGGTGCAATACGGCGGCAACGCGAGCTTGACGGCCTTCGTCTCGGCCTCACCCTTCCATACGGAGAGTGCGGCTCCGACTCGACCCTCGATCTTGCTGCCGTCCGTATAGATCCTATGGACGTGGCTGTTAACCACGTCTGCATACGAGTCCTCGTCTACCAACCCGAACCTCAGCTCTTCCTGCTCTGCCGGATGTGGGTCCTCAATCGCTGGAGCCATTCGTTCCACCTCCCTGTCCCTCAACCATAGGGCAAAAAAAAATTACAATCAAATACTAAAACAAATTAAACAAGTAAATTTTTACAATTGAAACAACTGAGGCAACTGCAAACTGTTGCACACAATCTACAGATAATTCAACTGATCACTATTACACAGTGGGGCAATGCTGTACATTTTTCATCAACTGCAGCTCCAACGAATTTCAAAACGCAAATGAACTTTCAACCTAAGTGCAAGCTCATTAAGTAGTAAAAAATCAGGAACCCGTTTGGACTTGTTGATCGTTCGTGTTAAATTGCGTAAGCGTCAAATAGAGAGCAAGTCAAAACGCGCCTGAAAGACGTACTTTAACGGGCAATTGGCCCACCACACTTACCCACCACTGCAACTCCTGTGTAGCCAGGATCGACAGTGGTAACTAACCGCAAAAACCCTTTGATATGATCTCAGGGGTGCCCGGGGGACATGCTAAATCTCTCTTGGAACCCGCAACGAAATTAATCAGAAGATTGTAGGAGGAGTGGAGGATTCCAGGGAAACTGGAATACTTCCTGTATTCCAGTTTCCCTCTCCAAGCAAAGCGGGAGACAGCAAAAATTGTGATGACAAAATGTCTGAATTAAAGGGGAAGCACCACGGGAATAACATGTTTTTTTTCCTTTTTTTTATGACTACAAGACAGAATGTAATTAAATGTTTTTATTAATAATATGACAATTAATTACAATGCATTTATAATGACAAAAAAGTGTTGCATTGTTTCCAATAGTACTTATGACAAAAACGTTTGAAAGCTCGGAAGTTCTTCGCGCAGCCCACGAGATCTTCATAGTACACAACCCTAGAAACACAATGGACGCTGTTCAACATTTCGATTCTTTCGTCATTCCAGAGATCACACTCCCAGAGTATGTGATAAGCAGTTTGTTCATAAGGGCTACCTTCGGTCGAACACTCGCATAGCGGAGACGAGACTAATGTAAATACAAAAAGGTTTCGCTTTAAAGTTTCCGTGTCCTGTCAAAAATTGTGCGACGTAGTGATCTATTTCTATCCATTGCTTCGAGAGTCGATCGCGTACCGAAGGGAAGAAATTATAGAAAGACGTACGCTGGAACTCATATCTTGCACAAACTTGTCCACACTGACTTGCCGAGTTTTTCATCTTGTACGAACTTGAGACTTTACATTACTACAACAATGCTATTTCCTACAAAAATATTAATTATTCTTAGTACACGTAACACAACATAAACAATACAGTACCTACCTATCTTGAAAGTTTTAAATAAGAACTTGTGTTAATTTAATAGGTGTCGATTTTTAGACCTCGTTGACCCCCAAAATCAGTTTTCGTTTATGTCGACCCCTAGGAAACCGATATCGACTACTTTGGGAATCCCTGACCTACACCAAGCTCAATGTTAACGAGGTCAGTAACACCAACTATAAATTAGCTATTCGTCGCTAGATGGGACTTTCACGGGTCCAAATATTTGTAAACTTTATAGATGACGTGCATTATTCAATTAAAAATAACAATTTCATCAATACGATGCCATGTTTGTTGATAAAAATATGTTTTCCCTTTACACTGACGTGGCCTTTTAGTGCAATTGGGTAAGAATACGCCAGCTTCTAGAAAACTCCACTCGTTACTAGATGGCGGTTCGTGGGTATATAAGCCAGCGCGCGGAATTTGATTGTAGTATTTTGTGCAACAGCAAGCAATATTATCCTGCGCTTTCAGAAGCAAATCAAACGAGAGTTCTCCTACGAATATCACAAGTAAATAACCAAAATGTCGAAACTACTGCATTTATTTTATATTGCGCTGTTGGTGTGTGTTATAAACTGTAAAGAGGAGTGTCCACAAAAGGCCAAAAATAGACTTTTCGATCAAGATTTCGGGCTCGCTATGTCTCCAGACGACCTATACCACACCATGATGACACCATGGATGTTCCGAGACTACTTCAGACCCTGGAGATACTTGGAGTCACTAACCCGAGACCTGGGATCATCTATAAAGACTGAGAACAACAAGTTCACCATCAATTTAGATGTACAGCATTTCGCGCCGGATGAAATCACAGTTAAAACGGTTGATGGATTCGTTGTGGTGGAAGCTAAGCATGAGGAAAAGAAAGACGAACATGGATTCATCTCACGACAGTTCAGTAGAAGATACGCTTTACCTGATGGAGTAGAGTCTGAGGAGGTGGTTTCTCAACTATCTAGCGATGGAATACTAACCATCAGCGCGCCCAGAAAATTAGATGAGAAAGGAGAAAGAGTAGTCCCTATCACTCAAACTGGTCCAGCGCGGACGGAGAAAAAGGACTCTGATAAGGAATCCTGTCCAGCCAACGAAAAGTGTACTGTATAGAGAAGCCAAATATTCAAATACTCAAATTATATTTTAAAACTTATTACTTAAATTAATAAAACCACTTTTTTACTTAAAATGTGTTTTTATTTCTTAACTAGCTTTTGCGCGTGCTTCGTCCGAGTGGTCCTGTAGGTGACAAATTTCGAAGAATATTTTTAAGTAACAAATGTCTACGTCATTACTATCTGCGTGCCAAAATTAAAATTAATACGTCCAGTTGTGGGTATTTCAATACACAAACTTTGGACCCCCATTTCACCTTTCAGGGGACGAATTTCAAAAACATTCAACTCACTAAATGATTACACCGTCTTTTTATTCTAATAGGTAAGTACAGTAAATCAAAAATATATTATCTTTACAAAAATAATTCAGCATATATCTTGTTTCTTATGTTGGTTCCTCACTGGGCACAACTTGTATCATCAGCTGTGAGAGATCTATCCCCATTTTCAAATAAAATGCTCGTAAATTATCTGAAACAAAAAATATTTATTTTAGACTTCTTAGAAGTTATTTTAAGTGATAGATCGGCAAATGAGTTGACGGAGCGTATGTTAGAAAGTGATTTTTGCCGTCTATGGACATCCGCCACTCTAGAGGAGTTACAAGGTACAATTTAAATTAACACCCCTCAGCACTCGGCGAAACACCAAGCGTTATTTCACGCTGGCCTATAAGGCCGTGGTATCTCTATGGTCGTGCCGGCACATTGGTAACGCAGCATATTGTGCAAAATTGCTTTACTTGGAAAAACCTAAAATAAAATAATTACTGAATTTCTATACCTGTAGGAAAGAAATGGGATTGCAATTGGAATTGTGAATAACTTTCGTTTATTAATAATTCTTACTTTCAATTATAAAAACTAAATACGTTAAGTGTTTGGTTTTTATAATAGTGTGGATGTATTAGGTCCTTACATAGGAAATTAGCGTTTTGTCGTACTGGCCACATTGATCTCAAATATATCTTCTTTGGTTAGGAATTCCAATTTCAAATTTATACCGCTATTTACTCATGTATTTGTGTTTCGAACACCGTAATTCATTTGTTTTTTCCTCTTTTGGTTTTTTCTTTGCGTCACTCTGTTTACAAAATGGAACACTTGAAATATCGTATTATTTTCGAGTACGAGTTCCACCGTGGCACCAGTGCTGCATAAACGGCTCGAAGTATTAATGATGTGTATGGCGGCGGTGTCGCAAAAGAAAACACAGTGCGTTTTTGGTTCCAACGTTTTCGTTCTGGAAATTTCGCCCTGCAGAACAAGCCCCGTGGACGGCCGGAGACCAAAGTTGATAATGAAGAATTTAAGGCTATTGTGGAAGCGGATCCATCGCAAACCACGTCCGAGTTAGCTGCAGGCTGCGATGTTAGTGATAAAACTGTTTTAATCCACTTGAAGCAAATTGGGAAGGTGAAAAAGCTTGAAAGGTGGACCTTATGAATTGAATGCAGGAAACCGACAAACGCGCGTCGACAGCTGCGCTGATATATATTAACTCGACCGGACAATAATGAAGGTATTTTAAATCGAATCATTACCTGTGATGAAAAGTGGATCCTGTACGATAATCGGAAACGCTCATCGCAATGGCTGAACCCTGGCGAACCAGCCAAAGCCTGCCTCAAGCGAAAATTGACTCAAAAAAAAATATTCGTGAGCGTTTGGTGGACTAGTGCCGGTATCGTTCACTACATCTTTCTTAAATTTTAATTTTAAGATTTCATTATTTATTATTCTGTGAACATAAATTATTAAATAAATAAAGCTGGCCAGACGATTACGGCAGATGTCTATTGCCAGCAACTGCAAATAATGATGGAAAAGCTAGCTGCTAAACACCCGAGGTTGGTCATTTGCTCTAGGCCACTGCTGCTTCAGGTCAACACTAGACCTAACCACACACTGCACAACAGACGGCTACCAAATTAGAGGAGCTTCAATTGGAATGTTTAAGACATCCACTGTACTCCCCGGACATTGCTCCAACAGATAAAAATTTTTAGAAATTTGGATAACTTCTTGCATGGGAAAAACTTCAACTCCGATGGGGCAGTCCAAAGCGCCTTCAAAGATTTTATTGATATCTGTCCGAATTGTTTCTTTAGTAAAGGAATCAATGAACTACCTATGAGATGGCAAAAGTGCATAAATAAATATATTATGTTTTAAAAAAATCGACTTTACAAAACACCAATTTCATATGTAATGACCTAATATTACATAAAATTAATTAAGTACTTTTAACAAATCAATAATATGTTATCTTTGGCTTTTATATCACAATCAATTTGGAGGGTCTAAACTGATATTTTATCAACATTTCGTAAGAGTATTATTGTAAAACATTGTTATCTAAAAGTTTCTAAAAACTTCCAGAAGCAATTCTATAATTTTCCCGAACATGTGAACATTCCACTGGACATTAATAAACTAACTGGAACATTCTACTGGACTCATCTGGAATTATCACGAAAGTTCAGGAACTTTCTGGAACCTGTGTTACCGTATATAAAGGATACGGCGATATTGAGGCGATACAACCAGTTGATCGCGGGATTCCGTGAAGTTAACTACAAGAGAAAAGTGCGATTAATTTCCACAACTCCAGCTACAAACTATGACAGCGACTGCTGGACGATTTTGATATCTTAATGTGGAAAGACCAGGCCCGTGTCAGTGTTGACATTTTGTAGTGAAAAAACTCCCTCTGATGATACTGCTTGGTTTTACTCAAAAACTCGAACCCTGACCAGGTAATATCAGGTTGTCAAAAGTAGAATTTGCAGATGCAGCCCCCGATGGATAAGGAGGAAGAGTCAAGACCAGAATTTGATAAGCAGAGGAACTGCTATAGCAGCTATCCAAGATTCTTCACGCTCGAACGCCCTGCGCCATTCTAGGTGCAAAAGACACTTGGATGGCTCCTGTATCCTGGGTAGCAGCTGTAGCAGTGGCCTCCATTGCTCGTAGGGCTCTGGTCTTGATTCCTTCCTCAGGAGCAGCGCCATCTTCAAATCCTACTTGTGACAATGTAACGCGATCATGGTTCGATATTTAAAGTAAATACCAATATCTTCAGTGGGAGTTTGTTTAATACGAATTTCCAACACTGACACATGTCTGGTCTTCCTACACGCCTAGTACTACGATATGCAAATCGTAAAGAAGTTGTTTTCGTAGTTTGTAGCTGGAGTCGAAGCGATCAATTGTCGTATCACTGGATGTTAGTTAACTTTATGGAAACTTGCAATTAACTAAATTTCCAATGATCCTGTATCTGGCCCTGTCACAATGGAATTTCTAGAAAGTTCTATACACCAAACTAGAATTATCTAATCTGAAAGTATCAGAATTGAAAATGACAAACTCTTATACAATTCTCATTACATCCTTACTAATATTATAAATGCGAATGTATGTCTGTCTGTTACGCAATCAAGCCTAAACCACAACGGTTTTTAATTTAAAAAATATGCTAATACATAAGAACTTGGAAAGGATATAGCTTACTTTTATCGTGTCGAATGTACAATTCCTGTGCATTATACTGCGGGAATAAATTTGTGATAATAGATAATAATAGGTTCTGCAGTACTGGCCATTTCAAATCAAAATAATTTTTGTTTGGCTAAGAGTTCTAATTTCAAATTAATTTTATTTTAAAAACATGGAATTCTTTTTCCAAAAGTAGTCATTTGTTTATTGATTAGTGTTACATTTTCATCGCATTTCAATCTTTTTCGTCATCATGGATACGTTAAAAATTCGAGTAATTATGGAATATGAGTACCTACCGTCGTGGCAGCAACGCGGCACAAGTGGCGCGCAACATCAACGACGTTTAGGGAGCTAACACTAAAAACCAACGCACCACCTGTTATTGGTTTGCTCGCTTCCGTTCTGGAAATTTCGACCTAAAAAATGAACCTTGCGGTCGTCCGAAGACTTTGGTCGACAATAACGAATTAAAGGCGATTGTGGAAGCTGATGATACACAGTCTACGGCTGAATTAGCAGCAGCTTTCGACGTTAGCGTCAAAACAATATTGGTCCATTTGCGTCAAATTGGCAAGGTAAAAAAGTTTGACAAATGGGTGCCCCACGAACTCAATGATCGCCAGCGCGAAGTACGCGTCGAGACGTGCCTTGCACTGCTCAACAGACACACAAACGAAGGAATTTTGAACTGCATTGTTACCTGCGATGAAAAATGGATTCTGTTTGATAACCACAAGCGCTCAGCAAGTTGGTTGGATCCTGGTTCAGCACCTAAACAATGCCCTAAACGAAAACTTACCCCTAGAAAAGTGATGGTGACTGTTTGGTGGTCTAGCGCCGGTGTGATTCCTCACAGCTTCTTACCAAACGGGGTGAGCATTACTGCAGATGTGTACTGTGAAGAACTGAACACAATGATGGAGAAGCTGGCACATCTCCAACCAGCATTGGTCAATCGCTCGTCTCCGTTGCTCCTGCACGACAACGCGCGACCTCATACTGCACAGCAGACGGTCTCCAAGTTGTAAGAACTGGGGTTGGAAGCTCTCCGTCATCTGCCCTACTCACCAGACCTTGCGCCTACAGACTACTACTTTTTCCAGAATTTGGATAACTTATTGGCGGGAAAAAAATTCAATACCCGAGAGGCAGTACAAAATGCCTTTGAAGAATTTGTTGCCTCCCGTCCAGCTGATTTCTTTAAGAAGGGCATCAATAAACTGCCACTGTGTTGGCAAAGATGCATTGATTGCATGGGTGATTACTTCGATTAATACAAATAAAAAATACATGAAAAAAATTAGTTTAAATTTTTTCATACAAAATGGCAATTTCATAGGTAAAGACCTATTAGGTCTTTACCTATGAAATTATGAATTAAGTGCCTTTATTTGTATTACCATTCTCCTCGGGGTGTGGTCCATCTGCTCTATGTTCTGTTTTGACGTCATGTTGGTTGAACTCTAAATTATCCATCTCGGCAAACACCATTCCCACTTCAGGCTCATTTGCTGATTCTCCTTTGACTTTTTCTCCTTTACCCTCACTTTCTTGTGTTGCCATACTCTGCAGGTTCATCCTTATTTTCTTGCTGGGATACATGACTTTTTCTGTGTTTCTTCTTTTCGTTTGATTTTTGACTGCTTTTATAGCTCTCGCTACCTCATTTTGTATACTTTTTTTGACATCCTCTGATAGATCTACAGCAATGTAACTTTTCTTGATGTATTTTTTTACAGGTTCGTCGTCACTTGATAAGTCATTTGTGTCATTCAATCCTTGTAATTTAGGCACAATGTGCTCAGATGTAAAGAACTGGCGCCATTTATTTATTAAGTCGTCACAAGTGTTCTGGAAAATATATTTTAACATTACTTTATGAAATCTAATACAGTCAAGCCATTAAGCCCGCCTTTGTACATTTACATTAGAGCATAAAATGTTATAAATAAATAGCTGTAGTTTTAAAAATTAGTTCATCTACTGTTACATATTACTTGTTGTACAGGAAAAAGTATATTACTAGTAGTAAACTGGAGAAATATACCATCACAAATAGACTACTAAAAATATAAGTGATTGCTCATTGGTACATACTTATTACTTAATTATTTTATTAAAAGTCTGATTAATAATAACACTGGTCTGCAAAAAAAAAAAATTTTTCTCTCCTTTATGTTTTCATGCGTGTTATAATCGTAGTAGGTGTTGGAGCATCGGAATTTAACAATCAAATCAATACAGCATACAATAAAGCTCATTTCTTTTCATCAGTTCCATCAATTTCCATACAAATTTATTTTTATCTCATAATATAAAATACGTAGACTACACTTAAAATCCTAAACAAAAATATATAATAAGAACTTTGTGCAAAACTTCCAAACATATTTAAAAAGTTTTCATTTAATTAAATAACTGTTATAAAGTTACAGCGAATACCCAGGAGCATTTAAGTACAACAGTAAAAATCTCTTTAGACACTTTCCTTCTTTCTCTAATGATTTGCCAAAATTTATTTTGTGTCTCTAGACACTGTTTATGATTTTAATGCATAAAACGAATTAAAATATGTATATTTAACGGTATAGGAAGAATTAAAAAAAAACCCTTAATTTGTGATATTTTGGAAATAAAAATCAAAATATCACAAAATCTAGATGTAAAAAAATATTTAGTCAACAGGAACAGATTCAGAGTGTAGGTAATGTAGGTGTGTGAAGCGAATATGGTCGAAAATAAACAGCCCGTAGTACACACGAAGAAATACAGTTTTATTAACACATATATACACACACCAGGAGTTCAACAAAACATAAGGGACGACAGAAGAGATGTTAAAATAGCGTATAGGTATAGGTACGCCATACAACCGAAATTATTACAGACGGCGAAGCACTAGCCAGCAAAAATGTGTCGCGGGGCGGCAGCGGTAGCGTAAAGGGTACTGATGAGCCCTAGCGGAGCGCGTGTCGATATACAAGTTATATAGCCATTGCACTCACTCGCATAGCGGGCGTGACGTAGCCGACTGTACCGGTTATCGCTCGAACAATATAACCGATACCGCTGCGCCTGCGCCGTGCGTAGAATTATCTACTAATAAAAACAGTTGTACGTTTTTTGTCTGTTGCATATAAAAATTATTTTTGTTTGTAAATATATTATAGGTCACTACATCACCCCCCTCCAGAGACCGTCAAGGGCGATAATAGTTGGTGAATTTAACCTGGCGTCCAGACCGCGTCCTTTTGATGACGCTCTCGTCAGCGGGAGGCAAGTCCCGGTTTTCCGCATTTGGGGTGTAGTGTTGGGTGTTAGTGTTGAGTAGTGACTGTGGTGTGTTGTGATGAGTGTTAGTGATGGGCGGTGAGTATGATGTGTAGCTAGGGTCACGCAGTATGAAGGCCGGCTTAAGGCGGTCTATCGATACGGTAACCTGCTTGCCATTCACCATAATTTTATACACTTTGTCACCTCTTTCTAAGACCTTATGAGGGCCTGAGTATGCTGGTTTCAATCCGCCACCAGCAGTGCAGTCTCTCAAAAAAATGTGCGATGAGGAAGATAAATCCTTATAAACAAAAGTTTTACATTTACTATTGTGTCTAGCTGCAGGCAATGGATGAAGCTTCCTGACAATACTCCGGAGCTTCGACAGGTAATCCGTCATATCGCTGGTCTCATCAGGCTGTGGATCGAAAAAATCGCCTGGAAGACGTAATGGTTGGCCGTATACAAGTTCAGCCGCGGAAGCCTGGGCGTCTTCTTTGAAAGCGCTGCGAACGCCTAACAAAACAAGTGGGAGGGATTCCACCCAACTATCGTTTGCGTGGCAGATGATGGCAGCTTTGAGTTGACGGTGAAATCTCTCCACTAGTCCGTTACAGGCAGGATGGTATGCAGTAGTCCTGCGATGTTGGAAGCCAGTGATCACAGCCAAGGATTTGAATAGTGCTGATTCAAACTGCCTACCTCTATCGGTAACGATATCAGATGGGCAGCCGAAACGAGCAATCCAACCGCTCAGTAAAGCCTTTGCCACTGTTTCTGCAGTTATGTCTGCTAGCGGTATTGCCTCAGGCCATCGCGTGAAGCGATCAACGGCGGTGAGACAATAGCGAAAACCTTGGCAAAGCGGCAAAGGGCCCACGAGATCGATGTGGATAAAAGCAAATCTCGATGAAGGTAATTTAAAATTACCCACAGGAGAAACAACATGGCGTGTGATCTTTGAGCGCTGGCAGGCCAGACAAGAACGAACCCACTCACGGCAATCTTTTCGAATACCAGGCCAAACATATCGGTCAGCAACCAGTCTTACGGATGCCTTGGCACCTGGGTGACTGTAGGAATGCAGACTGTTGAAAATTGCCCTGCGCAACGCTTTCGGCACGTATGGTCTCGGAGTAGGGCTGCTGACGTCGCAGTACAGCTGACTCCGCAAACCAGGTACCCTAAGTCGCTGTAAGCGCAATGAGGTAGCACCAGCAAGCAGATGCTTTAGCTCGGGGTCCTCAAGTTGAGCTGTAGCGATATTTTCAGTGGCCACAGGTTGAGAAATTTCCTCAACGCGCGACAGGGTGTCTGCTACGATGTTATCCTTACCAGATATGTGCCGAATGTCTGTTGTAAACTGGGCTATGAAATCCAGGTGACGGAATTGCCGTGGAGAGCAATTTTCCTTACGAGAGTGAAAAGCGAAAGTTAGGGGCTTGTGGTCTGTGTAGATGACAAAGTCACGAGCCTCCAACATGTGCCGAAAATGTTTTACACTTTCGTAAATGGCGAGCAGCTCGCGGTCGTAAGGCGAGTACTTAGTTTGTGCTGAATTTAATTTGCGCGAAAAAAAAGCAAGAGGCTCCCATGCACCCGCATTCAGTTGCTGCAGTACTGAGCCGATAGCCTTGTCAGAAGCATCCGTGACCAGCGTCAACTTAGCGCTGCAGTCAGGATGAGCTAATAGAGCTGCTTGACAAAGGCTATTTTTACATTTTTGGAATGCCTCATACTCTTGTGGGGAAAAACTTACAGGGTGTGAACCCTTGACGGAACCAGTAAGGAGATTATTAATTAAAGGTGCCTGGTAACTAGCTGCCTCAGGGATAAACCTACGGTAGAAATTGAGCATCCCAAGGAATCTCCGTAGCTCTCTTACGGTTTTGGGCACAGGAAAATTTTTCACAGCTTCGACCTTGGATGGCAATGGTCTTGTGCCTTTGGCTGATATATGGTAGCCTAAGAAGTTAACCTCCGACACTCCAAATATACACTTCGAGCTGTTGATGACCATACCGTAATCTCTGAGCCTGGCGAAAAGTTGACGCAGATGGAGTTCGTGGGTCTTCTGATTTTTTGAGTAGACCAAAAAATCGTCCAAATAAGCGTACGTGAAGTCCAGACCCCGAAGCATTTCATCCACGAAGCGTTGGAACGTCTGTCCGGCGTTTCGAAGCCCGAACGTCATGTACGGAAATTCGAAAAGACCGAACGGCGTCGTGATCGCCGTCTTCGGGATATCGTCTGGGTTTACGGGAATCTGGTTATAAGCTTTCACCAAATCGATCTTAGAGAACACTGTACAGCCAGACAGGCTATGTGCAAAGTCTTGGATGTGTCGGATGGGGTATTGATCAGCGATGGTACGTGCATTTAGCATCCTGTAGTCGCCACAGGGGCGCCAGCCGTCATCTTTTTTCGGCGCTAGGTGGAGAGGTGATGACCACGGTGACTCAGACAAACGACAGGTACCACATTGGATCATGGTCTCGAACTCGTCTTTGGCAATTTTTTATTTATCAGGCGCTAACCTGCGAGGTGAACACGATACAGGTGGACCCGGTGTTGTACGTATGTGGTGAACTGTATTGTGTTTCGGAGTGCGGTGTATACCAGGTGGGCGAGTTATATCGGGAAATTCCCGTAGTATGTGTATGTAAGCGGAATTACCAAGACTTACCTTCACCGAAGAAACATCATCAGAATGACGGGCAGGTGACGCCGGGGCGGAAAGCGTTGTATGATTGTCGATAAGGCGTTGATTCCTGCAATCAACAACCAAATTATAAAAAGATAAAAAATCCACGCCTATTATTGCCTTTGTTACATCGGCAACGATAAATCGCCAAGCGAAGTCGCGGCGTAATCCTAGGTTTAAATTTAAACTAATAAACCCGTATGTTACTATCGGTGTTCCATTAGCCGCACATAATTGGTAATTAGTTTTTTCCAGTCGTTTAGAAATCGCCGAACGGGGGTAGACACAGAGGTCGCTGCCAGTGTCGACCAAAAACTGCACCTTTGACCGTTGATCGGTGACAAATATGCGACCGGTACTCGGGCAATCATCGGCCGCCATTATTGATTGCCCCGAGAGTTTTCCGACTTATGGTAGTCGCACGGCTTTCTGCACTTATGGGCGCGTTCTCCAAATTTTTGATGGTACCAGCACTGTGGAAACCTTCGGTAGCTGGACTCCGATCTGACTGAGTTTGAACGGTGGCGAGTGTGACTGCGTGAACGTCCTCTAGGGCGGGACAAACGTTCGACCTGATTTGCCAGCTTCTGCATCTGCTTGGTCAACGCGGCGATTTCTGCTTGCACACCTGTTGAATTTGGTGGTGGACCAGTCGCCGCCACAGCAGATGTTGATGCCATCTGGGTACCGACGACGTCGTGGATTCTGTCTGCCAGTTCTGCTAATTCAGCCAGATTAGTATTAGCCTGCAAAGCCACGATAGCTTGTGTGCCCGAGGGAAGACGGCTCGTCCATATAGTCCGCAAAAACTCTTCCGGTACTCCTGGACCAGCTAGGTTGAGGAGGTGGCGGTAGAATTGTGACGGCTTCCGGTCGCCCAGCTCTTCGTGCATAAGCAGTTGCTTCACTTTCTTTTCACGCGACGCCGAAAGCCGGTTTATTAGTTCGCTTTTTAATTTTTCGTATTTTCCCGTGGGTGGAGGGTAAGCTATTATGTCTTCCACCTCGGACGCGTACTGTGTGTCCAAGTTGCCCGTCACATAATAAAATTTGGTTTCGTCCGATTTGATGTTGGACAGCACGAACTGCGCCTCCATTTGGTTGAACCATAATGCGGGCTTCTCTGGATAAAAGGGAGGTATGCGTACCCCCACACGGAAGGTTCTCCAGACGATTTGTTAACGTCTTGGCTGTGGCTATCGTAGTCCTCAGTCATCTTCGTGCTCTTAGGGGTCACCACTTGTAGGTAATGTAGGTGTGTGAAGCGAATATGGTCGAAAATAAACAGCCCGTAGTACACACGAAGAAATACAGTTTTATTAACACATATATACACACACCAGGAGTTCAACAAAACATAAGGGACGACAGAAGAGATGTTAAAATAGCGTATAGGTATAGGTACGCCATACAACCGAAATTATTACAGACGGCGAAGCACTAGCCAGCAAAAATGTGTCGCGGGGCGGCAGCGGTAGCGTATAGGGTACTGATGAGCCCTAGCGGAGCGCGTGTCGATATACAAGTTATATAGCCATTGCACTCACTCGCATAGCGGGCGTGACGTAGCCGACTGTACCGGTTATCGCTCGAACAATATAACCGATACCGCTGCGCCTGCGCCGTGCGTAGAATTATCTACTAATAAAATCAGTTGTACGTTTTTTGTCTGTTGCATATAAAAATTATTTTTGTTTGTAAATATATTATAGGTCACTACAAGAGCATTAAAATCTTTATATTTAAAACATACATTTTAGGAGGATTGAGGATTTCGTTGCAGAACAGTGTTCTTATTTTATATCTATAAATTCATCAGTATCATACTTACAAATTTCAAAGAGCATGGTATTCTCAGCATAAAGTGGTGGCTGTGTGTTTCTTGCATTTCACACTTCTGGCACAGGTCATAGTTGTCACAGGACACGCACTTGTAGCGGAACCCAACAATTGTCTGCAAGCAGTTGTCGCATATTATCCCCTCGTGGGTTACTGGTACTTTGTCATCTTCATCTGTAATTGCAATATTTACATAACTGCTAGATTTTACCTGTGACTTAATATATGCAGAAATACAATATGTCTATTATGCTCGAATTATACCTAAATAGTCTTTTCTCAAATAAAAAAACTTTTATTAGTTAGATTAAATAACACTTTTAAAGATAAATATTTTGGAATATTCAAGTCATGTAATTAAAAAATCTTATTATTAATTTGGTTTACGAACGATAATTTTACATGATAACGTCATCACAAGCCGAACCCTTAGGCCGATTGTGCCTCTCTATCGCTTATTCCATACTCTTGCTGGCACGCTCGGCTTAGGCGGAACGTGACAATCAGGCAGAATGTGACAATTTTTCGTGCGTGCAGCCGACGTTCATTGATTTATAACACTATATCACGTCAAAAAGTATGAAGTGTGGTTGATGCAATAGCAATAATTATTATTAAAATAAAAAGTACAGTACTTTAGAGCTTACTGGTAGCATTAGCTCCTTAAAATTGACTTTCCAAGATTCGTTTACATAAAACATATAAATATTCTAATCGGAAAATTGACGTGTCTAGACTCTAGACATTAAATGAGAAAAGGCAAATATAAAAGGATGGTTTAACCTTCACTTAATGATCCCGGTAAACATTTTGAGGGCACAGCATCATCAGTCAGATGTCTATTTTTTATAAAGCTTGGTAAGAAGTGGCGAGAACAAAACCTTAATGTTTTTTGGAGTTTTTCCAAGTCTTTGCCTAAAAGATCTTCTTTACCTGCAGCTTTAAGCCACAGCTTTTGTCTGCAATAACGAACACATCATATTTTAAGAAATAAATAAATTGGAAAAAACATCTATCTAGTTCGCCTCTTTGCATTGGCATTGATGCAGCTGTTTTAGTCGAACAAAGATAGATATGAATAAAATATTATGAAACAAAAAAGAGCAATTTCATTTAAAATAATAGCTAGTGTATTACAAGCACTAATTAAATAAGTTATAATAATAAATATTATGATTTATGTCTAAAATGTAAACATACCGAAACCTATTCTTTGGTAAACTATAATAGTTTAAATATTTGTTTGCTCGACTATTCCTACCACAGCCTGATACACAACAATAATTCACCATGGTAAATTCACATTAACCATTATAATTACGTTACATACTTATAGTAAAAATGGAAATAAAATCTAGATTTTTATTTTTTGGTTGTCATAATAATAAGTTATGTCCAGTGTTGCCAGTAGCAGATAGTTAATATTAAATAGACTTTTTTTTTTTAATTTATTCATGACCATGGATACAAAGTCCTTCAGTCGGATACATTTTAAGTTTTGGCATATAAGACATTATTAACTGAAGTAGAAGAAGTAAAACATTATTAAATAGATAGAATTCAGGGATGGCGAACCTTTTTCTATTAACGAGCCATTTTTGGAAAGAATGTTTAATGAAGTCAAAAACGTGCCATCAAATTTTTCATTTAATAATTCTTTGTGATTTAGAAGCGTATATAAAGATTTGGCGCCCCGGGCCAATTAAATTATTAGTAGTAAATTTCAGTTATCAACTATAAACAAATGACGATTATTTTACTGATTAAAATCGAATTACTCTTAATCCTATCTGAAAGACTGTATGTATGGAAAAATACATAAAAATCAGTAGCCTAAAACCGAACGTCGATACTAATTAATTTAATGTGTTAGTGCGAGCGAGCAAATTTTTTTTCTTTTGTACCTGTTTAAACTTTGAACCTTGAAAGACCTGTGTACTTCGGAAAAATACTAATAAATCGATTGCCTAACACTAACTAATATTATCGTATGTTCTTTAAGCCAAACACGAGTGAGCAGAGCGAGCGAGCAAACATTTTTTTCCCATTTTACAGGTTAAAATCTGTTCAAACTAATAAACTGAAAAACGTTACAACTTTCGGAAAAGCTCATTTCAGACTACGCTATACTATATTGCTATATAGTATAGCAAAGAAGGACCTAATGCTATACTATACAAATTCGGCCTAGCATAGATGATAAGTACTACTACTGAAACGGCCTAGCAAATGGCGCTTGTCTGTAAATGCAGGCAAGTCTCAAGCGCTCGTCGTCACCACGAGGAGAGGGTCTACGGCGCCCATCAAAATCAGTGAAGCCGAAATACCGTGGGGCAAGACGGAGGTAAAATACCTATGTGTAACATTGAACCGGAGGCTAACTATGAACGCCCAATGCAGGTACACGGTGGCCAAGGCCAAAGCAGCGGTAGCCCAGCTGCGCCCAGCCTATTCCTCCCGCAGATCCCCTTCAGCATGCGCATCGCTTTTTAAAATACTTACGTCCGATCGCGCCTCACGTACGCGGCACCTGCGGCATGCGTCACAATATTTTGGGCACGTCACAGACCACAAAAGTTTGGAATGAATTATGTACTACGAAAAAAGTGTGAAATAGGTAGGTATAATATGACGAACCTAACATAATATTATGTTATTTGTTATCTATTTTGCAACATCAGAAATAGGGAATTTTCAAAAGTTTTGAAAACTGAAAAATTCGACTAATTAGTTTAATGGAGAAAACAAGACATTAATTAATTTATTTTTATTTTTCTGTTAAATCGTTAGTCTCAATTTTCAAAAATTTGGAAAATACCCTATTACACTAATTTTACTTTAATTTAATTACTGTAATAGGGTATCTTTTCCTATTCTCAGTCTTTTAGGGTTTAAAGTTTAAACAGATTTGACCTGTTAAATTGGAAAAAGAATTTGCTCACACTCGCTTTGCTCGCAGCGCGTCTAACATAAAGCACATAATATTATATTATTTAGTACCGTTCTGTTTTAGCCGGTTGATATGGTTGATTTTCAATGTTTTAGTTTAAAGTTTGAACCTGAAATATGAGAAAATGTTTGCACGCTCGCTCCGCTCACTCGTGTTTGGCGTAAAGAACATAATTATACATTATAATATTTAGTATTGATGTTTAGTTTTGGGCTATTGTATTATTGTATTTTTCCGAAATACAAAGTATTAGGTTTCAACTTTAAACAGGTAAAAGAGAAAAAATAGGGGCCCATTATTCTAATGTGCCCAGGGCACAAGTGTAATGGGTTAAAGACGGCCCTGAAAATACACATAATATATTTTGATTAAACTCGCTAACATGTTGTTTGTTTGCAATTGCCTTTTGCCGTAGATTACAGAAAAAGAAACCAAATATTCTGGTTTCATCCTTGGCTATAGAGAATCTATTACCTACCTATTGCACGTACCTAAAGTGTCTACGTTATTGAACACTAGCTTTTGCCCGCGGCTCCGCTCGCGTAAGTACAGTATCCCACGGGAACACAGTACTTTTGCCAGGTAAAAAATAGCATAGATATGTGTTAATCCAGAGCTTAAACTACTATCACACCAAATTTCATCGCAATCCGTCTAGTAGTTTTTGCGTGAAAGAGTAACAAACATCCATCTCCTCAACAAACATCCAACATTATGATGACCTCTGTGGCTCAGTGTTCAGTGCGTTGGTGCTCAAGCCGGGGGTCGCGGGTTCGAATCCCGCCGAAAGAACAAAAAGTTTTTCTGTGTTCCTGGGTCATTGATGTGTATTAAATATGTGTATAATATAATAAAAATCTTAAATATATGCATACTTAGTACAATAAATTAAATATACTTTCCGTTTTCTGGTACTTGTAGCTCAAGTTCTTCGGATACTTATCACGGGGATGGACGTGGTGTGAAGCGTCCATAGATATTTTTTTTTGTTTTTATTTTATCTATTCATCCATCCTCGAAAGCTTTTACATATATATATTTTAATTTATTTCAAAGAGACTTAAAACCTCCGTACATTCACTACATTTTCACATATTTTAGAACTAGTTGTTTTTACGGCTCCGCCCGCATAAATGTACTATCGAGGATCCCGCGGGAACACTATACTTTTCCGGTATAAAAAGTAGCCTATATTTTAATCCAGAGCCTAAACTACTACCATACCAAATTTCATCAAAATCCGTTCAGTAGTTTTTGCGTGAAAGAGTAACAAACATCCATCCATCCAAACAAACTTTCATATTTATAATATTAGTACCGATAGTAGGATACTATAGTCTACGTACTTCTATAACTAGCCTACGTAGCTATTGAAGAAGGGCATACCCTATCAGAATTCAGTCTTGTCATGCGCAAAAATTTAAAAAAATTATACATCTCATTTTTTTTTATTAATAGAACTAACAAGTTCTCTAGTCTCTAGGACTCTAGGAACGAAGATCGGACTTCGACCACGCCTGCAGTCGATGTGGTCAGTTCATTTGTATTTAAATATTTTGAGGCGACCTATTCCAAACAAAGTGTTTAGAAACTGGTCGAGCAGGAACATTGCCGATATTATATCTAACTACCGTGCCTAGTTTTTAAAATTTAAATGAAGGAAGGTGGCCCACCGTCATAGGCCTTCGCTTACTATCAGGCTCGGTCGGCTCGTTTTCCGGTCTATTAAAAAAACTAAGGCTAATCCAGTTGCACCCTTATACCAAGTACATTGTATTTCTATAAGGATGGTACATAATTTTTTAAAGCAAAGAATATCATAGATTTAATTACTCAAGTTTGAGGAAAACCGAAAATGGAATAAAAACTAGAATATCGTATATAATTTCTTAATATATTTTTACATTTCAAATAATACAGGCGGTTACATAAAATAAATAAATAAATAGGAATTTCGTGGTTTACAAAATTAATGTGATGATTTTTTTCGGGAAACATACAACATAAACAAACATAACAACTGAAAACAGCGCTAGGATTATTACGTCGACTAAACTTTGTCATTTTGTGTTATACATAACTTTATTTCAGTATAAAGTTTAAGTAGATACCAAAAAGTTTTTTTGGGTTAGACCAGTGCTAGATTTTCAATTAAGTATATTTAATTTTAATTACAAATTGTCATTTACTTTATTGGCCGGTACGATCTGGTACAGTTCTTGACTGTTTCATAAATAAAATGAATATAATAAAATAAATGTTTAAGAAAATAAAAAAAATTTATATAAGATAATATAGATGACAATTCGCCTTTTCGAAGTGGACTGTGGGAATTGATACTTTAGGTAAATAATAATCATGTAGATCTGGCCCAAACCCTAAACCTTTGTATTTGTCATTTTGTGTTATACATAACTTTATTTCAGTATAAAGTTTAAGTAGATACCAAAAAGCTTTTTTTGGGTTAGACCAGTGCTAGATTTTCAATTAAGTATATTTAATTTTAATTAAAAATTGTCTTTTAGTTTATTGACCGGTACGGTATTGTACAGTTCTTGACTGTTTCATAAAAAATAAATTTATCAAAGATAATATAGATGGCAATTCACCTTTTCGAAGTGGACTGTGGGAATTGATACTTTAGGTAAATAATAATCATGTAGATCTGGCCCAAACCCTAAACCTTTTGTATTATTAAGTTACAACACCGAACATCAATATTTTGAAAAGTCAGCTAAAACAATATAGGTACAGTGCGACAAATTTTTATCTGACTTGCAGCCAAAAATGTTATATCGACTCGGAAATAATTTTTTACATACTATAGATTTATTTTTCTTGTATCAACGCTTCAATATAGAGAGGATTAATTAAAAATGCTTTTTAATTATTATTTAAATATTGTAACTGCAATATAATCTATATTGCTATTTTCGAGTCAGATAATTGCCAATCTGTCGCAGTATACTACTGTTTAAACACAAAATGACAGGCAAAGCATTATAAATATGTTTACAATCGCTTGTATATTAGACTTGTAAACATATTTATATTGCCAATAAATAGTTTTCTAGGATTTAAAGATACATATTACTACATCGCTACCTGGAATAGAACAGGAATATACATCTTCTAAGCCATTCTCTAGCTTAATGACGATCATATACTATCATACATAAATTACACTATAAAAGTCATTAAGTTATAGAATCCAACACTTTACCTTACCTAAGTTACACATCGTGAATTTGTAAAGAAAATTGATAGTCAAGTATTGATAAAATCGTCTTATCAGCGTCCTAAATCGAAAAAAAAACAGAAAATAGCAACTTTTTACATGATTTCGTGATGTGATTTTCTGATTTGTATGTATAAAATTTAAAAATAAAACATGACAAACATTATACCTTGAACACCATAATATTACAATATTCATGCTTATACGGTTATAGTTGTAAACCATTGTATATTGTAATTACTTCAGCCTTAAGTATAGAGGGTATTAAAAAGTGTATAAAAACAAATTGCAAATAAAAACACAAATACATACACAGATTCGATCTTCTTGTATAAGACCACTTGGCCACGAGAAAACCAATAGTGTTTAGGTTTCAAGAACTCAATCATAATACTTGGTATTTTCTTACCCACAGCATATCAAAATATTGGAAAATACATGGTGTCCATGTCCAGTCCATGAAATACAAATAAATGTACGGTCGCCGATAGATCCGGTGTACCACTTTTCGACCTAACTACTCGACGATACGGTTAAAAAGTGTTACATTGGAAATATTGGCGACTGTACATTGTCAGTACAAGAAAATTTTAATGTTTAGCAGAATGATAATAATATACTCCAACGCAATACTATTCACATCAGAACAAATCACGAGGACTATCAAACTGCTAAAAAATAATTTTCTCTAACTGCGCGCATACGTCATATCGTTACGGTGGTTTTACAAATTTAATATTTGCCATCCAAAGAGTGCTTGAAACCCGCTTCAAGAACAACAGACTTACATTCACACTTCAATTGTGTTCAATAGAAACTTTAAAATACGAGTATCCATTACTTAAAGTCAGATCTGAGTTCTAAGATTATCTAATGCTCACTGTATGAATATTGTGCAAGTCTTGCCTTTTCAGTTCAGTTTAGTGGCTTATATATACATTTTAATTGAATATAGTACGAGTAAAACTAATTTGCCCGATCGGTATAACAAAACTTATGCGAGCTATCAATATTTGCTACAATAATTTACCAATTAATTATTATTATTGTTGACTCCATTATTGAAAACATGCAGTTTGGCAATTGTGTCAGTTGCATGTCTATACATACCGTATTATTAAAAGTAGGGCAGGGACTATTGACAAAAACTATTAACTACCATGTGCATTCAAGCCATTTGATCACATAATTGTTTAATCAAAGAATGGGTTTGGAACAAAATTAAGTCTATATAACATGATACCTCAAAATTATATGTGAATTTCATTTGTCTCAATCCCCTTCTATAAGTAAACACGCTATATCGGTGACCGTTTTATCAAACCAGCACGAACATGCCTCGAAAAAGTATAAAATGGCTTTGAGCAATACAAAATTCCGTATTTAATTTTCAAACGACTTGAATGTGTATGGACCCTCCATAAGTCACAAAACTATTCTGTTAACCAATTACGTACACTCTGTGAGAAAATGCATCAGTCTTATTCACAGGGAAAAATGCACATTTTAAATCATTTCATTACAGCCAATACAATGTGATTATTGATTTACAAGATTATAGGAATTAGTAATCCAATATTATATCCCGTAGCTAAATAGAAGTAACCTGATTCATAGAAATGTGTAGTATAAACTCTAGTCACCTGCGATTTTTATGTGTTTCTTCAGAATTAATGACTACTTAAATGGATTCTATCCCAGTTTATTTTTACATTTCATCACTTGGAGAAATAAATATAAACCACAATGAAATCCATAAAAGTAGATTTATTTACAACCACTAACAGTAACCAACAGTAACAGACTGTAAACATAAATCAATAGAGGAAGGGTTAGCTCACAACAAGACGCGACGCGCACATTTTAAGATAGCGATTCAAAACAATTGTTCTTTATTCACTACACAAAAAGATACAGGTTTAATTGCACAGCCGCACTGCGGAGATGCGTTCAATTCTGAATCGCTATCTTATGAAGTGCGCGCTGCATCGCGTCTCGGTGTGAACTAACAGCAAGAACAATCACATTAAAAATTAAATCTTAAGGATATCATAAAGATGTCGTTATAAATAAAGTAAAAAAAATATTCAAAAGATAAAAATCTATAAAAATTAACACTAAGCACCTTTACACACGTGCTGCAGCTTCTGCGGCGTCGCTGGATACTAGGATTTGTATGAATTTTGTGAATCACTGGCGGTGCAACACCTCAACTCCTGCGCTGCTCAACTCAGGGGGTTCGTGTGTAAAGGGCACTAAAATGCTGCTTGAAAGGAAGTCGGAATCTTTTAGCATAGATATAAGTATATTATGTCTGTGCATTTGTGACAAAACTCACTACGAGAAAGGTCCTATTAATACGGGCCACTAATAGTACAAACTGACGATGCTCAAAATATATTTAAAAGATTTCATTATATTGGCCTTGACATGACCAATTATAGTGACACAGAATTACTTAATATTATATAAAATTTTGCTAAGCGATCAAATTGTATAATGTATACGAAATAGATTTTAAACTAGCTACACAATCATTATTAGCTAAGCCTAAAATGGCACAATGAGTTACCAATGCACACACACTTTCCAAGCTAGCCTTCAGTCATAGTGCATAACTTAGGACAATATTAATAAAGGGTTTAATTTTTTATTTTTGTAATAAAAATAGGTAATATTATATGTGTTTATAACAGTTAAGTTATCAGACAATCTTTGTCAATATTTTGAGAGTTAATGCCAATACAATATACATGTTAATATTTCAGACAAAATTTAATACTTACATTAAACTTACTCAAAGTTCACATTTCTAGAAAAAATGGAAGGAAACTATGGAAGCCTAATTTTAAAATGGAATTTAAAACGTTCCGAGTATTAGGTAGTTATTAATTTTATGAGTATTTTGAAGGGATTTATATAAGGAAAATCTATTACTGTAAAAATCAAAAGTAAAAAAGATAAATGCCACTATGATTAAAAAGATATTATTATTAAAGATGGCAACAACATTTAAATAGAGGAAGAGAAGTGTCGCCTTGGAAGCATCAATTAAAAAAAAATCTAGACATTTTAAACCAAATGCAAATGGTGTTTTTTAGCTTCTTACAGAACTGGTTTCGGAGGTTTAAATAGGTTATATCATAAAGCTATAACCAGGTATATCTTAGGGCTTTGCCCTTTAAGGGATATCTCAGAATAATGGATTGAGCAACTTTTTGCTAAAGTTTATCAGTAAGTTATACACGCATTTTTAAACTTTTTCCTTCATTACATTGTTTCAATGAAATTTTGAGCATTCACGTAACAATAAGTTTTCTTTAATAATGTTATAATAATTAGAAATTATCGGTTGTACACTAGATCATAATCATACTTTAAATGACACTCTTTGTGCAAGTAATTTTTGTAGTGTTGACTCTTATTTTGAAAAAAAAAAATCATAGCATTGCTATTCTCTTTTGTGTTTATAATTTGTTTTTATCTATCGAGTTTTAACATATTTCGTTTCAAATAATAAATATATTGCAAAAGTATAATAAATGTATATACACATATTATATGTACATAAAGTTGTCGATGCTAGATTAGGCGCTAAAACATTGATATGCGAATCTTCCAAGCAATATACTGAGCAATATGTCATTTTGTCAATATCACTAACAAAACTATTTTTAGAACATTTATAAAGAAATAATATTATAAAACTCCTATGTTGTGTTATAGTGATGAGTATTGGCAAGATGAAATTGTATGGAAATCAGGATTTTGTATTGAAGTATCATACTGTATTCAGTAACAAAAATAGGACCGACTTATTGTTCGACATATACGCACTCTAACATACAATTTTTGAATATCCACGAATTAATTAAATACAAATAATTTAGAATATCCTAAACATTTTCTAACATAGCGATCCTAACTTTGGCCAGTGACAAAACTATAAAAATAATACGATCCATTAACACAACCACTGTTAATATCATAAGAGAAGCATCATATTAACCTTAGTCATATACTGCATACATCCACGACATATACATAATTTAATTTGGATTTTCGCAGCCTGTCGATTCCGTTAACACACAGCTCTTACTCACGACGCCTAAACCTCGATTACACTGAGATTTGCGTAAACCATTGATATATAATAAAATAAACTAGAATAAAAATCGTTCAACAAATCACTTATCTTAATAAGCCCTTATATATGAGACTAATTTTCAAAGTCAAAGTACACTTAATACAACGACATGATTATTTCGATTCTATTTTCTAGATTATTGTATATCAATGATAGATAGGATCAAAATACGACTATAGATACGTTGGTCTGCGGTGCCCCACTACACTACGCGCGAGGTTCGAAGCCAGTCTCGATACTGTCGCACCAGCCCACTTCAGGTGGACAGCTACAACGGCACAACGCACTGAGTTTCAACTTTTACAACGACTCTACCGTGGTTCCGGTCGCGGAGTATCTGGTGACCTGAAGACACAAGGACGTTTTGTTTAATATGTAAATGTTGATGGATGGAACAATGGATGATGATAATATATGTAATATGTAAATGACTATTTACGTCTACTTACTCGGTTCAGCTGGGCGGAAGGGCGTGCAGCATGGGGCCGTACGAGGCGAGCGCGCAGTACGCGGCCAACAGCGTCGCGGGCGACTGCGCAGCGGGCGCGGGTGCGGGCGCGGGGGCGGGGCATCTTGCATGCGCCGCTAACGCCGCCGCGCAGTACAGGTCGGCGGCGGTGCACGGACACGCCCACTCCGCGCCCGGCTCGCGGACCAGCGGGTTGCGCGCGCCGCCGCCCGCCGCGCTCAGCGAGCAGAAGTTCAGGGCGCGAGAACCGCCGAATCTGAATATATAGCGTATATCATAAGTACATAACTAAGGACAAAAGCTGCACATGTTTTTGTATGTTGGTTAGATTTTGTTCCAAATCTATACAATTGCTATTTACAGTAGTTATTTAGAAAAAAAATGGCCAGTAACCAGTGCAGTAGTGACAAAATTTTTAAACAAAACATTAAATTATTATTATTACTAGCATTAAATAATTCGAACTAATTAATCTAAGATGATATTGAAGTTTAAGTTACTTTATGCAAATTATATAGTAATGCAAAGTATTTTTTTTTTGTTTAACTTTAAAGGCAAAATCATTCTGTTTACAAAAACAATTTATAAAATCCTTACTTGTCAACGACAACCACAGGCCCGTTTTTGTATTCCATTTGGGACCCGGCGACGAATTCTATTAACGCGAAAGAGTCTTTATATGGTGCTATGAGTCTATCTAACGCCTCCTCTCTTTCACTATCACTAGTGGCCTGCCGCACTGCTCTAAGAAACTCGTTATCGTCCGGATTTCCTGCACTATAGTTTGTGGTATCACTGTTCAGCCAGCCACTACACTTTATAAACTTAACACTTAACTGATAATCGTCTTGTAACGAATGAACACTAACATTGGTAACTTCGATAATCCTATCCAAAGGTACGTCGGGGACAGTGGACACTTTTTTGAAGATGTAACACGGTCTTCGTAGTTCTGCTTCCTGTTCCACAGTTAGCGAAGGTTCTATAGGTGGAGGAGGCGGCGCTGTATCGGGCGGGGAACCCGCTGTTCTAGAACCCCATTCGGGGAACTTGAATTTCGTAGGGGAACTTAATTTAAAGTTTTTCAGGGACATCTTCGAAGGACTTCGGGGTGATTTGGGACCGTTTTTCTTTTCCGAAAACGACGAGAACAGATCTCCGTTAGCTATTGATTTGCGCGCCGACAGATCTCTATTACTTAAGTTTTCTAGTCTCAGTTCCGTTCTGTCGAATCGATAGGATCCATCTGTATCGTTGATAGGTGAACTGTTCTCTGGTATGAGCCTTTCATCATCCGCACACTCACTACCTTCTTGCCTCCTGTAACCGTTAGTTTCTGGTTCCACAGATGACTCCGTATTTGGTTTACCTTCAAACCTCCTGTACGCAACGTAAGTGTCTTTAGATACGAAACTAGCTCTGAAGTTCGCCACAAACAGTTCCTTCTCATCTTCCGTTGGCCAAAACACGTCGCATTCCTAAAATCAAACATCTAAATAAATGTTTGAAAATAAGTAAGTAAATAGACTCAAAAACTACAAAAAGGAAGACCTTTCGACAAGCGAATAAAAAAAAAACTTTTGTACTAGTTTGCCGAATTCTATTAGCCTCGTTATTTTAACAGTCTACTTTTCATCACGGAGAGCAACCCTTTGGGGCTATGTGGATGTTTGTTCTATTAGTGTGACTGACACGTTTGTTGCACACGAAGTCGCGGGCAGCTGCAGTAGCTGTACTCACAGGGTGGGCGGGGTCGGCCAGCAGCAGCACAAGCTGCGCCGTGTGGTCCCACAGCAGCCGCCACAGTTCAGGCGCGCCGCCAGGGTGCTGCGCCACGGCGTACTCGCGCACGCGCCTCCGTCCGCACACCCACGACGCGTTTATGTATTCACTGCCTATAGATTAATAATTTAATTTTAGAATTTTTATATAGAAATAAAAGAATTTAAATTATATTTTCTTTCTTTTTATGTTTTAAATGTCATATGACATTTAAAATATAAAAACAAAAGAACACACAAACTTACTCGACACACATTTCTGCACAAATAAAGTTTGAATAAAACACTTTACATCACAATATATTCTGACAATTTGTCTAGTCAAAGTCAGAAACGGGTAGTGTTTCATACAACTTTTCATGATTGCCCAATCAGGACAATCATTACATACCTTCAACCCCAGGTTTGGGTACCAGCATGACCCTAGCGGAGTCAGACGGCAACAGACCGCCGGGACGGTTCTTCTCAACATTGTGCGGCGCGCGCGCACACACCGACGCCTCGGCGCACGAGCGACGGATTAGCTATAAATAATGGGAGATTCTTTTTAAACTGGCTAATGATATTAAATGATATGAACCGCAGTGTTTGCGGTCAAATGGACGGCTGATTACAAAATTCTATGGAGAAATTAAAAAGTGTAGGTAATGTACCTACAACTGAATCTATATACGAAATCCCAGTATAAATTTAAAAACCACAAGGGTTTCTAATATTCCTTAATTAAATGATTATTTCTAAAAGTAAAATATTATTTCTAATTAGCTAGAAGAGTAGTTAGCTAACTGGCGAACTTATTACAAATTTCACTAATGCCTGTTAAAGTTATTTGTTGGTTATATATCATGCTATCTCTTTCGTTTTCACATTAATGAAAGAAAATGCATGATATTTAGACAAACAATTAACACTAACATGCGTCAGTGAAGTTGGGACTTAATCTAATACAGCATAGTTAACGGAACTTACTTGATACTGTTTCTCTAGCAAATTAACCGGCGGGGGTCCTTGGTACACAGTATGCCTAGCCGATAGAGAGCGCATTCGCTCCAACAGAGCGTAGTTTTCAGCTCGATTCACCCTGTAAATACATTTTAGGCATTTATGAAAGCTTAATAGCTGAGCGAATATTAATATATTGTTTAAATATATATATATTAACATTTCAATGTAACATGTGAAAATTTATAATTATTATAAAAGACATTGGGAGTTTTCCCCCCGCTTTTTAGAAAGTCGCGACTACAAACCAAAGTACAATTAGATTGTACATTGTACACTTATTATCGTTCACATTTAATATCCCGGATTTATTTTAATTCACATCCATGGAGAAGTTGAGATGATCAATAAAATGCTAATCATATTAATTTATAGTGGTATGTAACCGTATATAAGAAATTTAATTAAATACGATTTTTACCTTCTCATCTCTTCTTTTTCCTGCTCGCTCATATTGTTGTACTCTTGCATTCTCTTGTTATACGTGTCAGTGGTTCGCGGGGCCAAATCATACACTCCTTCGCTGTCATCCCCATTGACCAATCCATCCTTTTCTGGCTCCGTATCAGCTGTTGACTTGGGTTCATCATTTTCTTCTGTTTTTATAGAAAGCTGACTTCCGTTCTCAACTATCTCTCTCTCACTCAGCTCTGTTGATTTCACACTGGACATATCTTCTACGCCGTTTGTCAAGTCGTTAACGCTCTTATGCTTGATAGGATTAAGGTCCATAACCGCTAGCTCCTCATCTGATATAGGTTCTAGAAGTTTCACTAGGTATTCCCGCGCTTTCGAGAACTCGACTTCCGTGTTGCCGGATCGCACGTATTCTAATAAAGCGTCGTGTACAAAGACATATTGCTCCTCCGTCTGTACCAAATGGTTACGTTGCGTCCGCGCTCTGCATAGGAACCCGAGCGGTGATAGCGTCCCGGTGAGTTTCAGTTGGTTCAATTGTGCGTCTATGACTATGTATGTGCCTGTTCGGCCGACACCAGCGCTGCAAGAGAACAAAATTTCGAATAAAGAAAAGTTCTTATTTATATTTAGAATTAATAAGCCTGTTGCATTCGAACGTGCAATTTAAGCACGCTTCGCGGCACGAGAAGCGTTTATTTTTGTAAACTAAAAACTTCTAACAAATCAACTCCAAATTAACATTACGGTCAGGTCACACCGAGACGGGACGAGGTGCGACATTAGATAGTGATTCAAAATTTATTCACTACACAAGTGGTTTGGAAGGAAGCGAAGGAAGGCATTGGAAGATTAGCAATTTTCTTGGTCCAATTTTAATTTTACGTGTGACTCATAGAACGTAAACATTCGATTCGGGCCCGCGCCATTTTAAATAGAAAACTAGTCTTGTTATCCAAGTTAATGACGAACTAACAAAATTGTTTTTTCTATTTGCTCCAAAGCGAATCCCAGAATGTGTTTACAATTTTGATTCAATTCTCACCTGCAGTGCACGAGCAGCGTGCCGGGGTGCGCGGCGGCGCGCACGAACGGCAGAACGGCGAGCGGGTGCCGGGGCGTGCCGTGGTCCGGCCACACGGTGTAGTGGTACTGTGTGATGTGACGCCCGGTGTTGTTGCTGCTGTCGCTGCCGTTGGAACCCGTGTCGCTGGTGGTCTCGCCCGTCTGTGGACATAAATTATATCTTTGTTAATGAAGTGAAAGAACGACCTCTGTGACTCAGTGGTTATCGCGTTGGCACTCTAGCCGAAGTGTAAGTTCGAATCCCGCCAAGGAACAAAAAGATTTGTGTTTCTGAGTCATGCATAATGGATATATTATATTAAATATGTATATAATAAAAATCTATTAAAAAGTATTAAATATATTTCCGTTACCTGGTACCCGTAACACAAGTTCTTCGAGAACTTAGCACGGGCCAGGACGTGACGTGGTGTGAGATCGTCCATAGATATTAGATTTAAGTATTATTATTATTATTAATGAAGTAGTGTTTATTTAAATATGTGTGTTATTTGTATTTTTTAATGTAGTAGTGTGTTTCAACAATATAAACTGTACTATAATATAGTTAAGCTACACTTTGCCACAGTGACTTAAACACAAAACTCACGTGCGTGGCCCGCAGGTGGCGTATGGTGTATGCGGCGCGCACATCCTCGTACAGGAGCGTCACGTGCACGCCGCCAAACTGCGCCGAGCTGCCGCGCCCGCCCGCCGGCCAGTACATGTCGCACTTGCGCTGCGAAATAGTTACAATAAAATAAATATACTGTTTGTTTTTTTTAATACTTCATCTTTCTTTTAAAAGGATAAGAGAATGAATGAGTATCTAAGGGTATCCGCTCACGCTTGCACGCTCGACGGGTGCCCGCCGCGTGCGTCTATTTAATATAGCGAACGCTCTTAGAAAATTACCTTCGGTTATTAGTAACTATAATAAAGCGGCCATGTTAGGTTTTAGCGAACTAATACGTTATGTAAAGCATAACAAATACAATAATTACTTTTTATTCTATAATAATCACACAAAAATATATTATCGTTACATAATTTCTAGTTTTAGTTTATGCGAAGCTTCTAGCATAACTTCTCTAAGGTCAACTCGTATCCGTCAGTATGATAAACAAACCATAACTTTCCAGTTTGTATATTAATCTTAAACCATGCTTGTGTAAAAACTTTGTATTGCAGTGTCTGTGTTCTTGTGTGGTGTTTTTGCTATTTCCTGACTTTTCTATATTGATGGGGTTGCCTTACTCGTCCTCTCTCCACCAAATTGGTGATCATGACTAGCGTGTGGACTCGGTGTTGCCAGATCATTCTCCAGAAAGCGTCTAGAGTCGCCGGCGTGGGCCCTTGTGTCGCTATATACCGCCGCCTCCATACCGCCCATTCTAATTTTATTTGCCGCGGGACGCCATCTACAAGAGTAAATAAGGTTTTTCACTAGCCTTAGTACCAATTCCTATGCACACTCGAGATAAATACGTATACCGTCTCCTTATGTGTAAGTCAATATAAAGTTTTTTTTTTCTGGGGCTTCCAAAATATCATTGTAGTATATTAATGTATCATATCTGCAAGCCATAATCTTTTAAATTAACCTTCTTAACTTCTAACCTAACCTTTTCGAACTACAAAAACACTCACTTATATCAACATAGACATCGTCCAACTCGGAATCATCATCACTCTGTTCGCTGTCAGTGTCCTCAGGCAGCTGATCCTCTGACTCCACGATACCAGAGAATTCAATGTTGAGGAATGCTGACTCGATACCCTCGGTGAGATTGGAGGGCGGTTTCGCAGCCTTTACTGAAGGTTGTCTGCAGAAAATATTGCTTTGAGGAATATAACATTACATGAAATACAATTAGCCAAAAAAATTACAATTTAGTAAAGGACATTTAATAGTTAAAATTAATCCTTTTGTTCACAATGTTGATTGAATTTTTATTTTTCTATAGATAAGATTATAACTGAAATGTGGTTTTTCCATCTAAATAAATATTTTGAATAACGCTGTACATTCTACTGCATCCGTTTCTCAACCATTTTTATGTTGCTACCCACGAAAAAGCCATAAAGTTAAGTATAGTTAAGTTAAAAGTCTTGCGACCCCGTCATTTCAAAATTATAATAATATGTACATAGCACGCTATTTTTAAAATAGCAATGAAGGAATTTGATTTGATTTATCAGCTATACGTTATATTAGCCTTCACTGGTTCTAACGCTTTTTTCGACGTTCGATACAAAATTTTCGTTCGAAAAACTAATCTTTTGTACCTATAATATGTAGTTTGTATTTTTTTTTTCAACAGACTGCGACCCCCTTTAAAAACAAACTCGATCCCCCAAGGGTCGCGACCCCTCGCTTGAGAAACGATGTTCTACAGTATAGTCACAACTTACATTATATGAAAACGAATATTACAAAACAGTTTATATTTGTGTGGCAAATGTTCACCTCTCCGCGTGATGTTTCGCGCGTCTCTCCTGGCGTCGCTCGAGGCGGCGCTCGATGCGGCGCGCGGCAGCGGCGTCGAGTGCGGGCCGGATGCCGTCTATGAAGTTGGCGTTGACGTAATCGCAGCCCACGCCGCCACCGCCGCGCCCCGCGCACCCCGCCGCCCCGCACCGCCCGCCGGTCGACACGCACACGCGGGAGTGGTCGTCTGAAAACAAGTGTACGTGTAAACTAAGGTGCAAAGGTATGAGACAGATTTAAACCGATTGTACATAATTTATTATCATACTTACATGCTGTGATGTTCAAATATCGATTCTTCAGCCTGTTTTCAGGTCGGTAGCTGTGATGACTTGTGTGCGCCAACGCCGCGGACTTCGCAACTACTATTTCGTACTCCTTGCTAAATAAAATAAATATAAAACCATGTTACTAAATGATGGACAGTTTTATTGGTATATACGAATATTTTGGGTTAAAATAAAATCCTAATATAAAATAAAATGTTACCTTGAATCTTATACATGAACACGCAAACAACACTAAATAGCTTTTAATATGCTACTTTAAATCCAGGAAAAGTTAACTACGTTTTTTTGCCAACTAAGCAACAGTGACCATCTAGAACATTCTAACCTGAATCCAATATCTCCATCAGCGTGTAGCGCAGCAACGTGCGCGGGAAAGTCTCGCGCCTGCACGAGCGGCTGGTGCGGGCCGGCCATGCGCGGGGGCCGCCCCGGCGCCGCCTCCGCCGCCGCCGCCGCACCCGGAGCAGTGTTGCCAACGTTGCGCGCGGGCGAACTGCGACCCACTGAGAAAATGTTGTCATGTTAATGCATAGCGTTTCGTACTAAATAAAATATATTTATTAGTTTTACTGTACATCAGTACAGGTGTACAGTCAAACTTATTTCTTCATGGTTCCCGGCTATCATCGTATTTAATTTATAGAAAAGACAGACGGTGTATGAATAACCTAACCAAACGTATGTCAAGATATTATGTCTAAAGAAGATTCCGTAACCATCAATCCGCAATAGGTTTTCTAAGAAACTTTAAAAGTTATTTTCCGATTTCGCTCAAAATAATTTTCAATATGAATATTTAGCATGAGCTATCAGCATGGAAAGTAACAAATTCCTACCGCTTATACTTTAGAAATGCCAGGGGGTCGAGAGTGACCAACTTATTTATAAGGTGTTAATATTGTTAAACTACTTTGAGGAATGGTTGAATTAAAAAAAAGTCATTTAGGAAACTCGCCTTTGAAAATACCTATTTGACGAAACCCTACAGTTAACCCAATAGGGTGGGTACCCCTAAAATATAAAATTGTTATTATTTTATGATGTCAAAATAAATAATATACACAATCTATAATTACTATGCCAGAAGTTAGTAAAGACGAACGCACAGAGCGAAACTACAAGGGTACCTAGAAGTACCAAAGAGCCCTTAAATTTACGTGTAGGTACTTTCACTGTCACTAACTGACATGACGATTACTAGCCCTCTAGATTCTAGAATCTAGGATCATATTATTGATGTAACAAAAAAATAATTACCAGGTTTTTTGTTGAGAGGAGCTCGAGCTGCTCTCTCGCCGCCTTCTTCTAAATAGTTATATGCAGCACTCAAACACTTGCTGAGACGTGATCTGCACCTGCAAAAATATTATTACAATGTTATAAAAATATGACAAAAAAAATACAAAGATTGGCTTGAAAAAAACAGAAAGTTTCGTAATTTACAACTGTTTGGTTACACGATAAAAACTATTTTACGTCCACATGCGTTGGCGCCTGCACAACTTGCGTATGCGTTTGCGTGCGTGCGCGTACGTTTGCGTATACATTACCTCCAATACAGCAGCGCGGCGCTAACTGCAGCTAATACGGTCAGCAACACAGTGGCCAGCAGCGCACCCCACAGCTGTCCCGCTCGCGCAGTGGCGTACTGCCCGCCACCAGCCACCGCCGGCGACATCGCTTCTGACCGTACGAGACACTGCTCGCTTGATACCTCCTAACGTTACATGTACATTAGTTATATAATATAATATTATAAGTATATTGTGTTTTCATGTATTTATTGGTATTTTCTTTATATTTTGTCATTCATCTCAAGAATAATTCTACATTTAACTTTTGTTTAAGGTTAAAGAAAGATAGAGAATTTCGCATACAGATTAGATTATGGTTTCACTTTTACAAATATGAAAATTATGTTCAACACTGAATTTGGAATTTTATTATGTCTCACCTCCGGTCTAGATTCCTTGCCATCGATGAGCCTATTAGGATAAACAACTGACTTCGTCGCGGCCAAAACTTTCACTTCATATCGCGTCAGATTCCATAAATCCACAGTCTGTCAAAGAATGAATAAATGTAGTTGTAAATGGTGATATTGCAAGGAATCAAATCTGAGTAAAACTCAAAGGAAATGAGTAGTTAATTTATAATTATTGACTATTGTTACCAACCCTATTAGTTACTGATACATAATATAAATAATAATTTATTAATTACCAATTGGTAATAACAAATATGTAATATGTATTTTCACTCAATAATAGTTATGAACTCACTTGACTGATCGTAGTTTCAATTTCGTTTTTATTAGTCGCCAGGGTCATTCGGAAGTGTGGCTGTTGTTCTGGAAGTTTCCTTAGAGTCACCACATATGTGTCTAGAGAATTGTTGTATTCGAGAGGTTGGCGCCATTGGATGTATAATATACCTGAGAAAAATATGAAACTCATAATTAAAATATGATAGTTAAAATATGATAAAAACATGTAAAAAGTAACAATTGAGGAAGTGTGTGATTTAAAAATTAACCATTAATAAATTTGGGTGGCGCTATAACTGTAAAATAAATACAATAAAGGAGCGAATAAAACACTATCATAGACATCCAAATATTTTAAAGAACAAAAAGTTTCGCTAAAATATTTATTGCTTATAATTAAACATAAAAATATTGAATAAAAATAATAAAATAAGAAATTTAAATAAAATTATTATTGTTCGAGTAGAGTTTTAGAGTTGAGAAAAATATAATAATATGAGATTCATGAGTTTAAATAATATATAAGAGCTGAGCTAATTTTGTTCATGCTAATACAAATATTGAAACAACGGATAAGCTATCAATATGATGTCTGTATATGCTGTCTTTGACTGATACATTGGAGAAATCACTTGATAGACAAATATAGCAACATTGAATAGCTTACTGCTGTGTAAATATTCTTATTAGTAAGAGGGTAAATGTATAATTAAATGCAATAAATAATTAGGCACAAATGCAATAAATAAAAATGACAAACTTAGTAGCAATGTCACATTATCTTTGTGTTCATTAACGCCCGAAATTAATAACGTATCTAAAACCTTAAATTCTCAAACAAAAATTGACGTTAATTGACGTAAAGTCAATCCTAGGATCGTTGAAATGTATTGAATCTTGATCTCAGATAGCTAAAATGGGATTAAGATGATTATTAATTTCGGACGTAAGTTTACATCATCTCTACTTTTACAATTTAACCACTTCTTTGTGTTATTGCTGTAATAGTGCGGACGTTTGAGGGCAAATAAAGTCATTGTGTATTAAGTGTATAACATCATCATCATCACCATTGTTAGACACCATTACTCTGGCAAGTATATGTGGTAAGTATCTAACGTGCTAGCCTATTGTAGGTTGGATATTAGAATGGTAGGCATCGCGAGGCCCAAACAATCCCTTGGGGTCACCCAGGCCTTGTAGTGTGTATGAGTTGTACATTTCACAATGTTCTTGCTCTCATAGGCCCACTCGCACATATCTGGGTTAAAGTTAGCCCTGGGTTAAAATATAATGCCTTCTCTTTCATAAATACGAAGAACGAGAGAGGTAACGTGATATTTAACCCAGATCTGCGTAAGAGGACCTTAGTTACCAAAGGTTGGTTAAAAGGATACATTCAGATTTAACAAATAAAAAATGGTGTTACAGCTTGTGGGAATAGTGGAAGCCCCAAAGTGAGATCTTCAACCGAGCGAGGTGGTGTGCTTGGTCATAGCTCCGAACTGTGAAAACTTTGATAGCGCGATTCAGGATTGTGGCGCTTATTGGTCCGCCACAGGCTCTTACCTTTAGGATCAGTTTCGCATGTCAAGTTGAGTATAATTGGCGCAGAGGGTGGCTTCACGTCAGTCAACACGTATAGAGGCTCGGACGCCTGGCCCAGGCGTTCCAGAAGGTCGGAAGACTTCACACCGTTGAGGGATATGTTGTAAAACGCGCGGACCCACACTTTGTATGGTGTGAATGATTCTGAAAAATAGACACATGTGTAATATTTTTTCAAATTTTTATACTTGATGCATATTATCTCTGTTTAGCATTTCTAATGACCAATTAACCAATCAAAAGCAACATTGAATAGATAACTAATGTCAAATTCATCCCAGAAACCGGACATGAGGCCGTCACATTTATATTGGCGCGACTAGAGACTATTTTTGAGGGATATGTTGTAAAACGCGCGGACCCACACTTTGTATGGTGTGAATGATTCTGAAAAATAGACACATGTGTAATATTTTTTCAAATTTTTATACTTGATGCATATTATCTCTGTTTAGCATTTCTAATGACCAATTAACCAATCAAAAGCAACATTGAATAGATAACTAATGTCAAATTCATCCCAGAAACCAGGCATGAGGCCGTCACATTTATATTGGCGCGACTAGAGACTATTTTTGTACTGGTGGTCAAAAAATGGCGACACCAAGTACCACCGGATAGACCCCATTGTGTCTAAGACCCTTCACCCTACACATCTATAAATAAGTTTATTTTGTTTCTATATAGTCTCTACGACATCGTCCTGTCTCCCGTGCGTGCTAGTCGTGTGTTCCGCTTACTCCGCGTTTTCGTGCCGTCTCGCTCTATCCGCGTCGTAGTGACTCGCTCACTCCGCGATAGTGTCGCCCCGCCCCAAACGTGTCGAGTAGCCGCACTCACTCCACGCTCGTGCCGACCCGTCTCAGTGCAGTGCCGATAAACTCCACATAGCGATCGACAATTTACTCCCTACTCGTAAGAATAGTGAGTGGATTGTCGCCTTGCTGAGGAGTTGCCCTGCCCTTGGCCTCCCGCTGGGTTGTTCCAGTGTTGGGTCACGGGGAGCCAGCCTCCTCAAAGTTTTAACCGTGCAAGTACGTACACTTTTGTGACTACTTTGACACTTTATACGTGTTAGTGTTTAGTGTCCCACCGTGTTTGTGTTGTGTGAGTACTTTCATCTGTTTTATTAATCTTCCTATACATGTACTTTGTGTTGTGCGTGTATAACATGTGACTATACCGTGTGTCACGTTCGTTTTACCTATAGTACGGTAATATAACCGCACTTCCACCATGGCCGACCGTGGTTCGCGGCCACCCAACCGCGACCGCCCCAGCCAACCACGCGCCAGCTCAGCTGCGTCGCGCAGCGGACCCCCATCGCGGTCCAGCTCGCGCACGTCTGAGCGCGCATACCTTTCCGCCACCGAGCCCAGCTTGAGCGGTAAGGACACCGCTCGCCCCGGGCCGTCCTCGGCATTCTCGCGGGGGTGTACTGACACCCCCCCGCCCCAATGCCTTCCGACGGCGACCCGCCGCGAGTCTGGGCCCCAGCCCCGCTCAGCCGACAAGGGTTCGGCTTCTCCGCCGCGCCCCACGCGCCGCACCGCGGAGGTGAGCGCCCCGCGCCCACCGCCTACACCACCGCAAGCGAGCCCATTGCCCGCTCCCCCGTCCTCGCCGGCCTCGCCGCCGGAAGAAGACCGCAGAGGGGTAAGTGCTCCAGCTCCGAGGGCTCCCGCACCGCCCCCCCCGTCGAGCAGCATGCCACCGCCCCCCGCCCCTCCCGTGCAGGTAACTAAAAGGCAGCGGCAAGAGATATCGTCTGACATCTCGCCGCCTGCCAAGCGTGCCGACCGCCCGGCTACCTACGCCGCAGCGATCACCGCCCCCGTGCCGCCCGGATCCCCCGTGGCCTCCACCTCGAGGGCCCCCACGCCGATGGACGTAAGTACGGCAACCCGCGCAGCGAATGCGTCCTCTCCGCCGCCGAAACCAGCCCCCCGATGCCCCCCAATCATCGTGGAGAAACTGGACCAGTGGTTCGACCACTTTAGCCGCCTCAGGGACCTCCTGGGGCATGCCCCGAACGCGAAGGTGTACGGGCAGGGGGTAAAATTCTCCCCAGCTGGCGAGAAGGAGTACCGGTGCGTGCAGCGGTACCTGGCTGACCTGAGCGAGTCCACCCAGGTCAGCTGGTACTCGTACGCGCTGCCCCAGGACCGCGGTTTGAAGGTAGGCATTCACGGCCTACCGGCCAACACCCCTACGGAGAGGATAGCAGCAGACCTCACCGCCAAAGGGTTTTAGGTGGAGCACATCTCCCGAATCCTCGCAAGGAAGGACCGCCCCGGCTGCTCTTACTTCGTCCTCCTGAAGCGCACCCCGAACCTGGTACCGGGCATCTACCAGGTAACGGAGATTTTAAATATGCCAAACCTAAAAATAGAAGCCTGGCGTGGGAAGACTGGCCCCGCCCAATGCCACCGATGCCAGCAGTTCCGGCATTCCAGCGCGAACTGCCACCGCAAAATAGCGTGCGTCAGATGCGGCGAGGAGCACGCCGCCGCTGACTGCCCCCGACCTGCAACCGATCAGCCCACTTGCGCAAACTGCAAGGGGCCCCACCCCGCAAACAGCCGGAACTGCCCGGTCTTCCGGCGAGAGGCCAGAAATCGCCATGCGGGCCCTATTGCCCGCACAACCCGGACCGCAAACCGGACACACACAAACCGGGTAAGCGATGCCCCCACTATCTCTGAACGAGAGGTCCCCCGCCGCCGCCCTCTGCCACCTCTCTAATGGCAGAGGCAAATGACCCCACCCCCCGTCCCATCGCACCCGCTGCTCCCCCCTTAGCCCGAAAGCAGCGCAAACGGACCAGACCCAAAAAGAGGGCCAAATCCGGCGCTACTTCCCATGCCGCCACGGATTCCGAGTGCGAGCCCCTCGCCCTCCCCGCCCCCTCTGTTGTACCAGCCCCGCCGGCTGATGATGAGGCCATTCTACCGGCCCCCCCCCTACCCCAGCGCACCCCGCGCCCCCCCCGCTTGTCGCGCACCAAACGCTCCGTGCAGCCGGCCGCCAAACCAGAGGCGACCGAGATCTCCACGGAGCCCGCAAACACGGCGACCACCGCCGCCTCTTTGCCCCCTCGTGCCCCCCCCTCCTCCCGCCGCCGAGAGTCCCCCAGGACCACGGCCCAGCTCTTACGAGCCCTGTTCTCCCTGGCCATGGATGTCTTTGATAAAATCCTGGCCGGGGAAGAAATTTTACAAACCATTCTAAGGGCCCTCCCTGAGGGGGCCACCCTCTTTGCAAATCTGATTTCGCAATGCTTTCCCACGCCCCAGTCTGTTTAAAGGTCGTCCACTGGAACGTCCGGGGGGTCCGCGGCAAGGTGGCTCCGATTCGCCTCCTCCTTCGGGAGCACGAGGTGGATGTCGCCTTGCTGAGCGAGACCCTCCTGTCCCCTCAGGACCGCTTCAGTGCCCCCGGGTACCACGTGTACCGTCAAGATTATCTGGGGGGTGAGCGAGTGAGCAGAGGCCTAGCCGTTTTGGTCGGCAGGAAACTTCTGCACCAACTCCTACCCCCCCCCTCAGTTTCATCGCTATACGCCCTTGGGGTGGAGGTACTCCTCGGGTCGCACCGCACGCACATCTACGCGTGCTATAAACCTCCGGGGTCGCGTTTAGATATCTCCGACATCCACAGGCTCTTATCAGAAGAGCCGACGGTGATTGCCGGAGATCTGAACTGCAAGCACCCCGGATGGGGTTCCCGCGCACCCAATCCGGACGGTAACCGATTGTTCGTCGACTCAGGGCGAGTCGGTTACTCGGTAGTGGGGACGTACTACCCCACCCACTACCCCGAAAACCCCCTTCACACGCCGGACGTCCTCGACGTGGCAATTGCGCACCATCTCCCGGGCGACCTCCATCAAGAGGTCCTCGATGCGGCCCATGGCTCCGACCACCTCCCGGTCCTAGCCACCATACGCGCCGCACCCGCAAGAGTCCCTCCTCCCCCCCCTCGTCTGGTCCGCGACTGGGACGTTTTCGCATCGCGGCTGCACGAGAGCACGCCCAATTTCCCGGTGGACTCTGCAGAGAACGTCGAATCGATGACTCTGCAGATCACCGAGGCGATCGCAGCCGCGATGGACGCGGCAACCCAGCCGCCTATTCAACGCCATTCCAAGCGGTCCCCCCTCCCCCGGCACATCGCCGACCTCATTGGCGAGAAGAAACGCCTGCGCCGAAGATGGCAGCTCAGCCGCTGCCCTACCCTGAAGACGCAGCTAAACCGACTCACAGCTCAGGTAAGAACTGCTCTTCAGGACCTGGACTCCGCAGAGTGGACTAAACGCATCCTGGAGGCGGGAGAGGACTGGCCCTCCCTCCACCGCTTTTGTCGCAGCCTTACCGGAGTCACAGCCCCCGTACACCCACTGTTCCACCAAGATGGCAACTTAAGGTACCGTGCAGAAGACAGAGCAGACATTCATGCCGAACACCTAGAGCGCCAATTCTCACCGCTGCCGACGACCGCAACGGAACACGCCCGACTGGTCTCGGAGGAGGTAAAGGTTTTCCTACTTTCCCCCCCCTCCCCCCCAAATTTCTCCTTCTCGCCGAGGGAGGTCCAGAAGACCCTCGTACGCCTAAAACCAAAAAAGGCCCCCGGTGCAGATGGCATCCCAAATTCCGCTCTCCGCCACCTTCCTTTCAGAACGGTGGCCGCCTTGACCCGCCTTTACAATGGTATCGTCAGGACCGGCCACTTCCCCTCCCCCTGGAAAATGGGTCTGGTTGTAACCATACCCAAGCCCCACAAGAACCTAAGAAGGGCTGATGGCTACCGGCCCATTACCCTCCTTTCCACCCTCTCCAAAGTCTTCGAGCTCCTTTTCCTGAAACACCTCTCCCCTTACCTCCCTCCTCGTGAGGAACAGTTCGGGTTCAGGTCCAACCTGAGTACCACCCTCCAGTTGGTACGTGTTATCCACCACCTTTCCGTTGCGGCTAACAAAAAGGAATCGTCGGTAGCCGTATTCCTAGACATGGAGAAGGCGTTCGACAGTGTCTGGCATGAGGGTCTGCTCTGTAAGCTCATCCGGGCCAACGTACCTCCCCCTCTGGTAAGGCTAGTAGCGTCCTTCCTCTCCGGCAGGACCTTCAGGGTTCGCGTTGACGGAGTCCTCTCAAGCGAGCGCCCCATCACTGCAGGCGTCCCCCAGGGAAGCGTCCTCTCGCCAGGACTTTACAACTTTTATGCCAGCGATGTGCCCGCGGACCGGGGCACCTCCGTGGCGTTATACGCCGACGACACGGCGTACTTCGCCTCCTCATTGACCACCGAGCATGCTGCCACCAAGATTCAGAGGACGCTGGATCTCCTCCCTGACTGGCTGAGCAAATGGCGACTCTCTGTAAATGCAGGTAAGTCCCAGGCGCTCGCCGTCAGCACGAGGTGCTCCTTCCCGGCGCCTCTGAAGATTGGTGATGCTGTGATCCCGTGGGGGAGGACAGCTCAGTACCTCGGGGTCACTCTGGACCGCCGTCTCTCAATGGCCCCCCAGTGTGCATCGGCGGTGGCGAAGGCGAACGCGGCTATCGCACGGCTGCGACCGGCCTACGCGTCCCCGCAGATCCCCCTGAGGATGCGCATCGCCCTCTACCGGACGTACGTACGGTCCCGCCTAACGTACGCGGCACCCGCGTGGCACCATCTGCTCTCTGCGCCCCAGAAGGCGCTGCTGCAGAGAGCCCAAAACCAGGTGCTACGCCGAATTGCGGACGCACCGTGGTACGTCCGTAACACCACCATCTCGAGGGACCTCAGGGTGGAGAGCGTGGAGGCCTTTGTGGCCCAGCTCTCCGCGAAGCTGTTTGCGCGGGCGGATGCCTCGCGCCTGGTCGAGCTGACCGACCTGGCGCCGTGGCATGCCCGCCCGCCGGACCGCCACCGCCTGCCGAGGGATGCCGTCCCTCCGGAAGACCCGGCGGAGCCACGCAGCCCGCCTCGCCGCCCCCGAAGAGGAGGAGCCCAGGCGCAATGATGCGCCGCACCTAGCCTCCTGAGGGATGCCATCCCTCCCGAGGGCTTCAGCGGAGCCACGCAGCCCGCCCCATCGCCTCGAAAAGGAGGAGCCCAGGCGCAATGACACGCCGCACCATGGCGCATTGATGCGCCCCGGCGCAACCACGCCACTACCACCACCACCATCGGGTTCTTATTCCCCCCACACCTTTCCCCTGCGCCGGCAAACCATATGCCGGTGCACCTTCTTGCACCGTGCCCGGGGCCTGACGAGTGGCAGCCCTATTGCCACCCCGTCGTCCCCGGGGCGTATCTTCCCCCCCCGACATAAAAAGTCGGGGCTCGGAAGCTTTATCCTTTTCCCTTTTTCCCCCAGGTCGCTTGTGTCCACGGTCCGGCAAAACGCGGCGTGTGAGGGAGTGGTCCCATACACGTTTTCTCGGCCCCCGGGTCGGGACCCCCACGCGTCGCTTGGAGCCGACCGCCGGTCCCGGTTGGACCTGGATTGGTCGATCGACATTCCCCTTGTTTGTTGGTTGCCCCCCCCCTCGGGCTTACCCCGCGTTCTGCCGCGGGGCGTCTTCCCAAAAGACATAAAGACTCATGCGCCCAGTACTAGTACTGGGCGCGTCTTCCCCACCCCAATTAGAGGGGCTTAGCCCCTGACATTGGTTAGCCCGCCGTAAGGCCCTTTTCAGGGGCCCGGCGTCGAGCAGAGGAGAGTCTCCTTCTCTAACAATTTATATAGTCTCTATACTAATAGAGTAAAGATAAAGAAAGATAAACAACATGGAACTTAAAAGGTGAGTGTCTCTATAATATCATTAACCTAACTCAACATAGAAAGAGCAAATCATATTTAAACATTACGAATCCAACCTAAGAAGTTTGCCTGCTATATTTTTTCAAGTTAAGATTAATTATTTTATAAATTATATTAATTTAGTTTTAACCACATGGCTCTGACCATTAGGTCAGATTTTCTGAGAGAAAAAGTATAATAAAACAAACAAAACGCAACATCACGATATTTTACGATTTTCTCGTAATATTAAAACTTTTTTACGCTTCGTATATGAATTATATACCAACAAAGCGTAATAGTCGTTAGATCATTTTAATATGTATATCTGCTAATAAAATACAGTTATAAATCATAATACATTCAAATTTCGAATCTGGTTGTATTAAGATTAGGGTTAATGAACTGTGAGAAATATGGTAATTTTGTTTTTATTTCATTTATTAGCAGATCGTATAAGAAACTATACAAGCCTTTTAGTGTTGTGTTATTGTAAGTAGTTCTTACTTATGGTCAGAATTGTGTGAAACAAATGGCCGTGGAATAGAAAAGATAATGGTGTCATGGAAAAATGGCTGTACAAATTAGGCCACAGACAGAAGTTTGTCATGAAAAAATACCTGGATAAATAAGGTCACAGAAAAGGAATATTTTTGGTGCTATGGGTTTTTCAACACAAAACAAAAATTAACCCGATCCCTAGAAAGGAGGAACGCATGAAAACTTATAAATAGTCCAGTCAGAGATGTATTAGTCAAATCAGGGCTAAGAATCTCGGAATGAGAGATAGTCAGCTATAAACTTGTCTCATAACCTATCTTATCGAAGGGTGTCCGCGACTACAGATATTCCAAGTAAAAATCAATTTTTTACACATTTGTTGCATATATCTCGTTTCCTATGAGTTTAATGCTATTTGTTTTTATTATAAATATTATAGAGGATAAAATTTTCTACAACTCTTGTTTTAACATTTTTTTCTTATGTTGAACCATTTTCGAGATAAAGGGCAGAGCGCGCGCAGTGTTTAACTATTTTGAGTATTATTACACGCCGTATAAAGTTTATAAATTAGTGATAATTATATAATTCTAAATAATTTGCATTTTTTATTAACTATCACGTTATAATTATATATTTTTTTCAATAATTCAGTATCTATTCATTTAATAACAATAATGTACCTCGAATGATATTCTAAAGTCTAAAAAGTTAAACACTGCGCGAGCTCTGTGAATAGCATAAAACCCATAGGAAACGAGATATTTGCAATAAATGTGTAAAAAGTGGATTTTGACCTTTGACCTTGGAATATCTGTAGTCGCGGACACCCTACGATAAGTAAGTTTTGAGACAAGTTTTAGGGTGTCAAAACAAAGGTTTATACAAGTTTATAGCTAACTATCTCACATTCCGAGGTGAAACCCCTAATTTATCTAGACTAAATGATTTGATTGATTTTTGAAAGATTTGAGAGTGCAATTTCATGGTCGCGACACGTCACGACACGATTTTGGATATAACGCCATGTGTCGGAAGCTACTTAATATACTTAATACATAACAACTTTCTATAGTAAGTACGGCTCAATACACAGATTGAGATTGATAAATTCACTTAAAACATAGGTAACTTACTTAGATTCTTCAATCGGAAGCTGACGACTTTGGTGAGAACACCAGAAGTGTTGAGTAGCGTCAAGTTTTTCGCCGCATTCATTGCATCTTCCACGCCCATGTCGCTTCGGAACACGTTGGTAGCCTTTATCTCGTTAGGAGACGGAGGTGAGGATCTTTCAGTGGCTGTCTTTGTCATAGCCATTCCTTCCTCATAATACAGAACATAAGCTACCTGCGATATATCCAATGTTGGTGGTAGGGACGCGTCGGACTTTTTCACGACTTCTTTGGGGAACTCAAAGGCCTGATGAGTCTCTTCTTTCTTTTCATGTTTGACGTCAGTCCCGTTATCCTGCCGTCTCTTTCTGTGTCTGTGGGATCTTCCATCTCTTTTGCTCCTGTAGGATTCGTTTGTTAGGATATACGCTTCGGTGTCGTACTGGTTGTAGGTGGGGTCACTTTTAAAGATCTCCGGGGCGATGCGGTCGTAGCCTATGACGTCATTGGCCGGTTCGTCGCCTTGGGGCTCCTTGTTGGCTTTGACGGTGAACTCCTCTATAGGCTCAGTCCTCTCGGTGTGCGAGCGTACGTCATTTCGTACGATGTGCGTCGGCGGGGCCCATGACAAGTGTATCTCGTCTGCCGTAATACTGTTCGCTGAGAGATTCTGTGGCGCGGACGGAACTGGAAAAAAAAACAAAGTTACTGGATATGTATAGACCACATGCCTAATACAGATGGCTTGCTTCAGTCGCAATTGGCTTGTCATGATCAATTCGTGCCTTCGTGTTCCCAACTTAGCACACTGAATAATGTACAAGATGCTAAGTGTGAGTTTTTCTTAAACGCCAAACGCGCTCACGATCGAATGCGAAAAGAAAAACTCACACTTAGCACTCAGTGTGAGAGTTTTTGTCACTGCTCGCCGTGAAGAAGGTAACTACAATTTGTATGACATCGAAACCACGCCCCTAGTGGCAGTCAGTGGTACTATTTCGATGCCATACAAATTATTGTAGTTAACTTCTTACTGCGAGAAGTGACAAAAGCTCGTACTCAGCACACAGGCTTGGGTGGTTTATATTTATTGTTCTCAGGACCACTGATTACACTGGTCTGCAAAAAAAAAAAAATTCTCTCCTTTACGTTTTCATGCGTGATAACATTCGTAGTAGGTATTGGAGCACCGGAAATTAACAATCAAATATACAGCACATATATTTTAAAAATAAAGCTCATTTCTTTCCATCGGTTCCATCGATTTCCATACAAATTTATTTGCTCTCTTAATATAAAATACGTAGACTACACCTAAAATCTTAACAAAAATATATAATATGAACTTTGTGCAAAACTTCCAAAAATATTTAGAAATATAGAACATTGAAATGAACATTTTAAACGATTGAAAGACAAGTTTTCATTTAACTGTTGTAAAGTTACAGCGAATACTCAAGCGCATTTCAGTACAACAATAAAAATCCCTTTAGACTTTCCTTCTTTCTCTAACGATTCGCCAAAATTTATTTTGTATCTATAGAGACTGTTAAAATAAAACGAATTAAAATATGTATATTTAACGGTATAGGAAGAATTACAGAAAAATCCTTAATTTGTGGTAATTTGGAAATAAAAATCATAATATCACAAAATGTAGATGTGATAAAAGAAATTGGTCAACAGGAAAGGAACAGACTCAGAACATTAAAATCTTCATATTTAAAACATACATTTTAGAAGGAGGATATCATTGCAGACCAGTGTTATTAGGTATACATAAATGTTTATATGTTACAACATTCCCAAGGAGGATTTGATATTTTTTCTGCCGTTAGGGGGCAGACCCAACGCGCACAAAGCGCCATCTGGTGGCGTAAGTGGTATAAAAAAACGGTCAATAAGTATTTTCGATTCTTTTTCTGTCACCAGGAGGCGCTTGGTAGCCCGACGGTCCTTGTCGTATCAAAAAGCTGTCCGATGTCACGAATTTAAAAACCTTCATTTCTATTAATAAATAATGTGATATCGAAATTTAATAAGGTTTCACATATTCATAACCACGAACCCAAGTGAAGGGCCTAATTTTCCCTAAAACAATGCAGAATGGGGCGGGCGTCGGAAAAACCCTTCCTCTATATTCATGATGAAGCGCCCTTTTTATCTACAATTTTACTGTATCTATAAAACTGGCTTCGATTTCATATTCTGGTGAATAATATACATGTATATTTTTAAGAACTACGGTCAAAGAAAAATACCTTTCTCAGTTTCCATAGGAAAAAAAGAGAAAGATGTATTTTAAAGACATATCCGGATACGATTATGACGTCAAAGCTTGCATTTTTAGTAACACGAACACTCCAAGAGAGGAAAAAGAATCTGTCTATGTTCAGCTGTGTATATTTTTTATTTGTTTCAATATTAATATAGGTATTAGGTACTAAATTTATATTATCTTGGTAAAAGACACATGGGGCACTTTACTATGGATCAATTAGCCAAGATTAAATTTCGTTAGATGTAGGTGTGATTGCACCCGGATTACAATTTACAAGGTCACAGGTCGCATATCTGCAGGACGTGGGGTATATACCAATGATATTTTAACTTGTTCATCATATTATAAGTATAATATTCATCCATTTTCATAATTACAGAAGCTAGAAGCGCGGACAGACATTAAACTAACACTATATCAAAATTTGAAATTGCCTCAAACATGTTTTTTGGGGATTAAAATATTCGTTTTTCTAAAATTTGTATATTGACTTCTTCGCCATCGCCCCGCTTCTGACCAGCCAGAGCTGCAGTCTCGTGTTGAGGTACAATAGGAGAAGTATAGGACAAGGCTTCTGCTAGCCTCAAACATCTGCTTTAAATTTCCTAGTAGCTCTTGGGCTATTATAAATGGAGGCTTTTTGACTTTCTTTATAATATATGAAAGTCAGATTTTTAAACTCTCCTCAATATTGCACGAAGTAATCTTTTATCTAGATTTTATCATTTATCTTGCACACTTTCTCCATAAATACATTGCACACGTATAGACAAGAGCATAAAATATGATGGATACCTACTTTCTTCTGTAATTAATTCATTTTTAACCATCTTTATTCTTTGTAGACTCATTGAGCACATGATAGTAATTGAGAACTCCGATGTATAGACTGAATGTTTACATGTTAACCTGTTAATGACGCATTTTGTCATACACATAAATGTGACGCTTATGTATGCTAGTGGCTAGCGCTTGTATGTAATATAATAATATATGTATTAATTCTAATACGTACAATGTACACATTAAGCAGTTGTTAAACCTCTGGTAAATGTAGAAGTACGACAATGGTCGAGTATACCTACAAATAAATACATTATAAGTTGTAATTTTAAATTAATAGCTTTTAACTAAATGCATATTAAAAAGTATACGGTACTTACAATGAAATATATTTTTTTTATATTTTAGCCCGGCCGGACTCTCCTCACTGGCAGATAGCTGTTGTTATAAGGAGTAACATAGGCTACTTTTGTCATAGGGTTCCGTTAGAAAAAATAGGATTCCGTTTCCGTTAGTTCTACGCAAACGAATTTGCGGGCACCAGCTAGTTAGCAAACAAAATAAAAGTAAGAATTATTGTAGATATTACAAATTGAGTCGTAGGCCGGCCGTATAGCCACTAGCCACTAGTCAGCAACAACCCCGTATCCGTTCACCTTAAACTAAATTAAACTCTATTGTTTGTGGCTCGGTTATGCCACTTCCGGCTATACAAACGAAACAAAATAACATTTTTAAATGTAGGTCACTTTATATTGCAACGTTAGCAACTTAAGGCTCAATTTAAGCCATCGGATTGTGAGTGTTCTCTCATATCAAATGAGTATGAGGTATCTCATATAAAATGAGTGTTCTCTCATATCAAATACTAGACGTTGTGCGCGACTTCGTGCGCGCAATAGAATATCTCGCGGGCTCCGTACATTTTGCCGCGACCAAAAGTAGCCTATGTCCTTCCCCACAGTCCAATATATCTATATATGTGTGGCAAATTTCATCATAATCGGTCCAGTGCTATCGGAGCCTATTCAATGCGAACGAAGAAACATACAAACAAACAACTAAATCTTATCTCTTTATAATAATATTATTATTTATTAGGACAGGGTTGAGACCTGGGCACATGCCCAGGCCACGATACGACGTCCTTCGTCAACGTGAAATGCCGCGTCGTGCTAGTTGCCACTGCTACGAGCGAGACTCCCCTACGGCAACTTTGCAAGTGCATGTACACGTTAGTTAATAACCTGCAAATTGGTTGCGTATAAAATATGAAGCGTATACAAGTAGATAACAGGCAGGAAGGTGAGTAACCACTCTTTGATTATCGCGATAATTGCATCGTTTCTGTTCGAAGATGGAGAGGATATTGCAATCCTTTGTTCGTTTGAGAAAAATAAATTAATGGCTCTCGCCGATAACGGTGGCGCATCTATAGCCTTTTTGTATGGCCGGTGTCAAAATTGGTGGCGGTACCAGATAATCCATTCTTAATATAGCCACATACATGTAGACATCACTGATGATAGGTGTCTGAGTGAGCGATGGCCGCTACCATCTCAAAGGCAATTATAAAACCTTATCGTCATGCAGCACACGCCTATAGGCCAATAAATGCACAAAATATTATTATTTTTTTCTTTTTGTACTTAGCGATAACAGCCCTCAAAGTGTGATGCTTAAAAGTTGAAGGAAAAGTTGTGTGATGCTTAATTCAAAATGTTATCCCCTCTCGCCTTGATAACAAACAGATTAAAGATAACAAACGCGAGCGAAAAAAATAACACCACAAATATGAACTTTCTTTCAGCCAATTTGTTTTAAGACTAGTGTGTCATGACACACATTTTAGTATTCATACTTATCGCAGCTTTATATTGTATTCTTTTATACTATTTTTCTTGTAGTTTTCGCGCAAACGAAAAGTCCTTAACGAAAAATAGCCATAAAGTCCTTAACGAGCAGAAAAGTCACATAAAGAGTCATAAAATATATTAACACTGAAGAATGTACAACTCATTTTGTGCGCGCAGCTCTATGTGTGGGTTATGTAAATAATACTTTACCCACACAGCGCCGTGTACGGTTAGTGGGCCGCGTCACTGCAACACAAACAAAATTTTGAGTAACCACCGACACAAAAAAAAAACCATAATTAGTAAATAAATAAATTTATATTTTAGCCTTTCAATATTTTTGAAGGATCTTTCTAATATGTGCGTCGCCGAGTCGGGGGACCGAGATGTGAAGAAGTTTTTTATTTAGCTACGTATAGCTCATAGAGAATTAATTGCAGGTACCAGTTTTTTAATGCTTTATATACCTAGATAAATAAAATATAGCCATTATAAATATTTATTGCGATTTTTTTTATCCTCTATCGTTATACTAAGGCGGGTCAATAAGTCCGTGACTTTTTGAATTTCTAACCTCCTTACTGAAAAAGCAATACTACTCCTGTCAACAGGCATCTGTCAGTTGACTCCTATCAAAATTTGAACTTGCTGCGTCAGTTAGTTTGTGTTTTACAGCTATCTTTATCAGACTATCCAGTAACTTAAGGAAACAATGGAAAAAAGTGAATTTCGTGTGCTTATTAAGCATTATTTTTTGCGAAAAAAAACCATTACCGAGACCAAGACTAAGCTTGATAAATACTATGGGGACTCTGCACCATCGATTTCAATGGTAAAAAAGTGGTTTACTGAATTTCGTTGTGGCCTTACAAGCACTGAAGATGCCGAACGTCCTGGACGCCCAGTTGAGGTCTCTACACCCGAAACAATCGAAAAAATTCACGATATGGTGTTGGCCGACCGAAGATTGAAAGTGCAAGAGATTGTGGAAGCCATAGGCATCTCGCATGGCTCAGTGGTTTCAACTTTGAATGATCACTTGGGCATGAGAAAGCTTTCCGCAAGATGGGTGCCGCGTTTGCTCACAGTCGACCACAAACGCAATCGTGTAACAACTTCACAGGAAGGTTTGGCGTTGTTTAATCACAATATGGAGGAGTTTTTTAACTGTGGACGAAACATGGATCCATCACAATACACCAGAGACCAAACAACAGTCAAAACAGTGTGTTTCTAAGGGTGAATCGGCGCCAAAGAAGGCCAAGGTGGGTTTGTCAGCCAATAAAGTTATGGCGACTGTTTTTTGGGATGCACGTGGGATAATCCACATTGACTATCTTCAAAAGGGAAGAACAATTAATGGGGAATATTATGCCAACTTATTGGACCGCTTCAATGAGGATTTGAAAAAAAACCGACCTCATTTGGCCAAGAAAAAAGTTCTTTTTCACTAAGACAATGCAAGGGTGCACACATGTGCAGTTGCCATGGCAAAAATCCATGAATTGGGCTATGAATTGCTCCCACATCTACCCTATTCTCAAGATTTGGCTCCGAGTGACTACTTCTTGTTCCCAAACATGAAAAAATGGCTCGGTGGAAAAAGATTTGACTCCAATGATGAAGTCATCTCGCAAACAAAGGCCTATTTTGAGGACCTCGACAAATCATATTTTTTGGAAGGGATAAAAAAATTGGAGAAGCGTTGGACAAAGTGTATAGACCTCAAGGGGGACTACGTTGAAAAATAAAATGATTTATTTATCAAAAAATCTGTGTTTTATTCCAAAAGTCACGGACTTATTGACCCGCCCTCGTATTAGCTAAAGGCTCCCACAGACGAGAGGCCGATCGTTTCAGTTAGAACTGACGTCAGTTCGGCCTGAACGGATTCGAGTACATACACGGAGAAAATCGCATCCGACCGAACTGACGTCAGTTCGGCCCTTAGATTAATAACGCCTAGATAGTCTTCAAACGCATCGTACAAAGTGACGCAAGCAACATATAGATGTAGGCGTAAGCATTACATACCGACACGCACACAAACAAAAGTTTAAAGTTGTGGAGTGTGTACTCTTAAAATTGGAATTATTGTATTATTTTTTTTTCTTAATATCGTGAGATATAAAAATATAACTTATATTTCATTTTAAATCATCTAAACACAATTTGTGAACTTTATTTATATTAGACTGGTATTAAGGAATATATTAAGGATTATCTTAATACTCGCAATATTTTAAATTGATAGTTAAAAAAATCAGAAAATATTATAAAACATTGTCTTAGTTGCAACTATTAGTTAGCCATGAAAATTTTGAAATAAATTTGTTATTACTAGTAACACTTTCACAATTCACAATAGGGCAGCAAGGTGGCGACAAAATATGATTTTATTTTAAAATATTTTAAATATTTGACTTAATACAATCAAATTGTTCGGACATAACATTTCATATGTAAGTATGAAATGTTATGTCCGAACAATTCTATCCTAATCCTAAGCTTTTTTAATACTTTTCCGATGCATTGCGACACCCAATACCGACACAAACGTCATAATGTTTTTAATAGTCGGAGATGTATGCACTTGCGCTTGACCTTGACAACTGACGGGTCGTTCGAACAAACTGATCCGGCTCGAGTACACTAATATTTTACGATTATCACCTCTGAAGGCTTAGAATTTAGATCTTATAAACTACAACACGGGTTTCTAATTTCCATACTTTTTGCAGCCAAATCTTTGTAGATTAATAATAATAATCTACATTGTTAAAAAAATACAATAAAATACTACGAACACTGGCCCGGTATCTTTGCCAAGTGTTGAAGAGATTTCGTCCCATTTCGCTGATTGAATTTCACTGTGCACTGAATATTTTACTTATTATACTGGGGCCACATTAAAGGGTAACGTCGATTTTCGCAATAATAGACAGCGATTATGATTGCGTTGTGAAATAGAGTTATCCCCAATAATACGCGGCTACACCGACTTTCTACGTCCAAACTTGCATTAATTATCGTCTTCTATAAATGTGACTCCACCATAATTAACAACTAAGGCCTAAGGTACGGCGTACACTATCGACTTACATCTATCACAAACAGATTAAAGTTGTTTGTCGTGTGGCGCCGTGGCCGTGTCGAAACCGACAAAGTGCATGTCAGATTATGTAAAGCGCAGGGCTTACTTACAGAAAGTTTCCTAAAGTTAATTAGAATTAATTTACGTAGTTTAAGCATGATATGATTGAAATATTTTGTGATGTGAAAAACTGCTTTGGACGCGTTGTTGGGCATTTTTTGAGATGGAAAAAAACCATTTATGTTTTGGCATTTTTGTTTGCAAAGTTGCATAGCAAGCGACCTATCCGAAAAATCTCCCATATGTATTTTAGGCCCAAAAGTGGAAATACCCCAATGCGAATTGCAATTAACAAAGGGGATAGATACTACCTTAAAATGGTAATTGAATGGTAGATTTAACAAATAAACAAAAGTTAAAAACTATAACGCGACTATGTTGCCTGGGCTTAATAGCCCGTAATTCGTAATAATGACGAATATATTGACAAATCATTAATTAAAATCGGACCAGTAGTTAAGGCGCTACGTTTTTAACATGTGTTCCATCGTAGCGTCGCGTCATTACATAATATTATAGACTGCCAAAATCATGAGCCTTCCTTTTGGCTTCGCCGTAGTCGCTTATTGTTTTACGAACTCTCATAATAATTTAATTATTTTTCTTATTATATAGTAAACATCCGGACGAAGTGTGAACGGGTTTAATTAGTGGCAGGTTTTGTTTTTATTGAGGACAAGATGTCTCATATGATAACGGTTTTTTATTTTTTTGACATCGGAAATGTCTTTTCGTTCGATCCAGTATAGGCCCTGATTTCACGGAAAAGTGCGATCTCCTTATCTCTCGGAGAGTTTTGAAAATATGTTAATTCGTATTTCGGCTTCTTCGGCTCAAAAGACGCGTATTCACGAGAGCTGTAAGGTGCAAAAAGAATTATTCGAGAAAGTAAAAAACGAAAAAAGTTATGGCCGAAATAGTGAACAAAAAAATTATTTTTTTCCGAATTTTGGATTTTGGAAACGAAGAATGATATCAAAATTTTGAGGGAAAACTACTCTGTACAATCTAGTCAACTACAATTTGAGCCTAAAACAATAATGAGCGGGTTAAGGGTTTGCCCTGTAGCCTAACCTTTTTGAAAAAAAATAGAAGTATCTTATACTTTAGACGAGACAATCTTGTTTATATATTATGTATAATCGAAATTTCGGCAACGGCTACAATTATTACCATGAAATTTAGTATCCAGGGAGTTATGGGGGAGAAAAATCGATCCAGCTAGGTATTATCCCTTAAAAACTGCGCATTTTAAGCAATATGTGTCTTTTTTTTTCGTCCTGCAACTATAATATATCAATAATTTTGACTGCCTTACGGTTACCCAGGTACTCTTCTATTGTATAAAGTAACATGTCCTGATTGACTGATTCATCAACGCCGAGACAAAACTACTGAAGCTAGAAACGTATAAACGTAATATAAACCGTGGCTTCCTTTTGTGACGTATAGGTCTACTATGAAGGTATTTTGCGAATACCCCTAAAGGGGTAAAAAGGGGTATCAACGTTTCTATGTAACCTATTTGTTTGTGGTCAGATCTGTTTGAAATTTCGTGATATTGTTCTTTGACATGATCTACTAAATACTCTTAATTAAATATTTTCTAAAATTAGAACTGTTTATTAGTAAAAAGGTGTATTAAACTATGTATTTATATTAAATAAGCATTTCGGCTTGGAACTTTGTAAATGTGGACTACATTGGAAAAGAAAATAAGTTAACACGTATTTCACGATTATTCGAAATTCTACCCCTAAAGGGGTGATCAGGGGGTATGAATGTATATTTTTCGGAGTCAGACTCATGCATGACCATTTTACTATATTTGTTGTATATTTTTGGAATGTTCTCTTCAAGCTCTTTTTTTTTTGATACCCCCGTAGTACCCACGTGCACACGAGCGGATGAGGTAAAGTACAAAATACATGTGGAGTCACATACAAAGCTCGCTTTAAAACAACATAAGAGTCCATTTGAGAGGTGAAGAGTCTTATGAACAGTTTTATGAATTGTTGCTTATAATAGGAAACTGCGATTACCCTACAATTTATAGTGAAATTACTATTCCGCTTTGTCACTTTAGTAAGTGACATCACTTACAGAACTCACTAACGCAGTTTAACCCTGATATCACCAATCTTATGTCAAAGCCCATAGAAAGGTATATTATGAGCATATGTCCCCACAGGACAGGCCTCGCCTAGCGTGGGGGCCAGAACTGTTGGTTGCTGTAAACTGTTGTTTGAGGAAATAAATTTTATTTATTAAATTATTTATTATTATTATATATTGTGAGCGCGCCATTTTGACTCGCAAAAATGAAAACGCAGCCACAATAAATGAACTTTTACTCGAGCCATTTGAAGCAGATGAAGTACAATATAAGCAGTGGATTCAGTAGTACAAACTGATGATGCAGTAAACTATTCCGTGGAGTTCCTGAATACTCTAAATCCAACAGGTCTACCAACACATAATCTCCGTTTGAATATTGGGGCACCAGTTATGTTATTAAGAAATATTAAGCCTCCAAAATTGTGCAATGGCACTGGTGCCATTGCACAATTCTGTCTGGACTCCAGATGAAAGTTCTCCATCGCAACATTATTGAGGCTACTGTACTCACTAGATGTGCTCAAGGGTAAACTATTCATACCTAAAACAGCATTGATCCCATCAGAGTATCCATTTGTTTTTAAAAGACTGCAGTTTCCCCTAAAAGTCCCCTTCGCCATCAACAAAGCTCAGGGGCAGCCATTGAAAGTGGCTGGGATAGACCGAAGAGATAACTGTTTCTCACACGGACAGTTCTGGTGATCCTCGCTCCGCACGGCAATACAGTTGATGTTGTATATAAAGAGGTACTTCAATAGCATAATACACTCTAATAATAAAATAATCTTAAACCATTTACCATTTAATTTATTTAATTTTAGCATCATTAAAGTCTCTTTCTAAAAAGAATAGGAAATTAGTCACCTCAACATCTACGCTTACGAAGTCGCGGGAAAAAGATAGTCTAAGAATAAAATAATTTCAACAATTCAACGTTGTAGTTTAATTATGTAACTTTTTCCTTATCCCGAGTTTCTCGTCGTTCAGCGACAATATTTTTTCGAATTCCGTAGATTCATTTCCAATGTGCTCGATAGTCGTGTGAGGCACGAAATATGTTATTTTTTTTACTATGCGAGTGTGTTATGTATAATGTACCTAATTTTACATATTATGTATTGTAGAGTATTAAATCTTCTAAGTAGTTTCTCTTAGGTCCTGGTTAAAATATATTATGTAGAGCGGTTCCTCCTAGCCCCGATTTCATCGAATTTTTTTAAGCGGACTTAGCGCTAAACCCGGATCCAAACTCTCTCTCATTCGATGTTAGAACAGGACAGACAGATCGAAAACCCTAGCTCGGCGTTAAACGTCGTTTTAATAAATTTGTGTAATTGGGGCTTAAAAGTTAAAAGACGTGATAGAGCGTAGCGCTAAAGAGATAATTGGTCTTTGGGTTCGAATAAACGAGCATAGAGTACCAACTAGCTGTCCCAACTCCCAAAAAGGTTTATAAAGATCCTTTTGAGATGGCCAACGAAGCTATTTCAGGATAGATCTAGAACTTGTTCGTTATTGGCAACCAACTATCGAATACTAAATAGGTATAACACAGGTACAGCGTGTAATTTTTTAATTGGGTTTTCACAATATCTTTAATCTTTATATTTTACAGCCTATCTCCTCACAAATAATGTGGCATTCTGTTGGTAAAATAATTTTCAAAATCGGTTCAGTAGATCCAGAGATCTTTCAAACTTTACATATTTATAATATTAGTACAGATATGATGGCGCAGTTTAAGTTTTTACAAATTCTGGCTACTAGCTGTTTCTCGCGACTCCGCCGGCGTAAATACAGTATCCAAAAGGAACGCTGTACTTATTCGGGATAAAAAGTAGCCTATGTTTTATTCGAGAGCCTAAACTACTACCATACCAAATTTCATCGAAATCCGTTCAGTAGTTTTTGCGTGAAAGCGTAACAAACATCCATCCATCCTCACAAACTTTCTCATTTATAATATTAAGTAGGATTTCTTACAGTTTCATACATTTCTCCGTTGCAATAGAGCTTTAAGGTGTTACATACGCCTAATAGAGACCCGTTCAAATGCAGTTTACATTGAGTAATAGATCTCAAATTGATGTCAAGCTGTATAAGAATCTTATTGAATCGATAACGGATATATACTGATATACGTTTCCTCGTTGCAACGGACTTTATAAATATCTTGTTTACTGGACGATGAGTAAGGCTGGAAGTTACAAGTCATACTGTCCGTCAATGGATTGTTTAACGTATTCAACATCATCATCATTCGCGTCACGTCAACCAGGTGACCAGAATAACAGTCCCACTTAAATAATGCCCATAATACACACAACATTTTTGTCGTATCTCATTGGACTGCGGATGTCCATAACTAATATTGTGCTTATTGCTTATCATCATATTACATTAATATTTGTTGTAAGTACACAACTGTTAAAATCATCTCCTAGGATTTTAAAAATATAGTAAAGTTTGCCGCATGTTATCGCTTTCCAGAATTTGTTTAATATTAGCAACACTATTCAATGGTATAGTTTTTCAGGGTGTGTATTTTTGTCAAAAATCTAATGATTCAGTTTAAATTTTTATAAAAATCGGGCTCGCAACATCTTTCAGCGTTTTTGGATACTGCTTATAGTTTCGGATTTCGCCTACCATTAAATTAATGCTCACTTGAAAAATTCATTCTGAATAAAATCTAACCCAAGTATATTTGAGGATACTCGTGAGCATATTAACCGTATAACGCCCAAAACATCCTAGGCCTAGGGCATATTTATAGCGGCATAACCCGGCGATTCTAAAATTAGTAGCACCCATTTCCGGAAGAATAAGCAAATCTCAAACAAAGAGTTCTCGAGCGCGGCCACCTTCAAATTATGACGCTATTAAGTTCACCGCTCAGACGGCTCTTGACCTAGTTACAGCAGCTGTATTTTACAGCATTGATGGGAATATTATTGTAAGGATTATTAAATAGAACACATAAGGAATATTTTAATGTAGGGGTCACATTGGCAATGGCCGATAGCCGAAACCTCTGGACCGATTTGAACAGACAGAAGGTATTACGCAGAAGACGTGGGCTAGTATGCAATAACTTCTTCAATGACTTCGTAAAGTTTAATTACATTTATTGGCCTAATGAGTTAGCAAGGAGTTAATTATTTTACAATCAGTTGGGTATTTGATAGGATCTCGGCAATTAGTATCTAGTTACACGGTGAAATCAAACGCAAACAATCTCCCGTTTTCCTCTATATTATACCAATTCTCTATTTATAACCTCATACAAATAAATGGGTTGTTATATATATAATTTCATTTCTAAGAAAACCCATAGTTTTAAAAAAAATTGCTCCCATAATATGGAGCTTTTTTAATAAATTATTTGACATCACAATTTACGTATTAAGTTAAACATAAATAAAAGAAAAATATGAAAATACCAAAAATAAGTTCGGCTATTGAATTATCATGGATGCTTGGCGCTAAAAAAATCTGAACGTGAGTCAAAGCTAAAATATAATAATAATCTTTATTGTTTCAAAAGTTACATAAAAATCCTTAAGTATACCTCTGGTCTCCACGCTAGGATACATTTTTATCTTGCAATATATTTTTCATAATCATTTATAAATTCTACATTAGCATCGTCTCATCGTCGTGAATTGAATTTTGAATATCATTTACACTTTAAATATTAGGAAACCAAGGGATTTGGAACCAAACACCATAATATTTTTAAAAAATTGAAGTAGTCAAAGTATTTTATGAATGCGTTATTATTCGAGCAGTAGAGATTTCAGAAACGTTTCAAGTCATAAATCCGATGACGGCAGAACTATTAAAGAAATTTTCTAAATAACTTCACGTTCATATAAAAAGTAAAAACATAACTTGATAATATCTAAACTCATCGCACTAGGCGAGACGAATAGAACTTTCTATGTTTGCACAGCCTGTGTCATATACCTACCATCTCTCAAGTCTGAATCTAGATTCAAAGCAAAGTCTGCAATCTGCATAGATATTTGAAAGTAGCGTCATAGCGATGGCGATTGGCGACTAGCAAATTGGAATTTAAATTATTGGAACCTTATGTATATATCTCTCGTGAGAAGTCCAGAAACAGATGGAGTTGAAAAAACAGTTTTTCAGTGAGTTGCGGCGTGAGTCTGGCGAGTTCGGGTATATTATAATATACAGCGACGCCGCGTTGGATTATTGTATATTTTACCTTCAGCTTAGAAATCTATCAGGACAAAAAAAAATAGATTCCTTATCTACACAGTACACATCTATATATTATATACATAAAACATTATTATTCTTAATAGAATCAGTCTAATTGGGTTGCCCCATATTGTAATAATTAGTAAAGTAAACGGGCCACTAACAAATAGGGTCAGCTGTCAGTTCATCAACAAATGCATCGTCTTTAAACGACACCAAGACACGCGACTCGTGTCATCTGTATTGAGCCATAAATGTTGTAATACATATTCATTAGATACATTGTTATTTGGTCAAATTAGGGAAAAATCATGTCAACATGAAATTAATACTAAAGTTTATTTACAGAACAAATGCTTTAATCTTTGCGTTATATCATGCATGGATTATGAAATATTCTTTCAGGAAAAACAACGTGTTTTGCAGAATAAATGCTTCAAATACAATTTTATGTTGTGATTTAAAGTTTATGAAAACCAATGAATTTATTAAATATGATCAATAATCGCTAATAAATTAAATAATTATTAAAAATATCAAATCACTTGGGGTCTAATAGATTTTAAACAAATGTGTCGTTACCAATACAAACTATAAAAAAAAGAGTCCTATTCTGTTTAAGTAGGTACACGTTTTCCACGCAAACTCCTATTCAAATAACATCTGTATTCGCAGCGCCCTTTGTAGTCTTATCGCGTATCACAACTTTTGTAAATCGTTTTATAAAGACGCCGAGTATCGATCCAGTAGAAAACACCTCGAATTTTCCTTCACCGGTCATTCCAACGCGAGGCGCCCCCAAACATTTGAAATATGAAATGCAATTCCTCCACCTTCATTCAATTATCGCTCTTCTGTCGTGGGTAACAATGACCACAATTACTTCAGTGTCGGCTTAGTGCAGGATCCCACCGGCTCGCGGTGAGTCACGGGCTAATGGAAACGACCTTCCTCTCACGTAACCATACGCTAATCGTCTTGGTTTATTCTATTTATGTTAGACGAGATCCACCCTTTGAGCAAGTGCAACTCAAGATTAGCTCTTATATAGGGTATGAATACTCTTGTCAAAAGATTCGCAAAGCTAAAGCACTCGAGTAGATAGATTCACAATATGGACTCCGATCTTCTTACACCCACTATTCTATTCATCTAGTGAAGTGATTGGATTTAGATAAAGTGAACGGCCTAGACCTTAGATCATAAAAAATCAACTGAACTCCTGTTATGCGAGCAGCAATACAGGCCGCAGAAATATGAATTTGATTCGTTTCAACGCGCATCTCATTTCAACGCCTTGTTTCGTTTTTGACATGTTTGTTTTGATATTCAATAAACATTGACCGAGTTGAATACTGATCTAGATGTGATGGATATTTAATAATTTATTAGGTGGGAACAGCTCTATATTTATCTTCGTCAGAACGTGTGATGCATTTAGGTGAATGAGGTTAGGCAATCAATAGCTGTTTTAATAAAAAGCTGCGAATGGATGGAATTTTGCAACATTTGAATTGAAATTCGATTATTTCAACGCTTTGCTTGAGCATACCTAAAGGGTTTTTTTTTTATTAAAGACATCTCATTAAACTCTTAAGGATTAATGTTATAACTATTTATAATACTCGTCAAACTGCCAGCAATCTAGCCTTCAAGCTGATATAGGCATAATAAATAGTGCAAAGAGAGCGTCACTAGAATTTACAACAACAGCAAAGCTGGAACTATAGCGAGCATTTTGCTTACTCTACAATTCGCAAGACAATACGGGCATGTCCTTTTATCGTGGAGTCCTTACAATGGAGGAGCCATTACAATTAAAGACTTGTTCTACTAAAAACAGGGTTATGTAATTCTAGAATGTTCTCAGGTCGTCGGACAATAGTCTACACTTTAATGGCCTAATGGTACACCGCTTGGGTTGCAGATTCGAACTCGGGTCTTAACTCTTGGCGTCTAAAAATGAGATTTTTCTAAATTCCCATGTACGCCATTATACCGACGGTCAAACGCTGAAGGAATACATCGTAACGACAGAATGCCTGAGAAGACATATTCGAAATTCCGTGAAGTAAGACAATGTCTGAAATAAAAGTGCAAGTTGTGTTATAGCTTAGGTAAAAGAAGAAAGTGAGTACTGATGATGATGATGTCACATTTTCGGAATACCGGGTGCTAAATCAATCATCAACATAACTGTTATCCAACCATCTCGGCACTTCGTGTTTGATACAATTTACGTAATTGCGATCAGTGGGACGTGAAAGCGTTGAATACGGTGATACTAAATCAAAACAGAACGAGACTAAACCGCCATCTAAATAATTTACATGGTGTCTTTTGATTTTGACCACAGATTAGATTGAGCTATTGTTGCATGACGCCTCCTATTTCCTACATATTGATAAACATCTAATGCCCGCCTGCAGGATCGTCTCTTGGCATAGTAACAACGCCATTACATTTGAAACATGCCTAATGTCTATCTGCCAGGCAACGGATCCCGCGATGGATTATTGGATTTTTACCATAAACACATTCACTCGTAGTCCCTGTTCCCTGCGCAATGGAATTTAAGGATGTCACCCGCATGACAATTAGAGAGCGATCCTTTCCTGGGAAAGTACGACTCTCTCGTTAAGGCTATGTATAACGCCAGTGACCTTGAGCGTCACTTCCCATACTAATTTTGTAGGCGCCAGGGGGGTATAGCGCCGACCGGAGAGTATTAAAGTCGGATAAAAATATAGCGACAAATATTTGAGACAAAAATTGAAAACTAAAACTACCTTTACCAACTAGTCGACCAGGGACGACCCCTGAGTCTTGTTTTACTTGAAATACTAAAATAATTTTCACACTGGTGTGACTTATATTTATATTATTTTATAAGTCACATCTTCTGAAGAGAAAAAAGGGTTTAACTTTTAAAAAAAAGGGTGGAACTTAGCATATTATTTTTAAATCAATATTTAAATAAAAATTTCAATTTATAAAATGACAGTCCTCGGCTAAATATAATGCAAAATAACATATTATTTTTTTTTCGGGATTTTTCAATACGACCATGACTGAGAAAAAATGTTTCAAAGAACTCCAATTTTCAGTTCTATCCAGCGCATAACCCCTTAATAAAACATACAGTTACACAGATTTTCTTTACGAAAGACGTAACAAGGCAATAAGAAAACATGAAGTTAGACAGACGCGATTTGCGAACATTGTGTTGTAAACATTTTCGATAGACATAACAAGGCAAAGACCAAGTAACGATTACAGAACTTGCCAGAATATTGAGATGGTCTCGATTATCGTCCTTACAAAGCAGGCAAAAGAGTTTGTAAACTCGTTTTAGCTCCGGGGTTATGAAGCCAGGTTGTCGACACTGTAACACCACATTGTGTTCGTGCGAAGTTTGAACCGCTATAAAATAATGAAGGTACACAAAGGTTCTGTAAATCCTAGAATACATTTGCAATGGACCGAAATGGACTCTCGTTTCTTAAAGTCGAGAGCGCTAACATTAAAACGGTTAAATATGGGGTACCTAATGTTTGGCTGTTTGTGTTATTTTATGGAATACAGGAGAAACGGATCACTCGAAGATAAGCTTTTACCGTCGCCCATGTACACACGCAATACTAGAGGAGTTATTAGTGCGTTGCCGGCCTTGCAAAAAAGATTAATAACACCCAGTAACTTCTTAAATGTTTGCGTAGAAAATAAAGCATCGAAGCTATTGTTACACACACATTTATAATATCTTTCCCGTTTTATTTTTTTAATGTTAATATTTGGTATTAGTTATGATTTTAATTGACATCGATGCTTGTGACGTCTGTCAAATGTTTTAGACACTTGACAAACTTTATGTCATTCATGTCAAAGTCACGAAACTAAGGTGATTTCATGATAACGGCCATCACTTCTGAACGAGCCACCTTCAAGGAAACACAGGTTAGTAAGACTTGTTGATTATTGTAACTATCCAGTTTAGGTTTAGTAACTTGGTGATGATATTGAATTCGAATTATGTATTAGTATAATATGTGGAAAGTTGGTGATTGAATGTACTTAATTAGCTATGTATATTAAAATCATAAATTTCAAATAAATGGCATAAAGTGATACGTGATCTTTTGATTTTACCCCCTTCTGAGTCTTTCTTAACATCATATACCAATGTAAGGGCTTAATATGCGCATATCTATCTTCAATGCGTATTTTACAATGGACTAGCGACTCGCCCCAGCTTCGCACGGGTGTACCGTGCAATACAAATTTAAAACCTTCCTCTCGAATCACTCTATTGCTGAAAATTGCATTCAAATCCACTGAGTAGTTTACCTATTACATTAAATGGGCAAGGTTTAACATAATATATAGGTTGCTCATTTAATACAATATATATTAAATATATTATTCTACCTATATATTATAACACTAGCTGTCCCGACACACGTTGTTCTGTCTTAAATATGAACTGGAATGAATAAATAACTACACCTACAATGCAACCTACGTCCTAGTCCTACACCTACTCCTACAACCTACAGCTTTTCCAATATTTGTCACCGTTTAAACCTTCCCTGAACTTCCACAATTATTTCATGACCAAAATTAGCCAAATCGGTCCAGCCGTTCTCGAGTTTTAGCGAGTCATTGGAATTGCAATCCATTTTTTACGTCCCTTGGGAACGGGATAAAAAGTATACTATGTCCGTCTCCTGGTTCTAAGCTACCTCCCCACTAATTTTTAGCCACATCGGTTCAGCCATTCTTGAGTTATAAATAGTGTAACTAACACGACTTTCTTTTTATATTTTATATATTTAAAACTATATTTTATAGTTATCTATATAATATAATATTCTACCTGCAACTGCATGGAGTTCAATAACACCCTAAGCCCTTATACTTTTGTTCTGCAATCCTAATTTGACACAACAGTTTATAATAAGCGGTATAATTTATTCCAATGTGCACCATGTTACAGCTCCGACTGATGAAACGATACCAATCAAAACAAATTTTGGACACCCGCCAAAAGGCAAAAACATCTTGAGCACGCTCCTGGCGTCCTAACACATAACTTAATAATGCATTGAATTCTATTATTATTAGAATAATTTAGTTCTAGATTTCGGTCATGACAATGAAATGGTCATCTATTTTACGAAAACCTCTCTTTTGCAGGAATTAAAGGCAGCCTAGTTCATAATCCTGGATTATAAATTATGTTATTTAAATGTAATAAGCGGTTTCTTTAGTATTTGGTTCGCAGTGACACTTAAGGCTGCCACAGACGAGAGGCCGATCGTTTCAGTTAGAACTGACGTCATTTCGGCCTGAATGGATTCGAGCACATACACGGAAAAAATCGCATCCGACCGAACTGACGTCAGTTCGGCCCTTAGATTAATAACGCCTAGATAGTCTTCAAACAAACGCATCGTACATAGTGACGCAAGCAACAGATAGATGTAGGCGTAAGCATTTCATACCGACATGCATACAAAACTTCAATTTTATGGAATGTGTACAGTTTTAAGGGACAACTTTTTACGGAAAATGTTGCTCTTAAAATTGGAATTATTGTATTTGTTTTTCTTAATATCGTGAGATGTAAAAATATAACTTATATTTCATTTTAAACCATCTAAACACGATTTGTAAACATTATTTATATTAACCTGGTATTAAGGAATATATTAAGGATTATCTTAATACCGAAAATACTTTAAATTGATTGTTAAAAAAATCAGAAAATATTAAAAAACTTCGTCTTAGTTACAACTATTAGTTAGCCATGAAAATTTTGAAATAAATTTCTTCTTACTTGTAACATTTTCACAATTCACAATAGGGCAGCAAGATGGCGACAAAATGTGATTTTATTTTAATTTTTTTTAAATATTTGGCTTAATACAAGTCAAGTTGTAGTACTTACATATGAAATGTTATGTCCCAAGCTTTTTTAATTCTTTTCAGATGCATTGTGACACCCTATGTAGTATGCACTAGCGCTTGACAACTGACGGGTCATTCGAACAAACTGAGGCGATATGGCTCAGTATGATTTGCTTCACTTTTCATGCACGTACCCGGTTTCTAGGCGTTTTAATCTAAGGTTCGGCCTGAACGGATCTGAGCACATACACGGAAAATAGCATCTGGTTTGCCGCGAGCTATGTCGTGTTTTTAGGGTTCCGTACTACTTAAGGAACCCTTATAGTTTCGCTCTGTCCATCCGTCTATCTGTCTGTCCGCTCTCCTAGCTTCAGTAATAACTTTATGACAATAATTTTTGAAGTAATTCAAAGAACCTATTGCGCGTTGATAGTTACGGAACCCTCCTTAGAAATGTCGTGACATGCTCTTGGTTCTTATTTTATTTATTAATTGTATTTTGCTGTAACTGTAGTTACGCTATCGACGAAACCGAATTATTCTGCCATGCATTTTTCCAGTAATAATTGTTATAGAAATAATTTCTCTTTGTTTTATAGTAATAGTCTTTAGATTTTATCAACCATAGTGGCTCTATAGTTTCAAATACTTCAATGAACTCTAATAAATATTCTTTAGAACATGTTGCCATTTTTAGGTACATTCCGTACCCTAAGGTTAAAAACGGGACCCTATTACTGAGACTTTGCTGTCCGTCCGTCTGTCACCAGGCTTAACCTTCTTATACCGTGATGGCTCGATAGTTGAAATTTTCACAAAAATTTAGGTATTTCTATTACCGTTATAACACCAAATACTAAAAACAGAATAAAATAATAATTTTGGGTTCCCATACAACAAACGTGATTTTTTCGTTTTGTACGGAACCCCTCTTGCCGACTCGCACTTGACCGGATTTATTTTACACTAGAATTTTATTACCGTTCAGTACAATTTCATTACCGTTCAGTCCATCCTTACAGATCAGAATTAGTGTTACCAACTTAGTTGTTCCATCTGCCAACATCCGGCCGACTGATGCGATCTCGAAATTGCACACAGACGATACGATTTTGCATCCATTCAGGCCGAACTGAAGGAAAACCGGACCGTGTATGGGGCGCCGTGGGGTCAATTCATACTGAAACGAATCGACACGCGACATGGCGCTACACGTTTAAGATAGGTATTCAAAATTGAACTTTATTCAATAGGTACACAAGAAGCTACACATTACATTATAAGAGTTTGAATGTAAAATGGCAGCTCGCTGCACAGCGCGTGTGCAGTGTTTGACTGATGTCATATGAAACGTGTATCGTTTTGGGTATTGAGAAATGTTCAATTTTGTATAGCTATGTTGCGGTGTGAACTGACCCATTAGGGCAAATAGGGATATATTTGGGGTGAAACATAAAATAACCTTTTTGACCCCCTATCATGTTTCGACCTAACAAACATACATCCAGCTATCCCATTCTTAGGACCTGTTTCACATGTGTCATAGTATTATTTGCATGTTTTCTCTGTCGCTCGATATAAAATCAGCATTGACAAAACTTATAAAATAAGCTGTCCCAACACTTGTCAAAAAAAGATTGTGAAACAGGCCCTTGAAAAATATATTGTCTCGATGTCTGTTTACCTAGTATTTAGTAGATAGTCTATATGTAATTATGTATTTTGTTCTTTGTTGTCTCCAAAGTTGGTTGTCTACTCTATTTCCACATGACCCTCATTAAAATCGTAACTTATACGTAATTACTTTGTCCTTTACCTTCGCTTACGTATTATATTTACCGCGTTCTATTGCAAAATAAACAAAACAGATTCTCATATTATAAGATAAGATTGAGCTTAAAACTTTCTACCGTCAAAGTCAAGTGCCTAATACTTAATCCTTTAAGGTACTATTCCGTAATATATACGGTTATGTAGGTACGGCTATAACTAAATAGGTCAGTGAATAGGGTTTAGAATCTAATATCGTACTAACTAGCCGAGTTTGCGACTGCACTAGGAATGTGTGGTATTAATAGTTAGTATAAGGTAACCAAGTCCAATTTGAGCTCAGTCTTTGCATAATCAAATATGTCGAAGTATATCCAAATACATGTGTCGAATAATTAAAACTAATAGCCGTTAGAGATGTTCAAATATAATTCGATCACAATAATAATTGTCTTTAACTGGATATTTTTGGTAATTGACATGATAATATGGGAGAATTTGAAAAAATTTAAAGGCCACATCATCAAACGTATTTCGTAACTACTACTACGTAAATATACTTGAACGTGTGTGGCAGGCATGAGACAAGCCAAAATTGACGAAAGTTATAAACAAAACCATCAGACAGCAAGTCATTAATACTAATGAATTATTAAACTGAAGCATGGAAGGAAGACCGAAAACCAAGTCCCGGAAACAGAATATTATGCATTATGCAGATATCTTATCTTCAAATCTGGAATACATTTCTGAGTTTCGAGATTACGTCTTATCTCAGTTCAGGTCAGGGTCTGCTAACTAAATTAACCTTCATTGAACCCGTTCCGTGCCAAAGAGGATAGTACAAGGAATTTACCTTATACTTAGCTAGGGTTGCCAATTACCACATAAAGCCTGACGCAGTCGGGAGTCCGGACAGGCTTTCGTTTGGCAAGTTTTTTTCTCATACGTATTGTTGTCTGCCTTCTATTGCAAAACGTGCGATCTAGAAGGTAGAAACTCTTTATCCAAACGTACGGCTGAACTCGTTATATTAGATCTTAAAAAGCCGAAGAGACCAGCTGGTCTGTCAACACAATTACTATAGCTGAAACCAGCATTCTACTATGCTTGAAATACATTGGCGAACAAATTAACTGCACACCATTGTGCAAGATAACTTTCAATAGAATATAATTAGTGAAAGTGCAAACTATTTTGATTTATTTCAATGATATGCTAAGACTGGTTCTTAATCTGATAAAAAAATCAATTCATGTGTGTATACGTCAATTTTTCTCGCTAAAATAATCAAATTACTCCTTTTGCATCTTTTTGAAATGAAACAGTGAATAGAACAAAAACGGCTTTATTATGAAAATTTTACAATAAAAAGAAAAGAAAAAGTTTTTTTGTTTTTAATAAGGTGTATTACCTCCTCCTGCCCTAATAAGTGATTCTAGTCGGTTTCGCATCGACCTCATCAGTGTTTTTAAGAGATCTTGCGGAGTATTGTCCCATTCTTGTGACAATGCAACTCTGAGCTCCGCAACCGTTGTTGGGACCGGATTTCTTGTAAATACAGCTCTTTTTAGATTGTACCACACGTGTTCTATCGGATTGAGGTCCGGGCTACGTGCTGGCCAATCCATGGAACGAATCTTAACCTGAGTAAAGTATTGCTCAACTTGTCTCGCTGCGTGCGGACGAGCATTATCCTGCATCAGAATGAAGTTTTTGCCTATAAATCCGCTAAAAGGTACCACATAAGGGTCCAATATCTCCGTTATATAGCGATGTGATGTTAAACCACGGTTACCACGGCCATGTGTGTCTGCGTCAATAAACACAAGTTCAGTTCGAGCATCCATCGATATGATTATCACTATACAAGCCATAGCCATAGCACACCAAACCATACAAGACCCGCCTCCAAATGGAACCCTCTCCTTAATGCAATTTTGAGCATATCGCTCTCCTCGTCTACGGTAGACTAGTCTGCGACCATCAGCACCGTACAAACAAGTCCTACACTCATCAGTGAATAATACGGAAGCCAATTGCTCTTCAGTCCAATTTAAGTGTTCACGAGCAAATCTTAGTCGAGCTTGCCTGTGAGCTGCAGACAATTTTGGTCCATTTGCGGGTCTGAAAGGTATGATATCACGCTCTTTTAGCCTTTTTCTTATGGGTCGTGGACTAACTGCTACGTCACGTACCTGGTGGAGCTCATTTTTAATGCTTATAGACGATAAAAAATGATTTCGCAAGAAAGTTGTCACAGTAAACCTGTCGTCACGAGACGTTATCACCCGAGTTCTGCCGGTTCCACGTCTTCTTTTGAATGAACCTTCTGTAAACTCGGGAAACCGTAGACTGATTTACATTTAAATCTGCAGCAATTGTTCGTTGGTCCTTCCACCACCTTGCTGCACTAGAGCAACAATTTGTGCGGCTTTTTCGGACGATAAGTCCATATTCGTGAGAGAAAAACGTGTTTAAAATGAAAACAGACTAGCAATTAAACAATTAGTAACGATAATTCAACATGTAACAAAACAAAAAAAAAATAACCATCAATCACAACATTAACGTAACAACGAGTTAATCTTTAAATTGACAAGATTTCTTCTATAGAATGTTTCTTTCTTTTGTGACCATATTTAAATTTAATTTTGTTTTTGTGTTTATAATCCAGCCTTTATTTTCCAATACCAAAAAATGTAAAAAGTTTGCATATTTCGTAATAAAATTCGATTGAATGTGTTCTTGCACTATGATGCAGTTTATGTGTCCGCCAGTGTAGTATAGTAGTATTGAAATTCAATACTCAAAAATCTGTTTGTCTTTAGTTCTCAGCTACTTATATAGAAAATGCAATCCATCAACTATGTATACATATGCAATTGTACGTATGTTGGTATAATGAGCAGTTACTCAGCTTTAACATTGCTTTTCGCGAAATATTAGTATTAATAAAAAAAATTGGACAGTACTTAATGGAAGTACCACACGTAAAAAGTATAGCACTTTTTCTACACAGAAACACACTGTACGGTTGCACGGGTGGTACCTCGAAGTTCTTAAAATATGGTAAAAATAGTGACTATTTTCTGTTATGATCTAATTAAATATAAACGAAAAGAATTAGAACAAATTAATGTTTCATTGTATTTCTTTATGGGATATAATTATTCTTTGTTCACAAGAAACTAAGTTAGCGACTGCACATGAGCATACTGTATTACTGAATTTGGCAGCGAATTAATATTATGTTGGCGACTAAATTTCTAAACTGGCGAAAGCACTCAGATGACAAAAAATACCAAAATCAGCAGATAAAAAGTGAGTTAACCAGATAAATTTAATCCAAATTGACACCGAAATTTATAAGTTGGCGACTTAATTTTCGAGTTGGTGACCAATATACGATGTAAGCAGCTATAAATCCAGATTGGGTTGATAAATTAATGGCTGCTAAAAATTCAGTTTGCAGGCTACGGAAAATAGCATTTTTGGATACTGTTGGAGTTTCTTTTCCGTTGGTATAGGTTACTTGAAATTTCAAAATGAATGTTATTTTCACCCCAAAACCTGGTAAACGACACCCATATCAATATTACGAAAAATAAATATCCGAATTTTTTTTTAAATTCAAAATGAATCTACGCAATATGTACAGCCACCGAAACCGAGAAAAATTAAAATTTGGAATTTTGTACGCTCCTATACGTTTTTTTATGTGCGCTCGTTTGTTGCTTATTATGTTTTTTGAATTACCTACATCAGGGAAAATATATGTGCCTATTCTTAAATTAAATGTGTACTCTCAAATTATGGCCAAGATAGTTATTTGTTCGCTAAAATAATATCTGTCTGCCAGTTTGGAATATTCAGTGAACAAAACTGGTATTAATTAGTAGAGAGAAGAAACCGAATATTGAATACAAAAAATTCCAAATCTGGAATTTTTTGTATTCAATATTCGATTTCTTCACACCCAAAATTTGATTGTTTTGTCGCAAGATTAAATACATGCCTTTCTTTATTGCACAGTAAAATATGTAAGTGACATTTAAATTGGTAGCACTATAGGATTCTATTGTCTACTTGTTTACAATAAAATTAAAGTGGATCAGAATATAGATGCTACTAGCATATAAAAACCGAAACAACATGCAAACCGTATGTGTCTATTGTCTAATGTCCTGCATTCAAACCATTTGATAAATGTTAACCTGATGAGTTGTAACGCGTTTTTCCACAAATAGTTCGATGTTTCACATTTGCCATGTGTCACAGGATTAGCAAATCATACAATTCTAATAATATCACTAGTATTGACCCCTATGTGACTCCAGACAGTAATTCGCCTCTTCAATTTACCGTTTAACCATAGATTGCTCGAGGTCATATAATAATTAGTCTTGTACCTCAATGAGTACTTGAACCAAAGACATTTAAATTGATTAGGGGAACACGGTTGTTGATGAGAAATATTAGGTACACAAAACATTTAAATAATATTAATAGAGCAAGTTGTATTAGAAAGGAGGACATACTTTATTGTTCTGTCTTTTTTTTTCTATGCCACTGGCCATCTTGTTCATTACTTACACATTTCTTGTTTTATTTTCTATTATTAAAAGGTGTAATTTTTTCAGTTATCCCATTACTATTATAAATGTCAAATTTTGTGAGAACCAGATGGATGGATGGATTGATCATGCATAAACTACTGAACAGATTTCGATGAAATTTGGTATGGTTGTAGTTTGGGATACATATTACATTTACATAGGCTACTTTTTATCCTGAAAAAGTACAGCCGCAGGCAAAAGCTTGTTTTAAATAAATAAAATAATTGTGTGATGTACAATATAAAAAAAGCTCCTGCTACACCAGTTTCTAATCATTTTCCTTTGCACTAGGTCACCTGAAAAAATTTAAACACAACAAGTGCAGACATTGTTGAACTACGTATTTACACGTGATTTTCATCTTATGACTGGTCGAATGGCAACATGTTCACTAGTACATAGTAGTACTAATTATGATTAATTTGCAAATTGTATTTTTTATAAGTTATGTATAAATAATCTCTGAAGCTAAACTTGAAGTATTAGTAATTAGGTCCTACATTCAGAAGTTTATATAAAGACAAATAAATGGAATTATTTGGATTAGTACCTATTTCTTTTTATTAATGGCCGGGAGTGTTTATATTTCCGCTACAAACTGTTGTAATGGACTATATTTCTATTCATATTTTTTAGGGTTCCGTACCCAAAGGGTAAAAAAGTAAAAACTGGACCCTATTACTTTGCTGTCTGTCCGACTATCTGTTTGTCACCAGGTTGTATCTTGTGAGCCGCTATACTTAAAATGTTAATAGATGATGTATTTCTATTGCCACTACAACAACATATACTAAAAATAGAATAAAATAAAAATTTGATGAGGGACTCCACACAACAGCATGATTTTTTTGCCATTTATTGCTCAATAATAATAATGGTAACCGGTAGACACTTGAAATATTGAATGAATATTGAGTTGAATAATTTCTTTGAAAGTAAATAGTAGGCATAGTAAAACATAGTAAATATTTAGAGGGCTCCCATAAAAAAACTACTTTATTTTGTTAACTGTTTTAGTTGGATATTAATTTTAATTTTATTAATATTAATAGACAGTACTAATATTTATATAGATAATGGTACGGAACCGCATCGTGCACGAGTCCGACTCGTACTTGGCCGGTTTTTTTATAACAGTAGACACTAACTATTATCATGAAAGGACAATAAACATTTTATTTAAAAATAGTCCCAATTTTTTTAATACATAAAAAGTGTAATGCTTTCAGTTCGAGAATACAGATTTTTGTAGATCAAAGCTCAAAAATATAATAAAATTGGTGGGCACAAACATTAGTTTCAGGTTCAAGTAACGCATTCACAGTTCAAGTACATCTGTGTTACTGTGATTATAGGTACATTTATAATATCATTATAATTCTTTGTTCTGTATAATATTTTTCGTGTATAAATATAAGAGCGTGATTTACTTGTTTTGTACCGAGCTCAAATAATGAGAAGCAGCCCGTACCTAACCGATCGCTAATTTTAATATGACTGACAGTAGGCGTGATTCAGTTTCCGACAAATTATCAGAAATACATATTCATGACTGAATTATAGCAAGAATAGAAAGACTTACCATAAATATCCATAATTTCGTTGTTGGTACCATCATTATCACAATGAACGCACAAGATAAATACAATAAAAATGGCTCCTAGCGTGTATGAAATATACATTTTTAAAACACAGTTTACACGATATCCGTGCACCAATACTCTCTAAATTATGTTCATAAAACACATTTTCACTTTAATATTACATCTAATCGGATAAACTCCTAATAACTTTTAATTTATTTCCTTTAGATTACGTACAATCAGGATACCATTGAACCAAGACTCCGCCGTCTGTCACTTGTCTTGTCAATAAACAATAAATGTTGCTATTGCTAAAAAATGAATTTATTTTTCTAAGCAACTGTGATTGTTGGCGACGACGGCTTTTACCGTAGTCCGTACCTACCGTATAGAATATGGATTTGAAAGTTAGTTAATATTCAATTATATTGAATACGTTACTTTCGATATTAAATTACGCTGTACGTGTATGTATTAAGCTGTAAACTTTATTGATTACTATGTACTATAATAATACGTAACGTGTATTTGCAGGGCTATTACGTAACATCGTAACACATTAATTATAAAAACTAAGGACTTAAAAAAAGCATTTTAAAAGAAATGTGTACTTTAAAACACCGGCGATGTTTTAATTTCATATTTAAAACAATTTATATAATTTTCGAAAAAGGAAATCATGTGTTATATCAAAACTCAATCTTGTCACTTTACTTTAAAAATATGAACCATGCCAAACATTAAGATAACCTAAAATATGTTAAACATTTTCGCATTTAAAAATAAGTTTCATTAATTTAGATTTTATAGAAAAGAAGTATGTTTTGATATTATTCGATTCTTTTCGATGTTCGGACCTATGAGATTCCATGATTGAATTTTGTGTAAACTCACAGGCCACAATATTTATTACGACTGAAAAAAACGAATACAAGACAAGAATATTTGCGATCGAAGTGGCTTACAGAGTAGGTACCTTTCTATGAAGCACAGATTATTAATTACCTTGCAATATGAAGTCTATATAGGATAAACGCCTCCTTTTTTGGAAGTCGGTTAAAAATGTCGAAACCGGAGCACAATAGGTCCCTGCTTCGTTTGACAGATCTCAATTCATGGCCTAAGTCAAAATGCACTACATCACACAATTTGATTGATCTAAAGGGCGTTTCATTAGTTCTTTGAAGAACAAAATGGCGGACTATTTAGTTGGACATGCCCATAGGCTTGCGCAATCTTTTTTACATTTTAACTTTTTAAATTGTGTTTTTAAGCAGTTGTAATGCCAAAATGATGACCATGACCAACGAAAGTTAAAGTTCTTATTAGCCTCGCAGAAGGCTAAGATTTGAGCGGTGTTATTATAATTGAAACGACTTTTCTCTGTAACGGTTTATTGGTGACTGTTTTGTAGAATTATTTACAAAACTAAAAACTTACAAGTCAAAAAACTATATCCATAATCCATAACATTAAATCATGCTGTCAACACGGTATGTGGCTCAAGGATGTTCCCATATTAATGAGAAGCGGACGACACTGCCGAAGAGGACTTAGTCCCGACACGGCAACCCCGAGAACTTCCTCAGGGGGCTATCAGGAAAAACAGCAGCGTACTCTCAATTAGTATACAATGCGTAGGTTAAAAACTTAAACGATAACACTTTTACATCATGTTTTCAACACATGCTTATAAGTTAAACGTGCTACGATGCTCTTGACACCTAATAAATATTAGATCCGAATGATATTATAATATTTAATTTAAATAATATATCAAATTATAATACATAAATCTTATACTTTAAACGAGCCGATCTTGTATATATATAATCGGTATCTCGACAACGGCTACAAGGATAACCATGAAATTTAGTATGCAGGGAGTTTTGGGGGAGAAAAATTGATCTAGCTAGGTATTATCCCTTAGAATTTGAGAGGTTCCCTTTTCCAATTTTTAGGCATTGCACTGCCACTTGTTTTTTAGATTTAAGAGAATACATTGTGTTTTGGAGTTTATTCCTTAAAAATCGATTTTCATATAAGGCCCCCGGTATGAAAAAAATATGAGGAGTTCATCAATGTAGGAGATGATTTTAATCAATCAATTCAGCCCCTACTGAACTAATGACCTCGTTACGTTTTCGTGCGCAACCTATTCTGCGCACCTTTCATTTTTTTTCACATGGCGCGAATTTTTGAACTCAAATCGATCGCTAAAGTTTTTGTTCCTTCTGAGGGACGTGTTCTACTTTTTAGAGTAAACTCCAGTCGTGCGTCGGAGCTGACACACACTTTTTTTTATATATAAGTTCCTGTAAGTTGTTCTTGTTTTTGACATGACAACGTTTTATAATTCGATGGAGCCGGCTGCACGCTCGAAAAAACATGACTCATGCGGCGTTACCTCGCTCTGAGGCGTTCCATTAATTATTATGACGTTGTCACGTTCAACTATCGTCAGTAAACCGACTTTACAGACAACCGATTTTTTTTTCTTATTTTGCTTTTGAATGTTTTATTGTCGTGACAACGTCTTATAATTCGATGGAGCCGGCTGCACGCATGAAAAAACATGACTCATGTGGCGTTACCTCGCTCTGGGGCGTTCCATTTAAGGCTTGAAGTGCAAGCGAGAGCGCGAAACGAGCGACAAAGAGGCACAATCGGCCTCCGCGTTCGGCAGCGTTCGACATCTGTCTCTCTCCTACTTGAGTGAGCGATCCATCAGTATTTTCTTATGACGTTGTCACGTTCAACTATCGTCAGTAAACCGACTTTACAGAGAACCGGTTTTTTTTTGTAAAAGAATGCATTTTGTGTTGTATTTGGATGTGGTAGTGTAGTCCTGGAAAAAATGATTTATTTATTTCATAGTCGAACTGTCGAACGAAACCGATGATTCACGAAGTACTACATTTCCATCTCCATAATTCTTACTTAATATTATAAATGTGAAAGCGTGGATGTTTGTTACTCTTTCACGCAAAAACTACTGAACGGATTTCGATGAAATTCGGTATGGTAGTAGTTTAGACTCAGGATTAAAACATATGCTACTTATTATCCCGAAAAAGTAGTGTTCCCGAGGGATACTGTATTTACGCGGGCGGAGCCGCGGGAAACAGCTAGTAAATTATATAGATTAACATTGTTAAGTGTGGCGAATCGTCGCGAATGGCGAATTAATGGCAAATTAATTACAATAAAATTATCTGACAGCACTTTTGCGTAAAAAGACATTGTTAACCTGGCAACACTATATCAGTCTACAAGTTTCTTTTTAAATTTATATAATGCATCGGCTTGTAACCATTTGCCAGTGTCAAGCTAAAAAGGCGGGAATTAGACCTTTCGTATCAATTTTCAACACCGTATTCCTAAATCGTCAAGTCTAACGTCTAGTCAAAGTCCAAATAAATAATCAATGCAGTCCATGAGTCATGTCAGTCGATTCAGTAAAGTGGTAGTAGCTTTACTGAATGTTCCTAGGGAGTTTTGGAGGGAAACTCAAAATAGCACGTTTTTAGAAGTTGTACCACTTGCGCACAACCGAAATAACACAAATTTATGAAGATTTATAATCCACAACGTCACCCATTGAATTCCCTGGCAATACTCAAGTCTAAAATTTTCTAGACACATTTTCCCTCCGTAAAAAGTTGTATCGTTAATGTTTGGTAATCGTGAAATTAATGGTATGATTTAGCTGTATTGTGTCGCCAGCAAGATAAAGAACTCTTATACATATCACATATGGTTTTATTTATTGAACCAACTAAGAAGATCCGCCAAAAAAGGACTGATTTAAATATTAACTATTTATTCAGCTGTTTCCGTACACATTCTACTCCCCTGTCCGCGGCAGTTTTGGATGCCGAAAACGCTATTAGCTTTGCTCATGTTTTAATGGTAACATTTTAATAGACATTCATTTTTCTGTTATGGCAACACGGATCGCAGAATTGTTTGTTCGGCTTTGAGTGTCAGCCGCCTTGTAATTTTTTGAAGTGATATTTTATAGAAATATTCAGTGATATTGGTGTTCAAATGATTTAAAGATGGTTTGACAAACCTGCGATGCCTTTTATATTCCTATATTTTGTATACTTCTTGTAAAAGACAGTATTTCCGCCATCATAATGGTTCACTTGGTCAGGAAGTACACCGTAACACTTGCGCTTTATTTTGGGTGTATTGTGTCGTGTTATTCAGTTTTAGGTATGTAAATAATAATATATATGCGTTATATACATAAAAACTATATACATTTATTACTATTATAAGACAATATATTATTATTAGATCTATTAAGCTCAATTTGTTGTTGCTAGACACTTCTTTACCATGCAACATGTTCTTTCGTACAGCAATGTAACACATAAATATTTAATTAATGTTTATTTAAAATATTGCTAAACACCTGTATTTATCTGTAATATAGAATAAATAAAATAAATTAAAATCGAATTTTTGAAGTGTATGCACAATAAACAGTAATTATTATAAACAATGATTTACTTTATAATTCCATACAGATTACATGAATTTTCAGAAACATAGTGCAGCTCAAAGCCTAAGCAATATTGTGAAGCTTACAGTTTCATTATCTTTCTCATACTAATAGAGCTTTTCAAATTCACCTCAGAAACCGAGCATAATAAAAATACTGTTATGCTTCAATACAATAAGAAACGTTTTGCTTACAATATAGACATTCTATTTAGTATCTTCAAATGAGTCTTTAACTTATCAAAATAATTGTTGACAATATCAGTTAATAAGCGAGAATTAGCATTGTTTTATAATGCTATGTAATATGTTTTATACACATGTATTATTCTTTGTTGAATATTTATATCAGGGATGTTATGGAGCTCCGTAACAGTGACCAAAATAAATAACTATCTGAACGTAATAAGTAATTGTAACCAAATATGATACAAAAGCTTCGGATAATTTTGGATATAGGTAGAGTATACATAAAACTTGTAATAGTATTTAATTGATTTTCTGCTTAAACCAATGTACCAGCATTTTGGGCCTAATGATTACCTACTTTTAAATCATACTAATATTATAAATGTGAAAGTTTTTGAGGATGGATGGATGTTTGTTACTCTTTCATGCAAAAACTACTGAACGGATTTTGATGAAATTTGGTATGGTAGTTGCATGAGCTCTGGATTAAAACAGGCTACTTTTTATCCCGAAAAAGTACAGTATTCCCATGGGATACTGTATTTCTGTGGGCGGAGCCATGGGCAACAGCTAGCAAATAAATATTTGCATTTCACTTACATTAGTCATAAATCTAATATTGGTAATGTAAGTAATCCGAAACTAATAGATAATTTAAAATATCTTAAGATCTATTTTTAAGATATCTTAAGGTAAGAGAAATCATAAGACAATTTAAATAAAATTAAAAATCCATAATCATTACATTCCTATATTTGTATCCAGATTCCAGATCCAAAATGTCATATCCTCAACATTTCTGATTTAAATTCTAGTCCTAATCCTTTATTAAGTAAAGTAAACTATACATTATGCTTAGGAAATTGAAAAATACAAGTCTAATCAGACTAGGCTTTATGAAATTCTAGTTAGTTCTGATAACACCATTACTCATCTATAACAAAACATTGTCATTGTTACGCTTCCTATAAACACTGCTGGACTGAAGCCATCACACAATATATTATATTAGTCCAAATAACAGGCTACTTGACTCATATTTAATTTCATACATTGAAGGAGTATTTCCTTTAATATTTGGCTTAGGAAAACATATTCTATCCATATCATTAATTAAATACTTAAGACTGATAAATAAAGTTGATTTAAAATTATGTATTTATGTTTTTTAATTTCCACTGATAAAAACACCTCGAAGTAACTTCCAGCAAGGATGTGACGACATAAACACACTAAACACATGTAGTAGTGAAACGGAACGTTTCTGTAAATAAATAGTTCATGACATTTTAAAAAGTTATTTATGTCAAAACGTCAAACGGAACGTAACACCGCCATTTTACTACTGCGGACTATAGCACAGATTACAAATAGTACTAGTATCTCGTCTCATCACAGATAATCTATCTATCAACATGGCTAATAGTGTTTTCGGCAGTTTTTCAAAAATATATTTTTAAAATATTTGTTTAGGTTTTTAGGTTTCAAAATAATGTTATATAATTTTTTTGTATATAATGTAACAATTATTAAGCGTTTAGGACATAAACAAAAATAAGGTCAAGTAGCCTATTGTGTTATATTAAATTTATTTAAGTGACTAGTTAAAACTTTAGTAACAATTCATTGATTTGTTTAGTAAATTTTTAAAAAGAATCTTTGCCTAAATCATAGTAATAAAATATATAGGTTTCTTTCTATGCTCCTCTCAAATTCATAAGTAGAAGGAAACATCTTAGGAAAGTACCCATATTACATGACCACTTTTTTTCCTCCTCCACCCCAAGGTGACCATCCGTAGTATATGCCGAGAACCTGCTCCTCATTTTAACTGTTATATGTTTGGCTGTATTTTTTTTTCACTTAGTACTAATGGCCGTCGCACCACATTTTCCTAAAAGATTTTGACTATGTGACACAAACATAAACAACCCTCCTGCACCCGGTGACCAATTGTAGTATTTTGAAGATCCGATCCTCTTCACTTCCAGCTCAAGATATACCAGAAATTCTGGACTTGACAGTCTTGAAAGGTGACCTCGGCTCCAAAACCAGCATCAGTTGCAGCGTATCGCCTTTCACAGTAGAGGCAGAATGGCTGTACAATGGTCAACCACTGAAAATCGATAATCGGTAAGTGATGCCATATTTTCATATATATATATATATATATATACATATACACAGCCGAACGCCGCCTATATAACCGCCGCCTATATAACCGCCGCCTATATAAAAAAAAAAATATATATATTTGTATGTTCAACGATAACTCCGCCATCTGTTGACCGATTTTATATTTATAAATTATTTTTTTTATGTAAAGGGTATAATCCGAGGTTGGTCCCGTTGTCAGCAAATTAGTGACCTGATGATGGCATCCATGATTAATCGAGAGAATTCCTCAAAATTTATATGGACACATATAATGATTTCGACTTTTTCTGAAGTAACCCATATGCTACCAAAAAGTACTATTTTGCACCAAGGTATACCCTGGATCCAAAAGTACTGTACAGAACTCCTGACTCGTTATTGATACATGTTTGGGGATTTCAGCGTTGTTTAAAGAACTGCAAGCATAAGCCACTATGTCAATTAAAGTAATAATCATCATCAGCATTACCATCATCATCACATCATTCATCGTCACAATACACAATGATGATATTGTGATATGTACTTCTCATAGTATTTTACACCGACACGAATATTATGTAAAGGGTATAATCCGAAGTTGGTCCCGTTATAACCAAACTGGTGACCTGATGATGGCGTCCATGAGGAATCGAGAAAACTCCTCGAAATTAGTGATTTTGACTTTTTCTGAAGTAACCCAAGCATATGCTACCAAAAAGTAAAATTTTGCACCAAGATATACCTTGGATCCAACAGCACTGAACAGAACTCCTCAGTCTTTAAAGATACGCGTTTGGAAATTTCGACATTGTTTAAAGAACTGTAAGCATAATTGTCAATAAGTAACTTACAGTAATCATCTTATATACACTATATAATGGAAGCCAGGCGCGAATTTTCATTCGAACGCTTCTTTTAAATTTTCTTAAAATGTGTTATTAAAAATATAATAAATGTGACTAAAAAGGGAAGAAATTAATCCGTCTTCCAAAGTAAAAATGCACAAAAAAGTATGAAATAAATCTTATTTTCTAAATAATTCCCTTTTTAAATTCGGCTAGAATTTAAACTATTTGATTAGATTTTACTTTTTACTTTTTACTTTTTACTACTATTTTGAGTAGATTACTCAATCTTGATAATTTTGATGTCGGTAGGAACCAGCCAACTTAAATGTCAGTTCAATAAAATATTGTTTTATCAGGATATTGTTTTATCAGGATATTGTTTGGGCTGGTACCGACTTCAAAATTATGAAGATTGTGAGTAGAGAAATAGTTAAAATTCTAGCCGAATTTAAAACGGGAATTATCTTCGACACCTTCAACAGTTATCGTCATTAATCAAACAATTTCCTCAAAACCTAAGGGGTCCCATATACGATCCGGTTCTCCTTAAGTTTGGCCTGAACGGATGCAAAATCCTATCGTCTGTGTAATTTTGAGATCGCATCAGTCGGCCGGATGGACTCAAGCGATTCGTTCCAGTGTTGCTCTGTTTTTGCGAAACTACTAAACTCGCGTCGTTTTCTACTAGAAAACTACTAAAAGAGTACCAAAGCTACTAAACTTTGGAATCCCTAAAAGGTTTTTTAGGGATTTTGTGTGTACAAACATACATATATTTTCAATTTTAATATTTAACCGTTAAATTAAAAAATATAGTAAGAAATATTACGTATATATACGTAATATTTCTTACTATATTTTTTAATTTATATATAGAATATTTTGAATATTTTAATCTATATATAGAAATTAAATCGGTAGTTTTAAGCGACTTACGGATGCGTGCTACTATGTGCTATTATTATAAGGTCATAATAGCACATAGAAGCAAGCCATTTTGCATATTATGATTACTGTCTAGCTATTTACTACAAAACCACTACTAACAGCTAAATTCCTAGTAATGAGGGAATAAAATACAAATTTTAGTAGTAAAACTTTGTAAAACAACTAAGTTGGCAACATTAATTCTGACCTGTACAGATGGACTGAACGGCAATAAAATTGGACTGAACGGTAATAAAATTCGAGTCTAAAATAAAACCGGTCAAGTGCAAGTCGGCAAGAGGGGTTCCTTATAGGGGTAATTGATGAAATTTGAAATTTGAAAACATGAAATTTCGTATGAATTGAGTACGGAAAATAATGAGTTACGGATTTTAGCGTTTTTCAATATTCAACCCCTAAGAAAGTAAAATAGGGGATGGAAGTTTTAAATTATTATAAAGATATCGGGTTTTAAACCCAATTTCACGCGGGCGAAGCCGCGGGCAAATGCTATTTATATTTTTTGCAGGTACTATCAAACTCTAAAACTTTTCTCTAGAACTCTATTGAGTTCATCTCTCATCTATCATCGTTTCTCAAAAACGATTTCGTTCGCTCGTTTTTTTTTCGATTTATTTTTCAAATCAGACTACCATGGAAAAGATATCATTTTTCGGGTTAATAATATATTATAGCCTTATGACTCACAAATAATGTGGCTTTCTCTTGGTAAAATAATTTAAAAAATAGTTTGAAGTAGATCCAGAGATTACCCCATTACAATCTCGGTAAGTTACAAAGAAACAAACTTTACCTCTTTATTCAAAGTCAAAGTCAATTTTTTTTATTAAAAATAGGTATTTTTATACACTTTCTGAACGTCGATCTACATGATGCCTACCACCGGTTCGGGAACTAGCCCGGCGAGAAGAACCGGCGTAAGAAACTCGCGCGGGGTCATCTTTTATCAAAAAGATGGAAAATTGTTCTTTTAAAAATATAAAAAAGGCATATATAACAATGTTATGACTAAAACTACATAACAAGAGTACAATAATATATGTAATTTAGAAGTCGCCTTGCAGAGGGTCACCTCATTCCCAAGGTGTGCTATCATTCATAAAATCATTAACTTTATAATAGGCTTTAGCACACAAACGTTCTTTAACTTAAAATTTATTGATTGAAAAATTTTGAACGCTTTCTGGGATCTTATTGTATAGGCGTATACACTGGCCTTTAAATGAATTCTTTACTTTACTAAGTCTAGTCACTGGTACATCAAGCTTATGCTTATTTCGGGTATTTCTATTGTGGTTGTCACTTTTCTTTTTGAATAGGTTTAATTTTTTTTAAACATATAATACATTTGATAGAACATACTGAGAAGCTACAGTTAAGATTCCAGTTTCTTTAAACTTCTCTCTTAATGACGTGTTGGGGGCCAGCTTGTAGATTGCCCGAACAGCTCGCTTCTGCAGCACAAATATAGTATTTATATCGGCAGCATTTCCGCACAGTAGAATGCCATAGGACATTATACTGTGGAAGTAACTAAAATATACATAATATGTATTATAATATGTACTGTTATGTATGTGTGTATATATATAATATGTATTAGTATAGTTCAGATGTAAGCCGCGACTTCGTACGCGAAAGAGAAATCTTGGGAGAACCGTACTTTTTCCTGCGATAAAATGTAGCCTATGTGTTAATCCAAAGACTAAACTACTCCCATATCAAATTTCATTAAAATCCGTTCAGCTGTTATTACGTGAAAGAGTAACGAACATTCATACATTATATTAAGTACAGTCTATAATAAGTAAGGATATGTTCGTCGTCGTGTTTTAATGATTTCGAAAATCTCTTGAATAGGAAAACGTTAGTAGATATTAGGCGTATAGACTTGGATCTTAAAAATTTATTTGTGATTGTGGTCAACCATACTAGTTGTATCCATGACCGGCGTTGCTTAACATGAGTTAGCCCTACGACCATAATAGAACTTCTCGCTTATTACTCCTGGTATTAATATATTATATCAATGATTAAGTAATATCTATGTAAAGTTTCAGCCAGTTCAACTAATCAGTTATTCTATAGCATTTTATATTATGTTATATTCTTTAGACTGACATAACTTTTATATTTATGAACCGATTGAAATGAAACAAACACAAAATTTTTAGTAGAACAAACCAAAACGCATTAGTGAAAACCGCATTCAAATCGGTTAAGCCGTTGACTTCGTACGTGCAAAAACAAATATCACGGGAACCATACATTTTTCCGCAATAAAAAGTAGCCTATGTGTTAATCTAGAGTCTAAACTACTACCATACCAAATTTCATCAAAATCCGTTCAGTAAATTTTGAGATTAGCGCGTACCAACGTGGCGCCTGAATCGCGCCATCGAAGTTTTATCGCGCGCTGAGTATATACCTATACCGCCGTCGAGCGCATATCTGCTAAATGGCAGTCACCAGACAGATTAAGCTAAGACGGCCAAAAGCCATTAGCGTAGACCCATTCGAAAAAAAAAAAGTCGAGAGCATGTATATCGAGAGCCCGTTTTTATAAAGCTTTGATTAGTTTCACCTGTATGTTTGCTTGCTTGCATGCTTGTTTGTAACCGACTCCTTTGGGCTCGATTTTGTCCTACTTTGAACGATCAGATTTAATTCAAACTTTGCACACCTGTCAAAGACCGATGAAAATGCAGTAATTCGATTTAATTTAATTTTAATAATTTTTTTTTTTTAATTTTAATAATTAAAATTATAAATTATTATAATAGATGATGATGCGTGCATTTCCAGGCTTACTCTTTGGCAAATCGTACTAAAAAGCAAAAAATAAATTATAGTTTAAAAAAACTAAAAAAACACGCTTTTATAGAAAATCTAACTAAAAAATAAAATGTAATAAATTTGGATTAAGAATAGTGTAAATGAAAAATAAATGTTTATTATTGTAAAAAAGCGTGGGGTTGTAAAATAAAATGTTTATAAACTATTGATACTATGCACCCCGGGGCACGTGACGGGGTGACCAGATAAAAATTTATCTATTTATAGAATAGATATAGATGGACATATAAATTAGAATATAGAATAGATAGGTATAGATGTTATATATTTTAGCCGAATTTAAATGGGAAATTATTTAGAAAATAAGATTTATTTGTTACTTTTTTGTGTATTTTCACTTTGGAAGTCGGTTTAATTTTATGTTTAATTATTACTATTTATTATAATAAAATTACTCTCCCACGCCTGTTTGTATCATTTATAAATATTTCGATAGTGTGAAATTAAAAAATAATTTTTCGCATTACCTATGGAGATTGAAAGTGATTTGATCAAGATCCCCCGCATAAATGTAAATCATATTTAGGGCTCCCTTGCCTGAACTCAAAAACGTATTCCGTAACATAAATACAATATTATCAATGTTGTAAATACATAGATTCTGTTTCAGTCTGTTAGTCGTTTCCTAGATATTTCCATGCTAAGTAAAAAAATTAGGTTTGAAGAGAATGTTATGACTTTGTTATGCAGTCTATTTGTATATTTAGCTTGTCCTTTATCTTTGACCCTTGATGTAGGGGCTCCGTGCATATATGCACGTGCGTGACTCGGTTTTTCATATATTCAAATCAATAAACTACGATCGTAGAGCGGTTATTTGAGGAGCCAAACTAAATTGATATAAGACAATAATGATAGCAATAAATAAAATGTACTATCGACCATGTTGCCTCGACCTGGCATATGATGAAAATCGCCTAATTCGCGCCATTGAATCGTGCGCACGCACACATACTCACGTGTCAATACGTAGTTCAACTACGTCTGTAGTCGTTGCGGTCACTTCCTTGGTGTTTAAATATTTTGGGGCGTCCTTAGTGCACTAGGATAATGTTTAGAAACTGGTCGGGCAGGAACCTTTTCGATATTGTACATTTGGTTTTGCTATTATTTTCTTACAAAGTCGTATCTAGAAGACAATTCACTCGTGTACTTCATACGGTAGGCAGGCTTAAAAGCGTGACCTGTGAGTACTGTGTTAGCGTGTAAGTATTCTTTTGTACTGTCAAGAACGTATCGAATGCTGAACTTTTTGTTGCAATAGGAAATATACATCTGTATCTATCCTCTATCTATATTATTTTTATTATTATTTAAAAGGCAAAACTGATTGACTGATGTATCACAGGCCTTACCCTTGAGGCTAGAATTTTGAAATTTTGCAAACGTATTTCTCATATGACGTAGGCATTCACTAACGGGTCCTATACACGGTCCGGTTTTCTTTCAGTTCGGCCTGAACGGATGCAAAATCGTATTGTCTATGTGCAATTTAGAGATCGCATCAGTCGGCCGGATGGACGGAAGCGATTCGCTCCAGTGTTGCCAAACTAATAAACTCGCATAGTTTTCTACCAAAAACTACTAAAAGAGTACCGATAACTATAAAAAAGCTACTAAACTTAGAAATCCCTAAAAACAACAAAAAAACCACTGCATTTTTAGTTTTAATGTATTGAAAATATGATAATTTTACCATAAAATAAAAAAAAAATATATAGTAGGAAATATAACGTAATATAGTAATAATTAAATCGGTAGTTTTAAGCGACTTACGGACGCCCGCTACTATGTCCTACCATGATAAGGTGTCATAATAGCTAATAGCACGCCATTTTGCATATTATGATTACTGTCTGGCTATTTTCTACAAAACCACTACTAACAACTAAATTCCTACTAAAAAGGGATAAAATACTAGTAGTAAAACTTTGTAAAACAACTTAAGTTGGCAACATTAATTCTGACCTGTACGGATGGACTGAACGGTAATAAAAACGGAGTGTAAAATAAAACCGTTCAAGTGCGAGTCGGCAAGAGGCGTTCCGTACAAAACGGAAATGTCGAAACGCAAAAATCACGTTTGATCTATGGGAACAAAAAAACGCTCGTGGGAACGTAGCTTTAGGGCATCGCGTATCGTCGACACTTCTGGTGATGGAGATTAATTTGCTTCCATCGGACAATCCATCTGATACATTTTGATGATGATTTGACTATCCTGTAAAAACGATCGCTCAATCTAGAAGAGGTATATTCTTTCAACAGTTTTCCATCAATGTTATTTGCCAATAATAACTATTGGCATATTATGTAGAACGGAATAAGAAATTGAAAAAGGAAGTTGTAGCGGAAATTTATCCCACTGAACGATTCAGACAGGTTCCGTCTAACACTCGCTACACACGCAGCGATACAACAGTTCGGTTGAACCAGGCCAGTGGTTGGCAACGCGCGTCACTAGGGCCAACGTCACTAGACTACATTTTTTTATTTTTTCTTAATTTCTTTATATAAATTAGTTTTGAAGTACTTTGAAGTCTTTGTTTTTTTAATTAGTTTTTATTTTCTCGTCTGTTTTCATTAATATTTTGTAATATCACTTTATACCTAGTACCTATATCTACAATAGATAGGTCTAGCCATCAAATAAGTACTAAATATCTGACAAGTGCGGCCCGCTATGTGGCTTATGTCTGCCATAGGTTTGCCGACGACGCCTGGTTTACACCGTTAATATTTATTCAAACTGTACAGTTTTATCATGTGTAGCGGGCATAACGTATGCCATGCAAACCCTACAATTTGCGAGGTGCAAATTTTCACACGAATGAGAAAGTAAAAGATCGTTCTTATGATATTTTGTAGCCATAACAAGCACGAAATATTCTAATATCAAATTCTCGTCTCATAGTGTTCGGGGACACTCCTCCGAAACGGGTTGACTGATTCTTATGATATTTTTTTGCATTTTCGCTAGGTCTGAGAATCGGCCGTAATCTATTTATTCAACCCCTAAATTATAAGTGTGACACCCCACCCCTAAATATTTTTTTAATTTTTTAGACAATTGTTTTTATTTTTATATGATGTGGCATTAAAAATACAAACACCCCTAAATTTTTACCCTTCTACCACCATTTATTCCCGTTCATAGAAAATACAGAACAAACACAAAAAAGTTTGTGAGGATGGATGGATGTTTGTTACTCTTTCACGCAAAAACTACTGAAAGGATTTTGATGAAATTTGGTATGGTAGTAGTTTTAAGCTCTGGAATTAACACATAGGCTACTTTTTTATCCTGAGAAAGTAAAGTGTTCCCGTGGGATACTGTATTTATGCGAGCGGAGCCGCGGGCAGCTAGTTGTAAAAGGCATGTATTTAAACTTGTGACAAAACAATAAAATTTTGGGTGCGAAAAAACCGAATATTGAATACTAAATTACCAAGTTGGTGAAAGAATATAAGGAACAAAAAAATTCAAATCTGGTGACTAATTAATACCAGTTTTTTTCAGTGAATATTCCAAACTGGCAGACGTATATTGTTTTAGCGAACAAATAACCATCTTGGCGACAATTTGAGAGTACATATTTAATTTAAGAATAGGCACATACATTTTCCCTGATGTAGGTAATTCAAAAAACATAATAAGCATCAAAACGAGCGTACATAAAAAAACGTAATGGAGCGTACAAAATTCCCATTTTTAATTTTTCTCGGTTTCGGGTGCTGTACATATTGCGTAGATTCATTTTGAAATTTGAAAATGGCAGATATTTATTTTGTCGTAAAATTAATATATATTTCCTTTTGTAGGTTTCTGGGGGTGCTGATTACAAAAAAGTCATCCATTTTGAATTTCCAAGATAGTAGAAATTTCAAAAATGGATATAGGTGTCCTTTTCTAGGTTTCATTTAGAAATTTCAAAATGGCTAATTTTTATTTTTCTGTAAAATTGATTCGGGTGTCGTCTTCGAGGTTCTTAGGTGTGCTGACTACATAATAATATCCAATTTGAAATTCAAAGATAGCAGACATTTATTTTTAATAAAATTAATCTAGGTGTCCTTTCCTAGGTTTAAGGGTGTTAAAAAATAATTTTATATTTCAAAATGGCGGATATATTTTAATTTCTGTAAAATTCTTCTACTTCGGAAATGATGCACCCTACTGAAAAAATAATGAAAATTTTCTCCCCCTTAGTAAATCTGCAATCACATATTTTCTTCATGATGGGAGAAAAAGAAATTTGAAAATCCTTAATTTTACAACATTTCTATAGCTTTATACATCGTACATATCTCATGATAGGAGAAAAAGATATTAGAAAATTTCTATAGCTATATAGATCATTCGTATCTCAAAGTAGAGCATTGTCATATTTTTTTTCTATAATCGCTTCTATTTCGAGAACAGGGAACAATCATACTGAAAATTTTTGTTCGCAAGATTACTTATATCCCGTTGTAAAATACGCTATCAATATCCGTGAAAGCATAATGTCCTATAAATAAATAAATTTACATACATATTTATCCTGAAAAAGTACAGTATTCCCGTGGGATACTGTATTTACGCGGGCGGAGCCGCGGGCAGCCAGTTGTAAAATACGCTATCAATTTCCGTGAAAGCTAAGTGTCCAATAAATAAATAAAAAAGGATGTTTTTTCAATCACTGGCCACACTGACTGATAAAACACCCTAGGCATTTATTATAATTTAAAGTGTATTTATTAAAAGGCTGTTCAGTGTTCATGTTATATTTAATACCATACAATGCGTAAAAGAGGACAAAATATATTTTGTTGACTATTGATTTGGTTTCCTAGTAAGTTTGGTTTGGTTTCTTCTTGGGTTTCCTAGTAAGCAGATTACTACGTTTATTTGCGTAGTGGATACAGCTTTTAGATATTAACATTATATTTTGAAATAAATGTAAGTCGGGGAAAAATCTTGAATTACTCTTTCGAGTTTCAATTACTTACGTAGCGAATGCTTCGCACATTTTATTCACTACATTATCGTGTCGGAACATGTATGTATACGATAGTTTTGTTCGTTACTACTATTTCAACTGACGAATATTCCAGAGGCGTGGGGTTTCAATAACTCCATTCCAATCGGCTTCACTTACCACTTACTTTTTGAAGACCCTCATCCAAATCGTACCTACCTATTATACAGGCTAGGGCTTCGCTATGAAGGAGAACCAGCCTTCGCCATTAGAATATTCTTATTAGTGACGCAGAATTATTTTACTATATTATATTAATAACATAAGACATCTTTTATGATCACTAGCACAATAAAATTATGTATTCAGTTTTTCATAGAAAATAAAATTGTTTCAACGTTAATTTAAACATCGTAATGTCGGAATTTATGGTTATATATTTCCTTTACTTTTTATGTCTCTATGTTTGTTTTTAACAAAAACTTAGTTTTTTTACGCTAACGTAATTGTGGCTACAATTACGTTAGCGTAAAAAAACCTAAGTTTTTTCACTTTACGCTTCAGTTTTAAGCTCAGCTGTCTCGTTCCTACGCCTGTCGCCTCGGAAAAGAGCTAAAGGGGGAGTACAAAGATTTCACTTTCACAGTCGGTTTTAGTCGTTATATTTAATGCATATGTAGGGGTTGTAGTGTTTACACCTTTTGTTTTTCACTAAGGACCCTTCCCGTTTTAAATACCGAATTGGGGTGTTAGGGATTAGGTGTCATATTAAAGTGAGCCTTTCGAGGAAAAAAATACTACAGAACTTAATTCATACTAACGCTGCACATGGAATAATTTGTTGTGTTTCTTCCTACTACTTTTATAATTGTGAAAGTTTGTGATGGTGGATAGATCGATGTATGGATTAATGTTTGTTGCTCTTTCACGCATAAACTATTGAACGGATTTTGATGAAATTTGATATGATAGTAGTTTGAGCTCTGGATTTCCACATGGGCTCTTTTAATCCCGAATAACGTAACCAAGAGAATATCAGGACATGTCTAAGGAGGGTTTCGTAACTATGAACGTCACCACCATAGTCTATCTCAAACCCTTTTTCATTCTTGGTAAAGAATGTTGGGAATTTGTTGTCATTACGGAGGAGATGAGAGTCAGTATTCGCAACTATTCACAACTATTAGCAAAACCGTTTTCGTGTTGAAATACGCGACGTATGAAATGTCATAATATCATTTTAATTTCATAATACCTAAAAACCGGCCAAGTGCGAGTAGCGAAACGGTAAAAACACGTTTGTAATTTTGTGTGTGAGCCCCCCTTAAATATTTATTTTATTCTGTTTTTAGTATTTGTTGTTGTAGCGGCAATAGAAATACACCTTCTGTGAAAATTCAGCTTAGGTACAGACACACAGCGAAGTCTCAGTAATGGGGTCCCGTTTTTACCCTTTTGGGTAGGTACACTATCTCTAAAAACTATATGAAGCGTGCAGTAAACGCTATCGTCGTTATGTCTCCATTTTGTAAAAGCATAGAGTAGTAATTGCGTTCATTTTGTACGATAAACAATTACAACAAATGGATGACAGTTCTGTAGAATTTTTTATACGAAACCACTTATATGTGTTCGGATGTTTTCGGGCCTCATTGCTATTGTAAAAGCCACAGTAAAGTTAAATGACAAACAAAACGTGTATCACATAAATTACAAAGGACTATGTTTCTAATTGTGTGCAATTCATTTGTGTGTATGTATGTACTGGGTAGACATGGTTAACTAAGTGAAGTAAGTGAAGGTCGAATGAATCTGAGGCTAAAAATCGACAGTCAATAGACAGCTTTTTCCTTCATAAGACATAATATTTTATTCAGCACTGTACTGAACACTAATAATTATTTTTTGTTTGGTTTTTGGGCTGACGTTGAGGGGTTCGTAAGTTATTTAAATCATAAAAGTTTTTTAAATACAATAATTTATATCATAAAGGCAAGGTTTGACTCGTCAAGTTATTGTCTTGGACAATAAAAACGAAATAAAAATATTTAAGCAACGCACCGAATTGTCAAGCAGTAAGCGAGGTCATGATGATAAATTAAAGCTAATAAATAAGGACATTCTCGGTCATGTCGGCTTTCAAACAAAAAAAAAGAAAACTGGATCAAAATAGGTTCATCCATTTAGGAGGTACGATGCCACGGACAGACACACACACAGACAGACAAGTCTAATTTATAACTTTCGTCGGTGTTTAAAAATAGGTACTTTTACGAAAATGATCCTTGTTAAAAATTTACATTAAGTACATTACATCTATTTTTTAAACATAATTTATTTTGAAATCCTTATAATTATTCTTTACTTTTGTTATTGTATAGAATAAAACAAGTGATCGAAGAGAGGGAACTACAGAAGAAAGATTTGGATGGCAACCCGAGAAAGTATAAGGTGTACAACGTGACAATCTCCAACACAACTTCTGACGATGATGGCAACTACACGTGCATCAGCAAGTTGGGGGAGACGAAGGTGGAAAAGGCTGTAGTTATAGACCTCAGTTTTCTCGCCAAATTGATCAGCAAAACACCAGGACCCATCAGACATAATGTGACGGACCAAGCTAATGTCACTATGCAGTGTATTTTTGAAGGTTAGATTCTATTTTATAAGAACAATATTGTGACCTCTCAACAAAGTAAAAATAAAACCGACATATTAATTATAACTACACACACCGGCATATTTAGCGGAACATAAAATAAAGGTTTGATATCAGTATCATATAAGGTTGCTGGCTGGTTTATACGTCATTTAATTTAAAAATAAATATTTTCAAATTAAGAAAACAACTGAACATCACATTTTATGCAATTGTTTTAATTTTATTCAAATACACCTTATCTGGAGCGAACTTTGAATATTTCTTCCTTCTAAATTTGATTTAAAATTTCATTGAGATACTGTTTTTTGTTAGTTTTTTTTAATCGCGTATCTTTTTGGAATTGAGGACTGAATTATGCCTGACTTAGCCCCAACGGAGATTGCCAGGGCACTCGAATTGCGAAGAAATGGTCAAACCTACAGAGTGATATCCAGAGATCTTCGTCGACCAGTTTCAACGATCCATCGCAATATCCAACGGTTCAGGGAGACCGGTACTTATGTGAGAATAGCAGGACAAGGCAGAAAAAGACGCACTTCGAGTAGGGATGATCGTTTCATTCGGCTTCGTGTACGTAGGAACCCCCGTTTGACCGTCCAAGCCATGAGATGACATGAGTTAGAAGAAGTCAGGGTGTAACCGTATCTATCTACTATCCCTAACTATCCCAGGAGACCATCGATAACATCATTCTCAGTATGCCTAGACGGGTAGAAACTTTAATAAGAGCACGTGGAGGAAATACGCGATATTAATCACCATTTTTCTAATTTAATTAATTGTTATTTTAATATTAATTTTCACTTTTCCCGGTTACATGAAAAGTTCAAAAATGTACCATTTTTCACAAATAGCCTTTACTCGCAAAATCTGTTCTTAATGTGATCTCATTTTAAGTAAAACAAATGAAACTTTAAATAACAAAAGAAGTGTAGTAAGTAGATTTTAAAATAAAACGATATTTTTTTAATTATGGACCTTTTTTTGTGTTCCGCTAAATATGCCAGTGTGTTTATTATCTTTAGACTAAAATTACCTTTACCTTTTTTGGTTGAAATATTTTGTTGTATTTTTACAGTATACAAGACAAAAGAAGTGACATGGTGGAGGAAAGGAAAAGAGGATGACACCATCGACTATCTAACGAAACCAGCTAAAAGGATTAACATCAAACAAATTCAAAGCTCATACAACTTACACATACACAGTACAGAAAGTAACGGTACTTATATATGTAAAGCTTGGGACCCGGTGTCCTCCTCAAATGTTACGGGAGAAATAGATGTGATGGTCTATGCACCCCCACAAGTTGTCATAGACAAAGTGATACCAATCAGCGCTTCCCAACTTTACCTTAACTGGACCATCCGTTCATACAATTCTCCAATCAAAAGCTACAATCTCATGTACAGACAACTCCCCTCGAACGACTTCAGTTTGTATATAAAGGAAAAGATTGGTGTGAAGAATATATCTTTTGTCATGGAGGGCTTACAGAATTCTACAAATTATCAGCTCAGATTAGAAGTTTCGACATCGCATGGACAAAGCAAGCATACTTACGAGAATACAGTTACAACCTTAGACAAGGATCCAATATTTGTGCCAAATATTTCTATAAAGGGGTTTTCGGCGACGTCTGTGACTATAGGTTGGGCGCCGCCTCCTGATGATATAGCCGAACTGATTCATTACTATTTACTTGAGGCTAGGAAAATGAATGAGGTCGAAACTAGGAGTGCATACCATCCAAGGGACAGTAGAAACCCTTACATGTTTGATAACCTGGAGCCTCATAGCACCTATGTGTTCAGAGTAAGTAATTCTACTAAAATAAATAAATACATACAGGCGACTGTATTAGTTTTGGGATATAATTGAGAAACAATTTTGAACTATTTGCTGAGTGGTAGTTTTTGTCACTTCTCGCCGTGCAGAAGTCAACTACAATTTGTATGGCTTCGAATTATTTACCATTGTTTGCCCCTAGGGGCGTTCTTTCGATTCCATACACTGTGTAGTTAACTTCTTCACGACGAGTAGTGACATAAACTCGCATTCAGCCCACTGATCATTACAAACAAAACATTTTCCCTCCACGCTATACTTTTTAATTCCAAGTTATTTGTTTCTCTGTCCTTAGTGGCTGCTACAGAATTTTGTATTTCTTATATTTCTTCCAGGTATGTGCATGTTCGGATTTCACCAAACGTTGCGGTCCGTGGTCTTCGGAGATGCAAGCGGCTACCCTGGACGGTATACCGGGCCGGCCGAGTAACGTTACAGTGCATTGCTCCAGTAACTGGCTTAATCTCACTTGGTCGCCACCAATCAAGCCTAACGCGGAAATAAAGGGATACAGTGTAAGTATTTCCTTGTTTATTCTATTGAGTATTTAGGAATAATGTACGAAAAGTGCCTTGTCTGCTCATTAGTACCTAAGTAAAGTATCTACGGATTTAATTGCTATTATATACCATCGAAGAAATTCATAAATAGTGAATGCATGTATTTTTATTGTTTCAGATTGAGCTAACGGGCAATGCGACTTTCAGAAATGAATTTGGAGCGACGAAGCAAGATACTTGGGGCCCATTTGCGAAATTTACTACAAATGTCTCTAGGAGCATTAGGTAAGAACATATTGTATTATTGAAATTTGATTATTTTATAAGACATTCTATTTACTTGAAAGTTTTCGTACAGGTAGAAAGGAAATCTATGGTTTTATTTCCCAAGGTAACACTTTACGGCACTTAAATTAGTCTAAAATCTAAACTCTACGATATGGATTATTGTCTGTCTGACAACCATTTAAAACTGTTCCTGTTTAGGTGTGACATTAATAATATTAGCATTCTTTTGCATGCAGACAAGACGATCTCCAGCCAAACACCAACTACACGATCCGCGTAATCGCGATGACGCGCACGCGTCGTCGTGGCGAGGAAGAGACGCGATACTGTAGCACTGCGCCCGCGCCGCCCTCCGCGCCACCCCGACCTAGATGGCGCAAGGTAGTAAAACTAAAAAAACCAGAGCAAAATAAATACCTAATTAAATACTTGGATACGCAGCCGGTAGGATAGTAGTGAAGTCTCGAAGACTGCGCCAGTCAGTAGCTTAATGGCTAATGACGCCAGTGCTATATTTTTACGATACGCTGCTTTCATTTTTCGATAAAAAGCTCATCTGCCTTTGTTAAAAAAAAGATAATCTTATTACGTTTTGTGTCTATAAGTGTTTCTAAACGTAATAAGATTGTACTTTATAATTTTTATTTTATTATCTTTTACAGGTGATAGAAAATGATAAATACGTCTTTACGATGAAACTGCCAAGGGTGTCGGAGAGAAATGGTCCGATATGCTGTTATAGGTAAGCACTAACAGAAAAGGACTATCATAAACTTAAATATTGCTCTAACTATCATGAATGGTCAGAGAACAATTAAAATTATTCTACACAATAAGAGTTCACAGTTTTATGTAAGGATACGATTTAATTAATATTACACTTCATGCACAGTAAAGATCGATAAAATCGGCGATCGATACTGTACTGCAATATTCCGCGACAAATACCCACAACCTGCAAGTAGATGTGAGAGTGCACGCATAATCATGCGTAAAGCACCTCCTTCCTCCCACACTGCTTATGCGTGCACTCACAAATAACGTGCAAACACCACCATCATACAAACAATAATGTCAGCCTGATCCCATACCGCAATGCAGGTTGCAAAAATTGACGCGCGTTTGGCCCCGACACCGGCGCATTCTTAGGAAATGGACTCCCGGATAACAAAGTTCGTTAACGAACTCTGCGAACAAAATAAGCAGTGTGGGAAGGGAGGGAGGTACTTCGCATTCGCACGCACACTCACATTTGCTTGCAGATTGTATGTTTTTTTTTGCGGGATATTGGTAGACATAATAATATTAATTAAATTGTATGCTATGGATCTCCGTAAAGTCACGACTGATTCTATCAATTATTTATGTAAGTATCTATATTTTTAACTTTTCAGGGTTTTCATGGTGCGTCTTTTGCCGAATTCGGATTGGAACAATCTCCCGCCTCCCAAAGACATCAGCATTATTGACTACGAGGAAGCACACGCGGTTCAGCCTGTACTTGGCGCTTACATCACTGACGTCTTTTCTAAGTAATTAATATACTTTTTATACATCATCATTATCATCAGTTTTCATGTACATAAGCCCAAACGATGTCAATATTCTTTTAAGTACACAGAAAATCACTAAAGAGATTGCCTCAAAGATCTTATGTTTTTATATCTTCATGTTATTTGTTTTTGCAAAACTCATGTAAGTTTGTGCTCTGTAATTATTATATACTCGTTACTTGTGATATAAAAATATCGTATTATATATACGCACTTCTAGTAATCAGTCAAATGGCCTGGTTTAGAAACGTAGTAAATAGTTACTTGTGCTATATTATTTATTAATTTCAGTGACAAATTCCCCTCTGAATCCGAACTAGTTATGGGCGATGGGAAATCCATGTATGATAAAGACGATCCCACCATAAACCGGGCGTCCTGTAGACGTTGTCTGCGGAAACCCAAACGCCACTACGAAGTCCCAAGACCAGCCGTCACCACCACCACACAGGCTACCACCACGAAGGAGGATGATCTGTTCGATGAAGATATCGATACCACTGAGGACCCGCTGGTGGAGTTGGAGGAGAAGAGAGAGAGAAGGTCCTACGATTTGGATACAGTAGAAAGGTAGGTTTTAACATTTTTTTTTTAAATTAGGCTTGTATGAAATATCCTATTTATATTACAAATGTGAAAGTTTGTGAGGATGGATGGATGTTTGTTACTCTTTCACGCAAAAACATGAACGGATTTCGATGAAATTTGGTATGGTAGTATGCTTAGGCTCTGGATTAAAACATAGGCTACTTTTTATCTAGAAAAAGTACAGTGTTCCTTTGGGATACTGTATTTACGCGGGTGGAGCCGCGGGCAACAGCTAGTACGAAATAAATGTTAATCATAGAACATCAAACGAGACAAAGCGACCACCTTGTTTAATAAGCCAACATTTTTATATTTACGGAGCTGTTTCGTGAGTGAGCTGGACATAATTTCCTTTAAAATTTTGCACATTTCTTACAGTTATATACCATTAACATAACATTGATTTCGCAGGGACTACATGAAGAATCCAATGATGATGGACAAGCTAGTTGAGGTTGATGTAAAGGAGGAGCTACAGATACGCGACGGCCTGCTCGATACCAACGCGAACTACACACTGTTCGTGGAGCTCATACGTAAGTGACGTCACAACTTTGTACATTACTATTGGAAACCTCTTTTCATTTGGTGTGTAATATATAAAATCCTTCGCACGAGTGCGCAATATTGAGTTCCACGGATTCGCGAAAATCGTTGGCGTCTCGCGGTCGACCTTGTAGACAGGGCTTACTGTTATGTAGCGATCTTTATAGAATATAATCATCGAGAATTCTTCGTAACAATATTGTTAAACGTCACGCAGCTTGACAAAATCAATGGTGTTTTCTCGTAATATGGCAGCATGATGTTTTGTTTGCAGCCGGATCGGAGTTGGACGAGCCGCTATACAGCGAATACTTGCACGTGCTGTCTCCAGCCGCAAGCCCCGTCGCCACCACCGCTACCACACCGTTGGAGCTGGTACTTATGGTAAAAATATTCCTTATTAACTTATTGTTTGAGATAAAATTGAATGTTAGCATATTCGTTTAATAAGTATACTTTATGCAGTAAATATATTTCGCAATTAAATAATAAATGACACGGACTATCAAATGGAAATGTATAATATTGTTAAGAAACTCGCCTGTGTATGAAGACTAACACCCGTATCATTAGTTGTTTCCTCGAGGTTTCCTCCACTCGACTCAACCTCAATCCACGAGAATTGTATCATTAGTCCTACAAAATGTCCTCGACTTGAGGAATTTCCTTACGCGAGTCGAGGAATCAACTGTCAAACTTAAGGTACCTCAGGACGTACCTTGAGGCTCTCTTGAGCATCTATTTTCGACATTTATATCAATTCTTTTTATAAACAGAGTGGAATTATTTGAAGCAATTATGCAATTACAGATGGATACTTATTTAAAGAGAAGCATGGATAATTTTTTGGAGTTTCTGGATTACCTTTACGAAACTACGTGAATATCAACGAACATTTCAACATGACAATACAAGTTACGGGTTCACAGGTTCGCAACCAGTTGGGACTGCCCCTTAGCGGCAGAAAAAATATCCAAAACCCTGATTGACAATGACTGATGGTATATTTGCAATTTCTTTTTTAAACGAAGGGTTATAACATTATTTGCCGAATTCGGATCGAGTTTTAATGGTAACTATCGGTGTTGACATAAAAAAAACATTTTTCTATAATTATCTATGACGTCATACCTCCACTCAACCTGAAGGAGCAAACAGCTGAGGTAGAAATTACATTTAAGAATATTAAATTCGAGGAACTTCTTAAAGATAACTCAAATGAGGTTGAGCCGAGGCGGATCTGAGGAAACAACTAATGATACGGGTGTAAATCTCCACACATTAAATCTATCTCATCATAATCAAGAACTTACGCCCACTACGTTGTGTTGTGTTTTCAGTAAATAAATATCCACTTACTTCAAAACTTTTGACGTGATAACGTCTTATAAATCGATGAAAACCGGCTGCACGCACGAAAAATTGTCACGTTCCGCCTTATTGTCACGTCTCGACTGAGCCGAGCGTGCAAGCGAGAGCGCGGAACAGGCGATAGAGAGGCCCGATCGCCCTAAGCGTTCGGATTGTAATGACGGTTTCACGTAAAATTGTCGTCCGTAAACCGACTTAACAGACAACCATTTTTTTACATTCACAGTCTGTGTGCGGCATTGCGAGCCTGGTGGTAGTGGTGATGATCGGGCTGTGCGTGGTGCAGGCGCGGCGCTCGCGCAAGCTGCCGCCGCACGCGCACCTCGAGATGAACCCCATACAGGCGGCGCTCCGGTACAACTCTAACATTTATTCTCGCTAACTGAAAAATAAAGAAAGAAATGAAGTAAATGAAGCTTTAAAATATCACTCTCAGTGAATTTCCGCTGTTGATTTTTTAGTATGTAGAGCGATGTCCCTTCACATAATCAATTAAACATAGGTATTATGTTTTTGCCGATACCCTGTAGTGGTCGGCGGAGCTGCCGATATTATATTAGTTATATTATTAAGTCACGAAACATACTATCGGACGCGGTCGCTATTTTTATGCCGGGTTCTATTCAGACGTCTGCTACTTACGATTGATAGTGAACACAGTGTATTATGTAATCTAGTCTATAGATACACGTCATATTTTAAAGTTAAATAATCCTCACAGATACGTGGTCGGCCACATCGGCGGTCGTCAAACAGGCGGAGCGCCGCCCGAGCTGCCGCCAATCCCGTGTGACCGCCTCGCCGCCGCGTACGCCGAGCGGCAGCTCGACTCCGACTACGGCTTCCAGAAGGAGTTCGAGGTAAAAACTTTATCATCTAACTTGCTAACCCACCAAATAAATAAAATAACTCCCCCACACCGATTTCGGTGACGGTGACGGCCGGTTTCATTGAAACCGGCCGTCATTAATACGTAGGGGTAATTTTATAGTGCCCAAGAGTGTGCGCAGTACACAAGAGCACTCTCTCAGGACCGACTTATTACATGCCCACCCGACGTATGGATCTGCTTTCTTGTCAGACAATCAGGTGATCAGCCTATATTGTCCTAACCACACTTGGTAATCGAACCCACGACCTTCGAGTCGAGAGCCAAGCTCTATCCTTGACTCTTGGCTCTTGACCACGGAGGCTGTTAACTTGTTATTGTTAACACCAAACTTAAAGCATAAAAAAGATAATGAAATTTGAAAAGAATTAAATTTGTGGAATAGACATAATTATATCACTAAATCACGTGGGTATTTTTAAATTATATTGTTTTTCGAACTTGGTTATCGTTCCGTTATTGTATTTTGTCTAAGCCAGGGATCCCCAAACTATTTTCCCTTATTCCCTTACCCCTTTTCAAAAATGAATTGTTATCTCAGACCCCCATGGCCAAATTACATACTTTTAAGATCAACCCCCTTATACATAATGGTCCGCTAACTTAAAACAGCTGCTACAGAGTGTTATTTTTCATTCTAACTTAGGTCAATAGAAGAAGACAGAGTAATTAGCAATGCTTTAAGTAAGCAGACTATTATGAATAAGGGGGCCTATCTTTAGTTTTTTCCTATTGATACAAAATAGCAAAAAAAAAGGTACCAACTGGAAAACTTTGCACTTGGTTAAGTGAGTAAAGTTGACTTCATTTTGTCATCAAAATTTAACAAAATAAAAAGACATACAATTCAGTAAATATCAAGTTTAATTTATAATGATTATTACAAATTAAGTACTTAAAGAATCTTAAGTAGGTAGGAAATTATATTTAAAAAAGTATTGATTCGCAAAGAGAAAATAAAACATTCAGTGTGATGGATGAACCTGGTGACTATGCAGCCTTAAATCTCCACGTTCGTTGATTCTCAAACGGTTTCTTTGTTTCGTCAAAATGTTTGTTACCACACTGAAGCTTTTTTCAACTCGGTATGATGATGGAAAAGCGATAAGGTACTTTTCAGCAATGTTCTACAACGTAGGATACTGTGTTACAATGTTGCGTTGCAACCAGAACTTCTGATAGCCTTGGTTGAACTTCTGCTTAAGCTCTTCGTCTGTGCTGATGGTAATCAACTCTTGCATTATCACATTGGCTTCTTCTATGGCTGTGAATTGTACGGATTTATTATCCATTGAGGAATTTGTAAATTTAAAAGATCCTCAAACCTCTCCGTAAAATCCTTGTGTAATGCGTCCAAGTGAGTGACATATAATAAAATGTCATCTTCTTGAAGCATTTCTGGTAATTTTGACAACTGCGGAAACTGCGAATATTCTTTTCTGGCTAAATTTTGTTTATAAAGGATTAGTTTACCCACGAAGGCCGATATTATTTTGTTTTAATCAAATTAGGATCGTCACCCTGCAGCTGCAAATTACCTTTGTTGAACATTCCAAAGATATCAGTCAAGTAATAAATATCTGTTTTACAATTGTTCAGACTTTCTTTCAAATTCAGATCTTTTTCTTGTAAAAACTCCAACACAGATTCAAAAATGGCTGAAAATCTTTCTAAGCAAGAGCCTCTTGATTAGGGCATCGAGAACCGGTCCTATTTTAGGAACCGGTTCTTTCGGTTCTAAATTCTAGACGGAACCGGGTACCCGGTTCTTTCGGGTTTTTTTCATAAATTCTATTTGAAAAGTGTCTAAATAAAACACACTTTATTGGTACGCATATTTATATATTTTTTGAATTATACTCAAATTACAACATCGTTTTTTATTTCAATTTGATATACTCCTGAATATATTAGAAATTATTGGAATAAGAGGCACAACATTAAAACTAATCGAAAGCTATTTAAATGACAGATGGCAAGCTACTGCAATAGAAACATATGATTACGCTACAAAAATGTTAGAGGTGATTATGTCCAGCTTCGAAAAGGTATTACTCGGTGTACCTCAAGGTAGTATAGTAGGGCCGCTCTTATTTTTACTCTACATTAATGAACTTCCTAACATTATACCTAAACACCTTAGCATCATGTATGCCGATGACACGACAATATTTATAAGAAATGAATATGCATCAGAGGAAGACTTCAGAAAGGAATTAAATGAAATTTTAACAACTATCACTAATTGGCTCAAATCACTAAATCTAAAAGTTAATCTCTCAAAAACCAATGTTATGCAATTTAAAAGTTACCAAAGTAAACCTTCCACGCTCAACGTTGAAGTATCAAACGTTGCTATTGAGGAAGTAAACCAACTACGTTTTCTTGGCGTCACAATAGACCAGCATCTAAGCTGGAAAGCACATATAAACAATATAAATAAAAAAATTTCAAGTGCCTGCTACGGCCTCTCTATCCTTGCCGAGACAACAAATACAGATGTCACAAGAAGTGCCTATTTTGGAAACGTGTACCCATTGCTGCTTTATGGGATTATATACTGGGGTAATTCAACAAACGTCAAGTCTACATTTACACTCCAAAAAAAATGCCTTCGAACTATATACAACATGCATAACACAGAATCTCTAAGGGACTTATTTAGAACAAACAATTACCTGACACTGACTGGCATATACATCCTTGAATTATGTCTATTTGTAAAAAATAATATAGAATACTTTAGCTTGAAATCGGAAACAAACAGAATCTTACGCAATAAATATAAATACAACTTATCTCTTCCAAAAATTAATAATATGATGTTCTACAAAAGTGCTTATATTACTGCTATACGAGTTTACAATCATTTACCTACAGAAATAAAAGAATTAAATGGACTTAAATTCAAAAATAAACTAAAAAAATGGTTAATTGCAAAAGTATTCTATAATTTGGACGAATTTTTTTAAAAAAAATGACTAACTAATTATAAATTGTGCCTAATGTAAGTATGTATAATAAAGAGGTAAAATGATAATATATTTTGTTTTGTTTCGATTTAAAAAAAAAAATATTAACTACTAATTATTGTAATTTTATGCTTATGAAATGACTTTTAATAATAATTATGTATTATAAATTAGGATTAAATGTTATGTATTTTAATCATTATAAAATCAAATGTATTATTACTGTAAAATGAAATTACTCTGATGAGTGCTCTATGTTTTCCTAGTGTTTACTTTTCATACAAATATTGCATGCCCGAACGGGTAAACTGTTGAAACCATCAAATCTGTAACACCTTTGTAACACAGTTTTAAGCAATAAATATTTCTTCTTCTTCTTCTTCTTCTTATTCTAGCACGTGCCACGTGTTCTACCAAGTGCCAAAACTGAAATATTACCTACCTTCATTTGTGTTGTATAACTCAGATTTTCATGATTCACAATAATTATCAGATTGGATGCCAAACAACAAAGTAATGTGAGCAAAGATAAATAAGTAAATAAATAGTACACCATTTATTTATTTCTCTTAAATAGGTGTAACAACTTTATCATGTCGCTGTCCAGCCAAGTCTGGCCAAGTTATTATTATATTCATCTATTCCGTCCACAAGAGTGAAAGCGTAATACTTAACTAATAGCAATTAAAATAAATATTCTCAATTGATTGATAATAATAACAATATGTTATAATATTTAAAGTCACTTACTTGTCAAATCGGCGTCAAAACAATACACCCACTCACGTTTCTTTGTATCGAACTAAACAAAATGGCGACAGCGCTTCTACCAGTGTTGCCAACCACAGATTGTTAAGGAAGGTGAAAGGTCTAGAGTTATCACCGAAATTCAAATAGTCGTACGTTTTTTTACAATTGCCAGCTCACTATCGGATAGTATGTGTCAATACCGCGAATACAACTTTTATTACTATACTATCCGAGACTGAGCTGAAAATTGCAAAACAACTGTCAAAAATTTGAATTTCGCGGGGTATCCTGGAGCATTTACTTTAATGTCCCTTGTTAGTTTCTTAAAGATTCATCATTAATAATAAATTATAACGTTATTTATTACTTTAACAGTGAAATAACTGCATATATTCTGTTTTAATAATAAATTTGGATAATAACTTGATATTTAGCATTAAGAGTATTATAGAGATAATATTATTCCTAAAATTTTAAGAGAGAACCGTAAGAACCGAAAAAACCGGTTCCTCGTTTTACAGAACCGGTTCTATCAGGGTCTTTCAGAACCGGGAATTCCCGGTTCTTTTGGAACCGGGAAAAACCGGTTCTGATGCCCTACTCTTGATAACCAGCGAACTTCAGTGTGCAGAAGTAATCGAGTAAAGACTTCGTCGTTTTCCTCACATAGCTGAGCAAATAACCGAGAGTTCAAAGAATTGCTTCGAATCTTGTTGATAGCATTTATTACATATTGTAAAGACTTATGCAATCTAGGATTCAGCTTTTTTGCTACTAAATGCTGCCTGCGAATCACGCAGTGCATGACCAGTACATCGGGCAGTTGTCGCTTTAAGTGAGCTATAAAATCACGATGACGACCAACCATAGACGGTGCACCATCAGTCGCAACAGAAACAATGTTCTTCAATGGAATAGCTTTGTCAGTAAAAAAATGTTCCACGGCCTGAAAAATCGATTCTCCTCTGGTATTAGTCTCTAAATATGTAGCAAAAAGCAGTTCTTGGCACATATTTTCATCTTTGATATATCGAACATATTCTAACAACAGAGCTTCATTGCCGGGTAATGTAGACTCGTCCAACTGGAGAGAGAATCTGTTGGTCTGTAAGAACTTGCATAAAATGTTTTCCACATCGCGTCCCATCTCGTCTATGCGTCTCTGAACGGTGTTATTCTTAAAAGGTATTCTCTTTAAAATATCATGTGCGGGCTTGTGCAACACATTGTTAAGGACCTCCGCAATGGCTGGTAAGATAAGCTGCTCTCCAATTGTGTGGGGTTTCCCCGACATCGCTATTAGTAAAGATATATTATAGGACGCTCGTAAACCATCATCGTCTTTAATAGATGATGACGCAAACATCGATCTTATGGATGGCCTTTTGTTTATTTTTTCTTTAAGTGCTTGAAAAAATGACAAGGGCTTACTTTTTTTGTCAGCATGTACTCTTGATAAGTGGTCATCCATTTTTGAAGGCTTCATGGCATCGTTACTGAATACTTTTTCACATATGAGACACATCGGCAAGTGTTGATTTGATGGAGATGCAATAAATCCGAACTTGAAGTAGTCCAAACTGTATTGTCTGCATTTTTTTTTTCGTGTCCGCCATCATAGAACTCTCGGTAATCCTGCAAATAAAAAAATTAAGAAACTAACTAAATAAAAAACAATAATAAACTGTTAAATTTGCACACTATCTTATTTTTATCACACCCAGGTAATGGATGTTTGTTAGGTATTACTGACTTACTCATTGATAAACTTGGATACCTATATTAGGTAAGTAACTATAGTAGGTAATTAGGTATAGAAAATTTGTATTAGGTAAGTAGTATCAGCATAAGAACGAAAACCAAAGCAAACTGAACACTTCAAAGTTTAGGTACCTACCTACTTAACAACTTAAGTGTTTAAAATATGTTGTGTTTACCATAGGGCAAAAAAATATTACAATCAAATACTAAAACAAATTAAAGTAGTAAATTTTTACAATTGAAACAACTGAGGCAACAGCAAACTGTTGCAAACAATCTACAGATAGCTCAACTGATCACTATCACACAGTGGGGCAATGCTGATGCGCTGTGCCGGATAAAAACTGTTTGGTACTTACACTGTAAATTTTTCATAAACTGCAGATATTGTATGGCTACGCTATTAACTCGAGTAGGGAGCTCAGTATTTTGTAAATTCTTTTTCAGTCACTTTACTTCACTAAATTCAGCTATGTAATAACTTTGTAATCTCTTGAAATAAATGAGTACTTATATGACTTATTATCGTTCAAGCTCCAACGAATTTCAAAACGCAAATGAACTTTCAACCTAAGTGCAAGCTCATTAAATAGTAAAATATCAGGAACACGTTTGGACTTGCCGATCGTACGTGTTAAATTGCGTAAGCGTCAAATAGAGAGCAAGTCAAAACGCGCCTGAAATACGTACGCTCGAACTCATTGTCTTGCACAAACTTGTCCACACTGACTTGCCGAGTTTTTCATCTTGTACGAACTTGAGACTCTACATTACTACAACAATGCTATTTCCTACAAAAATATTAGTTATTCTTAGTACACGTAACACAACATAAACAATACAGTACCTAACTATCTTGAAAGTTTTAAATAAAAACTAATTTAATAGGGGTCGTTGTTTAGACCTCGTCGACCCCCAAAATCAGTTTTCGTTTATGTCGACCTCTAGTAAACCGATCCCCTCCGAATCCACTTTGGAAATCCCTGGCCTAAGCCATCCAAAATTATTAGCTATCCATTATACAACAGACGTCCAGCAAAACATTTTTAAAGTGGTTGTTTAAAAACACCAGAATTATTTATTTCAAGAGTTATTTTACATTTAATTGAAAACATGTTTGTATAACTATAAAATTCGTCACCAACATGGTCCCTGATCATTTATCCTGTTTCTTTGAATGCAGTTTTTATATTTCGGTCTAGTAACACACAGTCTGTCATATTTGTAATTTTGCTGTTTAAAATAAGAGGAAAAATCTTGACGAAGATGGTTTGTAACGGCTATTAGTTATTACTAATGCGCTCTTAACAAGGCGACCTGTCTGACATAATAAAATTATACCAAAGGTCAATTGCATCAGCTTGTTAGATTACTTATTTCTATAGAGTATAAAGAACGTAGTCATAATAATAATCTAAGGGCCTGTTTCACAATCTACTGATAAGTGTCAGGTAGCTTATTAGCATATTTTGTCTCTCTCACTCGATATAAAGTAACCAGCGATAAGATAAGTGTCAGGTAGCTTATTAGCATGTATTGTCTCTCTCACTCGATATAAAGTAAGCAGCGATAAGATAAGTGCATGTTTTGTCTCTGCCACTTAGTATATACAAAGTAAGGTGCGAAAAAACTTTCGAATAAGCATCCGACACTCATTAAAAGACTGAAACAGGCCCGAGGTGTCATAATTTGTAGGTATTGTATGGCTCAAATATTTCCATATCGTGCCCTTCTGTCATATATTATTGTCTTTATTTTTTAACATTGCCTTTTACTAATGTTTTTTAGTGTCGTCACTAATTTTACAATTTCATACTAACATGTTATTTATATTTCATAGTCATCAGTAACATCGTAGCCATACAACCAGTGTCGTGCTTTATGTGTGACTAATTTTAACATCGTCCAACGATCAAGTTGTTACAGATGCTGCCGGAATGTTTTCCTGACCGGACGACTCACGCGTCAGAAGCTAGGGAGAACCAGCCGAAGAACCGATACCCGGATATCAAGGCGTATGATCAAACTCGGGTGAAGTTGCAACCGATCGACGGTGTACCCGGATCTGATTATATCAACGCCAACTATGTTATGGGATACAAGGTTAGTAAAATATGTATGATATTTGGATCATACATTTTTTTCGTTGCAATTTTGGGAAACATTTTATCACAAGTACGCAAATATGTGATAAAATAATGTTTGAAATCTAACTCTGATAAATGTACACAATTTAAAATAGATTTGTTTTTCTGCTTCGCATATACAGCAAAAAATAGGACGATTTTTAACACTGAAATAACAATTCAGAATTTGAAAAGTTCTTGACCATAGTCAGGTTATATATTACATAATATAATACAGTACAGTCATATACTACTTTACTGAATTAAATGTAATATATACTATTTGTATTTGTTTGTAATTATTAACTGATTATGTATTTGTAGAAACAATAAATTCCTAATCAGTTAATAATTACAATCACAATCATCGTGATCCTAATCCCTATGTAACTTGTGTTGTCTTGCTGCTTCCGCTTTCAAAGGACCCTGCGGACACTTCTCAGGTATTGCATGAATAATGATCATCATTTATTTGACTATTTTTTAAATGCGATTTATCCATAAAGCTGGCTACTTGTGCTGTGTGCCGCATATGTTTTACCTTTGTCACTTTTCTTTGAAAAAAAATACAATCTGTTATGACCATCATATTAGAAATTATAATACATTTAATTAGCATAAAGTTATTTCATGAATTCTTTTCTTCTTAGCGTACCTGCCTCACATATAAATGAATACCTTGTTTTAGGAGAGAAAGCAGTTCATCTGCGCCCAAGGTCCAACCGACACAACTGTAAACGACTTCTGGCGCATGATATGGGAGCATGGTCTCGAGCTTATAGTGATGCTGACCAATCTGGAGGAGTACTCCAAGGTCAAGTGCAGCAAATACTGGCCTGATGAGGTCCGGGGAGTGAGAGCGTTCGGGAATATCACCGTGCATCATGTGTCTGAAAAACGGTAAACGCCATTTTTGACGTGTAACACATTGATTTTTGGTGTAACATCTTTCATCTCGCTTTCTTGAAATTTGTGGGAGTGATTTCGTGAAATGGGACGGAAGTGTGTAACACGAAGTCACGGAAGCCCGCGACATTTGAATTGACCAATGTGCGAAATAAAATATTTCAGTATTTAGCTTTTTTAAATTTTGACTATGATTTCTGTCACTGCATAATTGAAAAGTATCCGTATTTTTTTTATCATAATATTAGGTCATTACATATGAAGTTGGCGTTTTGTAAAGGATGAATATAAAGTCGATTTTTTTTAAACATAATATATTTATTTAATCAAAGTATTTGCTATCTATACACTTTTACCATCTCATAGGTAGTTCATTGATTCCTTCACTAAAAAAACCATCCGTCAGGAATCAATAAAATCTTTGAAGGCGCTTTGGACTGCCCCATCGGAGTTAAATTTTTACCCTTGCAAGAAGTTATCCAAATTTCGAAAAAAAAATGGTAATCTGTTGGAGCAAGGTCCGGGGAGTACGGTGCATGTCTTAGACATTCCAATTGAAGCTCCTCTAATTTGGTAGCCGTCTGTTGTGCAGTGTGCGGTCTAGCGTTGTCCTGAAGCAGCAGTGGCCTAGAGCGAATGACCAAACTCGGTTGTTTAGCAACTAGATTTTTCATAATGATTTGCAGTTGCTGGCAATAGACATCTGCCGTAATCGTCTGGCCAGATTTAAGAAAGCTGTAGTGAACGACACCGGCACTAGTCCACCAAACGCTCACAAGTAACTGTTTTGAGTAAATTTTCGCTTGGGGTAGGCTTTGGCTGGTTTGCCAGGGTTCAGCCATTGCAATGAGCGTTTTCGATTATCGTACAGGATCGTAATGATGCGATTTAAAATCCCTACATTATTGTGCCGGTTGAGTAATGTAACGCAGCAGTCGACGCGCGTTTGTCGGTTTGCTGCACTTAATTCATGAGGTACCCACCTTCACTTTCACCTTCCCAATTTGCTTCAAGTGGATTAAAACAGTTTTGTAACTAACACCGCATCCTGCAGCTAACTCGGACGTGGTTTGCAATGGATCCGCTTCCATAATAGCCTTCAATTTTTCATTATCAACTTTGGTCTCCGGACGTCTACGGGGCTTGTTCTGCAGGTCGAAATTTCCAGATCAAAAACGTTGGAACCAAAACAGCACTGTTTTCTTTTGCGACACCGCCGCCATACACATCATTAATCATTCGAGTCGTTTCTGCAGCACTCGTGCCACGGTGGAACTAGCATTTGAAAATAATACGATATTTCAAGTTTTCAATTTTGAAAATCGTATGAATGAAATGAATAAATGAAATATTGTAAAAACGCAAAGGAAAAACCAAAAGAGGAGAAAGCAAATGAATTACGGTTTTTAAAACACAAATGCAGGAGTAAAGAGCGGTATAAATTTGAAATTGGAATTCCTAACCAAAGTAGATATATTTGAGATCAAAGTGGCCAGTACGACAAAACGCCAATTTCATATGTAAGGACCTAATATTAGAAAATCGTACTAAGCGTTGTTTTTCTGAAAATTTTTCATAAAATTTTACACATCATATGCGGCTACTGTAAGCCTCGCTCGTTTTTTTATTAATAGTACGAGGGCGGGTCAATAAGTCCGAGACTTTTGGAATAAAACACAGATTTTTTGATAAATAAATCATTTTATTTTTCAACGTAGTCCCCCTTGAGCTCTATACACTTTGTCCAACGCTTCTCAAATTTTTTTATCCCTTCCAAAAAATATGATTTGTCGAGGTCCTCAAAATAGGCCTTTGTTTGCGAGATGACTTCATCATTGGAGTCAAATCTTTTTCCACCGAGCCATTTTTTCAGGTTTGGGAACAAGAAGTAGTCACTCGGAGCCAAATCTGGAGAATAGGGTGGATGTGGGAGCAATTCATAGCCCAATTCATGGATTTTTGCCATGGCAACTGCACATGTGTGCACCCTTGCATTGTCTTGATGAAAAAGAACTTTTTTCTTGGCCAAATGAGGTCGGTTTTTTTTCAAATCCTCATTGAAGCGGTCCAATAAGTTGGCATAATATTCCCCATTAATTGTTCTTCCCTTTTGAAGATAGTCAATGTGGATTATCCCACGTGCATCCCAAAAAACAGTCGCCATAACTTTATTGGCTGACAAACCCACCTTGGCCTTCTTTGGCGCCGATTCACCCTTAGAAACCCACTGTTTTGACTGTTGTTTGGTCTCTGGTGGGTTGTGATGGATCCATGTTTCGTCCACGGTTACAAAACGGCGCAAAAACTCCTCCATATTGTGATTAAACAACGCCAAACCTTCCTGTGAAGTTGTTACACGATTGCGTTTGTGGTCGACTGTGAGCAAACGCGGCACCCATCTTGCGGAAAGCTTTCTCATGCCCAAGTGATCATTCAAAATTGAAACCGCTGAGCCATGCGAGATGCCTATGGCTTCCACAATCTCTTGCACTTTCAATCTTCGGTCGGCCAACACCATATCGTGAATTTTTTCGATTGTTTCGGGTGTAGAGACCTCAACTGGGCGTCCAGGACGTTCGGCATCTTCAGTGCTTGTAAGGCCACAACGAAATTCAGTAAACCACTTTTTTACCATTGAAATCGATGGTGCAGAGTCCCCATAGTATTTATCAAGCTTAGCCTTGGTCTCGGTAATGGTTTTTTTTCGCAAAAAATAATGCTTAATAAGCATACGAAATTCACTTTTTCCATTGTTTCCTTAAGTTACTGGATAGTCTGATAAAGATAGCTGTAAAACACAAACTAACTGACGTAGCAAGTTCAAATTTTGATAGGAGTCAACTGACAGATGCCTGTTGACAGGAGTAGTGTTGCTTTTTCAGTAAGGAGGTTAGAAATTAAAAAAGTCACGGACTTATTGACCCGCCTTGGTATATGACCGAAAAAGTGATTATCATTTTTGGACAAGCATAGAACCAGAAGTGGAGCCAGGAATGATCTTCTTTTTATATTTTTCTTTTTATAATCAGTACTATATTTTCAGATTATTTACATCTACTTTATCTAGTAATTAATTGTTTCAGTTATTCTGATTATATTGTTCGAGAGCTAAAGATTTCGAAACAACCACTTAACTCTGATGGCCAACCTATTGTTGAGAATAACGGAATAGCCAAAAGGAATGGAGGTAATGGTTATGCAGTTTATATATTTTCTTTCTGTTGATTAAGATTCAAAAAGTATGTTTAATTGCATGTAGATTTCAATGCTCAGAAATATGACTGTACTTAAAATATCTTTTGCTAAACTAGTGTAAACTTAATAAACTGAGATATCTGACTTATAAACGCAAATGTACTTACGTTATTTATGCAGTAAATAGTTTTTTGTTCTACTAAGATAACAAATCTTTGAGTCGAACTAATGTAAGCAGACTACATCAAAGCTATAAATACCCTTTTAATTCGCTATCTTGTTTGACCAGATTGTGCGGGTCTCGGCGACAGCAGCGCCCCCACATCCCCGCGCGAGGCCAAGTGCGAGATGCGGCTGGTCCGTCAGTACCACTTCCTCATGTGGAAGGACTTCGCCGCGCCCGAGCACCCGCACTCCATACTCAAGTTCATCAAGGTAATGTCTAAATCTAGATATGAGTATCGTAACAAAATAAAGCTTATAATTTCTGATGAAAGTAACTAGAATATACATTATATATACATAGAAAGTTATGTCACTGATATAAGAGTAAATAGACACAGAGTTATACTCTGATTTGTATTTCATGTCGGTCAGTAAAATTATATTTTGCATTGTGCACTTACCCCTCTTCTCTTCTTTGTCACTTAGTGGATACAGGGGATATTTTGGCCCATTTGGCTGTCATTTTACTGACTACTAAAATTACTGTACGTACTCTATAGTACGCAGTATTACGTTATTTGCAGACACAACACATTTAAAAATTGATAATAATGATGATATATTGTAATTTTTACAGCGCGTAAACGAAGCGTGGTCTGGAGTAGTCGGTCGTCCAGCAGTGGTCCACTGTTCCGCCGGTGTGGGCCGCACGGGCACGCTCGTGGCACTAGACTGTCTACTGGAGCAGCTGCGGAACACCGGCTCAGTGGCGGTATTTAACACCGTCGCCGAACTGAGGCGACAGAGGAACTTCCTAGTTCAGTCGCTGGTTAGTACAGATACGTAACACAAAAGGAGAGTGTCAGCTCGGTGGCTACTTTGCCATCAGTCGTCATAGCCGAGATGGCTTTCGATGTTTACTTTATTTCTATTGATTCGATCAAATGAAAAGGCGACAGTACGGGTGTATTACTCAATATATTATTTTCATTATATTATTATTATAATAATTATATTTCTTTTGTATTTTTTCAATGTTTACTATGATGAAACATTTGCTATACAGAAACAGTACGTGTTCGTGTACCGCGCGCTGGTGGAGATGGCGCACTACGGCGACACAGAGATCCCGGCAGCACGGCTTAAGACCTCCATCGACCGCCTGCGTAACACGCCCGAGGGTGCCGACAAGTGCCTCATGGAGCACGAGTTTGAGGTATATTTAAATAAATAAATAAATAATCTGTTTAGTTCGTAAAAAACATTAACAAGGAATGGCTACTATCTTAGTTATTCATATTATGTAAAGTTATTTTACATAATATTATATGATAAGGAGTTTCAACAAAATAAAAATAAATATGGAGTGTTAGTAAAAAAAACCAATTGGGTAAGTCAACCGTCTCATTAAATTAGCTCGTTTACGTAATACGCGACAATGTTACAAACTTATGATGGAGTTAAAAACTTAGGCCTTTTTCATCCGTTATTGGATGATTTATACAGTATTCTCCGAGCGAAGTAGCCCTTCTTGAAATACTGTAGTGCCTGGGACAGTTGGTTTTTAAATGTCGTATGGTTGCCCAAGCACATACGGCATTCTCACAACATAGTCAGTCTAGTCCAGGGGAATGACTGGTCAATACGTCTGGGGCCAACCATGTGCGGGTTTCCTCACGATGTTTTCCTTCACCGTTAGAGCGTCCGTATAATGTACTTGAGATTTAAAGAAGTCTCATTGGTCCACGCCACAACCAGGGAATCGAACCTGCACTCTCTCGAGTGCGAATTAAACGGTCTACCCACTAGGCCACGGAGCATGGAGTTATGTAACAAACAAAATAAGTTGTTACGGCTTTAATTCTTTTATATCCTTCTGGCTAACTCGGTGAATTTTCAATACTATATCTATATCGACCTCTGTTGCCTGTTGACGGGCGAAAGATCTAGATAAAATGCATGTCATATGATATTAAGTATATTAAGAGCAAAGTATATTTTTAAAAGTTTATAGCAAAGTAATTGCTTAATTAATTTTCCAGAAAATGATGTCGCCGCCCGTCGCGGAGGTCGGCAAGTCGTGCGTGGCGGGCGGCGCGGGTGCGGGCGCGGCAGGCGAGGAGCTGCGCGCGCGCAACCGCAGCGCCGACTGCCTGCCGTACGACCGCAACCGCGTCATCCTGGCGCCGCTGCCCGCACGCGATTACTCCACGTACATCAATGCGTCGTTCATAGAAGGTATTGTATAAATGCGATACGTATCCTATGCTTTACTATTGCCCATTAGCGGTCTTAGAAATAGAACTTTATTATTAAAATTAAAATCATGAACAATTGATGCGAATTAGGAAAAAAAATTAACAAATCTTTTTTTACACTGGAATATATTGTCATGATTAGTTAACTTTAATATTAAAATTTAAATTGTATTCTATTCTCTTATTTTTTTTTCAGCCTACGACAACTCAGAAGGATTCATCATCACGCAAGATCCTCTGCCGAACACTATAATGGACTTTTGGCGGATGGTGTCCGAACACAACGTTTCGACGATTGTTATGTTAAGCGAGGTAAAGCATACATAGTATTTTCTTTAACTATTTATTAGCATAGTTTTGAAGATCATACATAGAAAACACATTAATATTTATTGCTTTTTTATTAAAACAGATCAATAATAAAAATTAGTAGGTAACATTATATTTTTAACCGAATTCTTTTGTGAGACTCATCCATAGGTTAAATATAATCCCCCTTACGAATAAAAATATTTACACATTGAATGAGATATACAATATTTTCTCCTTGTCTGATACGTCGGAAAAGTCGCTTGACAACGATAAAACATTTTATAGCTTATAAATTGTGTAAATATTTTATTAGTAAGGGGGTAAGTAATAATGTATAGTATAAAAAGTTTAAAAGATACTTAGTCCGGTACGAGATTGACGTAGTGTGGAAGCGTCCATGTTTATACATTAATTATTTATTTATTTAGCTGGGCGAGGGCAAGTGTCCGCGGTACTGGGACGACGGCACGGCGCAGTACGAGCACATCTCAGTACAGTACGAGGAGAGTGAGTCCTGCCCATACTACACACGCCGCCAGTTCCGCGTCACCAACACCAAGGTACAGTCTATCTTATTGTCATAGTGATAAGGCTGGAACTATATGATCCGGAATCCGACGGGCCCAGGATAATTCAGAGAACTGAAAATAGAACTCTCCGCTAATACAACAGAGATGAAAATCGAAATGTCGAGTGTTGAGCTGTCATAATATATTATTGAAATTTGACTCGACACTTATGTGTTCGATCTTCAGCTATATTGTATTAGCGCAGAGTTCTATTTTCAGTGCTCTGAATTTTCTCCGGCGCTCCGGAAAGGTTCAAGAGTAGTTCTACCAACCTTATTGCACGTCACAGCCATTTACGGTTTCAGCCACGGGTTACCCCTTCAGGTTACTTTATTTTGTACTAGCTTTTTCCCCGCGGCGCCGCCCGCGTAATTATAGTATCGGGTATCCCACGAGAATACTGTTTTTTTAGGGATAAAAAGTAGCCTATGTTTTAATCCGGAGCCTAAACCACCACCATACCAAATTTCATCGAAGTCCGTTCAGTAGTTTTTGCGTAAAAGAGTAACAAAAATCCATCATCCATACATCTACCCATCCATCCATCCATCCATCCTCACAAACTTTCACATTCATAATAGTAGTAGGATACTATTAACGTATATTTTAACTGTATGTCGTTAAAAGATATGCAGCAAAACACCTTTTAAATTGCTGTGCTTTTCGCTTCACCGTGCGCGATGAAAGTTCTATCAAAGCGTAATGGATTATATTATCATATAGTCATTAAAGTGTAATGTAATTGTTTAACAGTGCAGTGAAGTTGTAATTGCATTTAGAATGGAGATATCTAATAGAATACAAGGGCGGCACTGAAAATTTCGGGAATCAAGGAAGTGACACAACATTACTATTTAAAAATGTATTTATTGCTTTTCGAAGTATTCTCCGCGAAATTTGACACATTTTTCCATACGATGGAACCAATCATTGAAGCAACCATTCCATTCGGAAGTTGGGGTCTCCAAAATGGCCGTTTTGTAGGCGTCCACAGCTTCTTCAGGTGATGAAAATCTCTGACCACGCAATTTATTCTTTATTTTAGGGAAAGTATAGAAATCATTTGGGCTTAGGTCGGGGCTGTACGGCGGATGGTCTAATAATTCTATGATTTCTTGCTCTAAAAACTCTTTTGTTCTGTACGCGGTGTGAGAACTCGCATTGTCGTGATGGAGGATGATGCGGCGGTTGCAGTTCTCTTTACGGAGTTCAGAAACGACCTGTGGCAAACAAATGTTAGCATACCATTCTGCATTAACCGTTCTTTGTCCCTCAAGAGGAATAGTCGCAACATGGCCGGTTTTGGAGACAAACGTGGCCACCATTTTTTTTGCAACACTCCGTGAACGAACAATTTTTGTTGGCTTTAACTCATTTTCGAACACCCAAACTCGTGACTGGTTTTTTGTTTCGGGTTCGTACGCGTATATCCAGGATTCGTCACCTGATACGATGTTTTATACAGCATTTGAGGATCCTGCGTGGAATCTTTCGACAGTTCTGACGCACCCAAGTAACGCGAGCCGCTTTTTGCTCTTCGCAGAGCAAATGCGGTATCCATCGGGAAAACAACTTTTTTACACCTAATTGTTCATGCAAGATTATTTGTATTTGACTCATGCCAATGTCTAAAGTTGCCTGAATTTCGCGGTATGTCACATGTCGATCTTCCTCAATCAGCTTACGCACAGCATCAACGTTTTTTTGGGTGACTGCAGTTTTTGGACGACCTTGACGGGGATCATCACTGAGCTTGACACGTCCACGTTGAAATTCAGCAAACCAGCGATAAATTGTGGTTTTGGATGGGGCTTCATCACCAAATGCAGAAATCATCCGGTCAACACACTGTTTTTGTGTTAAACCACTTCGAAAGTCATAATAAATCATCGCTCTAGAATTTTCTCGAGTCAATTCCATTTTCTCAACGACTAAACAAGTTTGGCAAGACCGAGAATCTTTTTTAAAATAAATAAACGGTATTCGATTTTTAAAACCAAGGAGTTTTAAATTAAAAAGATTTTAATATGACAGGAACAGTGGAAATATTCCATTCCCGATACTTTTAGTGCAGCCCTCGTATATGTAGTTGCAACATTAAAATTTCCCGATATTTTACTTTCTTCACTATGGAGGAAATTGAAAAGATGTATTATAGTGTACTGCCCACACACTTGGGCACTATAAAATTACTCAGACAATCAGGTGATCAGCCTACATTGTCCCAACTAAACTTGGAAACAACATATATTTTATTTTTTCAATGCGGTGAATCAAACCCACGACCTCCGAGTCGAGAGAGCCATGCTCTAACCACTAGACCACGGACCACTGTCTTATTCTTATAACATTCATGTTATAATATACATAATATAACTTTGTTTTGTACGCAGAACGGCTCGTGGCGGTGCGTGCGTCAACTGCAGTACCAGGGCTGGCCGACGGCGGCGGGCCACTTGCCGGAGGTGACGCGCGGGCTCGCCGAGCTGGCCGAGCTCGCCGCGCCGCTTGCCGAGCCGCTCGCGCACGCGCCTCGCGACCCGCTGCTCGTGCACTGCCAGTGAGTATATAGTAAAACGTCACTGATAAAAACTGCACGTTGCTTGCCTGTCCTTTGGATTCATCGAACCCAAATGATTCCCCAAAACCTTTTTGAGTGTTTTATTAGATTAAGACAAGGCTTCAAACAGCTTTTGAGCCATGATGTCGAGTAGCCGACGAATGAAAAAATACCATACGACCAATGAAATCCATTTAGTTTGGCTTCCTCAACAAAGAGGAATTCAAACTGAATGACAACATGTTTTAACAAAATTCTAATCAAGCCGTATTATTTTTTATCAAAATTGAGCTCCTTTCAGTGTTTTTTGGCTTATAGTTTCGGATTTCGCCTACCGTGCCCAGTGTATAATGGGTTTATATTTTTTGGTCTTTGTAATGGACGAGTTTGGGTCCAACGTTCGTACAAGGCGAGTATAATGTATATTTGTAGACTTCAAAGTTAAGCGAGAAATTAATTGAAAAAATGCTTGTTACGATAATAATATTGTAAATTCTGTAGCTACGGCACGGAGCGGTCGGCGCTGTTCGTGGCGCTATGCATCCTCATCTGGCAGCTGCGCGTGGAGCGGCGCGTGGACGTCAACAGCGTCGCGCGCAAGGTGCGCTCGCAGCGCGCGCGCACCATCGACACATTCGTACGTATCTTCTTTTCTAATTTATTCTTGCACGTGGATTTGCTTCTTCGGTCCCAAGCATTTTAAATACAGTACATACTTCTTCGCAAACTTCGCAATGACTATGACTGTTATGTATCGCAGGAGCATAATGAATATTACTGTCCCCCTCGCACCGTATTGACTTATAAATTATAATGTAAACTTCCCCATCGTTGTAATATTATGTTGTATTTATTTTCCAGTTGCAGTACGAATTCCTACACCGTGCCATACTCAACTACGCGGAGTTACACAATCTACTGGAGGACAGTTAAGTGCGTTAGTCTGGACATTTTGTAAGTTTACGTCCTCCAAGGTAATAATGCTGCCTTGGACTTTTGAAATCACACTTGCCTAAGCTTTATTCGTAACTTTCGACGTGTTGATTTTTCTATTTTCTACCACAGACTATAACCGTTACTTTTTTTTGTTAATTTTATAAGCTATCACTTAAAAATATATTAATAACTATCTGCCATAATGTATTGAATTTAAATTATGAATAATTTTGAATTTTGACTGAAATTTTCGATCAAAACTTTTTATAGTGATATCGATCTATGTCTATAAGTATATTCTGACATTGCTAATTGTTTTCTAATATTGTGAAAATGAACTGTACTTGTAGTAATTAATTTTAAATGTGGCAATAAGGCCTGATCATAATGTATGAAGTAATTAAATATTTTCTATGCGATTACGTGAATCGTAAAAAACTGATCTACTAAAGTATTAAATTATTATGTCACATACTATATTATTATTCATCTAATTATTACCAATTTTATTATTATTCTTATGATTTTGTTTAGTTATTTCCATTAAATGCGGTCGTTTGCTTAGCGTTTAGGTAGCCAATATAGTACATATTATATATTTATTTTTCACAAAATTCTTTAACGTTTATTGTATTAGAAACATTAGATATTATAACATTAGACACTTTTGTACGTTTTGTATTTTTTATACTTTGTTATATTGTATAGGATACTTATTATTAATAATAATATATAGTCAGACGCAAACATGTTAAAAATAATGTCTTATGGTTTTACATCAAAATGTAGGAGATCTGTTCAGCACTAGTGTATAATTTTTGACTCCCAACTGTACAAATATAGCATTTTATGTCCAAAAGTAGATTAGATATGAAATCAAACTGACATTCGTTTGTAGTAGCGATAAAAATCTGTAAAAATGTCCTATAAAATGGTTCATATAATATAATCCTTGAAGAGTAATAAAAATAGGTTAAAAAAGAATTGCATGGTAGAACAAATTATTATTATTACCTTTAACGAAATAGACAATAGAAAAACATTAGTTCAAGCACAATCTTAAGCTGATTCTAGAGAACCGTTTAAACTAAATAAAGTCAAAAAAAGTATTGAGGTATTTGGAAATAGGCTCTGTTCACACTCACTAAAAAGGGCGCGCTAAAACAGGGATTAACGCACATGAATCTCTTTTGGAATGGTTTTACTTTTTACAGCGCTTCGACAGATGTGTCATTGTGAACAGTGCCTTACGATTCCTTCAATCTACTTGTATGTAGAATACCCGGTCAAAAAGAATGCGTATCGAACTTTGAAAAGATATATTTGTTAAATGTCAGCTACGAGCATCATCCCTGTCAATAACTGCCAATGCTACTAAGCCGACGTTAACTTGCAAAGTTTAATGTGTATTCGTTTAAGCTAGGCACGATACAAAATCTGACAATATTTTATGCATATATCTAGAACGGCTTAGTTATTGAATTAAAATATAATTTTTACAGGTTTTTATCGAATCATTCTGGTTGTTTTTTGAAATATCCTAGTACGATTTTGGTATGAAATTTACCAAATAAAAATCGAGTCCAAAGATAATATGGTAGACGTAAATACTAATATTTATTTTATATTTTAACACAACATTTTGATTGTGTAAGTCTTAATGTAAGTCGGTTTTAAAAAAATCGTAAGTATGGCTAATATTACCCGAAAGCACAAATTGTAAGGTTAGTGCATACTGTAACTCATCCTCGGGCGCCACTGTAAATAATTCATTCATATTATGTATTAATTTTTTTGGGTGAGTGTGCACAACCCCTCACTTTTCGATGTACTTTATAAGTTTATTCCTTTTGTATTTAAACAAGACTCGTATCTTATGCGACTGTGTCGTAATAAGTAGATGTAAGTTATTTAGATTTTGTATGAGATATTGTTAGTACGAATACTTTTACGTAGTTCTGAAGTCCTATTTTGGCCATACACTGATAGACGCGAGGTATTATTATGTAGGACCTTGAGTACAGTCAGTGCCTCCATATATGTTACCCTGCTATATTCTAGTATGTTATTTATTTGGGGACACTGGTCGTACACGTATTGACGAAGCTGACTGTACAATCGCTGTCTTTACTGATGGCGATTAAAATATTGTAGTGCTTGCTAGTTACTTTAAATTGGAAAAGCGTGGTATTTATTAATTTAATGATAAAACACGTGTATAAGTTTATTTTGTTACTGGGATACTTTGCGTTGATTCTTTTTCTTTATTTTCCATTCAGAAAATATTTAAGTAACAATCTTGGTTACTATAAGACGGTAAAATATTTGTTGTTAATTAATAAATACCATAGGTGGGTGCATCGACGTGTTACGGAATGCACAAATTAAAACCTTATTTACAACACTTCTACGGAAATTATTATTTCTTTACTATCTTCTAACATTTCATTCTAACATATCCCCAGCCTTTGGGTTTTGGGTACATACACTATGCAACTAACCTGTTTAAAAAGGAGCCTTCTATATCTTCAACACAATAATATAATGTGTTTTATAGGCGGCATGATAAAATATAACTTAAATATATGGTTCTTGAAAGGCGAGAATTTGTGCATTCAGTATTGTGCAATGATTGTTGAGAGGTCTCAAAAGTGTTTTAGCAGGGCTTGCGAGATTCCCCTAACGATTCGAGGCTTTACTAATACTATGCCCGCACTAACGTAAACGGTCGGTTTGACCCCTGTAAAACAATACTCGTTCATAACTATAGCACTTATTTACAAATTGTGTACAATAAGCCAAAAATATATTGTTCAATTCGAAAGAAAAACATGGACGAAGGAAATACCGCCTTAAATTTAAATTATTTTTGTTAAAAAGATCTCAGAATTGTGTTCAGGATTTCTAGCAAGCCCTAAGCGACTGATGTACCTAGATTATGTATGTTATCTTATATTAGTAGGTTAGGATTTATATACGTATTATGATAAAATCGTTCGAATAGAAATATAATATTGTTTCGGTTATTTTTGAAGTATATTTTTAAAATGGTCTCTCTATTTCTAAATTTATTATAAAGGTAATGAATTTGAGATTTCGGAATACTATTTATTTTAGATATAATCACCATATCTATAGAAATAAGACGTTTTAATAGAGAAAAACTAGCACTATTATAAACTATATGTTAATATAAAAATATAGATGAAAATAATATAAAATATAGAACCCTTAAAAAGGCCTAAATATTTATGCAACATACTTAATATATTTCATATAAAAATACATTCTATTCAACGATTTTATCAAGTCCATGATCCACATGCGAATACTCAAGGACTGTAGTTTACCGGTTTGGACCATATATAAGTAAATTTATCTGGATGAAACTGGCATGATCCGGATTTTAATTGCTGGATTTATGTACGTTTCTGTATCTAATACCGTGTAAGTAAATAAGTAAGTCAATAACATCATCATGCTAGAGACGCCTTAGCATGTTTTGTTTCCAAATACAGCATGAAAGAAACATCATTGATTTAATAAGTTCTCCTGTGTTAGCATGTGTATCACGGGCGTAAGGACAATACTCCAGTGGGTGGCAAGTTTCTACACTCGCGTGGGGAGCGCTTTTGTATAAATCAGGTTTTTCTAGTCTCTCGCCTCATCTCTTCCTAGTTTGTAGTCCCATAGATCTAATATGGTATTGGATATTTTGAATTTAATAAATTTGGTTTTTACTACAGACCATGTTGCCAAGAGCGCAATCTTGGTGTCAAGAGTCCCTTTTCAAGTCTGTTGCAATGGTTGCTATATTGTCTCAAATTTTGAAGCCAATTTTTATTGGTAAGTGATGAGCATTGTTCTTCAACGCGACGTAAGATATATAAGTTGGCGATGTTTCTTAGGGTCAATTCACACCGAAATGAAACGATACGGGATATAGCCCTGCATTTTTAAGATATCTATTCAAAATTGAACTTTATTAATTAAACAAGGAGATACCTATTTCGTGTACCTTTTTATGTAAACGTATCTTTTTGTGTAGTGAATAAAGTATCTAAAAAAATGCAGCGCCGTGTAGCGTTGCATATCGTCGCAGTGTGAACTGACCCTAAGGCAACTCTGCTAGGCCGATGAAATAGAGGATAACATGATTGTACTTACAGTCGGTGGTAGTGCATATTACATGCATACTACAAAGACAATCTGGGTGTATTCAAAGTATCCAAAACCATACATTCCAATATGATGCAAAGTAGAATAAAATTGTTTATTGAACAGCTTATATTTAAATTTGTTGAATTGCTTAGTAGTTAATACATATAGTTAAAATTATATAGTTCGGAAATGACATTATTTTCATAATGGAATGATTGCCTTTACGTGTATCGAAAAGATAATTTCAAAACACCAAAATAGATGAATTTAGTGTATATTCGAAGAGATCTAAATTTATTTATTTATTCTAGGAATGCTTGAAATCTGACAATTAGTCCGAAGAACTGTAAAATTAGATTTAATTAAGAATTTATTTTTGGAACAAAAAAGTATGATTGTTTCCATATAAATAAAGTAGATGTTGCCGGCGGCTTCGTGCGCGCGAACTGTACATTTTGCTGCTATAAAAAGTAATCTATATCCTTCCCCTGTAGACAGTCTATATTGGCCAAATTTCATCAAAATTGGTCTAGTAGGTAAGGGGCCTATTCAATGCAAACAATTAAATATTTCCTCTTTATAATATTAGTGTTTTAAAATACCAGAAATACTTTAGTGTACTCATGATTTTTTAAAATAATTGTACCTACTTACTCATTTCCTGTTACAAATTACGTCTTTTTCCAATATTCATACAAATCAAGATTGGCTACTGGTGCTGATTTAGCACAAAATGTAAGTTATAACTAGGGTTTTACATTTTTTTGTTTATTACGTCACAAAACGTTTAGTTCTAGCCAATGTGATCAAAATCTTCTTCGATTATTGGATGAAAATTTTCTTGTATTTGGACGAAATTTTGGAGTTTTGAAATTATTTTTCATATAGCGCTTGCATGCTTCTTGTGTAAATATACGGTAAGCGAGTGTCGCATCACGGGTTAGGCTCTTACCAACGTAAAGTAATTGTAAATAGATATGCAGGTCATGTAATACGATGATATTTTTGAAAATATACCAATATTTAGAAATGTTTTATTTACTTTGACAACCCTGTTTAATTCCTGTGTTAAGTCCATGGGCAAAGGATTTTAAAATGCCTTTGTTGTGAGTTGAATATAACCTAGTGAAAAGTCATTTCAAGTCAAATGTTAATTAAGAACTATACTGTGGGTATCTTAAAATAATAGACAGGTAAATGGGGAATTAATAAAAAACAACAATATGCTCAGGAGTAGATAACTATCTTTATTTTTTAAATAAAAGAACACCAAGTAAAATACATTTTTTTTTAATTTGCTTATAATGTTTACTTTGTATAACTACACAGTGCCTGATTATATTATAACACCGTAACTTGTAACATTAATACCATAGACAAACGACCAACGGTCATACATACGTCTCACCCGATACGTAGATAGAAGGATACCTCTATATCGTCATATCGTCGAAAACTTTCCATTATTATTATGGAATATAATACGTCTAAGTTCATTAAGTAACATGCCTTCGCAGTTTCGTTCAACAGATCTAGATTCATATGAGAAATACAATTAGAAGCAACCGATATAGTAATATGATATGGTTATCTATATGTCTGTGCAGTGCAAGATATGTTCGGAAGATTCAAATACATGTAAAACATTCAATTCAGTTAGAAGAACACCTATATTATAAGCAATACGCCTCCATACTTGCCCCACAATACTACGTGTTAACTCATACAATGATACAAAAACTACACGTAGAAAATAATATCAAATAATGTATGTATCGTTAAGTTGTAGGATAGGACAGTCCGTCCGTCAGTAAATAGAATAATGAATTTGACTAGCTTAAAGCCGTACGTAATAATAAGTTAAAGCCAAATTTCTTAGTCTGTGAGGTTATGTGACGTGTCTCGCCATAGTCGATAGATATAGTAGTTCAAATATAACTAATACATAAATAGTTAACAACTTTCTTAAATAACAGCCTTCCATCAATGTGAATGCGCCTTATCATAGGGTTACCAGCCGTTCGGACTTCTTAGGACTGGAGGATTTGTTTTCGGACTTAGTCCGAGTGTAGATTCTTTACCACTATGTTTTATATAAAAAATATGTAACCCACGGATACGCAAATCCATGTTGCTGTCTTTGTCTGTCAAGTGGCTTTTCCAACGTATCAGAAAAGACAGAAAAATGGATTTGCGTATCCGTGGTGTACATATTTTTATTAAAAAGGGGGTAGTAACTATAATAAATGATGATTGGAAAAGTGCGTTATTTAAACACGGCCTAGTTTTGTATTTATTATTCATATCTGAGCTAGATTGCCCTGCATTTTGTTGGAATTGTGGTAACCGTACTCCGGAGAGGTGCATTTGACACATAAGGCTGTTTCCACACTTACACCGAAAGGCGCGTCGCGCTCGCTAATTTACAATTAACTATATAAAACATCGAATATTTAAATGTAGTTAAAGCATTATTCTGTCGGTCTGGTAGTGCCTTCACATAAATTCAAAAGCAATTAAGCTTGTACCCAGAGACCGACTAGCCGTCTCGTAGGCTTTTAGGAATATTTTACAGGTTCACACTTAGCTCCTAATCACAACTATTATCATAATACAATGTATAGATAATTATATACGAACAAACTACGTTTATTTCGGCGTTAAACAGCAATATTTATAAGTCATTTAAAATTATTGTCGACTAGTTTTCTTTGTATTTTTTTTTCTAATACATGAAAAATTCATGGCTTAAAAATAATTTTCCGGAATTACTCCGGCTTTCAAAATAGCTTTCCATAAAATTGGGAATGATACATAAGTATTTTTCAACTTTCAATCTACTAAGTACATTTAATATTGTCATGCACATATAATAATGTCAAAATATTAGGTTACGAGTATATTTTAGTTATTAATAAAATTACTACATAGATTTCCACTACACTAGTCGTATAAAACACGCTTAATAGCCGTGACTAGAATTTCCAACCTTTTAAAATTTGACATAATTTAATTTGGAAACCAATAGTTAGTAATTCCTGAACTAGGAAATAATAGTGATTATTGTCTTAGTATTCTTATACTAGGTATAGTCTCACGGGCTAACACATTTTATGTTTACAAAGTCGTAGGTTAGGTAAATCATATCTTTACATTATATATCAGTAAAAATATTTTACAGATCATAACTATTTTTTTAATTATTATTTTTATTTATTTACGGCAATCTAAGATGTAGCTGATTTTACGGCTGTTTGGGCTGAAAAGCCTAAATTTTATGCGTTAGCCTCGCTCGCAGTACCCAGATAATATCCACTTCAATTTCACAAAACTCTGGCTCAAGGGCTCGTGAAATTAAAAGTTCGAGTGTAAATAGGGGAGATTTACTTTGTATAAGCGACATACATACATTGTATATTTAAAAATCGCCGCATACGGCTATCCTATACTAATTTATTGTCGAAATTCAAATTGACCGACCAATTGATCTTTATTGTCACATTTTCGAATGCTAAGACCTAGAGTCCTTATTCTAACGGAGACCAGGGATATAAAAATATTGCGGGTAGAAGCTCGAAGCGATATGCTTCAATATGATATGCCCGGGTTTTGTGTGTGGAATGTTCAGTAGGCGTAGGGCACATACTCGGGGAGTACGTAATCGAAGTACGGGTGGTAGAAGGTGCGGCGAGCGGGGGGCAGCATCACGTCGGAGTAGCGGGAGAACTGAGACACCTGACGACTGCCTCCCAGTGGTTTCCTGCAAAAAATTGTCCCTAGTCACAAATCACATAAATGATTTTACGATTGCTAGTTGCTACTCAAAGGGAAATTACCTTTCGTCTATATTAGCGGCAATTCAAAATAGGTACGAATTAATTCTAACCATTTGGCGATGCGGCCCGCTGTGGCCCGACACAGTGTGCGTAAGCGGTTCACTCCGCCGCGGATTTTGGTTATGGTGTTGCGGCCCGTTAATGTGTGCGATAGTTATAGTCTCAAGAATAAATTGTTTTATAATCTGAGGTTATAGTATACAATACACGGACTTCTGGCTCAAAGTCCGTCAGTGAGATGCTAATGTGCTAAGTACGCATTTTGCGATGCGATGGCGCCCGCTCCGGCCTGACATAATGTGCACGTACCTTAGAGAGTGGTATAGTCGTACAAATTTACATTTCCCTACAATATCGGGGGAAATGTAAACGGTAAGCCTTATGGGGTGTAAGTTAAAAGTAGGAACATTTTGTATTTTCCGATATTTTCCTTGCAAAGAGTCATAACATTCCTTTAATGAAATTAGAGAAATCACGTAATACACAGGCACAAAAACCTACTTGATTTTAATAACATTATGCTTTTCCAAGAAGTGGGAAGTATTTTTAGATTGCAATCAAGGGGCACTTAACGAAATCTTTGTTGTGTTTTAATCAAAAGTTTCACGTCCGATAAATTATTTCATAAAGAATTTCCGCGCTTACGAAAAATTGCTACGACCTAGAATTTCTTTTGGTATAAGAAATTTTAATATTATACCACATAAAAAAATACACCGGCGGACACATAAACTGCATCATAGTGCAAGATAACTTTTAATAAAATATAATTAGTGAAAGTGCAAATTATTTTGATTTATTTCAATGATAATGCTAAGATTGGTTCTTAATCTCATAAAGAAATCAATTCATGTTTGAATAAATCAACTTTTCTCACTAAAAGAATCAAATCACTCCTTTTGCAGCTTTTTGGAATGAAACAGTGAATAGAACAAAAACGGCTTTATTATGAAAATTTTACAATACCTACTACAAAAATATTTTTTTTTGTATTTAATAAGGTGTATTAGGTACCTCCTCGCCCTAATAACTGATTCAAGTCGGTTTCGCATCGACCTGATCAGTGTTTTTAAAAGATCTTGCGGAGTATTGGCCCATTCTTGTGACAATGCAACTCTTGAGCTCCGCAACCGTTGTTGGGTTGATTTCTTGTAAATACAGCTCTTTTTAGATTGTCCCACACGTGTTCTATCGGATTGAGGTCCGGGCTACGTGCTGGCCAATCCATGGAACGAATCTCAACCGGAGTAAAGTATTGCTCAACTTGTCTCGCTGCGTGGGGACAAGCATTATCCCGCATCAGAATGAAGTTTTCGCCTATAAATCCGCTAAAAGGTACCACATGAGGGTCCAATATCTCCGTTATATAGCGATGTGATGTTAAACCACGGTTACCGCGGCCATGTGTGTCTGCGTCAATAAACACAAGTTCAGTTCGAGCATCGCCCCATGTCGCCCCAAACCATACAAGACCCGCCTCCAAATGGAACCCTCTCCTCAATGCAATTTTGAGCATATCGCTCTCCTCGTCTACGGTAGACTAGTCTGCGACCATCAGCACCGTACAAACAAGTCCTACACTCATCAGTGAATAATACGGAAGCCAATTGCTCTTCAGTCCAATTTAGGTGTTCACGAGCAAATCTTAGTCGAGCTTGCCTGTGAGCTGCAGACAATTTTGATCCATTTGCGGGTCTGAAAGGTGTGATATCACGCTCTTTTAGCCTTCTTATTGTTTGTGCACTAACTGCTACGTCACGTACCTGGTCGAGCTCATTTTTAATGATTATAGACGTTAAAAACCGATTTAGCGAGGAAGTTGCCACAATAAACCTGTCGTCACGAGACGTTGTCACCCGAGTTCTGCCGGTTCCACGTCTTCTTTTGAATGAACCTTCTGTAAACTCGGAAGACCATAGACTGGTTTACATTTAAATCTGCAGCAATTGTTCGTTGATCTAGGCCTTGCTGCACTAGAGCAACAATTTGTGCGTCTTTTTCGGACGATACGTCCATATTCGTGGGAGAAAAACGTGTTTAAAATGAAAACAGACTAGCATTTAAACAATTAGTAACGATAATTGAACATGTAACAAAACAAAAAAAAAAATACCATCAATCACAACATTTATGTAACAACGAGTTAATCATTAGTAAGTTGGCAAGATTTTTTTTTATAGAATATTTTCTTTCTTTTGTGACAATACCATATTTATATTTGATTTTGTTCAAAGTACAGGTTCAGGGTACAGAGTATCTACAGACGATTATATCTACCGTTGTACTGCCATACGTAGATGTTCCTTTTAAAATATCTACAGTAGTAGGTAATCAGTAATCACACGTATCTACTTCTTTTATTAACTGCCAATGTTCTCGTGTTTTCTTTGGCGTTCTTGTTATCCATGGGCGGTGGTAATCACTTACCAATTGGCGCTCTCTGTTTGCTCGTGTGTCCTCTAAATAAACATGAGTTGTACAGAGTACCTACCTACACGTCGCAGAAGTAAAACTTCATTCATCATTTCAAAATCAAAAATACTCTCATCGTGCCTAAAATTGTGTATCGAGCCGTACTTTAGAAAGTTAAGTAGTTATTTAAGAAATATAAGTAGCTTCCGAAAGATCGGGTTATATCCAAAATCGTGTCGTGACGTGACGCGACTGAAATTTCAGTTTCAATGCCGCTGAAGACGTTTCGCTTCAAAATATACTCACTTGTTGTGCGGACGCGGGATTGGCTCTTCGGTATATTCAGGTTGTGCCTTTTGCTCCGGTTCACTGTACGATCCGTACACGTAGTCATCATTTCTGAAAGAATGAGAATATTATTATTGGTCAAGTTTTTAAAGTTCCGTGTGACATAAGTCATCAGCATCACGCCTTCCTACACTCTTGGAAGCCCGGCGTTGAAGGCGTAGTTTTGAATAAATATTCATTACTTCATTTACACTTGTGTACCTTTAATTTGTCTCTGACAGAAGAGTACTGCAACATATTACTTGTAAATTGTAATGACGTTACGGGTCGCGCTATGGTGCAATATTTTGATGTCTTAGAAGCTACGAAGCGAGAAATACCAGCTTTCTCGTTACTCAAATGGATGTCAAGGTAAAATCCTATTATTATTATTAAAATTGGAATTCTTGGTTGCGAGTGTCGACATGTCGAGCCGATAAGAAATAGCTAAAAGGCGCAGATTCGGCCTCACATAAAATGCTTTTCCCATCTCTGGGCAGGGGCACCAAAGTACTAGATCCTCTCTCTGGATCGCATCCAACGAAGGGGACTCGAATCATCAACTGTCAAAGTGTTTCAAATCGGCACGACCTACTACGTAGAGATCTACGTCTCTGCATCTTCTATATCTTGTTCCGCATCTTCTATATGTTATATAATGGGGAGTACTCCGAGAGTTCGGACTTATACCTGCTGCAACTTTTCGCCACCGTCCCACGCGACAACATTTCGATCCTCATCGGCTAGTTCTGCCGCCCACAATAAAACTTTGGAATGAATTGTCGTCAGCGGTATTTCCGGACCACTACGTATGTGGAAGTCCCAAAGGGAGATCTCCGACCTAGCGAGGTGGTGTGCTTGGTTAGGCCGAAGCCCCCATTGTAATCATTGCAGCTGTACATATAGCGCCGAAGTACAGAAACTTCGATAGCGCAGTTCAGGATTGTGGCGCTAATTGGTGCGCCACACCTTTAAGAAAAGAGCGTATTATTATTCGAAATGCCGGCAACGCAGTCGTGTCCTCTCTGGTGTTGCGGATGAGCGACTGTAATCGATTTTCATCACGTGAGCCTTGGTTCGCTTGCTATTTATGACATTTGGCTATTTTATGAAAAAAAAAAACTTTTCCTGTACATTATTATTATTCCAGCACTTACCCCCGTCCCGCGGCGATCTCCTTCAACTCCAGTTTCTGCTCGGCCTCGTACTTGCGCTGTCGCTCGCGCCGGTATTCTTGTTGAATGAGATTCTTCAGCGTTTCAAACCTGGCAAAGACGAATTGAGTTCATCTTAAACTTCGATAACTGCACTCTCTCTGAGTACAGATAGTTAATCGTCATCGACGAATTTTCGCTACAAGTCGCTAGTTAACGATCAATAAAAAATACCCAAACACAAGAAATTTAATCATATCAGGGTTTCTCAAAATTTTGGCACCATGAACCCCTCTGAATGTTGCATGATGACAACGCACCAAAAAACCCTACATTTATTAACCCCCTTTAAATAAAATAAGGTTTTTATATCGATAATTTTGGACAATTTAACCTCAATTCTGTCTCAGGCCTCAGCATCAAGTCGTTTTCAATCATGATTCATGAGCGTGTTGAAACCCACTCTCACGTAAGTAGGTACGTAAATTTTGTCGCCAACACCCTGCTACCGTCGAAAGGCGGAACACCTAGCACTTTGAGAGACCCTGAATTAAATTAGCTTATTGTAAAGTTTTTTTAAAAACTATTTACCTGATAGCTAATAGAGACGTATTTTATTGTAATATTTTTGGAACCTCTTCATAGAGTTATTCGATAAAATTACCTGTCCCTCTGCGGCGGGACCATGAAGGAGGGCGCGGCGCGGGATCTGGACGGTCCGGGGTACCGCAGGAGCTTGCCCGCCTCGTGCGGCACGTTCAGCGTGCCGAACATCTGGACAAATGACGTCATTATTCAGGAGGAAAATTTGAAATTTTAATATTAGATTCTCTAGAAAAAAAGATATATTTTAATGGGTAAATAATATTGTGTTATTACCTAACTATTCAGTATGTAAGTATGATTATGCCGGCAATTCATATGGCTATATGTTAAATTTGTGAATTTGGCATATAAGTATGGCAAACACTTACCATGTGCCAGGACAGTTTATTTGACAGAGTATCGGGCATATATTTGCCTATTTGACAACTAAGCCCAACGCCAAATACGCGTTACCGTCAAATCTGAGGGGTACTATACGAAAAAAAAAACGCAAATCCCGCTGCATGTTGTAGGCATGTGACTGCAAAGTGCAGATGGTCTTGTTTGGCTCTATTTGTACGTTTGCTTAAGCGTCATAGTTTTTGCCAAATACAACATAAATTGGAATACAAATAGCGATGTGAAATGAATTTGTGTGAAACGCGAAGAATTATGGTTTTTATCACGTCGGGGTCATCAATGTCGGCAATAGTGATGGTAGCCCCAAAACTCAAAGGGAGACCTCCGACCGAGCGGTGTGTGCTCGGTGAGGTCGATGCCCACTATAGTTGTTTTCAAATGTTGCATATCGATACTAATATAATAAAGAGGAATGTTTGTTTGTTTGCATTGAATAGGCTCCGAAACTACTGGGCCGATTTTGATGAAATTTGGCACAGATATAGAATAAGACCACGGGGAAGGACGTAGGCTACTTTTTATTGCAGCTAAATATTTCGGTGGAGATTCATTTTTGCGCGCGCGAAGTCACGGGCAACATCCAGTACTTACTATATATGTTATTGATTGTACTGTAGGTTCTTGGTGTAAATTCATGTTGCACAGTAATAACACACAGGACTTCGTGCACTATTTCCACTTTAATAAGTATTTTACATTAATTTTAATATATTACACGACCGGTTTCGACAAAGTCAGCATCAGGTGTCATGATTATGACTGTGTCTGTCCTGTTATTACTGTGAAACTACTTACTATATATTTAGGATTATGGCGGTCCGCCATATATTATTTAATGTAAGTTATATTTCAAGAACTATTAAACTAGCAGACCACTAAAACTAGAAATAAAATGAAGGTTATAAACTTTTCCCTACTAAAGTATTACTAGCTATGGTTTTAATACAGCCCTTTTTAAACACAACACAATAAAAGGGTCCGGATTTAACAGGGTTTATGATTACTGTTTCCCGATGTAATTTTATTTAAAATATAGCCCACGTTTATTTTTTTATCCGTAATAAACTAATAATGCATAGTGCTCTTAAACTATTTTTAGTTTAGAATGTAAATATTTTAAAATTCAAGTTAAATATAGTGTAAGAAATAAAGAAGAGTCCTTGAAAGAGGACTATAAAATGATGGACACGCCCTTGGCTCGTTCACTTGCTCGTCAGCTGTCACTCGGTGCGGAATTAGTCATAGGCGTTACGGTGTTGTGATTTAGTAATTAGGTTTCGTTTTTACATTATAATTTTCTTGTAAGTTCATAAGTTCTTAAGTTTAGGGTGCGCAAAACTCATGTAAGTTGTTTGATTTAATGATATATAAGATTGGTTGTGTTATTTTTAAATAATTAATAAAGATAGTTGTGTAATTTGTAGTTGTGTTTGTAATTTCTTGTTTTTTTATGTCTTTATCTCGTTACTAATTCTCAAAATCAGAAGTGGGACAAAGAACTAAGCTCACATTGTTTCTCAATTAATTACCAATCTTATTTATCAACTATTTTAACGTATTTGCACTTTGGTTTTTGTATTGTGAATTTGCGGGTAGTCTGAAATATTGTAAGCAATATGCCGCGCAGTTACTATAAATCTTGCCGTCGGTCTCGTAGCGGTTCTCGAAGTAGAAGTCGTTCTAAATCTCGTAGTACACGGTCGCGTTCCCGTCAGCGTGACGATTACTTAAGTAGGTCACGGTATGAATCACAACGCCGTCGTCGCTCGCGCTCGCATCGACACCGGTCTCGTAGTTATCAAGTGCGCGTGCACTCGCCCGTGCGAACACAAAACAATACGGCGTCGGCGTCGACTAGTGAGGGAAGTTTGCAAATCACGTTAAATACGATTTTACAAAGATTAGATGCTATAGAAAGTAACGAATCGCACACATCAGTCACGCCGGCACTGGATAATATTAATAAGGGTGTGGCGGTCGAACATACTAGTGATTTTTTAGTTTCAAATTGCGATTTTAATCAACATAACGTTTCTAGTGATAATAATTGTGTTGATAATAATTTATCACCCGCGAGAGCTCATAGTAGTACTTCGCATCGAGTGAACGTAGGTACGGAGCAACGCAAGTCGTGTGCAACGGAATTATTAGAAGTTCTTAAAACATTGCAGCCGTATAGATCCGGCAAATATTTTATTTCAAGTTTTGATCCCGCGATAAATAACCTTGATGCCTGGTTTGAGGAGGTAGATAGGGCTCGCACTACTAATGGGTGGTCTGACTGTGAATGCCTGTCACGAGTGGCACCTTGCCTAAAGGGCGACGCGCGCGTTTGGCTATCGGAATGGGTTACGAACGACCGGACATGGTCAAATTTTAAACAGGAGTTTAAACCCCTTTGTCCTCAACGGTTAGATTTTGCTAATATGCTTTATGACATTATGAACGCTACTAGTGATAAATATGCTACGTATGCCGATTATGCTAGGCGATCTTTATTACGTTTGCGGGTAATTGAAGGACTAAGCGATGAGCTACGTACTTTAATAGTTATACGTGGAATAGATAATCCGCAGATCCGTGCTGCTGCCGCCAACGCGAAACTTACTGCGGATAGTTTAGTTTCATTTTTATCAATTTATGTTAAGGCAGTTAAAGGTAAACAGGAATCACGGATCAGTAACCAACCTATTAGGCGTCCCTTTCAAAGCTTACCAAAAAGGTTAGATTTAAAATGTTTTTCGTGTGGGATAAGGGGACATCTTGGACGTGATTGTAAACGGTCAAAATTAGGTGCTAGACAGGATCAACTTACAAATCAGCCTCGCCCTCTCTGTTCATTCTGTAAGAAACCAGGCCATCTAGAAAGTAATTGTTTCGTTAAAAACAGAACAGACAATAACGTACGTAATGAAAGAAATATAAATTTATGCAAGGACTATCGTGATTCTTTTTCGAAAGACATAATTACTGCGGTTATTGAGGGTGTACCAATGGATGTACTCATAGATAGTGGTGCTCTTAATATTTCTTTAATATCATCCGATGTTTTACGATATCTTTCTTGTCAACCAAAAAGAACTTATTGTGTTTTGAAAGGAATTGGTAGCCAAGAAATCGTAGCAACTTCATTCGTGACAGTTACGCTTGAGCTTGATGAGATTTCACTAGAAGCGGATTTTGTAGTAGTACCATCGTATTGTATGAATACATCCATAATTATTGGAACAGATATTCTAAATCGTGATGGGGTGGTTTACATACGTACTAGAGATAGGCAATATCTTTCACGCTCGCAGCCAAACAGTATTAATCAGGTGTGCTGTGCTCAGCCATTGTCCTTAGATACGCCACTCTCTGGTAACGATTATAACTGTTTGATAGAGGTGATAAACAAATATTCAGATTTTTTCATTTCGGGTACAGCATCTACCACTGTTAATACTGGTGAGATGAATATTAAATTGACTAGCTCTGAACCGGTTGTTTATCGCCCCTACAAACTCTCTCATCAAGAGAAATTAAAAGTCAGGGAAATAATTAAAGATCTATTAGATAAGGGCATTATTAGGGAATCTCAGTCAGAATATGCAAGTCCCATAATCCTAGTAAAAAAGAAAGATGGTTCCGATCGAATGTGTGTGGACTTTCGCGCCCTTAATAGGATAACTATTAAAGATAGATACCCTCTTCCCCTAATAGATGACCAAATAGACAGACTGGGTGGCTACAAATATTTCACTAGTCTAGACATGGCTACAGGTTTCTATCAAATTAAAATTGATAGAAACTGTTCGCATTACACTGGATTCGTCACGCCGGAGGGTCATTACGAATTCCTTAAAATGCCCTTCGGCCTAACTAATTCGCCAATAGTTTACCAGCGAATAATCAATAAAACTCTGAGGAGTCTCCTTGATGCGGGGCGGGTGCTTGTCTACATAGATGACGTGCTCCTTATGAGCTCCACTATACTCGAAGGGATAACCCTGCTTCACGAAGTTTTGCACATTTTAACCACAGCTGGTTTCTCAATTAATTTAAAAAAATGTTCGTTCCTTAAAACCGAAATTGAGTACTTAGGACGAGTAATAAGCAAGAGTCAGGTAAGACCGAGCCCCCGTAAAGTTGAAGCACTTAAAGTATCCCCTGTTCCGCAGAACGTTAAACAAGTCAGACAATTCTTAGGTCTTGCCGGGTATTTCCGCAAATATATTAAAGATTACGCAACCAAAACGGCATGTTTGTCACGACTAACAAAAAAAGGTATAACTTTTAATTGGGGTTTAGAACAAGAAAATATGCGCAAGGAAATTATTAAGACGTTAACTAGCAAACCAGTTCTGACTATTTTTGACCGTAATTACCAAACAGAAGTACATACAGATGCAAGTAGTGCTGGGTACGGTGGTATCTTATTACAAATTCATCCAGATGGCAGTAGACATGTAGTCGAATATTTTAGCAAGGTCACACAAAACGCCGAAGTTAGATACCATTCTTACGAACTGGAAACCTTAGCAGTCGTCAAAACGTTACAGCATTTTCGGCATTATCTGATCGGTCTCCAATTTAAAGTAGTGACCGACTGCAACGCTTTGAAGTCAACAGAACGAAAAAAAGATTTATTGCCGCGCGTGGCTCGTTGGTGGCTATACTTGCAGGACTTTCAGTTTTCCATTGAGTACAGGCAAGGAAGCAGGATGCCACATGTAGACTATTTAAGCCGCAACCCAGTACACGTCAACCAGATTTCCCGACCACGAAACTGGGCACAAATTGCTCAGTCCGCTGATAATGAGACTCAGGATCTCATGATTCAACTGCAGGAAGGTAAGCTAGATGCAGATCGGTACGTGATACGTAATGGTCTACTTTGCTACAAATATTGTCCCACGGGTGAGGAATCAAGATTCTTATGTTATATCCCCAAAGGTCATCGGCTGAGTCTACTAAGACTTTTTCATGACGAGCACCAGCACATAAGTGCTGAAAAAACCCTCGATCTTATACACAAACACTTCTGGTTCCCAGGTATGAGACAGTTTGTGATTAAATATATAGCTCACTGTCTGGTGTGTGTCTCGAAAAAACGGGTACCACGGCAGCCCCTACAAAGCATCACTTCATGGCAGAAGCCGTCGCTCCCTTTCGACACCATCCACATCGATGCGCTTGGCCCTTTACCACCTTCAGAGGGATACAAATTTGTACTTGTCCTTGTAGACGCTTTCACAAAATTTTGTCTACTCTATCCTATGCGACGACAAGATTCAACGGAACTTAAAAATTGTTTAGCCAATGCCGTTTCACTTTTTGGTTCTCCCAATATGTTGGTCACGGATAGAGGTCGTATGTTTGAGTCCAGAGATTTTGTAGGATGGGTTCGTGAACTGGGATCAGAAATACACTATGTCACGCCCGAGATGCACCATGCGAATGGGCAGGTTGAGAGGTATGTACGAACACTTCTTAATATGCTAAGAATTGAAGCAAGCCTGCACTCAGAATGGTCAAAGACTCTTTGGAGACTGCAGTTGATACTGAACGTGACGCGCCAGAAGAGTACACAAACATCGCCACTGAACCTATTGGTAGGAGTGGAAGGTACAACACCTCTAATTCGTTCTGTTATCCGAGATCTAGCAATCGATAACACCAGACCGAACAGGGAAGCCTGGCGGGAGTTATGTAGGACAAGAGCTTCTGATTTATTGGAAGAAAATCGTAAAAAACAGGATGGGCTTGTCAATTGTAGTAGACAGTGCCCTAAGAAATACAAGTTGAACGATCTTGCCTTCGTGATTAAATATTCTCAGTCCGCAGGTAAACTAGACCCTGGAATGAGAGGCCCATATAAAGTCACCAAGGTGTTACCTGGAGGTCGTTATGAGCTAAAACTGTTGGCTGGTGGCTACGGAAAGACGACACAAGCGGCTGCACAGTACATGGTGCCGTGGAAAGGCGAGTGGTGTCCAGAGACGTGTTTGTCGTACTTTGATGGTAAGTAAATTGCTGGATAGTGTTCAGCTTCATAGCGTTTGTCGCTAAAACCCGTAATAGCGTGTGTCGCACCACTAACGTATGACGATAGTTGGTTCGGATGGCGTTTGTCGCTAAAACCCGTAATAGCGTGTGTCGCACCACTAACGTATGACGATAGTTGGTTCGGATGGCGTTTGTCGCTAAAAACCGTAATAGCGTGTGTCGCACCACTAACGTATGACGATAGTTGGTTCGGATGGCGTTTGTCGCTAAAACCCGTAATAGCGTGTGTCGCACTACTAACGTGTGTCGATAGTAGTTCGGATGGCGTTTGTCGCTTAAACACGAAACAGCGTGTGTCGCGCCACCAGCGTTAGTCGCAAGTAGTATGGATTAGTTTTAATGTTTCTTTAGTACATATGTTGCGCCTGTTATGTCACTAAAAAGGCGTGTGTCACCAGTAAATTTTTATTAAATTTTTGAGAAACTGTATACCTATCAGTTACAGTTTTTAAGCTCATATAACTCAATGGATGTTGTGTTATTTTTCAGACAATGAGGACGATAACTTGGCTGTAGATCGATCAACCCCTACGGCCGGTCCCAGTCAAGCGCTCCCAATGCCGTTGCTTGACTCCGCCGACACCAATGTTACTGAAGCTTTTGACCCGGATTCCCATGGATGCCAACCAGCTGTCGTCGAGGACGACTCCCTGTCAGGAGAGGCCGTGTAAGAAATAAAGAAGAGTCCTTGAAAGAGGACTATAAAATGATGGACACGCCCTTGGCTCGTTCACTTGCTCGTCAGCTGTCACTCGGTGCGGAATTAGTCATAGGCGTTACGGTGTTGTGATTTAGTAATTAGGTTTCGTTTTTACATTATAATTTTCTTGTAAGTTCATAAGTTCTTAAGTTTAGGGTGCGCAAAACTCATGTAAGTTGTTTGATTTAATGATATATAAGATTGGTTGTGTTATTTTTAAATAATTAATAAAGATAGTTGTGTAATTTGTAGTTGTGTTTGTAATTTCTTGTTTTTTTATGTCTTTATCTCGTTACTAATTCTCAAAAATAGTATAAAATACAGATCCTATTAATCCTACTTCTATTATGAATGTGAAAGTTTGTGAGGACGGATGGATGGATGTTTGTGACTTTACGTAAAAAATCTTGAACAGATTTTTATTTTGACGGTGATGGTACCTACCATAAAAATATTTTTTCAAAAAGTACATATTACTCGACCCTGCCAGGATTCGAACCTGGAATCTTCTGATCCGTAGTCAGACGCGTTATCCGTTGCGCCACAGGGCCACCGAGTGGCAGAGTTAAATATACGGACGGGTATAGGTAGGTACTAGGTGAGTATAATAGCTTTTGAAGCTATTTTTGGATTTTTTCCATAAACTTCAGAGGTTTTCTCAATAGTACTGTGTTTTATTATTATTTTTGGACCATTTAATGCTAGCTCAATAGAGTTTAAGCAATGTATAGGAGATCATTAAATTTGAGCCCAGAAATCAAAATGTCGGCCAATAAAATTGTAAATTGTAAGTATAAGAAGTCAAGCTGAGGATTTTCCAGCAACAAATTCTATGGAATTGTGGTCTTGGCAAAACAGTTCGATAAACAAATAAATCTCCTTACCTACTGAAATATACTTTCGTAAACTACCTATATTAAATATGTTTTAGGGTTCCGTACCCTTAGTGTAAAAACGGAACCCTATTACGTCGTCGTCGTTGCAGCGCGACGGGTCATGCGAGGCAGCTTGAATTTGTTCCCACAGACAGACAGACAAAAATATTAAAAATTGATTTTTGGTGTAGGTGTCGTATATATTAATTATATACAGTAATAAGCATTGAGTACAAAGCTCTTATTTTGAAATTACATACAGACACTTCAATTATTTATGTATGTTAAAAAAATATAGGGTTCCGTTTCCGTTAATTCTACGAAAAAAGTTGCGGGCACCAGCTAGTCAGATATAAAATCATTTGACGAAAGGTGACGTCCCCATTTGTCTCAACCCGAGGGGGGTATAATTAAACGCTGTAAATACTTACGTATCCTAACAAATCTAACAATGCTCTGTTTGTTCGGAGCGTTTGGGTGTAGGTGAAAATCGTTCGCAATTCAAGGCATCTCAAAGACTCACTGCCTTTTTCCATCACCACAGCTTCCCTTGTTTATACAAATAAAATGCTTTGCATTTTATACGTAACATTAACACAGAAAATATATGCAAAGCGAGAGCATAGTGGCACGATTTAACTACATTCATAATATTTAGTTTTATGAGCGAAGGAACAATTTGAATAATAAATACTCTGTTACTCGAATAACGTTTTAAATTTTAACTTTTATATTAAACTAGACGCTGCCCGCGACTTCGTATGCATAAAGAAATACCGCGGGAACAGTACATTTTACTGCAATAAAAGTAGGCTGTGTTAATCCAGAGTCCAAACTTATAACTGTAACCATACCAAATTTCATCAAAGTCCGTGCAGTCGAAGAGTAACAAACATCCATAATAAACTTAATCCATCCATCGATAACATCCAACATGTGGATGTTGGTGTAGAAACTGTTATAGAGTTATAGGTGTAGGTAGGTGTGGACCTACAAATTATATATTATTATAATACAACCTATAGCAAGAGCAGGTGTTTGAGGCAAGCTGAAACCTATACTTCCTTCTATACTTCTCCTGTTGTACCGCAACACGACCAAGACTGGCTGGTCAGAAGCGGCGTTAAGTCAATATACAAATTTATGAAAAGTAAAATTTTCTTCTCCCATTTTTTGAGACACTTTGAAATTTTGATATGTTGTATGTACTTGTTTAATGTTTAAGGAGTTGGGGGAAAAAAACCTTGTCATTCCAGTGTAAAAGTAAATTCGAAAAAAGTTTAAAAAATGTGTTTGAGGCAAAAAAAGTTTAGTAGGGTAGGTATTATTTATTGTTAAAAAATAATATTGTGAAAAAATATAAATAATTTTAGTAGGACTTTCCACGTGCCAGGTGACCTAGATTATCGAGAATATGCTGGCTATAAATGATGATTTTCTGACATCTATCGGTCATATTATGAACTTCGATCTTCATATTATCAACATCATGTCTTCATGTGACATCTAGGTAGGCAGCAAAAAATGAAAATGAAAGATTTTTATTTCCAAATGAAACTAAACAAGTTTTTTTCGGAAAGTCAAAAAAAAAGCTACCACCGCGGCACCGGTTCGATCGTAACACGCCGAGATGAACCGGTGGCATAAGAAACTCGCTATTCTATTCAAGAGCTTGTTCCTAAAATTAAGTAGCGGTGAAGAATTCGACTATATGCTTAATTAAATATGAAAGTTTTGTGTTACCTTGCATTGAAATCGTAGGTACATCTATGATACCACCTTTATTCCTTTAAAACGGTTCTTGTTTAGAAACTACATATAATCACTTAAAATCAATATTCTATTAGGTAAATGTACAAAATTGGTTTAGATACAAAAGGAAATAGAAATCTGTTCCACGAATAGATTATCCGAAGCGGGGGCGTGTATCGGGAATACACAACAAGCCGAACTGATGAGTGCGGGATGTAGTTTTGTGAATATTGTTTTATCGGTGATTCCATCACTATCAGCAAGGGTACCTATCTTCTTTAGCGGCTATACATGTTGGCACAGCGTTGCCGAGTGTTGGTCAGCGCCAACGTGTGGACAGCCGATTTGCCTTGCCTTGTCATCGCCCGGTGTCGCTCGCCTAGTTGGCTGAGAGAAGCTAAGAGCTAACATTATGTAGAGATCATTTGCCGCAACTTGTCTTCGCTCGCCGTCACTGCCTCACTTCGGACCGGTGTCGGCTCGGCTAATTTGTGGGCAGCTCGACAAAACACTCGTCAACATTGGCCGACTGCATTGGCATTCAAGGACCTGGTCCAACGTGTGGACATTAGTACTTGTAAAAAAGCACAAGGTCCTACCTTGTACTTTTTTGCCGACACTCGCATTGTCTACACTGGGCCAACGTGTATAGCCGTAAGAGGCTTGTAGTAGTTGTAATAGTAAATCGCATTGGCACAATCGCTGACAGATCGAGTGTGCCACTTTCGAATCTTATTACCAAGTAATAAGATTGAAAAGTACATTTTCAATCTTATTACTTGCTAGAATTGTATGAAAATCTAAAAAAATCATGACAGCGCCCATAGGTACAAATTTCATTCGATAATGATATGTTTACGCCGCTATCAAACGTTCCTGCTGGGCCCCCAGATAAGTAGTTACGTGGACTTTCAGGAGTAACAGGTTTATTTTAGGAGATCGCAAAGACATATGCAGGGCTAGCATACGCAACCTAGAAATACCGAAGAATCGACAAAATGACAGATTGAAGAAACATTAATTCCATACGGAGCAAAATAGGTCTTAATGTAAGCCAGCAAGGTCGATACATCGTCGTTATGAGAAACAACGTTTCTTTTCTTCCCGAGCATGAGCTCACAAAATGCCCTCTTTTGACAGCTAAAGTAGAAAAGTTTTCTTAATTTGATGTCAAATAGTCTTACAATAATGTCTACTACTCCACATCATGGCGCTCCTAGACAAGTAGTTTCTTTACGTTCGGTAATTTACTTGAAAATGTGTCCGTTTTTGACAGAAGATTTGCCGGCAGACATTTTAAAAATATGGCCGTTTAGAAATGTTGACTTCTATTGACGACCTTGTTACCATGGATTAAGAACTATTTTGCAACGATCTATTTTGGGTAGAATAGACCCCTGAACGCACCTCGTAGTCAGGCGTGCGCACGACGTTAGGGGGCGCTTTGGTGATCACGCGCCCATACGCCTCGCGAGGTACCGACGGGTACTGATATCTGAACCTGGAACAATTGCAACATATTCGTAAATTATGAAATAAATGTATTTTACTTTTACTTAACGTATCAGTGAACGGATCTATCTTTCCATAGCTTTTAATATATTTAGCATAGCTAAACCAGGCTAAATATGGTTTACCTAACTTACTTAAGCATTTTGCCGTGTATTTCTAAGGTTCTGGAGAAAGTGGTGTACCTACAGTTGACACATTATTTGGAAACAAATGACGTATTACCACCTCTACAGTCTGGCTTTAGAAAGCGGAGAAGTACAGCCACCGCTCTACTGGATGTTACCGATAATATCTTGGCTGCCCAGGATAGTGGGATGTGCACATTGCTTGTCTTATTGGATTTTTCACGAGCCTTTGACTCCATTAATATCAATTTGCTTTTATCCAAACTAAGCTATTACGGTTTAGACATCTCATCTCGACGCTGGTTTGACAGTTACCTTCATAATAGAAGGCAATGTGTTCAAATCCAGCTCGACGGCGGTAAACTTGGCACTTCCTCATTAGCGCAAGTGGAGGCAGGTGTACCACAGGGCTCACTCCTGGGTCCGAACCTTTTTAGCCTCTACTGCGCTGATATAGTACAGTGCATTAAAAATTGTAAGCATCACATTTATGCGGATGACATCCAGTTATATATTTCCTTTCATGCTAGAGACTATGAAAGAGCGGTGCGCGGCCTAAACGAGGACCTAAATCGAATAGCTCTATGGTCAGAGAATAACAATTTAATACTGAACCCGTCCAAGACAAGACACTTAGCATTAGGTGGCCAGCATCAGCTAAAAAATTTGCCGGCCTCGCTCGGTATTATGGTTCTTGGTCAGCCTATTGAACGAGTGGATGAGGCTCGAAACTTGGGATTACTTATGGACAGCCACCTGAGATTCGAAAAACATATAGCTGTTTCGGTACAAAATTGTTTTTATCGCTTAAAAGTCTTATATAAAATTAGGCCTTATCTATCTGAAGAGCTACGTGAACAGTTAGTAGAAACTCTAGTCCTTTCCAAACTGAACTACTCTGACACAGTCTATGGCCCCCGTCTACTGGCTCGAACGGAGAAACTTATTCAGAGAGTACAGAACGCTTGCGTTCGGTTTTGCTACTCAGTTCCAAGTAGAGGACATGTAACACCTTTTTTAAATGAACATTCTTTGCTTAAAATGAAGTCCAGGCGTAAATATCATCTGGCATGTCTTATGTTGGGTGTCATAAAGTATAAAGAACCGTCTTATTTATACGAGAGGTTGAGTTGGCTAAACTCGCGCAGACAGTGCTCACAGGGACTGTCAACACAGCAACATCGAACCAAAGCACTTCGTGGCAGCTTTCGCTATGCAGCTGCGAAGATTTGGAACAATATTCCTCCTCCGATACGTACACTCAACACGGTAGGCACGTTTAGACATCACTTGAAAGAGTTTCTCATTAAGGAACAGCGTAAACATGGTATGATTATTAGTAACCTGTCTTTCATATGAATATTGTACATACAATTGATTTAATTTATGATTCTTATCTATTAGTCTAATTTGAAATTTACCACTGTTACTCAGTAGTGTCTTGTTGGGCTGTGTTGTTGTAACGTTTTCTAGCAGTTTGTGCGGTATTTTTATCTAGTATATAGTTTGTAAGGAAGTTGTTTGTTAAAGTATAGTCTACTATTATCATATTATATTATGTATTATGTTTATGTGTGTGTATATATGTATGTATGTTTGTATACATGTGTATGTATATATATACATATATATTTGTGTGTATATTTATATGTATATGTATGTGTATGTTTGTGTATACGTATTTATATATAGTATATTACGATGTTATGTAGAAAGTCGCATGATGTTCGTGGCTTACTACACTTCACGGTTCAGTTGAAAACCGGTGTCATGTATGCGCGTGTCTTTATACGACATACGTGGCTTATGCCGAACTTGGACCCATTTTCTAAGTAACATGAAGGCACAATTTGTCCTATTTTATCTACAGCAGTAACTATGGTGCATGTCTCAATTTGTTATTCTCTTTTATATCTTCCTATTTTATGTCATGTTATTTTTGTGTCTTTTGTGAACTGAAAATAAAAACTTTCTTTCTTTCTTTCTTTCTTACTTTATTTAAGGTCATAAGAGTTTTAGATCCTCTGTTCACACACAGCCATCGTGGTCCAGTGGTTTAGAGCTTGGCTCTCGACTCGGAGGTCGTAGGTTCGATCCCGCATTGGAATAACAAAAAATGTTGTTTCCAAGTTTGGTTAGGACAATGCAGGCTGATCACATGATTGTCTGACAAGAAAGATGTTCCATGCGTCGGATGGGCATATAGAAAGTCGGACGTGCGCCTGATCTCCCGCCAGTCGTGTCGGCTATCCGTCACACTGGGATACGAGAGCAAAGGAAGAGAAAGTGCTCTTGTGTACTGCGCACACACTTGGGCACTATAAAATTGCTCCTGCGTAGCTGGTCTGGTATCAATGAAACCGGCTACCGTCACCGAAATCGGTGTGGGGAGCTATTATTAGATCTTCTGTTTATTTATCTCCAGTTGCTACCAGTACCCCGGAGAAATATTACTCATGTTTTTTTTAGTACTTTTTCGGCGTGGTAAATACAGGTAAGTACATATCCAAGTTTCATCTTTGTAGCACTTACGGTTTGGAAGGTACGCCAAGGACGGAGGGACATGACGAAACTATAAGGATTCCGAGACAGGAACTACGAATTTCCAAAAAATATAATAAGGGTTTGAAGATTTACGCGCATAATGAGAAACTTTTTTACTAAAATAACATGACTTCAAATAGTTATTCGAAGGTCCAATATTGATAAAAACCTTCTGAAAATATGGCGATTCCCTCCACCAAAGGGCACTTGACATTCAGCCCACGGACCAGCCTCCGAGATCCGTTTAAGATTACTTCATATTGATATACGGGGAAATTGTTGAGGAGTAAATTTCCCTTATATGTGCGACTTTAGAAAAGTATATTTTAAAAGGATCTGGAGTGTTTTTTTTAATTTCTAAAACATAATATCCTAAAGTATTGAAGTATTGCGGTTTTTTTGATAAATGAAATGATGAAACGATGAAAAATGTTAGTCATATATTATTGAGTACACCAGTATACCCAATATAATATATTGTGTTTATTATAATTAATAACGAATTCTCTTAATTATATATATTGGGATAAGTAGTTGTGGATGGTATATAGAGCGTACAGAACAATGTACTCAAGGAGGTAGAGCGGCTCAAATTTTATTTCCACCTACCCTAAATACACACTTTTGAGGTCACGGCTCCGCCCCAGTCAGTCGTGAACCGCACTCACACGCATTCACACGCGCGCGAATGGCAATGTGCGTCCTACCTGCGCGAGCACCTTAGCGTTTGTGTCGTATCTCGTGTAAAACGTCATGAATTTTATTATCATGAAAATTAGAAGAAAGAACAGAATTCGAAGAAAAGCCATCAATCAGTTGTTTTTATTGTCCCATAAGTTGTAACTTAAGTCCCATACTGATGTTGTAGGCGACAAGGGAATCGCACCGACCGGAGAGAATTGAAAGCGGATATGAAATCGTTATAAATATTTGAGGCAAACTGATTTGATGAAAATTTGCAAAAAATGAAACGGCGTACCCCTGAGTCTTATCTTACTTTAAATACTGAAATAATTTTCACACTCGTGTGATTTACAGAAGAAGTGAAAAATGATCTTATTTTAAAAAAATAACACAGTGGACATTTATAAAAAGACAATCCTCGGCTTAATACAATGTATAATGCAGATAAACATATATTTTTTTGGGATTTATCAATGCGATCATGACAAAGAAAAAAGGTTTCAAAGAACTCCAATTTTCAGTTCACTCGAGCGCACAGCTCCTTAATTTTAAGCCATAACAGTCTACAATTTACTTAAAAAGTCAAATAAGTAAAAAACCAAAACTTACTGTCGAAACTATACCACAGTAATTTGGTTGTTTTTCCCGACCAAATAACTGGGCTACTACCAATCTAGAATATTATAAAGAGGAATTAATATTTGTTTGGTTCCCGCGGAATTTCTTTTTGAGCGTACGAATTCGCAGGCAACATCTAGTATGGAAATATTATAATATAAATAACTATTATAGAAAGATAATAGCTAAAAAATCGGTTGTCTGTAAAGTCGGTTTACTGACGATAGTTGAACGTGACAACGTCATGTTTATAGTGCGCGCGGAACTAATTGGCCGCGCCTTAGGTAGGCGTGTTGCCGCCGCGAAGTCCGGCGCCGAACTGAGTAATAACATCAAGCGTCTCCCGCCTCTCCGTCCCACCGCTCACATACCTAAGCGGCCAGCTGAGGTAACGGCAAATGAGGTGGTAACGGTATGAGTCATATTTTTTCGTGCGTGCAGCCGGCTCCATCAAATTATAAGACGTTATCACGTCAAAAAATACTTTATGATTTATAAAACCAATGTAGCCAATAATCTCGCCAACATGATATTATAAATAAAGCATCTCAATTTTTCGACCGTGCGATATTCATTAGAACCCCTATTTGTCTAATTCTACGTAATTAGTCCGAAACAATGGCTTTCACGTGTCATTAGCGACACAAAGGGCCCAACGAGGCCTCCGAACAGGTCCCCACAAACAAGGCCCCCGAATGCCCCGCCTACGTCAACAACATACATATTTTACATACCAAAAGCGTGAAATGTTGACCGTATCGCTTCACTGAAATTTGTAGGTACTAGGTGTTTTAGGCTGCTGTGATTTTCACATGAAATAATTAGAGCTTTACATTAATCGTAGTAATTAAAGGAATAGTTGATTAATTTTATTATTATTGAAATGTAAAATGACTATGAGCAAATCTTTTTAGGGTTCCGTACTCAAAGGGTAAAAACGCTATTACCTACTGAAATTTCATGTCTGTCTAGGGTGTCGTGTCTGTCACCAGGCTGTATGTCATGAATCGTGATAGCTAGACAGTTGAAATTATCACAGATGATGTATTTCTGTTGCCGCTATAACGGAACCCTATGTGCGCGAGTCCAACTCGCACTTGGCCGGTTTTTAATAGGTTTAAGCCGGCGACACCGCTTGCGTAAACTTTGATTTTAATTTCATCCTCCTTAGTCCTAATCAGATACAGAGAACTAACATATGCTTGTTGTAGGTAACAAAATCACAAGATGGTCCCGACCATCTGGTCTATATATAAGGTTTGCATTGTTCTACTGACTTTGTCAGTAGAACAATGCAAACCTTAAGGGATAGTTAAAGCTTAGAAGTTCATATGCGTGGGTTGCATTCTGATCAATTGCACATATTCCAACTCAATGGTTCATGTTAACGTGATTTGAATGGTTCATGTAGGATTTTATTGTTTCTAGCCTTTTTGTGATTTTGTATAAGTTCATTACTTTATTATTAGGCCTAGGTCTACAGATGAAATATTTACATTGTTTTTGATGATATTATATTATACATACAGCAGTCTTACAATATTCTTTTTCGGGTATTCAATACAAGTTAAAAAGTGCTAAAAAAATAAGTTAAAAAAAAACTCAGAGACGACAGCAACGAAATGTCTGCAAATTCACTTTAAATCATATTTGGTGTCACCAAAGGTGCAACATTAAAGTATGCCGGGTATAAAAGTTATGAGCAAGAATAAAAGTGACATCAAATATTATTATAGTGAACACATTAACAATTATTTCATTGCTTGTGGTCGACAAGCAATGAAATAATTGTTAATGGGGTCATAGGGTAATTTTTGACCATCACCTTTTAGGGACCACTCTAAATTAAACCAATTGTAATTGGTATAACGTAAAACGTAAGAATTAAGACCAAAGATTACGATTTACAAATAGGTTTAAGGTCTCTTAGCATTTATGTTTTTGTTGGGAGTAGAACCTAGTGCCTTTAACCAATGCACCAACAATATAGGACTCTGAGTAATGACGTAGAACACTTAAAACTGCAGACTTCTAGAACTTGGCAGCGTTTCACTTCAGTTATTCCTTTCGCGAATATCATTAAAGTACCTATCATCATTAGTGGGAGATAGCTAGCACTTTTAACAGTTGTTACTTCTGACACTTTTGCTAAGTTTTTTAATGGCAGTCCACAAGTAATTTAATTACCGTGTCACAGGAAGGTCATGCTTTGTCACAAATTGCCCAGTTGGCGGGTCTCACAGAAAGCTGACGTGAAATAACGCTTGTATTTTGTATAGTGCCTCGCCGATTATTACTATTATTAATAATAAAATTATTATTAATACTAGAGGTCGGCTAGTAGTCGAAACTCGATCAAAATTCATGTTTTAATTTTTAGGGTGTTTTTGCCTCTTACATACGCAATAAAAACTATGAAAGAAAGATTGACAACTATGTCAAACAGATTATTATACACACGCATGGTGTTATTGTTATATTTTTAATAATTTTATGTATTTCTTAGCATTATTTAAGAAATATTAGCTTTCTGCACACGTTTTTCTACATAAACTTTACCTGCGCCAAATTTTATACTGCTCCGTTCGCATAATAGGGATGTTGCCTTGTGTGGTATATCATAATATTTGTATAAATTTATTTTTAAAGTTGTTGATTAAAGATACATAAATCTGAATTAAATAGGTATTTAGATTGACGCGATAAAAAATTATAACCAATTAAAAATAGCTGCCCATCTCTTTCTCGCAAAACGATTTGTTACATCACAACTTGCTACCGCCATACATTTTGTAATGACAGATGTATGGCGGGTGCAACTCGTGACGTCACAGGCCGATATATCGGTCTCATTCATATTGTAAATTGAAATTGTTTGTATCTTCGTTATTTTTTAAGATATACTAAAATGGTTTCTAGATTGTTTATCAACATGTTGTCTAACATCGAAAAAATCTTTTAGGCAATATGCCTATTGTCGTAAAACTGTACTCAAAGTTTTTGCTTTACGTATTAATAAAATGATGCGCGGCCTCGAGAGAGAGACGAAATTTTATTTCTACCGACGAAGCTAACGTACAATACAATAAAAAGTTAGTTTTTTTGGTGGCTAGAATCTACTATAATCACTTTTAACTATATGCTTATTGTCATTAATCGAAAGTTTTTTTTGTAATAACTTTATGTTGTTGTAATAAACAACTCAGCATTAAAAATCACGATGATGAATATAAATTTGGGAATGGCAAATGTTCAAAGACGTCGATATCGGTGTAAAAGACTATGAGTAAGTAGATCTGCAGTTGTGATGATGATGATTACTGTAATTGGCATAGTTGCAAATGCTGGCTGTTCTTTAAACAACGCTGTAATCCACGAACATGTATCTTTAAAGACTCAGGAGTTCTGTTCAGTGGTTTTGGATCCAAGGTGTACCTTGGAACAAAATCTTAATTTTTGGTAGTATAGTATATATAATATACCTTACTTCAAAAACAGTCGAAATCACTATAGGTGTCCATATCAATTTCGAGGAGTTCCCTCGATGTCTCATGGAATCCATCACCAGGTCTACTATTTGGTGTCAATAGGACCAAGTTAGAATTAAACCTATTACAACAAAAAAAGTTATGCGTGGTCATACATAAAAAAAACGCGTTGACTTGAGCACCACCTCCGGTTTTTCGTTTCGCTCGCACAGCCGTATAACCGCTAGTGGTAAAAGCGTGAAATTTGGACACTAGTGTTAATTTACAATGTAGACGCGCAATAAGAAAGGATTTTTAAAAAATCCACACTTAAAGGGATGAAATAGGGGTTGAAAGTTTGTATGGAAAATCTTTAATTAAGCACTGATTTCGATAAAAATTGGGATTCATGCTCTTAAATACATTTAAAAAAATACGTGTTTCAGGGTTTGTTAGAATTCACCCTCTGAGGGTGTAAAATAGGGATTGAAAATTTGTATAAAAAAAAACTGTCCCTATTTCCATGAAATTTAAAATCCGAGTTAATAAATAGTAATTATTGAGTGCGTATTTTATAGTTTTTTGAAATTAGTCCCCTAAAGGGGTGAAATGGTGGTGCAAAATTTGTGTAGTGAAATATCAACAGCTGGTCGGATTTCGTTAAATTTTGCCACGCAGATAGTTATTATGACGTATAAATCCGTTAAAGAAGGGTTTCCCGAAACACATACCACGTTAAATGGTCATCCACGCGGACGAAGTCGCGCGCTAAAGCTAGTCGTTTATATTATACAGTTGATTAATTTTTATTTTATAGGAATGTTGCCTATTGTCGATATCTCAATTTTAGGGTTCCACAATACTCAAGTAACCCTTATAGTTTCGCTCTGTCTGTCCGTCTGTCTGTATCCTTCTAGCTTCTGTAATTATGAATATAAATTGATGAAAATTAGTATAGTTATAGGCCTTTTCACAAAGTCAACCATTTTCCAGTAATCGGCCTCCAAAGTGATTTATAAGTTGCCCCCCCCCCCCCCCCGGCATTTTTAAACCATGGGAGATAGAACCTCGTGCAAGAGTTTCCATGATCATGCTAAAAAAACGATTAAAATTAAAACTATTTACATCGATTAACAAACCGTCAAATAAACATTTCGCAATTAATCACAGAGTGAACTGTTGACTTAACATGATAAAAAGGATTTGTGACGTCACATTACGCAATATTATAATAATATTATTATATTGGTATTCGCGTGGGCTTGGGTTTTAGCTTGGGCGTGGGCTTACAGCCCAAATCGTGTAGGCGTGACGTGAATAAAATGTAAAGAAATATCTCCTATTGCGGGGCTACACTAGCGTAAATGTTGGACGTTGCCGTTTGGATGCCAGTTTTGATTGTCGAATTAGCGACGCGGCGCTGCATTTACAAAAAGCTAATCAAAATTGAAATTTATTACACAAGAAGATACAGGTTTCATTGTGAGAGTTCGAATGTCAAGTTGCACATGCGCTGTGTATATTTTTGTGTGGTGAATAAAGTTCAATTTTGAATCTTAAAAATGCACCCCCGTGCAATACGCGTCGCGACGCGATATAACCAGAGTCATGATGAAATGAGTACCATATTTTAACAAAGTAAAATGCGCTTTAAAGTTGAATATAATAATATTATTCTTTTGTATATTGTTATAAGTATAAAATTATGCCCGTAAGTCGTAACACAAGTTCTACTTAGCATGGCATTATATTGACGTGATATTTATATATTTAGTAATTATGTATTATTAATGTATTTTTATGTGTGTGTGTAAATAAAGAATTAAGAACATCTCGCAAACAAATACCTAAATCAATCGTCTTAGCAACCTTTCAATGTTTTTGAAAGACCTATCTAATGATACCCCGAACAATGGAGTATAGTAGAGACGCGAGATATATAAAACCTTTTTAGCACTTTATCGACGTGGTAAATACACATCCATGCAAAATTTCATCTGTAATCCAAAGACAGGACAGGACGAACGGACAGATATGACGAAACTACAAGGGTTCCGTGACGTGAACTACGGAACTCTAAAACTCTTCAAACATAGGTTATGTTTGAAGAGTTTTAGAGTACACTTACTTTCACATAACCTCTAAATATTTCACATTGCTAAACAAACTAGCGATACATGTAATATATATAACGCCTACAATATTCAGAGTATATTGACAGAGCGAAATAGGTTTTCAGTTTTATTAGCGTTCCTATATTTACAACCACTTCAGTTTTCTAAGAAAGTGTACTAAACATAAAATTCTTGTTATATTTTGGGTGAAGGTATAAAGATAGGTTACGCATTTTGTATATATTATATAGCCTAACACCCGAACTTAATAATAATCAATCTTAACCTTATTTTCAATAAATTTCAACGATCCTAGGATTAAGTGTATAGTGAATTCAAATGTAATAACGCATTTAATAATTTCCATGAAATATTAACATTATTTTACGACTAAAATATGTCACCCAAATAGATAACAACAGGGATAAAAATTGCATCAGAGAGTAACTTAAATATAAATATTATAAAATAAATGTAAGTTAAGTAAAAATAAATATATATAGACGATACAAGGATCTTTTTTAGGATCCTTGTATGTATTTTATATTCTAAAAGAAGTATTTATATCTTATATATGAATAAGTCCCGAAATAAATTTAAGGTAACATGAAATATTATAAAAATAAAAATAGCGACACCCAAAACCATTTGTATGATGTAGGGCCTCTATTAGGATACGGTATAATTATATGAAGTAACGCCACTAATATACACAATGTATTTATGTTACAAAAAAGGCCCGTATGAATAAAGCGTTCTTATCTCTAAGACAATTCTCAAGAAAGTATTTAAGATGGTCTTTTAATTCATAGACCGTACTTAAGTACAGCTGTAGGTACGGCGTATCAAGTGAGTGCGAACGTATTATTAAACGAGACTCGTTACTCAAGTACGCTGTCATTGCTGTCAAACTGTTACTTGAGACGCGGTTTCGTGGGTACAGTCAAATCTTGACTTGAGTACGGCTTTGGATTCAGTACAATATTATTTGTTGTGTTTTTGGTTGTGTTACAATTATGTAAATAAAAATCACTTATCACTATCACTACACGTTATCCTATATAATAATATAATAATAATAATAACCTAGAACAAACACAAACATTTAGGGTCAGTACCACAGTTTTCTTTTGTTAATAGGTATGTACATAAAGTTTCAGTAAAAGGAGTTTTTACAAAACACAGAACAGATTTAAGGTGGATAGGGCGAGGAATTGTACGAGGGAGAGGATCATATAATGAGGATTGTTTTTTGGGCAGCGAAAAAAAAGTTCTGCTGTCAAGTGTCAAATCAAGTCACTTTTGTTTTGACTGTTATCTTTGGTACTGAGTGCTATTAATATAAATTAAATAGGTAATTTCGTTTAATGTTAATAAATAAATAAAATCGAAAATATTTCTATAAATACTTAACACTGGCAGAATGGTGCAAAACCTTTGCAACCGCGATTGCCAAAAAAAAAGAAGAAGAAATAGTATCAACAAGCGTATTTTTTATAACTTTATTTTGTGTTGAGTATGTAGTGTAAATTCTGAGTTTGTTTAATCATAAATATTTAGATTTTACATAATTGTAACACACCCAAAAACACCACAAATAATAATGTACTGTATCCCAATTCCCAAGCAAGCCGTTCTAAAGTCAAGGTTTGACTGTACCCACGAAACCGCGTCTCAAGTAACAGTTTGACAGCAATGACAGCGTACTTGAGTAACGGGTCTCGTTTATTAATACGTTCGCACTCACTTGATACGCCGTACCTACAGCTGTACTTAAGTACGGTCTATTAATTAAAACAACATCTTAAGTACTTTCTTGAGAATTGTCTTAGAGATAAGAACGCTTTATTAATACGGGCCTAACTGTCACTGACTTAAATATATTGGAGTTTTGCATTTTCATTAAAAAACAAATAGGACTGTTTCAAAAAAATTACGAGAATAGAAAATATGTATCAAGGGGCTAGACTAAAGGTACCAATTTGTAATAGTTCGCTCTTTCAAAAAAAATGTTATTTCATGGCGATAAAAATATATAACAACATTCCAAGACATTAAGGAGAGCTACCATCAACAAATATATTTAGAAACAAATTAAAATTATGGCTTTTATTATTTATTATTTATTATAATATTATTGGGTTATCCCAATTACAATTATTATATTTGGGATAACCAATTATAATTTGGATATCCCAATTATATTCCAATAAAATCAGCGTAAATCTTGTAAATAGTATAATAAATCAGGGTCGAATATAGGGTTTTTGGGAAGAAATATTTTTGAGAGTTGGTATCACTGCACGATTTAAATCGATTGCTGGAATAATCGTCATCGTCTAAAAGCAGCACTGTAAATAGAACTCTGCGCTAATACAATAGACCTGAAAATCGATCACACGAGTGTCGAGTTTTGAATTCGGCCTGCCGGACCAAATTCGTGCGTGTGTAGCGACACGGATTCGGTACGCGGATATGGTCCGCAGACCAATTTCGATTGTCTGTTAGCACTATTATGGTTGTTATGGTGAGTGATATTGATAGGTCTAGATGTTCTAGTACTTACTTGAAAAATAAATGAAACCACGGAATATAAAACACAGGTGTGTTTTATATTCCGTGAAAGAAACTTTTGCATTTATGTGATAATAATAACACGTCCAATGCTAGCAGACTTCTAACAATAGTGAAAATAAAACATCTGTTCCTCAAAAAATAATCAAACGTCTTTAAAATCAAAGACTGGCTAATGGCGCCTAACGACTTACTGTATTATATGATGGTTGGTAGAGACTCACCGAACACCCATTAGAATTTAAAAGCTCAGGAATACCTAGACAAAGCCCATTGACCAAAGCAGAACTGGCCCCGACGTATAACATATTCCCCTGATTATGATTAAATCGATCGAATTATGGTTTGACCAATCTTAATTAAAATTCTCGTATCTCGAATCTCGGTTCGGTTGTCAGTCAGTCCCGTTCGCGCGCGCATGGTTTGACCCCGTAGAATGAGCCAGTGCGAATCGAACCGAGGTACGAGAATTGGGGCCCGGATAATATTATTTCATCATCATATTACGTTATGTTACTATAAAACATTATTCTTTCCGCCAATGGTGCTATTGTTTATCGTTTAAATTCAGGTTCTTAATTGATTCAGTTTCGGTTCGATTCCGGTGCGGCTGAACAAATTTCAGTATCGCTCTATCCTTTCAATCGTAACTCAATTTTAATTTTATCTTACAAATCATTTTTACCTCATATCCTCAACAATTTAACACACCAAAATGAGAAACGTTTCAGAAACGTGCGACACAAAGTAGCATCGTATCAACTTTTAGTTTTGACAGCGTTTGCGCTTGGGCTGCGGTGCAGCTGCGTTCCAACTAACTGTCAAAACGTTACCGCGATACCGAATCATTCAACAGTCGAGTAATGTGTGAACGTTACTCGACTTTTTGAACACGTTACTCGGGTTCGTTTAGGATTCAACTAAAACAACTTAGAGCAATTGATGGTCTTTTTTCTAGTCAAGTGGCCAGTCTTAATTTGTGTGCGTGTGCGTGTGTGTGTGAGCCAACTCACCTGGGTGCGGCGCGGGGTATGGCGGTGTACACGGGCCACTCGTTGTACATGAGCGGGTCCCGGTACGAGCTCACCTCGTTCATGATCTCCGGTGCGCGCGCTTGTCGCTTAGAGAACCTGTAAACCAGTTAGAAAGTGAATAACCTAACCAAGAACATGTCAGGACATTTTGGAGGGTTCCGACACTATCAAAGCACGCTACGTTTTTTTCTTCAAATACTTCAAAATTTATTGTCCGATTTAACTCAAAATAATTTTCTTAAAGAGTATTTAGCATGAACTATCAGAATGGTAAGTTATATGTTTCTACCTCTTATAGTTTAGGCGGACGGAAGGAAGGACAAAGCGAAACTGTAAGGGGCTCCATACACGGTCCGGTTTTCCTTCAGTTCGGTCTGAACGGTACGGGCATGAAAAGTGATACAGATCATACTGAGCCATATCGGCTCAGCTTGGTCTGATTGGCATACATATCCGACTATTAAAAACATTATGACGGTTTGTGTCGTTGTCACAATACATCGGAAAATAATAAAAAAAGCTTCGGACATAACTTTTAATATGTAAGTACTACTACTTGACTGGTATGAAGCCAAATATTTAAAACATTAAAAAAAAAACACACATTTTGTCGCCATCTGCCTATTGTCGTCCTATTGTGAATTGTGAAAATGTTTTAGTAATAAGAAATTTATTTCAAAGTTTGCAACTAAGTTGCAACTATTAGTTAGCCATGTTTTTTTTAAATATTTTCTGATTTTTTAACTATCAATTTAAAGTATTTTCAGTATTAAGATAATCCTCAATACCAGTTGATGAGATGATTGAGATGGTTTAAAATAAAATTTAAGTTATATTTTTACATCTCACGATATTAAGAAAAACAAAAACAATAATTCCAATTTTAAGAGCAAATGTTTCTGTGGAAATTGTCCCTTACAACTGTACACACTCCACAACATTAAAGTTTTGTGTGCGTGTCGGTATGTAATGCTAACGCCTACATCTATCTGTTCCTTGCTTCACTTTGTACGATGTGTTTGTTTGAAGACTATCTAGGCGTTATTAATCTAAGGGCCGAACTGACGTCAGTTCGGTCAGATGCGATTTTTTCCTTGTATGTTCTCGAATCCGTTCAGGCCGAACTGACATCAGTTCTAACTGAAACGATCGGCCTCTCGTCTGTGGCAGCCTTTAGGGTTTCTTGTAGTGCTACGGAATCCTAACATTGCAAAAGCACGGATATAACTTGCTTGAATATCTATACCCCCTTACTAATAAAAATATTTACACAGCGCATAACTTAAACAACGTTGCTGTCTTTGCCTGTCAAGTGACTTTTCTAATGCATCAGATAAAGACAGCAACGTTGTTTAAGTTATCCGTTGTGTAAATATTTTTATTAATAAGGGGGATAAAGTATCCAAAGAACCGGGTAAATGAAGGTACAAACTAAAAGTAATTTTAAACTTCTGAAGCACCGCGACGCGAGATACTCGCATAAGAACCGCACGTTTATGACAAAACTTTCTCGCGTCAAAACTAAGTCTATTACTTCACTTCTTCGACAATACACTAGACCGAATTATTTTACTAATATAAATGAAACTCTTAAACATGAGTAACTTTAAAAATCAATATTTTCATAGGTACAACGATTTGTTTACAAAGTCTCGTGAAAACGCACCATACAAAAGTCGTACCTATACGTGACGTCACGGTTAGGTTACGTTAGTAAGTAAACTAATGATGTAGGCATTTTTACTAATTTAGCAAACAATTTTGAAACTATATTTTATTTTTTAGATGTATCTCATTACTAAACTACACATAAAATACTAAGGCGGGTCAATAAGTCCGTGACTTTTTGAATTTCTAACCTCCTTACTGAAAAAGCAACACTACTCCTGTCAACAGGCATCTGTCAGTTGACTCCTATCAAAATTTGAACTTGCTGCGTCAGTTAGTTTGTGTTTTACAGCTATCTTTATCAGACTATCCAGTAACTTAAGGAAACAATGGAAAAAAGTGAATTTCGTGTGCTTATTAAGCATTATTTTTTGCGAAAAAAAAACCTTACCGAGACCAAGCCTAAGCTTGATAAATACTATGGGGACTCTGCACCATCGATTTCAATGGTAAAAAAGTGGTTTACTGAATTTCGTTGTGGCCTTACAAGCACTGAAGATGCTGAACGTCCTGGACGCCCAGTTGAGGTCTCTACACCCGAAACAATCGAAAAAATTCACGATATGGTGTTACCCGACCGAAGATTGAAAGTGCAAGAGATTGTGGAAGCCATAGGCATCTCGCATGGCTCAGTGGTTTCAATTTTGAATGATCACTTAGGCATGAGAAAGCTTTCCGCAAGATGGGTGCCGCGTTTGCTCACAGTCGACCACAAACGCAATCGTGTAACAACTTCACAGGAAGGTTTGGCGTTGTTTAATCACAATATGGAGGAGTTTTTTAACCGTGGACGAAACATAGATCCATCACAATACACCAGAGACCAAACAACAGTCAAAACAGTGTGTTTCTAAGGGTGAATCGGCGCCAAAGAAGGCCAAGGTGGGTTTGTCAGCCAATAAAGTTATGGCGACTGTTTTTTGGGTAGCACGTGGGATAATCCACATTGACTATCTTCAAAAGGGAAGAACAATTAATGGGGAATATTATGCCAACTTATTGGACCACTTCAATGAGGATTTGAAAAAAAACCGACCTCATTTGGCCAAGAAAAAAGTTATTTTTCACTAAGACAATGCAAGGGTGCACACATGTGCAGTTGCCATGGCAAAAATCCATGAATTGGGCTATGAATTGCTCCCACATCCACCCTATTCTCAAGATTTGGCTCCGAGTGACTACTTCTTGTTCCCAAACCTGAAAAAATGGCTCGGTGGAAAAAGATTTGACTCCAATGATGAAGTCACCTCGCAAACAAAGGCCTATTTTGAGGACCTCGACAAATCATATTTTTTGGAAGGGGTAAAAAAATTGGAGAAGCGTTGGACAAAGTGTATAGAGCTCAAGGGGGACTACGTTGAAAAATAAAATGATTTATTTATCAAAAAATCTGTGTTTTATTCCAAAAGTCACGGACTTATTGACCCGCCCTCGTATCTTTTTTCACGTACCTATATCAAGTACTTAAACCTCTATATTTCTGATTATACTGGGTATTTTTACATTTAGTATCCAAACTTTCATGAGTGAATATACTCTTGAATATAAACAACTTTTACTATGGGATCATCTTTCCCAATTGAAAAAAAAAATCAGCTGTTTCATACAAAAGGGCTACTGCATTGACAGCATTTTGTAGGAAATAGCTGTTTTTTTTTCAAGTCGGTAAGATGATCCCATAGTAAAAGATGCTTATATTCATTCAAGAGTATAATATTCACTTCTGAAAGTTTGGACACTGACTCAGAAAACATTCTGTATATATTTTACATGTAGTCGTCTCCGCAATTGTGCTAAGGGGCTAGTTATAGAATTTATTAATTATATAGAATCCTAAAAAAATACGTAAGCAAATATATTGGCTATCACTTGCACCGGGTAACAAGATGACCCCAAATATGTTGACGGATTAGCGCGGCTTTGCGGCCTGTCCACGATGTATGTGACGTAGATAATTCCCAGCACCCGACACAACAAATTTTCCACTCTAACAGAAAAGGTTAAGGTCACTTTTCGTGTGCGGGGCTTGTAATCAATAGGTTTGGGCGAAGCCGAGGGCTCAGTGGGTATCGTACTTCTCGTTAAACTGTTCCGAGATACTAAAAGACAATTTCCGACTGGTTTATCGAAACCTATCTATTTCCATATCTGAGATAAAAATAGATACATAAAATAGAGCTTTCAGAAAGTCTTAAAAGTCAAAGCGCACGAGGAATTCTTTAAGCATAATTGGATATGCGGAAACTATAATGAAGCAATGTATTATGTAAAGCAATTAGTGTCGCCATCTTGAGATCTTAGAAACCGCGAGAAATGCGCATAATATCATCCATTGTAAAGCACAATTTTAATTAAATTTAAAGACGTGTAGAATTAAATATGCGAAAGTAACAAGGGTCAGTTTTCTCTTCGCCAATCGGCTCGAAGTATATACGCACCGTCAACAAAGCGGGAGATATCTTCGTCGTCCACACGATTTAAGCTCCCTATATGATCCGGAATATTGCGGGCACCGGAAAATTCAGAGCACTTAAAATAGAACTCAAGAAAATAGAATCGAAGTTGTCAGATTTGACATTGACATTTGACCCGACACTCGTGTGTTCGATTTTCAGTTCTATTGTATTAGCGCAGAGTTATATTCCCAAAGCTCTGAATTTTCCACGGCCTTCCGGATTCTAGATCATACAGTCCCAGCCTAACGAGTTTTAGTTGATTGTGCCGCGACGCTTGCGCACTGTCAACGACTTCTTTGTAAACGTACCAGCCCTTGCGCTCCGCTCGGTCATGCTCAATCGTAGGTACAAATTTCAAAGACACGGCTGAGTTCCGATACTGTACATTTTTTATATTTTGGTGCTGTGGTGGTGGCTGAACTAATGCTATCTCACCTCCACATGGCCTTGAGCTGGTCGCACGTGGGCTCGTCCTGTTTGGTGTCGCGGTCGCGCGCTCTCGGCCGGCCCGATAGCATGGGATCCTGGTCCATGCGCTGCGCCAGCGCACAAGACACGCACGCCGCCACGCTCAGCACGCGCCACACTCGCCACATCCTGGAAGAAGACGTTACAATTTATTATTTATTTACGTAACAAACAGCCATTTAACAAAAATAATAAACGTTAGACCTAAAGTTAGACCTATAGTACCATAACATACCAACATTTCATTCGCATAATTAAGTCATTTACATATTGATATATTGTTGCACGACGAAATAAAAAAATACATAATAAAAAAAGACGTGTGGCACTCGGGGACTGCCGCGGTAAAGCTATTGCATAGCATTTTGTATCAACTTATGCAATTATAATTTATAATAAATAAATAAATATATATATATTTATTTATTATAAATTCATATATATATATATATATATATATATATATATATATATATATATATATATATATATATATATATATATATATATATATATATATATATATATATATATATATATATATATATATATATATATATATATATATATATATATATATATATATATATATATATATTGAGAATCTAAATTGAGAATTTAAACTATACGCGTGTGTGTGTTTGTGTGTATAAAAGAGGGCTACTTTTAATATCGCTCATTTTAATATCAAAAATTTAGGTTATCTTTATAGCAGTATTATATTTTGTGATAATAATAAAAGGTATGTATATAGAGTACTCACTCATTTTCTTTCACTATTTTTTCGTGAATTTCTTCATTAATAATACATACACTTTGTTCATTCATATTCAAAACACTTTATACACAAATTTTACAAGTACAGCTATTTACTGTTGTACATAAATACCTATACACCTGTATACTTTCTCATAAACAGCTGCTTATGTATTCGTCCGATTTCGGAGCAGCTCGTCTCAATTCGTGCGAGTTTCGTAGAGTCGTACAATACGTCTAATCGCACGCACACAACGCCGTGTCGAAGACTGCCGAACTGAAACGACGTTAGACGATGCACGGAGCGTGAGGTTTTTTCGTTACGGAATTTCTGGGTTCGGTCCCCTCGCTCAAGGCCCGCGATAGAAGCTATGCAATAGCTTAATAACTTCAAAAATGTGCAGTTTCGCAGGGATAACACCTAGCTAGATCGATTTTTCTCCCTCAAAACTCCCTGCATACGAAATTTCATGGAAATACTTGCAACCGTTTCCGCAATACAAGATTTGCTCGTTTAAAGCAAGTAATAAAAAAAAAGTTTATTTGACAAATTAGGACATACACTACAAATTATAGTAAGTACAAGATTAAGTAGGTATAAGATTATCTACATAATAGCAATCGATTAGTAAGTACTCAAAATTCAGCTGCAGTTTTTTTCGCAAACATTGTTTAAACTTCGTAAGTTTAATCAAAGTTGCGAAAAAATGATTTAAGTTACAAAGGTGGCATTCGATTAAACATCCTCAGTGTAATTTCGGAGACAGCTAATCAGAAGCAAATCTGTCGCATTATAACTTTGTAAGTCCGTTAAAGAAATCTTTAGGTTTTTATGGTTCCGTACCCAAGGGTAAAATGGGACCTATTACTAAGACTCCGCTGTACGTCCGTCTGTCTGTCCGTCTGTTACCAGTTGTCTGTTCTCATGAACCGTGATAGATGCTTGAAATTTTTGGAGTTTACTCCTTAAGAATCGATTTTCATATAAGGCCCCCGGTATGAAAAAAATATGAGCAGTAACATCTATTGAACGAATGACAGCGTTACGTTTTCGTGCGCAACCTATTCTGCGCACCTGTCACTTTTTTTTCACATGGCGCGAATTTATGAACTCAAATCGATCGCTAAAGTTTTTATTCCTTCTGAGGGGCGTGTTTTACTTTTTAGAGTAAACTCCAGTCGTGCGTCGGAGCTGACACACACTTTTTTCTCAGATGATGTATTTATATGTATAACAAATTCTAAATAACAGAATTCACTAAATTTAAAGGGGTACCCATACAACAAACGTGATTTTTTTGCCGTTGTGTAGCACTCCAACTCGCAGTAGTACCTTGTACTATTATCTATTCTGTGGCAGTAGGCCGGTTTTTTTATTGCGATGCAATGTTTCCCACGTCACGTGGGTACTCAACTTAGAAAACGTGCCTCTGCGCGGTATAGCGTCAAGTAATACATCAACTTTTGAAGAAGTTGCTTTTACAGTTTTTACAGTTACTATTCTCATCTCTGGGCAGGGGCGCCTAAGTACTAGCTTCTCCCTCTGGATTGGATCCAACGAAGGGCCCCTCGAATTGTCGACTGCCACAGTGTTTCAATCAGGCTTGAGTCTTGACCCCTTAGAACTACGTAGAGATGTAGCATCGCTCTGCATCCTCTACCGTTTATATTACGGGGAGTGCTCCGAGGAATCGTTCGGACTTCTGCCGAAACTTTTCGCCACCGTTTCAAGCGAGAAAATATTTATTATCCTCATCACCTTGATGAGTGGCAGTCCTCCATCGTGCGCTTTTTCGAAGCTTTCTGCCGCCTACAGTAAAACTCTGGAATGAACTGTCGCCAGCGGTATTTTCCGTCCGTACGACCTGCAAACCTTCAAGATAGGAGCTCATACACTCGTGAAACTTCTTCAAAAGTAAATGTATCATAGTACCAGTCACTCAATGTGTCCCTTTTAGACCTGCAGTTAACTTCTTTATGCGTGAACGAATGACGTCGGTATAATACACATATATGCTGAACAAAGAACAATAACAACTTTTCTTGCACGTGGAGATCACTACAATCCAGTGTCATAACTTTTATGACACGTTCTTGACATCACTGTCAATGACGGCAGAACTGACAAACTCTCTTAACTCGGTGATGAGGATCGAAGTTTGTTTTATTAAGAGCCCTATTACAAATCTGCACTCTGCTAGATTAGGTATATGAAGCGTTCCGGACGTTTAGCATTTTGTAGTAATTTTTCAGTTGTATTTATCGTTTTTATTGAAATATGTTAATAAATTCATGCTTTAAAATTATAAAATCTTTATTCCTCATGAAGTAACAATTGTTCTGGTATAAATTTTGCTTAATAATATTATCGTAGATAGGAGTAATTCACAGTTAACTTAAAGCTATTTTCGAAGTTTTTTTGGCTTAGAATAATTTTTTTTCTATATTAAATCAAAGATATTTCAAAATTATAATACCTCTACGAACTATACGACTATATATATATAAGGAAATATATAAGGAGATAACATTCTCATTTTATTATTTCATTTGCTTAGAACATTAGTTCAACACAGGAGCTCAAAAAAGTGCCTCCGCGCATTTTATGAAATCTTTTTCTGCAATTTTGGGTTTCATTAAAAAGTTAAGCAAAATTTACAAAAAGCGAGGCCGCTACAAACAAGGCCAATAGCTATTCTGCACTATTCAACATGTAAAAATTGTTAATGTATCTTTGTTTCTGAGATCAAGAACGCCATAATTGACCATTTTATGCAAAAGTCACAGTCGAGATGTAATATGCTTCTTAACGGCCGGTTTCAATAGCCTATCTACCAATAACTATTTGTTAAAAACGTCGACATTCAATCGTTACTGGTTTTTGGCGATACAAATGTGACGTTTCTAACAAATAGCTATTGGTAGATAGGTTATTGAAACGGGCCATTAAGCTAGTGACTGAACACTTATTCGAGATTAATAGAGAAGAGGTTGATTTATAAAATATTATTATTAGCCAATTCTGTAGATAGATAAAATATCTAGAAGTATTGGCTTATTTTTCAAGCAACAAACCCGCTGTTCTATTCCGGCAACGCAATATCCGGCAACTTCCGGACTCGATATCTCAATACAACAGTAATTGTTACTCGTCACTTGTTTTGTGTGTCGATAAAATAGTTTAATTGATAGGTGTTTACAACACTAGTTTCATTTATTGAGGGAACGGGAGCTTCTAAACGAATTGACAGAATTTGATACGTTTTTTAAGATGATGCGAACGAGATGGTTCTTAACTATAACTCATTGCCTTCATCTTCATTCATGGTTCTTATCTATTGAACCAAATATTGATGGTAACTTTAAATTTAAGTTTTGTTTTTGATATTTAACACATCGCATCTACCTGACCGGATATTACCAACTAAAACCTATGCCGATTATTATTTTAACTCGTTCATATATTATACTATAGAAGATTATTAAAGTTTTCTAGAACTCAATCCTCTGGAACTGATAGCAGAAGCCTTAGCTTTGATCCTTACCATTTTTGCATTAACCTAATATAACTCTGGTTATGTCTCTGTCTGTTTGTTTTGTCTCTGTAGCTCGATATAAAGCAGCGCCAAAACTTTCGAATAAGCTATCCGACATTCTGAAATAGGCCTTTAGAAAGTAATATTACTATAAATATTATTGGCCAAAAGTTTCCAACGCTTAAAATTTTGTATGCCGACTTTAAAAGTTTAGTAGAAATTCACAATACATTTTTATAAGTACAGAATATGATATTAAGTGCAACATTTTTTTTTATTTAAGTGGTACTCGAGTGGGCGTGTGTTTCCCTTTACCAAAAAGTTAAAAGAGTTTTGCCCCTCAATTCTACATTTTTTTAATCTGAGTATTGGGATCAATAGGCGTGGGAGTCAGGTTCAGATCATCACGTAGCTGGCCTTTACGTCTAGACGACTAATTTAATAAACCTACGATGTCTCTTTCTCTGGAGCCAATGATTCTATAAGTTAATAAGGACGGGTTCGATCACGGGCAAACTAATGAAATATACTGGCCTGCAAAAATAAGTCCTTCAGTTTTAAAATCTTTTTTTGCAAAACTGTAGAAGTCACAGATTTTTGATAAATGGATATAATAAATTTTATTAGATTTCTGAAACTAGTAGAAAGCTGATGAAATTAGGTACAAAACATTTTTCTATTTAAAGTCTGTAACTTCTATAGTTAATAGTAAAATAAATAAATTTTAAAAGTGTTACACTTTCTCTTGCAGGCCAGTGTAATTTGGTGCTACGTTTTTCTAAATATAGTAAGGAAACATTCGTCTATGAATAGATAACATACTTTAAGGCTAATTTTGTAACAATTTGTAGCCAAGCTAGTTTGATAAATTCTTTTATTTTGACTTCGCATCAACCTATACTTAGTTGACTGGTAGAAAATGATTTTTGGCATTAAGTTCGTCTTTATACAACGTGCAAAATTACATCCAACAAATATGCAGCAAAGCACATCTCATACGGCCTGTCCACGTGTCCACGTGTCCACGTCACGACGTTGGCAACGTGAAATGTTCCCGCGTCGTGATTGTTCACGGTACGGCAACGTCGTCGCCGCAGAACGGTGCAGAATGTACCGGAATTTTTACAAGACACGATGATCTGGCTTTTTTACGGCGACGTGATCTTGCACCACAGAGTAGAGAATATATATACCTACGTCCTACGTACAGAGACACAGATTTTATAGAACCATCCAAATCGATCCCAAATTTGAAAATTTTCATGTCTTAGGTATTCAACGGCCCACAATTTTTCCACACAATAGTGGACACACCGTTTGCTTGGAGTAGTGCAATTACATTGTGATTTCGAGTGGCAAAAAGTGTCGTGCCTATAATCCGTCCAGCCCCAATACAATTCGCAACGCACCATAAGGAACTTCTTTCCAAAACCTACGCGTTGAAATGGAATGCAAAGTTTTCTTAAACTTATGAAACTTGGGAATACTTTAAATAAGTATCGCCCTCGGCGTTCAGCGAAATGGGAAAGTTGGAATAGCTTAAAACGTTTCGCAGAAACATTGGTAAGTATTTTTAAAAATAGTTCAGAGCAAGCGTTTAACGCTAAGAACTCACGGAGCGGTTTTTTCCCGCGCCCGCCGCGGTCGTCATACTGCGGTTTTATTTCTAAACTCACGAGACCGCGGTTCTGCGCGGTCACGCAGCCGCCGCGGTTGAGATTATCGCCCGCAAACGTGGCGGGCGAAGATCGCAGGACGCGCGGTTGAAAAAAGGCAAATACATATTATTTACAATAGAAATTCTGAATTTTGCCCGCAAACCTAACGCAGAACGCTACCCGCCGAGGCAGCGGGACCCACAAACAACCGCAAACATCGCGTGAGTAAAACGCGCCGTGAGTTGTGCTTTAATTTTTTACATACATATCAGCATTCTACAGAAGTTGCGGGCCCGCAACCGCGGCGGGCGCGGGTGAAAAACGCTCCGTGAGTTCTTAGGCTTAGGATTCCTTAGAGTTACCGACAAAAGGAATGTGTTGTCGGTTTTCGTCTTAACGTAAACTATGATTGAAATAAATAAATAACTACCAATAACTACACCTACCACCTACACCTACTATCTACTCCTACACCTGCTACCTACACCTTACTACACACTATCTTCAACTAATCTTCAGGTGATGTGTGAAAGAGTAATCGACAACTGAGGGTGAAAGATTGATACAGTAATAATATCGCTAACAAACAGTGGGGGTTGATGTTGAAAGGGTAATTACGAATACGTTGTTGTCAGTTATTCCTGCTAACCCCGCTGAATCAGTTTTTTCTCGCTCAGACAGTCAAACGTATGCAACCTTCATGCAGCTATATGCCGCCACCAATTTAACACCGGTAAATTGGTGGCGGCAAATAGCACACAAAATGCCTGTGACGAAACTAACGGAAGACTAAAACGCAGTGTCCCAGTGAATTTCGGCCCTAAATGTTAGCGTGAAACCATGTTACAAAGAAATGTTATCATATTTTATTTATCTAACGAAAGAGCCGGATGTACGACCGCTCCTACCCTTTTCAAACTTGTACAAGGCCCATAAAAATAAAGTTCTTTCTTCGTAAAGATACGTTTCAAACAGCTTCTGTTTTTATCCCTGACGAAAACAGAGGGAGGGGTGTTATAATATTAGGTCTTTACCTATGAAATTGCCGTTTTGTATGAAAAAATTTAATCGAATTTTTTTCATGTATTTTTTATTTGTATTAATCGAAGTAATCACCCATGCAATCAATGTATCTTTGCCAACGCAGTGGCAGTTTATTGATGCCCTTCTTAAAGAAATCAGCTGGACGGGAGGAAACAAATTCTTCAAAGGCATTTTGTACTGCCTTCCAACCCCAGTTCTTGCAACATGGAGACCGTCTGCTGTGCAGTATGAGGTCGCGCGTTGTCGTGCAGGAGCAGCGGAGACGAGCGATTGACCAATGCTGGTTGGAAATGTGCCAGCTTCTCCATCATTGTGTTCAGTTCTTTACACATCTGCAGTAATGCTCACGCCGTTTGGTAAGAAGCTGTGATGAATCACACCGACGCTAGACCACCAAACAGTTACCATTACTTTCTAGGGGTAAGTTTTCCTTTAGGGCATTGTTTAGGTGCTGAACCAGGATCCAACCAACTTGCTGAGCGCTTGCGGTTATCAAACAGAATCCATTTTTCATCGCAGGTAACAATGCGGTTCAAAATTCCTTCATTTGTGTGTCTGTTGAGCAGTGCAAGGCACGTCTCGACGCGTACTTCGCGCTAGCGATCATTGAGTTCGTAGGGCACACATTTATCAAGCTTTTTTACCTTGCTAATTTGACGCAAAGTGCCGTTTGTGCTGCGTTGCTGCCAAGACGGCACTCATATTCCATAATTACTCGAATTTTTAACGTATCCATGATGACGAAAAAGATTGAAATGCGATGAAAATGTAACACTAATCAATAAACAAATGACTACTTTTGGAAAAAGAATTCCATGTTTTTAAAATAAAATTAATTTGAAATTAGAATTCTTAGCCAAACAAAAATTATTTTGATTTGAAATGGCCAGTACTGCAGAACGGCAATTTCATAGGTAAAGACCTATTATAACAAGTTTGACATGTCTGTCTGTGTGTCTGCCCGTGGTATCGTAGCTCCTAAACGGATGAACCGATTTGATTCGAACCCCAACTCTCGTAATTAACTTACACTTTCATTTTATTTAATTCTAAATGAATCGTTGATATCATAAACAGATTTTCGGAGTTTGGCCCAATCAAAACGGGCTTGACGTTCAATTGACGCTTATGAGAATACCAATTGGCAGTTTTAGCATATCGGGACTGGATTGTATTTATTATTATATGGTTTAATTAGCAGAATCGAACTTCTAGTTTGTTTGCTGACATGATCGCGATGGTTCTAAGCTATAATGCCTCGTCATCATGAGATGAGGATTAACACTCCCCTACTGCTTGGCAATTCGGGGGTTATGAGAGTAAAAGGAAGAGAGAGTGCCCTTGTGTACTGTGCACACACTTGGGCACTATAAAATTACGCCACCGTCAACGAAATCGGTGTGGGGAGTTATTAATTATTTACTTTTAAAAAGTATTCCTTAAGGTCTCCACAGACGAGAGGCCGATCGTTTATAGTTAGAACTAACGTCACTTCGGTCTGAACGGATTCGAGCACATACTAGGCGAAAATCGCATCCGACCGAACTGACGTCAGTTCCGCCCTTAGATTAATAACGCCTAGATAGTCTTCAAACAAACGCATTGTACAGATTTTACAGAGTGAAGCAAGCAACATATAGATGTAGGCGTAAGCATTACATACCGACACGCACACAAACAAATATTTAAAGTTGTGGAGTGTGTACTCTTAAAATTGGAATTATTGTATTTGTTTTTCTTTATATCGTGAGATGTAAAAATATAACTTATATTTCATTTTAAAACACAATTTATGAACTTTATTTATATTAAACTGATATTTAGGAATATATTAAAGATTATCTTAATACGGGCAATACTTTAAATTGATGATTAAAATAATCAGAAAATATTAAAAAAACTTTGTCTTAGTTGCAACTATTAGTTAGTTAGCCATGAAAAAATTGAAATAAATTTATTATTACTAGTAGCACTTTAACAATTCACAATAGGGCAGAAAGATGGCGACATAATATGATTTTATTTTAAAATGTTTTAAATAATTGACTTAATACAAGTCAAATTGTTCGGACATAACATTTCATACTTACATATGAAATGTTGTGTCCGAAGCTTTTTTAATTCTTTTCCGATGCATTGTGACACCTAATAACGACACATCATTCGTCATAATGTTTTTAATAGTCGGAGATGTATGAACTAGCGCTTGACCTTGACGACTGACGGGTCGTTCGAACAAACTGAGCCGATATGGCTCAGTATGATTTACTTCACTTTTCATGCGAGTACCCGGTTTCTAGTCGTTTTAATCTAAGGTTCGGCCTGAACGGATTCGAGCACATACACGGAAAATTGCCGCGAGCTTCGGTCGTGTTTTTAGGGTTCCGTAATACTTAAGGAACCCCCGATAATTTCACTCTGTCCGTCCGTCTGCCTGTCTGTTCGATCAGCTTAGGACAGCGGTGGATAGACAGACATATTTTCTGTAATAACTTTATGACAAAACTTTTGTAGTAATTCAAAGAAAACCTATTGCGCGTTGATAGTTACGGAACCCTCCTTAGACATGTCGTGACATGCTCTTGGTCAGTTTAGGATATTATTTTATTTATTAATTGTATTTTGCTGCAGTTGTAATCACGCTATCGACGAAACCGAATTATTGTGTCATACATTTTTCCAGTAATATGTTATAGAAATTATTTCTTTGTTTTATAGTAATAGTTTTATCATAATTTTATCATAATTTTATCAACCATAGTGGCTTTAAGGTTTTAAATACTTCAATAAACTTTAATTTTCTTTAGACCATGTGCCATTTTTAGGCTTTCGTACCCAAAGGGTAAAAACGGGACCCTATTACTGAGACTTTGCTGTTCGTCCGTCTGTCGCCAGGCTGTATCTTAACCTTCTTATACCGTGATAGCTCGACAGTAAAAAATTTTCACACATGTATGGTGTAGGTATTTGTATTGCCGTTATAACAACAAATTATAAGAATAAAATAAAAATTAGAGGCTCACATACAACAAACGTGATTTTTTCCGTTTTGTACGGAACCCCTCTTGTCGACTCGCACTTGACCGGTTTTGTTTTACACTAGAATTTTATTACCGTTCAGTCCAATTTTATTGCCGTTCAGTCCATCCGTACAGGTCAGAATTAATGTTGCCAACTTAGTTGTTTTACAAAGTTTTATTACTAAATTAAGTATTTTATTACCTCCTTAGTAGGAATTTAGTTATTAGTAGTGCTTTTGTCGAAAATAGCTAGACAGTAATCATAATATGCAAAGTGGCCTGCTTCTATGTGCTATTATACAATAGCATATAGTAGCACGCATCCGTAAGTCTTAAACTACTGATTTAATTTCTGTATACGTAATATTTCCTACTATATTTTTTTAATTTAACGGTTAAATATTAAAACTGAAAATGTATGTATGTTTGTAAACACAAAGTCCCTAAAAAAACTTTTAGGGATTCCTAAGTTTAGTAGATTTTTTATAGTTATCGGTACTCTTTTGGCAGTCCTTAGTAGAAATCGAGCGTTCGCGTTCGCGATCGAGAATTTAGTAGTTTCGCAATAACAGAGTTGGCAACACTGGAACGAATCGCTTCAGTCCATACGGCCGACTGATGCGATCTTGAAATTGCACACAGATGATACAATTTTGCATCCGTTCAGACCGAACTGAAGTGTATGGGGCCACATACACACTACACAAAGTTTAAAGACTTAAGCTTTTTTATTTTTATTACCTACTAAGAGCTTATCTATATCTTATAGACGCTTTTACACCACATTAATCCGGTCCTGTGGTAAATTCTCGACGAACTTGTGTTACGGGTACCAGACAACGGAAATAAATTTTTATACTTTTATACTATACATTTATTTAAAAGTTTATGATTTAATACACATATTTATAACCTTACCACTGAGCCACCGAGGAGAGCTGGTCCAATTTATTTTAAATGAATCTTGGATAGGAAGAGGAAGGCCCAGGAAAAACTGTCTTGAACAACTAAAACAGAAGGTTAACGTTGTGTCGTATCAAGAGGTCAAAAGTAAAGCACAGGACCGAGAAACATGACGATTACTCCATTGACAAGAGCAGCTAGCTCCTAAAATGTTTAATGATGAATGGATCTTAGATAGACACACCATACTTATTCGTACAAGGATAAGAATATAACAATAAAAATATTAACGGATTTTTAATTTAAAAAAGTAATTCAGGTAAGGTTCGAAATTCTCTACAGAGGCTACCTACGCGAAAAACTTCTTAAAGTATAATATACATATTTTGGGATTCGAAAGACTTTTCCTTCAGTTGCGAAAAACAATAGATACTTTTTTTTTTTTTATTTTAAAAGTGTTGTTATTAAAATAAACATAAAATATAGCCATCTAAACTTCGGCATATCACGTATATTGTATATCGTCTGCAAATGAATGAATGAACGAAAACGATCAATCTACCGCGACGCAGACCGGAAAATGCGATCCGGTCACCCGATACCTTATCGTTTGTGCACATTACTTCGTTCATTCTTCGGTTATGTTCACTTTCACGTTTCATACCGTCGCGTTGTTCGGTTTTCATTCATTTGAATGTTATCCTTTTTATGTATTTTCAAGCCTTTACTTTGATGGAAAAAGCATAATATATTCGCGGTAATGTGTGGTTTTATTAAACCATAAACATTAAACAAGCGGCTGTTTTTAAAACACACAAAATTATTTTGATTAAGGCAAACTCGCCTATATACCTACCACGTAGGTATCCTACTACTATAGGAAATGTGAAAGTTCGTGAAGATGGACGAATAGATGTATGGATGGATGTTTGTACTCTTTCACACAAAAACTATACGGAATTTGGTATGGTAGTAGTTTAAAACATAGGCTACATTTTATCTCGAAAAAGTACAGTGCTCCCGTGGGTATTTGCGTGGGCGAAGACGCGGGGAAAAGATATTTATTGATAAGCGTCTAGTAGCAATCGCTTACCATTTGAGCTAACTGTGCGCTTATTTGTTGGTTTTATTACATTAAGGGCCTGTTTCACAATCGCCTTGTAGGTGTTGAGTAGCTTATACGGATGCTTTGTCGCTGCTTTCTTTATACTGAGCAACAGAGACAAATTTTTTTTTTGGATTAAGCTTAACCCTTTCAGACCTGGTGTCAACAATTGTACACATATAATATAAAAATAAATTTAAGTATTAATTTCACATTATTTGCAACTAAAAACGGTTGTGTTCATTCGTTTACATAATAAACTACCGAAAACGATACTCCCAACGCTATCTCTTAGCGTTTAGTGACAGTTTTTGGCAAGTTATGACCAGTAGCCGACCGAAGTTTTCATTGTGCAGGTAAGTTCATTATTTTATTTCTAAAAAGTAGAAAATATCAAAGTATATGTAATGAAATATTTATAGGTCGATGTGTTATATTGTTGTCGTCATATTTTACATACATTTTGTTGGTTTTAGTTTATTTTTGTACAAATTTTCGTGATTTTTATATTTGTACACAAATGTACACATCAGGCGCATACGATGTATTTCTGATTTGTTGTTGTACATCGTAGGTATTACTAAAATAAATTATAATTGTTATTGAATGGTGTAATTTTGTTGTTTTTGATGTTACAAATTGTGTTAATACTATTTTCAGATAAGAAATTACCAATATGTTTTCACGCGACGCTATTAGAGCACTAGAAGAAGGTTGCCTTTCTGATTTAGAATTATCTTCTGATGACGAAGGACCAGTTGGACCTGCGTCTGAACGGGAGCTACGATGTGTCCGAGTGGGAGCAGATGTCATCAGCCGGAACCAACGAGAAATATACCCCCCCCCCCCCCTCCCCTAGCTTTGGATGATGATGATGAAGACGCTGGCTCATCGTGGGTTGAAATGAGTGATAACTTTTTACCAGAAGTGCCTTCCGCCTCTGAAGATACGCTTTTACAGAATATTACGCCGAAGCATAGTATTAGGTGGAGACACAAGGAAATAGTAAACACAATTTCTAGCTAAGCGACAAAGAAATGAACAAAAAACCGCGAGGCTTTGCTCAAGAAATGACTAGCTATGATGAAGATGTAACTTTGGTCAAATGGTTGGATAATAAGATTATCCATTTAGCATCTAATTTTGTTGAAATTGGTGAAAATGATTTAGTGAAGAGGTGGTGTAAAAAAGATAAGCACTTTATTGAAGTGGAACGTCCCGAAGTTGTAAGGAAGTACAATCATGCGATGGGAGGAGTAGATTTGTTAGATCAACTCATAAGTTACTATAGGACGTTTATAAAATCAAAAAAATGGACCTTACGCATGATATTCCATGCATCAGATTTAGCAGTAGTTCAAGCATACCGAGAATACTAAGTCGACAACGAGGCGCTTAGCACACCTAAAAACAAACAACTGACATTTCTTAACTTTCGGCGTCGGTTGGCTGAAAGTCTGGTGTTGCAAAATAAAATTTCAATGGGTAAAAGGGGCCGTCCAAGTTGCAGTAGCCCAATTCTTCAAATTGTACCTAGGAGACCAGGAGAGACACGCCCAGAAGCTGAAATAACTCGAGACGGTTTTGGGCATTTTCCTGCACATGATGAGGGGCTTGGGACACGGTGTAAAATGATGGGATGCAAGGGTAGAACCCGAATCAAGTGCATAAAATGCAAGGTTCACTTATGCCTAACTAAGGATAAGAATTGCTTCTTAGCATTTCATACATAGGATGCTATATTGATGCCTTTGATTTTAATTTTAATTTAGACTGTGATTTAAGTGCAATTTGTTAAATCTACCCAAAGAAAAAGCCATTTTTTGTTAATTTTTATAAAGATAATACTATTATATATATTTGTTATTTCATATTGCTTCGTATTTCCTAATAAAAAGTTGTAAAATAAATGTTTTTATCATTATAGATAAACATCCCTTAACACTAATATTTTCATTACGTTGGACGGATGTGTACACTTGTACACAAAAAGAAAAAGCTGTTTTTCTTGAAAAGCTTGTAATCAGGATTTATTTATTTATTTTTCCTTAGATCTATTTACAATAGCCTAGTTTCAGGCATTTTTTTCAGATCGATTGGCGAAAATAAAAAAAAATCAGGTCTGAAAGGGTTAATGACACTTATCAGTAGAGTGTCAGGTCCTTAATGAAAAAACAGACACATCGACACATCATATTTATTTATTTCCATTTATTTCATTCGGAAAACATACAGATATAATAAATGATAACATTATTAATAATTAATAATTATCTAGTTAATAATAATTAATTAATCAATTAATCACTCTTTTTGACGGGTCGCCTCTTGGCTAAGAATTACTTTTTTCACGTTGAATGAGATATTTTTGTGATTTATTTTCTTACGAAACTCCGGGCCGCATAATAATAAGGTCACTCTGAAAAGGTTTACCATGTCATGGAAACGACAGTATCTCGTCTTATATGCCTTCTCAATATATATATGACAGGCGTTTTAGGAGAATATTTTTAATTATACAGCCATAAAAATTATAAAAAGAATATACATATTTTGTAAAACTTAAATTATAAAACTTAAAAGATTTGTGTGCACGTTTGTCAGTCTTCTAGCCAAATACTCGAAAAGATAAGGTAACTTCAAAATTCTATGGCTTCTCAAAATTTAATTTCTAACTATTTCTTCTATGACTTAAGTTAGCTTCATTTTGAGCAGGTTCACAACCTTGTGAGTACTTATTCCCCAAACGTGGATGATATTATACATAATGTATTTTTATGCGAATTAAACATTAAACCTAACGGCCGCCTAACCTAGGCGACACTATTACGTAAGTAATGACAGTTATGCGTAGTTCAAAATTTTCGTAATTTACAGAAAAATAACATAATTTTCTCAGAATAACAACTTTTCCTGGCAACTCGCATTACGCATGGATACCCTCACACTGCTGTACTACGCGCCGGATTTGAAGGTCTTGCGCCCGCCGTGCAGTATGGGCCGCGTGGTTGTGAGTCGGCGTTAAGTAAATTATAGGATAATCTGGTCAAAATTTAAGGTCACATGTTACATACTTTTGGAACAAGAATCAATCTTATCACGCTCCTTGTATATCTATTTTGGCTTTAAAAACATTCTGTATAAATATGTATATACTAGGTCGTTATACAAGAAACAACGGTGATAATATTATATATTTTTATTACTAAAAGTTAAAACCACTCGTCAAGAAATTTCTTACATTACGAAGATGAAAAGCGACATAAACAAAAGCTTGTATAAATGTAACAATAAAAGCTCTCCTGTAAAGTTATTCAGTTTTGTATTAAGCTCAGTCGAATTAAACTTGTCCCAGTCTATTTGTGAAAAGCAATAACGCTTTCCAGGCCAGCCTGAGATTACATCGAATAGTGTCTAGTAATAGATCATTGTACTAGTTTTATATTGCTTTCTAATGTATAATATCTAGTGAGATCTCAGATTAGTGGTGATGGTGATATGGTAGAACGATAACTTTGCTCGGTAGTCGAGGCCCATCTCTATGCCTAACCTAACTATCGGAAATTACCTATTTCCTAATGTTAATCCAGCGTCTTAACTACTAACATACCAAATTTTATCTGAATCCGTTCAGTAGTTTTTGCAACAAACACTCATCCATCCTCACAAACTTTCACATTTATAATGCCTATGTAACGAGTAGATATAACTAGCTTTTTCCCGCAGCTCCGCCCGCGTAAATTAGTATCCCGACGGTAGTACCGCACTTTTCAAGATGAAAAGTAGCCTATATTATAATCCAGAGCCTAAACTACTTCCATACCAAGTTTAATCTGAATCCGTTCAGTAGTTTTTGCGTGAAAGAGTAACAAATATCCATCCATACATCCATCAATCCTCACAAACTTTTACATTTGTAATAGAAGTAGAATAGGATTATCTATCAGAAAGGTTAGCTTATTGGATAATACCAGGCTCGTCCAACTCACGTTAAGGAGAGACCTGTGTCCCGGAAGGTAAGTGGTCGGTGATGACGATGATCAGATAGCGATTTCAGAAGTATTATTTACTAAGTAAAAATAGCTATCCGGTCTATATATTTATAGATGTCTAAACGTATCTATATAGTCGTATATTTATAGGTAACATTCACTTATTTATGTAGCGCCGAAAAGGTCTGTGGCGACCAACATTTCTTCATTGATTGTATAAAGGAAGTACAATCAGTGAAAATGTATTTGATAAATTTTTTTTATTCTAGTCTTTCTTTTAGACGACTACATTGAAAACGATAAAAAGTTGAAACATAAGAATGACTAACAATTTGATTCCCGGGAATTTTATTTTTATTTTCAATCCAAAGTGTTCTGTTGATCCTCATTTTTTTGTTGACTATACCAATTGCTCGAAGACGTCACATAAAAGAAAATAGCTCGACCCTTTTGAACTTTCGATTGTACTACATATTATCGTCCTACGTTTTTTCGCCATTAGGTACCTAATGTTCTCTGACACGCAATTCTAGGAATTGTGTTTGTGAAATACAGGATATGAAAACAGTTTATCACGAGTTTTATTAAGTCAAAAGCCATATTTACATAACAATACTTTAAAATTTAAATTATAATAATAATGTAATGGCGCTTCGACGTATAGAACATTCTAGTATGTTACGAACTTAGTTTTAGCTTAGCTTTAGTTATGGAAAGTACTAGAACGTTCTCGAACCTGCACTGTCCCATTCTCAACCCGACTCGAAAGTTCTAGATTGTTCTATGTCGAAAGATCTAGAAAGTTCTACACAACGGCGGTGGCCCCTTTGTATACTATCAAGTATACAAAGGGGCCACCGCCGACCGCCAGCAGTTCAGTTAATTACGAGTGTTCTTCGAGTTAATTTCGAGCGATACCTGCTTGAACGCGAATGCGCTAACCACTGAGCCACAGAGGTCGTCAGTAGTAGTTTTAGCTCTGGATTAATACACAGGCTGCTTTCTATCCCGGAAAAGGATAGTGTTCCCGTGGGAAACTGTATTTACGGATGCGATGCCGCAAGCATAAGATAGTTTGTTATACAATACGTGTCTTTATTTGTAGTCTTTTATGCTCAAAATGTCTAAAAAAGCCGGCATTAGGGTGCGTTTTCAGTGTGACAATTGCCTAAATAATAGCCATGCTAATTTTAATCAAATCCTATATGCAGTATGCCAGGTATGCTGTACAGATAATTTGCATCCCGATTTAACTTGTAGGCTACTTTTTAACCGGGCAAAAGGGTAACGGAATTTAACACAAACAACAAAAAAATAATTCGCTGTGTCAAATTCACACAGGTTGCTAGATTATTTATTATCCTTCGGTATATTTAATTTAATGAAATCGAAGTCAGCGGGAAAGTACAATGCGAAGTTTTTATAAAGTTTTCACCGTTCCCAGCATTGATTTATTGGTTTTCAGTAAATCTGCCAGGTAATTAGTATGCCCATTAGCGACAGCTGCTGGTCGTTAGGCTGAATAAAAAGACTTAGGATAAAACAATTGTAAATTTTTTAAACAGATGCACCCAAATAACACAGCGTCATAAACACACAGCGTCATAAAGTATTTTAACAAAACCATTTTTTTTTCTACCCGCGACGGAACGAAGTAGGTATATGCGTTTACCATGAGATGGTGTTTGTAGCTATTTTATGTTGCCACGTATCTCCAAAAGTACTAGTCCGATTTTGATGCGGTTTTTAGAGATGTATTTGGGTTTGGTGGAGAATGTTCTTAGATAGGTTTAATGATAAAAACTCGCCAGGAAAAATAGCATTATTGCCATTTATCTCTTATGACTATTATTACGGAATTATATACGAATCACGGTCGAATTTTCAAACGCTGGATATCAGTTAGGTTAGTAATTCATGTTTATAAAAACAGCTACAAATGTTCACATGTTGTCGTACCAAAGTTAGGTTTAAATTAAAATTTTAATGGTAATGGGATTGTACACTATACAGATATTGCAGAAACATTTCTATGGGGTAATTTTAAGATGTAACATGCTTCAGTGGGATAGATGCTGCGATTGTTATTACTCTAGTTTTGCGAATGAACTTACACTGTTTCAATTATATTTTATCGACCGATAGTTGTCCCGTTTCGGAGGAATATCTATGCTATGTGGGATATATATGGATCAGGCAACTACGTGGGATAGATATCACAAAGTTAACAGGTCCGCTAAAATCGCTAATACCTACTCTGAAAATATTCAAGTTTTTTTTTCTTTTTATATATTGGTCTAGAAAGAATACTGGCAGGTTAAATAAATAAAGCAATTCACTTTATTTACTAAGATATATTCAAAAAGTGGGGCAACTATCCTGATTTTCCCCTAGGTATAGCTGCGCACTCGTATTTTCAATCTCATTCCAAGATCTCGAGCAAAGAGCTCCTTGCGACCCTCTGCTAAACACGACGAAAATATTTACTTTTCGTAAATATTTCGTTTTAGAAGTTTTATTTCTGCTCACCATAACGTTAATCTGAATTGTACACGAGCATTAGAATGGATACACGCCACATTTTCAGCAAAATGAGATCGAGAAACTGATAGTTTTTTTTGCAATAATCCTTATAATATCCGTGTTCACGAAACAGGATGTTGTAACTCGAAATCATGATTTTACTAACAAACTTAAGTACTCGCATTTTAATAAATAAAAGGTAATGGTTTAAAATAAATAAAAACTAAGATATGAACAGTTAGTCTTGGAAGAAGAATATTCATGGAAGGAACACTAAAATCGAAGCTGTAAGCAGCTATCTGTAAGAGTGAAAGAGTATGTCTTTTCGCTTCTTTGGTCTTTTGGAAATACGCCTGGCACTCATAATAGCATTTGGGTACTATATAATATGTTTCTTCTTTTACTAATAGCACTGCCGAGCATGCCGCCATCAAGCTCCAGAGGACGCTGGATCTCCTCCCTGACTGGCTGAGCAACTGGCGACTATCTGTCAACGCAGGCAAGTCCCAGGCGCTCGCCGTCAGCACGAGGTGCTCCCTTCCGGCGCCTCTGAAGATTGGTGATGCTGTGATCCCGTGGGGGAGGACAGCTAAGTACCTCGGGGTCACCCTGGACCGCCGACTCTCTATGGCCGCCCAGTGCTCATCGGCGGTGGCGAAGGCGAACTCGGCGGTAGCGCTGCTGCGTCCGGCCTACGCGTCCCCGCAGATCCCCCTGAGGATGCGCATCGCCCTCTACCGGACGTACGTACGGTCCTGCCTTACGTACGCGGCACCCGCGTGGCACCACTTGCTCTCTGCACCCTAGAAAGGGTTGCTGAAGAGAGCCCAAAACCGGGTGCTGCGTCGAATCGCGGGCGCACCGTGGTACGTGCGCAACACCACCATAACAAGGGACCTCAGGGTGGAGATCGTGGAGGCCTTTGTGGCCCAGCTCTCCGCGAAGCTGTTCGCGCGTGTTCGGAGCCCTGACGCATTGATGCGCCACACCCAAGCGCAATGATGCGCCCCGGCGCAACTGCGCCCCCACCCATCGCGGGATCGTATACCCTACCTTGACCCCTACGTGAGGGAGTGGACCCAAACACGTTTCTTGGCCCCCGGGTCGGGACCCCCACGCGTCATTTGGAGCCGACCGCCGGTCCTTGCCTGCCCGCCGTGCCTGGTTTTGGCGATCGACATTCCATTTGCTTTGTGGTTGCCCCCCCCATGGGTTTAGCCCGCGTTCTGCCGCGGGGGGTCTTCCCTTAAAACTAAATGACTCAATGCGCTCAGTACTCGTACTGGGCGCGTCATCCCACCCCAAGTAGAGGGGATATACCCCTGGTTTTGGTTCGCCCAAGGCCCTTTTCAGGGGCCCGGCGCGAGAGAAGAGTCTCCGTTTTTCACCATTCTAATAGCACTGATGCTGATCAGTGCTAGTCACCAGCTATTGTTGTTTATAGAAGGAAAAAAAATATATTTATAAGCGACATTTTTATTTATGAAATTCGAGAAAAATATGAAGAGAATAAATTTAAGCTGGAAGTAGCTTATATTGCTTATCGCTCATAAACTGAAGCCAAAGCTTAGCAGTAATTTCACTCGAGCTGTTTGCGGTGTATAAAATCACTCTAGTGATATTATTATTTTATTTATTATATATATTATTATTTAACTAGATGTTACTCGCGACTCCGTAGGCTATGTGTTAATCGAGAGCCTAAATTACTACCATACAACATTTCATCAATTCAGTACTTATAGCGTGAAAGGGTGACAAACATCCATACACACAAACTTTCGCGTTTAAAATATTAGTGACTATGAGTATTTTAAAGTTGAATTGACGTTCTAATCTCAAACCAAATAAAAAAGTGAAGACAGAGCTCTGTGAACCACACAGTAAGGCCGGTCTAAGCCTCGTGTAATTACACAGTTTCACGCACACACATGTAACGATACTACGCCTTACCTTGTAAGGCGAACTGTCGCAAGGGCGGATCTAGCCTCCAAAAAAGGTTGTGATCATAGCCAACCAAAAATCGCCACGTGCTAATCGGAGTACGAAAACTCCTATGTGCAGCTTGCAGTGATCTACAATCAATAGATACGACCACCACCAGCATCTGCCTACTAGGCGTAGGAGTAGGAGGTAGGAGGCGGTGGAGGTGTGGTAGAGTGTTAGGTTGAATAAATAACTTAACACAAAGCACTTTTAACTATAGTTTATTTTTTTACAGTAAAACGGCGCATATAGGCCACACCTTATATTGCCGTACACAGTTTATGAAGGAGGACTTAAAGGATAGTAATTAGGTGTTACTTAAATATATTAAAGACTAATTACAATAGATCGCGTAATAAACGTATGTCGCGACAAGGCAGCTGACAATACAGGTTCAGCGCACGGAAGTGAATTTCGCACTGAAAACGATTTGCAAGCCGACCGAGCGCTCGCACACCTAAAGGGGCCCATACATGGTCCGGTCCGCCTTCAGTTCGGCCTGAACGGATGCAAAATCGTGTCGTGTGTGTGCTCGAATCCGTTCAGGCCGAACTGACGTCAGTTGGGTCGGATGCGATTTTTTCCGTGTATGGGCTCGAATCCGTTCAGGCGTCAGTTCTAACTGAAACGATCGGCCTCTCGTCTGTGGCTGCCTACGATAAGAATTCCTGTTATTATGTATTGTTTTTCGTTAGGTATTAGGTACTTAAGGCTTGCGTAACATGTTACCCATACATGACAAAATATATATAAGTACTAATAATTTATGAAATAGTTTATATAGATTTAGTGTTTTAATTATTTTATTCTATTTTTAATAAAAGTGTAAAATAATTTATTAGTTGTTACGTAAATATTTTATATATTTAAAATATTATTTAAATGTTTTGTGTCAATAAAAATTTGTATATAGCTGTGTATACTGACTTACATATTACGTAACTACTGTGTTATGCCACATACTGTTATTATTAGGTGTTGCCGTCACTCGCATCAAACCAGAGGGAACTGAAGCGATTTTCCGCGTTTTTTGGGGCCCTCCAGCCCAAGTAAAGTGTAAGTATAAAAAATGCTCGCATTTATTTAAAAAAATTGAATATTCTGCACATAAAAAATAGAGTTCATGTAATCAATAGCGAGCGAGCGAAGCGAGCGAACCGATATTTTAAAATATTTTTTTTGCAACGCTCTAAACTGAGAAAAAATGGGTCCATAAAATCAGCAGCGGACTTAACGTAACACAATTTTAGATTCTGTCAATATCTATGAGTTTACGCACGTTGAAAAAAATTGTATGAAAATCATCAGCGAAGCGGACCAGACCTTTTTAAAAAGCACCATGTCGATATCAACATGCTGTACAATAATGACGTCACTAACCAAATTGGGTTGTGGGCATGCACACAATGCCCATATAGATCCACGCTTGAGCTGTCGTGGTGTGTTTATGTATGTAGTACGTAGCGAAACGCGCACTAAGACTGTTTAATTTAGTTACCCAGGGGGCTATCTTTAACGTAGGACTGTCTCTTACGCCTCTATCTGATAACAAGTATCATGCAACACGTAAATAAAGTAGACTCAATATGTTGCTGTATCATTGGTATTACTAGTTACCACCCAAACTTAATAGTGATATGCAAGAACCAAGGCAGCGAGCATTCGACAGTCAAAACAACCAAGGAAAGCAGCTCTACCCTGAAACCTAAGCAATCTATCGCTTGGTCATAGTCCGGACGCTCATTTTAGATAACTTATTATTGGCATCTGATATTTTGTCGTCACATCTTACGAGGGCGGGTCAATAAGTCCGTGACTTTTGGAATAAAACACAGATTTTTTGATAAATAAATCATTTTATTTTTCAACGTAGTCCCCCTTGAGCTCTATACACTTTGTCCAACGCTTCTCAAATTTTTTTATCCCTTCCAAAAAATATGATTTGTCGAGGTCCTCAAAATAGGCCTTTGTTTGCGAGATGACTTCATCATTGGAGTCAAATCTTTTTCCACCGAGCCATTTTTTCAGGTTTGGGAACAAGAAGTAGTCACTCGGAGCCAAATCTGGAGAATAGGGTGGATGTGGGAGCAATTCATAGCCCAATTCATGGATTTTTGCCATGGCAACTGCACATGTGTGCACCCTTGCATTGTCTTGGTGAAAAAGAACTTTTTTCTTGGCAGAATGAGGTCGGTATTTTTTCAAATCCTCATTGAAGCGGTCCAATAAGTTGGCATAATATTCCCCATTAATTGTTCTTCCCTTTTGAAGATAGTCAATGTGGATTATCCCACGTGCATCCCAAAAAACAGTCGCCATAACTTTATTGGCTGACAAACCCACCTTGGCCTTCTTTGGCGCCGATTCACCCTTAGAAACCCACTGTTTTGACTGTTGTTTGGTCTCTGGTGTGTTGTGATGGATCCATGTTTCGTCCACGGTTACAAAACGGCGCAAAAACTCCTCCATATTGTGATTAAACAACGCCAAACCTTCCTGTGAAGTTGTTACACGATTGCGTTTGTGGTCGACTGTAAGCAAACGCGGCACCCATCTTGCGGAAAGCTTTCTCATGCCCAAGTGATCATTCAAAATTGAAACCACTGAGCCATGCGAGATGCCTATGGCTTCCACAATCTCTTGCACTTTCAATCTTCGGTCGGCCAACACCATATCGTGAATTTTTTCGATTGTTTCGGGTGTAGAGACCTCAACTGGGCGTCCCGGACGTTCGGCATCTTCAGTGCTTGTACGGCCACAACGAAATTCAGTAAACCACTTTTTTACCATTGAAATCGATGGTGCAGAGTCCCCATAGTATTTACCAAGCTTAGCCTTGGTCTCGGTAATGGTTTTTTTTCGCAAAAAATAATGCTTAATAAGCACACGAAATTCACTTTTTTCCATTGTTTCCTTAAGTTACTGGATAGTCTGATAAAGATAGCTGTAAAACACAAACTAACTGACGCAGCAAGTTCAAATTTTGATAGGAGTCAACTGACAGATGCCTGTTGACAGGAGTAGTGTTGCTTTTTCAGTAAGGAGGTTAGAAATTCAAAAAGTCACGGACTTATTGACTCGCCTTAGTATATTAAAACTTCGTGCGCGCAAGAGGAAATCCTGCGGGAACACTGTACAAACTGTACATTTTGCTGCGTCAAAAAGTAGGCTATGTCCTACACCTTCGTCTACATATCTGTGCCAAATTTAATCAAAACCGGTCGAGGAGTTACGGATTATTCAATGAAAATAAACAAAACAAATCTTTCCTCCTTATAATATTACTAGGTATAAATTGAAAACTATTCTGGAACTATTTAATTTTTTTAATTTAACAGATTTGAAATCAATTAGAGCTTTTATAAAAGATCATTGAACATTCTTTGCATGTTGCATGTTTGTTGTTAATGAGAATATTATAATATATTGTTTGCTTTAAAAATATTAACGGAATTGTAAACAACATATTAACAGAAAAAAGGAAATTTTAACAAGAAATGTACCAAATTGTTTTATAAGATGAAATATCATCTTATATTTAAATAATATTAAAATAACTCTCATAATTCTCATATCTAAGGAATATTTATTCCTTAGATATGAATTCCAAAATAAAAGTTCATGCGTTACTAAAAGGAAAATAAGAAATATAGATAAAAAGCAATTTCCGTTTCCTTGCCGAACCGATGAGCTATTCATATCTTTTCGTAAGCATTTTTTTTCATTTTACGATTGATCGTACGATTATTATAAATGTTTTTATAATCCTATAAGTTATCTATAGCTACTTATATATAATTTGCTATTCTTTTACGCATAAAAGGCTGAGCGAATTTTAATAGAATTGGGCACACGGATATCAAGCTTAGATTAAAGGCCTTAAAGCATAGGCTAGGAAAATGTACGGTTCCCGTGAGATAGATTTTTACCTTTTGCGTGGACAAAGTCGCATCAACGTCCCCGAAGGATAGAATGCCTTGTTCGTCTTTTCTCATTTGTGCCTATAAGAACTTGATATTCATGGAGAGTATTAGATAATAAAAAATATACTATCGATAGTAAATTGTCGAGGTAGTTGATAATCAGAGGTTATCACATTTTTAAAATTGGTTATATTAATATATTATTACTAGCTAACCTATCTCATGGGAATACTGTGCTTCTTCGGGGTAAAAAGTACCATACCAAATTTCATCGAAATCCGTTCAGTAGTTTTGCGTGAAAGAGTAACAAACATCCATCCATACATCCTCACAACCTTTCAGTAATAGTAGTAGGATACTAGAGGTCGCCCTGTGGTCGAAGCTCGTCCATAATCTAAACTATAATATTATAAAGCGGAAGGTTTGTTTGTTTGCATTGAATAGGCTCCGAAACTATTGAACCTATTTTGTTGAAATTTGGCACATACATAGATCAGACCACAGAGAAGGACAAATGCTACTTAATATCTCGGCAAAATGTACGGTGCCCGCAAGATGTCCTTAGTGCGCACGAAGTCACGGGGAAAAAATAGTATTTCATATGATTTTTAAGTTTGAATTTTATAAGGACACTTTAGCCTTTTAAAAGAAAAATTAAAAAAAATGTGAATGTCGTAACAGATTGACAGGAGGAGTTTTGCCGGGGAGTTCAATAGGTGATGTTGTGGAATTCGTATTTCTTCATAAATTTGTGTTATCTCGGTTCTTAATGTGTAATATCGGTAGAATATTAACCATTAAATATTGTGGCAAGTGGTACAACTTTTAAAAACGTGCTATTTTGTGTTTCCCGCCAAAACTCCCTAGGAACTTTCAGTAATCTTTCAGAAAACGTGTAACAAAATTGTATCTATCAATCGCACGGTAGTGTGTGTTAAAAAGTCGAGCAACGAATGACATACAATTGAAAAATGTTCTTAGACCGCAATCGTTTTAATGTGTTGCCATCAATCATAATATTCATTTTGATCCACCTAAATGTAGAAATCACTTGCACAAATAGATGAAACATGGATCGAGCAGAAAAGATTTGAAAGTCTTCAGTCACAGCTACGAGCAAATGCGGGAAAGCTAAAATTCCAGCCACAGCCCCATTTTTAAATAACATTCTATTTTTGAAATTCCAAGATGGCGGATATCGCAGTGAAAGATGGCAATAATAAATTACAATGTGAGTCTAGAATTTATTGCTTTATTTCAATAAGAACTCAGTTTTTTCGAAGAAATACAGTTTCGCATGAGATTGCGTCGTTTCAGTTTGCAAGGAGCTTTAGATTTTTATTAATATTTGTCATGGAATATATACGTTACTTCTATTTGTTTTACTACCAACTCGTGTATCACATAGGCTTGTCTATACAATAATATTATAAATAGGAAAGGTTTGTTTGCATTGAATGGGCTCCGAGGGCTCCGAAACTATTGGACCGATTTTGTGGAAATAAACATAGATATAAACATAGGTAGATACTTGTCAAAATTGTAATAAACCAGCGAGTTAGGTTGTTCACGAGTTAGGTCAGTTGAGGCAAGAGGGGCATAACCTATTTTTCTTTCTGGTTCAAGAGGATCACAATTTTGCAGGTATTGTACTGGCCATTTTTAAATTATATACCATCTGCCATATGACAATATAGGTCCGCACTTAAGAATGTGAATTTTTTTTCTGTTGAAACACCGAATATAACGTAAGTTTTAAAGAAGAGCTTTCTCGCGTTTAATTCTTCTCAGCTTGGACTTGCTATGCAGATTACTAAGCAGTTAAGCTTATAGAGCTTTAGAATTTGGCCGAAATTCGAAATTTGTCAAATTGCAAACGAGAACGGTGAAAGATAAGAGAATCTTATCCTCTTCTTATATTATATAAAATAAAGGTATAAAATCTTGTGTTGCTAACCGAACTTTTTCGTGAAGGTTTGACTGATCTTTATACATACAACATTTGTATGTATAATTACAATTATTTCTCAATATACAATGGCGGACTTATTGCCATTGGGCTTCTGCCAGTCAACCATCGGGCGATTCGGAGATTATTTTATTAGAGATTACAAGGTGCATTTCATCAAAATACAAAATTACTAAAGATGATGGTGATGATGATGATAAGGATGTTGAAAATTAAAAAAAGTGCTAATAATAACATACATGTACTATAGCTTACCTCGACAGACGTTGTTCTATCTTTACAATGAACAGGAATAAATAATGACCACTTATATTCCTAGATAACATAATTATATTAGGTTTTTACATATGACATTGGCGTTTTGTCGTACTGGCCACTTTGATCTCAATGATATTTGAGATCAAAGTGGCCAGTACGACAAAACGCCAATTTCATATGTAAGGACCTAATATTATATTATAGATATAATAGATATTATATAATATTATATAATAGATATATTATATCTTCTTTGGTTAGGAATTCTAATTTGAAATTTATACCGCTATTTACTCATGCATTTGCGTTTCGAAAACCATAATTCATTTGTTTTTTCCTCTTTTGGTTTTTTTCTATCATTTCTTTCATCACTCTGTTTACAAAATGGAAAACTTGAAATATCGTATTATTTTCGAGTACGAGTTCCACCGTGGCACCAGTGCTGCAGAAACGGCTCAAAGGATTAATGATGTGTATGGCGGCGGTGTCGCAAAAGAAAACACAGTGCGTTTTTGGTTCCAACGTTTTCGTTCTGGAAATTTCGACTTGCAGAACAAGCCCCGTGGACAGCCGGAGACCAAAGTTGATAATGGAGAATTAAAGGCTAATGTGGAAGCGGATCTATCGTTAACCACGTCCGAGTTAGCTGCAGGCTGCGGTGTTAATGATAAAACTGTTTTAATCCACTTGAAGTAAATTGGGAAGGTGAAAAAGATTGAAAGGTGGGTACCTCATGAATTGAGTGCAGCAAACCGACGAACGCACGTCGACTGCTGCGTTACATTACTCAACTGGATAAATAATGAAGGGATTTTAAATCGAATAATTACCTGTGATGAAAAGTGGATCCTGTACGATAATCGGACACGCTCATCGCATCGGCCGAACCCTGGCTATCCAGCCAAAGCCTCACCCAAGCAAAAATTGACTTAAAAGAAGTCTTCTTGTGAGCGTTTGGTGGACTAGTGCCGGTGTCGCTCACTACAGCATTCTTAAATCTGGCTAGACGATTACGGCGGATGTCTTTTGTCAGAACTGCAAATCATGATGGAAAAGCTAACTGCTAAACAACCGAGGATGGTCATTCGCTCTAGGCCAGGACTTTGCTGCTTCAAGACAACGCTAGACCACACACTGCACAAAAGACGGCTACCAAATTAGACGAGCTTCAATTGGAATGTCTAAGAAATCCACCGTACTCCCCGGACCTTGCTCCAATAGATTACCATTTTTTTCGAAATTTGGATAACTTCTTGCAAGGGAAAAAATTCAACTCCGATGGGGTAGTCCAAAGCGCCTTCAACGATTTTATTGATTCCTGTCCGAATGGTTTTTTTAGTAAAGGAATCAATGAACTGCCTATGAGATGGCAAAAGTGCATAGATAGCAATGGTATATACTTTGATTAAATAAATATATTATGTTTTAAAAAATAAACTTTATGTTCAACATTTAACCTTCAACCTCCTTTAAAAAACGCCAATTTCATATGTAATGACCTAATACAATGTTTGACGGGTCAGCTACAGTTATTTTATAAAAAAAATAAGTTGTAGGTTGATCGACAGTAATGTATTTTCTGGCTAAGGCTGGGACTATAGTGTCCGGAATCCGTAGGACCGGGGAAAATTCAGAGCACTGAAAATAAAGCTTTGCGCTAGGACAATAGCGCTGAAAATCAATCAAATCTGATAACTCGACACTCATGTGTTCGGTTTTAAACTCTATTGTATTACTCCAGACTTCTATTTTCAGTGCTCTGGATTTTCCCCGGCCCTACAGATCTGGACAATACAGTCCCAGCCTAAAAATAAAGAACAAACAACTTTTCGATTATTTCAAGAAAATAAATCTTTACAAAAGTAATTTACCGCCATTATTTTTGCCATTTCTCAATAATTTAAGGTCCTTTTTCCAAAAAACATGTGGCGGACATGAAATATGACATAATAATATCATTTGGGTCGGTTTCGGCCAGCTCGGCTCGCTCGGCCCACTCGGCCCACTCGGCCCACTGGAGTTAGGCCCGCGGCGAACGGCCCGTGAAATCGCCCCAGCACTCAGATTAACGAAGTGTAAGCTCCGAACGGAGAAGCGTTTTGCGACCGCTTTAGAAACGCGTTTTGGACGACAAATGCTTGTTTGATTGAGATTTTATCCATAACAACTTGAAGATGGATGGTCACCGTAGTAACTCGAGCCGTTCTGTTCTTTGTATGAGATTCCATGCTACAAAAAATTGCCTGTAAAAATAACACGCGTTAGAAAAACGTTATGTAAACGCGATTTATCGAACGGATATCTATAGCAATATTAATAACGTTAAATGTTAATGCTATTAACAAATTTACTATCCTACATATATAAATGTGAAAGTTTGTGAGGATGGATGGATGTTTTTTACTCTTACACGCAAAAAGTACTGAACGGATTTCGATGAAATTTGGTATGGGCTCTGGATTAAAACATATGCTACTTTTTATCCCGAAAAAGTATAGTGTTCCCGTGGGATACTACATATACGCGGGCGGAACCGCAAGCAACAGCTGGTATTAAAATAAAATTGGTGCAAGGAATATGTATAGGTGTAAGTATGTCTACATACGCGTCGCAGCTTCCGCGGCGGCGGTGGTGCCATTAGTATAACATTTTTACCGCAGCGCTGGCGGTGAACGTCGTAGCGGCGAAATCCATACAAATTCGGGCGAAGCCGCCGGATATGTGGCGCGCGTGACCGTCGGTTCACATCGAGACGCGACTAAACGCGGCACTGCGTTTTTAAGATAGCGATTCAAAATTGGACTTTATTTACTACACAAGAAGGTACACGTTTCATTTTAAGGCGCTAACGTTATTATTTCCCTTTACGCGTACGAAGTCGCGTAATACTCATAATATTATTTTACATATTATATTAGGTTAAAATATTATATCATGACCAGCGTAGGCGACAGACAGTTCAAGTTTCAACGTTTATTATTTATATTAAATAATTATTTGCTCATCTGAAATCTATAATCATGAATAACCCATTGTTTTTATCCCTTTACTTCAAATACTTGATGAAGCTATTCATCGTGGGCGTCGACGGCGACGTAACTACACCCCCGCGTATACACTTTTTGTAACTACATGCAATCCTAATAATACGAAGGTAAGGATGAGCCCCCAGGAATATTTGACATTATCTTTATTCGTAGTAATATTATACTCTGTTCCCATCTAATTAGATCTTTTTGTTAGCAAAAAGACGTCAGTACACTTATAATGCAACCCAATATAAATGGTACTTATTTACCGTGTAATAAATAAATACAGTGATACATTACTTTGGTCGAATTTGAAATTTTTTATTGAATAAAGATTAAATTATGTCTGAAAAAAGTATGTCAAAATTAAACTGACTACTTTATTTTGAGACTCCGCCCGCGTACTTATAGTATCCCGCGGGAACACTGTACTTTTCCGGGAACATTTTATCCCATGTTTTAATCCAGAGCTTATACTACTACCATACCAAATTTCATCGAAATCCGTTCGGTAGTTTTTGCATGAAAGAGTAACAAACATCCATTCATACATCCATCCTCACAAACATTAACATTTATAATATTAGTAGGACGTGCAGCGGTCTCGAATCTCGCGGACCGTAGATGATATGTTACGACTTACGTTGGCCCCAAATCCCAATCAGGTCACATTAAGCTAGCCATACATGTAAGGGTCAGTTCCCACCAAAACGCGACGCGACGAGACGCAAAGCACTGCACTGCATTTTCAAGAGAGGGGGCGCCGCGCTACTCAGCGCAATGTTTTCTAAATCTTGTAACGAAGCTATCATAAAAATGGATCGCCGTGTCTCGTTTCGGTGTGAACTGCCCCTTAGGATTTACCTGACAGGTTTTCCTATATACCTGTGCAGGTAAGCTTGAGCTGATACTGTATGGAAACCTGCACAGTTGTGCAACATACATGCTCCGGTTTACGAATTATCTTACAATACTTACATTAATGTACAGGGAAACCTGTCAGGCACCGTTACGCGTATAGCTAGCATTAAAGACATTTTATCGCTTAGACAGGTCCTGTCCTTACTACGGTAGTATAGTAGGTAATGATGCAATCCAATTTCATTGAACAGTGACGTCCCAGCCGCCTACTCAGAAAACTGCCTAAGTAGTTCCACGTGTATCGTTCGTTGTTTAGAATATATTATTACTGAGAGAAATATTATATTAGTTGTAAGCCTGGGACTCAGATGATGAAGGTCTGGTGAATCCGGGGGATCCAGAATCCGGCGGGCCCGGGAAAATTCAGAGCACTGAAAATAGAACTCTGCTGTAATACAATAGAGTTGAAAATCGAAGTGACAATGACATTTGACTCGACACTTGTGTGTTCGATTTACAGATCTATTGTTAATACAATGCGCGGAGTTCTATTTTCAGCGACCCGAAATTTCTCAGGCCTTTCGGATTCCGGATCATATAATCCCAGCCTAAGAATTCATAAAATTGGAATTTACTTTTCTAAGCGTAGGCAATCGTAGCCGTATCTAGATAATATGTAGATATAGGTATTATCACCGTAGGAGTGAACATAATACGTGTATGGATAGTATATAATATGATTATGATGACCTCTGTGGCTCAGTGGTTAGCGCGTTGGCGCTCAAGCCGGAGGTCGCGGGTTCGTATCCCGCCAGAGAACAAAAATTGTTCTGTGTTCCTGGGTCATAAATGTGTATTAAATATGTGTATTATATAATAAAAATCTTAAATATATTATCTTTAATATAGTAAGTATAGAAGTATTAAATATATTTCCGTTGTCTGCGGTAGGTGCCCGTAACACAAAAAAAGCGCCTATGGATATTTTAATTACTATATTCACATTTTTACACGCTGAAATTGCATGTAGCAGTTTAACTTCGAACTCACCATATTTAAATTTAAATAAACAGAGGTCAGGGATTTAGGAGTTCACATTACTGCAGATCAAAATTTTAGAAAGCATATTGTGGGGGTTTGTAAAAAAGCTCACCGTAACCTAGGATTTGTTCTACGCCAGGCCAACGAGTTTACAAACATAAAAGCTTTAAAAGCGTCATATGAGACTCTGGTCAAAAGTCATTTAGAATGCAATGCCGTAATTTGGAGTCCGAATGAAGCCAAATATAAAGCGATGTTGAAAAAAATATAAAATAAATTCATTAGATTCCCTTAATTTAAATTATACAAGATACATCCTGGTTACCCCTTACTATATCCAACATTGTTTTTGCTTGGAATGGTAGGATATTATAAACTGGAGGTTAGACGAGAAGTAACGCTTGCTACTTATTTATTTAAAGTTCTCAGAGGAAAAATTTATAATCCTAATATACTGGGAGAAGTGAGATTATGCATCCCGGATAGGTACATGAAACGGCGGAGGCGACCGCAGCTGTTAGCGGCTCCGGCAGCACGCACCAACCTTTTACAGCAGGCGCACCTGAGGCGCGCGCTGCGCACGCTCAACGCGGTAGCAGGAAAGCTGATATATTTGATTGTTCATTGAATGACTTTACTAAGGCTGCATATTATATAGTATGTTTTAATTCATAAGAGGTCTGAAGTAAGTCATTAGTTACAGTAGTTGTATGAAATTGTTATATAGATATCTAAGAAATTTACTTTATTAGTTATTATGTTTTTGATGTTTATTGTTTATTATTGGTTACTTGTCTGTCATATTAGGATAAGGTCCTGTAAAGATAGATTTAACTTGAGAATAAATAATTAAAAAAAATAGAGTTTAAAGGGGCCATATTATAATAAGTTTGTATATAATAATATACAAACAGCGTAACCGTGTGTAGTAGTGTGTGTAGCAATTACCAGATAATGTCTGTTTTACCGTTGTACATTGATTATTATTAGGGTTCCCAACCCTCCCGGATTGCCCGGGAGACTCCGGTAATAATCGTTAACCTTTCGACATCCCGGAGTGTAATTATTTCTCCGGTTTTTCTGAAAATTAAATGTATCCGTCGCTCGTCGCTACTCACTCGCTTTGCGGTCACAACATCGCCCCCGCTCCGGCTCAGTAAAATTCTCCCGCATTGGTCCTTTCGAGAGTTGGCAACCCTAATTATTATGATAAAACAGTATCGTACGGACAAGTGTCGCCATCTGAACTATTAGTAGCAGCACTATTAGAACGTTGTCTAGCGCTGGTCCGCGAAGTTTTTAAATGACTAAGGGCCTCGAGGTAGATATTATTAAGACGGATTACTTATGTCGTGTACTAAATGTGATATTTTATTGGATTTCTTGTGGAAAAGTGATACAGCGACGAGATCTATGATAATTCATAAGAAAAGTTATGAATTGGAAATAACCTACGGACTTAAGGCTATACGTCCAATCGTGTAATTCACGACTACACTGTTTGTTTGCAATTCACAATATTTTTATCAGGTATATTTAGATGGTACGCTTCCATACAAAACTGTTTTTGTATGATTATGTATATCTACCTAGATATGGACTTAGAAACTTGTGTAGTAAGATTGACTAGGCGTCGATTAATATTTTTGATAAATGTGGTTTGCCCCCCTTGACACCTCTGTACCTAGGGAGGCGCTCCCCGCTGGTTGGAAACTCCTGCTATAGAGAATAATAAAAATAATCAAAGTATTATACCTCACTGGCCTGCAAGAGCTGTTACTAGACTTTTACAATTTAATTTTATCAACTTTCTGAAACTAGTAAAAAGCCGATAAATTTTGCCTTAACACGTTTTTGTATAAAAAATTCTCCAACTTCATTAATTTACAAAATTACAAATTATAAATCTGTACCTAGTACTTTCTGTTGTAGGCCAGAATATGAACGAAAGTGAAAAAATCGGTCAAGTGCGAGTCAGATTCGCGCACAAAGGGTTCCGTGCAAAACGGTAAAAAGTCACTTATGTCTTTAATATTTATTTCATTTTGTTTTTAGTATCTGTTGACATAGCAACAACAGAAATACACCATCTGTGAAAATTTCAACTGTCTTATAACTCTACCAAGGTCATGAGTTACAGCTTGGTGATAGACAGATGGACAGACAGTGGACTGTCAGTAATAATTTTTACACCTTGAGTACAAAACCCTATTACTCAATATATGTTTCATTTTTCACTTTCCCTACAAAAATCACTCCATTCTCCAATCTTCATTGCATTGAAAGCATAGACGTACATTATTGTAGACGAGGCATGTTGAGGCAAAAACTGTCTCCACTTAAATGGCTCCACTTTTGGAATTTACGGGGCCATTTTGACATTAGAAGTATGGTGAAATCAAGATGACGGACATTTGAGGTATGGTGAAAACCAAGATGGCGTAACTTTGTCGTGTATGAAGATTTGATCTGTCAAATGTGCGTCATAGCCTACCTTTAGTTTTGATATCTTTGATTGAAAGTGTTTATTGGAACGTAGTTCCTAATGGCGCGTTGCGAATTGGAGCCTAGGCGGATTAAAGTTGGCACGACACTTTTTGCCACTCGAAATCACAATGTAATAACGACTATTAAGAATGATACAAAAAACAACCTTATCACCTTGACAATAATGTAGAATTTTGCAATTACACATTGTGACTGTTATGACTGTTACATATTGTGATTAGCTAGCCGAGCGCTTGATGTTATTACTCAGTACGGAGCCGGACTTCACGGCGGCAACACTGCGAGCAGCAAGCAACCCGCCCCATCACCCCTGTCCCTACCTAAGGCGCTAGTTCCACGCGCACTATAGAAACTTAGTTCAACTATTTGTTTTGTATAATATAATATATTATATCTATACAGATAAACAAAATTGAAGTGTCTGTTTGTAATTTCAAATTAACAGCTTTTATTTTCACTTCATGCATTTAAAAGTATGATCGGTACTTACAATAAAATATAAATTGTTAACATTTTTCTGTCCGTCTGTCAGTCTGTGTGTTTGTTCCGGCTAATCTGTAATATATTTATATATAATATAAATATATCGTTGATAATGAAGAATATATATATATATATATATATATATATATATATATATATATATATATATATATATATATATATTATAATATACACACACCGGCATATTTAGCGGAACATAAAATAAAGGTTTGTTATCAATATCATATAAGGTTTCTGGCTGGTTTATACGTCATTTAATTTAAAAAGAAATATTTTCAAATTAGGAAAACATCTGAACATCACATTTTATGCAATTGTTTTATTTTATTCAAATACACCTTATCTGGAGCGAACTTCGAGTATATTTTCTTCCTTCTGAGTTTGATTTAAAATTTCATTGAAATGCTGTTTTTGTTAGTTTTTTTTAAAACGCGTATCTTTTTGGAGTTGAGGACTGAATTATGCCTGACTTAGCTCCAACGGAGATTGCCAGGGCACTCGAAATGCGAAGAAATGGTCAAACCTACAGAGTGATATCCAGAGATCTTCGTCGACCAGTTTCAACGATCCATCGCAGTATCCAACGGTTCAGGGAGACCGGTACTTATGTGAGAAGAGCAGGACAAGGCAGAAAAAGACGCACTTCGAGTAGGGATGATCGTTTCATTCGGCTTCGTGTACATAGGAACCCCGTTTGACGGCCGTCCAAGCCCGACATGAGTTAGAAGCAGTGCGGGGTGTAACCGTAAGAGAGTGTCCGGCACGAAGAAGGATCGAAGAAGCTGGTTTGGGTTCATTTGTGCTCGCCAAGGCTCCAAGGCACGAAGTAAATCATCGTAGAAACAGGTTAACTTTTGCTCAGGAACATCGACTTTGGAACCCGGACCAATGGAGTAAGGTATTGTTTAGTGATGAGTGCAGAATTCTCTTAAATAAAATTGACGGCAGGCAAAGAATATACAGACGCAAAGGAGAACGATACATTCAGACAAATTTTGAAACTACAGTTGCATACGGTGGTGGATCAATAATGGTTTGGGCGGGCATTTGTTTGGGAGCTCGCACAGACTTGGTAGTGATTGACAGAGGGAGTCTGGCTGCAGACCGCTATATCAGATAAGTTTTTTTGTTTTTATGCAGAATAATGCTCGGCCGCATACCGCTCGGGTAACTCAAGCTTGTCTTAATGATATGAATATCACTGTTATGGAGTGGCCGGCGAGATCACCGGATATGAACCCAATAGAGCACGTTTGTGACTTGCTGAAAAGAAAAGTTAAGTCCAGAATTCCAGCTCCTGCCAACGTGGGTGACCTGCGAATCGCCGTAGTTGAGAAATGGCGGAGACTATCCCAGGAGACCATCGATAACATCATTCTCAGTATGCCTAGACGGGTAGAAACTTTAATAAGAGCACGTGGAGGAAAAACGCGATATTAATCACCATTTTATAATTTAATTAATTGTTATTTTAATATTAATTTTCACTTTTCCCGGTTGCATGAAAAGTTCAAAAATGTACCATTTTTCACAAATAGCCTTTACTCGCAAAATCTGTTCTTAATGTGATCTCATTTTAAGTAAAACAAATGAAACTTTAAATAACAAAAGAAGTGTAGTAAGTAGATTTTAAAATAAAACCAATAAAATTAAAAAAATAAAAATAAAATAAAATATATATTTTTTTTAAATTATGGACCTTTTTTTGTGTTCCGCTAAATATGCCGGTGTGTTTATATAATATTATAAATTCCTTCCATCCGGGTGTCCCTTGACACCTCTCAAGTTTTTTTTATCGCACTAGTGTTACAGAGGCGAGACAATAAGATTAAGTAGTCCTTGTCCAATTTCCTACTTCCACTATAAATTGACTTGACCTCTGCAATTTTGCGTGTGTGGATCGTGGAGGTCAGTAGCTGATACGTTACTAGACTAAAGTCTCGTACTAAATATTATGTTATATATCAAGATACTTGACCATTCAGACCTCGTACCCACGAGCGTTTTGTAATGGTCGCGATAGAAAACACCGCACGGTAAATAGAACTCTGCGCTGGTCCAATAGAGCTGAAAATCGAAGTGTCAACTGTCAAAAGTCAGATTTGACAACTCCACACGATTAGCAGCTCTATTGTACTAGCGCACGGTTCTATTTACCGTGCTGTTTTTTCTGTCGCGACCACTAAAAACGCTGGTGGGAATGTAGCCTAAGGGTCAGAACATACTGAGACGCTACACGACGACAATTGGACGATAGGCGGTATATGGTGTATGGCTATCCTCAAGAGCGTTATAGAGAGGAGGATATATATATGTCAGCCTCCGTGGCGAGAGCTTGGCTCTCGACTCGGAGGTCGTGGGTTCGATTCCCGCATTGGAACAACAAATAAATGTTGTTTCCAAGTTTGGTTAGGACAATGCATGCTGTTCACCTGATTGTCTGACAAGAAAGATGATCCATGCGTCGGATGGGCATGTAAAACCTGCGCCTGCTCTCTCGCCAGTCGTGTCGATCATCCGTCCTACTAGGTTTTCAGAGTAAAGGAGGAGCGAGTGCTCTTGAGTACTGCACACACTTGGGCACTATAAAATTACTCCAGCGTAACTGGCCTGGTTTCAATGTAACCAGCCGCCGTCACCGAAATCGGTGTCGCGAGTTATATGTAGAGTCGGGAGTTTATGTCAATCCACGGGTAGTGGGTTTTAGGCTACTCAACTGTTTCTGTACAATCATGCACATACTACAAGGTGCATGGGTCGCATAGATTTTTAAAAAATGTTTGTCCTAGTAATACTATGTAATTTAAGTGAAATTTTGCAATTACAAGAAATATTATAATTAATATACAGTACAGTTACGTTTTAATGTATCCAGCTATATTAAAAACGCATTAGGAACGTAATTGTACTATTCCATCCTTGGTTTTGAAGACACACCGTCTTGAAATTACATATTTATTCATATAAAAAATATCTCATATCAAAATAAATTTCAAATACATCGGATGCTTTGACGATGTAAACTATAGTCTATTCGCGTTAAGAAGGCAGTGAATTATGCGTACAAATGTTAAAATTTACCAATGAGCTATTAGCTGAGTTCACATTAACCAATTAAAGTAAGCCATTCCGATAAATGTACGCATGATCCACTAGCGGGAATGACTATTATAGTTAACATGCAATATGCATGTTCCCTAAAAATTTTTGTTCCTCTATTCGATGTTAGACAACATGTTAGTAAACAATCTAGAACCCATTTTCGTATATCTTAAAAAATAACGAAGATACAAACAATTTAAATTTACAGTAAGAAAGAGAGCGATATATCCGCCTGTGACGTCACAAGTTGCACCCGCCATACATTTGTCACAAAATATAGGTTACAAAATGTAGGGCGGTAGCAACTTGTGACGTAATAAATCGGTTTTCGAGAAAGAGATGGGCAATATTTTTTATTTGCTTACAATTTTTAATCGCGTTAACCTGAATACCTATTTCTTTTAGATTTATGTATCTCTATTCAACAATTTTAAAATTTAATTTGTAAAAATGTGATATTCCACACTAGGCAACATCCCTATTACGAAGGAAATGCTTTTCTACTACGTTCATCGCTTGAAGATGACCAATATTAATTCTATGGCTGTAATAATGGACTTTTTCCAACACGCTGTATTTTTTAGCAGTAAACCTAATTTCGTGACCCCGAATTAGATACGATTGAAACGCCCCAAAACACAATACACCTACCTCGAATACAATAAAATTTAATTTCCACAAACATACAAATTAATAGAACAATGAATTCTGTTCGTTACACAATTCAATTTCAGATGACAATAAATTTTTATACAGAGTATTGTAAAAGACTTGTCTTGTGTTTCGCTTTCAATAGAAATATACAGCGCGAAAATATAAAATATCTTGAAAGGTTATTTCTGGAATACTTTATGAGGATATCAAAGGCAACTTTTCCGTACATAAGTACAAATAATACTGCAATCATACGAGAACTTAAGTAAACATAACTTAGACTTTGCATGTTTATCTTAGAATGTGAAATGCTCATACGTGTTCAACTTAATTATTTACATAGCTTATTTTAAAAAACAATTCAAATATTAATCTTATATGATTGTTATCTATCTATGTTAGGCACTTCTAGTATCTAATTAACCACGTAAGACCGAAGGTTTTTCAAGGAATTGTAACGCCGAATGTGCTTTCAATTGATTTGTAGTAATGCAAGCAAAAAAAAAAACACATTTAAATTGTTTTAAATATTTTCATGAAATTTCATACCGAAATAAGATAAACGTGCCAGAGCCTGAATGTTATCTGCTTGTTTAAAAACAAGGACAGCATATGAGTTGAGAGCCTCGTTATTTAGTGAAATCTTAATTATTTACTATCCTACTAATATTATAAATGTGAATGTACAGAGTTCCCTTGGGATATCCGGAGCTTAAACTATTACAATATCAATTTTCATCAAAATTCGTATAGTTTTTGCGTAAAAGAGTAACAAACACTCATCCATCCATCCATCCATCCTCACAACCTTTCACATTTACAATAGTAGAAGGGTAGGATGTGCTGACAATACCCCCCCCCCCCCCCCCCTATTATTAAAACATTTACATCACGGATACCCTATCTATGTTGCTTTATTTGTCTGATACGTTGGAAGACTCACTTCACAGACAAAGACAGCAACATGGATTCGCTTATCCGTGGTGAAAATATTTTTATCAATAATGGGCACAGATTAAAGAGAGACAAACAGATAAACAGCTACATGCATACATTTGATTGCACTACTACAAGCATACGGTGTGTCCACGATTGTGTAGAAAATTGTAGGCCGTTGAAGGGGACGTTAAAATCACGGATAAGATAAATGAGGTTGGATTGGCAACCGTGACACTTTTACTTGAAAACCAGCGTCGCCGCCTGTCTCCCACCAATGCACTCCACTACATAAGAAATAATAATACATATACGAATTACGCACACTAATTAACAAATCACACCTAGAACAGAGGGCTGCGATTTGGTACTCACACTACGTTGAGTCGGTAACGTTACGACACAACCACATATGCTCAAAATTCAGACGCACGCTAGGGCTTGCTATGGTCGATAGGAATTTTCGATAATGAAAATGGTCAAACTTGAATCTTGAAATCATCTTAGTTTCAGTTAGATTTACGATTTATGAGCCCTAACTTTTGAATGCGTCGGGGGGAGTAGCGGGGCAAGTATGGTTGCGCGTGTACAATATGTGCATCCCCACTATTTTTGCCAAGGGCTCATCGTAAATCGTAAACCGTCCTGTAGCTATTGGTAATTGAATGAAAAATTTTAATAACGGGAGCACTAGTAATTTTATACTAACTAAAACATTGTGTCAATGGCGAATTTAATTGGTATTGGGATAGAAAATGAAAAAAAATATCAACATGTATTACCTTTATTTGTAATCAAAAATAATTAGAAAATCAAAGCAAAAAAAGAAGTCGATGGTAGTGTAGCACTGCCATTTGCACAGTCGTAGTCTTTTAATTTTTTTTTTATTGTAGACGAAATATTCATAATTTACATTTACAGATACTCAAGCGTACATATTATTATGCAATACCAACAAGTAATAAACCAATACATTATCTTCTTCGCTGAAGCATCAAATATTACATTCGTCAACAACCCCGCATCGCGAAAAGGTTTTAAGCATAGCCGGGCACCGTTAATCAAATAGTTAACTTCGTTAATCGTTAATCCGCTACAAAAAATTTGCTTCGTTAAACGTTAACGCATTACATTTCAGAAGAATTAACGCAAGTTAACGTTAATCCGTTAATATGTGTAAAATTGCATATTTATATCGTTGCGTTAGTGAATTTATAAAACCTATTGGTTTAGGTTCTAATTCATTCATCAATTATCAATACGCAAATGATCACTGACAGTAATTTATAATAACAACAAACAAACAAACAAAACATTCGTCACTCGCGTGCAAGAATCGACGTCTTTATAAATATAATGTAGCAAAAAAAAGACTTGCAAAATTTTACTACCGAGAACAGTAGTGACTCTAATCTGTCGATAAATCATCGATCACTGACTGCACTATCCAGGCGACCGAAGCGGACGTGACGCGAACGAGTCGAAAGGCGCGGTAATTTGGCTCGCTTCGCAACCCATTGCGCGTCAGATGTGTCTTCTCGCGAAATATTTGCGTACTTCACCAGCAATGTATATTTTCTGTGATTCTTGGCTTAATTGTCGTTTCTACTTAGAATTTCATAATTCGAACTAGTTTTTTGGGAAAAATACTAAAAAACTAAGGTTTTTATGCTTACCGATGAAAAGAAATTCCTCCCTATTTCATATTTGATGTCTGACTCCTTAATTTGCACATAACAATCGCACAACACAGCATTTACAAAGGATTATCGCTGCTCCGTACTGCGAGGCAATCAACAAGCGACTAAAAAGTATGAACGCGTGGTTCGGTTGAAGTATGATTGTCCAATCATACTTGTGGCGCGTCTGCCCCGCGCACATTGCCAATCCAACCTCATTTATCTTATCCGTGGTTAAAGTGTTCAAATTTGGATTGATTTGGTTATTCTGCTCATATCTCTCGGGCCGGACCTTCAGGGTCAAGGTCGACGGGGTTCTCTCGGAGGAACGCCCCATCACCGCAGGTGACCCGCAGGGTGGTGTGTTGTTGCCCAGCCTCTACAACTTTTACGCCAGCGATGTGCCCAGACGACGCTGGCACTACCGCGGCGTTGTATGCTGACGACACCGCCTTCATCTGCACCTCCCAAAACCTAGCTCATGCATCCGCGAAGCTCCAGAGGACCCTTGACCTCCTTCCGGCATGCCTGAGCAAATGGCGACTCTCCGTAAACGCCGGTAAGTCCCAGGCGCTCGCCGTTACCCGCAAGAGGGGATACCCGCCCGCCCTGAAGATAGGAGAGAAGGAGATTCCATGGGTTAAGACCGCTAAATACCTCGGCGTCACAATAGATCGGCGGCTGACTATGCACCCCCAGTGCGAAGCCGCGGTTGCTAGCGCCAGAGCCGCAGCATCCAAACTGTCGCTGGTCTACTCAGCTTCCCAGGTCCCGCTCAATATGAGGTTGGCCCTCTTTAAGACATACATCCGCTCACGCCTCACGTACGCGGCTCCTGCGTGGCACCACCTGCTCGCTGCGTCCTTCCAGAAAAAGATATCAGCATACGCAGAATCGAGTGCTGCGCCGCATCGTTGGAGCACCGCGGTACGTGAGGACCACCACAATAAATAGAGACCTCCGCATAAATAGCGTGGAAGCCTTTTGTTCCAGGCTCGCCACCACCCTGTTGCAACGAGCTGATGCCTCGGACCTGGTCGAGCTTGCCGACCTGGCGCCGTGGCACGCCCGCCCGCTTGACCGCAGACTTCTGCCCCGTGACGCCATCAGCGCTGGGGACTCCGCAGAGCCACGCCGCTTGCCGCCCCGCCCCCGAAGAGGAGGCGCCACGGCGCGTTAGCGCGCTCTACGCCCCGACCACCGCTGGATCGCTTTCCCCCGCACCCTATCCCCGCACCGGTAAATAAAATATCGGCGCGTATTTCTTGTACTCGCCCGGTGCTCGACGAGTGGCAGCCCTAATGCCACTCCTGTAGACACCGTGGCGTTGTCTTTCCCCCCCGACACCAAAAGTCTGGGGTTCGGGAAAAACTTTCCCTCTTCCTTTTTCCCAGGTCGGTTTGTGTCCGCAGTCCGACAAAATGCGGAGTGTGTGGGAGCGGCATCATACGCGTCTTCCTTGGTCTCCGGACCGGGACCCCACGCTCCGCCGGAGTCGACTGCCGGTCTTGGCCGCTCCCGGCCGTCGCTTTTCTACTTCCCAGCCACTTCGGGTTTACCCCGCGTTCTGTCGCGGGGGGTCTTCCTTCAAAACGGACGTCTTGCGCCCAGTATTCGTACTGGGCGCGTCCTCTTTGAAAAAATAAAAAAAGGAGACCACATGTAGAGTGGCATAGCCCCTGGTCATGTTTTTCCGCTGTAAGGCCCTTTTCAGGGGCCCGGCGAGAGAAGACACCTTCTTCTCAATTATATTCTGCTCATTCTGCTCTCGGACACCGTCCGATAAACAGCTCCGCTCGTTCCGATCGTTGCCGTCGTTCTGCGCTCTCTCAGTGCGCTTTCGCTCTCTCGCGTATGACATTGCTCGCGATAGTGTATCCACAGGAAGAAAGAAGATCGAAGACTCAAGAAAGAAGAGACAAAGGCGCCACCCAACCGCCTTGCCGCCCGACCCGTGCCGTACCGTGTCTCGCGCCGCGCCGCGACCGCCGCCTACCGGACGATTCGTGCGACCGCTCGCATCGTCCGTCTCGCTCTTTAGTGCGAGCCTTCTGCTCGCAAACCCGCTGCATAGTTTATCGCCGCGTTAGGACGAGCGTGCGACCGGTTGCATCGCCCGCCTCGTTTTTAGCGCGAGCAGGAGGCTCGCGCTCCGCCGCGTCTCGTTCGCGAACACTAGCGCCCTAGTGTTTAGCGTAACGTTTGTGAGTGAGTTCCAGCCGCCCGAGGAACAATTGTAATTACCGTGATACGCTTAGGCACACTACACGTGGGGTTTTTTCCTCCCTACATACCTCCCGCCGCCGGGAGGGGCTGTATCCCCAATATTTAAATTAGAGAGCAGAATCCCATTCCCGGGATAAACTTCCTAATTATGTCTGACGCCATAATTAGAAAGTTCCTGGAGTTTTTAAAATTAGAAGTCCCCGATGTCGCGTCCAAGTGGGAACGCTTCGTGCGCATGTACGAAGCAGACTCATCGGCGTCACCCGATAGCGACGTCCCGTTAATTCCGGCCGACAATGAACCCCTATCATCTCCTTCAGAGATGTCTTGCTCAGAGCAAGAATCAATATCCGATCTGAACATCACCCGGGTGATGTTAGGGAGGGTCAAACCCTCCCATCGACTCTTACCAAATAAACTAACCACTAGGCTAGTTATAGTCCGATTTAGCTACAGCGGTCCTAACCCTTAGCGTAGACCCTTTCGAAAAAAAAAATTTGATTTCTTTCGTTCTATGAAAGCTGTTTCTCTATACGTAAGTGTATAATATTTTCTACTCTGATGTATAGGTTCATAGAATCAGGGAGCTTGGTATAACTACGATCACTATCCAGAGTGGACTCCATTTCGACAGTTTGTGCATTACACTACAGCCAATTTTTTGTTTATTTTTTGTTTGTTGTTATTGTTTTTAATTAAGAGTTATGTTTTATGCTATTTTTTTTGTTTTTACCCAGCTGCGCCAGAAGGAGGTTATGTTTTTCGAGTGTACGTAAAGGTATGTATGTTTGTATATTACTTTGGCACGCTCTATAGCCTTAACGGCATGTCGCATTTGAGCTTGAGAGGTATCATTAGATTCGTCTTACAGCCCGTTTCAATAACCTATCTACCAATAACTATTTGTTAGAAAAGTCTAATTTGTATCGCCGAAAACCGGCAAATGATTGAATGAGTCGTCATTCAATCATTAATTTAATAAAGTTTAAAATATATAATAAATAAATAAAGTAAAAATTTCATAGTTTTTAATAAATAGTTATTGGTGATAGTGACACTGGGTCAAAATGACATCAAATCATGCTTCATGCATGTCTCTTTTATGTCTTAGGTTTAAGATTATTTTTTTGTGTGTGTAATTTTATTTCTCGCTGTGTAATGTCCCAAAATTCGTATAAATGTTTATTTATTTATTTTTAAAAAGCGTTTGTCAGGTGGTTTGAGTGTTATAAGGTATTTAGCTGTGTCTATTATATTATATATATAGTCATAATAAGCCGATGCCTTCGTTGCCAAGTTTTAATCGTCTTATCATAATCTCTCAAATTAATTATTTACCTGGAATAATTTTGATGCTATTTATAGATATAACACCCTACTAGTATTTTACATGTGAAAGTTTGTGAGGATGGATGGATGGATGGATGGATGGATGGATGGATAGATGTTTGTTACTTTTTCACGTAAAAACAACTGAACGGATTTTGATTAAATTTGGAATGGTAGTAGTTTAGGCTCTGGATTAATAGATAGGCTACTTTTTATCCCGGAAAAGTACAGTGTTCCCGCGGATACTCGATGATATATTTACGCGGGCGGAGCGGCGGGAAACAGCTAGTTTAATATTAAAATATTTAATTAAGTCAAAGTAATATTTTAAAATTTAAATCAAAGTGAAACTTTCTTTACATCGTCTCAAACTTTTTCGTCTGTGTGTTGCATGTCGCGTGACGGTCGGCCGCGGAGTAGAGATAAAGTGAAAGGCGCTCGTCAGAGCAGCCGAGGCCAATATGGCGGCGCCTATAGTTCGCATCAGCTGACCGTGTAGTGTATAGACTAGTACTCATTTGTGCCAGTGCTATAAAATTAAGATTGATGAAGCGATTTTTATACCCTTAATGGAATATTATTCCGAAAATTTTTAGTTAAATGTCTATAATGTGAAAAAAAGTTTCACTTTTACCGTGGTTTCATAAAACCACACAATCATTTTTTTTATAAATTAAGAAATTATTAGGTATTACAACTTGATAAAAGTAAAAAGAAGTAGGATTTTATACATAAATTATACATAGTTTTGTAATTATATGCATTTCGAAGTCATGTGTCAAGTGTCAAGTCAAATGAAATATTTTTTACAACATTAGTGTAAAAAGCCTACATAATTAGTTTACTTATAAAAACATCAAATACAAAAATATTTACTATGGTATGTATAAACATAAATGCTCGAACTTCGAAGATATCAGAAATTTTGTGATTATGGCCATACATTTCGTAGCAACATTAGTGGCGTGTGACGTCACCTACTTGTAAGACGTATCTGGGGCGTTTTCACGAGACTCACAAAAGTGCTTCAAACAATCCGCAATATCTTTGAAAATATTGATTTTTAGTATACTTACTATTCCTTTTGTATTATTTTATTTTATATCGTTCGAAAAACTTACATTTAAAGAGCACTATTCATTTATGCAATAAAAGAAATACAGGAAAATACCGTATTGTCTTTTAATTAAATATGGTCTATTATTATTATTATTGTGAAGCGGTATTTCCTGGCGCTTTTTGCAATCTTTGCGAGTGATTTCGTGCAAACAATATGCGTAACCATTCAGTCAAGCGATCGGTAGTGAAGTTGGTGGTATTGTTACATGAGGTGGATTCCGTTCTACGCAATCGAAATACGGACAAAATCTAGTACATAATAGTAGTTTAAATGTATTGAAGAAACATTGTATCAGTCCATCTTATCTTAAACAAAACATAAAAGCCGAAAAAGCCCTGAAAATAATCAATTTCTATGACGCCAAATAAACCTTATCATGATTTCCATGATCGATGATGTCGCGTGTCGTACAGCCGCGGTGTAGGTACCACGTTTGAACCTTATTGCCACAGTAGTAAGGTAGAAATGTGGTGTCGTCGGCAACTTTACGTCAAATTAATTTACTTTATTGATGTTTCTGTTCAATTTCAGTATTTCTTTTCTTTTACGATTAGTTTTCTATTTATAGAACATCATTACAGGCGTATTTATTGCGTAGATACAAGTTCCTAATCATTGGAAAAGTAACGCTCCTTTTACGTACCTGTTTGGTTAATAGCTATCTATATTAGATTCTCAGTACATCAAAGTAAGTTTAGGGAAACTATTATGTTTGCAGAAAGTTTATTGAAACTAATATCAAATAAACAAAGTTAACTAAAGGTTTTTAAGTTTTATGAAAGTACAAGGCACATATTCGAACTTTTTTCCATTATATTAGAATATAAGATAGAATTTTTTATTTTATTAAAGCAACTTTAATTTTTATTTTTTTCCTCAAGTAGGTTATACTAAAAGCTAAGCAATAAATGAACCTACTCTCTTTAAGATACAACATAACATAATATATTAATTTTAGAAACGCTTATACAAACTTATTTAAACAAAGTAAATCAGTACTATACAAAAAGTAACAATTGGAATAGGGATGATGACTACATCTACAATATTCAGTTTCATTAATATACTCAGATATATTGAGACAATTACTACTTGCTAAATGTAAAAAAAAATAATATTTTATGTGTAGTTTAGTAATCAGGTACATCTAAAAAGTACATAATAGGTTTTTTTTTGCTAAATTAGTAAACAAAACCTATATCATTAGTTTTCTTACATCATATACAAAAACATTCATTATAGTAAGTATGAACTGAAACGCACAAATATCGGAGATATTTACAAATATGTTCCTGGGGCCTTATACTTCATACACTTTAACCTAGGCGTGACGTCACAGCTAGGTACGAATTTAGTATGGAGCGTTTTCACGAGACTTGCAAAATTTTGTATACAAAACAAATCACTGTACCTTTGAAAATATTGACTTTTGATAAACTGTTTCATATGAGGTGTTACTCATATTTAAGAGTAATATTCATTTATGCATAAAAAAATAATCATCTGGCCTATTATGATAAATGAGTCCACATTCATTTGACATTATATTTAATAATTAAATTAATAAAGGTTCAAAGAATTAAATAAAAACATTTTGGTTCTTACACAGACAGTGGAAATTATAACGGAAATTATTCTACCAATTTAACTATGTAAAAAAAATACAAAAAGATTCATCCACGGATAAGTTTCAGATATCATATTTGCATATTTGTTTCTGTCGTTCGATATAAAGTTAGCAGCGACAGAACTTCCGAATAAGCTATCCGACACTTATTAGAGGGTTGTGACACTGGCATTAATTAGCTTGATGATATTATTAAATTGGCGATATGTAGATATCGATAAAAAACATATGTTCTAAAAAATATATGTTCTAAAAAACTGTTGTGTTTATTAATAATATCCAAAAGGATGAATTTTGTTCATAATAATCATAATTGGAAATAAGCTACGAAGTCTCTACGAAGCTATAAAAAGCCTACAAAGCGTTTGGCGCTTCGTAGGCTTTTTCATTACTTAAAATAATATTATTTGTTTGTTAAGTATATTTCACCAAAGCTTAAGTTGTTGTAATATACTGTGGTATTGTGGTCAGGTCGTCTGCGTACTTATCGATCCGACTCAACAGGTGTCCACTCCCGGTTAAACAGCTCACCAATGTAATGGAAGTGTTTCAATCGTAACTAAAATTGTGTGTAAATTCCATGAAAAACTGCCAATGAAAATATTTAAAATTCATGTTTTAATATTTGTTTTCATAGCGAATATTAAATTCATAATTAATTTTCAAAAACATATTTTCATGCGATCTATAAATAAGTGCATTGGAAAATGATTGACGTATACTAATTTTAATATTAATTTAATAACAACATGTTAACCTTGATTACATACGCGCTGTAGCGCGTGCGGAGCCGCAGGGTCTGCGGCGCTTTACCGCCGGCGCGGTGCTTATTTCCTTGTTATAGTACAGGACTAGGTATAATAGGTAACTCCGATGTTTACTAAATGTTCGATATTCGCGATATTATGGTAGCCAAGGTGATAAGGTTTTGCAGCTTTCTCCATTAAGCAGGCTTTAATCTGCAAATGCTGCAAATGTAGGGCTAGCACAAATATCTTATAGTTTATGTGAAGAATGTGACACAAATACTTGCGTCAGTCTAGGAGCAAGGTGAGACGTGTCGCGGGTCGCGGCCCCGTTTATATTATCTCCGTTATCCAGGCATTAGTCTGCTAACGTTACAACTGTAGGGCTGGCACAAAAGTTTTTTAATGGAGGGATTTCTACGCCAACCTAACGCATGATAGAAATCACTTCTGACACTTTACGTCAGAAAAAAGCCATGATCAATTATTAGCAATACATACGATAACGATGCATAAAAAGAGATATATATATATATATATATATATATATATATATATATATATATATATATATATATATATATATATATATATATATATATATATATATATATATATATATATATAAATATAGAGAAGTTATATTAGTATAAATATAGATAAGTTTTATTGGATTATAAATATCCACGAAGAGACAAGTTCAATTCTTTAGGGTAATCATTTAATGATTTCAAGCCAATCGCTCTTTGAGAGCAAACGCTATTATCAAAGTTAAATTAAGCGGGACTAAACTTTTACTGTCTTCGGGTTTGGATTGAAATTATTTACTGCTGAAGGACATTGCAGACCTTCGCAATATTCAACTTCTATGAGCCCTAAGTTATAACTTATTGAAGTTATTATAAAGTCATCTTATATTTTGACAAGACCTAACTGAATTTACAATATCTTATTTTATAATATAAGTCGCCACCAATTTTCATAGATAATTATTGTTTAAAGTGTCAAGTTATATATTTAACATTTGTTTATATAGTAACTGGATAGTTAAACGCAATAGATTTTTATTAAAAACCACACTTTGACAACCCTAGGTAGTAATTGTGTCAAAGTACTAAAATATCCCGCGAGACACCTTAGACCTCGTAGCCCTAGGACAAAGCTTTTAACTGATAGCTCTCGCAACATGGTGTGATCATTATCAGCCAACTATCAGTAATGAATAAGATCTACATAATCTTTTTTATAGTTTCTGTTTTATTTGTTTTCTAGCTACAATTTAAAAAGCATTAAAGTTAAGCCTTTGATACTTTTTAAATTCTATCTAGAATATTTGTTCAAGCTAAGAAAATTCCTTAAAATAAATCTATCGCGTAAATACAGTATCCAATGGAAACATCGTACTTTTTTCGGAATAAAAAGTAGCCTATGCCCTTCCCCGTGATCTACTCTGTATCTGTGCCAAATTTTCTGATGATCGCTTGAGTAGTTTTAACGTGAGAGCGTAACAACCAAACAAACAAACTCACGTTCATATTTATATAGTAAGGACTAGCTTTTTCCAGCGGCTCCGCCCGCGTAAATATAGTATCCCACGGGAAAACTGTACTTTTTCGGGATAAAAAGTAGCCTATGTTTTAATCCAGAGCCTAAACTACTACCATACCAAATTTAATCGAATTTCGTTTAGTAGTTTTTGCATGAAAGAGTAACAAACATCCATCCATCCATACATCCATCCATCCATCCATCCTCACAAACTTTCACATTTATAATGTTACGGGTGAAATTAAAATAAAAGAGGTTTCCCGTGACAATATATACATATTAACAAAAATGGGGGGGTCGTGGGCAGAAGGCTGTACGGTCTGGTGTAGCCTCTTGGTGTCTGAAGGGTATCTAAGGGGCTTTAATCCACGTGGGAACTTAGCTGAGGAGTCCAGTCTTTAGTCCAGGAGTCTAGCACGTGGCGAGAGAGCGAGATGGGGCTCCAACTTCTGGTAGCTTCTCCGTCACCGCTGCGTCCGATCGACGTCGATAGATCGTCCAAAAAGTCCCAGTCCAATATCTAGCAGCACTCAGAACTCCAGCTAGGTATAAGTCCTTTTAATCGGTGCCTCGAATGCTGTAGTTGGCGGTGTTTGTGCCCGTAACGAAGCTCCCGTGATACACGGGATTAAGATATAATTATTATAACGACTACATCTTGAGTCTAGCGAAAATTTTATTCAAAAAGGCAATGTCATTCGAAGGAGTGCCATATATATACCCTTCCTTCCTCTTTTTTAAACTTTTGACAACTATAAACTAAAGCGTAAAGATATGAAATCCAGAAATCAAAATAAAAAGATATTATATCAATAATCAATATATTATGTAATATAATATTACAAATCCACTGTATTTTCATTATTAAAAACGAAATTATTATTTTTTTAAGATTTAAGACGAAAAAATCGATCTACGAATTTAAGTATTATAGCAAGCCTGACGCCGTTTTAGTAAGGACGTGCGCCGATAGATGGCGCTAAAGCCTCTGAATGAACAGAGGAGATGTAACTACGTTACAATAATAGTAGTAGGAAGTAGGATTTTGTCAACCAGCAGTAAGTAGCCTATAATAGAACTGTAGCTTCTTTTTGTTGGCCCATGTCTGTTATATCTGTATATGTATATAAAATATAATATACCTATAAACAAATATGTATTTTTAGTCGTCAAAAAGAACGACAGAGTAAAATAAAAACACGCGATATAATTCGTAGGTCCTCGTACCCACGAGGGTTTTTTAGTGGTAGCAACAGAAAAAAACAGCATTGTAAATAGAACTCTGCGCTTATACAATAGAACTGAAAATCGAAGCGCCAAATTTGTAAGGTTTTTTTCTGACACACGTCCCGCCTCTGCATCTCGGGAGCCCCATATAGTCGATACGGTAGCTACGCCTCTGCTTAGAGAATAAGTTGTCTTTTTTCCGAGTCTAAATAATATCATGCTCGTTCAGCCGTGCTTGGAAATAGATTTATTTATAAGGATTTTATTTCATTGCGGACAGAAAATAGATAAAGCGACTTGAACATTAAATAGTAAGATAGTAAAAGCATAAACAAAGATTTTCGTAGTGCTGAAGTGTGAGAGTATCTAATATCTTTTTACTTTGCAAAACGTATAGCGCACACAACACATTATTGATACAATTTTCGCCTTTCAAAGTGCATATCTCAGTTCCCACTGTTATTGTAAGAAAACATTTCCTTTTCCTTTTAAAACTATATATGTACAAAGTGAGATATCTCAATAAATATTCATGCAACCATACAAAAACATTCCCCAACAACGCGTCGCTCGCAGTACAGAAATAGAAATGAAAATATCGAGAGCCGAGTTTAAAATTTGAATTTGAAAATGGAATAGTAAAGAATATTAAACACTGTCAAGGGCAGACCACCGAGGGTTCCGTACAAAGTAGAAACCATTATAAATTGTTCAGGAATCGGGTCTTGGAAGGTTTTTTCCAGCTTGAAGAAATGCAGCTTCCCAAACCTATAATTATTCATTGTTCCCGAAATAAAGCGTCTCGATAGTCTGACATACTGACAGACAAACAACAAAGTGATATAAGGGTTACATTTTTTTTCTTTTGAGGTACGGAACTTTAAGAATGGCCGCCTTCTCATTTATACAAGTTACTCGAGGGTCTCGGGATGTGATTCATTAATTTCAGCTGACAAATTTGATTTAATCGATTATGGAGCGATATCGAATTACGCAAAATAATTAATGGCTGTTTAGTATAATGATAAAATCAAATACATCGAAATACAGCTGTAAAACAAATAATTAGGTTTTAGTACTTTAGATTTGGATAACGGGGCCAGTATTTACTACATTTAAAGAAATAACGCCCTGCACAGTTCGGATCGCGGATCGGACTGCGTTACAATATGTGCGCAACATGCGTACAAAATGCGTCATGGTTTGGAATGCCGGCGTCTTACATAATACGTCGAAATACGTTATAGCGCGGGGTTCAAATGTGGTTCAAACCACAGATTAAAGACATAGTATCAGATAAACATCTACATAGTTAACTGTCGATTATATTGCACTACTACAAGCACACGACGTGTGCACAATTCTCCTATCGCGTACACGGCAATAGTGTCAACAATCCGGTTAAAATTGTGCGCCCTCAAAGTGACGTCTAAATTTTCAAATATTGTGTTTGAGTTTTTATGTTATTATAACATTTTTTTAATATAAATTTGTGTCCAATGAACGTTAACATTTTATAATATAAGAATATTATTTTACAAATAATAGCAAACAAAAAAGTGGTTATGAATTGTACTGTGTGTATGAACAATACTAGAATTAATAAAAATATATCTTATTTTACATTTCCTAAGGATAATAAATAGGTAAGTAAATATTTAATTTTCTAGGAGATGTCTTGCTTTATTCTAAGAGCGTCCATGACCTAGAAAATAGACTCAAGTCGTGCAGGTTCGATCCTGGGTGTAGTGTGTACTAATTAGACTTTCTCAATAACCGTATACTGCCGCCGGACTTAGTTTAATTTACCCTTATCTTCTGTGACAACCCTGACAAAATTTCGATCTTTCTATGAAAGGTGTTCCTCTGTACATAAGTATAGTTATTGCTCTGTGGTTCAAACTGTGGAAAATGCGCTGTCATCAACATACCGGATCGGACAGTTGGCCCCGCGCATTTACACGTATCGGTTCGGAGCGCGGTTGGAATGGCGCTTTTTATAAACATTGAAATGGGGAATGCATAGTTTTTTTACTGACTTTTCGAAAAGTACATAATAAGCCAGAAAATATTGTCTTTGCAATGGCACATCTACAATCAACCGTTGACGACGTTGGAAAGTATTAAAAACGCTCTATATAACAAATGGTGCACAAGTGACTGATTTTACTAACTTAAATACTGCGTACAACATAAGGATTTGAACAGTAATTTTCGTTTTTCAATCATAGCAATGTTATTTTGTCCTTTTTAGTACTGTAACTTTTAAATTTAGCAACTGGTTGCTGTACTTTTTGCATTTTGCGGTCCATATTTATTATTTATGTTGCCTTTCGGAAAATATACGAGGCTTGCTTATTTAAAACAAATTCATGTTATTACGTTGTGATTTCTTTCTTTGTCGTGGCATGAGTGAGTGAGAATATCGGAATCCCAAGAGTTGGGACTTGAGGCACAGATTACAAAATATTTACTACGTAACTTGAGGTTTATACCACAATGTGGAACTTGGTGTAGCATTTGACCACGACCAACAGCGACAGCAGCAGTTATCGCTTACCATCGTTAAATACCATAAAAAGTATTTAAATGAAAACTTAAGGTATTTTGTCAGTAAGTTCCACAATATTAAATCGCTGATCTGGAATACAACCTCAAGCAAACCCCTTAGCTTTGATGTAAGATAGTACACACATAGTTGTAAATAGTTTGGGATGTTTCAAATATTACTAACTTTAAATAACATTTAAGCATAATAAGGCATTTGACTTCACAAGTATTCCTTCCAGCCCTTTCATCTGACTTAAATTCATCTATTAGAATCAACAAGACTAGTCTGTTAATATAAATTAAGGCGAATATTACGCATCACGCAGTTACTCAATAGTACTCGCGACGCTTCCTCAATTACAGGAATAAAAAACCGCCCAAGTGCGAGTCGGACTCGCGCACGAAGGGCTCCATACAAAACGGCAAGAAAATCACGTTTGTTGTATTTGTACCCTAATAATTTTATGATACCTAATAATTAAATAATTCATTTATTCTGTTTTTAACGACCAAAAAAAGGAGGCGTTCGGCTGTATATTTTTTATTTTTTTGCATGTTTAACGATAACTCCGCCGTATGAAGACCGATTTTCAAAATTATTTTTTCGATGTATAGGGTATAATCCCAAATTTGTCCTTTTGACATCAAATCGGTGAATCCATGAGGAATCGAGGGAACTCCTCGAAATTTATATGGTAATTTTGACTTTTTCTGAAGATGTCTGAGCATATCCTACCAAAAAGTAAGTTTTGCTCCAAGGTATACCCTGGGACCAAAAGTACTGAACAGAACACCTGACTCTCTATAGTTACATGTTTGTGGATTTCGGCGTTGTTCAAAGAATTGCAAGCATATGCCACTATGTCAATTAGAGTAATCATCGTCGCCATCATCATCACATTATGATGATATAAAAGGTACTTCTCAAAGTATTTTACACCGACACGGATAACTTTGAACATTACTCGGCCGTTTATGGACCTATCAGCAAAATGATTTTGTCGTTGTAAGGGGTAGGTTAGGTTAGGTTAGGTTAGGTTAGTTATATAATTCAAAATTGGTCCTTTAGTGACTTAAGTGGAAACTCTGGTTTGGAATCCATTAGGAATCGAGGGAACTTCTCGAATTTTTTATGGACACATAGTGATTTTGATCTTTTCTGAATGAAGTAGCACAAGCATATGCTACCAAAAAATAAGATTTTGCACCAATACCGACTATAAAAATTAAGAAGATTGAGTAGAGAAACAGTTAAAATTTAAGCCGAATTTAAAAGGGAAATTATTTAGAAAATAAGTTTTATTTCATACTTTTTTGTGCATTATTACTTTGGAAGTCGGTTTTTAGTATTTGTTGTTATAGTGTCAACGGAAATACATCATCTGTGCAACAAATACAAACTTTCCCACTTATAAAACGTGTGTGGTGTGTTTTAAAAACGCGCGGGATATTTTTTCAGTGTGGTAAATGTGACGCGTGTTACCTGATAAAATTTAAAATTTAAATTACGCTAGTTTAGAGCGCGGTGCAGTATAAGATTTGCTTAACATCGTGCCGGATTTGCGTAACATCGTGCCGCATTTCTACATAAATGAACACTCCATATTCTTAGGAGTTCTATCATATTAGTTCTATATATTATATTATGTTTATACGTCGTATCACGACAGTATAACACAGTTAGTACGCTGTGAGGCAATTTACCTGACGTAAGTGCATTATGTTCGGAGTAATTGTGTTCATTCCCGATACATGGTGCTCTACGACGTTGACACGATAGCGTTGATTACTATATACAACACCCTGTACATTCTATATCTATATAGTTATTTAGTTATTTCTTTATTAGACTCGCCAACAGCAAAACACAGAAATACATTAAAAATATACTTAAACTAAAACATGCACTTATGTGTAAGCCAATTATAGGCGTGTACAGCATTCATTGAGAACAGTAAATATCATTCCTTATATAAAATCAATTAAACCCCATATGAATTGAATGTCTAATAATAATAACAATGTAGTTTTAATTTCCGAAAACAGTAGTTTGAATATTGTATTTAGTTAGTTTGCTTTTTATACTCTTACAGGAATCATTAAAAATATCTAGGTCCTTTACAGATGTGCAAGCTAGGTTGTAATCAGTACAGATATTAGATAAGGGAGAGTATTTTAGGATGTTTGTTTTACTTTTAGGAGTGTAGAATATTTTGGTAATTGGATAACGAGGATAGTGATACGGGACATTTAATTTTATATAACGAAGCAGGTTGTCGCAGTCAAAAATTCCGGATAATATCTTTTTTAGGAAAATTATATTAATCATCATTCGGCGACTGTGGAGTGTCATCATTTTAAAGTGCTTTAAGCGTAAATCATAAGTAGCACGATGAGAAATACCAGGAGAGTGGAACGCGAGATGTCTCGTGAATGCTCGTTGGACACTTTCTATGCGCATGGAGTGGGAAATATATCTGGAGCCCCAAACTACTGATGAAAACTCCAAATGGCTACGAACCAATGAGTTATATAGAATAATTTTAGGCTTAATACTTGAAAATCCTGTAGTGTTTCTTTTAAGAAATCCTAACATTCTATACGCTTTTTTGACACACATATCTATGTGTGACTTGAAATTGAGCTTGGAGTCAAATACCACGCCCAGGTCTCGAATCTCTGTAACCTGTTCCAGCATGGCAGAATTTATAACATAAGTTGCGGTCGTATTATTTTGTTCACGTTTTCGTGTAAATTTGAGATGAAATGACTTTTTCGCATTTAGAACCATACCATTAGCACAGCACCAGTTACATATCCTATTTAAATCTTGCTGAATAAGATCAGCATCCAATGCGCAGGTCACCCTTCTGTATATTTTAAGATCATCAGCAAATAGACCGAACTCACTATTATGTATGACATCTGAGAGATCATTTATAAAAGCTAAAAAAAGTATTGGACCAAGATGGGAGCCCTGTGGTACACCAGAAATTGCTGTGTAATCGTCTGACGTAAAACCATTAACAACAACATATAAAAGTCTTTTTGCTAGGTATGAACGAAACCATTCTAAAAGAGACCCTCCAATGCCATATCTTTTTAACTTTCTTAACAACCGGGCATGACAAACCTTGTCGAAGGCGCTAGAAAAATCCATATAAATTGTGTCTACTTCCCGACCACTATCTATTTCATTACACAAGTAAGTTTTAAAGGTCACCAAATTAGTTTCCACACAGTAGCCTTTTCTAAACCCATGTTGGTGGATAGAAAGATTTTTTCCTAACTGATGTGTGATTAGAGGGCAAATTAGAGACTCAAATAATTTAGGGATACACGAAATGATTGCAATAGGCCTATAATTACTAACACTATATATAAGTACAAGTTAAATAAAAGGGTTTGATTTAATTTGAGTAGCGAAACGTGGACATACGATTTTTGATTTTTTACAACATTCTGTATATTATGTCTTTATAAAACTGCGAGAGCTTTATAACTGTTAATTTTCAATACGTGGTGTTGTATAATATCACACAATATTATAAAGAGGAAAGATTTATTTATTTGTATGTTTGTTTGTTTGCATTAAAGAGGCACCGAAACGATTGGACCGATTTTGATGAAATTTGGCACAGATAATTTTTAATGCGTCAAAATGTACGGTACCCGCGAAATTTCCTTTAGCGCGCATGCGTATTTACTTTGACGTCGCAGGCAACATGCAGCAGTAATTAATTAAATTCATCATACAAAATGTGCAGCTAATATGTAAGATACCTTCAGACGTGTTGTATAATGCTGGAACTATACTGTCCGGAATCCGTAAGGACGGAGAAAATTCAGAGCACTGAAAATAAAACTTTGCGCTAATACATTATAGTTGAAAATCGAACACATGAGCGTCAAGTCAGATCTCAATGTCAAAGACAACTCGATATTCGAGCGTTCGATTTTCAGCTCTATTGCATTATCGTAAAAGAGCTCCGTGGCCTAGTGGGTAGACCGTTTGATTCGCACTCGAGAGAGTGCAGGTTCGATTCCCAGGTTGTGGCGTGTACCAATGAGACTCTTTCAGATCTCAAGAACATTATACGGACGCTCCTTAACGGTGACGGAAAATATTGTGAGGAAACCCGCACATGGTTCTCCCCAGACGTATTGACCAGTCATTCCTCTAGACTAGACTATGTTGTGAGAATGCCGTATGTGCTTGGGAAACCATACCACGTTTAAAAACCAACTGTTCCAGTCACTACAGTATTTAAAGAGTGGTTACTTCGCTCGCAGATTACTGTATAAATCATCCAATAACGGATGAAAAGGCCTAAGTTTAGTTTTTTTTTGTATTATCGCAGAGTTCTATTTTCAGCACTCTGAATTTTCTCGTACCTTGCGGATTCCGGATCGGACATATAGTCCCAGCCTTAGTGTAGCCGTTACATATATTATTATCTAAGTGCTCATATACAAGTATTGAGGAATTTCTATCTCTACCAGCAACGTAGAAAACAATGTCAGTCTGTATTAAAACATAGACGTAGCATATATTATAGACGAGGCATGTCGAGGCAAAAACAGTTCCCACTTAAATGACCCCACTTTTGGGGTTGTTTGGGGCCATTTTGACATTTGAGGTAGGTATTGTGAAATCAAGATGGCTGACATTTGAGCAGGTATGGTGAAATCAAGATGGCGTAAATTTTTCTTATTTGAAGATTTGTTCTGTCAAATGTACGTCATAGCCTATCCTAAGTTTATATTAGGAGTTCACTAATACGTTTTGAGTTACGTTAGAACGAAAATTAAATCTTATAATGTCATTACTCTTTCAATGTGACTGCACATTGAAAGAGTAATGACAGTAAATCAGCTTGTTCTATTCAAAGCTCGTTGGAATTACTGAAAGACGCCGATTGAATACAGATAGAATTCACGAGATTATTTCAAGGTATTCTCTAATTTTCAATTCTCAATCTCAATTTAAAGGTTTTATTACATTATAAGGTATAACATAAAATAGATATACTTAATAAGAAAAAGGGAAATATGAAATTTCGTTAAGTCCATATATTATTATTAAATATTATTACTAGCTGATCTAGCAAACGTTGTTCTGCCATTTAAATTATTACTCGTTAGTATAAAAATAGTTAACGACCAATTCTCAGACCTAACAAATATTTTTAATAAAAATAGGTCAAGCCGTTCCTTAGGAGTTTGGTAACAAACCATAGACGTATATATTATAGACGAGTCCCCACTTTTGGAGTTTTTGGGGCCATTCTGATATTTGAAGTATGGTGAAATCAAAATGGCTGACATTTGAGGTATGTAGAAAACCAAGATGGCGTAACTTTTTCTTGTATGGAGATTTGTTCTAATTTAATTAATATTTTGACTAGCAATATCCCGTGAAAAAAACCCATAACCTGCAAGCAGCAGTGGTGCACGATCTTGCTGACATTGATGCTTGTGTAGTGGTGGTGTTTGCACGATCTTGTTTCTGAGTGTACACATAGGCAGTGTAGGAGGAGGGAGATGCTTCACGCATGCTTATGCGTACACTCACACATTTGCTTGCAGGTTGTTGGTCTTTTTTCGCGGGATATTGCTGGATATAATATTAATTAAATTGTATGTATTCTATGGATTTCCGCAAAGTAAGATTTGTTCTGTCTAATATACGTCATAGCCTATCTTTAGTTTTGAAATCTTTGTCACAAACACATTGGCCCGAGAATTTTATGTAACTAGAGCCCAGAGGCGACACTCTCTACAAATGACAGCTCGAGCACTGGCAAATGTCAATGTGACGTAAGCTTAAGTTGACACCAAAATAATTTTAAACGTCGCGTCAGAGAAATCTATCATAAATATTATGAAATTATACTGTCAATTATGTCAAAGCACAAAACGACCAGCGACCAGCCCCGTGAACGAAAGGCTGGAAAAAACTCACGCCGCGCCGCCTCCGCTTTCATCCAGCCACACACACACAACCGTGAGCTGTCATTCGTGTAAATCGGTGGAATGACGATTCTTTACGTTATTAATATATATTCTTTGACCAGAGGTCACACTGTGGTCTAAATTCCATTTATATTATCTAGTATTCATATTATAAATTTTAAGTTGGAACTTTTTAAGGCTTCTTTGGCCTCTAGATAGAAAAAACATAAATGTACCTACCTAGTCTTGCCATAAATACTGAAACAAAGAAAAAAAAACAAATTTCTATTGCAAATAACATTTATTACTTTTACAGTGTGTTAGTTTAATACATAAATATAAAACAATTTAAAATATAAAAAGCTTATTCGAAATGGTCTCCATTGGCTGCAATACAGTCCTTTAAACGTTGAGGCCAGTAATCAATAGAAGCACGCACTCTTTCCATGGGAAAATTCTTCACTGCCAATCGTACGGATTATTTTAGGGACTCCAAATTATCATGGCGCTTTAGACTCCAAATTATCAGGCCATTTGCTTTAGAGCAAGCCGTACTCTCTAAAATTGATCATAAATCACAATTCAGTGGATTAAGATCGGGACTAGACGACGGTCAGTCTTTAGCTCTGATGAAGTCCGAAACGTTCGTTTCCAACCAAGACTGTGTAGACCGACCTTTATGACCCGACGCCGAGTCTTGCTGGAAGGACCATTCTTGGTTATTGAACATGGTGTTATTAAGGGGCTTCACTACCTTCTCAAGAATGGTATCTTGATACACTTGTGCGGATGTTTTGATACCTTTTTCACAAAAGTATTGCTCAGTCACTCCTTCATTGCTAAAACCCCACCAAACCATCACTGAAGTCGAATAGTGCCCACGTTGCACTCTGTCAACTAATTTGGAAGGTTCCTTAGAGCTTTGAGCATAAATACGGTCATTTTGTTTGTTAAAATGTTGCTCAACTGTAAAAAAATTCTCATCTGTAAACAAAATTTTTCTGTGACTTTTTCCTTTGCGTACCGATTCAGTAGTTGTTTCGATTTTACCATCCCATTTTTTTTAAAATTATCAATCAAGAAATGACCAGTACGTTTCTTATAGGCTGCAAGTCCTAAGTCATCTTTTAAAATACGCGACATGGTTCTATCATGAAGATAACACTCATCTCCCGAGATAAAACCTTTTGCTTTCGGACAGGATTTCTTCGAATTCTTTCCCTTACTGCTTTGACCACCTTTTTCGTACGAACACTACGTGAACGGCCAGATCTTTTTCTGTCACAAACATTTTACTAATACCAAGCGTATGGAGAGTTTTAAAGATTGCATTTGGCTCCATACCTACTTTGTGTAATGCAATCATAGCGATTCGGTTATCTTTATCACCCCACTCCATTTTAATATCGCAAAATATTGTACAATATATTGGCGCCAAAATCAGAAAACACAATGAACAATCAAATAAAAATGTCAGATTCCAAATTCAAATGTGATATTTCGTTTATTTTTAATTGTAACAGTATTTATGGCCAGACTAAGTATATATGTTGTGACAGATTGACAAATGTGTTACAAATTGTATCGAACGCACAGCCGCGGTGTGGGTTAATATTCTAAGGTAGTGTGTGTTGTTTTTTTATGAATTTTATGTATTTCTAAGCATTATTTAAAAAATATGAAATACAGAAAATTTTTGCTTCACGTATTAATTAATCTACAAGCGAAAAAATATTTTCAAACCCTTAGACCACCTTAATAAAGGTTCTTGAGATGCATTATACTAATAACTTATTAAAAATTATGGGCTTAACTCTTAAGTCAGTTATAACAAAAAGTTAGCATCATTATTCTTGCAAATAGCAGAGCGGTCCCAACTAACTATGCACGAAAACTATTCGTGCAAAGTTGGCGATTTCACAACCGAATGCTGTCAGTGCCAAAATATTTCAAACTGATATTACGGGATAACCGAGTAACAAGCTACATTCATGCGCATATTTGATTATTTCGGCCCACGAATTTCAGTATAAAGTTGCCAAAAATAACCACACCGCCGATGATATTTAAAAAAGGATGACAATATTATACGATAAGCAAATAAAAAAAAAACTATTTAAAAATGGTCTAAGTTGAGTTCAATGACTAGTTACACAAGTAGTTATGTGCATTTAAGTAGAAACGATTTTGACTGGATCAATTTTGACGGGACTTTCACTGGCAGATAGTTGATATTATAAGCAGTAACCTAGCTGAGGTTACATGTCCTATAGGGGTTTCGTTTAAAAAATCCTTTTTCTTTCCTTCTACGTAAATGCATTGCGGGCAAAATCTAGTCAATATGGAATCGAGGAGTAGCACGTCAAAAGGATAGAGTGCATTTGGTCTTGCCTCGATCCCTTGCCTCTTAATTAATTTACACTGCTGTAATACGAAGTATAAAGGACCAAGTCGGTCCTTTAATACTTCGCTGCAATACAAGAAACAAGTACAAGAAATTGCGACAATAAAAATGACATGTCCCCATTGACTGACTGATATATAGAAGCACACACAGCCGTAACCACTAATGGTACAAACGTAAAATTTGGACAGTTATTTTGATTCGTAACGTAGACGCACACCAAGAAGGGATTTAGAAAAGTTCCATCCCAAAAGGGGTGAAATAGGGGTTGAATGTTTGTATGGAAGATCTTTAAACTTGCACAACATTTTTGTTCAAATTTGAGACTCATGATCTTAAGAACATTAAAAAAATACGCGTTCCAGGCTTTATTAGAATTCACCCTATGAGGGTGTAAAATAAGAGTTGAAAGTTTGTATGAAAAATATTGAAAATCTGCCCAGATTTCCATGAAATTTAATATCTGATAATAAATACAAATCATTGACTACATATTATATAGTTTAGTATAGTACTGGATGTATAGGTTTGAATTTTGGCACGCAGATAGATATTATGACGTCGATATCAGTTAAATGGATTTTGCGAAATTAATCCCCCACGGGGGTGAAATGGCGGATTCCCCACGCGGACGAAAACACGCGCAAAAGCTAGTTTATATATATACACATATCACATCACTTCAATGTGAATCTAAATTTAGAATTTCAACTGAACCGAATTCGGGCATGAATAGTTCCGAAAACGGATTTGATCGAAGCTTTTAGTGTAGTATTTGGATAGGACTGCTTTATTTCTGTGTAAAACCTTTGTGAATGGGTTTAAGTGCAAGTAAGTGAACGAATTATTCAGTGAATGTATGAATGTACAGCCGGTTCTTATAATTTATATACGAGAACTTGATTATAATAATTCGATTGCATTGAGTAGGCTCTGACACTACTGGACTGATTTTGATGAAATTTGGCAGAGATATAGAGTAGACCACGGGTAAGGACATACGCTACTTTTTATTGCGAAAATGTACGGTACCTACTTGATTTTCTTTTGCGCATACAAAGTCGCGGCAGACTTAGTATTAAAAAAATTGTAGTGACATTTTTATTTAATCTATATTGCTTATGATATATTTATTAGTTTTACAGAGATTTTACACACATTACATAGAGACATTAGCTAAACAGAGACTTAAAACGATTCACCTGAATAAATTTTCTGTTTTTCTTTTCAACTGTAATAAATAGGGTGCTAAAATTCCGGCTTTGACGAAGGCTTTACTTACAGCAGGATAATGAATGGCAGTAAATTTTTATCGAACCATTTACTTCTGTTCGGGTGTTGGCTTCCAGCCCCGTATTTAAATGTTTAAATGAAAATAGTAAATAGGCGCCCCATCAACGTTGTACGGTTGAGTAGTAGTCCCAAAAAACAATTAAATTACGTGCGAAAAAAATATGTTGGTCTCTTTTTAACGTATTGAATATTGAAGCTAATGAAAAGGATGACAAATCTAATATACATACATTTATAATATTAACAAATAACAAAAGCGATAGCCAATTGAAAACAACATAAGTGGTGTCAAATTGCTTTCATTGGTTAGTATACTTCGCGACTGGATTACAGTGTGTTGTGAAGTGCAATTTTCTTAAGAATGTTTTTGGGAAGTAGTTAAATTTATGTAAAATAAAGGTAATATAAATTTTCGTCATAGTTTTGCTATGGCGAACTTGTTTTTTATAATTTAGTTGCGTCCATATACCAACTCAAATAATAACCGTTACAAAAACAGTTCTGTATTTTAATAAGCTATGAATATTTCTGGTAATATTTAACTTTTAATAATAGAAAATATTACTAACGATTATTTTAATATAATAAAAGAACTAGTAAGTGCTTTAAACAAAAGAGAAAATAAAAATAATAAGACGATGTTTGCTATTAACCGTCGTACGGCGTCGGGACACCAGGCCAGTCGCCTAAAAGTCGGTAAGATCTACTTCGCTATTGTTTTATTTACTACATACAACCCACTTTTTTACAAAAACATAAAAACTGTATGATAGATACAACTATAAATAAATAAAAATATATACTTTTTATTTAAAATCTATATCTAACGTACAAATATTTTTCTGATGATACTGATACTGCATTTACGTGGGCGGAACCGCGGGCAAAAGCTAGTCATCTATACTTTACTTCTACTTATGAATGGTAAAGCTGCTAGTCTGCTTGGGAACAACTGGTGATAAAGTCTTTCAGATAGAGATGTATTTGTCACTTTGTTAAATGTGTTCGTTGCTCTTTCACACGAAACCCGCTGAACGGCATTGAATGAAATTTGTTATAAGAAATGAGTTTGTAGCCTAGATTACCACATAGGCATTTATCTCATAAAATCCGCGGCATAGACATTCTTTCCGTGTGAATGAAATCCACATTTAGTTCATTCATTAATATAATTCACAAATTTCATTCACCATATTCAATGTACCTAAGCTACATTTTCATTTCCCGTAGTTTACCGACGGCAGAACTGAAATTAAATTCATCTCATGTGCGAACAAGATATACGATCCCAAAATCCTCAAATTTAACATTTAGCATTCTAAATGAATTCAGGAATTATTCAGAATGAAAGACGCCGGTCCCCATTGTCCATAAAAGCATAATTTCATATTATGCACGAACGTGTTCTGCTTGTTTTAATTAGGTACGTTTTAAGCCAAAACCTAATAATGTTTTGCGAATTTTTAATATTATTTGAATGTCACTGTGATGTGAACAATTTTTATTAGTCTTTGAATGAAAATTTTAATGAAGTAAAATGAATTAAACCGTAAAAAATGAACGGTTCTTTTGAGAAAAAATATATTTTAGTTTCAGTAAGAACTGATTCATAATACAGTGCTACATTTCTATTGCAAACTCTATACCATTTATAGAATAATAATGTAGTATTAAAGGTACTCAAAATTAATCTATTTTAACAAAGAATAGACGTATCTAATTAATATTAATAAGTCTGCAAAAATATTTTAATGAATAAAAGACGTTAAATCTAATGTCAACTTTCGTTTCGTTTTAATGGTTCCCGAAAATGGTTCTTAATTTCGTCGGCTCATTACCTCTTAATAGGGTTGCCAAAAAAAATTAAAACCGGACCAGGGCCATAGACATAGTAAGAACATGAAAACGATAATGAAGTTCGAAACAAATAAAATATATGAGATTGACATATTTCGTCGCTGAATCATGTGGTCATACATTTAATTATTTACGAGTTCGCTATCGAGATATTGCACTTTGTCTTAGGTATCAGCTAATTTTGAAGGTCTTTACAAGTGCTATGCTCCTGCGGTTCCAGCTAGACCAGATAAATATTACACAGAAAGTGGCGTAAAATAATTTTATTATTATGCTGTTTTTCCAAGTGAGTGAGGGCACCGAAAGGTGGGTGGGGACTGGGGAGTTAAGAGACCGGCAACACATTGTAGCTCCACGAGTATTTCAGGTGTCCATGGTCTACAGCGGTAATATTATCTTCCTTTCAGGCGATCTGTCTATTATTTTTAACAAAATCCTGTGACTTTGTCGTTTGGCAACCCTAGCTGAAGATGACGTTACTTTTCCTTCATTTTTACGTACCATTGTCTTGCTAATGAAATAATTAAGCGCCTTTGTGTGCTCACCTAAGTGTTAACTTGTAACCCTTATCCGACTGGGTCTTTACTAAAAGACCTTTTATCCTTGTTTGTGATGTGAATAAAATTGTGGGTGTGTTTTTTGTTCTAATTTTTGTGGCCATTTGCGAGTAATAGTCACAAACAATTATGCTAAAATTTGAAACGAAAAAAGGTGTTTACTATTTGCAGTTGTGCGCGTAGGTACTCCACTCCACCTCACTAAATTCAAACGTCCTAATTAGGATCCTAAAAAGAAAGCTAATTAGAATAGAGACAGTCAGAAGCAACACTTCTTCTGATTTAGGATGGTAATTATAGGACCATCCATATCTTCCAAAATGCTATTTCACTTGACTAGTTACTGAACCATTTACGACGTCTGAATTTACGCGCACAGCACGCGCTTTAGGTCGCTCGGCAGCGACATCGGTGCGGCAGCGGCAACTTAAAGTTGCAATTGAGCGTCAGTTCACACCGCGACGTGACGCGGTGCTACATTTTAAGATATCGATTCAAAATGCAACTTTATTCGCTACATAAGAAGATACATGTTTCATTGCGTATGTTATGAATAAAGTTCAATTTTGAATCCATTACTCAAAAATTCATCTCCGCGTCGCGTCGTTTCGGCGTGAGCTGAGCTTAGTTTGTGTAGAAGATTTTGTATGTAAAACATACCAAATCTTCTTTAAAAGGCTTCCCGCCTAGGGAGACATTGAGACAAACTGGAGAAATAAAACATTTTTGCAGATTCGCATAGATATTTAATTGGTAATTTTACGATTTCCCTGCTATAAGCGACCGATGATGATTGATAACACCGCATCAATGAAAATCTAACAATTTATGAGGTCGAGGAAACTGCCAAGCATTCTGTTACCCTAGTAGTTTTTTTAGGGTTCCGTAATACTCAAGGAACCCTTATAGGTTCACTTAGTCCGTCCGTCTGTCTGTCTGTCCCCGCTTCTAGCTTCTGTGATCTATTTATATATATATATAAAAGACAAAGGTGATTGACTGATATATCAACACACAGGCCAAACCCTTAAGGCTAGAAATTTGAAATTTTGCACACGTATTTTTCATATAACGTAGGCACCCACTATTTTCAAAATTCAACCCCCAATGGAGTAAAATAGGTGAAAAAGGTTTGTATGAAACTTTTTATTCCTTAAACATATTTGTATGATATTGATTACGGAAAAAATAATGAATTACGTATTTCAGCGTTTTTTAAAATTTCGCCACTATGTGGATTAAATAGGGGATGAAAGTTTAAAATCTAAATTCACCCGGGCGAAGCCGCGAGCAATTAAAAAAATATATCTAAGTACCCATAACCAGGACTGAAGAAAACTATTATCCTTCTTATGTACTTAATAAATTAAATCTGAATTGAAATCCCCAAATGATTAAATTTAGCCACTGAATCCTCCCTAAAAATCCTGGAACCACCATTGCGTATTGTTGGAATTGTGTGTAAATACACCGCGAAATAGAGTTCTTTCATAATATTTACGTCATTTTTCACTGTGACTCGACTGTAATTTCCACTTGGCGTTGTCGCACTTGATAAATGAGTTAGATCTTCAGAGAACGCCGTCATGATGCTAAAACTAATAGAAAGGAAAGCAGAGACTTTTAATGACTTTTCTAGAATATTTAAAACTACATTTGAAAAATAATAATTTATGTAATAGGTACTTCTTGTTTGTAATAATTCTTCAGGTAAAGTTCACAAAAATAAATGAGATTTAAATTAATTTTTACTGTGCATACCTATAAGCGTTGAGAGCAAACATTTCTTACGTTAATAGTAATTTTAAATTGTAGTAATATGCAAAACTCAGGTGAGTACTGCCCAATTTCTATGAAAATCAGGCTCCCAAAGCATGATCTGAGACACTGCATAGACTACTTTTTATCCTAAACTTTCAAAATTTGTTGGGAGAGTAAGACCAAACTGCAGAAATATCTAGTAAAAGTGCTGACGTACGTGAGTGACGACACTGCACGATATTATTGGACACAACGCGCGTCAGAGATTTCGTAAACACAACAGATATATCCAAATTATATAAATATGACTAGCTGACCACGACAGACGTTGTTCTTTACTATAAACAGGAACAAACAAGAACTACACCTACTACCTACAGTCTACACATACTATCTGCACCTACTTACTACCTACCACCTAAACCCTACATCTACTGCTAACACCTGCACCTACGCCTAACCCACGCCTACACCTACAACTTACACTTACAACCTACAGGCGAAGTGTACAAGAATACACACATTACACAGTTATATTTGTTTTTAATGCCAAAATTATATCATAAAATAAAATATTTGGGGTGAGCCGTTCTTATTACGTAGAGGTATGAAAAATAGCTTAAAACCTATTCCCATACCTACCAAGTGTATTACTTGCAAAATTTCATAAAAATCGGTCATGCCGTTTTGGACAAGTTCTGTGAGAAACACTGTGATACGAGAATTTTAGATTTGGCATTTATGACTATTTATAGTCGCGTTAATACCGCAAGAAATGATTTACAGCATACGGAATGGGCATACAGGTAGTTTCTAGCCTGGATTAAACAGGATACTTTTTAACACGGAGAAATGCATCTATGGTTATACAAGTATCAGGATATACAAGTATCTTTTCGCGTGAACTACCTATTCGAGATGAGGAGATTTATGGGGATATACGCTAAATGTATTTTTTCCACATGTACTAGAGCTAACAGCTTGGAAAGCATTCAGATTAATATTTAATCCGGAGGAGGAGATAATTTCCCTGAAGGCAAATATAACTTGATATTCTTTTTTCTGAATTATAGCTAAATCTGTTGTCTGTATTCAAATTACAAAATGTAATTATTGCGTTGAAAAATAAACAATAATAACACACAAACGTAAAATACTTTATTTATTTTCTGGGTTTTTCCTAAGAAACACACTTTTGTCTCATAAAAACTCGCGAGTAGCAGCCCTAGTAGTAACAGCGTATGTAACAGGTGCGATACGAGATGAAAACTTTTGCTCCATCCCTGATTTCGTAATATCCTTCCATATCCACAGTTTGGTGGACTTTGTCGGAGTTTGGCAGCTAGTTTGCCGTATATTTTATTATTTACCGTAAAGAATATTACCACTAGTTGCTATATTAGGATTTATAACTATTATATGGATTAGGGTTGTCTCTATGTACATAACTACAATTTTTAAGTAAAACTATAACCTGACTATGTAAATTATATAGTCTATGTTACCCGGGCTATTATTACAAATCTATTGACACCTCATTTATTAAAATCGGACTAGTAGTTTAAGCGCTACGTTGGAACAAACATACATACATACATAGACTGCCTCAGACTGATTACTCAGAAGAGTAATGATTTTGGCCGGCTACCAGACTACGGCGAATTGTCTGGTAAAAGAAATCGATTAAAATATCATTTTCCGATTTACATTCTACAATTTTCACCCGGCTACGGCGAATCCAAAACGAAAGGTAATGATTGTGGCAGTCTATGTATATATGTTTGTTCCACCGTAGCGCCTTAAGAACTAGTCCGATGTTAATAAATGAAATGTCAATAGATTCGTTATAATAGCCCGGGTAACATATGCTATATAATTTACATAGTCGGGTTATAGTTTTGTATAAACAAAATAAGTTATTCAACAATTACTTAGGTATAACCTGGCTTACCTACTGTTTTGCAGTAGATGTGAGTTTCCTAGTGAATATAAAAACGACCACGACCTTAATGTCTTTCGGCAATTGTCGTTTTTATATTTCCGTACCCAAAGAATAAAAATGGGACCCTATTGCTGAGACTTCGCTGTCCGTCCGTCTGTCTGTCTGTCTGTCTGTCACAAGGCTGTATCTCCATAACCGTGATAGCTAGGCAGTTGAAATTTTTACAGATGATGTATTTCTTTTGCCGGTACATAACAACAAATATCCCATCCCATACAACAATCATGTTTTTTGCCGTTTGTACGAAATCCTTTGTGCACGAATCAGACTCGCATTTGGCCGGTTTTTTCATTCATCATATTTTCATAGAAAAACCGTTGCCGTTAGCAACATGGTTTTACTGTAAGTAGTTTATTTTAATAGAGATTATCATAAGCCGGCTGAAGTTAGACGTAGGCGTGGGCTGCAGCTGATAAAGGTTAAAGTGTAGCTCAGCGTCTCCAAAATCCTCGGAATCGCCATCGGGTTGACGAAAGCGTAAAGTACCTATTTGTATTTTAAACCATTTATTTTGTTAAAGTTTTACTTACTCAATTCTTGGTTTGTCTTTTTACGGGAAACATACGTAGGTATTATATATTTCAACCACATTTCTCTTGGGCTAAGGCCGACAAATTCAAATGATGTATGTGATTGCAATTTGGGAAGGTTTTTTAAAATTAAACCGTAAATGCAAATATTTGTACTTTTCCAACAGAATTTGACTCAAATTCATCATCTTTAAATTATGTTGTCAGAGATATTTTGATACCATGGCGAAGGATATAAACGACGAACGCTTTCATTTAATTAAATTTGCTTGTCGCCATTGGCAACATATTAGTCTGAGACAGTAGGTATTATGAGAAAACCGAGAGAGCATTGGAAATAATATTTTATTTTTGTTAAAGGCGTTGGTCCAAAATTGACCCATAGTTGACAGAAACGAAATGGTTGCCAATGTGTTCATTTTAAATCATATTGGTTGTCACCAAAAGGGCAATCCCGATAAACGCGGATAGAGATGTTATGATCAAAAATAAAAACAGTTTCTGTACGGAAACGACTGACGTGAGACGATTCTCGAAAGTCATGTATTACAAATGTTGGTTGTTGTATATCGTAGGTGTAGGTGTAGGTGTAGTTTTGGATGTTGAAATTGTAGGTATACTCGTACATACATACACTTACAATTTCAATGTACGCTGGTACGATTTCTTGCGGATGTTCCGCAATTGTGGCGGCGGAAACGAAGCTGCGTTACAACTCTAATCTGCACCTACACCTACCCACCTACAACAGCAACATAACTACATACTACTACAGTTTCTACACAAAAAAATACATCTACACCTACGTACTATGATTTTGCATTTTATTCTTGCTCATAACTTCTATATTCGGAGGGTTGCCTCTTTGGTGACATTAAATATGATTTATTGTGAATTCATTAGCAAACATTTCATTGCTGTCGATTCTGGGGTTTTTTTTTATGGATTTAGGACCATGTCCAAACAATGAATTTTATTAAAGCAACTTCTCAATCTTCATCGTAATGTTAAGGTAATATAGTTTAAGGGCTTCGTTGTATCCCTGTATGTTTCTTTCAACAAAGTCGCCGACAAAAGCTGGTTCAATAAAACCATTAGCATTAGTCATGTTACTGTCAGAGTTCAGGCTCCATTTCCGGCAGAAACTTCGAGAAGAGCGGGTGAGTTTCGCATATTTCACCGTCAAATACGAACAGTAATCTGTTGGAAATTGTAAAATATTGTAGTACCTATAATTCTGCGCTGGGTGGGTAACAACGGAAATCAAAATATATAAGTTGAGGGAAAAATTTTCAATAATCTGATTAAAAGAGAAAATCTATAGTCTATTCGCGTTAAGAAGGCAAGTGAAATGTCAAAAAATATCAAAATTGAGTTAAGCCGCTTCCGTCGTGTTCACATCGACCAATTTAAATTGGCCATTTTGACATAATTATGTACGCATTATATATTTTGACATATTACAGCCTTCTTAACGCCATTAGACTATAGTGGCTATTACGGCGTGGGGCGATAAAATGTTTTTTTTTGGCAGACGCAGAACAACCTGTTGTTACCGTCTGCCGAAAAAAAAACATTTGACTTTCTCCTTCAGGTTAGTTAAACATTCCAACTGAAGATTGCAGTTTTAGCTCTTTATTAATAAACATTTATACAAATCACAGTACCTTTATTATTATTTTCATGTTAAAGAAAATGCTTTTCAACGATCTAATCCCTATTTGCATACTAGACATAAAACTTTCGCGCTGAAAACATGTGCATAGACAACCCACAAAGGTATCCAGAGGCTTTCGTCAACATGCCTTCTTGTACTGACGAAGTTCGAAAATCGAAACAGTAGGCATGAGATTGACATATTATTTGGTCGGTAAATCACGCGGTTACTCCCATACATTTTATTATTTACGGACTTCGTTGTCGTTCTGATATTGCAATTTTTCTAAGGGCCCTGAGCCTTTAGCCAAGTCGCCATAATTACGACATAGCGATGCTTATATTATCACTTAGCAATGCTTGTCTTATCCCATACATCTTTGTTTTCGAACTTCGACGTCGTAATTAGCGATGGCAACATGGCTGGAGGCTCTGGTTAAAACCAGCGCCTTCAGCCAAGTTGCCAGCCCTAAAGGGCAGGGTATCTTGCGAAACGTAGGAATGAATCGTTTCCTTTGTGTGTTTCTTCCTTTTCTTTCCTCTGTCCTATTTCAAAACTTTTGTAAGTGCAAAACTGTTTTATTTTACAGGTGTTTTTATGAATGTTATTAAAAGTTATTTCTTATTTTAAACATGAAGAAATAATGTTGAATATCCTAAACATAGTCGAACGTTCCCTTTTTATAATTTAGTTATTTAAATTATTTATTTCTACGGGTTTTCTAAATGAAGGATTTTCTTCTGAATAACAAAATATTACGTCACTTTTAACGTGACAGTTACTCTTACTTTGGTAAAAATATAACCAAATACCCGATATTACTAAATACGACCCAGTATAGTCAAAATATTAGGTGGTATTTAGTAATAGTGCCGAAAAGTGATTTTATTGTTATTTTTATTGTATCTGCAGAAAACTAAATTATATAAGAATAATAAAAATATTTATTACGTATGTAATAAAATATTGAAAACATGAATTTATTAATATTTGTTACATGTTTGTAAATAATATCTTCATTTCCTGCATATTAAAAAACTCGCTTGTCAATATAGCAGAAAAATAAAATTACTTAAATATAAAAATTGTATCCAACTCAAAATACTATTTATTAAATTTTTAGAACGTCGGCACTTCTTATTTTATTTCTACTCACGAAAACTACTCACTCATTGAAAAGTGTCAATAAGTTGGTTATTTTCTTGAGTTTGATACAATATCACAACTCAAATATTGCAATAACGTAATATACAAAGATATACGATACATGAATACACTCACCTGTTGTTTTGTCTGTCGCGTATTTCTACCCTGTCGCTGTGTGTGTTTGACGGTACAATATTTAATTCATGTAGACATCAAAATGTCATTATAGCCGATATGATAATGCTATCAGTTAATATCGGGGCTTGTGGCGACGCGTCCGCTCGCCACGACGCGTGGAGTTACACTGAATGTGGGCTTCGGCGGGGCTGAGAACGTAGGTGTGAGCTAGCAAGTGGGAGTTTTTAGACAGAGATAGACATCGTTTTTGCACAAGAGCAAAAGAGACGGAGCACGTAGCCTGTATAGCCTCTAGGAAAGATTTGGGTAGGCCTGGACTTGGACCTCGTTGTAAGCTGACGTCAGTACAGATAGACAGATATATACCAAACTTGGGTGAATGGTTGAGAATGGCCCGGCTTATGGTTTTTATGCTTATGAGGCTCATATTTTTATATCCTATCATCGCGTATTTAGGTGACTAAAATTAAATGGCAAACCATTTATTATTATTCTTTAATCCTTATACTATAGCGATTTGATTTAATGAATGGAGCAAATAGCTGAGCAGTTGGTGTGTTGGTAGAAAATATATTATCTAAAATATTAACAAGCTATTGATGTCGAATTTTGGACTATCAGCAAAAAAAAAAAATATTAATGAATTGTGCCTTCATTTCTAGAGTTTAAAGTTCTGAACTTGACGCTGATTATTTTTTAATTTTTTTATCTATGGACGCTTCACACCATGTCAATCTGTTCCCGTAAGTTCTGGAAGAATTTGTGTTACGGGTACCAGACAACGGAAATATATTTAATACTTTTTACACTATACATATATATATTTAACATTTTTATTATATTTAATATACATAAATGACCCAGGAACACAGAAAAACTTCTCATTCCTACGGCGGGATTAGAACCGGCGACCCCCGGCTTGAGCACCAACACGCTCAACCACAGAGCTGCAGAGGTCGTCATTATCATACAAGTGTCAATAGACTTTAGATATTATTTAACCATTATCACTTTAAGAATAATCGGTTGTCTGTAAAGTCGGTTTACTGACAATAGTTGAACGTGACAACGTCATAAGAAAATACTGATGGATCGCTCACTCAAGTAGGAGTAGACAGATGTCGAACGCTGCCGAACGCGGAGGCCTATTATGCCTCTTTGTCGCTCGTTCCACGCTCTCGCTTGCACTTCAAGCCTTAAATGGAACGCCTCAGAGCGAGGTAACGCCGCATAGCGAGGTAACGCCGCATAGCGAGGTAACGCCGCATGAGTCATGTTTTTTCGTGCGTGCAGCCGGCTCCATCGAATTATAAGTCGTTGTCACATCAAAAACTATATTAATGAAAAGCATAGGTTATTATATTTATTTAGGTACCTATATTATATTTTGGTATTTTATGGCGTACAATATTTATATAATATATAAATATTGTACTCGTTACAATGTCTTAATCTATTACTTCGATTTATGTCGCAAAAAACCCGACAACCACCGATATTCTGTGGGCGGGCTATGGCGCCTTAAAAAACGTAATTTATAGCTCTGTGTTACGTAGTCGTTTCTACGTCGAACTGTGTAACGAAAAATCTGGTCTTTTTTTCGTACTAAGAGACAAAAGACGGAAATCCTTTAAAGATGAACCTTAATTATTACATGAATGATAATAGGCGAATTTTGACCGAACTTAAAACTTGAGCTACGGCGCAGTGCTACGAAGGCCTCTACGTTGCTACGCGCAACAGGTAACGCCTCGCTACGATATTTTCTTAATGTTATACGCCGGACTTTGCGATGTTACGATGTTTTTCGACGTATGATGTTGTTCTTGATGATGAATAAAATTACAGAATACTAAGCCACGCTACACTACTTAACTATGGGGTATTATTTACGATACAAATATTTAGTGTAGGCTCCCAGATGTGAAATAAAACGACTTGGTACTTATATAGGGGACTGTATTATAAAAATATTATGTGTAAGTCTGGTCACCTACGTTGATAATATTAGAATGTTCCAAGTAAAGTATAGCTATCGCCGCGCAGTGTGCGCTGGCGAATAAGGCGCATGCGCAGGCGCCGCGCGCTCCGTTGCGGTGTAGCCGCAACATACTCCCCGGGCCAAGTTAAAGTTGTCCAGCTTCAACTTGAATTAGTGGGAAGTGGAAAAATATTATTGTACGCCCGTTGGATGATGCCTTTTTCGTACGGATCTCAGCAACACGGCAAATCTTGTATTTGCCTGTATGCAGTTTGGTAATACGACCCAACTGCCACAGGAGAGGAGGCTTGCTCTTGTCGCGAACCAACACCAGAGCGCCGAGCTGCAAGCTGTAACTAGAGGTATGCCACCTGGACTTCTGTTGAAGGAGAGAAAATTCTGATGAGAAACGAGTCCAGAAATGTTGTTTAAGTGTCTCGATCCTCTCGAAGCACTGCAGACGATGGATATTCGCCTCTTCGACGTTTTTATTTCCGTCCCCCTAACATTATCAGGGCTTGTTATTTTCTTTTTAAGTCTTTTTCTCTTTTTAATTCTTTTTCTATTTTCTTTTTTAATGGTCATTCATCTACTTTTACAATTTTTCTTATCTCATTATATACATTCTTTGTAGTGAAGTACTAGGTACATGTCAAAAATATAAAGAGCAATATGTAAAAAATCAGAGATATAAAAAGCAATTGTTTAAAAACCAATAAAATTTCAATGAAAATCCAATAAACTACAATACAATCCAATAAAAATACAATAATATCCAATAAAAATTTACTAAAGTAAAATAATTCAATATGTCACTGATAAAAGATACTAAAAAAAGATAAAACTACGGCACACACATTCAATTTAACCCTACTATCACAGTCTAATCCTACATCTAGAGCCTACACCAATATCACACAAGTTTATCACAGTTTTTCTTATTTACCACTGCCACTTTCTTCTTGCAAAAAGCCAGGAAGATATCCCTCTTTTTTCCTCCCAGGATGGAAGGCAGATTCTCACCCGTCATAGATGTGCTCAATTTCTGCTCAATATCATATCTATTTCTAGCAAAAATTGGGAACTCCAGTAACAGGTGAGGAACCGTCTCCTCAACTCCCGGCTGACACGAACACGACGGATCCTCCTTCAGCTTTAATCTGTTCAAGTAGAAGGCGAATCCGCCGTGTCCGGTCAGGATCTGTGTGGTGTGGTGTATTATGTCTATCTTTTTACCTATCTTGTATGCAGCAGCAGCGCTTGGGAAGAAGAGCTTCGTAACTCCGGCCATCCCCTCAATCGTATCCTCTCTTAAGATATGCTATACGAATGAAACAGGAACCAGATCGTAGTCGAGCTTCCTTTTCAATCACAGCGCGGCCTCCTTGGCTAATTCGTCAACCCTCTCATTCCCTCTTAACCCTGCGTGCACCTTAATCCAGAACAGGGAGACCTCCCGCCTCTGCGATGCAGCTTTTCGGAGGGCCGCCCTAGTTTGCACTGCCAGGGGATGAGGGAAACTAAGAGTGACTGCCTGGAGAGCCGATCTGGAATCGCTAAGGATACCGACCTTCGCCATTCCACTCTTGCAGGCGTACTTACTGCTCTCTGGAGCGCTAGAAGCTCAGCTTGGTAGACGGTGCAATACGGCGGCAATGCAAGCTTGACTGCCTTGGTCTCGGCCTAACCCTTCCATACGGAGAGTGCGGCTCCGACTCGACCCTCAATCTTGCTGCCATCCGCCTCTGCGACGTTAGGACGAGGAACAGATAATAATGTGCGTCCGATTAGGAAACGAGCAGGAGTAAGACAGGTGAGATCGGAAGGATCACAGGAAAGAGGGGTTAAAGGTCTCGAATTAAGGATACCTTCTATTTGGACAAGACATCTCTTCGTAAGTTAAATGAGTTAATGATATGATGTATACATGCCTAAGATGATGTTTAACAGATTTTACGAGTACATATGATATGGTTTTAAAGTGTATACCATTTCTGGACATTTCAGTTGAAATGTCGTCGGAACAAGAATAAAAAAATGAATCGATTGCGTTAGTAGCGCCAACGAAGGTAGTGCCGTTATCGGAGTAAATAGTTTGCGGCTTGCCACGACGAGATATGAATCGAAAGAGAGCTCCCAGAAACGCCTCCTTGGACAGATCCGAGACGAGCTCCAAATGCAAGGCCTTTACTGCAACACACACAAAAATGCATATATAAGATATCATCAACTTAGCACCTCTGCCTTTATGGTCGGCTATCAACACTGGGCCGGCATAATCGATACCAGTTTGCATAAAAGGAAATTCTAAATGAGTCCTATCGCTAGGTTGGTCTGCCATAATGGGTTGCATGGGCCTAGATTTAAATCTAAAGCAACGCACACAACTATGTACGACGCGCCTAGCGAGATTCCTCCCCAACCAGTGGCCAATATTTTTGTCTTGCGTGAGACAAAAGCAACTGAGGTCCTGCGTGTAATAATCTGGTGTGCTCTTTTTGAAAAAATATTTGTGTTTAGTAATGTTTGCTACAAAGTATTATGGGATGTTTGACATCATAGGCATAATAAGAATTACTAAATCGAACACCGACTCTTAGTAAATTATTACTATCTACAAATGGAGATAGCGAACATAATCGGTTTTTTTATGAAGGGGCTTACCAGATTTAATTGTGAATATTCATCTGGAAACATTCTTTGTTGAACTAATCGTAATATAAAGTTTTCTGTCTTTTCCAATTCTGTAGTAGAGAGGCAATTAGTTAACTTATTTTTATTTTACGATTATATATAAATCTTATTATGTAAGCAAATATTCTAATTAATGTTGTACAATTTAATTTCTTATTTATTAAATTTTGTAATAAATTTATGTTTGTGTTATTGTTTTTCGGATTAGATATATGTAACGAAACTTCTCATTCTAATATATGTGTGTGTGGTGTGAATGGAAATTTAATATCTTTGTGATTTAAAATTCTGGACCAGTCCACCACAAAGAACACTGACCAAAACTATCGGTTGTCACACCTCTAGAAACTAGGTCTGCTGGATTTTGCTTAGACGGAACGTAGCTCCACCTGTGACTAGCAGTACAGTCTTGAATTTCCCCTACATGAGACCGAACAAAAGTTTTTAATTGGTTGGAAGCTGTATTGAGCCATGACAGTACTATTGTGGAATCTCTCCAAAAATATGAATTATGAAATTTTAAAGTAAGAGACGTTACCACTTTACAGTGAAGTCTGCTGGCAAGAACTGCGCCACACAGCTCCAAGTGAGGAATCGTTGTTGGCTTTATTAGAGCTATTTTATTTCTAGATGATAAAAGAGTATTTTATCATCTAGAAATAAAAATGACAAAATGAAATTTAAAAATATTTTTTTGATTTTCTATAGACACTTCAGCATCCCAATCACATTTATCGATCCAACGCTTTTGTATTAAAATTTTAGATATAACATTGCACGGTCCTAAAAGACCCAAAGGATCAAAAACTTAACTAACAATTGCTAAAATGTTTCGTTTCGTAATATTTCTGAATTTGTTTTCTAAATTTATTGAAAATAAAAAATTATCTAAAGAAGGATCCCAATATAAGCCAAGAGTTTTACATGGAAATGTTTCATTGAAATTTAGAGTTTTATTACTAATGTTTTCATCGTGATTTGAGTTACCTAATAATGATTGCCATTTTATTAAATTAAATTGTGCTGATTTTAAAGTATTATCAACAATTTTACACAAATCAAGGACGGACGAAATGCTATCCCCACCACTCAAAAAATCGTCAACATAAAAATTTCTACATAGAGCAACTCTAGCTTCGGGATGTGAACACTGGTTTGCTAACGATACTAAGCACTTAGTTGCTAAGTAAGGTGCAGAAGCTGTACCGTACGTGACAGTATTGAGTGTAAAAGGCTGAATTTTGACATTTTCATTTTTAAACCTAAACAAGATTAATGAACGTTGTGAAAAATAATGTGCTATTGCAGTTGAACCAACTGCAATGATATCATGAAATGATTTCCCAGATGAGGTTATAGAAGAGGCATCAAATACTACGCGCAATTTCGTGGTAGTATTTGCTTCTCGAATGACGCCATGATGAGGCATGTAATAAGAAATAGCTTGTGTTGAAATAGTTGAGCAAGATGGGCTCATATGATTTAAATTTAGGTACTCCGTCATAAATTGTAAGTACCTATCTTTTAGGACTGGATTGAGCTGTAATTTACGTTCAAGCGCTAAAAAACAATTTTTGCTACTTGAAAAGAATCGCCGAGAACTTCTGGTAATTGTTTTAAAGGCATAGTGACAACGAAACGACCATCATCATCAGGTCGAGTGTTCTCTGCAAAACTTTTCTCACAGCATTGTTCTTCTAAAGATATATTGTATTTAGAAGGAATTGTCTCTATCTCCCAGAAACGCGTGAGCAATTCATCGGTCTGGACTCTAAATCAAGATAATGTATATTTTGATTTTGAATATTTTGAATTAATTATGTTTTTATATGAAATTTTGCCCAAAACTAGCCAGCCAAGTTTGGTTTGTTACAACCTAGGTCGTTGCACACCTAAATTAATGAAATTAGAACATAAGACGTCCTAGAATATATCTGCTCCTACCAATATGTTAATTATTGGAGAAGAAATGTGAAAAGAGGGATCAGCTAGCTGTATATTTTTTTTTTTTTTTTTCGAAAGGGTCTATGCTAAGGGTCGGGTTAAGACCGCTGTAGCTAAGTCGGACTATAACTAGCCTGGTGGCTAGTTTATTTGATTAGAGTCGATGGGAGGGTTTGACCCTCCCTAACATCACCCGGGTGATGTTCAGACCGGATTTTGGGGACAGCTACGAGTTGTGAGCTATTATTATGACAGGGGAGACGCGGGTCTCACCTGCTAAGGGGTCCGACCCCTTCCTCACTCGCTGATGAGTGAGGTTGCTCGCGCGCGGTAGCATAAGCTAGCGGCGTGCGAGTTGTCGCGATAGAGGAGCTCTCGTTTTTATCGCTATCGGTACTGAGAGGGCCGTCCCTCTCCCCTTCCGCGTACGGTCGGGATGACTCGCGCGCGTAAGTCCTAATATCGATGAGGTTCGCGGTATTGATAGAGCTCTCTATAACAATATCGCGGTCGCGGGCACTATTTAGGAGTGAACCTAGTCTACTGGGATGCGAACTCGAACTCGGGTTCGGGTCCGGTCCCGTGTTAGGGTCGGTCTGTACGTCTGTACGTGTTGTCGTGTCGGATGTGGGACCTCGGGGTAGGCGCCGGCGTCGACCCCGGTGCGATGATAGTCGCGCGGGTGCGTGTGATTTGTGTTTACGTAACTGTACACAGTACGTTACGTATTTTGTGATCGGGTCTACGGGATCGGCTAAGATATGCTTAGGCCGTTTGTACGGGTGTCGGAAGGTCTGTGCGTCGTGTTCATAGTCCAGTGCCTTTTTGATAAGGGGGTTGGGGTGGTTTTTGCCTTTATCAAAGAATCTCTCTACGAGTTCCTTGATGTAGGCTTTAATAGTGACGATTTCGCAGTCCCTATGCAAGTCGATGTTACGCATGTACCAGGGGGCGCCTGTTGCCATGCGTAGAAACCGGTTTTGGACTCTTTGCAAACGGTCCAGTTGAGACTCGCTTATCTGTGCGAAAGAGACGCACGCATAAGTGAGTATCGTTCTAATGCAAACTTTATACAGTGTAAGCTTGTGTCTTAGGGACATTTTGCTTCGCGAATTAAGTAGCGGATATAATTTGTAGAGTACAAACTTCGCTTTACGTAACGTGTTACTAATGTGACTCGAAAACGACATCGACTTGTTTAGTACTACGCCTAAATATTTCACCTGAGTGACCTGTGGGATTTTGTTGCCGTGCAGGCTTATAGGGCTCATAACTTTACGGGGGCAAGTACGCCTCATTGCACTTTTAATATCAAATTGGATGGCGTGACTTTTGTCGGGATTGACTTCTATTCTCCATTTGGAGAACCAGTTACCGAGAGCGGTAACTGACTCCTGGAGGGCTTTTGACGCGGTACAGGCTCGTATGTGGGAATAATAAAGGGCTGTGTCGTCCGCGAACATAGCTAATTGCACCTTAGCGTGTTTGGGGATGTCACTAGTGTACAGGTTATATAGGGAGGGCGAGAGGACCGAGCCCTGCGGCACTCCCGCCTCCATATATCTTGGCGACGACAGTGCGCCTTCAACGCGGAAATGAAATTTACGGTTTTTTAAAAAGTTACTAATCAGTAGAACAAGATAATCGGGTATTTCCATTTGATAGAGTTTGTATAACAGCTAGCTGTATATCAAGAGGCAATTTTAATGAATTTATGTCTATGTTACATTACGGTAACATATTTGTTATTTTAGGCAGAACGTAACATTGTCTATTTATTTTATAGTCACCCGAAATTTACTGTATATTTAGGTTACAAGACTCAGGAAGTTTGACTGTTAATACCTGTCACAGTGGAGCTTACGTTACGTCGTACCAAACCTAGCTTCTCATAAAGATGTCGTGTTATGTAACTAAATGTACTGTGCTGCCGCTGTCGAGTAAGATCCTAGCAGCTTGTACATTTCCTTCAGCATCAGCCACTTTCACCATAGCTTTGGAAAGCAATACGTGTGGTATTAAATTTGTTTCCAAATTTGTTATGTTTTGAATTTCTATGTCTTTGTACAAAAGAGTATTTGTGTTTGTTAACACAATACTTGCAGTGTGGCAACTTGCAATGTTTTTCTATGTGGCCAGGTTTGAGACAGTTTCTATAAAGTTGAAAATGTTTAATTTTTTGTAGACGTGTCTCAACATCCAAATTTCTAAAATCCTGGCAATTAAATAGTGATTATGTTTACACATAGAACATGTTGTTAAACTATGTATTTTTGTTATTATTTGTATTTTGTAAGTTATAAATTTTTTGACTATCTTTATTTTTATTGTAATCTGTAAATTGTAAATTTTGATTATTGTGACTATTTCTATGTTTTTGTTCTTGTTGTAAAGCATCTAATAAATCTGATCTATTTGTTAAGAAGTTTAAGAATTGTTTTAATGTAGGTGTAGAAGTAATTGTATTTCTTTGTTCTTACCACTGACGATATGTGACATTATCTAATTTTCTCGTCATAATATGAATTATGTTCCAGTGGTCTGTGGGTTGACCAAGTGAATTTATAGCACATAAATTACGATAAGTGAAATCAATTAAATTTCTTAGAGCAAAGTATGACTCAATTTGAATAGAAGGCAAATTAAAAATGGCGTTAACATGATTGTTAACTAAAAGTCGCTCGTTGTCATACCTATTCGAAAGTAAGTGCCATGCTATAACTTAGTTGTTTGAAGTAAATTTTAAGTTTTTTATGATAAGCGAAGCGCTGCCTTTTAAAGACGCTCGCAAATAGTGGAATTTATTGATATCACTTAATTTAGAATTAGAATAAATAAGTGAAAAATACGTTTCTCTAAATTCCAGCCAGTGTTGAAAGTCACCATCAAAGCTCGGGAAATTGATCATAGGAAGTCTGATGAAATCGTGCATAGCATCCACGTGGTCGACATTCGATTCAAATTCGGATAACGCAAGATTGCAACGATTGCGGTGACGATCGTACTTATTTATCAATGTTGTTGCTGAAGCCATTAGCGAAAAATATTTCGATTCAAACTCTTCACGTTTAAGAATCATTGATCCGCATCATCCGATAACAACTCCAACTCCGTCTGAAATCTATCAAAATCACTATGAATATTTTCAATTTTATCCACACGACATTCCAGCTTATTATAATGGTTTTCACTAAAACTTTCACTGTCTCTCAAACTATTTAGGAGATTTTGGAATATGGTAAGCTTTCCTTTAAGGCTACCACGTTGCTTAATTAATTCTTTTATGCGTGTATCACTCATTTTTATAAAGAAAATATTTACCTAAGGATAAACTACGAATCAATACGTGCAAGCACGTTAAATTTTTTTATAATGAATGCAATGCAATTTATGAACAAGTGGCGCTCGGCGGTCGATACAATGGGACCCCAGCAGCTGTTCATATCAGTTAGGCATAGAAATTTCTAAGAATTTGCAATAAGGAACTATTTATACTGACCAAGATATAATATTGTTTAATACCAAGTATTTATAATGTATTTAAGCAAGTGAAAAAAAGGTTTGGAATTAATATCTTTAAAGATCAAACCTTACTTTTCAAGGACAAACCTTCAAAAATACTAAAAATAAATTACTTTAATTTAAAAATATAAAGAGATCTAAATGCCAGATCCAAATAAAAGGCTAAGGATAAGAAAAATTGAAAGGAAAAGATATAGAACGGACTCACAAAATCAAATGCCCTTGAAGTGACCGCGATGTCCTCCGATTGACTTTGCTGCGTTGGCAAGCAACTTCGCAGTTCAAGAGTTGTTGCGGATAGTCCAAGCTGTCCTCCAAGATCAAAGGTATCCTCGGGGCAAAAAAAATATGCCTTCCTGTAGGTATTCTCCAGCGTAATTAACCAACTTGGTTTTTATCCTATGCGACGTCCCGTGGTTCTCGTATTAATAAGACCGGAGAAGGACCATAATACATGATCAAACGAACTTCCAAGTGAAGTTCGATCAGTATTATACGAGTCTCTTTATTCGAAGATATAAAATCTTAATAACATGTAGTATTCCTCGTTCGTCATTCATTCGCACGCTTTAATGTTAACGTATCGATACTAGTAATCGATAAAAAACAGGTTCTATCCTGACTAGGCATCGCCATGACACCTCATTCTTTAAGAGATAAGCTTTATTGAAGGCAAAACTTACACGGGCAGGGTCGGGTGGGACCTAAGTCTATATCTTCGAATAAACAGACTCATATAATACTGATCGAACTTCACTTGGAAGTTCGTTTGATCATGTATTAACATTTCACCTCTTTATTCGAAGATATAAAATCTTAATAACATGTAGATGTTTAGAGAAGAAAGGTTTTGCCTCTGAAGATCAATACAAGATACAAATATTGTGAAACATAAAGTTTATTTTCTTCGATACACAAAAATTAAATACAAGTAATTCTACGTTAGGTATATACTTAGTTATTTACTGAATTCTCCTTGGAATCGACAATCAACCTTTGCCGATAGGCATTAGGATATATTTTGAGAACAAACTGCTGCTGCGAAAATATTATCGTTTAAAATCTGCCTATTATAAAATTTTGCAAAAGTATTCGAGGCCGGTGTCCAACCGGCGGTCTTTCTAATAATGTCGAGCGAGACGCCCGCGCGGCTGGCGGCGGAGGTGGCGGCTTGGCGCGCGCTGTACGCCCTAAACACTGCCACGTCCACCCCGCTGTTGGCCAGTACCCGCTTGACCCACCGTGCGATCGTCTGGCTCGTCGCCGTTCGGTGAGGCGCTCGCCAGGTCAATAGTAAATTGTCTATGTTCCGGTGCGACCTCAAATGGTTCGCTCGATATAAGCTTCGAGAGCCGTAGCTGGACATACGTCCCTATTTTCTAAAAAGTAGGGAAGAGTCAGCAACGGTTGATCCCGACAGGCCGCAGACGTCTTTCCTATATCTGAAATAATTATCTTTATACTATTGTTGTTAAATATAATGTTAAGATAAGTAATGTTAATTAATGTTAAGATAAGTAATGTTAAGATAAGAAAAGTAAAATGTAAGATAATGTTTGTATAACTACTAACTTAAATAACTTAAATAACTTGTATGTGCTATTGTACTGTTGTATGGTACTATTAGCTAGAGAAGACATCATTATGTGCAACGCGGCTTCAGGGGTTCCCCTTTGGATGAAAATTCCCGGAGAGCTTCACGGCAGCCAGGGTAAATTTGAACTGTTGTCTCGCTCTGTAAGAAAAGTTTATTATATGCTTATTGGGGACTAAGTAAATAATTTTTGAAATAAGCATAGTTTGTAATAATGGAAACTACGGTTGAGAAGTCCAGTACGGAAATACTAAAATAACTTCTTCCGGCTTCTTCGGATCTAATCTTTCTTAAGCATTTTAAAATTAACGTAAACGGAGGAAAGCCATCAACATGTGGTTTACCGAAAACCTCTGATATATACTAAAAGTACTATTTGAAATTTCTAATTCTGTGTCTAAATTTTTATTACGTGACTCTTGATCCGCTTCTATATTGTCTTTTGTATTTACGTATGACGCGTACAACCATGAATTTCGATTCTCACACCACTGCCTTTCGTTAGTAATGTAATTCAAATGGGGGGATTGTATTCCACCCATTCTATTAATATAACTTATAGCGGTATTGTTATCACATCTTAATAAGATAGCACAGTCTTTTAAATTTTTGGCCAACAGTTTTAAACTTAGAAAAGCTGCTTTTAGTTCTAAATAATTAATATGAAAGGTTAGTTCTTCACTTCTCCATCTACCACCACACCTAACATTATTACAAAAACCACTCCAACCATGTCTAGATGCATCAGAAAAAAAATCTAATAAAAAAGAGGGTCTTTCTATATAATTTTGATAAATAAAAACAATTTTACTCCACCATAAACAAATCAGGCAAAATAGCCTTTGAAGGCTTAAATCTGGAATTATAATTATCGTTACCATTGAGCAAAGCTAGGTTTTTCTCTCTTTCTAATAATTTAGTATATTTCTAGCTATATTTGACAGCCGGGCATGCGGCTATAAGAACACCGATTAAGTGTGAAAATTCTCTAATTGTGCATCGAGGCATGGTTAGGTATCTTTAAACAAGATTAAAAATAGAATTCTGTTTATCAATAGGTAAACTAATAGACATATTTAATGAATTAAAATTAAAACCTAAATATTTAGTAAAAGTTCCCGGTTCTAGATTACTTTTATTATAATTAATAATTAACCCTAAACTTTCTAACAGTTTAATAGTTTCTGATACATTTCTTTTGAATTATGTAAAGGTAGATCCTATACACATAATATCATCCAGATATACTACAGATTGAAAGCCTTGAGATCGTAATTTACCTATAACCACTTTCATTAATTATCTTAGTAAATGTCCTTGGAGCTATAAATAAGCCTTAGGGCATAGCATTAAACTCATATATTTGGTTTTCAAATTGGAACCGTAGAAACTTTCTATGACTAGACTTAATGGGGACTAATAAATATGATTCCTTCAAATCTATCGTAGCCATATAACAGCCTTGGTATACTAATTGAACGACTGTTCTGTAATCTTCCATTTTGAAGTGAATTCTTTCAATGAATTTATTGAGAGGTTTTAAATTTAAAATGAATCTATAATCCCCATTAGATTTAGGTGCTAAAAATATATTAGAAATGTATTGGTTTTGAGATGGTTCACAAACTGATATAGCACCCAAATCAAATAATTTATCAATAGACGTACAAAGTAAGTCATTGTCTTGTGCCCGTAACCTACAAGTTGTTTTATTGAATTGTACTTTTTTAATAAAAGGTATAGGAAAATCATCTCGAATCCAAGATAACACAACCTCATTACTTGTTATTTTGCACCAGCAATTATAGAAGTGTTTTAACCTGCCCGCATGTACCTCTATGTCCGAGGGCCTGCACGCTGAGAAGGTTTGTTCCACATCCCTGCTCGATTTGGATGTATTCGGATAGGTCTGTGTCCTCTGACTGCTGTAGGGAGTCTTCCTGGCTCCTCCCCCCCCCCCCTGTTTTCCGAGCGAGAAGTGCCTCTCCAGTTTCCCTGCTGCTTCGTTGATTGAGCAGTAGACTGTCTGGAAAAACTTTTCGTCTCTGTCCTTTAAATTTGAGAACCCTGTTTCTCAATAGCTTTAGAAGCTTTTAATTTTTTATATTTTTTATATTTTATTAAATTATAAAAAGCTTTATCTAAACCAAAAGAAACTGATTTCATTCTACTACTGGTTTTTAAGGCATGAAGGTCCGATAAAATTCTAGTGGCATCAGACAAGTATTTAATTGCCAATACCTTGTCGCCTGACTCTAAAAGGAACGAAATGGCTTTGTTGATAGCTGTTAATCCGACGCCCAACTGTTGTTTTGTCGTTTCAATTTTCTTATCCCGTGCACGGGCAAATTCAACTGCGGGGCTCGAATCAATTTGCAATTCTGAGGTATCGCATATTGTTTAAAAAGTTCTTCTATTTGCTTAGGATCGGCGATTGGTTTGCGAAGAATAGGAGCCAATCTTTGGGCCAAGTCGGGATATATGTCAGGGCCATAGATAATATCTTCCAAAGGCAACTCACCCAATGCCACCAAGATATCAGGGTCCAGAGGAGCTGGTTGTGGTTCTAACGGTTCTAGCGGCTCCGAAGGAGCTGGTGGAGGCTCATTCTCTTCGGTATGATTTGGCGGTTCCTTTTCCGTCTGATTTTTTGTTACGTCATTTTGTCGTAGAACCACGATTTAATCAACATCTAAAAGTTAAATTCAGTATAAGTAACGTAGTATTACATCTGGTTGACTCACGGCCAACTCTGTAATTATTAGCATAAAAATACCCATTGATCAACTCTCGGTTAATTCTTGGGCCAAGTTACAGCTTTTGGTTGCCCCACGGACAATTCTAATCATGGGCTTCGATTTCTAACAACATAAAGTAGTAAAAATATTTTCGTATTAAAAATGAGGGTAGTTTGCAAAAAGTTATTTAAGCCTATTTGTGGTTAGAATGATTACTTGGCTATAAAACAAACGTCGTAATTGGTATTGCAAGTGTCCTTAAACAATGCAATAATTTCAAATTATTAATAATTCACTTTTAAAATTATGAAAATTCCTTACCAGCTGTTTGTTCGATATCAGATTCACTATCTGATACAATTCTTTTGCGATGCGCGACGTTCTGTTTTAGCTTCCAAGCTTCTTATTTTCTTCAAATACCTATCTATTTTATCTTCAGTACTGCGTTTCGGCATTTTGAAGCGTGTTAACGAATGCGCGCACGAAGAATGAATGAGGTGTCATGGCGATGCCTAGTCAGGATAGAACCTGTTTTTTATCGATTATGAGTATCGATACGTTAACTCTAAAGCGTGCGAATGAATGACGAACGAGGAATACTACATGTTATTAAGATTTTATACTTTCGAATAAAGAGATGAAATATTAATGTATGCTCCCAGATGTGAATTAAAACGACTTGGTACTTATATAGTGGACTGTATTATAAAGATATGTGTAAGTCTGGTCGCCTACGTTGATAATATTAGAATGTTCCAAGTAATGTATAGCTATCGCCGCGCAGTGTGCGCTGGCCCATGCGCATGCGCCGCGCGCCCCGGTGCGGCGTAGCCGCAATAGTTTTATCTGTATATAAAATTTATTATTATTATTATTATTAATTGTTATTGCAAATAGTCAAGTCAAGTCCAATTTTCAAGAGTATAGTAAAAACAACCTGTATATTCTATAACAAAAGGATTATCCCAATTTAACAGATTAAAGAACAAAACGGCAAACGGTAGTGGGAAAAAGAAAAATATTTGAACGTGAGCACTGTAATAAAACTTCGCATATAAGAACAGTACGTATGTTGTATATCAAAGTAGTAATAAAAAGTATATAATGTCAATGTCTTATTGACAGATGTCACATGCAAAGCCTATCGAGATAGAATAATTTAGTTAACCAAAATACTATTGTATAGTGTAGGCGAATCTGTGTTAAGCATCTCTCATTTGTATAATGTAACACACGAATAAAGAAGATTTAATAAGTATCGCTGTATCATTGGTATCACCACTCTAACATAAGAAGTACATGTTAGAACCAAGACGGAGGGCCCACAACACGTATGTGTTTATATTGTTCGGTCTACATGATGCCTGCCACCGGTTCGGGAACTAGCCCGGCGAGAAGAACCGGCGTAAGAAACTCGCACGGGGCCACCTTTTAGCAAAAATGTGTAAAATTGTTCTTTTAGTAATTACTAAACTTAAAGTCCAAGAGACAAAGGGTGACACGTTTAAGAGACAGCTGTTCAAAGGTATCGCAACTCCTTTGTTACACAAACTTAACTGAAAATACCCTGTGATTAAAATTATTTCATTCACGAAATTCTTGATCATTAAGCCAGTAAAAAGTAGGCCTCGTACTTAAAGTGAGTCTCACGAACAGTGCACATGTCCACTGCACGACGTCGTAAAACGGTGCGGCGCGGTGCGTTGACGTAACGTCCAAATTCACGTCGCCATAAGAATGCAAGTTCCGACAACGGAACGCCGTGGCAAGTAAAATTCCGGTACATTTTGCGCCGTTCTGCGTCGACGTTGCCGTGCGGTGAATAGCCACGACGCCGCGACAACGCGTCGTTTCACGTTAACAACGTTGATACGTGGAAATGTGGAAAGTCCCTTCGGGATTTAATAAAAGAAACGTAGAGTGGCAGTTCTGTACAAGTTCCTAATGAGGCCTCTGATTTTCGAATCAGTTCACTCTCGTCAGTATATATTTCAAGTTTTCCATTTTGTAAACAGAGTAACGCAAAGAAAAAACCAAAAGAGGAAAAAACAAATTAATTACGGTTTTTGAAACACAAATCCATGAGTAAATAGCGGTATAAATTTGAAATTGGAATTCCTAACCAAAGAAGATATATTAGAGTATATCAGAGTTGCCAGTACGACAAAACGCAAATTTCATTTGTAAGGACCTAATATTATTGAGCTTTGTTTACATTTAGATCACATTGAATGGGAACGGAGTATACAATATACGTTGCCTAATACGCCTTCATTAAAACTCAAAAGGTCACCTCTTCGGTTTGATCTCTCAAACGAAATAAAATAGTGAAGACTGAGTTCTGCAATGGTTTGCAGAACTCAGTCTTCAAACATCGCAGTGAGGCGGGTCTAAACTACGCGTCACCGTGTAGTTACAGTTTCACGCACACACTTGTAACGAAACTACGCCTGTAAGGCGAGCTGTCACGGCACAGATGACTAAATAGTTACTACGTAAGTCACGGTGTATGGGTTTTTATGTATGTAGTGCGTAGCCACCGCTCACACCCGCATACACACATAAAAAACCGGCCTTAGGTTTTGCGTGACAAAGCTCTGTCTTCACTTTTTATTTGGTCTGAGATTGATCCCAGGTGGCAATGAAAACCCTTAAACTTTAGAAATAGCCTTAGCAATCTATCAATCTATACTACGAGTAATATTATAAAGATTGAAAATTTATTAAAAAGTTTGATTGTTTGTTTGCATTGAATAGACTCCGAAACTACTGGACCGATTTTGATAAAATTTCGCACAGATATAGAATATACCACAGGGAAGGACATATGCTACTCTTTATTGCGTATATTAAAATTTACGGTTCCCGCGAAATTAGCTCTTGCGCGCACGACGTCGCTGTCGACATCTATCTAGTCTATTATAAGAAGCTAATTAGTTTTACTGATAGCTTAAATTTTGAATTAGCGACCGCGAAATAAGGGTGAAGGACAACTCCCTAGCTTTTCGTAATTAAAAACAAACACATTTTGATTACTTTAGGGGTCTTTAACGACTAAGATCGTAAGTTATACAAATTTTAATTGCGACGACGTAAACAACCTTCGAATATTAATTAAGGCTCTGAACAGAAGTTGACAGTATTTTTCAATATGGTGAACAGATAGACAGTTTAATAGAATGAGGTTAGTCTTAAGTTTTAACGCGCGACAGCGATGAATAATATTACTCAAGTGTGTAATATTATATATTATTATTTATACATTTATATTTATTTATATATATTTATTATTTATATTTATTAATACATTTATACATCGCTGTCGCGGGATTTGTTTAGTGCTCCTGGACATCCTTCTATATATTATTATAGATGTAAACGTTTGTTCTTATCTATCCTTATGGATGAGTGGATGGATGAATGGATGTTTGTTACTCTTTCTTACTTACTCTCAAAAACAACTGAACAAATTTTTATTAAATTTGGTATGGTAGCAGCTTAGGCTCTGGATTAAAACATAGGCTTTTAATCACCAGCAAGTGCAGTGTTCCCGTGGGATACTGTATTTATGCATGGCCTGAGTCCTGATACGCATTCGGCTGGCTTTTATTACCACTGGGTATTGGGTAAACATCTTTATGTGCACACTGTATGAATTTATCTATGACTACATTTTTTGATTGCTTGATATCTTTGACGATTTCTGTGACTCCAATGGTTGAGCGCGTCAGTGACCATTCTTTTGATCGCGGGTTCAAACCCCGTCAAAGGAACTTTTAGGTCTTTTGCTTACTGAATTCCTGGGTCATGAATGTGTATTAAATATGTGTATTTTGTAATAAAAAAATGTATAAAAGTAATAAATATATTTCCGTTGTCTGGTTCTCGTAATACAAATTCATCGAGAACTTAGCAAAGGACCATACGTAGTGTGAAATCGCCCATAGATATTATAATTTTACTATCAAAGAGTTAGCATTGCCATCCAGCGAGGAGTCTAATGGGCACTCTGCCTGATCCCATCAGGACGACCTACGGGGTTTTCCTTTATTTATACCCATTTAAGATTCTTGTAGTGTTATTTTCTTTCATATGCATTTTTCATTTTATTTTATTTTATTTTAGTTTGTAAATACTTTAGAATAACCTAATTATGTAGGTTTTTGACGTAAATCGATGAACTCCGGCTGCACGCACGAGGCACGATCGGCCTAAGCGTTCGGCTTGTGTGTTATCACGTAAAATTATCGTCCGTAAACCGACTTAGAAGACAACCATTTTTTTTATACAGCATAGAACTAATTCTTGTACTATAATTTCTATCTATCCATATATAATCTAACCTTATTAAAATTCTATTAGATAAACTATCTAATAGAATTAACTATCGTCACATTCGTTACAATATACGTCATATCGTTTATGCATTTATGTATATTTAAAGTGCTATTTTGTTTTTATGAATTGTACAAGTGGGTAGTTTGTAATTTGTGGTGAGGCGAATGCGCCGGGCGTTGCCTTTCATTACGTATCCGTGCCTTATGCCGTGCTGTCGTGTCGATGTTCACGTTTTTCATCCAGCGGCCCGAGGACTACGATTTCTACCGGAAAATAGTGTTTAGTTCGCTAGAGAATATTATTTATCAGCTTTTGGACTTTTTTGTGCCCGTTTCGATTCGTTCGGTTGGTTTTGCCAGGTGCAGTGCCAGCCAAGGTTGATGTAAGCATCCCTTGTTAGCATCGCGATGTTATTCGGAATATTAATGTAAATTCGTTTGGAGTATTAAGTTGTGTAAATCCGCGACTTATTATGATAAGTGTCGTGTTGTGTGGTGCGCGTACACGTGTTTAGTACGCGAACTATCTCAGTGGGTACCACGATATTTTTCCGTCCTAATTTTTACCCTTTATGTGGTATAATAATTTTTACTCTTTACTTTGTATAATTTCTATTATTGCTGTGCTCCAAAGAGTTTACCAGGGCAGACATACCATTCCACTAAAAATCTTAGATAATCATGTGCGGCGCGTAATAGGAAATATCTCGTTCGCTACGGCGTTTTTTTTTTTTGGTTCCGTACCGAAACGGTAAACATTACAATATTTGTTTTTATAGACTTGAAGATGAATGTACCGTGTACATTTCGTGCAGTGCATTGTCATGCCGTGCCGTTCCGTGCTGCCACCAGACAGATATGCGGCTCAATTCCAATATAGACAGTATAATGGTTCATTATAAGTATATACCTTGAAATAAGAACGACTTTAATTAGAAAAGAACAGAGCTATTGGTGTTCATTCATTTTTGTTTATTAAACTAGATGTAGCCCGCGCAAGCGGTAATGCCGTGGTGAACGTGCATTCGCATCGATACTACTATGTACCATTCCCGTGGTCAACTCTATATATGCGCCAGCCTCCGTGGTCTAGTGGTTAGAGCTTGGCTCTCGACTCGGAGGTCGTGGGTTCGATTCCCGCATTGGAACAAAAAAAAAAAAAAAAATGTTGTTTCCAAGTTTGGTTAGGACAATTCAGGCTGATCACCTGATTGTCTGACAAGAAAGATGATCCATGCGTCGGATGGGCATGTAAAAAGTCGGACCTGCGCCTAATCTCTCGCCAGTCGTGTCGGTTATCCGTCCCACTGGTTTACGAGAGTAAAGGAGGAGAGAGTGCTCTTGTGTACTGCGCACACACTTGGGCACTATAACATAACTCCTGCGTAGCTGGCCTGGTTTCAATGAAACAGGCCACCGTCACCGAAATCGGTGTGGGGAGCTATTATTATATGCGCCAAACATTTCAGAATCGATCCAGTAGTTTTGGAGTCTACTCCATACTCACATTCACTTTAATAATTAATAAGAATATTGTATTACCGATGGATGTTGTAATATTAATATAATGACGATATAATAAGTAATTAATAACTTAACCAATTGGGTGGCTATCAACGCGTAGTTATAGTTTAATTTAAATTACTTCAAACGTCCGATCCACTCAAAAAAAAAATTCTTAAGAGATTTTAGCATGATCTATCAGTCTGGAAACTTACAAGTGTCTATCTCTTACAGCTTAGAAATTATGATTACTCAAAAATGATTGACTTTGTGAAAAAAATAACATAACATGTATTACAGTAAATAAAAATAATATAGTTATTATAAGACGACACGATAGTACTGCTTATTTCTAAAAATAATTTCTTCCGTTTAATTATTATTATTTTATGATGACAAAACCCAGATCTATACACATTCTATAACTATACCAAATTTCATCCATTTATATTCATAATTACAGAGCGGACAGACAACAAGACGGACGGAGAGCGAAACTATAAGACTGGGACAATATGATCCAGAATCCGGCGGTCCCGGAAAATTCAGAGCAATGAAAATAGAACTCTGCGCTAATACAATACAGTTGAAAATTGAAGCGTCGAGTGTCGAGCTGTCATATATGACATTGACATTTAACTCGACACTTGTGTGTTCGATTTTCAGCTCTATAGTATTAGCACACAGTTCTATTTTCAATGCTCCGAAATTTCAGCGGCCATCCGGATTCCGAATCATATTATAGTCCCAGCCCGAAAAGCACTTTAGAGGCAAAATGTTGCTCAGTGACCAGGACAACATAATCATATAAGTAGAGTGGGCAATCTAATACGAAGGTATCATAAAGTTGCGCGTGTGAATCGCCGACACCTGTGAGCAGGGCTACGGGTCGTGCCACAGAGTTAGGTAGATTTAGAAGTGACAACTGAAGTCCAATTTTATTATAGCCCAGTTAAATTTATTTAATCTCGTTTCGGTTAACACCCTGACTCATTGGCACATGCATCGGAGCATGCGCGTGCGAGCGGTATATTGTGCTAACGAGATAAACCCGATAATAATTACAAGAATTGGCCCTCTGTTGTAGGCTAATCGTTTTATTGATTAAAATTATTTATTTAAAGATTACTGTACACGAGAACAATAACGCCATGGGAGCCACCTGAATACTACATCTGCAGGTAAGATTTTACAATTATATTAATAGGCACGTTGCCTAAAAATAATGCGGGCCTTGAGCGCGGGGACCGAATCCAGAAATTCCGTAACGAAAAAACCTCACGCTCCGTGCATCGTCTAACGTCGTTTCAGTTCGGCGTCGGTTCGATTAGACGTATTGTACGACTCTACGAAACTCGCACGAATCGAGACGAGCTGCTCCGAAATCGGACGAATACATAAGCAGCTGTTTATGAGAAAGTAATTGTAAAAAATAATAATTTAAAACCCACATGTATTGTAAAATAATAAAAATATTTTAAACAATATTAACTTTTTATTTATTTAATAAAAGAAAAATTTGTTTTCTTATCGGTCACCACGCTCAAAAAGTGTAACTTGAATTAATATCAAAGAAAAAGAAATACTGCATAAATAAAATAAATAAATAATTATAATTGCATAAGTTGATACAAAATGCTATGCAATAGCTTTACCGCGGCAGTACCCGAGTGCCACACGTCTTTTGTTGCCTAAAAATATTTTTTCGTATACTCGACGTTCGCCAACGTGTTAATAAGCAATTTAGACCCCATTTTTGAATTTCTTAAAAAAATAAACGAAGATACAAACTATTTAAATTTACAACAAGAAAGATAGCGATATATTGGCATGTGACGTCACGAGTTGCGACCGCCATACATTAAAAACCGGCTAATTGCAAGTCGGACTCGCGCACGTAGGGTTCCGTGCCATTATACCATTATTTTACATGGTTACTAATTATTTACTTATTTTTGTACGATGTAAGCGCATTTTACAAGTTAAGTATCTATAACTCCTAAGCTAAAAGCTTTTAGAGGGGGGAGGGACGCCCTATTATTACAAAAAAATGCGATTTGAAATTAAATATCTCGCAAACACAAACCTAAATCAAAAAATCGTCTTTGCAACCTCCTAGATTTTTTAAAATACCTATCTAATGATACCTCACACTATGGGGTAGACGCGAGAAAAATTCATCCCCACATTACTTAATTTTATTTTAGCGCCTTGTCGGCGTGCTAGATACACATATCCATGCAAAGTTTCATCTATCTAGCCCTGACCGTTTGGAAGGTAAGCCGGAGACGGACGGACGGACATGACGAAACCATAAGGGTTCCGAGACGTGAACTACGGAACCCTAAAAAATGAGAGGACGCGCGGGATTCCTACATAACTTTTACGCCTCCACTGTACGATGACCAAAATTGTTGTAAGTAAAGCAAATTTACAACAAGTTATAAAAAAAAGTTAACCAGGTATGTCATAGTACTCTATTTGATATACCAATTATACCCTGTTTCTCTCGAAAAGGAATAATAAACTCACCCAGTATATCTAAATAAGCCTCGGCAATCGTTTATAACGACTTAGTTGCAAAGATTTTCATTCTTATTTTATTTTCATTGTGAACAACTGATTGTATTATAATTGGCCAATTGTTTTTCATGGTGCTGTGCCCGAAGAGTAAATAAAAACGATATTTAATGTCTTTTTTTTTAACAAAAAAGGGAACCACCTTTCAAAAAACCAACTTAAATTTTAGCTTTCTGCACACCTTCCTCCAAAAAACTTTAATTTACCGGTAAAATAATATATTCCTCCGGTTACACAAATGTCGTAAAACTGTGATGAAAATTTTTGCTTCGCGTATTTATATAATGCTTCCAATAAAACATAATTAAAACCCTTGATGATTTTACATCAAAATTAAACATGAATGAAATATTTTTTGATCGATACGTTTTTGAGCGTCATTCCCTTTATCTACGAACGCCAGACATCGTCACATTTCTGATTTATTGAATACGGAATCGAAGCGAATCAGTCGGAATTTATCCGAGGAAAATAATAGTTGAATACATCTATGTACCTAGCTAACTTATTATACTTCTGTCACAAAGTAAAAAATATACATATATACTTACGTACAGACAAACAGCTGTCATCTATAGAACAATGACAAAGAATGATGAAGTTTTTTTAACTAATTCAGCAAAAAATTATTTTGATTTTTTTTTAAAATTTTTAAATGTATTTTATTACTAAGCTAGGTACACATATTTTTTTTACGGTTATCAAATATTAGTACCTCAATATTTCTGAGTATATAAATTAAACTTAAAATTTTACATGTCTTTTCTATTTAAGTAGATATAATGTCGGTGTTCCGTGTAATAAGTACTCAAATTAACATAGAGTTAAGCGTCAACATATACTACCCACTCTTGAAAACTCTTTCACTACGAGTTCGCCCACATGTCCTAAAAAATATTTTATTTTGTTGTTGTAGCGGCAAAAGAAATACACCATCTGCGAAAATTTCAGCTGTTCATGAGATATAGCCTGGTGACAGACAGACGGACGGACAGCAGAGTAGTAATAGGGTCCCGTTGTTACCCTTTTGGTTACGGAAGCGCAAAACTTTTACAAAGATACGGTTGAAAGCTAGTTTCAAATTAAAAATGAGAGAGGTTTAAATTTATTTCACAAAACACTTAGCGTCGGCAATGTTTTAGTTAAAACAGTTATTAAGTTTTCCAGAACCAGCGGGAATGGTTAATGCGCACAAAAACCACAACAAGACAAATGCAGCGAAGTATTGTGCTAACATTAAATGTGAGTTCACACCGAGACGCGATACGACGCGACTCGACACGGCGATGCATTTTAAGATAGCGATCCAAAAATTAACTTTATTCACTAACATGAAGTAACACGTTTAATTGCAAGAGTTCTAATTTCGAGCTGCACGAGCTGCGTAGCGCGGCGCCGTTATTGCAATGAAAAGTGTATCTTCTTTACTAGTGAATACAGTCAATTTTAAATCGCTATCTAAAAAATGTAGCTCCGCGTCGCATCGCGTTGTGTCTTAGTATGAAATGACTCTAAGGGTCAATTCACGTAGAAACAAAATGATACGCGACATGGCACTGCATTTTTAAGATAGCTATTCAAAATTGAACTTTATTAGGTAATTACACAAGAAGATACACATCTCATTGTAAGAGTTCGAATATCAAGTTGCACCTTGTGCACAGCGCATGTGAAAATGCGGTGTGAAGGGACACAAAGCCTCCCACGGTAAAGGTCGGTTTACAGTGATGTCATGAATGATGAAACATTTGAACATTTTACTAATAATCCACACCACACCATACCATTTTCGGTGACAGTGGCCGGTTTCATTGAAATCAGGCCAGTTACGCAGGAGTAATTTTACTGTTTAGTACTGTGCCAAAGTGTGTGCGCAGTACACAAGAGCACTCTCTCTTCCTTTACTCTCATAACCCAGTGGGACGGATAATCGACACGACTGGCGAGAGATCAGGCGCAGGTCCGACTTTTTACATGCCCATCCGACGCATGGATCATCTTTCTTGTGATCCGAATCAGGTGATCAGCCTGCATTGTAATAACCAAACTTGAAAACAACATTTTTTTGTTGTTTCAATGCGGGAATCGACCTCACGACCTCCGAGTCGAGAGCCAAGCTCTAACTACTAGACCACGGAGTAGACCTTGATGATATGGATAGAGCATACTAGGATTATAAATTTTCACCACCGTCCACAGATGCTGAAAAATCGGGAAAGTTAAAATAAAAAAGCGATATTTCGTATTGATTTTGAAATTTAAACGATTGTGAGTGATAGGTTACTGAGCCTTTAGCCAAGTTGCCATCGCTAATTACGACGATGATGTTCGAAACAAAAAATGTCTGGGATTCAACATAAGCATCATTAAGTGACATAGGCATCCCTATGTCATGCCATCGAATCGAATTAATGTGATTGCCTTCTATGTTCAAAATTAAATCTAATTTTTTGACAGCAGGAAAACGTTTATTTATATACACATTTCGGTCCAAGGAAAAGTATTTTATCATTACGTATAAACATTTAATTCGATGCTTAGCTATTTGACTTTGATGTCATTTGGAGTACCAGTATTAATAAGCCACCGCCACCGGTGCGGTGCTCAAAATTTTATGATGTTACCCGTTATAAAGTATGGCTGTTTGAGTTGGACTAAATTTAAATTTTCAAGTTATCTAACAATTTGCATTTTGCACGATTATTTAGGGCGTGTATCACAATCACCTAATAAGCAACGACTTCAAAACTAAGGATGAGTTATGACGTACCTACATTTGACAGAACAAATCTTCATCCCAGAAAAAGTTACGCCATCTTGATTTCACCATATCTCAAATGTCAAAATGGCCCCAAAAACTACAAAAGCGGGGCCATTTCAGTGGAGACACTTTTTGCCTCGTCTATAAAATATATAAGGTTTGGTAAAATCAATTACGGATATTTTGGGTATATGATCTACTGCTTATGATAAAGACGTTTAGGCAAAAAAATATTGTCATACTCAAAGCAAAAAAATCATCTCATGTATTATAGAATATCGCTTGTTTTCGCTTGTCTAGTATAGAATTATCATTGTCAGGTTTTTTCTCTAGGTGATTTTCAGTACTAATCAGTTAGTAGGTAGATGGCATTGCCGCGTATTTCACGACCCTGATATTGCAACTTTCTTGTAACGTTGAAATGCACCTCATTACAAAACTACACGTAAAATCTTTTATCAAGTTGGAATAAGTAATTATTTTTGAGTTAAAAAAAAAGGATTGTGTGGTTTTATGAAACCACGGTAAAAGTGAAACTTAATAACAATAAAATGCGCTTCTTGTGTCTTCGCGTGAACTACATAACGAGTTAAATGCGGTCTTTATCAATATACAGACTGTTTATGCGTTAGATTTTAAGTTAATTTTCTTAAGGAACTTTGGTACTCATATGGCATACTAGATGGCGCTGATTTGCCGCTAGATCACGCTATAGGTAAAGCGAACCTACTTGCATAAGATGTTTATGAGGGCCTTACTAATGTGAAGTATTTTTGGGTTGTAAACCAATCAAGAAAAGGATTGTGTGTTAATAACAAAAAAATAGCGTGGAGCACTGGCACAAAAGAGTACTAGTCTATACACTACACGGTCAGCTGATGCGAACTATAGGCGCCGCCATATTGGCCTCGGCTGCTCTGACGAGCGCCTTTCACTTTATCCCTACTCCGCGGCCGACCGTCACGCGACATGCAACACACAGACGAAAAAGTTTGAGACGACGAATTAAATTGAAGTCTGTTATTTCAAATTAACAACTTGCACTAAATGCATATTACAATAGGTACCTAGGTGCACTGTTCGTCTGTCGTTCTGTCTGTGCGTTCCGGCTAATATCTGAAACACTTGAGCAAGCTATTGGAGCAAAGAAAAAAATGGGGTGATTCGAAATGTAATATTGTAACAAGTAGGTACCTACACTCCTGTACAGGATGGGCCGGTCTTGCCACTAGACATACCGCATACGCTATTTCAAGCCTGTGCAGCAGAATTTTGGCCACGTCGTACTCATGTTTGAAGAATAAGAAACTGGTTGTGAATTGATTAACTAATTACAGCGGACGAAACTTATTTCAGTATTTTCTAGTGGCCATGATTTAGAACAAAACGTGCCATTGACCACTCCCTTTGTTGTGGTCCTCGTTGGCGTCATGCCATTCAGCAATAATTCCCTTTTAATGCAATTTCTCCGCACATACTTAAATAATTTAGCATTTAATGGTTGGTATGAAAGAACGACGAAATCATTTATTATAAAATTCAGTCAGAAAGACTGAATTGGACTGAATAGGACATTGAATGAATGAACAACTGAATAATTTAGCTTACCGCTCAAACGCTTTTTCATTCAAACAGCTGCTATCTACAGCACTGAATTGAATACAAAAATGTTGATGAAACAACTAAACTACATTTTATAGTAAGAATAAATAGGGACATTTTGCCAAGAATAACTACTATAAAATATAAAAAATACTATATATCATATAAACCATTATAAATGTGAAAGTTTGTGAGGATGGATGGATGTTTGTTACTCTTTCATGCAAAAACTACTGAACGGATTTTGATGAAATTTGGTTATATATATTAGGATAGTAGTTTAAGCTCTGGATTAACATTTGGATTGCTTTTTATCCTGAAAAAGTACAGTATTCCCGTGGGATAGTAATAAGTAATAATAGTAATGTCGGTAGTAATAAGAGGTAAGAGTAGGTAATAGGTGTAGTTGATGGTGTAGAAACTGTATGTGTAATTGTGTATACTGCATGTAGGTAGTTATTAATGTGTGCCAAGTCATAGTTAAGAGAGAATCGTATACCTAAGTTATATTGGCACTGCAGCTCATTTAGTACCTACCCAAAGACTGGTCCTAACTCCTATCTGATAATAATATAGATAAAATTTCGTCAAATATAGATTAATCAAGACAACTTTTCAAAACTCGTCTACTGAACATCGTAGCCTGATGACGAAATCACAATTGGTCGAGACCGAATATATTTATAAACTCCAATAATTCCAAATCTAAATTATGCGTCACACAACTTGGGGAGTTTTCTTAAAAAATTCTATAGAATTTTAATTAAACAACTTAGCGGCTCACGTTTCGAATACTTTCAACAAAAAAATATTGTTCATAACACCCACTGGCCACTCCTAATTATAGGTCTAAAAAAATGGCGACGTAAAATAAGCGAAATTGAAAAAAATAAACACCGAAATTTGTTGCTTTTTTGTTGCTAATTAGTTGCTAAATAATAGAATTTTTTTGCTCTAACCGATCGCAAAAAATCGGCAATAACGCTAACTTTACATTAAGATAGCGTGGGAATCACTGAATGTAGACTGATCAATCAAGCAAATAGGGGTCAATTTGTTGCTAATTTGTTGCTGAAAGATGCTAAGAAGAAAAATTTTTTTAAAAATAATAATTGATTTTTTTAAATTATGCCAAAATAAATAATATCCACGCCAGCTTAACTCTCGAGTTTTCCGTGGAAAAACTATAGTGAAAATTTGTTGCTCCTCACAGTGCAGCTTGTTTTCTCAGAGAGAGTCAGCAACAAAATAAAAACCGGAAGTCAAGAGAAGTTGGAGATCGGTTACCAAAAAAACTGGCCGCGCTAGCTTAACTCTAGACTTTTCCGTGGAAAAACTAAAGTAAAAATTTGTTGCTCCTCATAGTGCAGCTTGTTTTAACAGAGAGAGTTAGCAACACAATAAAAACCGGAAGTCAAGAGAAGTTGGAGATCGGTTCACAAAAAAACTGACCACGCTAACTTAACTCTAGACTTTACCGTGGAAAAACTATAGTAAAAATTTGTTGCTTCTCACAGTGCAACTTGTTTTAGCAGAAAGAGTCAGCAACAAAATAAAAACCGGAAGTCTAGAGAAGTTGGAGATCGGTTCAGAAAAAAACCGGCCACGCTAACTTAACCAACGAATTTTCCGCGGAAAAACTATAGTAAGAATTTGTTGCTCCTTACAGTGCAGCTTGTTTTAGCAGAAAGAGTCAGCAACAAAATACGCTACCGCCAACTTATGACGTAAGTCGTAACAAATCGCTTTGCGAGAAAGATATGGGCATTATTTTTACTTATAATTTTTAATTGCGTCAATCTAAATATGTACCTATTTCTTTTAGATTTATGTATCCTTAATCAACAATTTTAAAATTTAATTTATAAAATATGATATTGGAATATCATATTTGGCACTAGGCAACTTCCCTATTCATCATAATCAGCTCGCTCACTGCTTGACTTTGAATAAATACCATTGATTACCAATAAATACCACTCTAATGTTTTTCGGTTGGAACTTGGCGGCTGGGGCTGAACCCCAATTCTCGTTGTAACATACACTTTAATTTTACTTTTATTGAATTATAAATTAATCGTATTAAAATCAAAAATAAAAGATTTTTGGAGTTTGGACCAATCAAAAAGGGTTTAAGAACAAGATTAGAATTATTTATTCGTATATACCGATATATACCTACTTACAATTAAAAATAACAATAGTAAATTATTAAAAGTAGAATAGTAAAATCAAATAAATAAATATAAAAAGGAGTTTTAACGAAAAAATTTTTTCATATTTTATTTTATTATTATTTCATAATTAAATGAGTATTATGAGTCGTGCACTTTTGGATTTTCAAAACTTTTTTAAAATATCGAATTAAAAAAAATCATAAACAAAGTTTATGTTTAACAGGAAATGCCATTATTTTTGAAGTGTTTGACAGAGGAACGAACGAGAAAATGAAGTTGAACTCTTTGCCACGGAGTTTCAAAAATCCTGAGAACATGAAAGAAATTTACAAGCTCGTTGGAGCAGTAGATTTCATGCCCCCTGCAGTCAACCTTCGATCTTCGTCGGATGTAAGGTTAGGAAACTTTACGGCCGTGTGTCTACGGGGTACTCAATGGACAGAATACGACGATCGATACGAAAAAGCAATAATCAGAAAAAATACGCATTCAATTAATCCCCGAATGGTATTGTATGCTAAAATCGACTAACAAAAATTTTGTGTAATAAAAACAAATTAATGAATATATAACTGATGTTTTTAATGGTTTTGGTCTCTTTATATGCATGCCGATCTTCAACTTCTCTTGACTTCCGATTTTTATTTTGTTGCTGACTCTCTCTGATAAAACAAGCTGCACTATGAGGAGCAACAAATTTTTACCATAGTTTTTCCGTGGAAAAGTCCAGAGTTCAGCTAGCGTGGCCGGCTTTTTTGTAAACCGATCTCCAACTTCTCTAGACTTCCGGTTTTTGTTTTGTTGCTGACTCTCCCTGCTAAAACAAGCTGCACTGTGAGGAGCAAAAAATTTTTACTACAGTTTTTCCGCGGAAAAATCATTAGTTAAGCTAGCTAGCTTAACTAATGATTTAGAATTATTTATTCGTATATACCGATAATAACGCAAACTTTACATTAAGATAGCATGGGAATCACTGAATGTACACTGATCAATCAAGCAAATAGGGGTCAATTTGTTGCTAATTTGTTGCTGAAAGATTTGATGTTGAAGAAATAAAAATTTATTTTTTTTTAATTATGCCAAAATAAATAATATCCACGTTAGCTTAACTCTCGAGTTTTCCGTGGAAAAACTATAGTGAAAATTTGTTGCTCCTCACAGTGCAGCTTGTTTTAGCAGAAAGAGTCAGCAACAAAATAAAAACCGAAAGTCTAGAGAAGTTGTAGATCGGTTTATAAAATAACCGGCCATGCTAGCTAGCATAGCCGGTTATTTTATGAGTTAAGCTAACGTGGATATTATTTATTATGGCATAATTAAAAAAAATAAACTTTTATTTCTTCAACATCAAATCTTTCAGCAACAAATTAGCAACAAATTGACCCCTATTTGCTTGATTGATCAGTCTACATTCAGTGATTCGTATGCTATCTTAATGTAAAGTTTGCGTTATTGCCGATTTTTTGCGATCGGTTAGAGCAAAAAAAAAAAATTTTTTAGCAACTAATTAGCAACAAAAAAGCAACAAATTTCGGTGTTTTTTTTTTCAATTTCGCTAATTTTACGTCCCCATTTTTTTAGACCTACTAATTATTAGCTTCGGCCTTGCGGATTAATTATGTAAAGTTTTATTTTTATAACTCTATATCTAACAGCGCCATTCTTGGCAGTCGGGTAAAACAATATAGATAGTATATGTTTTGGCGTAGACCTAGGTATAAGATTTTTGATAATTCTTATGTTTACATTTTACGTCTTTTTTTTTTAAATGTGTGAAATGGACCACGAAGCGAGCAGACGACGATCGCCTGATGGTAAGCGATTACACCCGCAACAATTGTAACATCTGGTGTTGCGCACTTGCGTTCCGGGGCCTTAAAATATCCATCCCCCCTAGGCCCTTTTTACTTTGCTTTTTACTTTAGAAGCCGGTTAATATTTTTTGTTTAAAAATAATTAATTATTTTTCTCTTTTTGGTGATATTATGTATATGTATATACTATAAAGTTATTACAAGCCTTTAAATGCAAGGTTTCGAAAACGCGCCTACTGTCAAGCTTGTGTATCTTTAAAGTTCTGTTCAGTGCTTTTGGATCCAGGGTATACCTACCTTGGCACATAATGACACTTTTTGGTAGCATAATCACTCTTAACACATAAAAAGTTGAAATCACTAAAGGTGTCCCTATATATTTCGAGATTTTCAATTTAAAAAAACTGACGGAGGTTCTCAAGTGTTCCTTCCACCTTCCACTCATAACCTTTTAAAGAGTAGTCCGAATCTGATAATACTTTTTTTGTTGTAAAGTGTATACTTCTAAATTGGTCCCCTTGTCACCAAATGGTAGTGGTGATGGATTCCATGAAAAATCGAGTAAACTCATCAAAATTTTTATGGACACCTGTAGTGATTTCGACTTTTTTTTATAAGTAACCCAGCCATATGCTACCAAAAATTAAGATTTTGTTCCAAGGTTGTGGATTCAAAACCACTGAACAGAACTATTGAATCTTTAAAGACACATGTTTGGGAATTTCAGCGTTGCTTGCTTTGTTGTTGCTTGAACATCAAGCATAATAATGTTATGCTACTATGCCAATTACAGAAATCATCATCATCAACACCACCATTATCACACCATACATCTTTATATGATGATAAAGGTACTTCTCGTAGTCTTTTAAACCGATATCGATATCTTTGAACATTTGATTTTCCCAAATTTATATGGGATATAATTAATCTTGCGAACAAAAATAAGTTGGCGACTACACATAAGCATACTGTATTACTGGATTTGGCAGCGAATTAATATGTTGGCGACTAAATTACTAAACTGGCGATAGCAGTCCGGTGACAAAAAATACAAAAATCGGCAGATATAAAGTGGCGAATTTTAATCCAAATTGGGACCGAAATTTATAAGTTGGGGACTTAATTTCCGAGTTGGTGTACGATGTCAGCAGCTATAAAACCAGATTGGGTTGATAAATTAATGGCTGCTAAAAATTCAATTTGCAGGCTACGGAAAATAGCATTTTTGAATACTGTTGGAGTTTGTTTTCCTTTGGTATGGGTGTCGTTTTCAACGTTTTTGGGGGTGCAGAATAATATGAAAATTAAATCCATTTTGAAATTCCAAAATGGCGTACATTTTTTTTTAATTAAAATTAATATGGGTCTACTTTTCCAGGTTTCTGGGGGTGCTAATTATAAAATTGTCTTCAAATTTCAATTTCCAAAATGGATAATTTTCATTCTTCGTAAAAATTACATGAGTACTAATTTAAAAGTTTGCGGATGCTGATTAGGATTTATGATTATTAACACAGTATGTTCTGTAGTACCAGCTATGTAAGCTATAGAAATTTTTGGAAATTCAGGATTTTCAAAAAAAAACTGTTATCAATAAGGAAATACGTACATGGTTACGGGGTTGCTTGGGGGGGATGAAATTTTCATATTGTTTTCAGTAGGATTATCTGTTCTCGAGATAAAAGCGATTATAGAAAAAAAATATGGCAATGCTCTACATTGAGATACGAGCGATATATAAAGCTATAGATATGTTGAAAAATTCATGATTTTAATTTTTTTTTCTTCTATCATGAAGAAATTATGCGGTTTTGGAGTTTCTAAGGGGGAGGAAATTTTCATTATTTTTTCAGTAGGATGCACCGTTTCCGAGATAGAAGAATTTTACAGAAATTAAAATATATTCGCCATTTTGAAATTTCAAAATAAATATTTTTTTAATAATTAACATCCCCTAAACCTAGAAAAGGACACCTAGATTAATTTTAATAAAAAGAAATGTCCATTATCTTTGAAATTCAAAATGGATATCATTTTTGTATGCAGCACCCCTAAAAACCTCGAAGACGACACCCGTATCAATTTTACATGCAAATAATTGTATTATTATATTGATAGTATTATATAAATAAGCCATTTTGAAATTTCAAACTAAATATTCATTTAGTTTGAAATTTCAGTATTTCAGTTTTGTAATCAGTGACTCCAGAAACCTAGAAAAGAACACCTATATCCATTTTTTAATGTCAACTATCTTGAAAATCCAAAATGGATTACTTTTTTGTAATCAGCACCCCCCCAAAACCTACAAAAAGACACCCATATTAATTTTTATAAAACGATGTATGTCCGCCATCTTGGAATTTCAAAATGAATGTCATTTTCGTAAACAGTACCCCCAAAAACCTGGTAAACGACACACACCCATATCAATTTTACGAAAAATAAATATCCATCATTTTTTTATTACAAAATGTATCTACACAATATCTACACCCCCCGAAACCGAGAAAAATTAAAAATGGGAATTTTCTACCCTCCTTTACGTTTTTTTTATGTGCGCTCGTTTTGATGCTTATTATGTTTTTTGAATTACCACATCAGGGAAAATATATGTGCCTATTCTTAAATTAAATGTGTACTCTCAAATTGTCGCCAAGATGGTTATTTGTTCGCTAAAATAATATCTGTCTGCCAGTATGGAATATTCAATGTAAAAAAACTGGTATTAATAGTATACCCGATTTGAAATTCTTTCTCCAACTTGGTAATTTGGTATTCAATATTCGGTATTTTCACACCCAAAATTTATATTAATAATCATCATCATCAATCTGTCACAGGATTAATGCTGAGTTGTTTATTACAAGAACATAAAATTATTACAAAATCCTCACATCATAATATTGATTAGTAGATTCTGGACACAAAAAATTAGAAAATAATAACATTTTAATACAAAAAATTTAACCGCTGACAAAAACTGAAAACCTAAAAATAACAAACCTCTTTTATTTAACCATAATAACTAATTTCTTAAACTAATTTACTTAAGTATACTTAAGTAATTTTGAGACTGCGCTATCCCCTAGCACTACGAAAACACTGTTGTTCCATTTTCTGTACTTTATTTTTAACGGTAAAGAGGAGCTTAATTTTTATATGACACTGGTCATCTAGATATCGATAGTCTGTCTAACCACAGACAACGCTAATTTTCAACTTAGACCTACCGATTGATAATGAGGCGAGGCATTCTCAGTGAATTAAAAATATATGTAGTGGTAGGCATCACGTAACCTAGGGGTATAAAAATGCCACTTTAGCGGTTTCATATTATGGTTCATACTTATATTATTTTCCATACAAAAATCGTGAAATTGTAAAATGGCTACATGATTCATCTGATTTTATAATATTAGAAAACATCAATTTTGACAGACAGAAATGCGTAAAATGGCGCACATAATATGAGTTGAAAAAAATATATGAATCACCTAAAGTAGCCTTTGGGGGTCTACCCCAGATAAGATTTTTTTTTTAATTTAGATTTTTTTAAAAATATTATTTAGGTACGTTATATTTTAGCACTGAATAACGAATATTTCTAATATTCTAATCGTAGGATTAACATGCTATAAGCTAATATTATAATTCTAAAATGATCAACTTGAAGATCCATCCATCGAATATCCAGAAAAAGTGTTAAAATATTAAACGGCATTGAAATGTTTGAAAGCATCTTAAAATAACAGACGCTCACCACCAGATCGTAATAAAGTCGAGGCTAATATTCATTGTGGTCGGAATAAAAGTTTAAATTTAATATCAAAGAATGCTGCGGTCTCAAATGTGAATTAATGTAATATTTTGAGGGTTACATAAGTGATGTTTACATTTTCCCTTACATCCGTTTTGGAAAAAACAAGTGAATGTCTTTCATAATTTTAGTAGGCACTAGAGTGAGTAACATGTATTTAGGGTTCCGTGCCCAAAGGGTAATAATATTATTAAAATACATTGATATATTTGATGTTAAATAAATATTTAAGAGGGGAGGAGCGGGGGAAAGGGGAGGGTAAAAATCATGTTTGTTATGGGATACAACAAACATGATTTTTTTTGTCGTTTTGTACAGAACCCTTCACGCGTGAGTGCGACTCGCACTATGGAGGTTTTTTAAAAATATATCTGTAAAGCATATTTAAAAAATACCTACTTAAAACTGAATTACAGAAATATATTCAAGATTTACATACTAGCTTAATGTCTTCAAAAAGTCTGGAAGATAAAATTGAAATCCCTCATCAATATTCTACAACGCTCACTCCGGCATTTACTGATCCATTTCGTGTAATTTATCGCAGAATATGATGGAATTCTATTTACGATGATCAAATATTTATTTTTCCATCACAAAAGAGATTTAATAAGGGTCTGATGACTTATTATGGTGCTAAGACCATTGACCGAGACATGACCAAATATTATTATATATAATATTCCAAGCGGTTATTAGACTTGTGTATACGAAACTATGTGACAAGTGTGTATACGAAAAAGTCCTAACACATCATTTTATAACACTAATATTTTTCAAAACTATAGGTAGCTATCTATCAATTTGCATAGCAAACTTTTATTTTATTGTCATAATATCTATGGAGGATTATTATTATTATTAACTAGCATATGCCCGCGGCTTCACCCGCGTGAAATTGGATTTTAAAGATTTTAAACGCCATCTTTATAATAATTTAACACTTTCATCCCCTATACTCCTCCTAGGGGCTGAATTTTGAAAAACGCTGAAATACATAAGTCATTTTTTTCCGTCTGCTTAGTAGTATAATTTCTATTCTTACGAAATATCATGCAAATATGTCCAAGGAATAAAAAGTTTCATACAAACTTTTACCCCCTATTTTACCCCGTTGGGGGTTGAATTTTGAAAAATCCTTCCTTAGTGGTCAATCACGTGAGAAATACGTGTGCAAAATTTCAAATTTCTAATATTAAGGGTTTGGCCTGTGCGTTGATACATCAGTCAATAAGCTTTGCCTTTTATAGATATACCTAGTCTTGTCATAAATACTGAAACAAGGAAAAAAAAATTTTCTATTGCCAATAACATTTATTACTTTTACAGTGTGTTAGTTTAATACATAAATATAAAACAATTTAAAAAATAAAAAGCTTATTCAAAGTGGTCTCCATTGGCTGCAATACAGTCCTTTAAACGTTGAGGCTAGTTATCAATAGAAGCACCCACTCTTTCCATGGGAAAATTCTTCACTGCCAACCGTACAGATTGTTTTAGGGACTCCAAATTATCATGGCGTTTAGAGCAAGTTGTACTCTTTAAAACTGACCATAAATCATAATCCAATGGATTAAGTTCGGGACTAGACGACGGCCAGTTTTCAGCTCTGATGAAGTCCGAAACGTTCGTTTCAAACCAAGACTACGTAGACCGAGCTTTATGACCCGGCGCCGAGTCTTGCTGGAAGGACCATTCTTGGTTATTGATCATGGTGTTGTTAAAAGGCTTGACTACCTTTTCAAGAATGGTATCTTGAAACACTTGTTCGGCACAAGTTGTGTTTTGATACCTTTTTCACAAAAGTATGGCTCAGTCACTCCTTCATAGCTAATACCCCACCAAACCATCACTGAAGTCGGAAAGTGCCCACGTTGCACTCTGTCGAGTAATTGGGAAGCTTACTTAGAGCTTTGGTCATAAATACGGTCATTTTGTTTGTTAAAATGTTGCTCAATTGTAAAAAAATTCTCATCCGTAAACAAATTTTTCCTGTTATCTCCCTTTGCGTACCGCTTCAGTAGTTGTTTCGATTTTAACACCCTATTCTTTTTTTAATTATCATATTTCAGTTAAGAAATGACCAGTACGTTTCTTATAGGCTGCAAGTCTTAAGTCATCTTTTAAAATACGCGACATGGTTCTAGGTGCTATCTTCATCTCCCGAGATAAAATCTTTTGCTTTCGGACAGGATTTCTTCGAATTCTTTCCCTTACTGCTTTGACCACCTTTTTCGTACGAACACTACGTGGACGGCCAGATCTTTTTCTGTCACAAACAGAGGAGGCCTCATTGTACCTATTAATAGCCCGGGACATAAACATTGTAATAATACCAAGCGTATGGAGAGTTTTAAAGATTTCATTTGGCTCCATACCTACTTTGTGTAATGCAATCACAGCGATTCGGTTATCTTTATCACCCCACTCCATTTTAATATCGCAAAATATTGTACAATGTATTGGCGCCAAAATGAGAAAAGACAATGAACAATTATATAAAAATGCCAGATTCCATATTCAAATGTAATATTTTGTTTATTTTAATTTGTAACAGTATTTATGGCCAGACTAAGTATTATAGATAATAATACGCGAAAAATAAATATTAAGACTGTTTTTCTTTCCCTTTCGTCGTCGTTTTAGCAAAAAACACTTTTGGACAATATATAAGGTTTGGTAAAATCAATTTCAGATATTTTGGGTATATGATACTACTGCTTATTATGAAGACGCTTTAGGCAAAAAATTATTGTCATTCTCAAAGCAAAAAAATCATCTCCATCATCAGAGTCATCTCGTGTGTGGATGACTCTCCGCTCAACACAAACTCGCCCATATTAAGGAAGATTTTTCTTTCGAGTATGTCAATTGTTTCTCTGCTTAAACGTCTCTAAGTCAGTAGATCATATGCCCAAAATATCTGTAATTAATTTTATCGGACCTTATATAGGACTACTCCATAGTTTTACGGCACAACATCTGATCTCGTGCATAGTGTACTACGAATTGTCGAAGATGAGCTGATGTGAGTGTGAGTAGAGAATATGTAACACGTCATCGACAAAGCGACAAATCTATCGCGCCTATGATATATTTTCGGCATGATAATAACAGTCGACGGTGCATACGACACGAAGGGTCCGTCCGTCCGACTGACCGACCGACCCGTCCGACCCGTCTTACACTTTCGACGCGAGCCATCTCTCGACTATGCCTGCAGAATAGATTAGACGACAAATTTTTTTTGGATAAATGAATAGTATTCTTAAATATGAGTAACTTCTCAGAACAAACAGTATGCAATTTGAATATTTTCATACGAACAGCGATTTTTTTAGATTAGTCTCGTGAAAACGCTCCATACACAGCCTTACCTGACTGTGACTTCATTATTAGGTAAAAGTGTATTAAATACAGGGCCTTAGGAACATACTTGAAATTTGTGCGTTTAAGTTCATACTTACCATAATTTATGTTTTTGTTTATGATGCAAGTAAACCAATTTTCTAGATTTATCTAATTACTAAACTACAAAGGAAATATTGTATTTTTTACGTTTATCAAGTAGTATACTATATAAATACCTCAATATTTCCGAGTATATAAATTAAAGTAAATATTTGACATGTAGTCGTCTCCCCAATTTTCTATTGGATTTATTGTGCGGGACCTCCACTCGACAATTTTGCCCTAATATCCATTAGTTGTACCGGATACTAGTCCTTCAATGTTACGATATTAGTTCCTACCTTGTTTCCGAGCTTGATCGTTTATACTTCACTAAAACTTGCCAGTTATTAACCTATACAATTTGTTAGAGCATGTTCAAGTTTCGTACTTGAGAAAACCTGACTCGCCCACTCGGTAAACTCCTGTGAACTTTCGACAAATTGTAGTTGGTAGAAAGAACCACTGTTTATGTCTACATCAAAACTTCAGTTATGTAAAAGCTTCTATAAGTATCTAGCATCTGCCCGCGGCTCCATCTACGTAATTACAGTATCCCATGGGAACACTGTACTTTTTGGGGATTAATATAGAGCGTAAATAAACTGCTATCATTTTACTCCCCGTGGGAGACTGTATTTAGGCGCGCGGAGCCGCGGACAAAAGCTACTTAGTATTATTATCATTTCAACGCAAGCCAGCCCAAGTCTATGAGTTCCCACATCCCGCAAACCTAAAATTAAACAATCATAGTGACTAAATTAATTTTTTTTACGATCAACTTAATTTTCTGTGCGTAATATTTCATTCAATGTAATATACTCGTATTTACCTTCAGCACACAGCGACTCATACAACTATATACTAAAAATAGATAAGTAATCTGTTGACGGAGATGTGAGACATCAAGCAGTTAATAATAATACCTGGGAGACCGAGATTTGCTCTGTGTTTTAGTAGAACGATAAAATAATTACAAAAAACTTGAGAGGTGTCAAGGGACCCGGATGAAACGAAGTTATAATATATATATATATATATATATATATATATATATATATATATATATATATATATATATATATATACTGAGTAATAACATCAAGCGCTCTTCCGTCCCACCCCGCTCGCATACCTAAGGCCCGGCTAGCTAGTCACAATATGTAACAGTCATAACAGTCACAATGTGTAATTGCAAAATTCTACATTATTGTCAAGGTGATAAACACGTTTTTTGTATCATTCTTAATAGTCATTATTACATTGTGATTTCGAGTGGCAAAAAGTGTCATGCCTATAATCCGTCCAGCTCCAATACAATTCGCAACGCGCCATAAGGAACTTCGTTCCAATAAATGGAAAAAAAAAATGAAAAAAAAAAATAAGAATCAAAAATATTTATCACACCAGGATTCGAACGCATATTACATATTATTATATATGGACGCATACCAAACTGCCAATCAGACTAACGTAAAAGAGTCTTAGAGAAAGAGAGAATTATTGATATATTGATGCACGACAAAATAATAATACATATATTGCTTAAAAATGAGCATAAGGGATAAGCACCTAGCTAGATCGATTTTTCTCCCCCAAAACTCCCTGCATACTGAATTTCATGCTTGTAGCCGTTGTCGAGATACTGATTATATATATATATATATATATATATATATATATATATATATATATATATATATATATATATATATATATATATATATATATATATATATACAAGATCGTCTCGTTTAAAATATAAAATGCGCTTCTTGTGTCTTCGTGTGAACTACATAACGAGTTAAATGCGGTCTTTATCAATATACAGACTGTTTATGCGTTAGATTTTAAGTTAATTTTCTTAAGGAACTTTGGTTCTCATATGGCATACTAGATGGCGCTAATTTGCCGCTAGATCACGCTATAGGTAAAACGAACCTATTTGCATAAGATGTTTATGAGGGCCTTACTAATGTGAAGTATTTTTGGTTTGTAAACCAATCAAGAAAAGGATTGTGTGGTTTTATGAAACCACGGTAAAAGTGAAACTTAATAACCAAATAACGTGGAGCACTGGCACAAATGAGTACTAGTCTATACACTATAAGGTCAGCTGATGCGAACTATAGGCGCCGCCATATTGGCATCGGCTGCTCTGACGAGCGCCTTTCACTTTATCCCTACTCCGCGGCCGACCGTCACGCGACATGCAACACACAGACGAAAAAGTTTGAGACGATGTAATAAAAATGTCAAAGAGTTACCGGCACATTGCGTTCCCTTTATCGACATAAAAACTTTTTACCGACACATATCAAAACCTTGTTGGTACAGTCTCTCATATTCCCTATCATCGATTATGGTGATGTGTGCTATTTTGACCTCAATGCAGACAAGCTCGACAAATATGACCAACTACTTAACAACTGTATTAGATTTATTTACAATCTCCGGAAATACGACCACGTATCCCCCTTTCGCTCCAAGCTGCACTGGTTGCCTGTGCGCCAACGTCGCACAGTGCGAGCCCTGTGTATGCTCTACTCTTTCCTTAACTCAACCAATTCTCCTGCTTACTTAAAGTCCCACTTCCAATATCTTTCTAGTAGTCATGATAAATCCCTCCGCTCCTCAAATAATGCACTTCTGCTTTGTCCCCAACATAGTTCTAGTTTAGTCCATTCCTCCTTCCACATCCAGTCTATTCTACTCTGGAACGCTCTTCCTACGGAAATCAGAATGTCCACAACCAGAGATACGTTTAAGCGCAGAGTCCGACAGTTGTATTTGAAGTATTTAGCAGAATCATGAACTTTTTATTATAATTTTTGGTTGGTCAGTATCGTGTAATTATGCAGTATGGTATATGTATAATGTATATTATGTTTAATAAATCATTTATGTACTTGTATATTATAGTATAGTATGTAGGTATAATTAGTTTGATATGTATTATGTTTATTTTAGTAAAATTTATATAGTTTGCTACGAATATTATTGTAGATACAATAATATTCGTAGCAAACTATATAAATTTTTATCATTAGTTTTACAAGACCTTTTGTATAGTTAAATTTTTGTATTTTTCTAGATGGAAAGCACCTTGGTATTTTGACTCTGTCACCACCCTATGGTTGACTGGTAGAAAATGCCCTATGGCATTAAGTCCGCCATTGTACATTGTGCAGAAAGTGTATAAATAAATAAATAAAAGTTTAAGTAAGATAAATAAGCTTCTAATTTTATACTTTTCGCAATAAATTACTTCTGTTCCATAATATCGTAGTTATATTTTGTAACATGTAATTAAATTAATCAGGAAATGCAAACGTTGCAGAAAATTGGTTAATGCATTATTTAAGGCAATCAAAGAATACTGCGATCTTATTGCTTATGGACTAGAGGTAGGTAAGATTATGCAAAAGTTGAAAACGTAAGTAGGACTCGCGCACGTAGTGTTCAGTACCATTATAGCGATAATTTATCTACATGTTTACTTATTATTTAGTTATTTTTGTACGAAGTTTACCAAGGTTAGGAGTTATAGATCTTTAACTTGTAAAATGCGCTATTTTACAAGTTAGGCATCTATAACTCCTAACCTAACAAAGTTAGATTAGCCAATATAGTTTTCCTTCAAAGTTCATCATATGCGCTTAAAAGTTGAATATCTCGCAAACGGATACCTAAATGAAAAAAAAAAACATAGCAACCTCAAACGTTTTTAAAAGACCTATCTAATGATACCCCACACTAGACGGGAGAAAAAAACATACCCACTTAACGTGCAGGGGAGGTTCCCCAAAAAAATATTTTTCATGTTTTTATTATAACAGTTTGGACGGTAAGCCGAGGACGGACGGACGGACATGAATAACGCATAATGGAACTAGAGGCCATAGGTACTTTTTCTCGGGTTCAGAGGAACATACTTTATGTACTGGCCATCTCTACTCATAGACCGTCTTGCCCCATCTGATAATAATTAATTTATTGAATAAAGGTAAGGGTCAGTTCACACCATAACTAGACGATACGGGACACGGCGATGCATTTATAAATAGTGATTGGAAATATTAGGCGTTTATTATACACCACTATAGGTTTTACAGTATCCCCCACCTAAGTAACCTATGTGTTAATTCAGAGAACTACAACCATACCAAATTTCGTCAAAGTGCGTTAAGTACTTTTTCCGTCCATCTATCCATCCATCCATCCTCACAAATTTTCACATTGTAGTAGTAGGTAGTAGGATTCTAGTGCTTGCGATTTCACCTAACTAGCCATCTTTGCTATCCATCTACCCCGTATTTTTATAAAATGCAAAGCTAGTTTAAATATGGAATACCGTTTAAGACTCCATTATTATTTCATTTGTTAGGTTCCTACCCTCCACAGATGTTCACAAATGCGAAATAAATTCGCTATTTATATTACTTTAAGCCTACGCTTATAAAATAAGATGCATACTTAGTTATTCTATTTTGATATTTTAACTTAAGTCACTCATTGGTCATTTCTGAATACTCGTAGACACGCAACATAATGGCCTCAAACTATTGGCGCTCTCCTTACTTAGCGATTTACGTAACGAATTCTTTAATCTTTAAAACTATCTAGTGTGGTGTTTTTAATTGTTTATTGTATATATAAATAATAATTATTAATCTACATGTAATACAAAATTAATCCCCTTGATTTTATCATCATTCGTTTTTAGGGTTCGGTACCCAAAGGGTAAAAACAGCTGTATCTCCTTAACCGTGATAGCTAGACAGTTGAAATTTTGACAGATGATTTGATAAATACAAAAAACAGAATAAAATAAGTATTTAAGAGGGCTCCCATACAACAAACGTGTTTTATGGGATCGGGTTTCCCGTTTTGTACGGAACCCTTCGTTATTCACGTTTGTTGTATCCCATACAGCAGACTTTTTTTTTTGCCATTTAATACGGAACACTTCGTACGCGAGTCCCACTCGCACTTGGCCAGTTTTTTACTACTTACTTTGCCACCACGGAAACAATTTCATAGGCGTAATCACGCCAAAAAGAATGAGAGTAAAAATAATACTGGGAACAGAACAATACAAGAGTTTTATCTCATGATTTAAATGCTTTTTCTGTTAAATCGAAACAATAATTTGTTTGGATTCGTGAGATGAATCTCGTCTCGCTACATTTCGAAAAGACTATCTTTTTATCTTTTAGGTACTAAACCGCTATTTATTAATCTGCGACTAAATTTTATTAAATATTTATCTTATTTTATTAAATATTTCTATATTTATTCTGTTAGCTCTAGCTAGAGCTCGCCGTCTAAAAGGGAGATCGTCGCGAACAAGCATTAGACTATTATAAATCGCTAGGGACCCAAAAGTATCATATAAAACTGTCTAGCGGTTCTAATATTGGCAGGTTTTTTTATTGACATAAAATGTGTGAAGATTTTTGAGTAAAAAATATCATAAAGAACAAAAAAACTGTTTTGATACACGGCTACTGCTGCTGCTGATGCATTTCAGTTATATTAATAGTTTTTTTACTGAAAATTCAGGGCGGTATGTCTGGAAAAAGGTCAGGAGTTCTTACTTTACTGGATTACTTCTGCATACTTCTGGATTCTTATTGATAGGGTCCCGTTTTTTCTCGTACCCGTTGGGTAGGAGATAAAAAAGATAATGATTTGATAAAAAGATTTGCTCTGAGTCTGTAAGGCTACACCCATGGGGTCAGGTGGTATGACGCTATTATAGGAAATAGGACATGAAATGAATTTTTTTTTTCCCAAATGAAACTTAACAAGCTTTTTTCGGAGAGTCAACTGAAGACGCTACCACCGGTACCGCTGGTACCACTGGTACCACCGGCACGGAGCCATATTTCAGCATAAAGATGGAAAATTGTTCTTTTGAAAGAAATATATATTTTACATTGTAAACTTAAATCTATGTTAAATATAAAAAAAAGTCAAAAGTACACAGGTACATAGAGACGGCTTTGCAGGGGAGCATCTTATTCCCAAGGTGTGCAATCGTTGACAAAGTCATTTACTTTATAATAAGCTTTAGCACACAAACGTTCTTTGACTACTTTTTTAAATTTATTAATAGAAAGGTTTTGAACGTTCTCTGGCGCCCTATTGTATAGTCGTATACATTGGCCCATAAAAGATTTACTTACTTTGCTAAGTCTTATCACTGGTACATCTAGCTTATTCTTATTTCTAGTGTTTATACAATGATTATCAATTTTCTTCTTGAAATTGCTCAAGTTTTTTCTAACGTATAATAAATTATCCAAAATATACTGAGAAGCTACGGTCAGTACACCTATGTCTTTAAACTTTTCTCTCAGAGATTCAAAAGGGGACATTTTATAAATAGCACAAAAAGCTCGCTTTTGCAGCACAAATATTAAATTTTTGTCGGCAGCATTTCCCCATAAAATAATGCCATAAGACATTCTACTATGAAAGTAGCTGGTATAAACCAGGCCTGCATAGGAAATATGTGTATGTACCGATGTGTTAACAATCGTATTTTGTTTATTTTGCAATATTTCTATCATAATATAAACAAATACCTATCAACGTATATTCAGATATTAAACAGGAAAAACATGTCATGATTAAAATAAATCAAATAAACCGACAAGAAAGACGGATATGAATCCTAAGTCGAATCAGGGTGAAGGGGTTTCCACAAAGCAATTTAATATATTTGGGCCAAACGCCTACGTTTTTATACGTTTTATAACGTTCATTCTTAAGGCACCGGTTGCTCCATGAATGGTCCATTCAATACTGTGGGGAGGACAGCGCAGGCGCCACATCGATCGGCCGCCGGCTGCGGAATGCGGCGGGATTTCCACTGTGTCAACAAGGGATGTGTCGACGGCTGATGTCGACAGTCGATAGATAAGTCCTTGTGGAAACTATCTCATACTGTTTTTGTCGGTGATAACTAATAACGACTTAACATTGTATTATATTGTATCATTTTTCTATTGTATTTTTACTATTTTATAGCATTTTTAATCAACGACGCAAAAAGAGGGATGTTATAAGTTTGAATGTCTGTCTGTCTGTTCGTGCCATCGTAGCTCCCAAATGGATGACAATTTTTGATCTATTTTATTGTTTGGAAGCTGGCATGATCGAGAGTGTTCTTAGCTACAATCTATCATCATCAGCTCGGTCACTGTTTGACAATTTGGCGGTTTCTTAAATTTCATTTTGCTTATTAAATTCAATGCCCTGTAAAAATTAGCTAACAAGTATCACTTTGTATTTCACAAACTAAAAATTTAATTAAAACGTATTACTCAACTAGCTGTCCCGAGACACGTTGTTGTGTCTTAGCTATGAATATTTGACAGTCAAGTCACAAGCGACAAATTGAACAATGTGAACAATTAATATGGAAAAATTCAATCGTTTTAATCTTCCCTGAACTTCTACAGTTACTTCAAGACCAAAATTAGCCAAATCGGTCTAGCCGTTCTCGAGTTCTAGCAAGACATTGGAATGGAATGTAATAGTATGTATTGTAATAGTATTCACAAAAGATATTCGTTATCGTCTCACACAAAAAGCTGTAACTTTTTTGACATTTTGCAACATTCGCATCAAAACCTTTTAACGTTAATTATTACATTCAGAATCTAAATTTTATTTTATGCCGTTTCAAATACAACAAAATATTATTGTCGACACGTGTCGACGACTATGGCATGGCCCCTCTCGGCGGAATGTAACGGTCTCGGGTCTAGTATATACTACAGTAGGTACCTACAGCCGGCATCCACTCATGCCTACATATACCCAATCTATTGCTCGTAAATATTGGATTTTGAACTTGTCTCCAATATTTAACGATAATGTCTCATACTTTCGAAAGCTACTTCCGATAATTTTTCAAGACTTGAAGAACAAGAAGGTTTCTTTCAATTCAAAATAAAAAAAATATATTATTTAACCCTAAACATTATTAAGTGCTGTTTTGTCTAACTATAAACAGTAAGAAATATTATAGTGTAATGCTGCACATACACGTTACGGGTATACCTGTCAATTTTGCCTGTACAACTGTATAGGTAAACCGGAGCGTGTATGTTGTACAACTGCGTAGGTTTCCATTCTAGCTCAAGCCTACCTAAAATGCTTGTGTGCAGTCAAATCCGTCAGCCTAACAACTATAGGTAGGTAGGTATATAATATTTTAAAAAGGTGTCGCCCGGTCTCTTAAAATTATTTTTTGCAGAGTTGTATTTGATTTAGGAATTTGTTTGCGAAATATTACACTTAAAATCCCCTAGAATATCCGCCCGTAATCCGTTGCCTCTGAAGATTTACGTCCATCGTTAATGTAATGAATTCAAAATAAAATATCTTAGACCTAAGACGAATTTACGAGCCAGGTTATTGGATAGAGTATTTTTAGTCGACTTCCAAAAAAAGGAGGTGGTTATATATTCGGCGGCTATATATTTTTGGCGGTTATATATATATATATATATATATATATATATATATATATATATATATATATATATATATATATATATATATATATATATATATATATATATATATATATTTGTTTGTACCAACAACAAATATGCTTGATATACATCAAGCATATTATGCTACTTTGGTAGCATATGCTTGCTTTACTTTACATAAAGTACAATTTTGTACCAAGGGTAGGTATGCCCTGGATTCAAAAGCACAGATAAGAACTCCTCAGTCTTTAAAGATACACGTTTGGTAATTTCGGCATTGTTTAAAGAACTGCAAGCATTATGTAAATTACAGTAATCATCATCATCATCATCATCATCAAGTATTGGCGTTTCGTGTGAAGAAGCTGGTCCATGCAAGGGTAAAAAGAGCTTCATTGTTCAATAAAAATCTTTTAATGGAAATATTTCAGTTTTTATTTAACACTATATATTTTAAAACATCGTGAAATTTATGATAATGTTGCAGCCATCTGATTAAATAAGCTAGCTAATTGGACGCCTAGTATAATATACAATTTAACTAAATGACTACACGACGTTTTGCCATATGGATAAACGTTGCCCTCATATCAGAAAATTGGCTAGTTCTTATTCATCGATTTCATTGGATGCCGGTTTTTAATGAACGATCTTGTCGTCGAGTTGACTGCCTAATTTAACTAGGCGGCTGCAACAGTAACATAATATAAAACCTCGAAACGAAAAAAAAGGAGAAAATAATTTTTAAAGGAGTTGATTCACGAAAAAAAAAAATAACTAAGTATTAGATCATATGATCTTTCAGAAAAGGCTAGAATGAAATGTCTCGACCTGACCCAAATTCAATATAAAGACGCGACGCGACAAATTCATTATGCGACATTGACTGACATTATGTCAGTAAAAGGGTCTCTTAAAGATCTATTACATCGCCCTCCCGTGTATTTTGTGTCGGATACTAGGTTACTGCTGCGACTTTCTTTACTATCCTTACTAATATTATAAACGTGAAAGTTTGTATGAATAGATGTTTATTACTCTTTCACGCAATAACTACTGAACGGATTTTGACAAAATATGGTATGGTAATAGTTTAAATTAACACATAGGCAACTTAGTACTAAGTCGCGGGCGACATTAAATAATTAATATTGCAGAAAGTCACCAGTGTAAATGTCAAATGCTTCTATTGGTGCATGTGGATGCAGCTTAAGCGTCATTAGTCAATTTTAACATTTGCAATGATATTTTTAATATTTCTTACTCTAATGGGGAAAATCATCTTTAGCAATCAATTATCAAGCTTACACGAAGGCATCGAACCTGCAACTTTTAAAGTTTTGTTAGTTAATGACACTTCCGAGGTTCAGTGGTGCAGTGCTTGGCTTCGACTCCGGAGTTCGTGGGTTCCGATCCCCGCGTTGGAACAACGAAAAAATTTTGTTTTCAAGTCTGATTAGGACAATGCAGGCTGATCAACTGATTTTCTGACAGTAAAAATGATCATGCGTCGGATTTGCATGTAAAAATTCGGTCCTGCGCCTGATCTGTGTCGGTTATCCGTATTACTAGGTAACAAGAATAAAGGAAGATATAGTGCTCTCGTGTATTGTGTAGTGCGCACTCACTTGGGCAACATAAAATTGTTCCGGCGCTGCTGGTCTGATTTCAATCAAACCAGCCATCATCACCGTAATTGGTTGTGATGTATTATTTAACCACTGTACCGACAACTACATAGCTTCTATGACATTATAGACTGCTGATGATAAAAAGAGACAAAATACAACATTCCCGCTTCATCGACACATTCAATTAACTCTCTTGTACTACAGTGATATAGGGATTAGAAGTTATTTGGCCCTTACCGTGACTTGGATTGACGGGGCCTAATGGGTTCGGTAATTGAGGCCCCGAGTGCCCCCGGCCCAAGTGGGGCACTCGGGGCTTAACCTCTGGTTTTGATAAGATTTTACAGAATTCATTTAGGGTTGCTAATTGATACTTTTTTGATAATGAGTCTTTACTATACATATTATGTGAATGCGAAATTTTGAGCTGTCAAAAACCTTTGTCAGATTTGTTTTTTCATATTTCTTAGTCAACTTGTCTTAGTTGTAACTTCAAAAATGTATTTTTATACTGTTTTCTCAGATTATATAAATATTAGCCAGATTGAGCGCACCGAATATCTGGGTGTAACAACAAAACCTACTATGAAACCGAAAGCTACTACGATTTCCCCGCCATGCTACACAGCGTCGTACCGCAGACACGTCTAGAACTTTAAACATATTATGTCGTAGTATAAATACATAAATAGGCCATCTTTCGTTTTTAAACACTACAAAAATAGTTCCCAAAAAATTAAAAAAGAAGATGGAATATCATTTCACAGGTAACTATTTATTATTTTGCTATTTTAAATAATATTTACAATAATTTATCTTTGCTGTTCACTCGGAATACAAAATATCAACATAATTTCTTTAAATTTATTGTGAACTGGCTGCTAAAGCTATCAGTGTTGCAAGTTTTTAGGCGAATATTTTTCCCTACACTCAACGAACTTACTCGTTGGTTCAATGTTATAAGTAGTGTTATAGTAGGTAGAGTAAATTTCAATAAATGGTAAATAATAATTATAATCATAACAATCGAATTGTGGTAATATGAGTACGTAAAAAGCGATTTACTTTGTTCTAATGAAGACACGAGTGAAAGAAGGGCGAAACTAAAATTTTTAAAATTATCGTTTTTTGGGTAAATACCTACCTATAGGCAAATTATTACTAATAAAAAAATGTGTTCTTACTTACTTAAGCGTAATTGTAGGCAAAAAAATAAAATATGATCGACACTAATGACGGCCATTAATACCATTTCCCAGTGTCAAGTAAAAACAGCGGGAAATAGAATTTTCGTTTCAATTTTCAACACAGTATTTCTAAATTGTCAAGTCCAAAGTCTAGTATAAGTCCAAATAAATATTCAGTGCAGTCAATGTGTCATGTTAGTCGATTCAGTAAAGTGGTAGAAGTTTTACTCAAAGTTCCTAGGGAGTTTTGGAGGGATCACGAAATAGTACGCTTTTTGTAGTTGTACCACTTGCCCACACTTGTGCACGTCAACGAATAACTAATGGTTAATATTCTACCAATATTACACATTAAGAACCGAATTAACACAAATTTTGGAGGAAATACAAAAACAACAACGTCGCACATTGACATTCTCGGCAAAACCCCAAGAAGGATGTAATTTTTTTGTGTGTTTATTTTTCCATGTTTCAATTTAAAAATTGAAATTGTATCTGATAAATATATACATGGGTAACCAACCGGACCTTTGCTCGGAGTTCTGATAAATTTAAAAAATAAAAAAGAATCGCTACCGTCACCGTCACCGGGACGTCACCGAGAACGAGATGACCACGTCAAAGTAGCGATACATACGTTAAACTAAAGCCGTGTGTCCACTGTACGCCGTCACGTCAACCTAATCTCGGCCAGAAATAATATCGTCCTCGGTGACGTCCCGGTGACGGTGGCGGTGGACAAATGGCCTTACCACGCTGGTCCTTCGGTCTTTGAGATTCGTCACCGGGACGTCACCGAGAACGACATGACGGACGAAGCCGAAGTAGCGATATATACATTTACTATAGCCGTGTGTCCACCGTACGCCGTCACGTCAACTTAATCTCGGCCTGAAATAATCTCGTTCTCGGTGACGTCCCGGTGACGGTGGCGGTGGAGACTACTGGATACTACCATATCAAAATCCGTTGAGTATTTTTTGCGTGAAAGAGTAATAAACATCCAGCCATCTATCCATACATACATCCATCCATCCATCCTCACAAACTTTCACATTTGTAATAGTAGTAGAATAAACAAAAATGTTGTAAAATAAAATAAGTATAGTTTTTTGGTATTTTTTTTCTATCTAATTACCGCTAAACCTAAACTATTGTTGAATAAGAATATTAAAGGAGTTTTGCCGGGGAGTTCAATGGGTGACGTTGTGGATTTTGTAATATTTCATAAATTAGTGTTATCTCGGTTTTTAATATGTAATATTGGTAGAATATTAACCATTAAATATTCGTTAACGTGCACACGTGTGGGCAAATAGTACAACTTCTAAAACATGCTATTTTGTGTTTCCCGCCAAAACTCCCTAGGAACTTTCAGTAAAGCGTTGTAAATTCATCCTTTCCATTCATCCATTCATTCATCCAGTAAATTGACTATTTATTTGGACTTTGACTAGACTTTAGACTTGACGATAAGGAATACAGTGTTGAAAATTGAAACGAAAGTTCTATTTCCCGCCTTTTTTACTTGACACTGGCAAATGGTTTTAAGATAAGCCAACGCCATATATAAAAAAAAAGGAATATTAAAAAATTTCCTTTCCTTCACCCGTTCTGACGCGAGTTAAAATGATGGGAGATTTTTCTGTTTCTTGTATCATTAGACGCATACAGATATGCGTGTACTGACAGTGTTTCTCGAGTGACTTACGCACATGTCTAATAGGTAGCATCAATCCATTCGTTGCGTACGTTACATCTGGCTATTATTATTTATATTTTATCAACTTACTACTTATAGCCCAAGAGCTGCTAGGTAATTAAGAGCATCTTAAAAAATGCAGCGCCGTGTCACGTATCGTTTTGTTTCGGTGTGAATTGACCATGGTATAATTAAAATCAAAATCACGCTATGCCACTGGTAGCAGGTTCAAATTTCGCCAAGTTGGTTTCTTTGTATGGACGTCGTATTTTATGATGGAATGCTTTTTTAATACATAATATATTTCCCGTTTTCTGGGTGCCCTTCTATAATTGATAAGTGACCAAAATATTAGCAGAGGAGTAAAAATAAAAGAAAAAAAGTTTGTATATATTGTCATTTAATTCCTAGAACTCATGAGGTAAACAACACTAAGCTAGATCTGGTACCAATTCACAAGTCGTTACATTAGATATTTCAACAATTTAGACAAAACACTCCACTTATCGAATGTCCAAATGGGATTTACAAATAATTTATAACTAAATACAACTAGATTACATAAATAATTGAATAATATGTGAAAGTAGATAAGAAATAAAAAACGGAACGTAAAATTAAATAACATAACAATATAACAACCAATAATATCAAATAACTGAATCTCAAAGACTGCAGGACCAGTACAAAATTGCAATAAAATAAAATCTCGAAACATACACAGAGCTATGAAATTAAATGAATGCTTTTCAATAAGTTAAAAGAACCTAGTCAAAGAGATGACGGTAAAGTTAACAATATAAAATGTCGGCGGTCAATTGTTTTGTGCGAACGGGACTGCACCTAATTATATGAACAACAGAACTGACATTAGTGACATTTTCCAACGGAAATTTAAAAATAATTTTATAACATTCCGATAATTTATTTTTCATAGCCCAATAATGTATTCGTTAATATTTAAATTTAAATTTTCCGATACTTCAATTAATGCTTTCAGTTTAATAAATTGCTGTATTGTGTGATTGATTTACTTCTTTTGTCTTTATCGATTTTACTAAAATAAACACAAACATATTATTGTGTCCATATTTTTTTGTTGTTTTTAATTAAAAATTATCAAATTAAATTAAACTTAAAAATGTTTGAATCAATTTTCTTCAAAAATGAAAGTCTTTCATAAAACCTGTCGTTTATCTTAATATTTATTTTTTATTTATTAAAACGATTATAAGAGTATTCGAAACAAACGCAAAATAAAACAGAACATGAAAAAAAGTATGCAAAATGAATCTTGACTATGTATGGCACGGCCTTTATCTAAGAATAAAAATTATAAATTAAAATTACAGAATAAGTTTGGTTCAAAGAACAAAAGATAGAATAGGAACAAGAGTAGGACTTAAACTACTAGAATACTGATAAAAGCTAGGACCTGGATATTGAAACTAAATCTAGACGGAAATGGACATAGCCGGGAATATTACAGGAATGCTATGGTTGATGACGTCACTAATACTGATTCAGAAAATCATGTTATAACTAAATCGTTTTATGGCATAAAATGGCTACCTCATGGTACAAATGTACAATGTCCAATCGAGATTTTTATACAGTTTTTAACAATATTTTTAACATATTTGTTTATATATCTAATCTTATTTACAGTTTATAAAATTGACAAATTTCTCATTAAATACGCTTTTGATTTCTATAAATTTTAATTTTTAATCTATTTTGTTGTAAATGATTCCGATAGGAGACTTACATTTTTAAAATTACTTATATGATTAAAAATTAGTTTCATAGTGATTATTTTATTATTTTTTTTACTTTCATAATCTCTTCGCATCGGAACCATTTGCATAGTATAATATTGTCATAATTTTACCTCCGAGGCACAAAATGGTGTTCATAACCCAGTTTTGCCTTTATAAATTTACGAATCCTTAATTAATAATACTATTCGTAAAAATGTCTTTTAAGGGAAATTAATAAATATAAATACTTTATATAAACTATCACCTAAATTGGTCAGGATTAGGATACACTCTTTAACATGCACTTACATAATTCATTTAAAACACATTTCTAACTTTAAACTTTCATGTTTATTATGAAATGCATTATGAAAGTTACATCATTTTATATACACTTTCATCGTGTTTATAAGTATTCTTTCATTATCAACAATTTACAAAGTCATATTTATGAATTTTGGCACAAATGTTGCCGTTAGATAAAATATATTCTGAAACTATTTTGCATCTAAGGCACGATTTTTGAGGGACTACACATTCATTGAATTCTTAATTCTTAATTCTTATTCACATCTGTCGTATACAATGTCTCTGAACACATTTCAGTTGTCGTGATATATAATTGTAGACATTATCACATAATTTGTTTTGTATCTATACTGTATGTATATAAAATTGTAGTAATCTTCAGTTTGCTATAGCTAGCTTTTATGTACAGGGTCAGTTTGTTGAGCTGGTGGAGGGTCCGAGATTCGCTTCCTGGTGCTCCTGGTGCTTGTACTTGTGTGACGTCATCTGCGACAAGCCAAGCACCGCGAAGCCGCACATGAGGCAGTGGTAGTGGGTTTGTTTCTTGCTATGGATGCATTGGGGCTCGTAGCCGCATTCTAGGTAGAAAAAAATCATATATTAATAGGCAATAGGCAAAATAAATTACTTTTGCAGAGCTTATTATCTTATTACCTTTAGGTGGTTCCGATATCGATATAATGGCACACACACACATAGAAATTATTAATTAATTAATAAAAAATTAATTAATAAATTAAATTAAATTAATTTTTTTAATTAATTAATTATTTTACACCGTAAATGGCCAGAATAGATGGAGGACCAATTTTCGTTACAAAAATTACAGCTATTTCTAAGTATCAAAAGTAGATAAAAGCTGCTACATACCTTTACTAGGCGGGAACTTGTTAAAGCCAGCCGCCTGGATGGAGTCAAGCTTCTGATGCTGCCGGCGATGGGCCACGACTTTGTTGGTGTCGGTGCACACGAAGTCACACTTCAGACAGTGGAAATGGGATGCCTTGTTTTGCCCAGTACCTAAGAATAGAGAAAAAAATGTTGGTAGCCTTATAAGGAGCTTTCAAAGTACTTATAAAATAAACTTTGAAGAAAAAGCAATAGTTTAAATCTTAAGTGATGGAAAATGACATCCAATAATAATGGCGAAGAATGATATAGCGAAAAATAATAATATACGGAGATGTCAATTACTTACTTGAGTTTAACTTACCGAATGTAGATGCATGTGGACATTGCGATCTTTGGCAGTAGACATTCGCTCTATATTGCTGGAAGTCACCACCCATAAGTGTGTCCAATCTGAAACGAATGAAGGTTTTGGTTAAAAAACTGAAAACTAAAAGTAAAATTATAACAGAAAATACAAAACTACTTACCTCTCATGTCTGGCCGTGTGCTGCACGAATCTAGTTTTATCACAGAAGGAGTAACCGCAGTCTTTACGAGTGCAGTGGAAGTGAGTTTGGTGTTCCCTGGAAATTTCGGGAGTAAATTTATTAAAAGTAAAAAAAAATCAGAAGAAACAATATTAATCCATAAGGCACAGTATTATATTAGTAAAGAATTACAAAGGAATTGCCAAACTATTTTTTGATGCAAATTATGTTGAATCTAAATAATATTTATCTGAATAGTATACTTATATACCTGTATCCACACTGTTGGTATGCGCAGTCCTCGTTGAAGCGAAAGCGAAGGTAGCCTTCAGGGATGGGTTCGTCCTTCAAGGAGCGGACGTGAGGGCCTCTGGCTACGGTGCGTCTGCTGGCAAGATATTGTAACGTTAATAATGTTAGTAAATAAAATATTCAGATAGGATAAGTAAACAAATTATTTATAGAAAATCTAGTCCAGAAAGAGGAATTAAGCTTGCTCTTAAAGGAATGTAAGAATCAGAAACTATAGTAAATACTTCGAAAAACAATACATTACATATTTAAAGAAATTTACACTTACGATTTCGCAATCATTTCCGCTTCCTTATCGATACCTGGTGGAAGACCATGACCTTGAAGGAGACTCTGTTCCAATAATAGCTCAGGTGGATATAGCATGGGTGGATATAACGAGAATGGAGAGCCACTGAAAATAAATAATTCGTTAGTTACTTGATTTACGTCACAGGACAGTAACTTTCTTAAATAAAAAAATAGTAATTACCCTTGTAATAAAGCGACTTGAGCTAAGCCAGGGAGGCCAGCAAGAGATGCGGTGTATTGTTGCTGCATTTTTAATTGATCTTGAAGAGAACTTTTGCGTCCACCGGCCAAATATTGTTGTAGAAGAAGACTTTGAACAGCCTGCACCTAAAAATTATGAAATAATACATAATTTAAGTAATATACAAATACAGGCAAATATATACATACAGCCATATTATTTAATTTTTTTTACAAGGGTGTTTTTTTTACAACAAAAAAAGACTTTTACCTGATCAGCTGGATTTGGAGGTCTATGACCAGGATTAGTAGTTTGAGCAGTAGATGAAGTTGCAGTTGAAGGCAAAATCGATATTTCTGGATACTCCCTCTCTAAAGTCTCCTGCAATAAAATATTCTATATTCAAAAAAAATTAAAACGCATTAAAATATTATATTATTAATATTAAAACATACTTTTTAATATTGGGTACGTACACTAATTCTTACCTTTGTGGCTTGTAATCCAACGGGTCCAGGCTCCATTGCATTACTGTGCTTCTTGACCATGTGACTGAATAATAGCTTCAAATCCACATAAGCCTGGCTGCAGTGTGGGCAGTGGTAATGTAGGTTCATACCACTAGTATTTTTATTTAAAGGACAAGCCCTATCATGACAGGATGGTGGTATAGTAGGCCCTGTCATTTTTGGAGACTCATATAGCTTCTTCTGATCAAATTCTATTCTCTTCATATCTTTAGATGGAGACGCATCATAAATGCTTCTCGGTGACGATGTATTGCTTCGTAGATGAGAAGAAGGATAAAATGTTCCCGTAGCTTTTACTACTGAAATTAAGAGCAATGTTATAGACATATTTTGCAATACAAAACTTTCAGTACATAAAATTCATTTATTTAATACATAATTCAGTAGTAAGATATTGATGGTGGAGAGAATCTTACCCGAAACATTATCTTGATCTTTTTCGAATTCACTTTTGATCGAGAAGTTGGTAAATGTTTCAGCACTTTCTCTCATTGAACTAACGCTATCAGTAGAAGCTCTCTCCTTAATCGAATAATCTTTGGCTTCATCAAAAGATTTGTCCTGTTCAGTTTCACTTTTAATTACTGGAGTGCCTCTGCCATGTTTGTGGGTAGCAAGTGCTGAGTATTGAGTAAGGATTGCTGGGCAGTTATTTCCTTGTGCGCAATGGAAATGTGAGCGAAGTTGATTTTTGAAGCAACTCTTTCCACCACACTGATCGAATGACACAAAATAGTCGAACCCTTCCAAGAATGGACTAATAGAGTGTGATTCTCGCATATGCGATTCCATCATCACATGCGATTCACCAGCAAAACTGCAGTAGAAGCAGTGAAGGTGAAGTCTTGACCCTCTCAAGTTGCAGTTGGAATAATATTGATTGCATGCATCTGGGATTGTGAATACTTCGAAGTGTTGAAAACGTATACGCTGTAAGAAAAAATAATGCTAATTTGTATCAATGCAGATAAACGTGATATATCAAGGTATTTAGTATTTGAATATAAGATATGAATAGTTAATAATGGATACTTACTGGAAACTCTTCAATAGTAGTAATAACAGGTGATGGTACCACTGGAGTCATCTGTGGAATTTGATTGCTCTTGGGTAGTTTGAATGACGTGAAAATTGCCTGCGGGGTGACCTGCGAAAAATAATGAAATATTATTATTTAATATAAAAGTAATATGACTTAATGACAATTAATATTTTTTGGAAAAAGAGAGCTTACACTTACGTTGTCAGTCCAAACTTCGACAACTCTGTTTTTGGGAGGCCTTCCTCGCTTCCTACTAAACATTTCATCCAGCGAGCTCGATGGATTTACTTGTTGTGGCACAATGCCAGGACTTGGGCCCATGTTTAATTGTGCTTGCAAATTAGGTGCTAATTGAGAAGTCAGATTTGGCGCCATTTGGGCTAATTGTGCGAGATTTGGTGGCAGATTAGGCAAATTGGTAACTTGTCCGAGTTGAGCTGCCATATTCGGGTGCAATTGTGCTGATAACTGCGGAGTGAAGTTGGGTGCAAATCTCGCCGCTAAGTTTGGCGACATAGGACTCAAGATCGCGTGCTGGCGGTGATGTTCAAGAAGTCTGAATGGATGTTCCTCGGATGAAAGTATTACTGCACCGCAATTTTCCTAAAAAAATATTAGGAGATTAATATCCCAATATCTAAATCTAATTAACTATTCTTAATACATAAAACTGATAAGTTAAGAGATACATAGATTATTTCATAATCTACTTACCCAAGTGCAGTGATAATGTGTGTTGTCCCTAATGTGTTGACAAGCTGAATTGTTACACGGATTGTTCCTCGTGTACGTCGAGAAATATGCGTCAGTCACTTGGTTTTGTTGTTCGTGCTCCAAAACATGTTTGACCATGGTGTTGTGGCAGCTGAAAGAAAAAAAAACCTCATCAAATATTATAATAATTAAAATCTTGTAAAATGTATTCAATTATAAATGTAAATAATCTTATGACGTAGATAATTAATTCTCACCTATGAGCCATTTTACAGTTGTCAGCTAGGCAGTGGTAGTGTTTATTCAAAGCACTGCATTTATTGCATTTATCATCTGCCTCCTTGCTACCGTTGAACGTCTCAATGTACTTCCTGGAGATTTCTTCCACCACGGCTGGGTTCTGAAATATAATGACCATTGTCATTAATAATAATAATAATCCTAGTAGCTTGATATGCTTCAGATAATGCATTGAAATATTTTTTTAATTAGTGAAAATATTTAAATTCTATTAATTATAATTATTTACTTACAAATGGATAAGGATAGTCCCCATCGCCCATGGAGTTTGACATGTCATCGTCTCCATGGAGGTTGCTGCCAGGGGAGTACAGGCTGAGGTCTGCACCTTGTTGCATCAGCGCGCTCTGAATTACGGACGTTGGAAGCCTGCCAAATAATTCATACCATCAATATTATCTACAAATTCTAATGAATAGAAGTAAAATTATTCAAATCAGTTGACAATTTTTTTAACCAATGCTCTTGTAAATTTTTGAATTTTGATGAAAATGGCGTACAATTATGACAAGTAATTATACGAACCCAAAACTCATTTCCTGTTCCTTCCTCTCATGTTTTCTCTTGTGAGTAAAGATTTGACTGCTCGAATGTAGTACGTAGTTGCAATGTGGTCTGATGCAGTGAATATGGTTACATGTTCTGCTGAAGCGACAGTCGCGGTATGGACAAGCTTCATTCTTCATGTATTTCTTAAATCCGTCTTTCGATAAAGCCTCGTCTTTGATATGATAAGTCTTGTGTTTTTCTGAAAATATATTTTTAATTTAAAGGACCACTTTAAAGCGCCATCTATTCGACTTATGTTGAAAGTTAAGTGTTTTGAGTGATGCATAGATGGCAGCACACTTGTAGTAAGCATTGTGATATGGTTTGAATAAATCTGTAGTATAAAATTAATGATAACAACAATACCATTTTTCAATAATATTTATAAATAACAATAATATTCGCCAATTGTTTTTCTTAAATCTACTCGAACAAATATTTTTGAAAATGATTTAAATGCTTACCCATATCAGCTTTATTTTTGAAGGTATAAGTGCATCCAGGTCTCCTACAGTGGAAATGAGTGGTTCTTTGCCCAGCGAAAATACAGTGAGGCGCTGCACAACTTTCCGTCGCACGGAACCTTTGGAACCCTTCTTGGAGAATAGCTGAGTCTTTGCGGTGATAGTTCGCGTGCATTTGGACATCAGATGTCGATATGTAAACCTTAAATACGATTATAATTAATTATATAACTTTAAAGTTTTACTATAGAATTATATTAATATTATAATAACTAAGTAGATTTTCCAAACAATTGACATTAAAATAAAGAAACCAAATTGTACAAATGACGGAAATTGTTTTGGTCGTGTAACTCGTGGTCGTGAAAGATAACTGTGTGCCGAGTGCGAGTTTTGTCACTACTCGCTGTGAAGAAGTTAAGTTTAATTTGTATCGCATCGAATTAGTTACTATTGTTTGCCACAAGGAGCATTATTTCGATGTCACACAAATTGTAGTTAATTTCTTCACTACGAGTAGTGACAAAAACTCGCACACAGCTCCCTGATTTCTAGAGACAAACGCATTAGTCGCTTTTAATATGTTACTAGAATATCGTAATGATATAGTAATGATATGACAAACCTTATCACAACCATCTTGGATACAATGGTAGTGGGTTTGACTCCGGTTGTGAGGACAGTCACTGAAACGTTCTGAGCAGTCATCTAGAGGAGAATATCTCATAAATCCATGGGCTAGGGATTCATCACGTTTCTTGTGCCACTGAAAACATAAAAAATCATCATCATTATCTTCGAACAACGAACCGACTACTGGGGACAATGTAACAGAAACTAGACAGCATTCAACAAAGTTAGCTCACTGCGAGCCCGTCGTGCTATCTGAACGTAGGACGTGCATAATCTTAACTAAATATAGTCTTTTTGAAATATCAAAAGTTGTCTAATTTAAAGTATACTAGATAATAATATAGATCCCACTGGAAAATATCACTGACCATTGTTTCAAACGGCGATAAAATCTACATAATTAATAAAAAATACCAATTGTTAGACAGGTGATAAGTTACTGTAATAGGGTAGCTCTTAATAAGTTAATGAAAATAAACTCTGACCAATACTCGACAGGTGATTTAAATTCGGTGAAAGGGTTATTTATTTGAAGGGTTATATTTAAAAAGGGGTTATAGTTAAAAGAAAGTTTATTCGGTTTTTGCTAATACTAATAAATTATTAGCAAAAACCGAAAAAAGACATACGAACGATGAATTTTTCATTAATAGATAAGAACATTTTACCGGGACAAAAGGTTATAACTATTTAAACTGTAAACAAATCAAGTCTTACCTTAAAGTGCCGTATCATCTCTTCCTTTTTGCAGAAAACTCTGCCAGTGCAGTCCATGCAGTGAAAATGCTCCCTGTAGCCGAGATCTTTGCAGTACGAGGAACCACATTCTAAGGTCGAACTGTATCTAAAATAAAAAAAGGGAACAATATTTATTAAAATAATGGTAGAATAGCTGTAGAACACTTTCTTCGTCCAGTATAAAATGGCTCAATTTAGAGAATTATGATCAACATTTTCTGAAAGAAGTGCCTGTTTTGGAAAATAATTATGATATCTTTAATAAATTAAATAATTTTACTACAAACATAAAACTTCCAATTTAAAACTATAAATTAGCGCTTAAATGTTCTAAAAAGCGAAGTTAACTTCAATGCTATCATTTGGTGTCAATAAAAATTTTATGGAAGCTCTTTTGTGGGAATACTGTATTGATGAGCAAAATTCTGAGAAACCAAAGAAATTTGAGTTCGGCTTAACTCAAAGAACTCGAAAGTGGAAACAACAAAGTTGGCCAAAATATTATACGTATGAGTAAAAGATATTATATTACTGTTTTAACAATATATTACAATCGTTTGTGTCTAATAAATAATCTAGAAGATATATTGCGACTGTAATACCAATATTTTGGATAGTAATTAATTGTACTGAATCATAATATATTTGGCTTAATTTATTCATATATTAATGTTAATTTGGAATCTAATTATATCATGTGAAAACATTCATCCCTATCTAACGCAATATTAACACCAAGTTTATTATTTGCGTCTACAATAACCTCGACGTTATCAAAGTACATATTTGCATTTTTTACGTTCTAAAGTTCGAATATCTGGCGGAGTGCCAACGATATATTATGTATTATAATTACCTTTTCACGTATCTAGAATAATCGACGGTTGTCTGTAAAGAATTCTTCCGGGCTTGATCCAAATGATTCAACGCAGACAGCAGACCTAAAACGAGAAAAGTTATTTAACTTATGCTAATACCCAAACAATAAATAGTCGGCTCGGATCATTGTTCGGAACAGCTAAATCACCTCAATGCATCATCTCCACGAACAATGTACTGTTTTCATCGTGTAGGAAATATTTAATATCTTCCAAGTCATTTATGTCGGCGATCGTTTTTAGACGAAAAGGAACTTAAACTAGCGCATGAAACCGGCCCCTCCCCATATCAAGTTTTGGTGTATCAAATAAATTATTATGGTAATTAATCAATGTTTTCTCCTAGTCACTCTGGGCTATGCCATTGTGAGTGATCACTGGTGTATTACATCACGAAACTGTTTTTTGTAAATCAACTCTTTTGATGTACAAGTTGATGTATCTGGATGGGTATTTGTTACAGAAACGTGAATAATTATATTACTTTTTAATTTTTTAAAGTCTTAATTTTAGTTGTTTTTTATCTGCCAATGCTTTTGAAGTAAATGTAGAGATCCAAAAAAAAAATTAATGACGCAGGAAATAAATATATTTAGTATGTAAATGCATTGGCCAATTTTACAATTTTTTTTATAAAAAAATTGCGAATGATATCAAATCAAAACGGGATTGAAACGAATAACATTAATCAAACGTAAAATCAAAAAGTCTTGAAGATTCCAGACCGTAGTTCTCTAATAGCAACAATGTTTCTTTATTCAACGCCGAAGTATCACAAAGGTATTGACTGACATTGCTAAATCCGTCTACATTGTCCCAAACTTTTTCGTGTTCGAAACCTGTAGTGTCGTAACTATATATTTTTAAGACGTTTTGAAAGACGGATTAATACCTATACTTATGTAGATTAGTGCGAACACAATAGATGTTAACATACAGTTTGATAATTTCGTATGTTACATAACACATACCAGTGATTGTATGGAGAGAGCTTATAAATGAGGTATTCCACTCTTAAGTTTCTTGTTTCGAATAGACTTAATGGCTCACGATTGTAAGTGATTGTGTGAAAATGTAATTGAAATATTTACTCAATATTTATTAAAGTAATAAATATTGTTTAATAATTCAACTTTCGTAATAGACGTTTCGTTCTAGTTTTTTATCACAACATGTTTATGAGCTTTCATTAACTGTATTTCTAATTGGTATATTGATTTTTTGCACATTTATTTAACAAGCTATGATATAGGTGTATAATTTTGAATTATATAAAAAGTGCTGCTTCTATTTATAACGTCTTCAATGTCCATAAACATAATATTTGATGCAAATCTACAGGTAACCTTAGCTAACTTCCCTTAAAAAATTACTCATAACAATATTATGTTTAAAGGTTGTTTTAAATATACGCCATCACAGAATGATGATTGAAAACACCACAAAATCAAAGCCACTTTGAAAATGAGGGCATAATTTTATAAATTCCAGATTTGAATCGAAAGACAAAAAGACAATGAGGCCGACCGCATCAATGTAGAACATAATAAACATTAATACTTAGGTTGGTTTTTTTAGTAAATTTCGTAAGATATTGTGCTGGATCATTCAGCCGAGACAATGGGATCTCCATAATGTTCTTCATAATGGCTTTTTGAATTCACTCAATGGAACCATGCGTTGTGATCAGTTTTTAGAAAATTATCAAAAGGGCGCGTATTTGTGTATTCTTCGTTTTCATCATTGCGATGAATGTTGAAATGAGTCATCCTTAAGTTGCTGTACAAGTTAGTCTATTTACTAAATGACTAGATATCACTGTTTTCAGATTAAACGTCAACTTAAGTATATGGTTATGTACGTTGTTTACGTCATTCAATCTAGGTCTATTTTTCTTTTAATCTATTAAGTGGCCTTCAAATGTACGAATTTTTAATCTTACTTAAACAACAAGCTTAATGCTCATACTGGTTTTATGTTTGCGTAATTCAAATTCTAAGACCACGTGTAGGTAAATTGTCATCAACAATATTTGTTACATCATGCTTTACCTTGCCTTTAATATCTAATCATAATTTCATGTGTATGAAAGTTATTCGTATCACTAACATGTCACAATCGTATTTAGTCTTAAAATCATTAAAGTATAAATGATCGATCGATAACTAATTTATGTATATTTATTATGCTTGCTATATAATAACTCTAGTGACTAGGATTATTTGCGTCAAAATTATTTGCTCATTGCGGACGTACATGTAGGTTTTTATATTTTAATATATTAAGCCGTCTTGCGTGCATTAAAAAAAATCCCTACTTCAGTAATCCAGTTCTAACGGTTTTTACCATCGTAAATAAGTTTAGCAATATACTGGTTACTATAGGTACTAATAAAACAATGCTTTCTTGTAAATGAATACTACTTAATGTCCTAACCAAAACCGTAAAGAATTTTCTCTGAATCGGTAATAATAACTTACAAAACCTCAGTATATTATTTCAAAGTCTAATTACTTAGAGCGTGTGCTAGTGAGAATCAAATTACGTCGTTATTAAACGTGCTCCGATTTAATTTAAAATTGACTATCATCGTATAATGTATCTAATAATGGCCGTCTGATTATTATCAACGAGTTCAATAACTGCATCATCAATTCCTCGCATCCGTGCCTCTTCCATCTCAATTGACATTTATTCCCTGCAAGTATCTTTAAAATGTAAATGCGGTTACACGCACCAAACCAAAGTCAGATGTATTACAACATTGTTTGCCACGAAAACCGTCTCTATCTCAAGGTCTGTAAGTGCCATTTCTGAATACCGAGTGCCGCAGATTTCTGTCTTTTTATCGATTGGCTTATTAAGATCGTTTATTGAAGCGAGAGATCTATGTGTATTTGTGTTTTGTTATTGTAAAATTCATATGGAGGAGGTAAGGCGGGGCTATAGGTAGATGAACTGACACGCGGAAAATATCACGAATTACTAAGCTTCAAAAAAACTGGAGCAACAACTTTGTAGTGTCAAAATTAATTGATTAATGTTAAATCATGAGAGAATTTGAAATGAAGAATGTTAATAAAAAACGAGATAAAAATGGTACAAAACTAGTCATGATTATGATAATAACCATCAAAGTTACAAGTCAGCTAATAAGAGAGACACGAACAGAGCAAAAACTAAAATAAGAATTTGCAGTGCAAAATCCAAACATGACAAATTAAAAGAGCGTGTTATAAATGTGCAAAATACGTAAGTCGTTGCCAATTTAGAAGTCAACATTGAAAACACATCAGAACATGGTCTCGTTACTTTGATTAATTATAATTCAGAATTTATTGAATCAACATTAAATCGTAAATGGATGCATGCGCGTATCTGAGCAATCTCGAAACCAAAACAAAATATCAAAAGATACAAAACCAAACTGAGTAAAACATCCAAAATGAACACGTGATGGGCTTACTAAGCATAATTCCAAGTACAAAACTTATATGGAAGTTACTGAGTATTAATTGAATTAGAATTATAACCGATTTGAAGATGAATCATGCGTCTATTACTTTAATAAATACAATCAGGGACATAGAAATACATAGATAACGCTACCAATATCATAATATTCAACCTTATTTTAATACCTCAAGATCTAATTTGTTGGTTTTAAGGTAGCTGTGACGATAACAGGGAGATGGAACGGTTAACTAAAACGGGGACCTCAAACGATATCCATTTTCAGCTAAGATAGTTTGAGTCCATGATTACGTCAATTTGAAATACCCCAGTAAAATATGTACATTACAATGTTAATATTTTAGATTCACATCCTTATGCTATTAAGATAAGAGTCATATTTATTTCCGATAAAAATGGGAGTGTATACTACGTTTGTGAATTGTTATATTAAATTTTTTTGATCAACGATAAGTTCCTTTATAGATTGAACATTAATGTTTTCTTGCATATAAATATGTATAGAATGGTTGAGGTCATTTTTTGCTTAACGTCGAGTTTTTTTTGTTGTTTGATAAAAATTGTATTGAATTGTTAAAATAAAATGTGGGAACTTTTAAGATGGCCTGATTGTGAATTTGCTGTGTGCTAAAAAGCCTAGCGTGTGGACGTAGCCCAACCCGTTTCACATTGAAGAGAGAACCGAGGCCCAGTAGTGGAGAAGTTAGTAGTTAGTGATGATGATGATAAGTTTTTGTGCAAGTATAGAAAATAGGTTGTAATTTAGAAAAACCGGCAAAGGCGAGTCGGACTCTCGCACGAAGGGTTCCGTACAAACGGCACAAAAACCCGTTTGTTGTAGGTATAGGCCCATACAACAAACATACCCTTAAATGTTTTGTTTTTTCTGATTATAGTATTTATTGTTATACAATATCTGCATACTGCGACAGAAATACATCTGTGACTGAACAACTGACTGAACAAATTTCAACGGTCTTGCTATAACGGTTATGGAGATACAGCTTGGTAACAGACTGACGGACAGACGGAGAGACAGACAGCGAAGACTCAGTAATAGGATCCCGTTTTTACCCTTTGGGTACGGAACCCTAAAAACCATATAAAAACATAATAGATCTAAGATCATTAAGCTTTTATTAATACAAAATGAGAATTTTCGTACAAATTAGGATCGCGAAATTGGCCTTATTAGTCATTTTGATATAAGGAGCTATAAAAGAAATCGAAACTAAGGATCCACAAACAAGAGTTTCTCAACATAATTGGCCTTATCTTGTTATATTCAACTTTAGTTTCTTCAAAATTAAAGTCTTAATTGGACATAAAATGTCAAAAATAAGCGTAACTTAAGACGATTAAAATATTTATAAATATTCATACATTTTGTAAACTATTTCTTTTCTGAAATAATAATATATATCTTCTCATTTTTGTGGAATGAAAAATTAAGGTAATGTTGGACCTAAATAAATGATTGACGGAAACTCAACAGAGAATGTTGTAGCTAAATACACGTACATAATGCATACGATGTAGTTACAACAAAAAAGAACGAACATGAAACAAAAGACTGTAAATTCGATATATCCGATCATAAGTTAAAATGATGGACTAGTATTGTGCTATAGTTAATTATCCGTATTAAGTATGTAGTCATTAATTACAATATGAAGTCGGGCGAACTCTGTCGGCGGATGAAAGGGCTGATAATTATGAACGTACGCATGCGTAGATCAAATCGGGGGCCATCGATCGATAGGATCTAGATATCGTGCTCCCGATCAGGGGGCCTTCCATGTGATAGAGATAGCAATTGAAGCTAGAAGTAAAATTTTATACATGAGTGTTAGTTTGTTTTAAATAGCAGGTGAAGAGTTTTTAGAAGACGTAGCACAGGTTATGCTTGTGTATGTGATTTCCCATGAACTCAAAATGGCTAAACTATTTCACAGTGGGTAGTTGGTACATGCGAATTCATAAATGGAATTACAAATGGTGGGTGGAATAATTTGCGTCACTTTTTTAACAACATTAAGGTACCTAATAATACCACATATCATACGCCAAACAGCTGTTAACTTATTATGTTTTATATTATATAATAAGCTTTGTATATTTCTGTATTTTTATGTATATGAATATATGCAGCTTTTTCACGCGTTGTAAAATTTTTACTCCCTATTATTATTTATATAATCCTTCATTGCATTAAATTTTTCTGCGACCTCTCTTATGAAACTTCACTTTCTATCAAGTTACGTAATGGTGTTCATCAGGCCCGGTGATTGGAGTAAATGATTCCACATGATCTTGTTTAGTTTTTGCTCTGTTTACTCTGTCGCACTGTCGTCGGTTTTCTCAGTCGGTAGTCAATTAGTGAATGTGAATGTTACTATACTATTTTTCGTTAATCTTTTGTTAGTACTTTTGTTCTTTGATTGCTTAAGTACTTGTTTATAATATAATAGTATTTCTCTTCTAGGTTAAATCTCTAAATTAAATTACTGTTAGACTTGGTTTGCAATTGTTACTTAGTTTGTTACGCTTTGATGCCTAAGCCACTGAACATACTGCAATGGGCAGATAAATATAAACTAAGTAGAAAAGGAAACCTTTTTTTATCTAAAAATGTATTTACCGGTACAATTTTTGTCTTACTTGAACAAAGTTGCCGGTAACGGGCTTATCAAAATCATGGTCAAGCCAAAAAATTAATACAGTGATAATATATTGATCACAGCAGTAATCATGCGCGATCAGCGATGATTTATCACGTACTAAATGATTATTTACACAATCATCGCCTCTGGACAAGTACGGCTTTTACGGGAAATCCGGAAAGAGGTCAAACACATACGAAACCAGTGAAGACATAGTCATAAAATAAGATGTTAATTTTGATATTTAAATTATAATTCATGCTACTTTTTATTATGTTACAAATACATATTGCCAGCTGGGGAGATGTCCGCCCATAGGGGCGGTGCCATACAAAATGTATATTTTTCTTAGCCCAGAATAAAAATAACAAATTTATAGTTTTTTTTAAAGGTTAAAGTGTTGTTTTTTGTACCAGGTTACCGCACGATCGTCAAGAAAGTGAGAAAGTGTGGTGTACAACTACATGTCAAAGGTATGTAGACATTGCATTGACTAAATTGCTAAAAGGTGGCACCCGACGGAGTTTGTTTCGCCGGTTCTTCTCGGTCGGTTAAGGTTGAACCGGTGGTAACTTCTTCTGTTGACATTCCGAAAAAACTTGTAACGTTTCATTTGGATAGTAAAAAAAAAACATTTTTGTTTTCAGCACTTACATAATTTTAGATAGAGCTAAATCTAGATACTTGCTCACTCGATGGAGTAACGTTATGAACGCACATACGACGTGCATGCATCGCACACGTTTTCAATATAAAATCAGCATAATATATGATTAGGTTTCGGAGCGCGTCTACGTGCTAACTTCACGAGTAACGCTTTATCACCTATACAAAACGCATATGGAAAATTTGCTGGAATCGCACTGGAATAGATGAATTATTTTCAGAAAAATAATAATTTTCAGCCTGCAGTATTATTCAACCGCCCGCGTACCTAAATATAGTAACCCACGGGAATACTGTACTTCTTCGGGATAAAAAGTAGCCTATGTTTAAATCCGGAGCCTAAACTACTACCATATCTAATTTCATCGAAATCCGTTCAGTAGTTTTTGCGTGAAAGAGTAACAAACATCCATCCATCCATCCTCACAAACTTTCACATTTATAACAGTAGTAGGATTGTGATAGAATATCAGTCCTGTTAATCTTCTGAATAAGCTTTGGTAGAAAGCAATTCCAAAATAAATAATCATTTTTATTTTATTTATTGATAACGTCTTATAAATCGATGGAGCCGGCTGCACGCACAAAAAACATGACTCATGCGTTACCTGTTACCTGTTACCGTTACCAAGTACCAGCTTTACCTCGCATTGCCGTTACCTCATTATTATTATTATTATGATTATTATTGTTGTTGTTGTTATTGTTGTTGTTGTTGTTGTTGTTGTTGTTGTTGTTGTTGACGTTGTCATGTTCAACTATCGTCAGTCAACTGACTTTACAGACAACCGATATTTTTTAACTTTGCATCTTCTTAAAATTTATATGTGATCGAATTCCAATTTTATTACTATTTTTTAATTTATATTGTTTTATGGTCTTTATGAGGACGAATAGGTTAGTTAAGTAGTTAGTTGGTTAGTTTTCCGAAATCGTAAAAAACGTTCTATATTTACCAAAATTACATTTAAAAAAACTGTGCCTCTTGGTTAAATGAAATCAAACACCGTTTTAATCATCATAATCAGAAGGGCATAAATAAAAATATTGATATACAGCCAGTCGGGACACAATTCGCGTTTTCTCGGAATCCTTAAGTTATTGCACGGTAACGGAAAGCGGTTTTTAAAACTTTTTGTTCCGAATCGATTTTTGATCGACGTGTCAAAAGTGACATTTTTACTTTTTTATTGTGTACTGTTTATGGCAAAGGACAAGGTATTGTTAATTATTGAGGCTTTAATTGGATGCTGAAACAATCGAATGGTTTTTAGATAAATTATCTGAATTACTACCTACTAAAGATTATTAGAAGACGAATTAAAAAAAAAAACTTAAACCAAAGGAAACTTGAAGATACTGCAAAATTGACCCCGATGTCTACAGTTAATTTCCAATTAAGAACTGCAACTGCATATTTTACTTAAATTTTTCATCTTTTATACTTTGCGTGGTTATATACACAATAAAACCATTTCATTATCTATTTACATCGTCACTGGCGTTCATTGTATTACAAATTCATTTTAACACAAGTATTACGAGCTTACGGACTAAATTCTAGCGCTTTTATAAAGTCATGCCTTCGTGCTGCCTTCAAACTACTTGTGTGCCAGTATTTTAATGCGTGTTTAAGACTTGAGAATTTGCTCATTACTCTATTTAATAATATTTAAGTAGAGACTGAATTTTTATACAATATGGAAGTTTCTTAGCACTTCATTTGTTCTAGTAGTGTAGTTTTCAAACTGGCGATTTAGAATTTACATACCTACGCTCTATATTGTTTTTTAAAAAGTATTTTCTTATGATTCAATAATAATAACCTGCCATAAGCCTGACATTTTATGTCATAATCTTTATCTAATTAGCGTATTATCACATCGATAGGTACTCCATCTGAATTGCTAAGAAGGAAATCAATTCTCTGGTGTATCCAGTTATGGCAAAAATATTCCTCAGAGACGCATTATGTAGTCTTTTGTAACTTTATTGCAATTAAGCATTAAATACTACTCGCAAAAAGTTATTTCTTATCTTTATTACTTTTACATGCTTTGGCACGAGTCACTGGCCACTAGCGAACAGGTCACAAAGCGAGCACGATGGGGACGCGCCGGGTCACATAATGCATTATAAATTTATACAAAGATACAAACTGCGATCTCCAAATGAATATGCAAAAGCGATGCGCGTGTATTGCGATTGAGTGTGTGCGCTGCGCCTTATGTTAGGGTCCACTCACACGAGGGGACAATATTTGCCCACGCGTGATTAAGATCGATGGACAAAACTACTCCGAACCTACACGTACTCTACATCAACCTACACGGTTTTTTAAAGTATGTTGCGACTTGAATATTTAAAAAATTAAAATTTATTTTCACGACGTGTATTTGAAGTCACTCTAAAATTAGTTTTAAGCTCATAATAATATGTCTCCTATAAAAGATAATAAGGCTTTTCTGTAATAAACTTTTGCATGCTAAGTTGTCTCAAATTATACGTTACAAAATTAATGATAATATATCAGGCGTTACGAAATGCACAAAATTTGGTTCAGCAAAAATAAGCTGTATTAAAATGTGTACATAATAGATACGAAGAGAAAGTACGAACGTGATTTTTGTAAGCGCAGCTCATGATCTTAAATTGTCGACCGATTTGAAAGTAATGTCATGATAATAATCACGTGTCTAAAACTTCGAGAAAAAACTACGAAACGAGTATTCCGTAGCATACAATTTTAAATTTCTATCGGCATCGTGGCGTACCGTGTTTTTAACATCCGAATATCATGGCAGTTTTAGAACGTTCATTACTTTTTTTTTACACTATGACTGCTCATATTCGTTAATGGACACTGAAGGGTATAAATAAACTACGGCTGTAGGTACAGCATAAAAGACAATAAAATGATCAAATAGCTATATTTTAATTCACATCAGAAATCGATAGCCATTGTATGTGGAAAGCCTTGGAAGCGCATGAGTGCGTACGCGCATGGGTGTGAACGCGCAATGGGTGTGCAACGTGCATGTGTGCGAATCGGAAGAAATGCATATTTTATGACGTCTGCTCACATTCTGCGCGGTGCCACAAAGAAATTATACGCGTATTAAAGCCACGGAGGTGTTACCTTTTTCCTTTTTTTCACGATGCACACGTATTCGAAATGATAACTAGCAAATTCTGGAACTGATGGCCTTTTGAAAAAAGAACGTTTTATACTTTTTCATGCATATCATTTATCGGCAACAGATTTACATCGCCGATAAATAAAATGGCAAAGAAATAAGGCAACATGCGGCAGAATAGCATTCTTTCGTAAAAACTGATTTAGTAGGTAACTCGAGTGATACAAAATGAAATAAAGTTATGGGACTCCAGTTTTAATAAAAAAAACCGGCCAAGTGTGTGTCAGGCCACGCATAGAATAGGGTTCCGTGGTGAACTTATTATTTCGCTATTTTTGTACGAAGTTTCCCAAGTAAGCGCATTTTACAAGTTAGGCCTCTATAAATCCTGAACTAACAAAGTTATCTGAGCCGTTATAGTTTTCCTTCAAAGTTCATCACGCGGACTACCATCTTGGTTTTTGCAGATTTTTCGAGCCAGCCGTTTACCTTTCAGTGCGGGGGGAGGGGGGGGGGAAAGGGGGTTTTTATTGTAATATCTAATTCGCTTTAAAGTTGAATATCTCACAAACGAATACCTAAATCAAAAAATAGCCTTAGCAACCTCTCAATGATTTTAAAATACCTATCTAATCTAATTGTTTCCCACACTATGGGGTAAGAAAATCGTGATTTTATTTTAGTACTTTGTTGACATAAAAAAATACCCCCTATAAATGTAATAAATAGATTTACGTTTAGATCATACACATTATGTTACAAATATAAAATCAGATTTTTGGAAAACATAACAGTGTAATTGGCAAAGAGTATTAATCAAAGGAAATGTTGAGAGTTAACGTAAAAGAGTTTTGTTCTCCACGTAAATATAGCTTGTATGGTGTTATACGTATAATATTGTTTATTATACTTTGAGCGAATATGTTATAATATATACTTTTATCATTAGTTTTGATATTTACGTCGCCAATTTTTTCTTTACATTAATCACGCTATACTTTTTCGAAATAAATCTCTCTATATTTTTCTAGACATTAATCTATCTTTATTTTTCTCGATATCATAATCTCTCTATAAATATTCTCGGTATTAATGTAAAAGAAAGTCGCCGTGTCCGTCAGGATGCGAGGGCCGAGGTTAATTAACAAAAGAATAAGTTTATGAGTGCACATGTTGATGCTCAATGCGAGCACTGTTTCCTCTCAAACATACATTCATACAAACATACATACATCCACACATATGTAGGTACAAATTTTATAATCGATGACCTCTTTGGCTCAGTGGTTTACGCGTTAGAGCTCAAGCCGGAGGTCGCAGGATCGAATCCCGCCCGGGAACAAAATAGTTATCCGTTTTCCTGGGTCATGGATGTGTATAAAATAATAAAAATCTTAAATATATATTGTATAGTATAAAAGAATTAAATAAATTTCCGTTGTCTGGTACCCATAACGCAAGTTCTACGAGAACTTACCACGGGACCAGATTGACGTGGTGTGAAAGCGTCCACAGATATTATTATTGTTAAAATGTAGATACATCTTCAATTCACAAATATGTAACAGAGGAAAGATTTGTGTGTTTGTTTGTTTGCATTGAATAGGCTCCGAAACTACGGGACGGATTTCAATGAAATTTATCACATATTATATAGAGTAGTGTACGGTGAAGGACATAGGCTACTTTCTATCATGCAAAAATGTACGGGATTTTATTTTGCGCGCATGAAGTCCCGGGCAACATCTTCACACATGAAGACATTAAATATCGATATTATCTACATGACAGTGGAAGTTTCACGGAAGATGTTTTTTTGTTGTTTGTATGAATTGATGTATGCAATGTATGAATGTAACTTTTTTCGTTGAAAGACAACTTTAATGGGCTTACTAATTAATTTTTTCCGACCTTTCATATTTTATGTTGGTCTAAAGTATAATTCAATAAATATTTATTCAGACATCTCAAATTACTTTTAAGGTCCAGAAAAAAATTAAAGAGAATCTCAATTATTTACAACCAGCTATCCCAACGATGTTGTGTCTTAACTATGAACTGGAATAAATAAATAACCAAACAGGTAAACTGAACGCAGCTACAAATATTTGACAGACAAATGACAAATTCCTTTTTTGAACCCAGTTAAAGTATGGGAAAATTCAATCGTAGTTTTTTTTTTGTATTTTCCCCACAATTTTTGTATATCTCTCACCGTTAAAATCTTTTCTGAACTTATACCACAATAATTTAAAAACCAAAAATTTGGCAAATCGGCAAAAGCCGAGTTTTAGCGAGACATTGGAATTGAAATCCATTTTCAAGTGAGTATAAAAAAGACAATAAGGATTTGGTTTAATCACTTCACAATATAGAGCAATTAAATTTTTCTTCTATTTACTTGCTATAAAAAAAAACATGAATCGTGATGATGATGATGATGATTTTTAGAGACGTAATCTGAAACGAGTGGCGCTCTGCATATCTTCTAATTCTGAAGATTTATTGCACCGTAAAGCTCAGAAATCAGACCAAATAAAAAGCCAGCCAAGTGCGAGTAGGACTCGCGAACGAAGGGATCCGTACAAAACGGCAAAAAAATCACGTTTATTGTATGGAAGCCACCTTAAAAAGTTATTTTATTCTGTTTTTTAATATTTCTTGTTATAGTGGCAACAGAACTATCTGTGAAAATTTCAACAGTCTGTCACGGTTCATGACATACAGCCTGGCGACAGACGGACAGCAGGCAAACTAACAGCAGAGTCTAAGTAATAGGTTCCCGTTTTATACCTTTGGGTACCCTAAAAATTAAGACAGAGTTCTGCGAACCTCACACTGATGCCGGTCTAAACTACGCCTCGCCGTGTAATTACACAGTGTCACGCACACACATGTAAAGAAACTACGCCTTACCACGTAAGGCGAGCTGCCGCGGTGTGTGGTTTTTAATGTATGTAGTGCGTAGCCACACGCGCACTACATACATAAAAACCGACCCGGGTATTTTTTGACAAAGCTCTGCCTTCACTTTTTATTTGATCTGAACCGTAAAGTTATAAACTGCTTAACGAGTTAATATCTATATAATATTATAATTAATAGGTTAATCGATTATTCGATTCTCTAGAGAGATTATAGAAAAAGTTAAATAGGATATTATTATATTTTATTTACGTTTTACAATGTAACGTTTCTATAACATTTTCTGGTATTTAAAAATCTTGTTTGTGAGGATGAAGATTATTCTACTTATGAAACTATTTTGTTTATTTTAATAATATATACATTGATTTTTAGTGTTATTATACAAAATGATTATTTTAAAGGTTAACATTGTTAGCATCAAATATATTATTAAATATTGTTTGATTTATAATATGTTTATTCAAATATTCTAAAGAGGAAAGTTTTGTTTGTTTGCATTAAATAGGCTCCGAAACCACTGCACCGATTTGATGAAACTTGGCACACATATAGATTAGACCACGGGGAAGGACATGGGCTACATTTTATCGCGGCAAAATGTACAGTTCACGCGAGATTTCTTTTTGCGTGCACGAAGTCGCGGGGAACATCTATTTTGTAATAAAATCGTGTCCATTTACAAAAGCGATATAGCTTTGATATATTGTTTTAATAACAGCAATTAAATGGCTTAACTAAATACATTATAACTCTATCGCCCCCGGCGCCAACTAAAACAAAGACAGAAGATATTTAAACGTTATCAGACAGGGACAGGCGATAAAGTATCAATATGTGGGAATCGTAGATGGAATTTTTACAATATTTATTAGTTTAAAAATAATATAGTCCATTAAAATTATACGTCTGTGAGGTGAATTATATGAAACTGAATGAAAATTTATTGTTTTCTGAGACTTTTCCTGTTGAAATTTTTACATTTTTAAAATAAGGTGGACCACAGAGTGTAGCAATCAAATTTTTAAGTCTTGGACTGTATTGTATGGAATCCGTAAGGCCGAGGAAAATTCAGAGCACTGAAAACATAGAAGTATATATTATAGACGAGGCATGTTGAGGCAAAAAGTGTCTCCAGGTAATGGCCCAACTTTTGAGATTTTTGGGGCCATTTTGACATTTAAAGTATGGTGAAAACAATAATAATAATATAATAACAAGATGGCTGACATTTGAAGTATGGTGAAAACCAAGATGGCGTAACTTATACTTGTATGAAGATTGGTTCTGTCAAATGGACGTCATAGCCTTTCTTGAGTTTTGAAATCTTTGACTGAAAGTCTTATCTTTGACTGAAAGTCTTATGCCACCTGCGTGACAGACTCTGCCTAGTGCATAGCAAAAAAAAACATCTCGATGTGTAATTTTTTGGAATATAAAACATTTCAATTAGAACTCTGCGCTAATACAATAGAGCTGAAAATCGAACATACGAGTGTCAAGTCAAATGTCAATGTCACGTTTTAGAATTTCAACTCTATTCTATATTTAGTCCAGAGTTCTATTTTCAGTGCTCCGGCCTTCCGGATTCCGGACAAAATAGTTCCGGACTTAGATATGAAAAAGGCCAGGAGAAAATGTAAGCTGTCTTTGAATTTCGAGTTCGACATTATCTATGAATTTAAATTCCTGTCAAGTGATGCACAGATAATTAAATTGCATATAATTATTTTGATGACAGGTTCATGTATATCCGGCATGTAATCATTATGATCATCAGACTACGTCTGGTAGGTACGTGTGCTATTTACTAATTAGTGAAGGCCCAATCCAGGAATATGTTTATATGGACAGACGGGCTGATTTATATGTGTGGATTGTACAATTCCCTGGAAGTTTAATTATAGTGTTAATGACGGTATATGGATGACTTTGCAGATAGACAGCTTTGAGAATTTAAATGAGGTAGAAAATTATGGTCTAAGGGTCAGCTCCCATCGAAATGAGACGATACGGGACACGGCGCTGCATTTTTTAGAAAATTTATTCAAATTAAAACTTTATTCACTACACGAAAAGAAACAAATTTCATGTCATACACTGCATATGCGTTGTGCAGTTAAACGTGTATCTTCTTGTGTAATTAATAAAGTTCAATTTTTAATGGCTATCTTAAAATGCAGCGCCGCGACGCGTTTCGTTTCGGTGTAAATTGATTAGGGTCTATTCACACCGGATAAGCTATGAACACACTAATAGGCAAACAGAAAAAAATATTCATAAAGAAAAAGTTGCCATCTTGATTTCAGAACATTTTGTAAAAATTTTGCGGAAAACAAATGTCAAAATGTTACTATGACAAATGTGAAAGTTTTTTTTTATTTATTTGAATATATGGCGTCGGCTTTAACCATTTGCCAGTGTCAAGTTAAAAAGGCGGGAAATAGAACGTTTGTTTAAATTTTAACACCGTATTCCTAAATCGTCAAGTCTAAAGTCTAGTCAAAGTCCAAATAGATAGTCAATGCAGTCAATGAGTCAAGTCAGTCGATTCAGTAAAGTGGTACAAGCTTTACTGAATGTTTCTAGGGAGTTTTGGAGGAAACACAAAATAGCACGTTTTTATAAGTTGTACCACTTGCCCACACTTGTGCACGTTAACTAATATTTAATGGTTAATATGCTATCAATATTACACATTAGGAACAAAAATAACACAAATTTATGAGGAAATACAAAATCCACAACGTCACCCATTGAATTCCCCGGCAAAACTCCAAATGTCAAAGTTCAAACCTTATTTCTTTCATCCTTTTTTTTTTAATATAATATGGCGTCGGTTTATAACCATTTGCCAGTGTCAAGTTAAAAAGGCGGGATATAAAATTTTCGTTTCAATTTTCAGCACCGTATTCATTAGTCGTCAAGTCTAAAGGTCTAGTCAAAGTCAAAGTCCAAATAAATAGTCAGTGCAGTCCATGAGTCATGTTAGTCGATTCAGTAAAGTGGTAGAAGCTTTACTGAAAGTTCCTAGGGAGTTTTGGCGGGAACACAAAATAGCACGTTTTTAGAAGTTGTACCACTTGCCCATACTTGTGCACGTTAATGAATATTTAATGGTTAATATTCTACCAATATAACACATTAAGAACCGAGATAACACAAATTTATGAAATATTACAAATTCCACAACCCATTGAACTCCCCGGCAAAACTCCAAAAGTAGGCATTAATTGTGCATTTTTTGCCTCGACATGCCTCATCTATCATATATCATCAGTAGATAAAAAAATATAAATCAGTTCTAATTTCAAAGTGTGTTCCATAAACAAAAAGATGTGCTGGTCTCACGGCAATAAGAGTAAATCGGCGCACACCGGACGGACCGCGCTATTATGTGGCAAATGGGGTACTATTTGCCTATTTACCAGCCCCACGTCCTCGTGTTGAATTACTGAACTGAGCATATACTATGTTTTATCTATAATGTATCCCAACTACTATTCTAAATGTGAAAGTTTGTGAGGATGGATGTGTATAGATGTATGGATGTTTGTTACTCTTTCACGCAAAAACTACTGAACGAATTTGGATGAAATTTGATATGGTAGTAGTTTAAGCTCTGGATTATCACATAGACTACTTTTTGTCGCGAGAAAGTGCAGTGTTCCCGTGGGGTACTGTATTTACGCGGGCGGAGCCGCGGGCAAAAGCTAGTAATCTACGATTCATAAAAATAAATAAAATATAGGAGTCTGTTTGTAATTTTAAATTAACAGCATTTCACTTAATGCTTAGGCAAGTATATACGGTACTCACAGTAAAAAAAATTTTAATTTTTGTCTGTCCATCTGTCTGTCTGTTCTGGAACACCGGCTAATCTCTGAAACGGCTGGACCGATTTTCACGATACTGGCTGATAGCTGATAGTATACGGTGTAACATAGGCTACTTTATCCTAGGGTTCCATTTAAAAATAGGGTTCCGTTTTTGTTACTTCTATGCAAACAAAGTTGCGGGCACCAGCTAGTATTAGAATAAAGTACTGACGTAGATGTGTGGTTGTTTGTAAATCTTTCACGCAATAGCTACTGAACGGATTGTAACGAGGCTTGGTATGGTAATAGTTTAGACTCCGGATTAACATTTATTCCAATTTTTGTCGCAGCAAAGTGTATGGTTCCGGCGGGATTTCTTTTTGCGCGTACGAAGTGGCGGGTGATATCTAGTAAGTAATATTATTTGGGACGATATATTTTTATTCGAAATATTGTATAAGGGACGGAAATTTGCACACAGTTTGTGTGGATAAAATCTTTCGTATGAGAAAAAGTTTTTAGTTGTAATGAATGTGGTATCAATAGATTCGTAATAGTAGCCCGGGTAACATATATGCTATATCACTTACGTAGTCGGGTTATAGTTTTGATCTTTTGATTGTAAAAAAAATATTAATTAACAACTTTATAATAAATAACGTAAACCCCAATGTTTTGATGTCGATTTCCTCTAAAACCAGATTTCGTTAAGGATTTACTTCAACTAATTCAAATTTTTTAATAACTGTCTCCGTTCTCGAATAAATTGTGTCTTGACAAGTTACCTTTGTTACAGCGGCTTTAATTTCAACGAGATATTTATGGTTTTATGTTATTATACGATTTATTCTATATCGATTCTGGAAATGTGATTTAGTGGTTTAAATTATATTCTTTTTAATAAATGTTGAATATTAAAAATCGGCAGACTCAACACCTTTTTTGTATAAAATTTTGATTAATGGTATTTTTTATTTCCTCAGGATCTATTATTATACCTACAAGTAATGATGCGAAATCTATGTATTGTTTAAGCACACGATATTTTTATATCAATTACGTTGACTGCCACTCAAAAACTATACGCCGAGTAAGCTATTATAAAGCAAGCACTATTAGAGTCAGCTCATAGCCAAACGAGATGTGACGCGGCGCTGCATTTTTAATTCAAAACTGAACTTTATTCACTACACTAAATACACGTTGCATTGCAAAAACGGCACCGCGCTACGCATCCCGGTGCAGCTCGAAATCTGAGCTCTTACAACGAAACGCGTATCTACTTGTGTAGTGAATAAAGTTCAATTTTGAATAGCCATCTTAAAAAAATGCAGCGCCGCGACTCGTCGCGTATCATTTCGATGTGAACTGACGCTTAGTCTGCTCCATGGAACTGTAAAGCTGGTTGTCTGTAAAGTCGGATTACTGACGATAGTTGAACGTGACAACGTCATAAGAAATGAGTCATGTTTAGCGAGGTAACGCCGGTAACGCCGGTAACGCCGCATGAGTCATGTTTTTTCGTGCGTGCAGCCGGCTCCATCGAATTATAAGACGTTATCACGTCAAAAGTTCTGCTCTGTCGTTGCTTACGTCTATAATTGTCGATCGTAGAATTAGGTATAAAATGCAGACAGGATCAGCGGCATCTAATACAGTCAATAACCTAATGAGATGCAACATACACAAAGCGCCGCCCCTGCGGCCACTGCCCAAATGATTTCCACAAAAACCGCGGCTTACGTGTGCCCGTGAAAAGTGACATGCCACTAATTTATTCTATTTCGGATGTTTCTCTATTAATTATTGATGGACAAATATTTGGATTTGTCCGTTGAACTTCTGGTGAGAAAATGTGAACGGCCGATAACTATGAACAGTTATATGGAAATTTTGAATATTCCTCCAACTCAACTAATTACATATTTGTTAAGCTCTGCTCAGTTTTCAAATTAAGTTTATTTTTCAATAACGTGACAAGAAGAAAAATCGTATAACTCAGTAACTAACATTTGAAATCTATAGGCACAAAAACTACTACAAAACTGCTGCACACGAGTACAAAAATGTACTACAATCATGTGTTACGAGATGATCTCGTAGAGTCAATTGGTATTCCCTATTGAAGCAGATTACAGCATTCACAATTACCGCGTGTGGGGACCTAAAATGATTTTAGTTCCTGTTGTGATTTTTAACTCGAGGTTGTGTGGGAGACTTAAATTCAACTAAACTCACCGTGAAAAAATGATCCATACATACAATTACAAGATTTTTGAAGAACGTACATACGTGATTAAAATAATGAAAAAACCGCTGGGTTTTGTAAACGGTTGAAGTTTTAAAAGAGACTAAACAAAATAAATATCCACTGGTCCAGCATATTTTAAGTCGGTTAAAAAACTGAAACCTAATTACATAAGTAAGTATTAGTTGTCGTGGTGATTAGCGAAACCCGGTGAAACAGTTTAGCGCCCTGTCACCACCCGGCCTTACAGATTTACACCATTTTCACTACGTCGCACTTTCTGTGAAACACCAATTCACGTAACACATACACCTTACACATGGTAGAGGCTAACCATCTTTGAGGGCCCGTTTCACAATCGCCGAATAAGTGAATAGCTTATCCGGGAGTTTTCTCCCTGTCGCTCAGTATAAAGCTAGCGACAAAACTTTCAGATAAGCTGTTCGTCACTAATTCGTCGATTGTGAAACGGCGGTTTGAAGTTTTCTTTGGATTGTCATAGTTTGTTCAATTGGTTTTGAAATTAAAACTTTTTGAACGTGGGCCGATATGTTACATATCTATGTAGACGGGCGTAAAATTGATATGAAAATAATTGATTGACGATCTCTGTGGCTCAGTGGTTCAGCGCGTTGGTGCTCTAGCCGGGGGTCGCGGGTTCGATACCCGCCGAAGGAATAAAAAGTTTTTCTGTGTTCCTGGGTCATGGATGTGTATTAAATATGTATATAATATAATAAAAATCTTAAATATATGTATAGTATAAAAGTATTAAATATACTTCCCGTTTTCTGTTTTCGAACACAAGTTCTTCGGATACTTAGCACAGGGCCAGATTGACGTGGTGTGAAGCATCCATAGATATTATAATTATTATTAATTATAAAAAGATTAAACTTAAAAAAATCATCGAAATTGAAAATGTTAACACAATGTAAGATTATTTAAAAAAAACAAACTCACCACTAGCATGAAGTTTTCTTTCTTGTGAGTCTTCTGCGTCTATCATTGATTGTTTTTGGAAGAAATTCTAGAAAAAGAGTTTAAATTAGAAAAACATGTCAAAGGTCAGAAGTATGACTATAATATAATTGATTTTACCTGCATTTGTAAATTCGCTAAATCTTCTAGATTCTTTCTCATAAGTATATTTTGTTGTTCGAATTCTGATACACTGTTCGCAGCACTTGAAGTTGTAGAAAGCTCCTTAAATATGAAAAAATAATTAGCAACTATATTAAAAATCTATCCTCTACTTCTTTTTTTGTAAAAACAATATAAATATGATAAATACCAATTACTGTTTGATTGTAAATTACCTGGCCATCTTCTCTGGACACGCTGAGGTCAAGAGTTTGGTCTCCTTCTTCAGACCCGCTGCCGTCTTCCTCGTGATTTCTGTTAAACAGCCTCATTGACTGATGATTCAAAATTTGTAGAGCTCTTTGCCTGTTGAGAAAGTCATTATTTAGACTTTTTATAAGTTATTTATTTTGAAATTGTAATTAAAATAGGTAATTTGACGATTTATTTAATTGTTAACATAAACGAATTTATTTAGGTCTCATAGGTATTTTGTAAGTTAAAGGAGAGTTTTCTAAATTATTTAGTAACAAATTATTTACCTTTGAGCTTCAATGTCGTTATCTGGTGTTTTCGGTGGTGTAATATTAGTGGAGCCTTCATCTTCAGTAGCCGAGGATGACCGCCGAAGACTTCTGTCTACTCCGTCAGTTGAGTCGTGACGTCTCTTCAGGCTTAGAGGTAGTTGAGTGAACGGTTTTCCTGTAGGAAAAATATTCAATGCACTATTTACAACTATAAGTTAGCCGATTGTATTTAAAAAATCTTATGTGAAAAATGATGCCTAATTAAATATGCTTTTTGAAAAAATATACTCGTTTTTAGTTCTATTAATATTTAAAAATGTTACTTACCTTGAAGAGCCTCCAAAGCTCTAATTTGACCACTAATAGCATCAGCTACTTCATTTGATGATAAACCATAAATACCCAAAAGTTCTTTCATAGTGTTCATAGCATAGTCTCTTAAAATTTTATTTGTTGCACCAGACGCATCACCGTTTTGTTGAGTCTCACTAGTGTCCATAGCCTCTTGGCTTTCTCTTCGTTCATTAGCGTTAATATCTTGGCATTTGCTATCATCTTCTGAATCAGAATCCCTTCTTCTAGGTGGGGAATTTGTTTTGATTAACTGAGATATAGCAAAAGGATTTTTGGCACAAAAACTTTTATTTTGTAAATTACTAAAATTAAGAACAGTCCGTTCTCTCTCAGCATCTTGGTTCATTTGTAAACTGTGTATATACGAACGCTGAAAACTTTCTTTTTTATCCTGTTCATTATTGTCGTAATTTGCATCTACATTTTCATTGGAGTCAGCACTCAATCTTCGACTGAGATCGACTGCACCAGCCTTGAGCAGGCTAAAGTTTTTGATTCCAATTTTTGCGTAGCCCTCCTCGTTTTCATCTTCTGCAGCTTGGTCCGGTGTAATTCTGTCGTTACCGTTAACGGGACTTTCTGCATCACCGTTTGCACCGTTGGAGTCATCAGAGAACGTAGTAGCGTTGGGAGCACATCGTGGTTTGAAGTTTTTCCTTTTGTTTCTTTTTGGTAGGTTGTAGTACGGGGACATGTCCGTGCTGTGCTCCTCCTGGTGGTCGGAGTTCCCGGTGCCCCAGGACGCCGCGTGGTGAAGATACAAGGGTTCCTCCGGGCCCGCCTGTAGTCTCTCGTGTATCGATTCCTGGTGCGCCGCCATCGCAGTAGTCATCTCTCTCCGATTACCACGACTTTGTGCAAGTCTAACCTGCAATAATTGTTTTCGATTACAAACAATAAAAAACGAATTCAACAAATTTTTATTCAATAATAACAGTGATTCATTTTCGATTTAATCGAAGACAATGTATCGAGATGAAACAATAGTCTTTTGTTGACAGCAGATTAGCTGAACGAGCCGGTGTTTTGAATTTATTTAAAAAATTTCTCGCCGTTGTTTAAAAATAATGTAACGAATTTAATGAGTGTTTGGATATGTGTCGAATAACAGTCCTCAATTGAATGGGCCTCTATCAATGAACGATCAGTCATTACTCGTAAACACCCTTTTCGACTACTACATTATATTTCATTACTATGTTCCAACGACCGTCTACTAAATAAATAAAAGTTTAATTTAAAATTTAAATGATATGAATGAATGAATTTTGAATAATCAGACGAAATTACACACGTACTCTTACAAAATTAACTGTTCATTCTGGACTAAATATCGTTTTTTCCTATTATTACTAAAGAATATAAAAAACTAAAACCATCGAGGAGAACCTGGTGGATTTGTAATAAACATGATATTTTAACATATTAAACAACCGTAGATTAACATGTCATAAGTTGTAATATTGAAGTAACTGAATTACTAATAAGAATAATAGTTAATTGGTCTTATACTTTCGTACATTGAGACAAAAGGCTTGTATGTAGTTGTCGTAATTAATATTTAGTTCTTTCATGGATTGGAATTCTATCGCAAAAACGTGGCAATTGCTATTTTTTATAGTCAGTGAGTTGTGTAAAGTAAAATAGTCAGTGAGTTGTAAATTGTAAATAAAAAAATAGTTTATCAATTTCTATTGGAATAAAAAAATATCGTTGGAAATATTTTGTACTGTGTAATTTTGAAGGATGCATTTCGACTAATCACTATTCTTAAGACTTCAATAACTGCCGAATACTGGAGCGATAGTCAAATTAAGTGACGCTCAAGTCACATGCTGTTCTCTTCTCTTCATGCTGTGCTCTTAATTTTGATTAGCGTTTCAGTATTCGGCCGTTAGAAATCAGTGGCAATCATTTCACTTTTAAGTGCTCGTCTCTGTAGTTTAATATATTATATATATCTCCCCAACGTGTGCGCAGTACACAAGAGCACTCTCTCTTCCTTTACTCTCATAATCCAGTGGGTCGGATAACCGACACGACTGGCGAGAGATCAGGCGCAGGTCCGACTTTTTACATGCCCATCATGCATCGATCATCTTTCTTGTCAATCAAGTGATCAGCCTGCATTGTCCTAACCAAACTTGGAAACATTTTTTTTGCCGTCCCGATGCGGGAATCGAACCCACGATTCCCGCATCGGGAGTTCGGCATTCCCGCTTCCGAGTTGAGAGCCAAGCTCTAACCACTAGACCACAGATGCTGTTAGTTAGTTTAATATTAAACGAAGGAGTTAAAAGATATAAACACCAATTAGCCGTAATGAAAAAATAAAACTTACCAAGTTTTAATGTTCCAATCACATCCTAGCTTGACAGATGCATTTTCAGTCTTAATATCCTGGAACAAATAAAATTGAATATAATAATGGATTCTCTGTAATCACGAATCCTAAAAAATGTATACAATTAAGCCGGTTACTTAATTCCATATCATTAAATCGAATGATTGCTCTTATGTTTAATGAAATGGCATAAAAACTGGCGATGTGGGCAAAATTAAATGAAAAAAAACTAAACGAAATGACGTAAAACCGTAATTTGAATATGGAACAAAAACGTTGCATGATCTTTTTAAGAGTACCTAATAGGTAAAAAACATGTCGAAATTGTAAAGTGTAATAATTAATTATACAGTATAATGTAGCCGCGAGCGTTTGCTCCAAATGTCTTAACATTTCTTAATTTAAAAAGTGTTTTACAAATAATATTTCTAAAATAATTTAGAAAAGTTCCTTGAGCACAGAAGTAAACTCGCGCACAATTAGATAATCTTATACTTTTAAACGACACAATCTTATATATATATATATATATATATATATATATAGAGAAAACCCGGGAAACTACGCATTTATAAGTTATATGTTTTTTCTTTTGTCGTGCAAACGATATATCAATAATTTCGCCTCTATATTGTCAGCCCGATTGGCAATTTGGTATGCGTATGTATAATTTTTGTTTTATTCGGAAATTCGGAATGTGGTGGGTTCGAATCCCGGTAAAATATTTTTGTGATATGTATTCTTTTTTTTTTTTATTTACCAGAGCTCCGAGCAAAGCTCGGTTATCCAGGTACTGAGTAATATATTAGCAGAGAACTATAGACAGTAACTGGTTTATAATTATTATTTTTAAACAAAAAATTGAAACCGATTTCCATAGTAAAAATGTGCAAAAGAGTATGAAATAAAACTTATTTCATATTTTTAAAATAATTCCCCTTTTAAATTCGGCTACAATTTTAACTATTTCTCTACCCAATCTTCCTAATTTTGAAGTCGGTACAGGGGAATTATTTTGAAAATAAGTTTTATTTTATACTTTTTTGTACATTTTTAATTTGGAAGTCGGTTTTAATTTTTTGTTTAAAAATTTTCATTTTTTATTTTTAGTTAAATTTATTATCTATATTATTATGAACATATTGATATCGGTGAACAAAACTCTGATATGTAGTCAGTACCAATGTAATAATATGTTTGTGTTTCTTGTCAAGGTGGTGGTCATGATGATGATGATTACTGTAAGTGGTATGATGGCATATGCTTGCAGATATTTAAACAACGCCGGAATTCCCAAATATGTATCTATAAGGTCTCAGGAGATCTGTTCAGTACTTTTGGATCCAGGGTATACCATGGTACAAAAGCTTACTTTTTGGTAGCATATGCTTGGAATACTTCAGAAAAAGTTGAAATCAGTATATGTGTCCATATAAATTTCGAAGAGTTTCCCCGATTTATCATGGATCCCCTCATCAGGTCTCCATTTTGGTGACTCAAGGACAAATTTCGAATTATAACCTTTATAACAACAAAGCAATTATGCAAATAGATTAACATACGGCAAAGTAATGACTAATGTTTAAAGACATCCGTGTCGAAGTAAAATACTATGAGAAGTAGGTATTATATAATCATAATGTGATGATGTATGGTATGACGATGGTGTTGATGATGATGATTACTGTAATTGACACAGTGACATATGCTTACAGTTCTTGAAATGCCGAAATCTCCAAACATGTATCTATAATGAGTCAGGAGTTCTGTTCAGTACTTTTGGATCCAGGGTATACCTTGGTGCAAAATCTTACTTTTTGGTAGCATATATAGCATTATACTTCTCGAGAAAAAGTCGAAATCACCATATGTGTCCATATAGATTTGGGGAGTTCCCTCGATTCCTCATGGATCCCATCATCAGGTCACCACTTTGGTGAAAACGCTAACAACTTGGAATTATACCCTTCACAACAAAAAGATAATTTTGAAAATCGGTTCACAGCCGGCGGAATTGTTGAAGATACAAAAAAATGTATGTATCTAATATATAAAATTTCCATGTCACAATGTTAGTTACCGTACTCCTCCGAAACGGCTTTACCGATTTTTACCAAATTTTATATGCGTATTCAGTAGGTCTGAGAATCGGCTACTGGGTATTTTATATATTGATAAGTGCATTTGTTGAATGAAAAATAGTAAATTATTACAACTCGAGACTGACGGCGACCATATTGTTTGTGTGACGGGATAGCGATCGACGTTGCCATGGTGACATACTTATTTAGTCACTTCAATAAAATAATATGGGCGAAATACTTAATATGGAAAAGCAACGTTTGCCGGGACAGCTAGTATATATATATATACAGCGGAATGCATAACCGCCTCCTTTTTTTGGAAGTCGGTTAGAAATATAGATACATCGGTACGTATAATATGTGATCGAAGATCGGTACCTAATAGTAGGGGTCCCAAACACACTTTATTATACTTATAGTAATTGTTACGTACTAGTCTTACTACAGACATTTTACTTCCTTATCTTGCAATTATACGGTTTCGAATCATATTTTGTGTATTGCGTAATGTCTTTAATCATATTTCAAAGAACTTAGAAACAAAAAACGTATCCTTAACGTTAGACGGTTGAGATTTTCCGTGAATTATACATTTATTGTTTGTTGTTTATAGAGTAAAAAGAAGCCATAGAGTTTTGTTTCGAGAACATAACAATAATATTATTAGAACTCTTCAATAGAATCACAGTCTATGGAACTTAGAACTGGTTGCATTACATGTGGACTTATTTATTTAATTTATTGAAACTTAATGCACAAACATGTACAAAGGCGGACTTAATGCCTTATGACATTATCTACCAGTCAACCGTTTGGGCGTTACAGGAGCAAAATTATATAGGTTATTAAAAAAACACTCACGGAATTGTCCCTAAGAGATGTCTACCACAGATTCGGGACCTAACCCAGCGAGAAGAACCGGCGTAAGAAATCGTACGGGGCCATCTTTTAGTAAAAAGATGGAAAATTAGTGTTTAAAAAAAATGTATTTTTACAATGTTTTCTATACAATATAACAGAAGTTAGCATACATATAGTACATAGAAGTAGTAGAAGTAGCCTCGCATTGCCAGTGAAAAAATAAATTGCAACGGACATGCGTACAAAGTCGCGCGCAAAAGCTAGTGATATGTAAATAGGAAGCCATTGGTGAGTGTCGACATTGGACAAAGTCATGTTAAATTCTGGTAAACCACCCCCGGACACCGCGCCGGTGTGTACTATTTTTAAGCCAATATATTATGTCATTGCCAATAATTGGGTAATTCGATCATGAAGGTTATTTGGCAAAGTTAATTTAAACTTAATTAAAATAACTAAAATATATTTTTTATTATCGACACTATCGGCAGTACAAAAGCCTTGGATACACAAGAATGTTCGGAAACCATTGTTAAACGAACAAAAAGCGACCGGTCGCCGCGTTGATAGCATATATATTATAGATTCGTTAATATAATTAAATATTTAATCGCTTAAATTGTATTATCCCACGGTAGTGTTGCTAACATGTTAAGCTTAACTTATTAATAGGTGGTTAGGCACGAAATTTTTGACGATTTGAAAGCCAGTAGTTATAAAGAATTGGATATATTTTATTGTGAAACACGTATTTCTTTTAAGTAATTTCAATTTTATATGTTGTATAAAGTAGCAATTAGGGAGCAATATCAAAAGTTCAGGAGGCATAAAGAAATTGGTTTGTCAAAAACCATTTCGCTTGTAAAAATCTTTACATAGAAACTTTGAAATATCTTTCATAAAAAATATCAACGCTATATTGTCTCTGTTAAAAGTTTAATGATTTAAGCTTTCGTTCTAAATGGCAAAGGTCGCAATACCGGTAATAATGTGACGAAACTGTTTTGTAATTTGATTAGACTCTGTGTAAGTGTGGGTAGTTTCATTTCTGGGGTTCCGTCGTACACAAGGAACCCTTATAGTTTCGCTCTGTCTGTCTGTCCGCGTCCGTCCGTCTAGCTTCTAGTAATTTTGAATATAAATGGAAGAAATTTGGTATATAAATTTTTTTTCATTTTTGGCATCGTAAAATTATAATAATTTTATATTTTAGGGGATCCCCATACAGTAAAGTGGGGATAATTTTTTTTTCATTCTACCCCATCGTGTGGGGTATCGTTGAATAGGTATTTTAAAATAAAGGTAAAGTTTCATACATGACTTTATTACAAAGTCGACTATAGAAACTTGTAATTTTCCATGCTAACAGATCATGCTAAAAACTCTTTAGGAAAATTATTTTGAACGAAATCGAACAGTAACTTTTGAAGTAATTTGATAAAAACCTATTGCGCGTTGTTAGTAACAGGTTAACCCTCCTTAGACATGTCCTGACCTAGGTTAACCTAAACCTAACCTAGGTTTTATAACAGTTTTAAGTTCTCGTTTTGTATGAAATTAAATTTGTATGATGTTTATATTTCTTTTATAGCCTAGCCTAGACTATAACATTAGAAAAAATTGTGTAGAGTTACGAACACTGATGGATTTGCGCCAAATTTTCATAAGATTCACAAAGATACAATTTTGGTCTTTTAGTCAACTTTCTTTAAACTTTACCCAACAGAGACAAGATTCTATAATTAAGTTCTAAATGCAACGTTTCCTTGTTTCCTTTTATTTATCACATACTTCAGCTCCCGACATTCCTTCCATGTTTTGTAGGATCGCGCGAATACCCTGTAAGTAGCCATACAGGTTGATTGATTTAAAACACCTTATGCTACAGCTGTTGCTGTAAAAACCCTGATGTTTTACCGTCATGTTGACATACAACAGGATGGGTGAGAGAGGGCTCCGTGCTCTACGGGTTCAGGTAGATATAACGACTTTTAATGTAAGATTATTTGGGTCATGTGTCATATTTAAAAAGTTTCCCTTGACCCAGATAGAAAATATAGTAGGCCTTCTGCCCTATGCCTGAATCAAACGTTTACATAATAATATTTATGTAAACGTTTGGTAGGTTTCAGTCAAGTAAAATGATAGATAGACCTGTGGCGATTTTATAAACGTTGAATGAAATAATGTAAAAACCGATTATAACGACATTGAAGGGACCGACAAATTACGTTCGTAATAACCGATGGTAAAATGTATTTTAATATGACGGACCTCAACATTTTGTCGTTATACGCAGTTTGTCGTTATAAGTATCACTTATATCGACAAACTGCAAAATCCTATTGTAACGATATCTCGTTACCATAGGTTTTCATTGCAAATAGGTACATAAAACAGTAGGATTTTTTTAGTTTCAGGTAAATCAATTTCGATCACTACCTATCCTTTGATTTCTCAAACTTTCTCAAAACAGCATACCTACTATTTTTATCATAGCGATCATTATAAACCACCATGGATAACGGAACCCTGATAGGTAGATAAATAATGTTAATTTCATCATTTTCTCTTACAAAAAACGAAGCAATAAAATTCATGTAATCGAAATATTTTACGAAATTTTCAACAGCTATTAAACCACTTCCTTCGTCCGCCATGTTGGATCGGCCATATTGATGTTTTATTGTTATTATTGGATATTGTTTCGACCAAGGCGAGCTTGAAAAGGCACGTTAACATGTATGGTTGTGCCCTTCGGTTTTGCCTATTAATTTTATTGTGGTATGTGATTTCGATACTAATGTATGACGCAGAGAAGACTACTATGAGTTTTCCTGAATGTACCGTCATTCATGCAATGAAAAACAATTTCTAGATTTGATGATAATATTTTCCCTAAGGGGTTGTGCGCTGGATATAACTTTAAATTGCAGTTCTTTGAAACCTTTTTTCTCAGTCATGTTCGTATTGAAAATTCCCAAAATAATATATGTTAATCTGCATTATATTTAGCCCAGGACTGTCTTTTTATAAATAGAAAATTTTAATTAAATATTGATTTATTTAATTAAAATTTTAATATATTTTTAAATAAAATATGCTAAGGCCACGCTTTTTTTTAAGTTAATACCTTTTTTCTTTTCTACAATATGTCATGAAAATTATTTCAGTATTTTAAGTAATACTTAACTCAACAGGACTCTTCCTATCGATTTAGTTTTTTCTCTCAAATTTTGTCTCAAATATTGATAGCGATTTTATCCGATTTCAATACTCTCCGGTCGGCGCGAAACGCCCTTGTCGCCTACAAAATTAGTATGGGACTTGATGCTCAAGGTCACTGGCGTTATACAGAGCCTTAGGATACGCGAATTAGTCTTCGAGTTTGGTACCAAATTTTGTAGCTACCAAACCTGCAAGGTACGTTATTACTCATTAATAATTTAACTATTTTTTTATACAAAATACTATAGATTATACATTAAACCCCCTTACTAATAAAAATATTTACAGAACTTATGAGAAATGCTGCTGTTTTTGTCTGATACGTTGGAAAAGTCACTTGACAGACAAATAAATTTTATGCAGTAACATTGAATGCTTATCCGTTGTGAAAAATATTTTAATCAGTAAGGGAGCAAAGTTTACAGTTTTATTATATTATTGTATAAAATATTAACAAAATACAAACAATGAAATACAATCTCCATATTACGTTGGCACTTGAATACTTCTAAGTGGGCCGTGGAACCAAATAAACCATAGACATTTGTCAACGGTTTCTAGAATTTCGGCTTATATTCAAATGTCTATGCCAACTCCTTTGCGATAGTTACCATATTACTAACTCTCATACCGTTGTGTTAAAGTTCAAAATCGTCTTACACCTAAAATTAACACTAAGATACTTGGTAAATAATGTTTTGATACGGAGAGCGCTTCTGAGAAGAAACTTAAGGTTTATAACAATAACACTTTTGTATTGTTTATATGTTAGGTATTGTGTTTCGGATTCGCAGATATGCGTAGGACTTATCGCGGTAGGTCTAGACTCGTTTCAAGCACTAATTGCCCTGTACTTATAATTGTGTCTTATACAGAATGTTCTTTTTTTCATTGTATGTCTTTAAGTAAAATTTGCTATCGGAAAGATAACATTTACTTACCGTTTTAAATCAAGTCAATATTAAGCACGTTTTAATAAATCTTTGCAGCGAGCAAATTAAAGAAAAAACAAGGACCAGAAGAAATTTAAAAAAATAAAAGAATATATGAACAAAATATATTATTCATCAATGTTATCTATTTCTACACCAATTAAGTGTATCATTTCAATAAAATTTGGTCACTTTTAGAAAAAAAAAAGGTCCAAGTCAAAATTATTTATTCCCAAAAAAATATATCTATGTGTTTGAATGAGGAGCTATTAATCTAGGAATAGATAAGATTAGGATAATAATTAATATGGGCAATAAGTATGTAGTAGTCATGTTTTGTATTTTGTATTTAGTTCAACACAAGTACTTTAACGCAAAAAAAAAAAACATCCTAACTAGTCTTATACATCGCTTGCACCAGTTTGAGACTTGTCACTTAACAGATGGTTTGTACATTGCTATAATGATTTTGATACTTGAAGATTTCAAATAAGGTTTATTTTGATTCGATGTGAGATGTATTCCTAACATGGATACCTACATAGAAGCTGACATAGCATCGGACAAAATACATAATATTATCTTACAATAACAAACTCGGCAGATTCCACGACAAATTCCATTTGGATTATTGAGCGAATTATATATCAAATTTCATAAACATTAGCGAAGTAAAACATAAGAAAGATAACATTTACTTACCGTTTTAAATCAAGTCAATATTAAGCACGTTTTAATAAATCTTTGCCGCGACCAAATTAAAAAAAAAACCAAGCACCAGAAGAAATAAAAAAATAAAAGAATATATTTCGTAAGATAATGCTTATTCATTCCACATTTAAAATAAAATTTTCAAATAAAGGCGAGGCGGTCGATCGGGTGCCAGAGCGAGAGAGGAGACTAACGAAATATGTAAATCGGACAGAGACAGATAGCTTATTATGATTGACAGCTGAGAACGGTTAGCCTTGAAATATTTGAAACATTATATTATAAAGTACACTATCTTCAACACACGGGCGCTCCGGCCATTCAAATGTTTTGTGTAAAAGCTCGATAACGATTTCTTTATTGCTCGCATCTGGTTTTTTGATTTGTTTACATTAAAAATAGTTTTTATCGATATTTGTGTCAAAATAACCTTTACAATAATTGTTTAGGCAGCTTTGTGTTTGATATATACCTCACGATATCATAAAAATCGGAATACCTACTAACATAAAAAAAGATGAAACACCTTTGAGGCTGATAATTTTTATTGATTTCATTAATTAATCGTAAATTACTCTAGCTTTTGACTATATTCTAGCCCGTAGAGGGTAGAGATAGAGGTGAAGCTCCGTAAAATAGACGTACATAGAAATATCTAGAAAATATGAGCTGTCAAAGGTTTGATAGAAAAAAATATGTCCGTCCCCATCGTGTGTATCACTCGTTACCCGTATGGCCGGCCGCTAGATGCTCGTTTTTAGGAACCTCGAGTTTCTCCGGAACACGTTTTAAATCATAATTCGAACGCTTTAAATTTAGAACGTTGACTTTTAATAACAATCATTTTCGTGTTGTAGACTTATACAGTTTAAGTTTTTAGAACAACAAAAATATCAAAAGTTACTCTTTAACATTATATTACAAAGCGTTTATTATAGTATGGTAATTACTAAGGATAATAAAGGTATTAAATATTTTACTAACAGTGTTCTAAGAATATAATATTATTATGAAAGTTATATAATCAAATAAAAAAAAATGTCGTAGAAGAGCTACGCGCATCGTAGCTTCGTAGATCAACTTACGCACACGCATTTCGCCTTATAAATAAAATTTCAGTTCAAAGTATTTTTGTCAGTTTCAACATTGTTTTCAACGCAAAAAGACGGGTGTGATTTGTTTGACGTGTCTGTCTGTCTGTCTGTGTGTCTGTCCGTGGCATAGTAGCTCCCAAACGGATGAACCGGCTTGGGTAATTTTTTTTTATTTGAAAGCTGTCATAATCGAGAGTGTTCTTAGCTATGACAATTCGAAGGTTACCTAATTTTTTAAATTTCGTTTATAAATATGACGTCATATCATAGAAATAATTTTTTTCCTTGTGTGCCGTTTCTCTCGTCGTTCGCGTCTACAAATCTACGTATAAACCTTGTCGATTATTGATTCTAAATAGGGTTACAGTTTTTTAAAAAACTTCAAAGAAGCCCTTAATTTATAAAGTACGAGCTGTCAACCCTGAAATCGTAAGTGTTGTGTTAATCTGCTTTATCGGCGGTTTACGGCCTATAATGATCACTTGTCGATCTCCGAGTTATTTTACAGCGCCATGACACACACGTTTTCAAATCACGCGCTCAAAATCACAGTATTTAGTCTGTTAATGACTACGCAATAGAGAAGCAAAGTAAAAATACACTTTATGATAAATTTATCAATTTTTGCATAGTTTCGCTAATCGCTACACCCTGTAAAATAATTTAAGAATAAAAAAATAGAATATTCTACGTCGTCTAGTGCGTACGTGCATTAATGTTTAGTCTATGGTTACCAAAAATGGCGGTATTCGATATTCCAATCGTTACGGCGTTTAAAATCAAATAAAATTGGATACAGTGATTTGAATTTTACAATTTTATGGGCGTTCAGCTTCTTGATTTTATTAGCTTCAAAAGTTAACAGTTAAAACCATAAAATCAATGGTTATGATTAAATAGTATACATTGATTCGTTTGATAACAGATTCGGTGCTCCGAAGTACCTACCTTGGTACTGCTATACTTCAGCACAAATAAAACAGACAGGCTGACAGAATAAAACGGCCTCACAGGCAACCGTCGCGAAATAACGCTTTCGTTGCTTCAACTATAAGTGAGTGGTTGCACCCTGGTGACGTGTTGTTAATGGGGTGAGGAAATCGCATACCATCAGACTATTCTTCTAGTTTACCGGTCGTATTCCAATATTTTAACCCCTGACGGAAACCACCTCTGTTTCCTCTCTTTGTTAAAATAAGTTTTAAGTTTAAAGTGTCTGTCAGTGGCATCGTAGCTCCCAAACGGATGAAACGATTTTGTTTTTGTTTTGTTTGAAAGCTGACATGATCGAGAGTGTTCTTAGCTATAATTCCATCATCATCAGCTCGCTCACTGCTTTAAAATCGGGAGCAACTTATTTTTTGACGTGAAACGTCTTTAAAATCGCGCCGAAACATACGGGTACCAGGTTTAAAAACTGGACCGTAACGAAAAGGTCTATATCATCGTACCTTAATAATTAAAAAACTATTAGTCTTAGAAACAAAAATGTGGTGTAAATATTTCACTTATATAGTCAGCTCGCTGTTATGACATTGAGTTCGTGTCGGGGTCAAGCGGGGCGGCGGGGGAGGGTTTTTATTAAAATACTTAAAACAGCGTCCATCAATCTTTTACTTTAAAAGCGATTCGCTAACATAGACGTTTCACGTTAAAAAAACGGCCGTGTGCCCCGACACAGCCCCACCCGCTTTTTTTATTTTGTTTTTTACTGCATGATAATATAATATAATATGTTAAATTATGCTAATGCTTCCGAATAATCAGTTATTGGACAACTGTATCGAGTCAGTATCAATAATTTAATTAGTTCAGCGTAGGCCGCGCTCTTGGTCGAAATTACAAGTTTTCTTAAAAAATTTATTATAGCCCACGGCTAATTGATAACACTAGTCGTTAGTCGTTGCTTTTCTTGATTTATGAGCTATTTGTTCATATATACCAATATAGACAATGTTTTAGTATTTTGTGAGATACATTTACTACAGACAATCATTATTGTATTTAAAGTTAGCTGTAAGATGATTATTTTCTAGTATTCGAGAGCTCAACAAAGTTAGGCAGTTGCAAATTAATGTCTTTTTTTAAACCTCTAAACTTTTAAATGAATTACGGTTTATCCACGTGTCCACGTATCCGCGGCGATAGTAAAACGATGCGATGTCGCGGCCCGGTGCGTTGACATAACGTGCAAATATACATCGCCGTAAAAATGCACGTCACGAAGCCGTATCGCCGCCGTACCATGTAATAGTCCAGTACATTTTGCGTCGTTCCGCAGATGGCAACGCACCGTGCCACGGCGGACATACTGTGGACATACATACGGACAGTCCCATTATCTTACCATATAAATAATGTAAAAAAATATAACACAAACAACTTATACTAACAGCTTACACACATAAAGGTACATTTCAATATTATGTGAGTACTTGGTAGTTTGTGATTAATAAAAAATATTCACGTTGAAATAAAACAGGTATTAGATAAATATCGGTGACATAATATAAAAAATAGGCGTATCATTATTGCAAGAAGTTTGAATCAAGTGCCTTGATAAAATCTTAAAGGAAAACTTTATATTCGTCTCTGTATTGTTATCAATCGGAACTCCACAGTACTAGTAGGATTCGTATATCAATGAATTACAGGTTTCAGTTCATTTATTTTTAATACAACGATTTTACCTAATTCGTTTAAATTAAAACTTGTAACGAATTATCTTAAACCGCGCCAAGCGCATCCAAATACACAAATATTATAAAACAATATGTTCTGTCAGGGCCAGATCACACCGAAATGAGACGATACGAGACGCTGCATTTTTAAGATAGCCATTATAAATCGACCTTTTTTAACTACACAAAGAGATACCCGTTTCATATGACATCAGTCATACACTGCACATGCGCTGTGCAGCGCGGTGCGCCTATACATTTGAACTCTTACAATGAAATGTACAATCTTAAAAATGCAGCGCCGCGTCTCGTATCATTTCGTTCTGGTGTCAATTGACCCTTACTCAATAAAATAAATTATAAAATTCCGTATCAGTCTTTGTAACGGAGCGGAGAGGAGAAATCGGATTGATTGATTTTTATGAAATTATTCAGAGCCCTTGGTCAAGTTGTCATCGCTATTTAAGACGATGAGATTCGAAAACAAAATTGTACGGGATGATAAGCATTCGTAAGTGACATAGCGATGCTTATGTCACTTAGCGAAGCTTGTGTCAAATCCCACATTTTTTGTTTTCGAACTTCGTCGTCTGAAATAGCGATGGCAACTTGGCTAAAAGCTCAGGTTCTATTCAGAATATATAGCAAAGCAACGTTTGCTGGGAGCAAGATTTATATAACAATGTTTTTCCATCATCGCCTGTCGCCATTTTCCTGCCGCCGAAGGACTGACCATTGCATCTAGAGTTGCGCGATGAATACAAAACACCAGACGCAACAGCAAGGTGTTATGTATAATAATAAGCTGTAATTGTGCCACAGAATATATTCATATTTAATAAAACATATAAATAGACTTCCTGCGCTAACGGTGTGTCTAGATTTTAAGATTGATGGGAATTACGTGTTTTGGATACGCTTTTTTCTCGGTGTAGGTATGTCTTACTAGCTGACGCCCAGAGCTTCGCAGGCCCATTTTTTGTGGCAGCCATTGACAATAGGTACCGTGGAAAAAAAAGTTTTATACATATGGACAGACTACTGCATATATTTACCCTAAAATTTCTTCATACAAGGAAAACGTGACGCCATCTGTTGAGAATCGATCGGACAACGATGTACGAGATCTAACTAAGGCTTGTAATGGCTTCCGTAACCTGTGATAAAAGGGTCTTTAATGTTGAACTTATGAAATAGCTTGTTTACCAATTGATATATAATTCTTCTTTTACCTATAATATTATTGGGGCACTCAAAGTAAAGGGACATTTCAGCCTCGATATGGCCCCATCTTTAATATTTATTAAATCTATCGACTATACACAGAACTTTTTACAAGAATGTACTTAGGCTACATTACATAGAAAAATGAAAATACTTGTTTTTTAAATTTCTATTGAGAGTAGTGACAAAGAAACTAATTTTAAACTTCAAAACTTATCTCAATATGTGTAACGCTTAAACAACGGATGAAGAAATTCCAAGCGAGTTTTAAGATTACAATTTCGAGGGGCTAGATAATTCTCTATTAGCATACAAAGGAATATTACCGGCCGCGTCCGTATGTCACTGCTTATACACGCCACGCCTTGTAGCTGTCATATGTAGCCTAATTAGGTATGCTTTAGGCGGCTATTAAACTTGAAATTGTAACAAAATCGAGAATTACATATAAAATGAGAGAATGAAATTTAGCGCAAGAGTCATAGATCAATATAATATTATAGACTCCGCCCGCGACTTTGTGCACTCAAATGAAAATCCCGCGGGTATCGTACATTTTCCTATAGTTAAAAGCCTACGTCCTTCCCCGTTGTCTACACTATATCTGTGCCAAATCTCATTAAAATCGATCTCTGAAGTCAATCAAATCTTTTCTCTTTATTATATTAGTATAGACAAGGCATGTCGAGGAAATGTCCACACTTTTGGGGTTGTTTGGGGCAGTCGAAGTTTGACATTTGTCACCTTAACTTTTGCTTTCCGCAGTATGAAGCGGCTTTCAGACTACGCTATAATATAATAGCATATAGTATATAGCTCACAGCACAACAATATCGCGCACCATACATTGTTATGGACACGTTCACACTGTACTGTACTATATATTAATGGCTTACTATACGCTATAAAATAGTGCGATACGCTGAGTTCATGCTGTGCTATATCGCGCACCCCCCCTCTTCCTCCTCCCTCACCGCCGGCCGTCCCGCAAGCGAAACGAGCGACACAACCATACTGAGCTTGCTATATACTATAAATGCTTGCGGTAATATCACATAATGTGAACGCCATGATATATAGTATAGCATTAGGTCCTTCTTTGCCATACTATATAGCAAAAAAATGTAGTCTAGTCCGAAATAAGCTTTATCAAGCCGTATTTGGTTGACAAAATCTACTGTGGCAGCATTTTTTTCCTAGAAGGACCGCTAAAGCTATTTGGAAATGTCTGATGGTACTTGCAGTTGAAGATCTTAATGTTATAACAACATATACATAAGTTTTTTCGCGATTCATCATATCGAACTGAAGTTTCCGAAGTTTACAGAGCTTTTATTGTCAACAAAACGGCGTAGCGGAAATCGTAACAATTAAAGTCTATGCGTCGCCATAAACACAGAATTAATATTTATGTAATAGAACACCAGGAAGACATGGAGTTTACTTCGAACTGTCATTAAATTCCTAACACTTTTCTCATTTAAATTCATAAATTTCCGGTGTTCGATATACGATTGTGAAGCGCTGCACGTTCGACCGATCGCACACATACATTCCTACAGACATACATTTTATTTGCCTAGCGACTTGAAATAACTTTTTTTCTAGGCCAAGTACTTACATCCTTTGCCACTACGTGTATTGAAATAAAAAGTATAAATGCTTCGACTACTCGTGTCATTCAATTTTCCAGTTTTGAAAAACTAATTTCGAACTTTCTGAGTCTTTGGTTTGAGTATTTTGGGCAAAAAGAATGCACATCGACCATAGACGTATATATTATAGACGAGGCATGTCGAGCCAAAAAGTGTCTACTCGTAAATGGCCCTAAACTTGGGTTTGTTTGGGGCCATTTAAGTTTGACGTTTGTCATCCTAACATTTTGATATCTGCTTTCCGCAGTTTATTTAGTCTTTTTCTTATATAAAGATTTTTTCTGTCAAATGTACATCATACATAGCCTATCCTTAGTTTTGAAATCTTTGACATCGACCTTTGAAAGGACACATTCGGCTATATTTAGCAGAGATCATGGCCTACGAAGCTGACACTAGCCGAACTTTCTTTTTGCCGTGTGCTGTAATCGTATCTACAAATATGAAACCATTACAATGAGGGTTTTTAAATTCGTGACATCTGACAGCTTTTTGACACGACATAGACCACGCCGCTACCAAGCGCCGCCTGGTAACAGAAAAATAATCGAAAATTTTTATTGACCGTTTTTGACACCACTTACGCCCCCAAATGACGCTTCGTATGCGTTGGGTCTGCCCTAGTGGCAGAAAAAAAAAAAACCCTCGATAAATTTTAATGTTGAATTGTACGTAATGTAACTATGTAATATATTCAGTCTATACAATAGAGCATTAATATATTCCGAATTCATGAAAAAAGAACGGCGTAGGTCGCCGCGAATTTCAAATATGGAACGCATTCTATTCTTATTTCGTATTGTTAATTCGAATTCAATTATTATTTTCAATTACTGTGTGGTCGTGAGTCGAGTTTTTGTCCTCATTTTTTTCTAAACCTTGAGTTTGTTTATTCCACTTTTAAATTATTATCACCCTGACTTTTAGTTTATGGTAACGATCATCATATATACTCATAGATGAGTTACATAAGTTTAAAAGAACCTTTTCTATTAACCAATAGGGTAAAATATACTTACTGAAAGCATGTAATTTTTTTAAAATATTTTGTATGGCCATAATTGAAATAACATAAATAAAATGAAGCTATTAATTAAGTTATAATATAAATGGACATTCTTCATTAATTATCATTAAACCATGATTCACACCTCCGTATTTGTCGTTATTTTATTATTAATTTAATAATTCACTTGCCCACGGACTTATTACCATATACAGCATTGTTAATACATAATAATATTATGTATTGACAATATTAAATTATGATTTTTGATTTATGCGTTTGTTTCCATTGTAAAAATATAAATATAAGTTGTATACCGGAGGCCCAAGGGGGTTGGGGATTTTGAGGACCAGAAACGAAGATGCACAAGTGACCATGGGCGGGGGAAATCGCTTCCATCAGGCGAGCCGTCTGCTCGTTTCCTGATCAATTTCATAAAAAAAATCACAATCACCACTTACGTCCCCACTACGATTTAGCTACCACTCAAGCCTACTGCGGGTTCGCTGTTTTTGTTTACTATTTATTGTAGTTACTTCAAACGTGTACAAAAACAACCCGATTTTTCGTGTCGTCCATGGACACCCAGTACAGGAGTCAAAGTGCGGTGCTGAAAAAACTTCATCATATTTATTTCAATGTTATGCAAGAGCTTCGTCAGCATCTCAAAGTGCCAACAACCGTGTAGTTACCCTATTTAACTAAGTGTAATGACCCGTTCCAGTCAAATATCGTAATATTCGTAAAATTACCGGTTCCGTTGTAACGTACATTTTTTTCCATCTAAATCACGCTTATGGCTGTTCGAGTAAATTAGAGCGATAGTAAATTATTTGCCAGGTAATTGGATTTTGTAACTATGTAGGAGCAAAAGTTGCGCTTTATACGTGGGCGAGCAAATGGGCTAGACTGGATACCGCGGTCTCATAGAAAATGGGTATGAAATAACGTGGCTTTGTACAATGTACATTTTACCTAGAAGGTACGTGTCGCTACTTAAGGTATATGTTCTGTGTTTACTGAACATTAATTAACTCTTAAGACGTGTTTTTAGTTATTCTAAAAAAACACAAAAGTACCTATTAATTATTAGACCACTAGCTTTTGCCCGCGGGAACACTGTACACTGTAGCCTATGTTTTTTAACCAGAGCCTAAACCTACCATACCAAATTTCATCGAAATCTGTACAGTAGTTTTTAGCGTGAAATAGTAACAAACATCCATCCATCCTCACAAACATTTACATTTATAATAGTAGGATAAGTTTTATATAGAATAATTCACTTTTTAACTTATATTTAACAACTTCACTGAATTATAGTGTAGTGATTCAGAAAAATAGTTAAAGTAAAAGTCAGAAAAATAGTATATCGTGTAGGTAGTATGTAAACTGGACTTGTTATTTACTAAGAAAGCACACTACTATCAGGTAACCTGTACGCTCGTTTGCTCAACAAAAACGGTTACAGATTAACGGATATTACCCAACGTCTAAGCATTTCTTAATACGTATACAAGTAAAAAAGCCACGCACTGATATAATCAAATCTCGTATGCCATGGAATTCCAATTTCAAAAACTATAATGATTGATTGTCAACCAATGACAATCGCGTATTCAAATTCTTATATCAATTTAAATTTGGAACGAGTTGGTTAAACCGGTAGCCTGCCAGTATTTTAGTTGATCGTATGACAATAATGAATACACAATTAATTTTATATTTTCATTGTTTTGTTTTATGGGGAATCTACGACATGTATGGAAAACTTCGTTAGCGTTAGGTTAATCATGATGAAAATATCAATAATGTTATGATGCAAATTAATAATGGAAATCACACTATGTGTTCATTTTGAAACGGACGATTGTTACATCGGCGCAGCGACGGGTTACGTCGCCACGTAGCATCATTGTTGGGCCCTCTTAGGTATGTTCATCAATAACACACACCTTAACATAATTCATCGTACAATTAGTCCAAAAATATTTCAAACAGAGTCTGGCAGCCCTGTTTATCTTCCGCTTGTGTTTGTGTCTATACTTACGTATGTGTGTATGTAATTAAACTATGGATAGTAATATGCGTTTTGAAGTGTTTTCTTCATAAAACTCGAGAGGGTACACTCATGAGTCGATGACCTTTTTTCTCCCCCGCGTTCGCTCTCTGTTTTATTTATTTTGAAACATTTTATTGGTTTACAGGAAATGATTGATAGGTGAACTCGATTGTAATTAATCGGAGTGGTCATGCTTAGTAGATATAAATTTTACTATAGAGCTTTCAGAACTAGAGGAATTCATATCTCGTACTTATAGAACGTAATGCTTTTTGTAAATTATAATATAATAATGGGTATTAAAACTTCAAGTCTACCCTCTATAGTCTTAAAGATATATTACCAAGACAAATACATCCCTTTTTCTCACATATAAAGGTTCTTATTATTTTAAATAAACTCCTCAGTATTTACGTAAGACGGTAACAAACTCGAGTGAAGTGCCATTATCGATGTTGTTTTAAAAATCAAAGCTCAAATATCCCATCGACAATCGAACACTCGAGAAAAATTTACATTTTCTCGTTTTCTGAGTATTGACACAAAGATTTAAATGTTAAATCAACACACCGGATTGTAAATACTTGTGGCTATATTTAACGGTTATCAAATGTTTTAGACACGTAAATATTTTTTTTTGTCGTAGAATATGTACCTATATTATGAAATAGCTTTTACGCGCGGCTCCGCCCGCGTTTAATTGGCTGTTAGATGATTTTACTGTAAAGTTTAATCAAAATCCTTTCAGTAGGTGTTTATCGCTTGAAAAATTCACGAACACACATCCTGACAAACTTTCACATTTATATAAGTAGTAGCATTTCATCTTAAATTTTCTTTAAAGTCAAAAAACTTACAGGGTGAAAGCAAAGCTAAGATCATTATCTAGATTAACTTCCAAAAAAAAAACAAAATACTTAACACGTAATAATAAAGAAACGGTAAAATCGGTCTAGCATTAACATATTTCTTCCAAAACAGCTTATATAAGATAATTGGTAGCAACAACTCGCGTTTGGAAAGATCTCACGAGTTAGCTATAAAAAAAAAAACTACGTAAATATCAAGTAATTACATATCACAAAACAAGTGTTACAACGCTACGTGGAGTAGTGATGCACCGTTGGAATTATTTTATCGATAAATTATGTTTTTCTTTAATATTTGTTAAATTTATTGAAATGAAAACTCCTTTAGGCGCGTTGGATATTTTTAGAATTGTGAAAAAACCATTAAACTCGCAACACTGGTGCGCACAATGAGGTAGACGGGCGAACTACGGGTTTTTTTTTAAATTTTATATGATTTTTCTGAATCATGATTGTGTTGTTTAATTCCCTTAGTTAAAAAAACTCAAACAACATGATGGAAATATGTAAAACTCTGTTGTCTACACGTAAGTTACTTTCACATCTAATTACTGATTTACTAATGAAAATATCGCTTAATACAATTCAATGTTAATAAAATACTGGTAACAATGTTCACTTTACTTTTAACATTTTATATCAAAAACCTAAACCAGTTACGTTCGACGACGTGTCCAAATACTTAAAAATTAAAATATATCGATACAATCCATCGATAATAGAGCCCCTCACTAGGCACGTCCGGTACACGACGTACAGTTTTCCATCAAAGCCAAATTTCTAATCGGAACCTGACAGCGATATTTGGAGTACCGCTAGACCCCTGAGGCAGTTTCCGCATACAACATATTGTATTATAAAAATTAGCTTATAATTATGTTATGTTCATTGATTATGGAAATATAAGTAGGTGGGTAAGTGGTTTTATAGACTTTGTAATACAAGGGATGGAAAAGTTTTTTAACTTTCTTGTTTTCAGTGTTGTTACTTCATAACCATAGACGTATATATAATAGATGAGGCATGTCGAGGCAAAACAGTCCCCTCTTAAATGACCCCACTTTTGGGGGTTGTTTGGGGCCATTTTGACATTTGAGGTGTAGTGAAATCAGGATGGCGCAACTTTTCTTTGCATGATTTGTTCGGTCAAATGTACATCATAGCCCATCCTTAGTTTTGAAATCATTGTCCATAACCGTGTCATATTTTCGATTTCTTCTACGCTTCATAATCCCTCATCAATTTTTTAATAGATTTCAGCTACTAAATTATATAATACTGCACCAAAATTTCAATGTTCCCAAATCACATAAAAAACACATCAACAAGAGCCACTATATATTAGCGATAAGGTGAAAGATAAAGCCGCTGAGACGCGCACGCGCCACGTAAACTGAGTTCTGAATCAATGTTAATGAATGTATCTAATCCGTAGATCAGTCGCAGTACGCCTCTATATTTCCCGTGGCATGTAAATTAGACAGTTTTATTGGCTGTTTGTGTTCACATTATCTTCATACCGACAATATTGGAAACAAAAATCAATACTCGCAATTCGCGCCACTGCACTGCACGTGGCCAGTACTGTATGCAGAAAAGAACAATTGCGAAATGTACTATTTAAATAAGAAAAGGATAGGTTATGAATTTCAGCGTATGCCATGGGTTGACGGTACTTGATGTAATTTGTTATTTGATACCAAATAGTATATTATTTGATACTTTTTCTGTCAAATGTACGTCATAGCCCATTGGCTATGACGTACATTTGACAGAAAAAGTCATGGCCATCTTGATTTCAGAAGGTTTCGTCAAATAAATGCGGTCTGATCAAGTCAAAAATATCTATGCTCGTACCTATTGCAAGGCAATACCAAACTGGCAACCAATTTGACCAGTTCATATTAGTTACATCTTTAATACAACCAGATATCGATAACAAAACAATCAATAACGAATCTCTTTGTATAGATTCATATGCGCTAGCTGTAATTGATTTTATTCAACATTCAATTATTGATCCAAAGATAAGTCCACAAAATATTTCATTGTCAATTATGTAGTTACGTAAAATAATTAGATTCGTGACACAGTAACTGGTACAGATCACGTAACGTGTCACGTCAACAAACAAACAAACATTCGACGTCAAATCCCCTGTGATCGATCCTGACACCGCAAGAAATTAATTAATCGATATGCGTTGCCCAACATTGAAACCAGTTCCAATATCATCCATATTCTATACACTTACAAAACAATGGAATTGAAAAATTTCTAGTTACTTAACCTTTTTTTTAAGCCGTTGTCAGATAATTCGGATTTATACTTATAGACGATGATTTTGAAATAATGAAGTGATTTAAAAAGTTAATTTATAGAGATATCTTATCATAATAACTTTTGCCATTCGAAATAGTTAAGAATTATTGTAATGTGACTGAAAAAAAAATAATTCATCAAACGAGAGAGATTACATAATATTAAACCCAGGGTAAACTTTAACCGACATCTGCGCAAGTTTTGAGTGAAGTTTAAGAAATAGCCATCTATGCATATCCATCAAAGGACACTGGCGAATCCTGCCTGATTTTCCATCAAGAGCGGCCAAGTTTCGAAGATATGTGGTTTTATAGTGCTTAAAAAATATAAAAATTAAAAAATTTGAGGCTTAAGGCTCCATCTAGTGGATTATTAGATATATTTATTTTTAATCGGAGCATAAAGTTATTTTCTTTTTCTATAGTTCAGCAGTTTAGTGCTAGTTTCATGAAAAATTTTGTAACTTGGATTGTGAAATAGATCCCTGTATACTATTTATTTTTATAACAAGAAAAATAACTATGATGTTTTTGGTTTTCGTAATTATTCGTAATAATTTATCTGTTAGCATATTGCGTTTTCAAACAAACTAGTTAATAATTTCATTACGTAATTGAAATCACAACTAATAAATGTGGATTTTCCGCAATCCGCCACCAGGGCAATTTATTGAACAATAAGTTAGGTTATTATTTAATCAATTATCTTTTATCCCCCGAATTTGATGTATAATATTATTGTTTTTTTGTTCCTATGTTCTTATAATACAACTTACAATAAATACTTCTTATAGCCACATATTTAAATTACCAGGCAGTAAATGTATGGCGACTTGCCGATCTCCTTTCGAGCCTGAGCAGGTAGGTACCTAATACCTATAGATATGTATTAGGAGAACAGAAGTATAAGACGAGTGTCACCACAATAACCGATGGTCTATTACACTCCGCTCCGCTACCGTTGCTGACGGTACCTTATCTCAGTCGTGCATCGGACTTAGTATTTTGAGAAGTAATTATTAATGTAAAGTCGGTTGCCGAATCCCCACCATAATAGTGGTAGCCGATAGAAATAAATGATAAATGCTTTTACCGATTCTTTTATCGTGACTTTCTATTGAATGAAATCTTTATCTGCGGCTAAGTAAACAGTAGTAGGTACAGGTATTTATATGAGACTTTGAAGCTTTCACTTATTTATCAGTTACTAGAAATCCCGCGGGAACCGTAAACCTTGCCGTGATAAACAGTAGCCCTATATCTTCCCCGTGGTCTACAGAATATACTAATTATGTTCCAAAAGACTTTGGGCCTTTTTAAAAAAAGTCGCGACCACAAACCTACATTTCATTTACCGTAGCTTTTTCAATTCAAATCCATTAAGGAGTGGAGATAATCAATAAATTGTTAGTCATATTTTATATGAATATTCGTTGAAATGAGTTAATAATAAAGACCTATGCTGTTATAGTCCAAGCAATTTATCGCGGCAAAATGTACAGTCCCCGCAGGATTCGCCATTACGCGCACGAAGTCGCGGGCATCATCTCGCACTACATAAAACTGTGTAGAGACATTAGTTTTTGTGCCAAATCAGTTATAACAATGTTTACTTTAAGGTTTTACAAACATGCACGGATAAGGCATCACTAATGATTTGCTCTTAATCTGATCAATTCGAAAAGAATCCCACCTAATGTATGTACTTTAAAAAGATAATAACTGTCAGAAAAAGCTCGGTAGACGATGATTTCGGTAAAGAATCCGACGGCCAGTTTATTGGGAACTCCAACGTAAATTTGACAAAAGAATTTTATGAACGTATACATTCGCAGTCTGTCGGCCGATCGGAACACTGAAGTACTCACTCGGTTTCGGAGAACATTGACTTTTTGCTGAGAATACTCGTTCAATTACAAAATTAACGATTGAACCATCGATTTATAAAAACTAGATGCGTTCGTATCGTTTACATTGTAATTACGCGTTTTTTAATGTCGGTGTGTTATCTAATGTTTACGTAGTAGATTTTGCTTAATTAGGTTAAGATTTTTAATGAAAATAAATCTTAGGCACACTTGCGCAGATCTGGATTAAAGTAACCCTGGGTATATACGAAGTACGAGAGACAAAACATGATATTTAATCCAGATCTGCGCATGTCGGCCTTAGGTTAACAAAAAAATAGGTAAGTTAAGTCTATCATAGTCTACTCATTTTTAAGCGACTTCATCTCCTCTAACGAATCTCTAATATTTTTCTACCGCACTTACACTTTGGTTCTTTATGCACTGATGCTGATAGTTCTTAACCAGTCGAAGATCCATCCGGTCCAACCATCGGTCGAAGGTTTGTCAACAAAGATTTGATTGTAATGTAACTTTTCTAATCTCATAAGCCGCACGATGGTTGGCGAGTTGGCTTGGAATTTGTTCAAACAAAGGTAAGTTAAAGTTAACGGTATTTATTGAATTTGCTTTTGGTATGATTAACGTTGCAATATTGTGGTAGATAAGTTAAGGTAATGGTCAATAAATGTGCAACCTTTTGTTAGTTTATTTGATACAATTATTGAATTTAGCCCAAATTATTTCAATTCTGTGCATTTCTTGACAATCTATCAATCTATATCTATATATTATTTATAAGGCAAAGCTGATGGATGATGCATCAACGCACAGGCCAAACCCTTAAGGCTAGAAATTTGAAATTTTGCGTACGTATTTCTCATATTATGACGTAGGCATCCATTAAAGAAGGATTTTTCAAAATTCAACCCCCAAAGTGGTCAAATAGAGGATAAAAGTAGTGGATGGAATGCGTGGTAGATGTAAGCATTAATATTTTTTTTACAAATCTGTTGTACAGTTAGCGTTACACTCACTCAAACCAGTAAGTCTGGGACTTGTTCGGAATCTGTAAGGCCGCAGAAAATTCGGAGCACTGAAAATAGAACTCTGCGCGAATTTCATAGAGCTGAAAATTGAAACACAAAAGTGTCGAGTCAACTATCAATGTCATATATGACAATTCGACACTCAAACACTTCGATTTTCAACTCCATTGCACTAGCTTAGAGTTCTATTTACAGTGCTCAGAATTTTCTCGGGACCGCCGGATTCCGGATCATATTATAGTCCTTACATGCTTCACACCAGCGCCAGATTAATCGTGTGGATCTATTAATTATACATCGATGTTTATAGTTATGTACTCACATTATAGAGGCTCTCTCACAATAGGATAACATCACCATACAAGGTACGGAACCAGTTATGATCGCTTATGATTCTCCTTTGCATTTTTATACCTTTTGTCTCGAATAGAAATATGTCTGTGCGTTTTAATTTAGGTTTATGTTTTATTGGATGGTGCTTATTGTTTCTGTAAACTTATTCACGTGATAGGTTAAAGTGAGTACGTATATGATAAGTTATAAAAAGATACGCCATGATTTGTTAAAAGACAAATAAATTGGACGAAAGTTTTTTTTGGAAATGGCTAATTTGTACATTAAATTAAACTTGTTAAATTATGAACACGTTAAAATAAAACGTTAATATAAAACGTCTAATTTCTAAATGAGACTAATATGTTTGTACGTCATAGAATATCACATTTACCTGATAAGGCGAATTGGTAAAAAGCGTCTGTTCATATTGTTTATCATAATCCCATAAATAATATCACATCGATAAATAATAAATACTAGAATAACATTTTACTTTTGCGAGGTGGTATAGTAAAGTCAAAATTGAATGATTACAATTTATAAGTAAAAAATGTTTTTTTTTGGTAATCATGAATTACTAGTTAAATAAAACGATTTTTCACAAAATGTTCATCTAAGATAAGGTGTATCAATGAATATTCCGTAACATAAAACCAGTCGAGTAAAATAAAAACTACTGAAGCGCGATCGAACGGCGCGATTTTAGTTGGAAGCACGGTATTTATCAATCTTTGTTAAGATATAAAATTACTAAATTTATTTTTACAACTCTTTTTATTGATAAAACGATAAAACGGAAGCCGAGTCTAGATGAAATTAATCATAATGGCCGTGCAGTTTGTACAAAAGATTTATATGCATGAAGCCTTGACTCCAGTTTAGATTGGGTGAAAAAAAAATAACAATTCAAATTTCGAATTCCTGTTAGACAAGGACGTATATAGGGTTGATGACCCGTTGAAACGTCAGAAATCTATCTCTCTCGCCCGTTCCGCCTCCGTATCTCGTCATCTCTCTCTACGAGATGTTGATCTTGATACGTCACATTTTTAATAAACGAACTCCATATGACAGGGCGCACCAAAATCCGTTCTAATGATTAATATATTGCCTCCGCACGAGGCAGCGCGTTGTTTCTAAAATGTTATTAGAAATATTGATAGTTTCATGTCATTGCGCATGTTACGATCTCACGATAAAATTTTGTAGATAGAAAGTCGGATATATTGGATGTTAGAACAATGTGTGGTTAGTGAACGCAAAAAGAGATTTAAGTATCTTTTTAAATTTGTTTGCATAATTGTATATATTATTTATTATAATAAGCTATGTATTTACACGCATAATAGAGCAAGGAAGATACATACTAATTGTATGTATCTGAACCACTTTTAGTCTTTTACAAAGTAACAATCACGTCGCCTCCGGCGTTTCGATCTCGAAATTCCCATTTTAAATTTACCATTAATAAGCTGACATTTAGACAAAACGAATGAGAAATTAACCGAGCGTTTCTACAAAAACCTCCGTCTAGGTATCACACTGAGTCAAGTTACGTTACAACAAAAAAACGGCCAAGTGCGAGTCGAACTCGCGCACGATATGTTCTGTGTAAAACGGCAAAAACTACGTTTGTTGTACGGAAGCCCCATTTAAATATTTATTTTATTCTGTTTCTATGTTATAGTGGCAACAAAAATATAGATCATCTGTGAAAATTTCAACTGTCTCGCTATCACGGTTCATGAGATACAGCTTGCGAGCGGACGGACGCATTGTGGTGTCTAAGTAATATGGTCACGTTTTTACCCTTTGGGTACGGAACCCTAAAAAAAGTTGATATTTGACGTTTAACAAATTGTTCCTTTTTCAAATCGACCAATGAGGAGACCATTGTGCATTCTAATGGCGCGTTCTATTTTCAAATCTCATTCTCTTTTCAAATCTCGACCGGCTTTCAGATTCATTCGAATTTGGTATGTAATACATAGGGTTTCCCACACGTCTTTTTTGTTTGTCTTTTAAATGAGTTGATTAATACGATGTTACGTCAGAGATTGTCAGTGCGACTAGAGAGCGTGTGCTGCAAACGAGTCCAATGGTTGGGCCATATGTAATACATCAGCACCGATGATTTATTGCGTTCAAATAAAGCCTTTGCAAGAGCTTGGGTGGGCAAGTGGCATTAAGTTATAATCTAAAACACGCATCTGTAAAATCCTCAAAACGGCCAAATGTCGCGGACCCGTTCGCGCGGGAGATATTGCCGAAATGCATAAACATCAAAGGGGTTTTTTGTTAAAAAATGATTTAAAATTGAAGGGCGCGTCCCTAGGCAAAATGGCGTCCAGATTATAATAACGATTTTAAAAGTCCCCTCTCGGTTTATTTTTAAAATTTTTGGGAAGGGTTGCGTAAGTGGACGGGGTCCGACGGAAAATTTAATACTAACACTGTTTCTGCAGTGGGGTGAATCTGTCGTAGTTTCGCGTTAGTTTACGCTACAATATTGCCATATTTTTGAGTGGAAATTTAATCAGATTTTTTGTTGCATATCGATTTTAACACTGCGGGTGTACTGTTTTGATTTTTGAACATACAAAATTTGAATATACTTAGCTCTAATTTTCATTTAATTTCGGGAATACAGTAAATATGTAACAAAACTAAAAATTATAGGTTTATTTTTTATTTAATTATAGTTTTACATTACAGTACAGTCCGCCCGCGTAATAGCTCCCCACACCGGTTTCGGTGACGGTGGCCGGTTTCATTGAAACCAGGCCAGCCACGCAGGAGTAATTTTACAGTGCCCAAGTCTGTGCGCAGTACACAAGAGCACTGTTTCTCTTCCTTTACTCTCGTAACCCAGTGGGACGGATAACCGACACGACTGGCGAGAGATCGGGCGCAAGTCCGACTTTTTACAAGCCCATACGACGCATGGATCATCTTTCTTGACAATCGGGTGATCAGCCTGCATTGTCCTAACCAAAATTGGAAACAAAATTTTTTGTTGTTCCAATGCGGGAATCGAACCCACGACCTCCGAGTCGAGAACCAAGCTCTAAATTACTGGAGCACGGAGGCTGTTGTACTATATCCCACGGGAATACTGTACTTTTCCAGGATTAAAAGAACCAATGTTTTAATCCAGAGCCTAAACTACTAGGTACCATAAAAAATTCCATCGAAATTAGTTTTGTAGTTTTTGCGCATGAGAGTAACAAACATCCACCCATCCATCCTCACAAACTTTCACAATAATTATAATAGTACGATAGTAGGACAATCAAACCAAAGATATATTAATATCGTAGATACGTTAATATTCTAAAGGAATTTTATGACGAAATGCCCTCACTATAATGGGACAATGGTGTCCCCGTTTCGTCCAATTCAAGACCAAATCTGTATCAATTGTTGCTGAGACGCTTTATCAATAAAAATAAAAATCCTCGAGGAAGTCACCAATTTGTAGCTGCTTCGAGAGGATCATGGTTTGGTACGCGATTTTGAACTTTATATCAACGCAATGGGGACTATAGTGTAGAAATTTGAATAAACAATTACAGGAATATGGCCGCAGTTTGGATGTTTTTATTCGGCTTTCATGTTAAAAACTATGATGCATCGATTTCTAAGCCTCATTATAATTTTAAGATAATTTCTTAAGTAGTAAGGCATTATTACGTAATTACTAAACTATCTAACTAAATTAAGAGACAATTGGTAGATCCATTCTCTATCAAATATTGTATGAAAAATGATGGACGTTCTTTTCTGAAGACAGAAAAATTCTTGATGAATAATTGGATACCTAATTTTTTTTATGTTAAGATAATAATAAATATTGATAGACATCGGAAAGAATGAAAACTTCTTCCTTTTTGTATGGATAACTTAATAAAAGATAGCCATGGTAGCTAATTATAATATTATAAGTAATAATGTTTTAAACTGCAAATTAAAAAAAAAATTAAAAGTAAAGTACGATATTTGATTGATTTCCAAAAAGGTGAAATATTCCTTTTTGTCGGAAGGAATTTTCGTTTTTAAATAGTGATAGAGTGAATGTCGTTTGAATAATTGTTCGAGTTTCAAATTCTAAATAACAATCAGAAAACGCCAGCACGTCGCGGCGATAACGCAACGGATTCGAAATTTTAAATAGTTCCATATTCAAACGCCGTCAAATATGGCCGGTCGATTGTTTCCCGTTTTCGCTTGCGGTACAAAACGATGGTTTTTAATATGCGCACTACGCATGACTTATTGGAGTTTCACAATGGGCACCAGTATCATACTGGCAGTATGGCTACTGGTATTAGGTACCATGCAGCTTTTCCAGCTCAACTGAGATTTTTAAAAGAAATACAGGTCAATCTAAAGCGCGAATGGGGCATTAAATTCCTGGAGTTTTAATTTTAGATTTATATGTTTTTATTCATCGGGATATCTAGGTTTCATTGGAAAAAGCTCTTAGCGTTTCTAGATGAAAATGAAAAAGAAATGGTAATAAATGATGGCGTTGTAGGCAGATATCATAAACAACTTCCAGTAATTTCTCACGAGCCACAATTCGGGACAAAAATGATTATTATCACAAAGTAGGTACCGCGCTTCGGAAACGTCTCGTTCGGAAAAATCGAATCAGTATGCAAGTCCAAGGTTCGTACCCCGCTCACGTTCAGGTGAAATTATTTCGTGCAATCAAATATGTTATTACGACTTTCTATGCCGCTTTCGGCGTAACAAGTGTCCATTATCGATACAAAAATATATTTCTTTTGCATAAACCGAATTATGGTGCCCATTGTTGTATTATGGTTATAGAATATAAAACATTATTAATGGATCATAATATGAAACTTTCAGAAGACGTTTGCTGGATTTTATCGATAGGTACACTTTTACGGCGCTCGCGCTTTAGCTGTGTGTGATTCCATATAGATTCCGTTTCATTCAGAATATAAAAAAGTAGACTAAATATTTAATTAATTTCCTACAAAATGTGTGAATAGCCGTAAAAATAGTGTTAACGAAATAAATTTACATAAAACAACTCAAAACCGTATTTTGAGGTAGTTCCAAAGATTTCAAAGTAATATAGGCTATGACGTACATTTGACAGAACATATCTTCATACAGGAAAAATTTACGCCACCTTGGTTTTCACCATACCTCAAATGTCAGCCATCTTGATTTGGCCATACCTCAAATGTCAAAATGGCCCCAAAATCTCCAAAAGTGGTGCCATTTAAGTGGGGACAGTTTTCACCTCGACATGCCGCGTCTATAACATATACGTGTATTAGTTACTTCTTCGAGAATACAATATCTTAAAATTTTTCAAACCCCTTTATCATTACGTAAGATAATCTTTTTTGGTATAAACCATTACTCACAATTAATTTTTGGTTTTTCTATTTCCGTTCGAATCCATTTATAATTTATCATCTATCTGATTTTGTTATTATTTTCTGATGGCATTTACAATACTTTTATAAAAGTATCGTGGTGAACTATCACGTTTATAAGGTTTCGAACCGTCGTTAATAATAGACGCAAAACATTTACATAAAAATCAGAAATAAAATACGAATCTCTATAAAGCTTTAACAATATAAAAATTCTGTCATAAAAACGAAATATTTTTAAGAATAATTGAACGGTTACTAAGTATTTCACGAAGCAATCGGTCGATTTCGGCCTGTATTGACTTTTTACTCTGACTAAATATGGTATTCATAAAATCGCTCGCTTTTTCGTAGAAAACTGCATTCGAGACGCGAATTCTTTATTTAAAAATACTTTAACGAACCGACGTTCGAAACACGAAAACTTTTAAACAATCGAACGGAACATTCCAAAATTGATATTTTTCATGATATCCAGTGTTGCGACACAAAAAAATATTAATGCTTTATAAAAGGCGTTTTTAGATGAATTTATTCGTAAAATATATGTGGCCGTGGATTTGAGAGTAAGTTGTTCATAAATAATTCAGATCGCGCAAATGAGTCTCAGTGTTGCCTTGTAAAATAATTTTAAACTGCAATATCATAACAGAGAACGGATTTTTATCCGTTTATGGTGGTCATTAGTTAAGAGGTATACTCTTTTGAGATCGAAACAGTTTTTAAATTAACTAACGCTTGTACGAAACACAATTATTAATGACAATTAGAGTTTATTATAAAAAACTGAATGGAGTAACAACAAAACTAATGCCAGTCATTTCATACGAATTATCGGCCTCTTTGTTTCAAGACATTGAACAAAACGAGATTTTAAATAACCTATAAGCAGCCGTTCTTTAAGCACCTTTACTTTTTATACATAGTCTGTGTCTACTGTCCATAGACAAGCAGAGGTAGACTGATCTCTCCTTTCTTGCTCTTTTAGTTTTTAAAACGGCGTTTTTGTAGCTCTGGTTATAGGTACTATGACGTTATTTTGTAGGCCCCGATGTGTCTGCGAAACGACTAATTTGTACAATACAACCTCAGGCCATTATACGCCTTAAGTTGTTGTAATTAAGTCATAAATAACGTGAAATATTTGTGCCTGTGTTGACAGTCGTAAAAATATTTATGATTGTAAGTGCGTAGATGTGGACTTTAATTAAGGTGATAATATATAGCCCGTTGGCTGCTCAGAATGTTAAATAAACCCTAGATTGTTTTAGGTATCGAATAATTCTATTATGAATCTTTAAAAGGCCGGAATTTATTGCTCGGGTATTTTTTTAATTAGGTACGATAAAAACTGGCAACTAACAAAATTATCTTTTCAATTTATTTAAACGATCTAATTAAGTAATGATTCTAATGTAGAAAAAATCACTAACGCTTACATTATTAACAACTTAAAAACATTAAGTCACAATTAGTAGACATGATGTCTGCCCGATCGAATCTTCCACGAAGTCACTTACGGGGATGTAATCGCTACGCGGAATGGTTCGCGACAACTGTCACGTCTAGTTGCGTTCGGAAAGTTACCTGTGAACAAATGAAAAAAAAATATTTAAAAAAACGCTCGAAAAAAAAATGATGAAAATTATTCTTTTTAAAATTTATTTTGAATCCTATTAGAATGAAATGCATCTTCATACAAAGGAAATAGGAATAGATAGAGCATGACGATTCAAATATTTTCTAAAATGTAATATTAAGTGTGGCTATTATAACGTCGAGCGATTGCCGAGTCGTTCATTATGTTACACTGTAATTAAAAGTTTTTTATACGATCTCGTATTTACATTATAGTGAACTAGAATATTTGAATGTGTGATAAAATAGGAATGATAAAATATTTAACATAGGTAATTTAATTTTTGAATTTGGAATGAAATGTTTTTGGTTATTGTATATTATAATTCTTAATTCAAATATTGACAAATTGAATCACGTTAAGCAATACTAAATTGAAACAAGTAACATTATGATACTTTTTATGCTATTTTCAAGTAATAATATTAATATTTTAGGGCCTGTTTCTTAATATTCTTATAAATTTTGAATAGTTTATTCGGAAGTTTTTCGGAGGAAAGAAGTTCCGAAGAAGAGACAAAACATGCAAAATATAATCTACCTGACAATTACTATCAGTAGTTGTGCCCTTAGAGTTTTTTTTTTTAATAATATATATCATAATGTATTAAATATCAATAATAGGTGTCATCATAAGTCCCCATTTGTATCGGGGTCAACGACTTGCGTATGCTGGCTGCGTGCGTCAAGTGACCCTTTAATACGACTTATTGGTTACTCATAACGCAACAACCAAGTCTTCATGATTTGTTCTTATTAGATTCTAATTGATTCCTGAAAACCTTTGAAATTATCAAGACTTGTTTCTAATAAAACTTAAAACTGATAAGAAAGGCACAATACTGGTAACAATAAAAAAATGCTTTAATGTACGAATTTCTATATTATATATATATTATGCCTTTGGCATAACTGTATACAATATAACTGAGATTACATCTATGAGATGATGTGAAGCATACGCAAACACCTACAGTCCTACATGCTAAAAACAGACGGCGAAGTTCCACAAAACATCATTAAATTCAATATTTCGTTTAAAAAGCACTCCACATATCTCGACCATTAATCACTAAAACTACCGACCTTCAAGGAGAACATCGGAATAAAATCAGAAATCGAAATAAAGCACTTAAAGCGAAACGTCATTATCGCACAACATAAATAAAAATAAAAAAAGCAGAATCGAACGCAAAAATTGAATATCGAAGTCAATTTAAAACAGAGTACGAATTTTAAAAATACGAGCACAGTCGAGCGGCATTAATTAAAAATTCTCGGTAGAATATTCAAAAATAGAATTCGCATTCGAACGCTCCTTGTACGGGCTTGAAGTTTGAATTTGGAAGCAACAAAAGAAGGAGAGCGCGGGAGCAACCCTTTTAGCGCTGATAATCTGTTGTTCCCCGGCCGCGTTGTGTTGTTTGTTGTGTTTTATTTTTTATCTGTTGTCACTTTTTTGTCTGAACCCAGATTGTACACAACATTCTTTACTTCGAAACGGAGCTTTTTAAACTCGCCTCAAGATTTATTTCCTTTTTTACCTTTTAATAAGGTCTGATGTCCGATTTAATTGATGAATGGTCTCAAAAGATAATACGTTTGAAAAGCTTTTAAGAGAATTTATAAATTGGAGTTAGTTTCTTCGAATTTCATTTTAATATTTATTGACCAGTTATGAGATACGTATAACATAACCCTTTCATGTAGCATTTGTTTCGTTAATACGATATCAATTTTATAATTTTTAAAGACAATATGATTCTATTGATAACGTCTTACTTTTTTAGATGTCATAACTAGATACCTTTGCTTATAAAAATCAAAGTAACTAAGCTATTATAAACTTTTTTTTTTCATATACACATTTGTTGTTAAATAAATAAATAAATAAATCTTTACCTATGAAATTGCCGTTCTGCAGTAATGGCCATTTCAAATCAAAATAATTTTTGTTTGTAAGAATTCTAATTTTAATTTAATTTTATTTTAAAAACATGGAATTCTTTTTCCAAAAGTAGTCATTTGTTTTTTGATCAGTGTTACATTTTCATCGCATTTCAATCTTTTTCGTCATCATGGATACGTTAAAAATTCGAGTAATTATGGAATATGAGTACCGTCGTGGCAGCAACGCGGCACAAGCGGTACGCAACATCAACGACGTTTACGGAGCTAACACTACATACCAACGCACTACCTGTTATTGGTTTTCTCGCTTCCGTTCTGAAAATTTCGACCTGAAAAATGGACCTTGCGGTCGTCCGAAGACTTTGGTCGACAATGTCGAATTAAAGGCGATTGTGGAAGCTGATGATACGCAATTTACAGCTGAATTAGCAGCAGCTTTCGACGTTAGCGTCAAAACAATATTGGTCCATTTGCGTCAAATTGGCAAGGTAAAAAAGGTTGACAAATAGGTGCCCCATGAACTCAATGATCGCCAGCGCGAAGTACGCGTCGAGACGTGCCTTGCACTGCTCAACAGACACACAAATGAAGGAATTTTGAACCGCATTGTTACCTGCGATGAAAAATGGATTCTGTTTGATAACTGCAAGCGCTCAGCAAGTTGGTTGGATCCTGGTTCAGCACCTAAACAATGCTCTAAACGAAATCTTACCCCTAGAAAAGTGATGGTCACTGTTTGGTGGTCTAGCGCCGGTGTGATTCATCACAGCTTCTTATCAAACGGGGTGAGCATTACTGCAGATGTCTTCTGTGAAGAACTGAACAGAATGATGGAGAAGCTGGCACATCTCCAACCAGCATTGGTCAATCGCTCGTCTCCGCTCCTGCACGACAATGCGCAACCTCATACTGCACAGCAGACGGTCTCCAAGTTGCAAAAACTGGGGTTAGAATATCTCCGTCATCCGCCCTACTCAACAGACCTTGCGCCTACAGACTACTAATTTTTCCAGAATTTGGATAAATTTTTGGCGGGAAAGAAATTCAATACCCGAGAGGCAGTACAAAATGCCTTTGAAGAATTGAAGATTTTTTTATTTGTATTAATCGAAGTAATCACCAATGCAATCAATGCATCTTAGCCAACGCAGTGGCAATTTATTGATGCCCTTCTTAAAGAAATCAGCTGGACGGGAGGCAACAAATGCCTCTCGGGTATTGAATTTTTGTCTCGCCAAGAAGTTAACCAAATTCTGGAAAAAGTAGTAGTCTGTAGCCGCAAGGTCTGGTGAGTAGGGCGGATGACGGAGAGTTTCCAACCCCAGTTCTTGCAACTTGGAGACCGTCTGCTGTGCAGTATGAGGTCGCGCATTGTCGTGCAGGAGTAGCGGAGACGAGCGATTGACCAATGCTGGTTGGAGATGTGCCAGCTTCTCCATCATTGTGTTCAGTTCTTCACAGTACACATATGCAGTAATGCTCACCCCGTTTGGTAAATAGCTGTGATGAATCACACCGGCACTAGACCACCAAACAGTGACCATCACTTTTCTAGGGGTAAGTTTTCGTTTAGGGGATTGTTTAGGTGCTGAACCAGGATCCAACCAACTTGCTGAGCGCTTGCAGTTATCAAACAGAATCCATTTTTCATCGCAGGTAACAATGCGGTTCAAAATTCCTTCATTTGTGTGTCTGTTGAGCAGTGCAAGGCACGTCTCGACGCGTACTTCGCGCTGGCGATCATTGAGTTCATGGGGCACCTATTTGCCAAGCTTTTTTACCTTGCCAATTTGACGCAAATGGACCAATATTGTTTTGACGCTAACGTCGAAAGCTGCTGCTAATTCAGCCGTAAATTGTGTATCATCAGCTTCCATAATCGCCTTTAATTCGTCATTGTCGACCAAAGTCTTCGGACGACCGCGAGGTTCATTTTTCAGGTCGAAATTTCAAGTCAAAATTTCAGGTCGAAGCGAGCAAACCAATAACAGGTGGTGCGTTGGTTTGTAGTGTTAGCTCCGTAAACGTCGTTGATGTTGCGTGCCGCTTGTGCCGCGTTGCTACCACGACGGTACTCATATTCAATAATTACTCGATTTTAACGTATCCATGATGACGAAAAAGATTCAAAATGCGATGAAAATGTAACACTAGTCAATAAAAAAATGACTTCTTTAGGAAAAAGAATTCAATGTTTTTAAAATAAAATTAATTTGAAATTAGAATTCTTAGCCAAACAAAAATTATTTTGATTTGAAATGGCCAGTACTGCAGAACGGCAATTTCATAGGTAAAGACCTTAAAAACACAACAATCCTCACAAAGATGAAGACAATTAAAATAACACTGGCACAAAAGAAGTTCGGCGGGAATTGTTGAATTATAAAAACTTTAAAAATAGAACTCAATCCTTCCGCCCTCGGTCGGTTAGTGCTTTACATGAATTATTATATGGAATCAACATCTGCGGCGGAGCTGTGTGCGCGCATTATACCCGCCGAGGGGTTTATGTACACGAGTAAAATGACTTAAAAGTAATACTGTTTCAAGTGGATGGGAACATTTCGAACTCTGTTTTCACTCATGTTAATTTTAGATTTAAAGTGCTCTTTATTCGAAATACTTTCTGAAAATTATATCGGAGTCGGAGATGGGAACGATTTCTCATGCACTCCAATTAATGCTATAGATTATGCCATATAAGCTCATAAAGTAAGAAACTATTAGGAAGCTTTTAATAATAGATGATTAATTAGGGAAACAAAAAAAAGTTTGACACTGAAATATCTAATTCATTTTGAACAATCAATCATATTTTTCAGTTGAAAGATAATATAAAACGGTTACAAAACGAAACATTTCATTTATTAAAATTTCCAATTTATTACAACAATTGCAACGATCAAAACAGTTTCAACAAAAAAAAACTATAAAATATGCTAGTTCCGTTTCGCATGGCACATACCAGTTTACAATCCGTTCGAGTCGTCAAATCACTCGTCGTCTCATTTTTGTGGAATTGGAAACGAAGCGACAGCGAATCCCTACCATTTTGAAATTGCGTTCGTCGTGCCGACCCCCTGATCCCTCGACAAAGAGTTAAAATGTATCCGAACAAAGACAATTGAATATGGAATTTAAAAAACCAACATTTTTATTCAATATTGAAAAGATCTGACGTGAAACGATAAAAGTAAAACTTGGAAACAGTAAAACTTTTTTAGCATGACTTTAATTTTTTTTCATGAGAATAAGGAACAAAATCTTAATTTTTAAAATGTCGAGTTTTTAAACTGCAGCCGTGTAAAAGCTAGAACTAATTTCAGCGCTGTTTTTTTTCCGGCCAGAGAGACTTGGGATAATGTAGTGCGAGCCTAAAGCTGGGACTTTAATATCCGGAACCCGTCAAGTCAACACAAATGTCAATGTAAAATCTGACAACTCGATACTCTAGTGTTTGATTTTCAGCTCTATTGTATACACGCAGAGTTCTATTTTCAGTGCTCTGAATTGTCCCCGGCCTTACGGATTCCGAACAATATAACTTTTTGGTGAAAAGCCATAAACGACACACACACACATTTAAAATCTTCGCAATTTCTGTCACGTCTTTTAATCACTTTAGTAAATTTTTGCATTGATTTATAATGGCATTAGCAATACTTTACTGAAGCCATTATAAAATGTTTTTTTTTTTTTTTTTTTAAATAAGACTAGATTATTTTGATAAGTTTACAAATTTTGCTTACGACAAAACGGTTGAAATCCTTTTCAACTTTGCGATGGTAAAAAAATAGAATCCATCACAAAATGTAAAGCGATTATACCGTAAACCGTCAGCTGTATTAGTTTTGGGATTACATGGTGTCCTTCCCTCCATTATAATTTTAACTCTTTTGACTATTTTAATATTTCTGGAACACTTTAGGGCGAGGGTGTTTTTTAGTTACATGCGGGCGTTGTATTCAACTTTTTTAAATTCGATCGCACAGACATTGAAGGGTTAGATTTTGTTGGGATTTCATTTGATTTCATTCCTTTTAATGTGAACGGCATTGATTTTGTTTTGAGTTTTGTTTGGGCTTTAAAGCACGAAGTAGATTTATTATAGGGCTTGGTGATTTCTATTTCATTAAATTAAAACGCACTTAATTCTGAATTAGCTTTGATGAAGGAAAGTTTTTAGAGTGGAAGTATTTTCCTAAAACATACTTATTTCAAGGAAATCCTATTACTGTAAATGTAAAAAAAGGTTTTTGATCAAATTTGGTATGATAGTAGTTTCAGCTCTGGAGTAACACGTATACTCTTTATCCCCCAAAAAAGTAGTGTTTCTGTGGGATACTGTTTTTAAGCGAGTGTAGCCGCGGGAAAAAGCTAGTTTACTCTAAAGTTTCATGTCAATAAAAAAATATACTGATGTTAAAACTACACATAAATAATATTGTACTTCCTACTGAGTCTCCGTTTTAAATATTCAAGCGAGGAAACCAGCACAATCTACAATCAATAAAAATAACATCCATCAAGATTTCTGAATAATTAGGAGCCCACAAAAAACTCACTCCCGGTACAAAAAGGATTCTTAGAAAAAAAAGGGTGAACGTCCTTACAGGGCGTAGGGATATCCCAGCGTGCATTGCTGGTTTCATAGGTTAAGTTATTTAAAGGCTGAAATTCGAGCATCAATGGATGCTGCTTGGGCGACGTAGGATGCGGTTTTGAACTCTATACTTTATAGGCCAGGAGTTGATTGATTAAGCGGTGTAGTTTTTTTTGTATTTTTTTTACTTACTTTTTTTGTAAAGACGAAACACTATACGTGATTTTAATGTTTCAGTAATAAGTTATGATTTTTGATTTTAATGCAGAATTTGTGTAAGCGCGTTTCAAAGTTTTAAATTACATTATTGAAAGTTTCATATCAATTCAATATGATTTAATAACTTGATAGGTAAATGTTGTGAAATTTTAATTTAATTTGTTGTAACTTGTAATATTATAACTATGTAACAGGATTTGTAAAATATCAGATTTGAGTAATTATTTCTACAAATATAATTTTCTCCTTAAATAGTTCGTCCCTATTATGACAAGTAATATGAAAACACGTAAGTAATTTTCTTTTGTTTCGAGTTAATTAGCGCCATAAATTCCAATATAAAGTTTATAAAAAGTAAATACTTGCTCCGTAAGGATGGCTAGCTCTCGGTCTATACCCTTATTACGTATTAGATCTCATAAAAAGCAGCCTCCCAGCTGTGAGATGGGCTTTCAAGGGAATATAAACCTTATTGTTGAGTTATAAGAGTCGTTATTCGTCGATTTCACATTGATTAAGTTCTTCAAGTGTTCCTTCGGTTGATCTATACAATATAAGTTTAATATTGCTGTATTGGATCCAAAGGAATATTTATTTATTTTCAAACGAAGCTCTTTATCTCTTACTAGATGTAGCTACTTATTGATTTTGTTCTAGAGAACTATGTATACAAATAAATGAAATAGAAGTGTCTTTTTGTAATTTCAAATTAACAGCTTTGAACTAAATGTACACATTATGATAGTACCTATTTAAGGTATATAAACCAAAAGATCAATTATAAAAAAAATTGTCTGTCTGTTTGCTCCGGCTAATATCTGAAACGGCTGGACCGATTTTGCCGAGACTTTCACTGGTAGATGGCTGATGTTATAAGGGACTTAGGATACTTTTACCATCATCATCATCACACGTAAAAATGCCTAACGCCCAACGACGGTGCAAAATGGTATTAAACGTCGAACCAACATCAAACACGTTTTGATTGGTCCAAACTCCGAAAATCTGCTTATGATTTCAAGGCGATTCATTCATAATTCAATTAAAGTAAAATAAAAGTGTAAGCTTATTACGAGAATTGGGGCCAGGACTATAAATTATTTACACCTTTTTTACATACGTTTAGCAAACCTTACTTCATATCGCATAATGTATAATGAGCTTAACAGTTAAGTCAATGCGACATATCGTTATTTACGCGCACCGTCACACGCGCGGCAGACGTCTGGCTATTTGCGTGTTGTCGGCAACAAAACAACAAAACAACAGCGCGTAACGTGTTGCTTTTGTTGTCATTACATCAGAGAATGCGCTATTAACGTCCTTTGTGACATGTCATATTACTTAATAAATAATGCGCTGAAAACGAGTAAAATGGATATCGAAATGTGGGAATTCTGTAAAAAAAACAAAATAGTCATACCCTCCAAACGTTGCGTGATGTAGCAGACACGTGTTGAGACTTGAGAGACGGTTGCAATATTTTTGCGTGGCAGTCCAAAGGTTAACAATTAATATTATATTAAATTACCTACCTCATTTGGGAATTTTCTAACTCTATGTTTTATTCACTATTGAGAACAAATACATTGAAATGGTTTTCGTGGATAACTGCGAATTTTTAACCAATATCCAAAGAGGCTTACAATTCGAATGTGTGTTTTTTTTTATATTTTGAATTTTATACGAATTAGACAAAATAATATTGACAATCTTTAAAACAAAACATAGGCTAAAAGTTGTGTTCTCTTAGAACTGACAGAAGGTAGTGACTACTAGGTTATATTGTGTAAAACATTTATCTGCCAAGATTCGAACTCGCGTTCCTTAAGCTATACAAGTCTACAACCACCGAGCGTAGAAACTACAATATTACACCAGACAGCGTTTATTTTCTAGCGACAACTCAGACACATAAATAACAACAATATTTCGTCGGCCTGAAAATAGTATAATATTAATTAATGCACTGCGTATTTCATATTAATCGCACTTTCTGTATTTACACAAAGGCATGCGTTCGCACCTGCTGCGTACTCTATCTATGGTTGTTATTATTTTTTTTATTTTATAGACAAAGTCAAATAAAAAGTAGAGTAGGTGTTATTACATTTTTTTTAAGGTTACAATGAAATTCCCAATCAAGTATTTTATAGTGAACAAAGGTAGAGCATTATTTATTTATTTATTTATTACCACACAAATATCTGTCATTGCAGGTAACCACATACAAAAGATAAACGAGACATACAATAAAAACTTAAACATTAAAATCTAGGTATAAAACTTTAGGATAAAAAAGATAATGCGGCTATGAAAATAGAGTTTTGTTAAAATTTTATAATAAAGGCTTTTATAGTGCTTATTTAAAAAGCGCAATCTTGCGAATTTTGTAGACAGGTAGACAAATAATTTTAAGTTTACTAAAAATAATAGGGTTAAGAGAGCTTTGAGAGAAAAAAGCGCAAAAAGTAGAGTTACCGTTTTAATAGCTAGTATTTTATTTTAATAGTAACTTTTAACAGCTGTCGATTAAGTTTTTATGCTTAAGTCATAAACATAATAATGATTGCCTATGTTTATAATAATAACTGATACTAACTAATATTAACTTCAATTATTGAACTCTACAAATTTATAATTTTTGCACCAAGATAACATCAACCAAAGATGCACTAATTTACAAGAAACACAACCCGACTATGTTACGGAGGGCACAATAAATTACAATCATTTGCATATCATCGCAACATGTAAATTTTGCATGCATTGCGCTGCACATGTCGTCATACGGATCATAAACCTTGTGCGCACAAGATAATAGGGTAAGAACGAAATAAATCCACGTGCATTTTTCGCAAACGCATAAAATTTGAATGCACCTAATAATTGTAATAGAAAATACATACTATGTATATCTCTCTCCGCCCGCATACATCCCTCTCGTTTTAACGTAACACGCTTTATTAACGCATCCAATTCGCCGTTCACTAAATCGTCACGGTTAATTGGAGGATTAAGAGATCTATTATGTTGATTTAGAGTTCATTTTCGGAAAGCGGTTACCATGGATTACATCTTTTCGTAATTGTTTAGCTATTGTGTCCGCGGTGTGTGCGGAACGCTAGCCGTCTCCGTCCGGCGCGCTAGCTCCGTCCCGCTCGGGCGTGTGTCAATGCAGTTTATTGTGGACGCTAATGGCTCTGATTACAAATGTAAATTTTCAGTCTGCGCCGGCGTTGGTCGGGTTTGTTTTTTTGTTTCATTTCTCTATAAGGTATTAAATTGTATCTGAATTGATAGAGTTTATTATTGTTTTATTATTTTAACTAGCCATTGTAATGATACCTGTTTTCAGAGCGCTAACCTTTGAGAGCCGCGAACTTGTCCGATGGATGATGTATGTGAACCGATAAAAACTTGTAACGATGCATTTCAATTTTTCATTTCATAGAAAACTATTATTAAAACGAAACTACTTGAACTTTACATAAAGTAACAATTCATTATCTTCATACGTTTACATATTTTAAACATTAAAAGCTGTAAAAACTTGGAAAAACGCAAAAATGTCCATATGAGATATTTAAGTATTTCTACGCTACGGTCATAGACGTATATTGTTCGAGATGAGGCGTGTTGAGGTGAAAACTGTCTCGATTTAAATGGCCCCACTTTTAGAGATTTTGGGTCCATTTTGAAATTTCAGGTATGGTGAAATCAAGATGGCTGACATTTGAAGTATGGTGAAAACTAAGATGGCGTAAACTTTTCTCTTATGAAGATTTGTTCTGTCAAATGTACGCCATAGCCTATCTTTAGTTTTGAAATCTTTGGCTACGGTGCGATTTGCGAACTACGAAATGGTTACGAAAAAAGTGTGACACGCATAATGAAGTGACGGCCGCTACGACCACGTTCACTACCTAATTCTGCAGCAAACATTATAATGGAGTAAGGTTAAGATAGCATGCATCTATAAATAAAAGCGGAAAAGGTATTAGAGGAATACAATAAGAAAAGGAAAGTTGTAATTACTATATTCAAAGTACCTGTAATAATAAAAATAGGTACCTAATGTAATAAAATCAACATTTTCATAGGTACAGCGATTGGTCGACAAAATTTCGCCAGTCTCGTGAAAACGCTCCATACACAATCATACCTAACTGTGACGTCACAATTAGTTAAATGACAAAAGTGTATGAAATATCCGCCACAGGAACATGCTTGTAAATTTCTCCGAAATTTATGCGAAGTTTTTGGTAATTTGTATATTGATACATAAGTAAAGTAATAATTTTTTCTTCACAAATTTAACAAAAAAAATTGAAACTTTTTTTGTATTTTATAGATGTATCTAATCACTGAACTACCTACATATAAAATATTAAACTTTTATTTTACTTTTATCAACTAGCCTCAACATTACTGAGTATATAAATTAAACTTAATATTTTACATACACCTAGTCGTCTATAGGTACAGATTAAAAATATTAACAAACAATATCTAAAAATACAAATGTACATTATATTATGTAGTAATTAACAAGTATCAGAAAATACTGTCACGAAGCCGAAGATTTATTCACTGATTGACACATCCCTCGATACAACATTATCCAAGTCTACGATCGTTTTGCAATTGCAAAAGATCCCGCTGTTGCCAATTTACAGAAAGACAGAACTAAAATATAACAAACGCGCCCTATTTCGAGTGCACCGTATATATTTAATTCTAGACATTATTTGAACTACTACTAGATTTATACGGATTATATTTAGACAAACAAATGTTATTCTATCATATTAGCGGACGTGAAAATGATTTGCGCAAGTGAGCAATTTGTTTTTATTATTTTCATTTGTAGCCATCATTATGATAACTGTTATTGTGAAATACTAGCTGTCCCGACACATATTATTCTGTCAGCCTCCGTGGTCCAGCGGTTAAGAGCTCTCTTGACTGTGGGTTCGATTCCCGCATTGGAACAACAAAGAATGTTCTTTCCATGTTTGGTTAGGACAATGCAGGCTGGTCGCCGGATTGTCTCACAAGAAAGATGATCCATGCGTCGGATGGGCACGTAAAAGGACGGGTCTGCGCCTGATCTCTCGCCAGTCGCGTCGGTCTGTTCGTCCCACTGGGTTTCGAAAGTAAAGGAAGAGAGAGTGCTCTTGTGTACTACGCACACACTTGGGCACTCTAAAATAAGTCCTGCGTAACTGGTCCGGTATCAATGAAACCGGCCACCGTCACCGAAATATGTGTGGGGAGCTTTTTATTATTCAGCCTTAACTACGAACTGGAATAAATAAATAGGTAAAGAGTTATTAGTTATAAGAAAATTCAATCAACGCTTTTTTTATACTTTACCCCGCAATCCAATATAATATCTCTCACCGTTTAAACCTTTCCTAAACTACCACAATTATTTCAAGACCAAAATTAGCCGAATCGGTCGAGTCTTTCTCGAGTTATAGCTAGACTAAGATTGGTTTTAACTGAAAGTATTAACAGCTATCCCGCAACATGCTATCGTAGTGGACTAAAACTTAAGCCTTCTTTTACATTGATTAGGGACTAAGGAAGCAAGGGTTTTGGTAGTCGATAGTGAAAATGATATCATTACGAGTTCTACCACAATACTCGGAGATCATTCAATGTTAAAGACTGCTATAAACGCGTAAAAACTTAAAAGATTTGAGAAAAATTTGAAATACTAAGATGAGCAAGAGATCGTTAATAAGAAATGATATCATGTTAGGAAGACGCGAGTCATTAGAAATACATGTTCATAGAAAAACAATAAAAATATTAACAAAAAGTGGGATTTTAGTAGCAGAGGCGGTCTTTGGCAGCTGAAGTTGGCACAGGTACAATAAATAATAATGCCTACGGTATGAAGCAAGTTGATGATGCATTTTTTAATTTGAATCGCAACATTTGCCCAATGGTGGCGTTTTATTCCGTGTTCAACCACTAGATTTTCTAAACCTTGACCTTATAATAATTATAACTCCCCACACCGATTTCGGTGACGGTGGTCAGTTTCATTGAAACCAGGCCAGCTACGCAGGAGTAATTTTATAGTGCCCAAGTGTGTACACAGGACACAAGAGCATTCTCTCTTCCTTTACTCTCGAAACCTAGTGGAACGGATGACCGACACGACTGGCGAGAGCTCCGACGCATGGATCATCTTTCTTGTCAGACAATTTGGTGATCAGCCTGCATTGTCCTAACCAAAATTGGAAACAACATTTTTTGTAATTACAATGCGGGAATCGAACCCACGACCTCCGAGACGTGTCATCCAAGCCATGGTGAGATGCAGTGGCGAAAAATGGCGCTCCTTCATAGGGAAGGGAAGCCCTAGCCTAATGTATTATAGGTAGGGATTTATATGAGAGTCTTCAAAAGGTAAGTGATAAGTAAAGCCAATAGGAATGGAGTTATAGGAACCCCGCGCCACTGGTGAGCTGATGGGGTATTGAACAAATTAAGATGGCGTCTTAATGCGCGCCATGACCATCGTAAAAAGGTTTTGTCTACGGAAGAATAGACGAAATAATGGACTAAAATGTTGATGCCTTAATCTTCGGTTACAATTTTAAGTTCTTTAGCAGAAACGAAAATATTATAACTTTCCCCGATCCATAAACACATCCTGAAGGGTAAGGAACTAAACATCTGTTTTGAACTATTTATGTGCACGTTTTTTCTAATTACAATGTATACAAGTACGTCTGTCTTATCTGAAGCACTCAAAATGTCTATCTACGAAAACCATATCCCAAAGTTAAAAAACTCATATCGTATGATTGATTTTTATTGCGTTCCGGAATTGATGTCGAAATCGTTTGGTTTTTGTATCGCCAATGTGTTATTCCAAGAATTGGATGGTCAGCTAATAACGTTTTGAAATCATCAAAAGATGATCGTCTTATTTTAGAACTGCATTAGATTTGAAGTTATATCAATATTCAATATTAACTAGGTATTCGAATAGACGAGCTAATGTCTGAAAAAAATCAACTATATTAATAAGTGAAGCACAAACTTTTGGTACAGTTTTATGAGAATTGTGCAAAAGGAGGAGTATGAAAATCGACACAGTTATAGTTTATATAAAGATAGGTGTGCAGAAAGCTAATAACTTTTAGAATAATGCTTAGAAATACATAAAATTAATAAAAATAACAACAACACACACTCAGATTACTAACACAGACTGCAGTGCGTTTGATAGTTACAATTTTGTTACACGTCGGCGTTTGTGAATCTGTCACATTTTCATTTTTTTTTTCTTAGAGGCAAAAAACTCCATAGAATGTTCAAACTTTAAAATTATAGAATTATTACGGACGAATTGCGATAACACAAGGCGAGCTCTATTTGATAGAAAAGAAAAATTCTTGTAATGTGTAATTATATAATTATCTAAAAAGAATTCTATGCTTGTAAGTACTAAGGTCTATGAATAGATTAGCTAAATTGACAAGCCAATAATTTAGTCACTTCCTTGATAAGGCTATAGACATGGAAGCTAACAAGAGAAATCGTAGCATCCAAAAGGTTGCAGCAAATCATGTGGAATCTAACAAAACTGATCAAATTGGGATAAATAATGAGATTTTTAGACGGGCATAATACATTAATATACAGGCACGAGGTAAACATAAAAAAGATAAAATTTTAATTTGCTTAGTTAAAATCGAAATCTAATCAGTGGGGTATTGTATGGGGAATCCTACGTTTTTTCCCGTTCCGCGGTAGCAAATTAAAAATGTAAGAATTCTCGCTTGCCAAAAAGTATTTATATTTTATTTTCATTTCATTAAAATCAGCCATCTTTTGTTTCTCGGCCGTTTCGATTGGAATTCATATTTTTCTGTGTTTTGTTTGCGGTTTGCGAGCGCCGTATTGTTTTATTGCAATGTCCGTTCTAAACGCTCCGTTTCATTCCGAAACGGGTATTAATTATTTTCTTATTTTTGATGAATGCGTTTTAAGAATTTGAAGACATTATTTTAGTGGCGTTCATAATGAGTTTTGGTTTCGGAATTTGGAATTTGTTCAAAACTCATTATGACAAATCATTTGATGTTAGATTTTAACAGAAGATAGTTAGATCTTACATCTAATGATTATCATTTGATGTTAGATTTTAAAAGAAGTTTTGAAGCTTTATTTCATTAAAGGTTACGTTAAATGAATGGTTAAGTGTAATAAAAACACGTTGGACGTTTATGGCCCGCTGTTTAAAAAAGTGTCCACCACAAACCAAAATACTATTATAAGATTGTACGATTTTCATTCACATTTTAATTTCCTGTAATTATTTTACATAATCAATATATTGTTAATCATATTAAATATGAATATTCGTTAAAATTTGTTAAAATGTATGATAATATACTCCACCTCCTGTAGATATGTGACTTGTGTCGTTGAAATCCAGGTTTAATTACGCTCGCATCTAGCCTAATTTAGTCTTTGGACACCGTAGCAAATTGTGCCATAGAAAAGTCCAATGTCCTTTGATATAACTGGTGCGTGTCACGCCTCTGAAAGTTCATATGTTTTTTATTTCTCTTTTATTATAGACTAGCTGTCCTGACACACCAAACAGGTAAACTGAACGTACCTACAAATATTTGCAGGTACGTTACGTACCTGAGCAGTAACGTTATTTTTCCAGGTCGATTCAAATTCGAGTTGATGGTAATAAAATATTTGATCGCCTTTGCCAGTCAAGATTAGCTCGAGCCTGAACTATAAGCCGGTACGTCGACTCAGAACAGACGTAGATGCGTATCGTTTACCGAAAATAATGGCTCTCTAATCTGACATTCTCATACGTATCTGTATTGCGCAAGAGTTCCGGAGATTAGTAACACATCAATCTCGAATCGTTCCATTGTACCAGTGACATTTAACTAATACATAAATAAAACCGACCAATAAATAAACCTATTTATAAAATATAATTAATCCAACAACGTTTGAAATATTGCGACAACTTTTCGCGCCGCCGATTATTCCAAATTTACATTTCGTATTTTGTGTTTGCAATAGAACACATTCCTAATTGTTTGTGTCGCTCAGGCATTTTGGCATACGTTATTGGCCGATTCGCTTTGTATACGAATTTAGAAAATCTTATATTGCTTTCTTTCTCATTGTGTGCTAATGTAATTGTCGCGATTGCTATTAAGGTGGGTTTACACGCGCCGTTTAGCCGATAAAGCTATAAAATACGACGTTTTTACGTCGAGGAATTTGTCAGTTAGGGTCGAAGGAAAAAATGAATGAAATTAACCGTTTAAGTCGCCGCGCTAAGGCACGAGGCGTGACGAATGTAGTTAGCTTAAAGACATCGGTACAGAACCCTCTTATTACATTTGTCACATGACGAAAAAAGACTAATTGTTTAACCCTCGAAATTGATAGATTTATTTTTAAAGTAAAACTTTAAAAAACTCAAACTTTTTCGTCTGTGTGTTGCATGTCGCGTGACGGTCGGCCGCGGAGTAGGGATAAAGTGAAAGGCGCTCGTCAGAGCAGCCGAGGCCAATATGGCGGCACCTATAGTTCGCATCAGCTGACCGTGTAGTGTATAGACTAGTACTCATTTGTGCCAGTGCTCCACGCTATTTTGTTATTAAGTTTCACTTATACCGTGGTTTAATAAAACCACACAATCCTTTTTACTTAGTCAAGAAGCAGTAAGCGAGCTGATACTGATAGCTAAGAACCATCTCGATCACATTAGCTTTCAACTATAAAAAAAAACCGGCCAAAAGTGCGAGTCGGACTCGCGCACGAAGTGACTTCCGTACAAAACGGCAATTAACACGTTCGACGTATGGGAGGTGCACCCCTTAATTATTTATTTTATTTTGTTTTTAGTATTTTCTATTATAGCCGCAACAGAAATCCTGGTGACAGACAGACGCATGTACGGATAGCGCGGTCTCAGTAATACTCCCTTTTTATCCTTTCAGTACGGAATCATGTAACCGTGTCGAAATAATTGAATATGTCAATTCTGTTATTTAATAAGCTACGATGTTCAGATTCAAAAATACCCCCTTATCACTTTGGGAGGTAAGCGTGAGCAAGAAGTTTCTGCGAAAGTGAGTCATAGACAAAACCCCGTCTGAAATCGTTCCATAGAATTGGTGAAGCTGAGTTAACTCTTCCAATGAAAGCTCATCGTCTTATCTAGTTTAGTTAAAGCCCCTGAAACTTTGTGTTCGAGTTGGATTTAATAGCTTTCAGATATGAACCCATGTTGATGTAAATGTACTTAAAGAGTTTAGAAATTGCAAAAAAAGTTTATTTTTTTAAATAAAATAAATATTCTAATTAAAGGCATGCTAAATTATGCAATGCTTGAAAAATCACAATGCGTTTTCTCATCTGGCAAACTCATTTCTAATTAGTGAGTACATATTACAAAAATACATTTCTATATAGTTAATTTAAAAAAAAATTAAAGTGGAAGAAGACAAGACTAACGTTACAACTTACACGTACTAAAGTTAGCTTACTTTATAGAACTTACTTTACTTAGCTTGCTTAAGACAATCGAACTTTTAATCGAAATTTAAAAATGGAAAAGTTAATATTTATCGACGAGGAATCGTTATTGAGTATCACAATGGCGGGCGTGGCTCGAGATGCGCGGGAGGGGGGGAGGGGGGGGGGAGAGAAGAGATAATTACCCCCTCCCCCCACATACGAGGCCTCGTATTGTCTTCGAGATGTGACCCCTAACGTTACTATAATGGTGCATTAGAATGAATCAACACGTCGAGCGCGATGTATAATTTGAGAAATGGTGTTAATAGCTGTGTATAGTTGGCTAAATGATGATCTATCTGCATTCACAGTGTTTAGCTGTTACTTGAAATTATACTGTTGAAGGGTTTTAACGTTTTTTTTCGTAATAACTATAATTTTTAATACAAATTATAACCCGACTATGTAAATTATACACCCCATGTTACCCGAGATATTAAAACGAATCTATTGACACCTAATTTATTAAATTCAATAGTTTAGGCACTCCGGTGGAACCAACATACATACATAGACTGCCAAGATCATAACCCTACCCTTTGGCTTCGCCTTAGTCATGTAAAAAGGAACCAATGCAAAAGCTTACCCACCTTTACTCTGATAAATAATGGCAAGACAAAATCACGACAAACTATACGAATAGGATTGAAATACGAAATAATTTGTAAAGCAATATTTAAAACGGACGTTAAAATATTTTGCATAGCAAACGGCTCACGTCTAGACATTTTTTACAATCAATAAAATTTGTCGGCTATGATAGGTGAAATCGCGTATGTGAAGAATGCAATACATTTACAGTCTATACACGTGTGTTTACGTAACACGGTGAGCACTGGGCACGCGTTAGGCCGGGCCGGGGTGGCCCGCATTCTTACCTACTTGGCCTTAATGATATCTGAATAAAGTGATACTTTATCAATTAAGATAAAATCACACCATAAAATCCCATTAATTTGTATGACAATTCAAAGAAATGCTAAAGAAGACGTAGAAGATTTAAGTAAACATTATCATCCGATATCTTGTACAATATTGTGTAAAGAAGAAATTAAGTAGAATTGGTGATTCGTGAATTTAATGATACATGAGAAAAGCGTGAAATGTTAACATTTAAGTAAACATATTTTTTTAAATGTTTGCTGTGAAAGTACAATAAACAATCAACAAGTAATTTGTAATTCCATTCATGTATACAAAGTAAATGTAAACAATAAATTGCAGCTACAAGGCTAAATGTATACGAAAATGATACGTTAAATCAATCTAAGACGTCAAAAAGCAAAACGAAATTCTTATCTCGAACGTCGTTCCAAATTCAAAATATTATATGAGTGAAGCAATTGAAAAACGAAACGGAGCAAGTTCATATTACGGAGCGCGTTCCAAATTTAAGCGTATTCAAATATCGAACGTCAAAATCGATTACGCGCTGGAACACATTTTTCTTTACAGTTTTTATTATCTACGTCGATTATAAATACTATTCATTATTTCCAGCTCGTAAAACCACGACGAACATTCAATCAAGTGTAGATTTAAATAAAATATTACTCAAACTAATAAAATCATAATATCGGAGCTAGTTTCGTTTCGGCGGAGATATGATCCCATTGATTGATGGGTGACCGCGGTGGACCGACTAGCGTTACCGGACCCGTGGCTTGTCCACTTTTTATGTAAGTTAAGGTCACTATAATCTGGTAATGGTTCTATCTTAGAGTGTTGACCCTATGTGGTGGGCTAGCTTGGATGTTTTGGACTTAATTAAAAAAGTATAAAATGTATTACATGTCACGACCACCATATTTGTCGATAAAAAAAACTGGGATTGATTATAATTGTGCGAGTAAATAGAGATAATTATTTTAAAAGTTTAAATTTATTTTCAGATGGTACAGAATTAATTCCTAGAAGCTACTTTCTTTTGCCCCTACTAAACTTAGGTTAAAATATTTGTTTCATTCGATTAGGTCTAATATATTTAGACATAGTAGGTACGAATTATAATAGATAATATGGAAGAGGATCAATTTTTGAAATCTGTAACAATACCTTTTTAACTTATGGTTCGTTTGGGCAAACGGAGCAAACTTTATTGTTCTTTCTATAAAATTTCAGTTTCATAACAAACCTTCTAAGATCTTACAACGATCTCTTGTTTATTTCATACAAAGTTAACACTTAAGCTGAAGTTGTCGACACAATACTTTAATGAACAAATTATATGGCATTCGTCTAATTTCCTGTGCGTGTCAAATATCAAGTGGCAACGAATACTCGGAACTTTGTTGAAAAATATCCATTCATCCTATTTTCATAACAGAAATTTGAATATGAACTGTTATTAATGGCTTTCTTTTAATGCGTCAGATGCGCATGCGCACATCTCTGACGGTTTAGTGATGCGTTCTTTTTAAACCGTCTACTTTTAGGCAAAGGCGTATCACGCAGTTGAATAGGTGGCAATCGTGCTTGTACTAAATAGCTTTGAAAGCCCGAGACGTGGCTTGATTGATTTTTGCAAAGATAAAATAATTACTAATGTATATCTTGCCAGTCTAAATTAATAATTACGATATGTTATTACTGTTTTTAATTGACTCCTAATAATATGAGTCTGCTTTCTGAAAAAAAAATCTGCTGTAGTACGTAGAACTGCTGCAGATCCAAAGCGTATGTACGTAGAACACTTATGAATTTCATTGACAAAATGATTCATCATTTTCGTCAAGTCAATAACCAGGTCATCATGAAACTAAGACAACAAAAAACCGTTCCCTTATTTCACAAGCGTATAATTAAACTCCACATATTCCTTAAACACGAGAATTAACCTCAATTGAGGGATCGCTCTATTTAAATTACTATTCAGCTTTCTGGAAGTCTGTCACGTCATATTAATCTACGTAATACTGGCCGAATATATGTACAATTCATCATTTACAATTCCTTTTTCGAATTACGAAATGTAGTATTCTCTCGACGTCGGCAATCATGTTTTAAAGTGAGTTATAAAGCTTTTGAAACTTCAATTTAGATATATTGGAATTTGAAACTGAAAGATTAGGTGTGAGAAGGCATATTTTCGTTACATTAACTCCTTTATCAGAGAACCGTACCCTGTCCGTCTGTCTGTTACCAACTCACGAGGCTGTATCTCATGAACCGTAATAGACATTTGAATTTTTCGCAGATGATGTATTTCGGTTGTCAATATAACAACAAAGACAAAATAAAATATATGGTTGCGGGGCTCCCATACAACAAACGTGATTTTTTGCCGTTTAGAACTTAACTCTTTGTCCGCTCTCACGTGGCTTTTTCTAATAACACGTCATAATTTCGATGCAAAATGTTATCTACATACTTTATTTAATCGAAACATTTTATGATAAAGTTTGTAGCACTGAAAAAAAAAACGTTATTTATATTCAAAAGTTGCCAGTAATTACACTTACAAAACCTAGCGAGGTCACTTATACTGTCAAATGGAACTTGTTTAAATTATTCAAAAATTTGATAGATGGCCTTCGTATATAATTAAATATACCTACTTAATGAAGGTAATTTTTTAACTTCCGCTTATAATTGTTAGTGAATTAGACTGTAAAATAATTTCACGATTACTTTTTATGTTATGTTATACTTATAAAACGCCTTTTTAGGGTTTCATAGTTCACGCCTCTCAACCCTTATAGTTTCGTCATGTCCGTCCGACTAAATGCGTCCAAAATCCGAAAAACCTACAAAATAAACCAAAACAGAAAAGTTTATTTTACAGTAACCTACTTAAATACCGGACATCGCCACTCCAAAATTCCTTATCGACATTGATGGCTCAAGGATCAAATTATTCATTACGCTAAGTGAGGTCGTGACTCCGCGGAGAGTATTGCAGTTGAATAATTTAATAAATGTTACAAGCGATGTCTCCCCAATTCATAAAAATCAACGCACCAATTCGATTCGGATGTTGCGTTTATTCTGCCGATTGAAGATTCGGAGGTGATTGTTGTAACGGTGAACGTTATGATGGAGCTTCCTGTAGATGATTAAAGAGTTATAGATTTCCTGTTTTTTGAATGACAAAATTCACGATAATTCTGTAAGTATATTGGATATTGAGTTAGAATGTATTGTAATGATAAGATGATGTTGAAACATATTTCTGTATAGACGAGGCATGTCAAGTCAAATGTCCACACTTAAACTGCCCACTGTTGGGGTTGTTTGGGGCAGTCGACGTTTGACATTAAATTTGACATTTGCTATCCGCACTATAATCGGTTCGCATTTATTTGACAAAGTCTTCTGAAATCAAGATGGCGTAGCTTTTTCTTGTATAAAGATTTTTTCTGTCAAATGTATGTCACGTCCTTAGTTTTAAAATCCTTGTGTTAAACTATCTAAAATCACTTTTCTATTAAGAAAACTCTTTAGCAGTTGAACGCCACTTACCTCCCGTTTCTCCTAGCGGCTAGCTTGCCTGATAGCAATAGTTAAGTACCTAGTTTACAAAAATATTGAAACTTAATGTCCATAATATAATAAGAGACTCTACTTATTAACTTTAAAATAAATACCTACATTTAACAATGACAAATACAACATAATTTTCTACAATAGTAAAATTATCATACATCCGTAATAATCGCATATTCGAACAGCCGCCATTTTTAAAAACAATGAGCGGTATTGTCTCTGCTTAATTCCATTTTCGAAAAAAAAAATCCATTTCGCATTTCATCTTTAGTATCATTCATTTGTGCGACTCGAGGAAAATTCAACCCTTGCCCATTAATTTAAAGTACATTTTCGTCTAACACTGGAAGAGCAGCTGGATGTCCTGAATTAAATAGTAACCTAAATTGGATCTTATCTCAGTGGGAAAGAACTCAAAACGGTTTATTAATTAGTTAATGACAATTGCATGTGTTATAAGAAAGGAGAATATTGTTGAGATGGAAAAATGAATAATTTTGCATCGTGTGTATTATAATTGTTACAACGTATTGTTATAATCATAATTTTGTAAATCATGTTTTTTTTTCACGAGGGGAAATGCGTTATGCATACCCCGCGACCCCGGCGGAGGGTCACAGGGTTAAGTTGGACTCCGCAGTGCTTTGCACGGGTTTTCCAACTAAAACCCCCCGATATCCTTCTTCACGCTTTTGATAAGAACTGTTGTGACTACCACAGCCCCGCTGACGTATTGCCTCATCGGGCATATTACAGATTATTTACATGACGGCGATGCTGCCATGTTCCTTCGCTAAGGGTTCCCCGGACATAAGGGACCCCAACATCTCTTGATCGTTCAGTAGGCCGCAACCCCCCAGATGCCATCCTAGGATCAATTTTATGGCGGTATTCTATTTAGCGCATTTAGGTGCGCTAAGCGCCGCCGACCATGTCGTCTACGACGCATCGGGTGCGACTCTGCCGAAACCTCTCTCTCGCTCCGCCGCTTCTTTTTGCACCATGACTATGGTGCAGAAAGGGGCAGTTGCGTCCCAAGCTTCCTTGATCCGTGCCATAGTGTCAACCAGAGCAGGAAGCGATAAATCTGCTGTTGGCTCGCTTTTGACCACTCTACACAGGTACTCACCAAAGCACCCGTGCCCTGTGAGCACCTGTGTAAGGTGATAATCTGGGAAGCTGTGTCCACACTCGACCCAGTCTCGTAGGATGGGAGAAGAAATTTAACCTATTCACTGAATTTATTCACTCACGACTTTTTCGACAGTCAAACTCCCCCGATGCAGGGCAACCCGAATAAGTGCGGAAAGAGCCGAACAAAACCGATGATTCACGAAGCACAAAATTACAATATTTCTACTTATTTTTTTAAGTTTGGCATGACAATTGACATTCGGCAGTTTTAAGACTTATTCGATTTGCCTTGTCCCGGGGGGTTTTCGATGCCGAAAACGCTATTAATGTATTTTTAAGGCCAATTAAAAAAATTGAAAATAGCATAATATTGTATCTATGACTATGACATCTACGCGATCTGCGCACGCGAAACGGTGATTTATACAGCTCTATCTTACGTGATTGTAATACATTTTTAATTTAAATTTAAGCGTATTTATTGTGTTTACATTGTTTTACACTTTTTACTGAGTTATGTAATGAAGTTTTTGATGTTAGACATCGTTAGTTATTAAACAGAGAAAAATTTGTTAGAAATATTTTCACATTATACTAGCAATGAATTTTTCACTATGAAAATTTTGTTCTTGCCTGTGTTAGTGCTTACTAAATCTGCTACTTTTTAGTAAAAAAATAAATCCTGAAAAAGAAACAAAAAAAAGGAAGAATTATTCGAACTTCGCTAATGGAGACATCAGCAGAATAAACAGCCAATTTGCGATTGTAAATGAGAATTACACTAACACAACATCATTTAACTAACAGACAATTTCAGGGTGCTTAATAAAGTAGCTTGAAATGCGTCTGCAAAAGTTTTCATAATTTTGCGTCCTAAAGAAGTATGTAATGTAAAAAAAATAAATATGTCACATGTGTTTTAAGTTTTAAATCAATAGAGTAAAGTTACTAATTAAAAAAATACATAAAATTACATCTATTTTAGGTACTATATATACTTATTATTACTCATTATGTAAAAGGATGTAGCTTACTATCAGGTGCCTTTTTATTGAAACCAATTTAACAATAATAAAGCATAATCATAGCGTACTTTTATTACGGCGTAAATCAAATCTAATAGGACCTCTTTATTCCAATTAAAACAGTATTTTCTTATAAGGATGAATCATTTAATACTTCATGAGTGGCTGTTACGGCCGTATACTGAAACGCTACTAAAGTTAAGTGGCACTCAAGTCACATGTTGTCCTTGTCATTCTGCTAAGCAGGGAAAGATAGCCCATTTGACCTACAGGGGCTCCTTTTTTTACGCAGCATTTCAGTATACGGCACATAGGATCGTAGAAGTAATACACAATATGTTAATCAAGATGAATATTAATTGATAATATAATATATTCCATAATCGCTTAGTAAAAAATTCTATTCTGGATATAGACGTTGAATTTTATAAATTTAATTTGAAAAACAGGAATCATCTAGATTTAGGCTTATGGATTATGATTTCATAGCCTCGACTCGTGTTTTATTAAAAAAAAAAACAAGAACGAAATACATGCGTTCAATTTACATTGCGATTTTTTTTTGTTTTTTCTTTTTTCTTCTTATATAGCATCGTCTTGGATTTTATCTGTTATGGTGTTATATATCTGTTGTCTAATAAATAAATAAATAAATAAATAATAAATAAATTTTAAAATTCGAACTCTTATCAGGATCGTTTAAGATTTGAATGAATCACGTGACGTGAGTCAAACCATTGTTCTGCCACAATGCCGCACATGAGTCCGAGTAAATTAGGAAATGTGTTTTTTATTGGAAATCCATTTTGAATTACAATTGGTATGTTTCCAGTTAGCACCGTGAGGGTATCTGAATATTATAAACGTTTATGTCCATCATTGCGGCTGAATAACAAAAGGCCTTTGCCTCAAAACGATAAAATAAAAAAGTTACGTACACAGTGTAATTTCGTATTTATGTTTTATTGCTCGAGTTGAACGTATTGTTTTACGGGGAAACGGAGGAATATTTCTTTATTTTTATAACGATCACGTTCGTTCACATTGTTTGGTGTGGTGACGTCACCTCCGGTCGCCTGATAAGGCCGGCTTCCGGTCGAAATCCTGGCCGGGTGAATGGATGACCGAACGGACCCGCGACCTTATCCGATCGAAGATTTTGTGATTATAATAACGGTGCAACTCAATTAGGTGAACGCAGTTTTCAGTTTTTACCCAGGAGCCAGGGGTAGATGTAAAAATTTAGGTAAAAGACGTACCTAACTAATATTTTCAGGTAACTTGAATTTGAATTCCAAATAGCTATAATTAATTGAATATAGTAATTTATTATTATATCCTCATCAAAACTGCATTTGCCGACAGAAGTAAAAACGTTCTTAAAATGGAAAGTATTTTTTTTATATAATATTATTTAGCACTCTATGATAATCTAAGTATGTATTACTTAAAACTTAATTTGGAATATTAAACGTAGAGAACAAACACAAACTGTTTTATTTTTATCTACCTATAATTTTTCGACTCTACATTTATACTTCACACAAATAAAAACTATTTTAAGTGCATAAAAAAAAATTATATAAGCCTTAAAAATAAGTAGGTTAACAAGATAAAGGACTGCCATCTTACATACGACACTCCAATTCAGTTGCAATTTTTAAATCTAAATTGCACGAACATCTTCTACAAAACGACTATATTGTAACTATATTTATGTAGTCTGTATATTAATATTTATTAATTTGTTACACATAAATACTATATATGTATCTATATATATATATGTAGTATCATGGTTTAGTATCTATTAAATTTATACAATATGTATTTGTATGTATTTGTAGTTAATTTCTTACCTATATTTTATGTTCAGTTATCCTAATTATACCACTTCCGCTTACATTTAAGTTTTCCGTTGACACTAAGGTTGTCTAGAAGAGATCGCTTCAAGTGATAAGACCGCCTTTGCCCACGCTCTGTCTAACCGTTTTTAGGACTAAGTCTATTATTTTGTAATTTGTGAGCAATAGGGTTATTTTTTATTTTTATTATTATCATAAAGGAGTGTAATAATAAATTTTACGGGAATTTGATACTCTGTCTTCTGTAACTTTCATCGCAATTCGCAACAGCTCTGATAAACGGGTGATAAAAGACGGACCTATACAAGTCCGTCTTTTATCACTTTTTAGAGACTGTATGGAACAAAACGTAGCTCGAATTAAGTTTAAGCTTAAGTACCTAGTTCTAAGACATTATCATGATTAATTAACACTTGAAGCTAAATTTAAAAAAAGGCAAGGTAGAGTTCTCGGTTTTGTTTTAGGTATGTTAAGACTTACATATAATCAATTATAGAAGTAGATACCGGATATATTTAAAGTTCTTAAATCCAATGGACTTTAAGCATAAAAATTATTGTATGCTATCAAAATATAAAGAAAATATTCAATAAATAATTACAAAAATAAAGTTTTGAAGCGCGCAAGTTCTGTAAAGTTTCAGTACACTTTTGTCGTTGCTAGTAATTTTTATATTAATGTATTTAAATGTTTTAATTTAAATATAAGTCCTTATTAAACGCATGTATATTATAAAATTATTGTTTAATGTAATAAATACTTTGCTTGAATGATAAAGTTCTTGAAAGTTGTTTAAAATTACGAAAATATATTAAACCCCTGTTAAACTCTACATTTCCAAATATTAATTTGGCTTCGCAATACTACAAATTAAATAAAAACTTAGGCCTTTTCATCCATTATTGGATGATTTATACAGTATTCTCGGAGCGAAGTAACCACTCTTGATATACTGTAGTGCCTGGGACAGTTGGTTTTTAAATGTTGTATGGTTGCCCAAGCACATACGGCATTCTCACAACATAGTGAGCCTAGTCCAGAGGAGTGACTGGTCAATACGTCTTGGGCCAACCATGTGCTGGTTTCCGCACAATGTTTTTCTTCACCTTTTGAGCGTCTGTACAATGTATTTCAGATCTGAAAAAGTCTAACTGGTACACGCTACAACCTGGGAATTGAACCTGCACTCTCTCGAGTGCGAATCAAACGGTCTACCCACTAGGCTACGGAGCTCTACAAATTAAATACTTTCATTATAAATTATGTATTTCTTCTTAAGTAAATATATAATTTACAAATGTATTGCGTTTTAAAGAAACCTTGAATTTTTGTAATACTAAAAGATTGCACTATTAATATATCTGTTTAAAATTTATTTACACGACAATTCTTACCATACTCCTCTATCCCTATCTAAATTAAAAAATGTAAAAAGGTACGTTACTATACTTCTTTTTTTCTACATTATAAAAATAAATATGAAACTTACAGCACGTACCATATGATAAACAAACTGTAGTTACGTCCTACAATATTTCCTTCTATCATATTAATAATTTTATCAATGAAACTGTAATCATGACAGACTGAAGACGGGATTGAATTCATACTCCGTCGTGATCTCTCAACCAGGCAACCTCTGACCCAACATTTTCTAGATTTAGATCTATATTAGATTACAGTAAGCGATAGACCAACTGACATTACAAGTAAAAAAAAATATGGAAAGAATTATTACTATTAATAAAAAAATTATAATGAAACAGATTATATAATTTGTAGAAAAAAAAGTATGTAGAGTGATAGAGTATTAATAATAGTTAGTTAAATATATAAAAACTTACCTTTGTTTAGACATCCAAACTCAAAACAAAAATGTAAACAAAGTCACAAATTCTAATCACAAAATCCAATTAAACACACACAAAAATTCACACACAGTTTCTTAGTCTTTACAAGCTTGGCTTAAGCCTGAAAAAAAAATGATTTAGAGCGCGGGAAACTCGATGGAAAAAAATAATCGGAAAACAAAATTAAAGTTGCTAAACGACAGCCGCGCGCGCCTTACACACGCGACTGAAAAAAATGCCACAACTACGTAAGAGTTGGAAACTAAATCAAAATACTCGATAGGAGAGGGACGAGTCAACAGAGGCCCCACCCTTCCCCCACTCCGCGCAAAAACATTCATAAAAACCACGCACGATCCGACCGCGAAATTATCAAATGTTTACAGAAATGTAAATTTTATGCCATTTCGCCGATTAAACAATTAATGTAAAACAATTCGGACAATTTATAACAAAGACTCTACCATGTTATAACGTGCGTATGAATACAATGTCGACTATTTTTATATTTTTGGCAGGCAAACTTAAAAAATAAATCAAAAAATATTTTTTTAATTGTCAATTTTGACAGATGTCAATCGAGTTCTCCCGCACTCCTGGAAGTTCGGAGTTCGATTCGTACGTGTAATATAGAGCGACTATACGCCGCAGCCGCCAGGCCACGAATACTGAGACGGGTGCAAGAACGCGCGAGCGTAGTTTTTTTTCTGTCAAAAAACAGTTTAAGAAAGGGTCTTTAGTGTAGGGTTAACTGTGAGGTCGGAGATGTTATATTGAGATGGAAACTGGAGTAATGGAACGACCTTCGACCGAGACGGTTTACGAAACATTTACTCTGTACATCTCACAATCCTGAGTTATTGAATCGAAAATTTATGATTTATGTGATATGAGAAAATCATTAACATTGCGTTAAGAATAATTTTGAGAATTCATAAAATGTGTCTAAATACTATGGTTTACAATTTCTACATATTATTGTGTAAATAAAAGAAACTCTACAATCTCTACTAGACTTCACAAGATGAATTAATTATAATATATTACTGTATTTTTTATAAATAAGTAATTTATTAAAATTATTTTATCTTAATATTTACATTTAATTAAATCTCTACATACTAGTAAATAATTGCAGTAAACTTGTTTCACTGGTAATTATTAATAATTACTAATTAATATATTGTGAACTAGGTGTCCCGACACACGTTGTTCTGTCATAACTATGAACTGGAATAAATAAGTAACTACATCTACACCTACTACTATACCTACACACCTACACCCACGTCTACTCCTAGAACTACACCTACATATTTTAAACCTACCAAACCGCTGTAGCCGGACGACTTTTTAAAAATAAACTAAACATTTAAACTGAACGCACCTATAAAAATTATTGACCGTCAAGTAACAAATTGAACATAGTGAACAATATATTAGTGAAGAAAAATTCATTGTTCATTTGTAGTATTTTCACCTAAATATTTCCAATATTTCTCACCGTATAAACCTTCCGTGAGCTTCAACAATTATTTCAAGACTAAACTTAACCAAATCGGTCCAGCCGTTCTCGAGTTTTAGCGATACATTAGAATTGCGATCCGTTTTCATACATAAAAAAAGAAGATAATATAATAATTTAAATAATTCTATCTTAACAATTGCAATTATTATTTCAACTGATTTGGTAGTTTTTTAATCAAATGCTCGCGTCTCTACCTGTCTTATTTTGTCAACTATAAAGGTTCAACTACAAAAACGTACGATTTTTTGTTTTACGTTGTAAAACTTATGTCTTTATTATATTCGGGAACCGATAAGAAAAATGTCTCATTCGATAATATATTTATGTGCCTCGATACGACATGTTCGATAATGTTGTCTATTTTTTTAGGATATGTTTTTGCTGAGGACTTGAGCTCACAAACTCGATGAAACTTTTTTGTTTTTTTACGTTTTTTTGTTTAAAGTTTTATTTTATGTCGACTGTATTATGCAATGAGATATTTTTGCCGCTTGTCACTTTATTATAAAAAGGCTTTAAAATTAATCTTAAAAAAATTAAGCTTATTTCAAAATGTTTCTATTTTGTAGACATTTTTTTAGATATCATATTGTTTATTCTATATATTTGACTTGACATATACGTTCTTCGTTACTATGATCACTTTGCCACAATTATTTTAATTATATTCTGTAGCAATTAAATCAAATCCAATTTATTGTAAATGATGTTTGTGCCAAATTTTGCTCACAAACGCAACAATCGCGGGCTTAAATCAGTCGCAGACAAGCGTGCCTTGTGCTCAAAAATAACCGGTGACATTTTGCGACCACAGTATCGAATAGAACTAATAATAAATTGCACGAAACAGGAATGCAACAATGAACAGACGCGAAAAGCGCGGGAAATTGTCGCAATTAATTGTCATGTTGCATCTCTACATAATAATTTATTGTTAACATAAATGTTGCATTTATACAACATTATTTTGATTTACACTATTATTATTGTATTTACTCCATACTGAAATTAATTATTATAAAATGTATAACAGCGCTATCCTTATTCCTTATTTTTTTCTAAGAACCTTCGTTAAAGAAGATACTTAGGTAAAATAAGGAGTTACTCTGTGTAAGCGAAGAAAAATGTATATTTTTATAATTGCCTGCCAATTTTTCTATTTTTATTCATTTGCCTATCTATTTGTATGTTTGTAATTGCATCACGCAATTAATACTAAACGGAAAATATTCACGAAGAAATAATGAAAAGAAAACGAATTGAGTTTAAAACATCAATGTCTAAATTCAAATACACCTGAATATTATATTGAGGTTTGATTTTTCGTATTGACTTAGAAAATAGATTTTTAAGCGGATTTTAAACCGGTCTAAATATAAAGATTAGCTCACAACAGACACACTTTAGTATTTATATTATTAGTGGAGATAACATTTATGTCTACCCCTCAAATCTTTGCATTCGGTTAAAGGGTCCTTTTGTCATTTTTGTTGCTTAATTTAAGCTAAAGGATGAATGGAAACTTGTGCCATAATTCTAGACTTTGTCATATGACGAATAATAATTGATCCCAACAAGGGCTATTTGAATATACAGCCTCCATGGTCAAGTGATTTAGAGCTTGACTCTCGTCTCGACACGGAGGCTGTGGATTCGATTCCCGCGTTGAAACAGCAAAAAATGTTGTTTTCCAGTTTGATTAGGGCAATGCATGCTGATCACCTGATTGTCTGACAAGAAATATGATCTATGCGTCGGATGGGCATATAAAAGTCGGTTCTGCGCCTGATCTCTCGCCGGTCGTGTCGGTCATCCGTCCTACTGGGTCACGAGAGTAAACTAAGAGAGAGTGCTCTTGTGTAATGCGCACACACTTGAGCACTATAGAATAACTCCTGCTTATCTGGCCTGATTTCAATGAAACCAGCGACCGTCAATCAATTTTTGACTCGACATTATTTTTAGACAACCGAAAAATATTATTTCTTAAATGTTTTTTTTATCTAACGTTTGAAGTTGTAGAAATGTTATCCTACTACCAATATAAATGTAAAAGTTTGTGGGAAGAATGGATTTTTTTTACTATTTCACGCAAAAACCTCGGAACGGATTTTGATGAAATTTGGTATAGTAGTAATTTGTGGTCTGGATACCTATAGAACATATATATATATATATACCTATAGAAAATAGGCTACGTATAGTGCCTATAGGGGAAGCCGCGGGGAAAAGCTAGTATTAGATAATATTGTGTATTGAAGGTTGATTATTATTTTTACATTTTACATCGGGAACGAGATCAGGGGCCGTATTATGATCTTTTAAAAACCAGCTTGTTTCCAGGCAATTCAATATACGGCCTTAAAGTGCCTTGTTCTTTTTTCGTATTACAACGATATTTCATGCTGACTGGATTCGTCCTGGTTTGATTGTCTATGACTGGTTTAATTAATGGAGCATGAAGGTGACATTCGGATACGTCAAATTTGACGTAATACAGAATGTTTTTTTCTTGCCATGCACTTATGAAGTGAATAGCCAATAACGAACAGAAAACTTGTACTAAATATTTTTAACTATACATAGAATATGTACAATTATTGTTAAAGTTAAAGCAAATTTTATGGACTGCAAAAAATAAATGGTTTAAGTTGGTAAAATAGCCGTCGTTTTTGTATACACCTATTTCAAGAAAAAAATGTGCTTATTTTCTACCAAAAACCTTATTTCTAAAAAAATTATCGGTAAAATAAGCGGCATACTCACGGTCCACGGCCACGGTGCTGGATCGGACCTCGCGTGAGTAGGCTAGTGTTTAAGACGCAATTAGGGTTACGAAGATTTTGGAAAACGGAATTTACAGCTCAATAACCTCGGAGTTTCTAAATAGTGAATAGTTAGTGATCGTCAGGATAGAGGTCCTGTCAGGAGTGGAATCAGTGTTGCCAATTTAACAACTTTACAGCTCAATTGCGAATGCGCGAATGACCACATTCGGCCAGCGATTAATGAAACTGAAAAAAGGCGGCAAATTTAAATAATCTGAGTTTGGCAACACTGATCTGACCGGACTGTTAGATGATTAGAAAAGTGTAATGTTTTTTAATTTGTAATCTCAATAATATAAGATTTAAATAATTAGGAATGGCGTAAGTATTATTTGTGTTTTATTTATCAAATAAAACGTATATTTAAGCCTAGTACATATTAGTTTAGACTGAAACAAAGGCTATTCATGTTTAGTTCACAGGAGGTGTTTTCGCGACGTCGCCGGGTTTCATTCAACCAGCTAGAATCTTTGTGGGAGTTTTTGAATTCTCACAGGGATATAGCTGTTGGATTCAACAAATCGGCGCAGGCGCGAGAATAGCCCAAACGCATGTGGACTGACGTCTCAGATACACTGAATTTTAGGTTGAGCTACAGAGTGTGCAGACATATCACCAACGGGGCGTTGGTAAGAACCCGTTGCGTAAAATGATAACGCTATTAGCACCTGCAACAAAATTTGTTTTTAAATTTAAATGTTTAACATGTACTTAGGTACAACAATCATATTATTGAAGTAAAAGTTACATTTTATTTTACGGGTTAATAGAGAAATAGTAAATAGGTACTACCTTTCTCTCAAGAGACAGATCCGAGGCCCTTGTGCTCCCACCTACATAATGCGGTCTTACTTCGTCGCACAAATTGTGAACTAATTGTTGATTCAACCTGTATCGTTTTGTAAAGTTGACTTCATCTACACTAAATGGATCACTAAGGTCCCTAAATTTTGCATTGTTATTCTCTTGAGAAGAATCATTTTCCAGAAATTCAAGTAGTTCTAATTCGTCACACATATTGTATAATTTCTATGAACCTATGAATAATACCTATGTCAATAACGTAAAAAATTGCTAATCACTTTAGCAATATTTTACGTTACTAATCTAACCTATATATTATTAAAAGAGAACACTAAAATATAAACTATTCAATAAAAGCTAATGAAGTTGAGCGTAAACTGAACGGCTTCGTTTAAACAGTTTTTGACGTAAATACAAGCCAGCTAATGTCAGAAGTACTGTCATAATACGAAAATACCACTCAAGTTTCAATGCAGAAGTAAGTCAAGAGTCACGTGACTGCTGACTGGCTGGTAACATGTGACTATAATACGAAAATTCCAGCCAGTTTGTTTTATGGCGTAAACTGGCTGGAATTAAGAGCTTGTAATACGGCCCCAGGTCGATTCTGCTAATTCAATCCAGCAATAATACAATAACAATCACTGGATTGTGATTATCGCGACTGCCCGATATGTGTAAAATGGTATTCCCATAAACGACAAAACAATGGCAAACACGTTTTGATTGGTCGAAACTCTTAAAAATCTGTTTGTGATATCGAGACGATTCATTTTCAATTCAATAAAAGTAAAATGACATAGTAAGTTAATACGGGATATTAAATAGCGCGAATAGGGGTTCAGACATTGTTAATGCAAGCAAAGTCGTAGGAGCTATATTGGCGTTAAGAAGACAGTGAAATGTCAAAAAAAATCTAAATCGACCAATGACGCATAAGCCGTGTTCATATTAACCAATCATAGTAAGCCATTTCGATTTATTGACATTTACTGACTTCATAGCGCTATAGTCACTAGTTACACTGTGATTTTTCCTGCTAAGCAGTTTGTTTCTTTATACAGTGGGTGGTCAAGTATGAGCGTGCACTGCATGTGCATGCATATTTGCATATCTCTGATATTGATTACATTTTCATGGTACGTTTCATGGAAATATGATTCGCCTATTCTATTGATCATTAACTCATTACATGTAGGTGATATCGTGTTAGCCATAGTTTTAACCGAATTCCAAAAAAGGAGGTGGTTATTTTTTTATCAGGATGTTGTTCGAGTTGGTGCCTGGTACCGACATCAAAATTATGGAGATTGAGTAGATAAATTGTTAAAATTTTAGCCGAATTTACATAGGCTGCACTAAAAGTATCGGGAATGGAATATTTCCACTGTTCCTGTCATATTAAAATCTTTTTAATTTAAAACTCCTTGGTTTTAAAAATTGAATACTGTTTATTTATTTAAAAAAAGATTATCGGTCTTGTCACAAGGTCTTGTCAAACTTGTTTAGTCGTTGAGAAAATGGAATTGACTCGAGAAAATTCTAGAGCGATGATTTATTATGACTTTCGAAGTGGTTTAACACAAAAACAGTGTGTTGACCGGATAATATCTGCATTTGGTGATGAAGCCCCATCCAAAACCACAATTTATCGCTGGTTTGCTGAATTTCAACGTGGACGTGTCAAGCTCAGAGATGATCCCCGTCAAGGTCGTCCAAAAAATGCAGTCACCCAAGAAAACGTTGATGCTGTGCGTAAACTGATTGAGGAAGATCGACATGTGACATACCGCGAAATTCAGACAACTTTAGACATTGGCATGAGTCAAATACAAATAATCTTGCATGAACAATTAGGTGTAAAAAAGTTGTTTTCCCGATGGATACCGCATTTGCTCTGTGAAGAGCAAAAAGCGGCTCGCGTTACTTGGTGCGTCAGAACTCTCGAAAGATTCCACGCAGAATCCTCAAATGCTGTATACAACATCGTATCAGGTGACGAATCCTGGATATACGCGTACGAACCCGAAACAAAAAACCAGTCACGAGTTTGGGTGTTCGAAAATGAGTTAAAGCCAACAAAAATTGTTCGTTCACGGAGTGTTGCAAAAAAAATGGTGGTCACGTTTGTCTCCAAAACCGGCCATGTTGCGACTATTCCTCTTGAGGCACAAAGAACGGTTAATGCAGAATGGTATGCTAACATTTGTTTGCCACAGGTCGTTTCTGAACTCCGTAAAGAGAACTGCAACCGCCGCATCATCCTCCATCACGACAATGCGAGTTCTCACACCGCGCACAGAACAAAAGAGTTTTTAGAGCAAGAAATCATAGAATTATTAGACCATCCGCCGTACAGCCCCGACCTAAGCCCTAATGATTTCTATACTTTACCTAAAATAAAGAATAAATTGCGTGGTCAGAGATTTTCATCACCTGAAGAAGATGTGGACGCCTATAAAACGGCCATTTTGGAGACCCCAACTTCCGAATAGAATGGTTGCTTCAATGATTGGTTCCATCGTATGGAAAAATGTGTCAAATTTCGCGGAGAATACTTCGAAAAGCAATAAATACATTTTTAAATAGTAATGTTGTGTCACTTCCTTGATTCCTGAAATTTTCAGTGCCGCCCTCGTAAAAGGGGAATTACTAAGGCGGGTCAATAAGTCCGTGACTTTTTGAATTTCTAACCTCCTTACTGAAAAAGCAACACTACTCCTGTCAAGAGGCATCTGTCAGTTGACTCCTATCAAAATTTGAACTTGCTGCGTCAGTTAGTTTGTGTTTTACAGCTATCTTTATCAGACTATCCAGTAACTTAAGGAAACAATGGAAAAAATTGAATTTCGTGTGCTTATTAAGCATTATTTTTTGCGAAAAAAAACCATTACCGAGACCAAGGCTAAGCTTGATAAATACTATGGGGACTCTGCACCATCGATTTCAATGGTAAAAAAGTGGTTTACTGAATTTCGTTGTGGCCTTACAAGCACTGAAGATGCCGAACGTCCTGGACGCCCAGTTGAGGTCTCTACACCCGAAACAATCGAAAAAATTCACGATATGGTGTTGGCCGACCGAAGATTGAAAGTGCAAGAGATTGTGGAAGCCATAGGCATCTCGCATGGCTCAGTGGTTTCAATTTTGAATGATCACTTGGGCATGAGAAAGCTTTCCGCAAGATGGGTGCCGCGTTTGCTTACAGTCGACCACAAACGCAATCGTGTAACAACTTCACAGGAAGGTTTGGCGTTGTTTAATCACAATATGGAGGAGTTTTTTAACCGTGCACGAAACATGGATCCATCACAATACACCAGAGACCAAACAACAGTCAAAACAGTGTGTTTCTAAGGGTGAATCGGCGCCAAAGAAGGCCAAGGTGGGTTTGTCAGCCAATAAAGTTATGGCGACTGTTTTTTGGGATGCACGTGGGATAATCCACATTGACTATCTTCAAAAGGGAAGAACAATTAATGGGGAATATTATGCCAACTTATTGGACCGCTTCAATGAGGATTTGAAAAAAAACCGACCTCATTTGGCCAAGAAAAAAGTTCTTTTTCACTAAGACAATGCAAGGGTGCACACATGTGCAGTTGCCATGGCAAAAATCCATGAATTGGGCTATGAATTGCTCCCACATCCACCCTATTCTCAAGATTTGGCTCCGAGTGACTACTTCTTGTTTCCAAACCTGAAAAAATGCCTCGGTGGAAAAAGATTTGACTCCAATGATGAGTCATCTCGCAAACAAAGGCCTATTTTGAGGACCTCGACAAATCATATTTTTTGGAAGGGATAAAAAAATTTAAGAAGCGTTGGACAAAGTGTATAGAGCTCAAGGGGGACTACGTTGAAAAATAAAATGATTTATTTATCAAAAAATCTGTGTTTTATTCCAAAAGTCACGGACTTATTGACCCGCCCTCGTATTTAGAAAATAAGATTTATTTCATACATTTTTGTGCATCTTTTTTTACTTTTTAATACCTATGGTTCACCTTACAACTATTTTAAATGTAATAATAATAATATCTACAGACGCTTCACACCACGTCCATCTGGCCCCGTGCTAAGTACTCGAAGAACTTGTGTTTCGGGGACCAGACAACGGAAAGTATATTTAATACTTATATATTATACCTACATATATTTAAGATGTTTATTATATAATACACATTTAATACACTACCATGACCCAGAAACACAGGAAAACTTTTTGTTCCTTCGGCGGGATTCGACCCCCGACTTGAGCACCGACGCGCTCAACCACTAAGCCAAAGAGGTCGTCAAATGTAAATGTTTGTGAGGATGTATAAATGGATTGATGTATGGATGTTTATTACTCTTTTACGCATAGTTGCGTAAAACTTTTAACTTAACTTAACTTAAGCTTAACGGATTTTGATGAAATTTGTTATGGTAGTAGCTTGAGCTCTGGATTAACACAGGCTAAAAAGTACAGTGTTCCCGTAGGATACTGCATTTACGTGGGTGGAGCCGCACGAGATGTTGTCTTGTAACATTATACAATTATGTTGCATTGTTCAGCCGTAACTTGAAAGCACCAATATTATAATGTTACGACATTACGTACCTACGGGTAAGTTTTTTTTTATTGAAATGTACATAATATACACTAAACTCTGAACGAGCGTCCGTGGCTTAGTGGTAGTTTTGGGTCAAATACTTATAGGATTGTTGACTGTTTTTTTTATTACATAACTGTATAGTAGTCTAAAATATGAGTAAGTACTCAGAAGAAACAGTATATTATTATAAAATAATATTATATTATATTTTATCATCATATTTTCCATCTATCCATTCCATCAAATTTTCACAAACTTTCACATTTATAATAGTAGTAGGATAGTAGAGATTTTGTGGTGTAGAAATTCGATTCCAGGTAGCATTTGTGGTCGGTGACGATACTACGCTCATGACTTTTAAAAAGTATGAACCGTGAGACAATGTGTCGTGTACATTTCAATGAAAATTTTACGTATATCAATTCGTTCGTGACTGCAAACATTATACAAAATGTAAACTATATACAAAAGCAATATAGAGCATAGAGTACGTGTATTTAAAAAGTTAATTATTTCTATAAATGTATATCATGAGATAATATCTTCGGTGTCCAATAGCGGGGTGTGTGTTTGTGTGAGTGTGTACACGTATAGGCTACAGCGGAATTGTAGCCCGTGTTAACAATAAATCATATCGATGTATTTGTGATCGGATGGTCTAGGGCTGTCGAATCATTATTAAATTGTATTAATTAATAATAATTGTAATATTAATGTAAAAAGTTTAATGAGAGGTATGTCTATGTGTATGAATCACGAAACAGCCATGTGCAAGAACTTCTATGTTTTTTTCATTTACCAGGCACACTACGGTATGGATCAATTGAGATTATTACTAGAGGTCGGCTAGTGTACAATATTCTACCATTATTTATATTTTAATTTTCAACTTTTTCAGGGTTTATATTCCTTAAGATACGCAATAAAAAGTATGTAAATGTTGATTTAGGAATGTGAAAGAAAGATTGACAATTGTGTCAAACCAACATCTACTGCTATTATACAAACGCATTTTAGTCTGAGTGAGAAAGAGTGTGTTACTTTATTATTATAATTTTTATAGTTTTCAAAGCATTATTTAAAAAAATATAGCACTCTGCATACCTTCCACCAAATTTCATACTACTCCTTTAGCACAATTCTCGTAAAACTGTACTGAAAGTTTTTACTTCACGTATTATTACATAATATAATATGATTTACTTATAAAGATTATATTTTTTTGAAATTATATATATTTATTTGAAAAACGTTATAAAATATATTATTAAGTACTAATTTCCATACACACTAATGAGTGGGAATGAGACAAAATTAAGTATACATTATGATATTACAAAATTCTAGTCATATTTTCTTAAATTTGAGCGATTATTCAAACAACAGCCTACAACAGCCAATTCTTAGGAGCCCCATATATGGTCCGGTTTCCTTCAGTTCGGCCTGAACGGATACGGAACGGATGTGGCCAGCTCTGTTTTGCGAAACTACTAAACTCGCGTCGATTTCTACTAAAAAGTACTAAAATAACACTGAAAACTATAAAAAAGCTACTAAACTTAGGAATCCGTAAAGCCCCCAAAAAACCACGGCATTTTAAGTTTTATTATATTCAAAAAATATTATGTTGAATTTTATTATAAATTTTACCGTTTGATTAAAATATACTAGGAAATATTACGTATATTATACTACCATTATACTCTTTCCTACTAAAACACTACTAGCAACTAAATTTATACTAAGGAGAGAATAAAATACTTAATTTCGTAATAGTAAAATAACTAAGTTGGCAGCATTAATTCTGGACTGTACTGATGGACTGAACGGACTATGTGTGGACAAATCGCTTCAGTTCTCGCCAGAGCCACGGCCGTGCCGTGTAGCGTGTATAACCGTAGTAAGTTTTCACGGTGATTAATTATTACACAATTATTAAACACGACCGTAGCTCGCGGCAAACCAGAACGAACTGATGCGATTTTGCCGTGTGTATGCTCGAATCCGTTCAGGCCGAAATGACGTCAGTTGCATCGGATGCGATTTTTTCCGTGTATGTGCTCGAATCCGTTAAGGAGGCCTTTAGCCGTGTCACGGTTGAAATTGGCTGTTGTAGGCTATGTATTAATATATATTTTTAATAATATTGTCAATTTTGGGAGGACTTGGTCCTGCACGATTAGCATAACCATCATAGAAATGCGTTTTGTATACACAAGAATAGACATACTGACAGATAATATGGACGAGATGACAGCTTTCCTTTAACTGTCTGTCATATCCTGTCTGCCCGAAACAAACATTCTGTCTAATTATTAATTTTTATGCTTTATATTAATACTAATGTATGCCTGTGCTTATTTTATTTTGGGTTGTTTAATAATCAATTACATTTTATGATCTACTGCTTATGTAAAGACGTTTATGCAGAAAAAAATAACTAAATAAAATTACATTATGCTCTTTACGGCGCTTTTAAGATCATTGACCTCACACAGCTGTTTGTGTTGATTTTATTTAGGCAAAGTATTTGCATCCTGTTTAAGTCACCTGTTTCAGCGAGGTTAATGGTCTGATTGCCTTAGAGAGAACAATGTTGTTTTATTTAGTTCATTTATTTTTTTTCGAAATTTTTATTAGGTATAATATTTCTGTCTGAACGTCTTTATTTTAATTTAATAGCTCCCCACACCGATTTCGGTGGCGGTGGTCGGTTTCATTGATATCAGGCCAGCTACGCTGGAGTAATTTTATAGTGCCCAAGTGTGTGCGCAGTAAACAAGAGCACTCTCTCTTCTTTTACTCTCGAAGCCCAGTGGGACGGATAGACCAACACGACTGGCGAGAGATCAGCCGCAGGTCCGACTGTTTACATGCCCATCCGACGCTTGGATCATCTTTCTTGTCAGATAATCAGGTGATCAGCCTGCATTGTCCTAACCAAACTTGGAAACAAAAATTTTTGTTATTCCAATGCGGGAATCGAACCCACGACCTCGGAGTCGAGAGCCAAGCTCTAAGCCACTGGACCACGGAGGCTGTCTTTACATTATTAGTAGATGCCTAAAACATCCGTAATTGATTTTGAACAACCTATATACCTATATACCTACTGGTTTAACACATAGGCTACTTTATACCTCCGGCATTACGTACGGTTCTCCTAGAGTAGATATTTTATATCTACATTCTACGCGAACAAAATCGCCGATAACATCTAGTTAAAGACAATATAAACAAGATCAACTTATCAAATATTTATTATCACTTAGCAGGCTGTAATCGGTAAAAAATTGATGCTTACAATATTCTGCATCATAGCAATAGTTTGCCGGGAAATGATTTGATGTAAGAATATTTTTATTATAAATAGTCACTTAAGAATTGAATTTTTACACTTCTGTTAAAGTTATAATAATTTTATACAAAAACTCGGCTAGACAGCCCTAACCATGTATGTGTGCGTGGCACAATCTCGCGAGCACTGGTGTGTGTATCAAGTTGCATTTCTTTCTCGTATTGTAATTTATTGGTCTGTAACGAAGTTAATTATTGCGATTTTTGTATTAAACGCTGGAAATTATTTTTAGCTGTGCACTTTTTACTAAGAAACGATATGATCGCTTTTTACATGAACAGGATGAACAATGTAGTCATAATTTTGTATCGTTTTTAATAAACTAGCTTGTAACAACGACAGGTTCAAGTGTTTTCATTAATATAAAAGTGTTTCATATTATTTTACTAGCTGGTTCGGTCAAACCCGGTACAACACTTTTGGACCTTATTTCTATAGTTACAAGATCGAAATGTGGTACACCGGGTCGTTGGCGACCGTATGTTACTGCAGCTTTTAGGCTCAGCGCAGACTGGCCACAAGCGACCCCGACGCGACAACCTGTTAACACGTTTCTTCATACATTTCTTTATTGTTGTCGCTTGTGTTCAGCCTGCGCCAATTATAAGTGATTGTTACACTGTAAATCAGCTTAGGCAAATAAAGCAGAAAAGTTATGTACATAAAAAAAATGTAACATAATGATATTATTATAAATTATAATTATTGTGAGGTGACTTAATTGTTTTATTTTGTCGATCTAAAAATTAAATATCACTTGATATAAAGTACCCGCTTAAAAATTTCACACGAATTTTCAAGGTATCTTTTTTACCCCGTATCGAATTACAAAAACACGGGGTTAAATTTGGTTCACAGTTCGAGACCTCATCAAATGGGGTCATGTCTTTTTTACGCGGATTCGAAAAAAAAATGATGGTACTTTTTAATCTTTTCAAGTTCGCAAGATAACCCTAAAATGGGGCGATTCGTGGGAAACGAACGTTGGGGTCCAAAAGACCACGTCCCAAGGCTAATCTACTTTAAATTATAATATTATAATAAATCTTTGCTTTTATTCTTTTGTAGATGTTACAAAAGGCGAATTCTTCATAATATAGGTGATTGTATTTTTTATTTTTAATGCCTAATAATTTAGCAATGTGATGGTGTAAGGCTAGACTCTAAAGTAAGTTGAAATAATAATAAGCTTTTTGCACAAAAAAAAGGCACATAACACTATAATAATTGGCTTGATTTATTTTCATTTATCAAACTTACCTTTACTGTTTACAAGTTGAAACTAAAAGTTATTAAAGGTTTTGGTAGCTAAAATATTATTTAATAAACCAATTATATATTATCAGATAGTAAAGACCGCTATCACTTTCTACTGATCGGCCAATAACCACAGATAAGTATGATAATAAACTACATACATAGATATCTATGTAAAGCATTATCAATTTAATATAATATTAAATATACACTTTTCTATTTGATACAACTTATTTCACACGAAATTTTAACAACTCCACACAAAATTAACAATTAAACCTCGAAACCCTTTCAAAATGACCCACGGTCACACAGATATCGGGTTACTAAGAAATTCTTAAAAAATCAATAGTTGACCTCATTGTTACGAAATAGTCCTGACTTTTGACCTTTTAGCGGTCAAAAAAGGGGCACTTGACAAAATGGACAATGGCATACTGATTGGGAAGTAAAAAAGTTATTGTGCCAAAAAAAATTTGGGCATCTTGCTGCGATGTATTCGCCTTTCTTAGATTTAGATTTGTAAAGAATGACCCTAGTGGCTTAGTTATTATTAGGATTTTTTACTATTCATGGGGTCATTGGGGAAGGACTTTGCCCAGCAATAGGACAGAATAGGCTATAAAAAATCGTTTATGTGTATTTTTTGTGCCCTATCAGAGACCACAGTTAATAAATTTAACTTTTATCGCCTTTGAGATTAATTTTTAGCTTTTAATCAAAAACTTATGATTAGTTTTAAATACAATACTACCACTAAGGGAATATTTTGTTTATTATTAAATTTTATTTATATAAATAAGAAAAAAAATAACATTTTAAATTTCATAATATACCTAAATTATTTTTATTATTATTAACAAAAGGTTTTCAACTAAGGACCAATATATGTATTTTTAGACTCAAACGGAAATAAACCATTACTGTATGACAAAAAAGAAAAAAGCGTTATATATTTATAAAAATCTCAAATTACGGTAAACAGTTATAAATCAGTGTTTTTTTTTGTTAAATCTGAACTATCTCACGCTGGCGTCATCTGCTACTTCCTAAAAGGGGTGAATTTTACAAATCTTCACATAAAGTGCGGCGCACACTGAGCGTAACGATTTACGCAATGTAGGTAACTGTATTTAATCAAAATATGTTATACAATATATTATGTTTTTTTTAATAACTTATGTTTTCTGTTTGTTTTTTCTTGACTACAAGTCTGAGAGAGAAAATAATTAATATAAATAATAGGTAGCTGTATCTTGTCAAAAAAAAAAACTTTTAGGGGCATAATGAAACATCTTTGTCGATTAGTAATTTCAGGTTTTAGATACTAACAATGTTTTCATTTAAATATTGAAATGGATTCAAAAATTTAAGTTATTGACTAGAGATTTTCAAACCAAATTTGTTGTATAAGTCCATAATCAAAGGTTTAATAATAGTAACTTCGCCGTTTGAGAAATTTCGGTGTACTGCCACCCTTATTTACCGTACATTCGCGGAACAGTTACGTAAAAAACGCGGAAGATATCAACTTTCGTCAATTCCTAACTCTTTCCCATGGGTCTTAACCTTGGCTCAAAATGAGACACCTTTGGCATCTTTCCCGTTTTTTGTCATTTTTTGCGAAGGGCGAAGGCGAAGGGTCGGGCCCTTATTGAAGATTCTGCAGGTGGGTCATACAGCCCCACGAGGGTTCGAGCTATTAATTTTTATTATACATTAATATCTTTTTGTGCGGTTTCAAAACAATTGAAGTAAGTATTAAGAATTCCAGTTATATTCATATTTTTTTATTTGTCTTAATTTTCTAATAATATTACTAACTATTAAACACCAGTATCCATAATCAAAATTAAAATATTGGACTAAAGAGTGTTTCATAAAAATATATTTTTGACTTTTGCCTATTTATAATAACAAAATGATATATTATAACGTAATGTTTTTATTAGGAGATTCGATTTCTCGGTAACTAAATATGTATTTATACGTCGCAGGAGAAGGAGAAGATTGAAGAAAGAAAGAAAAATAATTTAAATGAAGTTTTTTTTAACTAAAAATCTATTTTATTAGGATTTAGGATATTTTTCCTCTAGTGACTTTCTCAACAGTGACTTTTACTTCTAATTTTTTTTGTTTCTAGTACGTAGGAACTCGATAAAAATGTAGCGTTATGTTATTATTTGCAGATCAGATTTCTCGGTAACTGGATATTTATTTCTAGAAGATTTGAAAATTAAAAGAAAAAATATTTCAAACGGAACATTTTGTTACTAAAAATCTATTTTCGTAGGATTTTTTTTGCGTTAGTGACTTTGCTAATAGCTTTATCAGTTTAATCGGAATATGTGTGGCTGGCTTTACTTGAACTCACGTCAAGCGTCAGTTCACACCGAGACGTGACGCGACGCGACGCGGTGCTGCCTAATTAAAACAGCGATTCTTGTGTATTACATAAATTAAATTTTATTCACTACACAAGAAGATACACATTGTGTAGTGAATAATCAAAAGTTCGTATTTCAAGCGGCGCCGCGGCGCCGCTCTTGCAATGAAACGAGTATATTCTTGAGTAGTGAATAAAGTTCAATTTTTAATTGCTATCTTAAAAATCTAGCGCTGTATCGCGTCTTCTTGTGAGCTGACCCTTAAAGTAAAATAAAATACTAAGACTATGCTTGAACTTCTCAGTAGACAAGTTAGTTAGTGTTTGACAGTGTTGGACTAATTGGCGTGTACAAAATTAATAGATGTCCACTTGTAACGGTTCGGAAAATCTCAATTAGCTACGAAATTCGGGTTAAACTAGCTACACTTCGATTTTAAATTTCAGTCAGTGAAATGACAGCCGAACATAACTCTTGTCTGTAACAGTAAAGTAAATTAAAAATGATAATGACGAATTAAAGGCGATTATGGAAGCTGATGATACGCACTGATGTGTACTATAAAGAACTGAACACAATGATGGACAAGCTGGCACATCTCCAACCAGCATTGGTCAATCGCTCGTCTCCGCTGCTCCTGCACGACAACGCGCGACCTCATACTGCACAGCAGACGGTCTCCAAGTTGTAAGAACTGGGGTTGGAAGCTCTCCGTTATCCGACCTACTCACCAGACCTTGCGCCTACAGACTACTACTTTTTCCAGAATTTGGATAACTTCTTGGCAGGAAAAAAATTCAATACCCGAGAGGCAGTACAAAATGCCTTTGTAGAATTTGTTGCCTCCCGTCCAGCTGATTTCTTTAAGAAGGGCATCAATAAACTGCCACTGCGTTGGCAAAGATGCATTGATTGCATGGGTGATTACTTCGATTAATACAAATAAAAAATACATGAAAAAAATTCGTTTAAATTTTTTCATACCAAACGGCAATTTCATAGGTAAAGACCTAATAATTATTTTTTTCGTTTGTTCAACGATAACTCCGCCGTTGGTCGACTGATTTTCAACATTCTTTTTTTGACGTAAAAGGTATAATCCCATGTTGGTCCCATTCTCACCAAAGTGGTGACCTGAAATTTATATAGACACATAATATAGTGATTTTGACTTTTTCTGAAGTAACCCAAGCCTAAGCTACCAAAAAGTAAGATTTTGCACCAAGGTACCTATACCATGGATCCAATAGCACTTGAACAGAACTCATGACTCCTTATAGATACATGTTTGGGGCTTTTGGCGTTGTTTAAAGAACTGCAAGCATATGTCAATTAGAGTAATTATCATCATCAACACTATCGTCATATCATACATCATCACATTATGATGATATAAAAGGTACTTCTCATAGTATTTTACACCGACACGGATATATTTGAACATTACTCTGCCGTTTATGGACTTATTTACAAAATTCTTTTGTTCCTGTAAAGAGTATGATTTGAAATTGGTCCTTTAGTCACTAAAGTGGAATCCATGAGGAATCGATGGAACTCCTCAAAATTTATATGGACACATATAGTGATTTTAACTTTTTCTGAAGTAACACAAACATATTAACCTACCAAAAAATAAGATATTTCACTAAGGTATACCCTGGATCTAAAAGCACTGAACATAACTCCTTAGTCTTTAAAGATTAGCCTACCTAGCCTAACCTAGCTTTCTTTAATCTATGCTTATATAGACTACTCAAACAGCGAAAGCTTTACCTAGGAGATTCTTGTAGTTACTACTCGAGGACGTCAAATTACGATGGTATTGGGGTCCCTCATACTGTGGGACAAGTAATGTATTTGGTGACCAAGATATGAAAATCAATTTATTGGCTTGGGGCAAAAAAAGTATATAAATTTAATCGGGCCCGTCGGATTAAGTATGGGGATGTTAAGAAGATCTTAAAGAAGCTCCAACTTAAAGTACTGACGATTTGAATGTAGGATAAACTCGTAGGGACTTATTTAAAATTAAAAAAAATAAAGTATAAGTACATAATTTATTTGAAATGAGAAAATTCTGAAATATTTTATATTGTACTCGGCTTATAGGTCTAGTCCGTCTTGTCCAAGGAGTGAAAAGGGAGTCACTTGAATCCTTTTGGATCACTTCTGGCTTCAATCTGGCCCCATCTTCGGGAGATAAAAACAAAGTCTTTATTAAGTACCTATGCTTCCATTAAAGATTCCAAATGCAACTTGCATCATTATTTATTACAAGTCTAATATTCTAAACATTTTAAAATAACCTTTTAATTCGCATTCGTTTCTCAAAATCGATTTATCAAACAATGTGGAGGAAAAAGCGGGCGATCGAAATAGGCATAATTGCGACTTAGTTGACGCGGGGATATTTTGAAAATTACCGTCCGCAAAAACTTGTCATATCTGCCATCTGCCGAACAAGCGGAGGTGCTTGCTGTTTCACTTTCTTGTTGCACAGAGTAAATAATATCTTGTGTGTAATGTGCATGTTGATATTAAGAAATATCTTAATGATGTGACTATTAGGCGATTGGCAGAACGTGGCTAGCTTCACCAGTCCTGCAATAGCTAAAAAGAATTATGCAAAGATGAATGGTAAGGCTGGTACTATATGATCCGGAATCCGATGGACGCGGGAAAATTCAGAGCAGTGAAAATAGAAGTCTGCGCTAGTACAATGGCTTCGGATTATAACCATTTGACAGTGTCAATTTAAAAAGGGGGGAAATAGAATTTCGTTAGCGTTTAAATTTCAACACCGTATTTCTAAATTTTCAAGTCTAAAGTCTAGTCAAAATCCAATTAAGTCAGTGCAGTCAATGAGTCAAGTCAGTCGATTCAGTAAAGTGGTAGAAACTTTACTGGAAGATCCTAGGGAGTTTTGGAGAGAACACAAAATGGCACACTTTTTGTAGTTGTACAACTTGCCAACATTTGTGCACATCAATGAATATTGGTTAATATTCTACCAATATTACACATTAAAAACCGAATTAACACACATTTTGAAAGAAATACAACAACGTCGCTGATTGACATTCCCGGCAAAACTCCGACTTGACACTTGTGTATTCGATTTTCAGCTATTGTATAAGCGGAGAGTTTTATTTTCAGCGCTCTGAATTTTCTCCGGCCTCCCGGATTCTGGATAAAATTATAGTCCCAGCCTTAAGCTAATTCTAGATAAAGTTTGTCAAATTGATCTAAGCTACGTAAACCCTTGAGGCGCCTGGTGCGGAGAAAATCACTCGGGGTGCCTGGTTGGTCTGTCAAACCATTAGAGAGTCAGAGTATTTAATTCTTGATCCAATCTAAATGCTTTGAAAGAGGAAAATGTGTCATCACTTTAAAATTTAAATATTCTTTATCACCACCGACCATGCTCCGCTACATCGGCTCGGGTAAAACAAACTACTCAGACTTCAGGGTAAAGCCCACTTGCGCAGATTTGGTTTAAAGTTAACCCTGGCTGGGGTGAATATCATGTCATCTCTCTCGTTCTTCGTATTAATGGAAAAGAAGGCATGATATTTTAACCCAGGATTAACTTTAACCCGGATCTGTGCTAGTAGGCCTAAGGAGGATTATGTAGTATCTAGTTCATCCACTCTAGCATAGACAAATATTAGAAAAGAGAAATGACAAGAAATAAATGATACTTCGAAATAAAAACAGAACATGAAATGTTTTATTGAAATAAAATTATTTTTTCTCATAAAGAATAACAAATATCCACCGCCGGCAAAAATTCCACGCAAAATTCTGTCCGCCGCGGCCGCATAGTTGTCGATGAGACGTCAGTTTTGTTTAAAATTTTCAAAATTAATAACGGCCGGCACGGCGCATTTTTGCGCGTCCCGCTTTTGCGTTTTAATTAGAAATATTTTTGTTTTTTTTTTATTCAAAATCCTAAGCGCAAAGGATTTTTGTGTTCTGTGTCACAGTGATGGTGATGATTTATTTTGAAACACTCTTTGTTCGTATAAACCAGTTTTATTTTATAAGTAATCCTTCTTTTTCACTAAGCTAATTCAAAAAAATGAAGCGGTTATGATAAAAATACATCCAAATATTTCTCGCAAAAGTTTCACAAAAATCTTTAAAAGTAATAAAATCAGCTGTTTTTTATCCACCAAACGTAACGTGACTCCGCAGTTTTGTCAAAATATTACATTGTCACACTTTTTTGTAAAATTAACCCTTTTTCTTCGGGATCCTTTGTAAGGAGTTATCGGATATTTTTGAGATGAAAGATAAAAATCTAATGATACGTTACGCAAAAAACATCTGGAAGTTACATTTGATGTCATTGTAGTAAAATACATAATGGAACTTTTAACCGATTCCTAAATCCGGGTTCCTATTTTTTGCATTGTCATCATAGTCAGCAGCTTGGGAAAAATATTTTTTGAACTCAATGGGAAATAATATTAATTATATTTTATTACTATTATAACATTAGGGCTCAATAGTAATTTTCATTAATTAGATTTTATTACTAGTATGGTATTAGGGCTCAATAGGAAATAATATTAATAAGATTTTATTACTATTATAATATTAGGGCTCAATAGGAAATAACCTTAATTCGATTTTCTTACTATTACAATATTAGAGCTCAATAGGAAATAACATTACTTAGATTTTATCACTATTATAATATTAGGGCTCAATAGGACATAACACTAATTCGATTTTATTACTATTATAATAATATTAAGGCTCAATAGGGAAGAAGATTAATTAGATTTTATTACTATTATAATATTAGGGCTCAATAGGAAATAACATTAATTCAATTTTATTAATATTATAATATTAAGGCTCAATAGGAAACAAAATTAATTATATTTTATTACTATTATAATATTAGGGCTCAATAGGAAATAACATTAATTCGATTTTATTACTATTACAATATTAGAGCTCAATAGGAAATAACATTAAATCGATTTTATTACTATTATAATATTAGGGCTCTTTGTTTTTTAGTTTCTGTCAATAAATCACGTAAAATTACCGGAAAATATTTGTTTCCCATAAAGCAAAGAGTATAAAATATAATATAATATACTTACGTATAGCGATCGTGGGCACACCGTAATGACCGTCTGCTTGTAGTAGTGCAATCAAATCGAAACCCAACTATGTAGCTGTTTATCTGTTCCACTTTAATCTGTGCCTAGACTACGCATCGTAGCCGCTCAACAGAGTGAAAATATAGATTCGGCGAACGAACTACTAAACGATCGTTGGAATGTTTTTTCATAACCGACATGTGGTAAAAAATAAAAGAAAACACACCGTTATTTCTAATATCTTAATCCATATTTCGGGGTATAGAAACTAGAAAGTGCCGCTTCCATATTCGTCTGTTTCTAAATTCAAAAGAAATAAATTCTCATTCCAGCCGCGTCGCGTCGCGTTCTAAATAAAAACATTTTTTTGTCAAATATGGAAGGGTTAAGTTAAAAACATTCTATTTTCAAATTGTTAAAAAGTCTACATTGTATGGAATACGTCAAAACGCCACAGCTAGTGCAGTACATGCAAAAGCGTTCGATAAAGCATTTCTTCATTAGTTCTACATACTACATTAGTCTATGTGTTTAAATCTTATGAAGTAGGTAAGAGTGTGTCGAGTAGTAAATATCGCAAAAGTCAAATACGAGTAAGTGTTTATTGTTTAAATATTTAAAAATAATGTTTCGTACTCAATACATTTTAACGTAGGTAGATTTAAAAGGCAAAAAATATTTTTTACTAAAGTAAACTTTTATTTTATTTGAAAATAAAATAAAAGTTTTAGTTTCACTTCTACGACTGCTCTTGTAATAATATACCTAATTCATAGACCATATTGCATTTCTCTTTGTCGAAATAAAAAAATAAAAAATACACAAGACGTGTTCTAGGTACGCGTACGTTAACAATTTTTCATAACATACATTAAAACTTAAAAAAAGATATAAAACATTTTTACTTATACTACAAAAACATTATTTCTTTTTCAAATGATACGAAAGACACAGGAAGCGTGAGTTTTTTGTCACTTCCACATCTCGCCCGAACTGATTTACACCTCCCATCTCTGTCTCGCACGTACAATTCGTGCACGAGTGAAGGAGACGCAAGAGTCGTGTTAAGCTCAGGTGTGTTGACAATAACAGATGTTCGTAAGATGGCGGGGCATATTACACAATTACAAATACATTTAATTATTTCTTTGGCTTCTTAATTTGGGACTCGATTTTAAATGCGCCTACGCAGCGTTAGAATTTCGGTAGGTTTTATTCAAATAATTGTTCCAGCGAGTTCAGTCACGTAAACAAAAATCTGTCTACTCTCTTTGTGGGATTCTGTCTTCTGTAATGTGTAGTATGAAGTTGGATTTCCTATGGCACTCATTTATTATTATTGTTACGAAATATAAGCGGGGGTAAGATTTGAAATTATTTATCTGTTTTATTTATTGGTTGAGGTTGACACGTTAGGGTCAGCTCACACCGAAACGAGACGATACGATTTACGAATTCAAAATTGAACTTTATTCAGTAGGTACACAGGAATAAAAAAAAAATACATATAACGTATTTAAATTTAATCAGGAATAATTATTATAACCATTTTATTAATTAAATCATTCGAATAAATTTGTAATCAGTGCATTCAATTAGTACTATATTTTTGCTTCAAATCGACCAAGTGTTGGATAAACTTAAAAAATCTAAAATAAAATAAATAATTAAAGAAATAAACAATACTATTTATAATTTTAAAATTTTAAATCGTACAAAAATAATAGTCTTCTCAATCTCCTTTCGGTATTTTTAGTGCGTTGCTTAGGTATCTGTCTTTTTTTGCAGTGAGGTTTTTTTATTTCTTTAATTTAAAATGAAATCACATTTAAAAATGTGCGACTTGCGAACTACATAAATTCCAAGCATCCAAACAACAAAAGAGTCATACAATATCTGATTCAAAAAACGATTCAAAAGGAAAAAAGCGTGATTTGACCCAAAAAACCCCATTAGAAAGGGTAACAGAGCGAGATAGACGTACAATCATATAGCGAAGGAAAGAGACGGACAATCAACCCTTTACCGCACCTGGATCTCTATCGCGGAGATTTTTTTGTGTGTTAAGTTTTAAAACTGCAAAATTTCTTTTTGTTTGGGGTCAATATTGATTTTTTGGGATCAAATAGACCTCGGGGACAATGGTAGTTCGTTATCTTTCAAATAAGGCCATTACTTCTGACTACAATGGAAAACGTCAGCGTACAGAGTTTATGGCCTTACAGTCACTAATGATTGCGATTTAATAAATATTATAGTATATTAATTTCTTATATTTACGCGAATATTGTTAATTGTTTCAAAACAGTGTTCCGATCCACGCAAAACATACTAAATAAGAAAGTGCACGCAAAATAGACCTTTTTTTTCTAATACCTACTTCCAAACTTGTTTTTTTAGTACAATGACAAGTACTTCAGCAAACGGTCTAGACGTAGGTTAGTTAAGGCTGGGACTATAATAATGTCCGGAATCCGGAAGCACGGAGAAAATTCAGAGTATTGAAAATAGAACTATGGACTAATATAAACTAGTTATATTTAATAGAGTTGAAAACTTAACACATGAGTGTCAAGTTTTATTTGACATTGACATATTTTGACTTGACACTAGTGTGTTCGATTTTCAGCTCTAATGTATTAGCGCAGAGTTCTGATTTCACTGTTCTGCTTCTTATATTCCGGACACTATAGTCCCAGCCTAATTCAGGATTGATGATGATGATTTTTCACTAATTAGCGTTACAGAAACGCAAATCGATTTTACAAGCCGGTTAACTTAACAACTTGTTTGTTTATCTACTATTTGACTAGCCTCTCAGAAACTGGGTATAAGGGTTCATTTTTCAATAGCCAGTTAACTTTTAGCTGAGGAATAAATATATGACTTTGACAGATTTTTCATACAAAATTAATTAATAATAAATTTAATTTGGCGTTGATTAGCCTTTCAGGAACCGGGGGTTAATCTATTATTTATTTACGGCCCGTTTCAATAACCTATATATCTATAACTATTTGTTAAAAACGTCGCCATTCAATCATTTGACGGTTTTTTGCGATACAAGTTTGACGTTTCCAACAAATTGGTAGTTATTGGTAGATAGGTTATTGAAACGGGCCATTAATCTGAGACCGAATAGATGTAAAGAAAATCCGTTCAGTAATATCAAAGGCAGGTAAGTAGATTTCAGTTTCTAATGAGTGGTCTCTATCTACACATAATAGAAAATATATAATATATTTACGTACAGAGAAACAGCTTTCATAGAACGATCCGATACGATCCAAATATGAAAATTTTTACGTCCCTTTCAACGACGCACAATTTTTCCACACAGTCTTGGACAAACCGTATGCTTGTAGTAGTGCAATAGAATCGAAAGCTCACTATATAGCTGTTTATCTGTTCGTATTTCTTTAATCTGTGCTATCTGTGTCTAGATACACGAGCCTCTACATGGATACGAGCGTTATTATTTTTGTATGTACTAAACCATTCAATTATTGCTTTGATAAATCCCTAAAACAGAACATCGATGTCGCGAAACACAAAGGAACAAAGCGGGACAAGAGCGCGTCCCGTAAACGATAAAAATTATAAATTAAAACGTCTCAATGCGAGACGAACGAGCGAATAGCCGCGTAATGGAAAAAACAACGAGCGCTTTAAGTAACATCGTGGAAAAAAGTCCAAAACAGAGACAATCAAATGAGGGACGCACAAAAACGGGAATAAAAGAGACAAAAAGCAATATGGCGGATTGTTTTTAATTATCGAGTATCGACATAAATCGATGCACGTCGCCGCGGGCTCGCCGAGCGGCGCGCACGCATGCAACGAGCGGATTAGTTTACGTTTTTCACCCAAAAAGTGGGTGCGTAGTGCGTACTAGCAAATGGGTGGTAGTTTTTTTTTTTGAAACAGTATGTTTTTTTTATTACACTAAAAAACCAATGTAGTCAAAGTGATGATTGTTTGTTTTGTTTTTAGAAATCACAGCTGATATGCAAAAAAGGTTTTCACATAATTTTTGTTATTTATTATTATTTTTTGATTTTTGTAAAGTGGCGGCATTGTATTTTATAGCAGTGCTAAAGTTGTGAAGAAGAAGTCATTCTGTTATTTGTGTATGTTATTTTACACATCTAAAATCAATATGTTAGATGTTAGAACCACTGGTTTTATTTACAGCCTTACACGCTAATGGCGTAATTATTTCAAAATACATACTCCCCTTAATAATATATATATTTACTCCACGGACACGCTATCCATGTTGCTCCATTTGTCTGTCAAGTGGCTTTCCCAACGTAACAGACAAAGACAGCAACATGGATTTGTGAATCCGTGGTGTAAATATTTTTATTAATAAGTAAGAGTAATCATGCACATTAGGCAATAATATATAAACAAATAAAAATAGCAATGCCCCTCCACACCACCCGTGTTCCCGATTCATAAAATTCATATGTATGGGTGAAGTCAGTGCGATCGGCTCGAGTTCGATATATTTAACTTATAAGGGTACATTGTAGGTGCCTCGCTCTTGTACCCCTTTGTCATTGTATTTATAGAACATGAAACATCTCTTAGATGAATCGAAATACGCTAATTTACAACCAATTGCCTCTGGCGCGTACCAACATTTTTGTGCTGTATATTCGCGATTTATACTTATCTTAAATGATGACTGAATCGCGCGGTTCAATATACATATTTATATCATTTTTTTTATTGATTATTATTATCATACAGTTTATGGCAGAAATCAAGGGTGGGCTAGCATCATGGGTTTGCATGATCTCGCATATCCCATGCGTGCATGAATATGCAGCCAAGAACAATAGATAAAAATCATTCATGCCTGCCATTAAAATATATAGGTAAGTTAACTATTAAAGGCACTATTGGGTATTTGCCTACTCGTAAAAATGTTGTATCTACTAAAATATTTCAATGTTTCACATTTGCCAGATCCCGCAACGTATCATTATTCTTAGATATCCTATAACTATACATGTGAAATTGTGGGTGGATGAATGTATGGATGGATGTATGTATGTTTGTTACTGTTTCATGCAAAAACTACTGAACGGATTCTGATGAAATCTACTTTTTATCCCGGGAATGAACAGTGTTCCCGTGGGATACTGTATTTACGCGGGCGGATCTGCGGGAAAAGGCTTGAAAGTACTTGATATACCAAGCGTATACTATTTCCATCCTACCTTTTAGTCTTTTGCCTTTTTGTGTAAATTAACACCAGTCAATGTATCATTAATTAAACAATTTATTAGATCATCCATATGTCTTACATCACAAAAGGGAAAGGGTTGCCCAAAAGAAGTCAGTGACCCCCAGCCCGCACCCTGACGGTCACAAAAAAGACCATTGTTGTCCTGTCATCGATCATTTGACTATGAAGATTTCAATAGATCGCATTTTAGGTGATTTAAAATATAAAAAAATATTTGACGTACGACTGTGTGTGTGATAGTTAAAAAACAATAAGTTTAGGCAGTCGATAATATCGTCATTGAAGATTTTTTTGATGGAATATGACCGGTAAACAAAGCTGTTTTGTGCAAGTGTGTTTAATAGGGTGCTTCAATAAAAAGCGTTATCTGTATATGACGTTTATTCTGGTCTTGAGTATAATAGAACCAGTGAAGCCGTCCAGATGCCAAGGAGTCCTCAGGTGCAGTGGACGGCGCGGCGAGCGGCGAGTTGACCGCCGGCGACGAGCCCCTCCGCACGCTCCGCGGTGGGTTGCCACAATAATGCTGACCAGATTCATAACTTTGTTTGTCTGAAGTATATTATTTATATTGTTGCCGCGCTAAAGACGCGAGCATAGTCTTCGTATGTTGCCGCCCTAAAAGCGCGAACACAAGTAGAAAAGGAATCCGCGAAACAAAATTTACAAGTAGGTCTTCTAGCAACGAGGTCTTCTAAGCCTCAAACCCTTCAAGGCCTTAGGTACCCACACTTACTCAACGAACCAACAAGCTGAATTTCACGCCAGTTTTCTATGAGGCTTTAGTCCTTTCGTAATTTTATTTTAATTATTTCTTACTTAGAGATTTCACTAAATCTAATGTGTTATGTCGGTGTCGGTCAAACAATAAATTAATATCTATCTTTTGTTGCATTCATAGTCCCCCCGCATGCCCACCGCGGGACCCCCACAACACAGTAGCGCGGACGAGGCCGTTAGCTCGCGTCCAAAACGCCATTAACGAGAAATTAAAAGGGTGACATCGATGTTGTGTGATAGATAAAACTAGAATAGTGTGTATTTACAGTCGAGGAAATTTAATGCTTAGATTAACTGTTATTAATTATAGTATTAATACGAAGCGACGACACGACGTCGCTCGGACATAAAATATAAATAATTACGAAAGAAAAACCACGTTTAAAGTGTCTTCGGGATTCGTCGTTTTTCATACTTCGTTGCCTTTACAGTTTTGACTGTCACAACGAAGATTGCCGAAGGAAATTTGAAAATTATTAGTTTAACTGTACAAAATTATGAGGACGATCTGAAAGCTACTAAGCATTTATTTTCCCCTACTATGTGAACGTATTTCATTAAAAACAATTAATTGCCTGCTGCAAAATATTTACCTACATTATTATTGTTTCAGTGTCCGGAATTTATGGAACCTGCCACTTCTGTAAGAACTGGTGCCAGTGCCCAATGAAAAGCCAAGGCTAGGTAAGACTTCTTACACTTATTACCTAAATATCTTCACGCATCTCTTTAAAAAATGAAAAGTGTAACGTGTATCTACTTATAATACATCAATGGCCACCTAAAAATATAAAAAACACCACGAACATTCCATATTTCAATATTTATCGTGGGATCATCCTTTTTCGAACAAAATCTGAAAAGGTCTCCGTTTTTTTTGTTCGCGTCCGATTTCTCTTATTTTAAATGAGTTCGGACGAATGAATATATTTTTTAAAAATCATTTCGTTTTATGAATTTCGTCCTCGATTCGAGGCTGATTGTCTGGCGGTCAAACGCTTGCGGTTTGTGTTCTCGATACTAAATTGTGGATCTTTGGTACTAAATTGTTTATAAAAATTGTTGAAAATTGTTTTTCGTTTTGTTATCATTTAGTGCTAGACTACAATGTTTAGGTCAAGGGAACAGTTTACTCCCTGAATGCTTATTGCTATACTTATGTAAATATATTAATGGAATACATTTTAATTATTAAATACTCAAGAAAACATAAAAATAATTACCCCCTTAATAATAAAAATATTTACACAACGGATAAGCTATACAATGATTTTTCCTTGTGTGATACGATGGAAAAGTCGCTTCACAGACACGGCCAAACTCTCTATAGCTTATCCATTATGTAAATATTTTTATTAGTAAGGTTTTTTTATATTTATTATACAATTTTTTACACTTTAATAATTCCAGCTTTAATTTCACCATGTATAAAATGTATTTAATAAGATATACCTAATTTATTCAAAAAATCAGTTCAAATAATTACAGACTGCATTTTAAGTCTAGTATTGAAATCATATACCGAAATTTCCACAAGCCCCAACTATAAGTTCTTGTAAATCCTTTAGTTTGTAATAAATAGTTTCATTATTCATACATTTGTAACAGTTTCTATCTGCTCCTAAGTAGAGTTTCTTCTTCTTTATTTCCTTAATCTGTATTTAGGTGGTTACTATAATTATGATAGCTTAACATGTATGTAGTTTTTAGTTGCTTACATTGAAGCTAACACGTCACGATCACGATCATAGCATAATAAGCAACTTTCCTAAGTACATAACAATCGCTCAACTGATTTGAATATTTCGAAATAGTAAAGTTTCAAACAATCATACTTCCCACCATCGAGATTAACATAATATATACGCCGCGTCACTTCACTCATCGTCGATTTGATTTGAAAATAAAAAAGTAACAACCCGTTTCTCGGGGAATTCATATTTTAAAAGTTTTTAAAGGATTGCCAAGTCATGTCCGTACCTCTATCGTTCGCCCGGGGCTCCGATTGAGGATTTGTATATGTAATATGGAACTTGTAATTATAATGCAGTCTTTGTTAAAAGTAATCGAATCTCTAATTTAACTTTTATTATTAAGTTCTTTTTAAGTAATTAAATATCAAGGCTTCAAGTGACTGATCAATAATAAAAAGCAACTAATGTTAGTAAGAGACTTTTGTGAAAAATAGGTAGGATAAAAAAACTTGTATAATTTTTGATATACATATTTATTTATAAGTTTTGCGGTTACATGATATAAATTAATATATTTACAGTTAAATAATACAGTTAAATTTATATAAAAAAAATAGTAAACTGATGCGTATGGCGCGAAGCGACCGTTGCGGACATACCCCGTGGTGGCGTACGGAGTATGCGAGAAACGGTCAGCTCCAACCTTAAGGCACAATTATTCAAGCTTAAATCCAGAGAAGCTGTAGGTAATCGGTTAGGTAACTGACAAATAAATAAACAAGAAAAATATTTGCAATAAAATGTTAACAGTGACTAGAGAAAATTCGATCTGACTTCTCGTAAGCTTTCGATAGGGTGTAACACTTAATAAATACTTAATAAATTAATAAATAAATTATAGAAAAAAGAACTCCCTTCGACTCCGAATCGTATAAAAAATCGATACCGTTAAAACATTCGCGTTTAATTACTTTATCATTACAATAACGTGGGGGGTGCCGCAAGGGTCAGCCTTAGGCCCCCTTTTAACAATATACGTCAGTCCTGTTTAGTTTTCTACTACGTTAAGGTAGAACGCCGCTAGCGAGTCGCCTTTGGAGCCGACAGCGCGGGCTTGGTACTGGCCACTGTCCTCCGAGTTGCAGTTGACGATCTCGACTCGGTATTTGGAATCGCCTTCCATTGTAAATCTGTATCTGTTTGACGACTCGTCCACTGGTTTACCATCCTTCAACCACTGAAGCTGGAGTGGTGGCTGCGAATAAAGAAGATTCTGATAATAGTATTTTCTCATTTATTTTATTATTTGTAATTGGTGGTAATTTTCTTTATATGTATAAAAATTATAATACTATAGAGAAAAGTTGGATACACTGCAAGTTTTTTTGCAATTAAATGCACGTACAACAGCTGCAAGGCTGATTCGCGACACCAACTATCATCAATAATATTTGTATCCACCTTATAATTTTTCAGTAGTCGCTTTACACGTTCATATTTGCGTCTAACGCGACGCACATAATGTAAGGATCCTAAGATCCCTTACACACCATCACTACCATCACCATCATCATCGTACCTTGTCCAGTTCAGCGGTAAAGACGGCCGGTTCGCCAGCATTGACAGTAGTAGACGCAGGGAAGGCGATGTACTGCGGCGTCTCGGGCTTCTCGCCAGCTACGGACACTACGAGCGTGCAGGACGAGAAGGACTCGCCCGCATCGTTGAAGGCTTCGCATGTGTATACACCTGTAAAAGAAAAAGTGTTAGCTATGCTTATTGCTTAAAGTAAATCTAGCAATTTTTTTATTTCAATTGCATTAAAGCTATTTTCTGATTTGACTGAAAATAATTTTCTTGCAGTTACTTTCTATCAGCATGGAAAATTACTTACTGCAATTAAAACTTTTCAATTTACTGTATGGCTCCAGAGACAGAGTGCGGTGCCAGTGATAATAAAGTACGATCATAAACTTACCGGCATCTTCAGGGAAGATCTCAGCGATCTGTAGTTTGTGAATGTTGGCCTCGCACGAGTATTGGAAGTCCTTTGACGGTTTTATTTCTTTGTTGTTGTGTAGCCATACCACGTCGAATCTTTCTGCTCCCGAGATTCTGACAAAAACAATACAGTAAATTATTAGAATTGTTTACAACATAACAAAGTCTATTAACAATTAAAATATCCTTTATGACTATCCAAATTTTTCTAATATTTTCAATTAGCATTTTTGGAGCATTTTGCTCCAAAATTGAGCCAAGTCATTGTATGATCCCCCACGAACATTATATTGCATTAAAATCAGATTATATTTTGGTTAAATCAGCAAACCAACGAACTAACCAGCAACCAACTAACGCCCAAAATTAAAAAAGGTATCTAAAATCTTAGATTCTCAAACAAAATTTTGACGTAAATTGACGTAAAGTTAATCCTAGGATTATTGAAATGTATTAAAATCTTGATCTCAGATAGCTAAACTGAGATTAAGATTGATTATTCGTTAGTGTGATCAGTTTCTTATTCAAAATAACATTATAAAAGGAGAGCTGTTTAAATATACTGCTTAAATATCAGTATGTTTGTTTACCTGCAGGACAGCGTGACGGGGTCGCCATCGTTGACGACTTGCGACTGCGCATGGTCCACTATCCTGGGCGGCTGGTCGCGGATCGCGCTCGCCGCACTGTCGGCTGTAATGTTAAGATTTATTGTGAGTAAAATTATAATCATATTATTCGTTATAATCATCTATATTAATATCATTACTATGTTCATTATTATTTTCATAATACAATTCATCACAATGTCATTACTATCACCATCATCATCCACATCACTGTCAAAACCTGACTATCAACACCTGTAGTAATATTAATAAGACTACTGTTACGCCTTATTCAGTGCGTTCAGAGTTATTTCACCTCGGAATTTCTACGAGAGTGATCCTTAATATGTCGTTGACATAAGCCCATAAGGCCGCTGCTTCGAACTTCGCGGTGAGTGGCGCGGCGGCGGGCAGAGAAAGCAGCGGCAACGCGCGCATGCGGGTTCCATAGTCACCGCTTGACAGGAGTTCTGACAAGCGGTGGTTATGACGCCCGCCTGCACGCGTCTACGCTGCTGACACTGCCCGCCGCCGCGCCGCCGTCGCACCGCTCACCGCGAAATTCGAGGCAGCAGCCTAAGGGTTCTGCCGGGGTAAAATAACTCTGAACGGACATTTGCCACTTTCATGATCATCAGATCCACGTTAGAAAATTGACAAAAAATTCGTACCTATCTACAAATTTGTACATAACTCATGGATCCTTTCTTTACCTTTGACAACTGACACTTTGCACTTGGTCTCGCTCTCTCCCTTACTGTTGATCGCCTTCAGTGAGTAAATGCCTTCGTCTTCCGGAAACACCTCGTTGATGGCCAACGAGGCTACACCGTTTTTGTATTTCAGGTCCACAACCTGGAACAAATATTTGCATTTAGTATAAGCTAAATAATTAGTTTCTCGTCAATAATTCTTTGATCCCATACTTTGATGATAACATAGATGACGTATTCTACAGTCTTCTAGCCTCGCTAGTATAAGATTTCGAGTTAGAGATTTTGGCACCTAGATCCCAGCTTATGCTTGGCAAGACACACTTACCTCGGACGAGTGCAGCGGCTTGTTGTCCTTGTACCACTGCACCCTGGGGTCGGGGTCACCGCGCACCGAGCACGACAGCAGCAGCGGGGCGCCGTCGCGCGCCGCCAGCGCGTCGGGCAGCGCGCGCGCAAACGACGGCGCGCACATCGACGCGTCCGACGCGGGCACTGGAACAGTTATATTAGGGCATTGAGCACTGTTACTTAAAATGCTGAAGGCTTTACTAGTGGTTCTGTAGCCCTCTGCGGACTAATGCATGCATTACAAAGAATATTATGTATCAATTTAAGGGCTAAGTAATTCCTGTTAGAACTGCTGTCATGGAGCGATTAGCAGTTTTAGCGTCATAAACTAATCTTTATTCTTCATTATTCAATCCTATTGAAAAACTACTGGCCGTTTCGGTCACCTTTTAGTGTAAAGTAAATCGGTTTTAGTCAGTAATTACTATATTTTACAATAACAAGAAAATTGTTATTGACGGCGCTAACTTAGAATCACAATTCTACGCCATCGCGCCATCTAGGTATAGTATACTTATATAAAACTTGTTGTTTAAAGTTTCAGTAGAGTAGCGTTTATACTTATATCGATACTTAAATGTTCATGCAATAGTAAGTGATATTTGAATTTGCAATATGTACCTAAATATGGATTGAATTAAATAACACTTACGTATCAGTTCTTTCGTTGCACTTCTTGATCGTGACGACTTGTCTGAGTCTAGTCTCTTCTTGCCGGCCTCTAGTGAACTCTGTGGTGAGTATTTTGGACGGGGTGTCAATTTGCTTGGTGGGTCAATGGTAACCTGAAATAAATATAAAATAAGTATTGCAAAAACAATCATAGATCACCAAATGCGGTGACTGACATTAGAAGCGCCATCTCTTGATAACATTAAAAAGTGCGTGCTACTATTGTCGAACACGAAAGCTTTGTGATTCGAACCTAGGCGCAGGTATAGTATTGAAAGCAATACAGATGGCGTTAAACCGTCGCTTGGCTTTTGTTAGCTGATGTGAACTATCAAAATTGTTTTCAAGACGATATATTAGCGTAATGGCGTTACTCCAAAAGACGATTAGATAAGTATTGAATGGATGAATACCTCGTTATTCAACATAGACGTCGACTTACCGCATAAAGAAAGCATTCAGACCTTAGCGACCGCGACGCACGGCCTCGACCGCGACCGGTGTTTTTTTTTTTGGAACGAAGTTCCTTAAGTCGCGTTGTGATATTGAGGCTAGGCGGATTATATTGGCACGACACTTTTTGCCACTCGAAATCACAATGTAACAACGACTATTAAGAATGATACAAAAAACGACCTTATCACCTTGACAATAATGTAGAATTTTGCCAAAATTACACATTGTGACTGTTATGACTGTTACATATTGTGACTAGCTAGCCGAGCGCTTGATGTTATTACTCAGTACGGAGCCGGACTTCGCGGCGGCAACACTGCGAGCAGCAAGCAACCCCTGTCCCTACCTAAGGCGCTAGTTCCGCGCGCACTATATATACTTAGTTCAACTATTTGTTTTGTATAATATAATATATCATATCTGTACAGATAAACAAAATTGAAGTGTCTGTTTGTAATTTAAAATTAACAGCTTTTAGCGCGCGGTAGCAAAAACTAACGACGTGCGAGTTATCGCGATAGAGGAGCTCTTGTTTTTGACTGTATCGGTACTGAGAGGGCCGTCCCTCTCCCCTTCCGCGTACGGTCGGGAAGACTCGCGCGCATAAGTCCTAATGTCGATGAGGTTCGCGGTATTGGTAGAGCTCTCTATATCAATATCGCGGTCGCGGGCACTATTTTGGTGTGTACCTAGACTACTAGGATGCGAACTCGAACTCGGGTTCGGGTCCGGTCTCGTGTTAGGGTCGGTCTGTACGTCTGTACGTGTTGTCGTGTCGGATGTGGGACCTCGGGGTAGGCGCCGGCGTCGACCCCGGTGCGATACTAACCTCGCGGGTGCGTGTGATTTGTGTTTACGTAACTGTACACAGTACGTTACGTATTTTGTGATCGGATCAACGGGATCGGCTAAGATATGCTTAGGACGTTTGTACGGGTGTCGGAAAGTCTGTGCGTCGTAATTATAGTCCAGGGCCATTTGGATAAGGGGGTTTGGGTGATTTTTACCTTTATCAAAGAATCTCTCTACGAGTTTCTTGATATAGGCTTTGATAGTGATGAGCTCGCAGTCCCTATGCAAGTCGATGTTACGCATGTACCAGGGGGCGCCTGTTGCCATGCGTAGAAACCGGTTTTGGACTCTTTGCAAACGGTCCAATTGAGACTCGCTTATCTGTGCGAAAGAGACGCACGCATAAGTGAGTATCGTTCTAATGCAAACTTTATACAATATAAGCTTATGTCTTAGGGACATTTTGCTTCGCGAATTAATTAGCGGATATAATTTGAAAAGTACAAATTTCGCTGTACGTAATGTATTACTGATGTGACTCGAAAACGTCATCGACTTGTTTAGTACTACGCCTAAATATTTGACTTGAGTGACTCCGGGATTATGTTGCCGTGCAGGCTTATAGGGCTCATTAGTTTACGGGGGCAAATACGCCTCATTGCACTTTTAATATCGAATTGGATGGCGTGACTTTTGTCGGGATTAAGCGACCGGTGTGCCATCATTCGTCATCAGTCGTGATAAAAACTTGCACTCAAGTTTTTATCACGACTGATGACGATGGCATCGAAACAACGCCCCTAGTGGCAAAAAAAGTAGCTAATTAGATGCTAATGAGGGATTTTAAATTCATGACATCTGACAAGGACGGTCGTGCTACCGAGCGCCGCCTGGTGACAGAAAAAGAATCGAAAATTCTTATTGACCGTTTTTGATACCACTTACGCCACCTGTGTGAGTTGAGTCTGCCCACTAGCGGCAGAAAAATATCAAATTGTATTTAACGTTTTCACGTCGAGTAGTGACAAAAACTTGCACTCAGCACACGGGTCGCGCGACCCACTGCTTCAAGTATGAATTTATATGGACGCGGTCGCGGTCACGTTCGATAAGATCGCTACCTTTAGTAAAAATTGCTTACTCGTATGTAACCTACATAATATTGATAATATAATAGCTCCCCACACCGATTTCAGTGACGGTGGCCGGTTTCATTTAAGCTAAGCAGGAGTAATTTTATAGTGCCCAAGAGTGTGCGCAGTACACAAGAGCACTCTCTCTTCCTTTACTCTCGTAACTCAGTGGGACGGATAACCGACACGACTGGCGAGAGATCAGGCGCAGGTCCGACTTTTTACATGCCCATCCGTCGCATGGATCATCTTTCTTGTCAGACAATCAGGTGATCAGCCTGGATTATCCTGACCAAACTTGAAAACAACATTTTTTGTTGTTACATTACGGGAATCGAACCCACGACCTCCGAGTCGAGATACAAGCTCTAAACCACTGGACCACGGAGGCTGTTAATATTGATACTTTATACTTAATACTGACTATTGAACGGCGGACCCACGCCTGACTCTCGCCAGTCAAGACAGTAATCCGTCCCACTAGGTTTCAAGAGTAATAGAAGATAGAGTGCTCTTTTGTACTGCGCACAAACTTGGGCACTTCATAGTAACTCCTGCATAGCTGGCCTGGCTTCAATGAAACCGGCCACCGTCACCGAAATGGGTGTGGGGAACTATTATTATTAAAATTATTATTATTGAATGAATAAATGAGTGAATGATATCGTAGTTTGTACCTTGGTCTTGGTGATGATGGGCGGCGGCGCGGGCTTGAGCGGCTTCTCTATGTAGCGGCGGTCTCCCGAGTGCAGGAACTTGTGCGCCAGGGCCTCGTGTTCCTCGCTCACTACCTCGCCTAGAAAATTGAATATGGTTTATTAATATGTGGTTTGAAAAGGATAGATAAATAAATAAAAATTAATAAAATAAAAAAGCCTTTTATTTCATTACGTCTTAAAATCTATTCGTTACAAAGCTAAAAATTAAATAAGTTATAAGGTATATAAAACGATAGATAACGATAATAAATTTGAGACCAGTCAAGAGATCTTCAGAGACAATTTCTCAGCTTTCAATAAAGATTTAAAATATTTGTAGTGTTCCCAAAATATCTCGGTTTTAGATCGATTAAATTTTAGCTTAATACAGAACCATACCGGTCTGTCAACAAGATCCTATAGTGTATTCAACTTATATTAACATTTTTCATAATATTACTAGCTTTTGCCCGCGGCTCCGCCCGCGTAATGTAATAAAAACCTACGGGAGGGCTGTACTTTTTGGGTAAAAATGTAGCGTATGCTTGTATCCAGAGCCTATACTACCATACCGAATTTCATCAAATCCGTTTAGTAGTTTTTGCGTGGAAGATTCACAATCCATCTATCCATCCATCCATCCATCCTCACAAACTGTCACATTTATAATAGAGTTCTGGTAAAACTCTACAGTCAGTTTAGACTCTGATTAGAGAAAAACCATCCTCAAATCAAAGAACAATTCACTCGAATCTCATCGCAACTAATAAGTGCATACAACATTCATACTTGTACCATAGATATAAAACCCCTAGACTCACCTTCAACAATGACGACGCACGACGTCTCGTCTGTGCCGTGCACGTTGGTGGCGACGCACGTGTACTTCCCGCTGTCGCTCGGCCGGCAGTCGATGATCTCCATGGTGACCACGCCGTCCGCGTGCGACATCGCGTAGTCGTGCTTGGACAACTCACGCTTGTCCTTGTACCTGGAAGGGTACGGTGAGATTATAACCTGTGTCTAGATTTGTGGTGTTACATAAGAATATGATATAAGTATATCTATAAGGGTAGGTACACTTTGATCAAAGTTTGCTACTAGAATGGTAGATTACATCCTGTACCAATTTCAAAGTCTGTCAGAGCATAAAACATTAGCTCTAAGCGTTAAATTCCAATCAAGTAAATAAGGTTGAAATAAAGCTTAGACCTTCTCCAGAAAGCGTGCGAATTACCCACGTATTACGATGAATTCTCCGCTATTTAGGCGCGTAGCATCTGGACGCAATGTATGACGGCCTAGTACCTCGACTCGCGCGTGTATTTCGCCCTTTCGCGGCGGAATCACCCTTTCTGGTCAAGGTCTTAGTAACGTTCTGTTCTAACCATTTGACAGTGGGCGTGGGCTTGCCGCTGAGGCAGCACAACAGCTTGCACGTGTCGCGCGCCTGCATGACACGCGGCCGCAGCTGGAACGTGAAGCACGGCGCCGTCTCGCTGCTCTCCTGCCAGAACGTGTAGGGCAGGGCTTCGCGACGCCGCGGCGCCTCGGGCGCTGCGGGCTGACGCTGGACGCGGGGTACGGCTACAAGGAAAGGAGTGTCATCATCATCATTGATCACTAAGTCACCCAACGTCGAAATCACATCTCTACTCACTGTAAAACCGGTGCCTTGAATTTTGCGGTGAGCGGCGTGGCGGCAGGCAGTGACAGCAGCGGCGACGCATTCAGGCGGGCACCATAGTCATGACTTCATTCACTTGGCAGTAATGCAAAGTCAAGCGGGGACTATGGAGCCCGCCTGTGCGAGTCGCGGCTGCTATCAATGCCCGCCGCCGTGCCGCTCACCGCGACATTCGAGGAAGCGGCTTTAGGCGGATCTTGGGAACTTGGAATGACTTATTTAAAGTTCAAAATGTATTTTGATAAGTACAATAATATGAATATGAATATTGAAGTTTTTTTTTTGTATGCGAATAAACTTTTAAATTAACAAATAAGACTAAGGCATAAAATGCAATGGATACTGATCAATTTGAAATATTTAAGAACGTGTCAGAATAATAATATCATGGCCTTAAAGATATTTTAATAGGAAATGATTTTTGGAACGCTATATTTGAAAATAAACTGAAACTCGAGGAAGTTGAATTATAACTACGATAAATTAAATAAGCGTTGACAATATGATAGTTTTATTGGGCGTTAGAAGTTCAGGCGTTTGGCAAGAGTCGGCGATCGGTCTAGGCACGCCTGCTCCACATATTTCGCTTCTAATTCTTGATAAACGGTGTCTGACTTTGTTCTGATAGATTAATGTCGCGTTGTGTTTTGAACGCACAATTTGTTTGTCAGTTACACTCGTAAATTATTTCGCACAAAACGGTATTTATAGATACCGCGCTGTGTCTAAATATAATTTATCATCAATGTCTTTTTAAATTTGCAAAAATACTTCCAAAAGAGTATGTTTTTGGTTGCGACCCGGTGATACTACGTTTCTTAGGCCGGGACTATATTGTCCGGAATCCGGAAGGCCGGAATAAATTCAGAGCATTGAAAATAGAACTCTGAACATTAGTCTAGAGTTCTATTTTTAATGCTCTCTAACAAAATTCAAATCGCTAATAAATTACTATTAGAGTTGAAAATCGAACATAATATGAGTGTCGAGTTGTCAGATTTGACATTGACATTTTGACTTGAAACTCGTGTGTTTGATTTTCAGCTCTATTGTATTCATGGAGGTTAGAGGAAAGGAGACCGATCGCTACGTGCTAAAGCATTGCCCGCTTGACCCTGAAAATTTGTACAATTTATAATTCATTTTTCAGCCACCAGCCGCGCTCCCGTTGGTAAGTAGTATTATTTTCTTCGCGGCATTGGTGGCCCGCTTTATTGATACAACTTAGCAATCGCAGCGCCTCACTTATTTTGTCCATATTTCTGGGACACTATATTCTACAGCGATCGGTCTCCTTTTATCCAACCTCCATAATTGTATTAGCGTCAAGTTCTATATTCAGTGCTCTGAATTTTCTCCGGCCTTCCGGGTTCCAGTTCATATTATAATCCCAGCCTGAATCTGTTTTGATGGTTAAACATTTAAATCTAATAGGTTTTTACTTTACCAAAAATGGCCCACGATAGCAAAAAAATAGAACAGAAAAAGAAAAAATCTACAAGAGATAATGATGGAAGAACAAAGGGAAAACCGATCGTCACTCACGCTGCACGTTCAGGAACACGACCTCCTCCCTGAAGCCGTAGGAGTTCTCCGCGCGGATGATATACTCTCCGCGGTCCTCGAGCTTCGTGCGGTTGATGATGAAGTAGTAGTCGTCGCCGGCGTACCTGCGGAAGGAAGTGGCGTCAATTCGAAAGTGAGCGATTTTGACGACCTCTGTGGGTCAGTGGTAAGCGCGTCGGGCTTAGGAATGCGTTTACGAAAAGTTGTTTGACAGGTTTCCGAGTATGGACATTGAAGAGCAAAGATAATAGAAATGTAAATGTGACAAATCCAGATAGCGACCAAACAAAATAAACCTTATTGCCACTCATTAGGATTAATGCTATAATTTTAGGCGATATTATACACATTTTCCGAATAAATTTTTAATATTGGATTATTTTTTAGCTAATTTTAAGGTACTTAAATTACATACGATATGTTTGGGTACTTTCAAATAAACAAAAAAAGCCATAAAGCAACAAAAGCACAAAATAATTTTTAAACCAATATTTAGATAAAGAAACTCTGTGACAATTGTTAGTTTTGTAGGATTAAGTTTCATTTGGTCGCAAAATGTACCGAATAATAGTCATTTAGGTCGAATTCGTAAACGCGCCCTTAAGCCGGAGGTTTCGGGTTCGAATCCTGCCAAAGGGTCAAAAAAAGATTTTCTGTGTTCCTGGGCCTTGGATGTGTATTATTGTAATTATGTATCGTATAATAAAAATCTTAATGTGTATAAATGTATACAAAATATTTCCTGGTATACCTGTGATACAAGTTATTCGGATACTTAGTACAGGACCAGATTGGCGTGGTGTTGAATGTTGTGATGAACAATACAAATATAAGAAAAGCTTCTTTATAAGAATACTTAGTATCTTAATTATTTCGTCTGACGGCTTACCTCAAGTGGCTGCTACAACAAAAATGTGGTTTTGAAGTAAACTTTGTAATCGTCTCGACGAAGTATTAGTATATTATATATAAAGCTTCGACGAGGCGATACATTGAATTCTCTGCAAGCTGATTAATTTCATGTACATCGATAGCGTGATCAAGTATACAGCTTAGAATATTGTATCTTCAGAGATGGCTTATGCGTGTGGCCAACTTACCTCTTCATGTATTTGACGGACTGTCGCAGCTCGCGGTTGTTGTGCGACCACGTGACGGTGGGCGCGGCGCAGGCGATGATGCGGCAGTACAGCTTCACCGACTGGCCCTCGTAGCAGAACGCGGATTGTGGTCTGATCACGAACCGCGGCGCGGCTTGTCTGCGGTCTGGTTGGGAAATGGGATTATAATAACATAATAACTAAACTTTCAGGAACATTTTTATATAATACATTAACTATACATATTATTATGAAAATCCTTTATAGTGAGCGAGTAATTATTTTGACTATCATTTGCCATATTTTTTCCATTGGCAATTTTCTACTAAAAAGTTACTTCAATTTAGTGTAATTATTATTTAAGTGCATGCGCGCACTGAAAATAAAATGGAATCTGTGGCCTTCCATTTGCATTTCGATTATGAACTTTAGTGCTCGCAAAACAGAGTTAACTTTTCCGCAAAACAAGACGTTGTTTTCCTATACGGTTATGTTTTGCGGAAACGTAGACTCTATTTCGCGTACGCTATGGTCGATAATCTGAATTCCAATGGTGGGGCAAGGAGACAATTTAGTTGGCAGTACGCGCACTGCTTAAGATGTACTAGCGACATTCTTCCCCTAAAATGTATATATTTTGCCAGTGACACCAAGTAAATGCAGCGACAAAATTGAGTCAACTCACCGAACTGTCCGTCGTAGATCTTCCACTTCTCGACGAGCAGCTTACGCAGCGAGCTGTACTCGCTCAGCCGGCCGATGGGCAGCACGAACGATGACCAGTTCTGAAACAAAATGGTGTTTCAATACTCCTCTCTTTCCTCCTTCATTCTCCTTCCTCCTCATAACTTTAGACTTCCGTAGTACTCAAGGAACTCTTATAGTTTCGCTCTGTCCATCCGTCTCTAAGAATTTAAATGGATGAAGTTTGGTATAGTTATATAATAGATTGTATATAGATTTCGGTTTTGGCATCATACAATAATAATATTTTTATATTTTAGGGGTGGCTGTCCATACAAGTGAGGTGGGGATGAAAATTACTTTTAATTCGATCCTATCGTGTATGGTATCGTCGAAAAGCTATTTTTTTTAATAAAGTCAAAGTTTTTTATACATGACTTTTTTAAAAAGTCAACCACTTCGAGTAACTGGCCTGAAAAATGTTTTATAAGTTGGTCCTCCCCCTGGAATTTCTAAACTATAAGAGATGGAAACTTGAAAATTTCCATGCTGAATACTCTTCAGGAAAATTATTTTCACCGAAATTGGACAATAAATTTTGAAGTAATTAAAAGAAAAGCTATTGTGCCTTGGTAGCTACGGAACCCTCTTTAGACATGTCCTGACATGCTCTTAGTTAGGTTAGATTATTCCAATTTACACTGACTACCCTGTAACAGAACTCTGTGGAGAGATGCTTTTTGTGATCACTCGATCTTTAAGGTCGGAATCAATACATAAAGTATCCGATATGTTAAACTTATGACGAGGATAAAGGCCAAAAGTCCTCCCAAACTCGTCACAATCTCAAAAATGTTTATACTTATAATATTATCATCAGGATTAAGTATTTATTGCAGGTCCTACCTCATATCTCTGCCTCAGTCTATCTCTCATGAGCTCGTAATGTCGCGAGTGAATGGACGCGGTGCGCGTGTCGGCTGCGCCACTCAGCCAGCGGTGCGCGAGGCACTCGTGGGCTGTCATACGCTTCCTGCGAAAAAAGATGATGAATTAGATGACGGAATGGAAGAAGAGTTCAGAAAACAAACAAAAAAACATACATATAGATACTTAAAACTTATTAATATGAAAGAATATAAAATGAAGAAGTCGTGATTAGACGAGAAAATTAATTCAGAGACAAGAAATACAATAATATAACAAACAAACAAATCTGTCCTCTTTATAATATATTTTGTAGCCTTTAATAACATCCTCCGTGGTCCAGTGGTTTAGAGCTTGGCTCTCGACTCGAAGGTTGTGGGTTCGATTCCCGAGTTGGAACAAAAAAAATGTTGTTTCCAAGTTTGGTTACGATTATCCTAACCAAACTTGGCAGGCTGATCACCTAATTGTTTGACAAGAAAGGCGATCCATGCGTCGGATGGGCATGTAAAAGGTTCTGTCATCTATGCCTGATCTCTCGCCAGTCGTATCGGTCATCTGTCCTACTGGGTTTTGATGTTCAAGGAAGAGATAGAGTGCTCTTGTGTACTGCGCACACACTTGAGCACTATAAAAAAATAATCCCCGAGTAGCGGGCCTGGTTTCAATGAAACCGTCCACGTCATCGAAATCGGTGTGGGAAGCTATTATAAGACTACTTTATGGGAATAGAAAGCCAATGTTAACATGTATGTTATCAACACTTACTCCTTATTCTTGGCCAGCAGTCTGCGGATGAAGTCCTTGGCCTCGTCGGACACGTGCTGGAAGGCCTCCTCGTCGAACTCCCAGTCGCAGGCCTTGACGTTCTTCAGCGTCTCGATGTCGTTGTTACCCGCGAACGGTGATAATCCGGACAGACTGCAAAAGTTTTTTTTTTCGTTTTAATGTCTTCGGTCGGAACTATAAATTGACTTATAAGTAATAGAAGAAGAACGGATATATTTTATAAACAGCAAGTTCGTTTTTCTTCTTACAAGTGCTTTTTGTGAAGGAAAACAATTTGTAATATCTATAATTATTGTCACCCTACCGCCAAATGTGAAACCCATTATAATTATTTTATCATCGTTCATCTAAACTACTATCATAAACACCACCATAACCATCAGCACCACCACAACCATTCTCAATATCATCACACTCACAGCACGTAAGCCAGCACGCCGACCGCCCACATATCTGTGTAGAAGCCGACGGGCTCGCGCTCGACAATTTCTGGTGCAGCAAACTCAGCGGTACCAGTGGAAATCTTCACAACTTCGTTCGGGTCCAATTTGGTGGCTAAACCGAAGTCGATAATCTGCAAAATTAATACAGTAGCTGTAAATAAGCTATTTTTTTACAATAATATAAAATTCAGTAAGGATACATTTATTTTGTATCACTAGAATTTGTCTTTGCTCTATCTATGCAATTTCTTGGCGTTCACTTATAATTTATATTATTTCTATTCGGCTTTATAATTTAAAAAGACTGTTGTATGTTTCAAGTATTTGGTTTTATAACTTATTTGAAAGATTTATCTTTCTTCACTTTAACTTCATCATCACTCACCTTGACTTCAGTGCCGGTGCGTGTCTGGCACATCACGTTCTCTGGTTTGAGGTCCAGATGTATAATGTTCTGCTCATGCATGTGTCGGACGCCCTCGCAGATCTGTAACGTTCAATACATTATTATATATTATTTAAACTTTTGTATCAGACATTATTTCTAGATGATCCATAGTATAAACATTTTCTTTGACATATTGTGAGGAGAAATAAACATTATTATTATATTTATTATTATAAATTAGATTTAAGTATTACATAAATGTCTGTATTTCATATTAATGTCGATTGTCATATTTTTTTCTTTATAATCTTATACATATATTTTGTTCTTATTTTAATAGCCATGTGGTAGTTTTACCTGGCGCATGTAGTGTGCTGCCTCCGCCTCGCTCATACTGTAGCCAGGCTCGGTGATGCGCTCAAATAGCTCACCGCCAGATAAGCTATAAAAAATAACAGATAAGTATTTCCTATTTCAAAATAGTGTACCCAACGGTAGCTATATTCCGTTCCAATTCAATGCGATCTTAATGTAAACAAAGCTCAATTTGGGCGGCTATAATACTTCCAATTTCAATGTCACTTATTCACCGTGCAGTAAAGAAATACATGACACCAATTTGGTCGAATTTTGTATACATTCAGATCATGTACAATCGAAACGGAGTATATGAAGGGACGCAAATGACAAGCTTGTCACCCCCACAGTTCTCTTTATACAGTAGCGTATTCCAAAAAATGTAACAATATCTTCAATTTTATGAATGAAAAACTTAATGAACTCACAATTCATAGATGAGGACCATCTCATCATCGTCCTCGAAGGCGTCGTGCAAGTTGATCAGCTTCCGGTGGTGGAGCTGGTTCATTATGTCTATCTCTTTCTTTATTAGCTCCTTCTCCATCGCACCGGATACGGGGATGAATTTGGCGGCAAACACGTTGCCAGTGGACCTTTCTCTACATCGGTGGACAACACCAAATGCTCCAGTACCTACAGAAAAATTGAAAAGGTTACTTTCGACTCTATAAAATAGTCTATAAAGTTATAACAGTATCTTCAAAATCTACAATATAATTAATAATCCAATCTAACTTAGTCGTGCTTATTTTAATAAACATTCCTGTTTTAAATTATTTTATTTATGTTACCATTTTTAAAGTACTTTTTTCTAATATTTCCTATAAAAATGAAATTAATAAAATAATAGCTATAAATTATATAAAAAATCCAGGCCGTGCATTGTACATTCTATTGACGAATAAAATCATAATAATAAGTAGATATAAAGCTTATAATATTTTTAACATTAAACAGTCATACTAAAATAAGTAATATTAAGTGTAAAAATAGTCTTTGCAGACTAGTTTAAACTTTTACAAAACTAGTACTTTATGTAGAATTCAAACATTCAAATACTTGATATATTTGTTGAGTAACATAGTGAAATTGAAGTAAAACGTGGGTAGTTTAAAAAAAAAACACTCAACTAGATGGCGTTTTTACACTAGTCTGCAAAAACGTCTGTGTGTGTTTCACCAATTAGTGTATCAATGTGTGAATCGTGTAAATCAAAAGTGTGAGACGAATATATCACAAAACGTGTGTGAGAGAGAGATGCAGATAGATATAAGATGCACTACATCAATCCGTTCACACAGACCTCCATCTGGTCTCCGTATGGACGGGGCTCTCACGAAGTGACCTGAAATTCCACACTTTTTGTATAGGTAGGTACTAATATAATTTCAAATATGGGTACCTACCGGTAACCAATAATTTAGGTAGGAAAAAGGGGGTAAAAGGAGGCTCTCCTCCTTATGAGGAGAATGACGTCCTTTTTGTCAAAACTTATTATCTACTTATGGTTCAGAGATCTACATGTTAGTTCGCTAAATCTAATATTTCAAGCAACTTCGTAAGTTATTTATACTTTATTGTCATGCTTGTATATTTTTTAAGTATTAGGGTCGTTTCACGCTAACTAGGTGCACAATGCATTTGTTATACTTAAAAATTGCCTCTTCAAAATGTTTTGGTGTCGTGCGTCTTTTGGTGTCATATTGAATAATAATTAAATATTTCCAATATGAGTATTTTTATTAAACGTGTCTTAATATTTCAGAGGATAAATCGTGTGTCTAAATCAGTTGTTTTGGGTGTTGTCGTTTTGAAACAATAGTGTAAAATTGTTGAATTTGTGTATGGTGTATTAACTTTTATCTGTGTAAAAAATATTTTATTCGTCATAAAATTATTAAGCGTATTACCATAGAATCCGATGGAAGACCTGTTAAAAAAATATTACCACAGTCCAATGTGATGGAACTCAACATAAAATATTGCTTTTTAAACAATTATTAATACAAGTTAAAACAACGGTGAAAGCAAACAGTTTGGTAATAAGTAATTATTTATCATGACTTAATTATAAACCGATGAAAAATGTTGCTTTAAGCAGATAAGTAATATTTAATTTCAATTGATGTCAACAAATATGCGTTTGTTTTTCTCTTACACAAAAACTGTCTGCAATTGAAAACATGTACAACGCTACAAAGCTAAGAGTCATGCACGTCTAATCTCGCTTCAGAACATTTACGAGCACTACAAATTTAAGAATCGTTGGTACGCGCGCTAACCACACAGTGAGGCTGGTTTAAACTACGCCTCGCCGTGAAATTGCACAGTATCACGCATATACATGTAACGTAACTACGCCTTACCTTGTCGCAGTGTGTGTGGTTTTTATGTAGGTAGGTATGTAGTATAAAAAAATTACAGGTATGTTTTTTTAGCGATAAAGATTACAAATAATATAATCGGTTGTCTGTAAAGTCGGTTTACTGACGATACTTGAACGTGACAACGTCATAATAATAAATGGAACGCCTCAGAGCGAGGTAACGCCGCATGAGTCATGTTTTTTCGTGCAGCCGGCTCCATCGAATTATAAGACGTTATCACGTCAAAATCTGCCCCAGTTTTTCAGTTTGACCAAACACTGTCTTCACTTTTACTATAAACTCGCAGGAACAAAGATAGTACTATTATAAGAAGCGTGATAATGTTCTCTCAGGAAGCGTGACAGTAGTGGGTAACGAATTGTGATAGTATTCGCTTACGAAGCGTAATCTTAGTGAACGATTGCGAAGCGTAACGGTAACTGCGAAGCGTGCCAACACGGGTGCGAAGCGTGATAGTGTAAGGTGATATCGTACACTCACCGATCTCCTCCAGTATGTCGTACTTGTCGTACACGGAGCAGGTGTTGATGTCGACAGGCTGCGGGACGTATTTGCTGTAGATGTCGAACACGTAGCTGTCATAGTCCTTGATGGGTCCGTGGTCCGCGTTCGTGCGGATCTTCTTGCCTGTCTCGTCGACTGAGAGAAGTATGGACGGTTATTAAAGTAGGTGACAATATTAAAAAAACAAGAGATTAGACTTGGACTTTCTTCGACTAATCAACTTTAAACGAGTAAATCTTGTGTACTAAGGCGTCAATAAGTCCGTGACTTTTTGAATTTCTAACCTCCTTACTGAAAAAGCAACACTACTCCTGTCAACAGGCATCTGTCAGTTGACTCCTAACAAAATTTGAACTTGCTGCGTCAGTTAGTTTGTGTTTTACAGCTATCTTTATCAGACTATCCAGTAACTTAAGAAAACAATGGAAAAAAGTGAATTTCGTGTGCTTATTAAGCATTATTTTTGCGAAAAAAAACCATTACCGAGACCAAGGCTAAGCTTGATAAATACTATGGGGACTCTGCACCATCGATTTCAATGGTAAAAAAGTGGTTTACTGAATTTCGTTGTGGCCTTACGAGCACTGAAGATGCCGAATGTCCTGGACGCCCAGTTGAGGTCTCTACACCCGAAACAATCGAAAAAATTCACGATATGGTGTTGGCCGACCGAAGATTGAAAGTGCAAGAGATTGTGGAAGCCATAGGCATCTCGCATGGCTCAGTGGTTTCAATTTTGAATGATCACTTGGGCATGAGAAAGCTTTCCGCAAGATGGGTGCCGCGTTTGCTCACAGTCGACCACAAACGCAATCGTGTAACAACTTCACAGGAAGGTTTGGCGTTGTTTAATCACAATATGGAGGAGTTTTTTAACCGTGGACGAAACATGGATCCATCACAATACACCAGAGACCAAACAACAGTCAAAACAGTGTGTTTCTAAGGGTGAATCGGCGCCAAAGAAGGCCAAGGTGGGTTTGTCAGCCAATAAAGTTATGGCGACTGTTTTTTGGGATGCACGTGGAATAATCCACATTGACTATCTTCAAAAGGGAAGAACAATTAATGGGGAATATTATGCCAACTTATTGGACCGCTTCAATGAGGATTTGAAAAAAAACCGACCTCATTTGGCCAAGAAAAAAGTTCTTTTTCACTAAGACAATGCAAGGGTGCACACATGTGCAGTTGCCATGGCAAAAATCCATGAATTGGGCTATGAATTGCTCCCACATCCACCCTATTCTCAAGATTTGGCTACTTCTTGTTCCCAAACCTGAAAAAATGGCTCGGTGGAAAAAGATTTGACTCCAATGATGAAGTCATCTCGCAAACAAAGGCCTATTTTGAGGACCTCGACAAATCATATTTTTTGGAAGGGATAAAAAAATTGGAGAAGCGTTGGACAAAATGTATAGAGCTCAAGGGGGACTACGTTGAAAAATAAAATGATTTATTTATCAAAAAATCTGTGTTTTATTCCAAAAGTCACGGACTTATTGACCCGCCCTCGTATAATGCATGCAATATGCAGTAAATTTAGTACCTTTGCAGGGAGTTTTGGGGGAGAAAAATGTATCTAGCCAGGTATTATCTCTGGGAAACTGCGGATTTTTAAGTACTTAATATATGTTTTTTTCGTCGTGTAATATGATACGAGTGATTTCGATTTCTTAATTCGAAATCGTTGAATCCAGTTAGCGGCTTGGTTAGCGTTGGGACTTTTTGCGTTGTTGGCGAATTGGTGTCTTGGGTTAGCGTTCGAATCCCGGTCAGACAAACATTTTTGTGATTCTTTTCATTTCTTTTATAATTGTTTTTTTTATTATTATTATTTTATTGTTCTACTAATACTCCGAGCTAAGGTCGGTCTCTTAGACATTTTTAAGAATAATATTGTGATGGTCACTATGATTAATATAATATTATGTGCTTGCAATGATCCTTTTTTATACTTACTTTTGTATTATCAGACTATTTCTGCGTGTTACATAATACTCATACAAAATCAAAATGGCAAAAACCTACGCTTCTCTGCTTACCTGGATAGTCCTTCTTCTTGTATTCCTTCTTGATGATGGCTTTGGTCTGCACCAGTGACGTCGGCTCGCTCGGGTCGGACCGGCCGTAGATGTTTTCGGCGTACACTCTAAACTCGTACTGTTTGCCTGGTACCAGACCGGTGACGGCCATTGTTGTGAACCTGGTAACAAAAGGCAATAGCTAGTTATAAAGACTTCAGCAAAACCTGACTTTTTGATTTGGATCTACAATGCCACAAACAAAACGTCAGACACATTATACCAAGTATGTGGTTGACTTTCAATGCACTGTATGATGCGATTTCGTTACATTGGCTAGTATTTTTGACGACCTCTGTGGGTCAGTGGTACGCGCGTCTGCGCTTAAGCCGGAGGTCGCGGGTTCGAATCACACCGAAGCAACAAAAAGTTTTCTGTGTTCCTGGGTCATGGACGTGTATTAAATATGTGAATAATATGATTAGTAAAAATGTATAGAATAAATGCATTAAATTTATTTCCGTTGTCTGGTAGGTACCCGTAACACAAGTTCTTCGAGAACATTTCACGAGACCATTTTGATGTGGTGTGAAAGCGTCCACAAATATTATATTTTTGTATTCAATTTTTTTGCCTCTTACTTATGTCGTTTGTCTAACATAGTATTTTACACTAATTAAATAGTTGTTTACATATGCATAATAACATATAATTTTTAATTAGGTTCACAACCAAATAAACTGCAAAGGAATTGCATTTTAGCAATCCTAAAAATAATCGATTTTTATAATATTGTATAACAATCGATTTTTAGTAATTTTTTAAAAAGAATCGCGGATAGCCTTTTGGCTTCTTACCTCGTGTTTCCAACTCGTATCCAGCTGGACATGGGGTGTTCCCTCTTCTCCACGAGGTAGTTTGTGATGTCGGAGCCTCCGTCCCAGATGGGTGCCTTCCACGACAGAGCGAGGGAGTCCACGCCAATGTTGTCGGTGCCCGGGTAGCGCGGCGGGTCGGGACGGTCTGCGATGTAAAATGTATGTAGTAGTTTTAACTTCATGAAGTTCTGAACAATTTTGAAATATTTAGAAAAGGCAAAGGATCAGCCGGACCTTAAGGCGTTTAATAAAAGTCTTTATGCATGAGGACGAAGCTATAGATGGAGGTCTGTAATCTCTGCTTGATCATTAATAATTATTATAAAATAATTGTTTGAATTTTATAAATGTCTTGAGCATGATAATAGGGATGATGACAAGATCTAAAATATTTAGTTTCATTAATATACTCAGATATATTGAGGCATTAATATTCGGTAAATGTAAAAAAAAATATATTTTATGTGTAGTTTAGTAATTACTAAATTTTTAAATTTAGTAATTACTAAACTACACATTTTAAATTTTTAAATTTTTTAAGATGTACCTATCTAATTAGATACATCTAAAAAGTACAAATAAACTTCTTTTTTTTTTGCTAAATTAGTAAACAAAACCTACATCATTAGTTTACTTACATCATATGCAAAAACATTCATTATAGTAAGTATGAACTTTACCGCATAAATACCGGAGATATTTACAAATATGTTCCTGCGGCCGTATACTTCATACACTTTAACCTAGGCATGACGTCACAGCTAGGTACGTGCGACTTTAGTATGGAGCGTTTTCACGAGACTTGCGAAATTTTGTTTACAAATCGCTGTTACCTTTGAAAATATTGACTTTTCATATACCTACTGTTTCTTCTGAGAAGTTACTCATATTTAAGAGTACTGTTCATTTATGCATTAATTTTTTTTTATCATGTTATCATGCCTATAATTGTACCTAATATTTGGTTAAAAAGGGTATATGGGCATGCATTAAGCCTGTAGTTTGTTTTTGTTGCAAAAAAAATCCTCGGGTGGAGTTGGTCTATTTAATAACCCACACATAAGGACATAAACTAATTATTTTATTTCGCCGAAATAGGACAGCAATGACATCTTCTACTATAAGATACATACCGCTGATTTCAATGTTGATGGTGGCCGAGTCTTGTCCCAGCTCGTTCTCAGCGGTGATCCTGTACGGTCCCGAGTCCATCTTGCTCGCGTCCCGGATTGTGAGGATGGCGTGACGTTCTGGAAAAATGTAAACAATGTTAGTTACATACGACAGACATAAAAAGTACAATAATTTTTGGAACGTAGTTCCTTATGGCGCGTTGCGAATTGTATGGAGGCTGGACGAATTATAGGCACGACACTTTTTGCCACTCGAAATCACAATGTAATAACGACTATTAAATACGCCATTTATTCATTAATAGAACTTATCGAACGTTAATATAATGTTTGTGGGATAAAACTAAGGATGCATCCAATTAAGTGCACTTTCATATCTTCAAAAAAGTCCGCAATAGTTGATTTTGAAGGAAGAATATTTAGGTAATTTAAAGACTTTATAAATATGTAGCTATGTTTATTACAAATTTCTTTTAAGAATGATACAAAAAACGACCTTATCACCTTGACAATAATGTAGAATTTTGCAATTACACATTGTGACTGTTATGACTGTTACATAATTATTGTGACTAAGCGGAAGAGCGCCTGATATTATTACTAAGTACGGAGCCGGACTTCGCGGCGGCAACACTGCGAGCAGCAAGCAACCCACCCCGCCCCCTCACTATATATTTATAACAGGAATCGTAGTTGATAAAGTACTCAAAGAATTCATATATTATATTAATTTACGATTCAAAAGAAGAGTAATATTGACGAATATTCTAGACTACTTTTTGGCCGTGGATCCGGCCGCGTAAATACTGTATTCCACGGAATCATTATACTTTTTCGGGATAAAATGTAGGCTATGTGTTAATACAAAGCTCAAACTAATACCAAACCAAAATTCATCAAAATCCATTCGGTAGTTTTTGCGTGAAAGAGTAACAAATATCCATCCATCCATCTTCACAAACTTTCACATTTTTAATAGTAGTAGGACGATTCAAATGAAACGTTCTTTAGAAAAAAAAATTGGTGCATGCGCAGTATACGTGTGCAATACTTCTGCGCACAATTTTTCGAATGTCGAAAATTTCGGCGCCTTTATTAAACATGCGCGTGCACGTCTTAATGCGCATGTGCCAAAAAATAATTCCCAAAGAACGCAGCCATTCACGAATATTCTAGAATCTCACCTTTCCTCTCGACATGGAAGTGCAGGCCAGACTCGATGGTCTCGCCCTCCTTCATCCACGTGATCTTGGGCACCGGGTGGCCAGTGAACGGTATCTTGATGACCACGTTCTCGCCCTTGTCGAAGTACGCCGTGTCGCGGAACCGCGGTGGTACGTTCAGTTTTGGCGCGGCTGTGGGGTGGTCAATAATTGTTAGCGTAACATGGAAAAATTTAATCGATTTTTAATTCTCAATCAATACTATACAATAGAGCCTACAAATTGCCTGATGGTAAGCACTTACTGCTGCTGATACCCGTGTCACGAATGCGTTGCGGATGCGACGTTTTAAACAGGATCGTGGCGCCAGGATTGGTCCGCCACAACTTTTTTGATAAAGTTGTATTTTTAATTGCAATTAAATTTATTGATGGTTGGGTTTGACCACGACCAGCTTTATTTATTCTATATTATATTACAAGGCCTTAACACCCCATATATCTAAATAAAATAGAGAGAGTATTTAGATATACTGACTCATAATCAACAGCTCAGCGCGCGTGCTCTTTACGCCTGCCTTGTTGACCGCGCGGCACACATACTCATCAGCGTCCTCGCCGAATACGTCCATAACTGTGAGGAAGTGGTTGTCTCCCTCGCTCCAGATCTGGTGGCGCGGGCCGTTCGTTATCTCGCGGGCTCCTGGGGAAAAGAGATAGATGTCATGTGAGACAAGGATGGAAAAATGGATTTACTGACTTAGCATAACCATCGTAGAAATGGTTTCTTTCGGTACGGAAGAATAGGCAAAATTACAGATGCTGAACGAAAGCTGTAATTATTATATAATATATAGATCATAAGATATATAGGATACCGGAACGTGGATCCCAGATTGGTGTGTGGTGTATAGTGTACAGATGTGTGTGGTGTGTATTATGCTGTGTGTAGTGTGTGTGTGTGTCTGTTTAGAACCCTAGCCTTACGAGCAAGTCTTGGGTTCAGAAACTAGTTCCACTAGGGTTTGTGTTTATGATATGTGTGCCCGTATTGTACATTGGTTGTTACAAATTCTTTCAAACTAGAATATATTTTGTTACATAACAATATTATATGTGTCAAAGTGAAGTTTACAAAATCACAAAGTTAAGCATAAAAAATTAATTATGTAGGTACTTTTAACATTTTTGGTTTCAGCAAGTTTTTGATCTTAAGTAGGTATAGAATAGCAAAAGGGTCCATATTATCTGACAGTATGTCTATTATTGTGTAGGCAAAACGCAATTCTTTGGTGGTCATGCCAAGCGTGCTGGACTAGTCATACAAACAAAATAATGCAATAAAGGATGATTTTATAATAATTCATTTCAATTCAATAACGTTTATTTCGGACATACATAAACATAGATAATATAAGAATTAATTGAATTTGGTTTTATGTTAAAACTGTTCCGTGTTCAGCTATACTTTTTAAGCCCCATCTTCATCTTATACATTTTAATTTCAGTACATATCTAAGTATCTAGATACTATCGTTTAGGTCAAGCGTAAAATACTTTTGCCATAGCCCTTATATATAAAAAGAGCCTTGCATTAAAATTAGTCGATGTTCTTATATTTATAAAGGTAAATTAGGAATCGCTTTTCGTGGAGGTACTTACCCTTGTACCACGTAATAGTGGGTTTGGGGTAACCAGTGATGGTACAGGTGAACTTGGCATTGTGGTTCTGTATGCAGTTGGCGTTCTTCAGCGGCTTGACGATCTCCGGTGGTGTAGCGACTGAAAAAAATATAATTTATTACCAACAAACCAACAATATAGAAACATCAATACTTAGTTGTTTTATATACTAAAGATAAAAAAAAATACATTCAATATTAAAAATGATGATGCTGAAGATAATATTAGTTTAGTAGTAGATCGTAAAAACTGTTATTACTCGTGTTTTTAATGATGTAAACATAATTTCATTCCTTAATTAATATGAGCATTTACTAGACTTTTACTCGCGTCTCGCGGTCTTCTTAAAAAGGCAACTCACCCTTCGGATCCTGTGCCTTGACCTGTTGACTGTTGGTGCTGGGCGGGGAGTTGCCAGCCTCATTGACGGCTATCACCCGGAACTCGTACTGCCTGCCCTCGACCAGGTTGGCGCAATTGAGCTGGTTAGGTACACACAGGACTGCGTTCACGCGCTGCCAGCTGGTCGAGCCGACCTCGCGTTTGTCGACCCAGTAACCTATGTAAGGAATTTTCATAGGTATTAATATGATTGCAGAATTTTAACTGGCGAATGTATCCACGAGATGCAAAAATAGGCAACGTGGTACATTATACTGTTGAACAAATAATATCAGGGAAATCGTTACAAGCAATATTTATAATATTCATTCTATTATGTTATATTCTTCACCTTGTATTCTAGCACCTCCATCGTTCTCGGGCTTGGCCCATTCAAGGTGCACGAAGTGACCTCCGACCTCCAGGATATTCGGTATACCAGGCGCCGATGGTGCATCAAATGGTGCTTTGGCCTAAAATGAGAATAAAATCACCGTCAGTCATCAATGTTTTGACTCAGGAAGTGGTTAAGTTGTGTCGTAACAATCAGAGTTGACTCGCTTATAAAATAAGGTTGAATCAAAGGTTGAAAAAATGAGAGTAATGTAGACAGAAAGAAATATTTACCTTGACTGGATTAACTCCTTCGAGGCCAGGACCAATACCATTGTCATTGGCAGCATGGACCCTGAAGTTGTACTCTTGACCTTCGGTGAGGCCAAGTACGGTGTACTTGGTATCCCGAACTGATGAAGCAATGGTGATCCAGGTTGTTCCTGAGATATCTTTCCTCTCCACCACGTAGTGGGTGATTGGTAGTCCACCATCGTATGTAGGTGGTTTCCAGGCCAATGTACAAGTGTGCTTGGTGATGTTGGTGGCTTCCAATGGACCTTGTGGTGGTCCGGGCAGGCCAGTGACTGTCACTGAGAATATGTCTGATACCTCGCCAGAGCTGTTCTTGATTGTCAGTTTGTATGTACCTGAAAACATGATGCAATTAGTATGCACAATATTTAAAATAAACGTTAGATACTTTAATAACTTCCAAAATGCAGCAGATTAACGTTATCCAAAATTATCAAGCTAACAGAAAAAAAATTCCCTCAAACTTGTATTCTGTTCGTTATTCTTTCAGTTTGAGGTAGTAGTAATCAAAAGAATATATACATAAGTTTATATACACCATATAATTTATTTACCCATATCATCCTTAGTGATGTCCTTGATGAAGATAAGAATGTAATCGTCGAACACGGTGTATTTGAGATGCGGTGACTCGGACAACTTGTGGCCATCCTTAGTGAGCACCACGTCGACGGGCTGGTCTCCCGTGTAGAGAATCTTGAGCTTGGTGTTGTCATGCTCTGGCAGGTGTAAATCGCCTGGCATGCGGACGATGCGCGGTGGGTCTGTAAAGTGACGTTGTTTTATAATGAGACATACAGTTTTAGATGATCATTTGCAATAGAAGTGCAGAAACTATTTTGTTGTATAGAACTTCAAGGTCACATTTATCAATTTCAGGGAATAAGAGCTATGTAGCCTAGCCGTTAATATGTTAGGCAGTTCAATACTCACTTCCAATCTTTAGATGCGTTGTGGTTGTAATGTGTCCCAGGCTGTTGCTAGCCTCGCACGTGTAGTCGCCTTCGTCGGCGTCCGTAGTTTCCGTGATATTCAGTCTTAGTGTACCCTCTCGTGATTCCGCGATGAACCTGGTTCCCAAGGTGACCTCGCGGCCGTTGCGTAACCAGCGACCGGTCGGTACTGGGTTGCCTGATGCCACACACTCCAACACTGCTGGGCGTCCCAGAGGCGCTGTTACGTGTATTGGCAACTGTTTCAGCCATTCCGGTCGTGTGCCTCCTACTTCTTCGCCAGTGCGTACAGGCGTTGTGCACATGGATGGCTCCGATTTGCCTACAGTAATTTATATGTGTATAATATAATATTGTCTGGATGATAATTATATTATCATCATCATAAAATAGGTGACTGAAAACAACCAACCAAAAAAAGTCTACATAATATGGTCAGTTGACGTATTTGTACAATATTGTTTTCATTTGTTTCTTTCCCCGTCTTCATTCAAAACCATAATATCGTATTTAATTATAAAAGCCTACCTACCGGCAGAGTTAATAGCGATGATGCGGAACTCGAAGTCCGCTTTCTCGCTGAGGTTGAGTGCGGTGAAGCTGGTGTCCATGACGTTATAGTCGTTGCTCTTCACCCACACGGAGCTGCTCAGCTCTCGTCGCTCGATTATGTAGCCGGTTATACGGGAACCTGGGAAGGTTGCGCATAATGTAACACAAAATCTAAGATGATATTCGTAAATGCTAATAGAAACAAGTGTTTCAAATTATAATGGAATTTATTTCTACTACACGTCAGGATATAAGTTATTGTATGCCTTCGGTAGTAATATATCAATAATTAACACCCTATATAGGATCAGCTTAGGACGAACTGGTACTCTATCGTTGAGGTATAATATGTGTCATAGTCAAAGGTATCATCAGTCTCTTCCCTGAATGACTAGTTTATCCCAGGTATGACCACATACATATACAGTATCCCACGAAACATTGCACTTGTTCGGGATAAAAGTATGGCTCTGTATTATGGGCTAATCCAGTATATGTATAATGTAGTATGTTTTAATCCAGAGAATTAACTAATGCCATACCTAATTTCATCAAAATTCGTTCAGTAGTTTTGGGTGAAAGAGTCACAAACATCCATCCATCCTAACATAATATCAATCATATTTAGATTACCTAGCAGTAGGAAGTGACAATGTATTTACCTCCATCGCTAGCCGGCGCGTCCCAAGCCACGTCGACATAGTTGCGTCCGACTCGCAGCACGCGCGGCGAGCGTGGCGCGGACGGCGGACCCGCGCGGCCGCGCACGGCGAACGGCGTGGAGTTGCGTGAGTACGCACTGAAGCCGGCCGCGTTCTTCGCGCGCACGCGAAACTCGTACGTGTGACCCGGCTCCAAGTTGTATGCCTGAGTATTATTGCAAGACTTAATAAACTTTTAGGTGCAAAACATATTTTTTTAATTCATGATCATAATTGACAATATTATATTATTGTATTCGAGTAAAAATATACAGTGCCTATATTATAATAATATTAATACATTTATTTATTTCTCCTCATAAATCTTAAAATATAGTTAACATGTTGATTTATGTTTACCTACGCGAATATTATTCATTGTCTGTCACCTCAGTCCTCCCGTGACCATGGCTGCTAGAATACAGCCGAAACGTAAAGAACTTACCTGGTAATTGCAGTCTTTGACAAGGTAATCGGCGGTGTTCCAGATGCCGTCGGCGACGTCTCTGAACTCAACCTTGTAGCCTTGGATACGGGCGCCGCCGTCTGATCTTGGACGGTCCCAGATGACAGTAGCTGAGGAGCCGTCCCATTCCGTCACACGAGGTGGACCCGGTGGATCGGGCACAGTGAATGGGAACTGGAGAGAGAAGAGAAAGACGTTAATAATGGTCACGATGAATTTTGTTAAAGGTGTGACGATGATTTTAAATTAAACATTATTATGATAAAAACAATGTGTTGATTTCTTAGGTTTACGCGAATATTGTTCATTGTTTTAAACACTTACGGATTGTGTCGCGGTGCACTTTTCTTTTTCCCGACGTTTTGGCTACTTTCCAGCAGCCGTGGTCACGGGAGGACTGAGGTGTCAATTGTCCTATTTGTTGAAGTTATTCAAACTACCCGAAGATTCTTCAATTATTATTTGTGTTCCGATCCACGCAAAACATACTAACAGTATCTTGAAGCCGCGGTGATTTTAAATTACATTTTATTTTGTTAATTATTGGATCCCAACTAGATGGCAGTACCCAGCCATCTTCTCGGTTAAAATTAGGGTACTTTTTAATTTCTATAGCCTCGCGTATCATTCTTGGGCGATAACGGTGTTCCTTTGCCAGTACTTGTGGCTTATCAAATCTTATGTAATGGCGAGGTTGATCCAGTGTGTGTTCGCAAATTGCAGATTTATTGTTGCGACGGTGTTTAACATCTGCGATGTGTTCTGCGATGTGAACACATCGCAGATGTTAAACACCGTCGCAACAATAAATCTGCAATTTAAAATCACCGCGGCTTCAAGATACTGTTAGTATGTTTTGCGTGGATCGGAACACAAATAATAATTGAAGAATCTTCGGGTAGTTTGAATAACTTCAACAAATAGGACAATTGACACCTCAGTCCTCCCGTGACCACGGCTGCTGGAAAGTAGCCGAAACGTCGGGAAAAAGAAAAGTGCACCGCGACACAATCCGTAAGTGTTTAAAACAAAAAACAATGTGATGACGACTTTGACTTAATTTTCTGAACTGCAATGAAGTCTCAAAAATTAACAAGTTGTAAAAGAAATATTTCATTAACAAATAGAACAAAGCTATACCTTGGCAGTAATATAGTCATCCATGGCGAGTGGCTCAGAAACGCCATATTGGTTCTCAGCTCGGACGCGGAATGTGTATTTGCGGTTTGGTTCGAGACCCATCACGTTGTAGTGGCAATTGCGTACAAATGATGATATCTTTGACCATACCTGGAATAACAAATAAAAAAAACAATCAGCACATTCGCTAAGATGGAATTATCAACTCGGGAATAAATAAGCCTCTACTTACTCCTACGTTATCCATTTTCTCGACAATGTAGTTTGTAATTGGGGATCCACCGTCATCAAGAGGCGGTTTCCATGACAACGTGCATGTGTCTGGAGTGATGTCTGAGGCATCAAGAGGTCCAACTGGTGGTGAAGGTCTGTCCACAACCAGTACCTAAAAATTGAATTATTGGTAAATCATAATATATGCGCAAGATTTCTGTTAAAATTTGATTCTGGCAAATGTGATGGATATAAATAAACTCACTCTGCAAGTACCGCTGTCAGAGCCTTCGCTATTGATAAGCTGTACAGTGTATGAACCAGTGTCTGAACGTTTTGCAGAAGAGTTGTGGAACACTGTGTTAATTTCACTTGTTACGAAACGAATTCTGTGATCAGGGAACACCTCTTCATTGTTTACCATCCACGAAACCTGTAAAATATACCAAAAATGTTGTAGCTCAAGGTTATCACTGCTTATACATGACTATGTATTTACAAGCCACTAAAATCAAGCCATCTTACCTTTGGTATTGGGTTTCCAGTGAAGGGTACTGTAATCTTAATTTCTTCTCCAGCAATAACTGTAATGTCTCTAAGACTGAGATCACTCGTGATGCGGGGCGCGTTAGGTGGCGCACACGCTCTGATCGCGTCTGAGCTCTGTGACCAGGGTCCCTGTCCCGCTGCGTTGACAGCAGACACACGGAATTCGTATTCATGATTCTCAATCAGACCCGTCACTTTGTAAGATGTATCTGGAATGTGTGCGTGTGACGCCTTTGTCCACTTATCTTCAGTGATCAGTCTTTTTTCAAGAATATAGCCTGTGATAGGTGAACCGCCATCATGACGTGGTTTTGACCATGTAACAGTGATCGACGATTCCGTAGTTTCGACAGAGCGTGGAATACCAGGTGCACCCGGAGGGTCAAATGGATGTCTAGCTTTGATCGGCTCGGTTGTCTGAGCTGGTTCCGATTGACCATATTGATTTTCGGCCATTACTCTGAACTCGTAACTCTTGCCAACAGACAAGTTCTTTACGCGTAAGAACGGCGTTGTAACATAACCAGACACCTTAGTCCAAGTGGGAGCACGAGCTTCTCGCTTCTCAACAACATAATTTGTGATTTCTCCACCACCGTTATCTTTTGGTGGGTTCCAGTATAGTGTGAGAGCTTCGCCCTCAAATTCATCTGCGCGTAAGTTCTCTGGTTTTCCGGGTCTGTCAAGTACACGTACGTTGATAGTTGCTGTGTCATAACCTGATGGATTACGTAATTGTAGTCTATACTGACCACCATCTGACCTCTTGGCATTCTTAACGACCAGAGATGCAGACTCTGTTGTAATCTTCTGATGTATTCTTGAGTCACCATCGACATCAAGAAGATTATCCTCCGCAAACCAAGAAGCAGTTGGTTGTGGGAAACCAGTGTAAGGTACGTGTATTGAGAAATCTTCTCCTGCCCTTACTGTAATATCTCGTACTCCACCAAGGTCCATGCAAGGTTTGTTTGGCTGTTCACCAATCTTTATGTCACCAGTTGGTTTACTGGGTTCAGATCTGCCAACGTCGTTAACTGCAATGACTCTGAATTGATATTCTTCACCTTCTTTAAGTTTAGGTACAGTGTGAACGAGATTTGGTACAGGGACATCATTAACATCCTTCCAATCCTTATCACCTTTGCCCTTCTGTTGTATAATATAGCCTTTGATCTTAGATCCACCGTCGCTCTTAGGAGGTCTCCAAGATAACGTAACAGAATCCTTCGTAACTCTGTCGGGCTTAGGCGCTTCAGGCGAGCTTGGCTTAAGTCTCTGAGTCTCTGCTGTAATTGGTTCAGTGGGTTTACTGGGTTTACCCGGTCCCGCTTCATTGACAGCAATGACACGGAATTCGTAGCGGTTACCTTCTCTTAAATCTTGGACTGTATAGCACGTGTTTGGTGTTGGGTAATTGTTAACCTTTATCCATTCACCACCACGCTCTCTCTTCTCAACATAATATCCTGTAATTGGCTTACCACCACAGTTAGCTGGTGGATGCCATTCAAGAGAGCAGCTGTTTGAACTATATCCAGTAATCTTAGGTGTATCAGGCGCATCTGGTGGATCAAATGGCGATTTAGCTATAATAGACTTGCTTTCTAGAGGTTCTGAAACCCCATACAAGTTTTCAGCTCGTACTCTAAATACATACTTTTTGCCTTCAGTAAGATTTTTAACATTATATGAGCACTTCGGACAAAATCCAGCAACAGTACGCCAATCATTAACTCCAAATTCAGCAACCTCAACCACATAGCCAGTGATTTCACTGCCGCCGTCATCGGTAGGTGGTTGCCATGAAAGACTCATGACGTCATGAGTAACTGGAGTGCAAATAAGAGGACCTTTAGGAATGCCAGGCTTATCAACTACAATAACTTCAATATCCGCAGAATCCTTTCCATATTCATTCGATGCAGAAATTGTGTATTTTCCAGCATCGTCCCTTGTTGATTTTTCAATACCTAATTTAGTTTCTTCCGCTTTAGTTTCAGCGGATATCCTGTGTGAAGGAACAATTGGAATAGATCCCTTAGTCCATGATATCGTTGGCGTTGGTGCTCCAGTAATTGGAATGTTAATGTTTATGGGTTCACCAGCTCTGACCTTAATCTTGCGTCCTATTAAGTGATCTAGGTACAGTTTAGGTTTCTCCTTCATTGGTCTTGCGATAAATACATTGGATTCATCCGAAGGTTGACCAGCTCCCGCAGCGTTAACAGCCGATACCCGATATTCATATTGATGTCCTTCCTGTACTCTGTCGTCATTATATTCGCTATTCCTGACTGGATCCCTATTAAGCTTAATCCAGCGGCCTGTAGCTTTGTCTCTTCTTTCAATATCGTAACCAAGAATGTTAGATCCACCGTTTGAAATGGGTGGTGACCATCTGATTTTGATGTGATCTTTATCAGCAGATAGAAGCTCTGGTTTTCCAGGCTTGCCAGGTACAGTGTATTGATTTTTGGCAATAATAGCCCTATCTGTTACTAAGGGCTCTGAACGACCCTGCAGATTTTCGGCAAATACCCTGAATTCATACTTGGTTCCCTCACTAAGTCGAGGAACAGTAGCATGGTTATATTTAGGGTTAATGTATGTAACGGCAGGCACCCAGCCACCTCCATGCGTCAAATCACGCTTTTCAATAACGTATGCAGTGAGTTCACTACCGCCATTGTCTTTCGGCGGTTTCCATGATAATGTAACCGACTGCGCTGTAATTTCTTCGTATTCGAATAGCGGCTGCGGTGGTCCAGGAACATCCAGCACAATAAGTTCAAAGCTGCCTTCATCTGAGCCAGAATCATTCTTTAGCGAGAGATGATATTTACCAGCATCTGACCTCTTGCAGTTAACTGTGTGTACAATAGTATGGTGACCAACAGAGGTAACGGTAGTTCTTTCGTTCGTTACAACTTGTTTACCATCACAAGTCCATTTAACTTCTGGAATAGGTTCACCTATGAAATTGACATCTATATGGAAAATAAGTCCAGCTTTGATACGAATCTCATTAAGAGGAGTAAGAATTTTAGGTGCCACAAATCTGTCTTTAGCTGTGATGATATCAGATGGCTCACTAGGTTCAGACTGTCCAGCTTGGTTTACAGCTATGACACGGAATTCATAGTCTTGGCCTTCTGTAAGATCAGGAACTGTAGCTTTAGTCTTATTTGGAGGCACATGAGCGGCATTGACCCAGTATGGACTTCCCTTTTCTTTCTTTTGTACAATGTACCCAGTGATTGGTGCTCCGCCATCTGATTTTGGTGGGGTCCATTCTAAGTCTACATGGTTCTTGCTCCAATCCGTTGCTTGTGGTTTACCAGGTGGCGTTGGGTTGTCATATTCATTCTTGGCTACAATAGCGCGGTCTAATTCTAATGGTTCAGATTGGCCAATTGCATTAACCGCACTTACTCTGAATAAATATTCTTTCATATGAATAAGTTTGGTAACTTGATGGGACAGGAATGTACTCATACCAGCGTCAGACCAGGTGCCACGAGACAGATCCATCTTTTCAATAACGTAGTGAAGAATGGGGGATCCTCCATCATCCAGTGGTACCTTCCATGATAAGGAACATGAATCTTTTGTAACATCAGATACAACAAGAGGCTTCTCTGGCCTTGATGGTTTGTCCAGAACAGTAACTTGAGCAGTCGCTGAACAAGCTCCTAGGTCATTCTTTAAAGTTAATTTATATACACCACCGTCGGAACGAACGGAGAATGGAATGTCTAAAATAACCCTATTATGAAGAATCTGTATGTCGATTCTGTCAGAAGGATGTACAAGTTTGCCATTGATCTGCCATTCGACAGTTGGCTTTGGTGAGGCCTCTATTGGGATCTCATATTGGATCCTTTGTCCTGCTTTAATAGTTTTATCAGCAAGGAGAAGTTTGTCAAAGTAAGGTGCACAGAATCTAGCCTTGGCCACTTGTGGTGTTGAGGCATCACTAGGTTCTCCATTACCAGCTTTATTAACAGCGATAACTCTAAATTCATACTCTTCTCCTTCTTGTAAACCAGGGATAGTAGCGGTGGTCTTGTTTCCAGGTACAGTTGCAGCAAGTTCCCATGGTCCATACCGTTTCCTGACTTCGACAACATATCCTGTAATAGGTGATCCACCATCTTTCTTTGGTGGAACCCATTCAATATCCATATGATCTTTGTCCCAATCTTTGACGACTGGTGTACCGGGTTTGTCTGGTGTACCGTACGGGTCTTTAGCGGTAATAGGCTCCGTTCCGACAAGGTTCTGAGATTCTCCTTGCCTGTTAACTGCTCGGACACGGAAGTTGTAGTCGTGACCTTCAATTAGGTGATCAACTCTCATATGACAGCCCTGTACTTCTCCAGCTGGAATCCAGCGTAAGTTATCTTGGTCCATTTTTTCAACTACATAATGAGTGATTTCGCAGCCACCATCGTCCTTAGGTGGTCTCCATCTGAGCGTACATCCGGATTTAGTGATGTCATCAGCTCGTAACGGGCCTTCTGGAGCTAACGGCACATCCATGACTAAGATTTTCACTGTAGCAGAATCTGTGCCATTGATATTCTTCGCTTTCAATGTGTAGTTACCAGTATCTGAGCGTTTTGCGTCGATAACTCTGATTTTAGATGTGTGATCATCGTTGATCACTTTAATTCTATCTGTGTTAATAACAAAGTTATCACCATGATGCCATTCTTTGGTAGGTGTAGGCTCACCAATAACTGGTACATCAAGCTCGAAGTTTTGTCCAACCTTAATTTTAATATCGAACATGAAGTTTCTGTCAATCTTAGGAGCCAAGTTCTTAGGTCTCGCTACATGTGGTGCTGTTCCGTCACTTGGTTCTCCCTTGCCTGCCTTATTTACAGCACGTACACGGAACTCGTATGTGTTACCTTCAATGAGGTCAGATACTTTTCCAATTGTAACATCACCTTCAATCTGCAAAATAAAAAAAAATGATTATCTAAATATTTTATAAGGCATTTACAATTAGAATTTTATTACAAGATCATTCTATATGTATATTTAAAAATACATACTAAACATAATTCTTTACCTGAGCACATTCTTCCCAGTCAGGAGCAAAGCGATCTTTCTTTTCGATGACGTATCCAGTGATCGGTGCTCCACCATCTGTGCTGGGTCGTGTCCATTCCAACTCCACGAAATCACGATCGAAGTCCTTGATCTTGGGAGTGCCAGGTTTGCCAGCAACGTCGAATGGATTCTTCGCTTCCGTAGCGTGTGGAGTCGTGAGTGGGTCGGATTTTCCTTGTCTAAGAAACAAATAATTTTAGTAAAATATTCTATTTCACAATGTATACAATAAATATAGGTTGCTGAAAAAAATTATGCTATTATAGAATTATTTAAAATTATGGTTATTTATTTATGTATGTAAAATATAATAATATATTTATTTAATAAATAAAATATACCTGTTGACAGCTCTGACTCGGAACTTGTATTTGTGTCCAGGCTGCAGACCATCGACTGCAAGTTGTGTCTGAGGCCCGTCGGTTTCGCCGGCGGTGACCCAGCGGCCCGTAGCCTCATCCATACGCTCGACTATGTACTTCTCTATTGGTTGACCGCCATCGTCCGCAGGTGGGTTCCATGATAGCTTCGCACCGTTTGCGTGCACATCCGAGACCTGTCGAATGAAATTATGTGTCAATAATTTTGTTGAGCAATATCTGTTTGGTGCAAGATGACGCTTCGGAAAAAAAGCGGGTTCCATTCCCAGTTCCACTTTAAAAAGTGCAAATAAGGCAGACTAAAAGATTATTTTTTTATATAGATTAATTCTTTGATAGCTGTTTGCTTGTAGTATTGTATTTTAAACACATATTATAATATTATAATTATAATATACAAATAGTACTATCGTACCTTCATTGGGCCTCCAGGTGGGCTAGGTACACTGAGCACGATGACTTCCACTTCAGCCACGTCTTTGCCGTTGCTGTTCTCGGCTGTAATGGTGTATCGGCCACTATCGGCGCGGGTAGCGGTCTTGCAGTTGAGTTTGGTATTGTAGTCTGTGTGCTGAACCTTCATCTCACCACCAGACTTGACTTCCTTCTTACCCAGATACCATTTCGTCTCGGGCATTGGTTCACCAGAAACCTGTTAAATTGTAAAAGAAACATCGTTTATATATTTTGTGAACGACATATAATTTTAAAATACCAGTAAATAGTTTATAACATTCTTGACACTGCGATAACAATAAATTACAACTTTCCAGAAGTTTTTAAATGATCCCTAGATTAGAAAAAAATCTTACCTTGACGTCGAATCCGAATTTCTGGCCAACCTTGATCTTGATATCGATAAGGTTTGTCCTGTCGATCTTCGGTGCCATGTTTCTGGGCTTGGCGACAATCGGGTGTGTGCTGTCACTTGGCTCACCAGGACCAGCTTTGTTTACCGCTCTCACGCTGGAAATATGGAATGAAGCAATCATAAAAATGTCTTCGCAATTTAAGAATAATTTTATGAGTTTAGGAATTTGTTTACAGGCCATTCTACAAAAATTGATGCAAAATGTAATAGCGCCTTTTTAAAATAAAGGTCTCATAGGACGAAATTATTATTACCGAAAGAATGACGAAAAATTAATAAGTAAATATATACTTTAGAGGTCGTCGTTTTTTAAGAAAACATAATATTTGATGATGCAAACATAATGTATGAGTATATTTGCAGCTTGGGTTACTCAATATGAAACGGATCAGCAGTAATAGTTACGTACCGGAACTCATAAGTCTGTCCCTCGATGAGGTCCGGCACTGTACACGTGGTCTTATCGGCGGGCACTTCGAGTGCCTTCTCCCAGTTGCCAAACTTGTCCTTCTTCTCGACGATGTAGCCTTCGATAGGGGCACCACCGTCTTCGCGTGGTGGGCTCCATTTGAGGTCAACGTGATCTTTGTCCCAGTCGGTGACTGATGGTGTTCCTGGTGCACCTGTTACACAAAAAAATAGATTAGAATATGTAAATAGATTTTGTTCTGTTAAAAGTTCAATTTTCAAAGATTAAGCTGCTTAATTTCATAATAGAAAATCAAAAAATGATATCTACAATATTTAGACCCTGTTATTTTTGTGACAGAAATATTTAAGTTTATGTCTGGAGTGAAACACGTTGAGAGATTATTCGAGCATAATATATTTATTCAAGTCACTGATGTGCCACGTTATGTTTTCACATATTATTCTATCAGGTGTTATGGCTTTGGCTGCCTATTAATTTACTTATGATATTTTTCTCACCAGGTTCATCGAAGGGATTTTTAGCGACGATACTGGTTTCGGATACGAGCGGCTCGGACTCGCCCTCGGAGTTCACGGCGGACACGCGGAACCTGTACTCCTTACCCGGAGTCAGTCCGGTCACGTCACATTCTGGAAGAGAAAACAAGTGTTATGCTAGATGCAATATATATTTTTCTTACAATTATGGGTTTTGAAGCATTGTTATTACAATAAAATCGCATTACGGATCTTTTAACACGATTAACGACCAGATTTTTTTCTGAATGAAACTTTAACGCTCTAACCAGATTTATGGATAATCTGGGGGCCTAGCATGAACATTTGACAGCGGCGTAAATGTAACGTTATCGAATGGTATGGCCGCTGTCATTACTGTCGAATTACTTCACAATGCTGGGAATTTCCTCTCCTTGATGTTAGATAAAGTCAGTCAGACATAAAGTACACTACGATAGACTACTGCTATATTTAAACGATATCCTACTTCTATTATAAATGTGAAAGTTTGTGAGGATGGATGGAAGGATCGATGGATGTTTGTTACTCTTTCACGCAAAAAATACTGAACAGATTTTGATGAAATTTGGTATGGAAGTAGTTTAAGCCCTGGATTAACACATAAGCTACTTTTAATCCCGAAAAAGTACGCACTAGGCTCCTCGGAGCGGGCGCACGGCACCCAGCATCCAGTCTCCGTGTCCAGCTTGTCCACTTGGTAGTATTCGATCGGCGCACCACCGTCGTCCTTAGGCCTCTTCCATTTGAGGGTCGCGCCGTCCTTGTGTACGTCTGAGATCTGCCAATACCGAAAATATTCACAATGTGTGTCTTACACACCCATTTTACCAAACTCAAATTAGAATAAGTTTTTGCTCGTGCCCTCGTTTACACAGGTAAAAGATTTGGCTTTGTCATGGAAACTCTTTAAAGGTTCTTCTTACTAACTTGAAGTCACAGGCAATATTCACAACATATTTTTATGAACTTCCTAATGGTTGCGAGTGCTCACGGGTGAATGGTAATAACTTGGAACTACTCATTGTTCATTTGCCCTATAAAATGTTGTCCATGATATTTATCTTACCTGCAAAGGACCTTCGGGGCTGGCGGGCTTGTCAGTGACGAGCACGTTGATGGTAACAGTGTCTTTGCCACTCGAGTTGACAGCAGTGACGGTGTATTCCCCGGTGTCATCTCTGCGAATAGGTCTGATCACCAGCTTCGTGAAGTACTCCGGTGTCTCAATGGTCACCGCCTTCGATGAGCGCAGAGGCATGTTCTGGTATCTGAAAAATTAGAAATGATAATTAAGTTTCGCAAAAGTTATTATGAAAACTTCGGAAACTACTGCTTAAGTAAATCATGTTTCCGAAGAAATTGTATTGTAACAAAACTCCTGCGTTTGACCGATTATTATGTAATTTTTCAGGTTGGTAATTGGTAGGTATGAGAATGGGTTGTAAACAATTTTCTCCCTTCCCAAATAATCCCTGAAGTAATAAGGGTGGCCAAGCCCCCATTTTTTTTGACATTTTTTTTTTAATTTGCCATTAAAAACGCATATAACTTACAATTTTCACCCGTCTAACACTAACCCCCATTTTTAATACCGATATTAGTACTGTAATAAGCTTTATCCCTCAGTGGTCGAACTCAAATTAAAATGAGCGTACCCTTTCATACATCACCTTGTAGGTTGTAGGGATAGGTTAGGTGTAATATGTAGGTAGTTATTATTTTATTAAAGTCCCTATGGACTTTAATAAAATAATAACTACCTACATATTACTATCTTAACTATTTAAGACAGAACAACCTGATGGGTCAGCTAGTAATTAAGTTGACCCAACACAGCTAGTAACCAATAAAAAAAGGCAGGTGTGTCACTGTGTAAGCTGCTATCCATACTTTAGCATGATTTTCTCGTTGCAAAATTGTATTTATTTTTAATCTCATAACAGGAAAAAACCAATAACAATAAGTAATACTTAGGCATTAATTTACCTCCAATCAACAGCCGGCGCGGGTTCACCAGTAACAGCGGCCTCCAGCTTGAGCGTGGATCCCGCAGACAGTGTGACGTCACGAAGGTATCTCCTGTCGATCTTGGGAGCTAAGAACCGTGGCTTGGCCACGAAGTTCTTGCTGGCTTCGGACGGTTTGCTCTGACCGGCCTTGTTGATAGCGATCACGCGGAACTGGTACTCGTTCCCTTCGATCAGCCTGTCATAAGATGTTATAAGACATGAGTAAATGTTGACTAAAAATAAAACATAAGCAGATGACATTCTTAAATAGTAAAACTCATCCAACTTTTTAGATTACCCAATTTGATTTATAGCCTATCAAGGTTTCAACCTTTAAGTGAGAAAATTCCACTTTAGCTTCCTAATGCGCTGGGCTATGTTAGTCGGGCCACCGGCATAGCCTAATTAGATCTACCAAAACTCAATTCGGTAGAAAAGTCTCTTGGACTATGCAAGTTATGTATCGAAAATATTTAGAAACACTTCTATTCCTACGTATATTTCCCTAACATTTGTAAATAAGCGTATGTCATGGCCATCTTTAGCTTACCCATTAACAGTAGCAGTGGGTGTAGGCGAGTGAGTCTCCACTGCCTTCTCCCACAGCGGGCTGTACTTGTCCTTCTTCTCGATGATGTAACCAATGACAGGTGATCCGCCGTCAGAGGTGGGTGGCTCCCATTTGAGTTCCACGTGGGTGGCAGACCAGTCCTCTGGCACTGGGGTTCCAGGCGCTTCTGGTACAGCTGTTGGGAAAATGTTGGTTAGTTTTGTTGCAAGTGGCACATAAAAGTTGCTAATATATTGATTTTTTTTTCAGAATAAGCATACTTATATACTTTTCTACTGAACATATTATTATAATATACAGTGATGTTAATTGTATTATATAAAATTTGGCTTTCATAAAGCTTTCAAACTTTAACATTCCTCTTTGAGGAATGGACTATACATCTATTTGTTTATGCCTATATTTTTTGGAATAATTCTATTTGGGACATAGCTTACTGAAGGGATCCTTGGCAACAATGGAACCGAAGGTCTCTAGCGGTTCAGATTCACCCTCTTTGTTGATCGCCTTCACGCGGAACTTGTACTCGTGACCAGGTATCAGACCGTCAACCTGAAAGAATTTTTAATTTTAATGCTGGACATTTAAATAAAAGAATTTTGTTTCAAAATGCATAGCAACAAATATAATTCATTTTATTATCCCTCGTAACTTCATGATTAATGTATCTAACGTCTTATTTAACCCTCCAATATCAAACCCCTGTATTGCATGGTGGAAGCCAAAGGTTTGATAGAATTTAAAGCCTCACCTCCATCTCAGGGACGTTGCCAAGCGTCTTGCCAACGGGCAACCAGGCGCCGGTTTCAGTATCGTACTTCTCCACGAGATAGGCCTCGATGGGCTCGCCGCCGTCATCTTTGGGCCTCTTCCATTTGAGCGTGCAGCCGTCCTTGTGGATGTCAGACACTTCCAATGGGCCTTCGGGCTTGTCGGGTTTGGCTAAAAATCGTAAATTTATATATACCTATAGTTTGAAGTGGGTTAAATAAGATCGAACACAGACTAAATTAATATTAAAACCATTTTCAAGTTGCGGTCGTATTGAATCACATTTTTTCATCTACTTGCATCCGATTAGGGTTTGAATTTTAAAAAATCCTTGCTTACTTATTATAACGTGCAGATATAGCTAAATCATTCAGTAGTCTGACTGTCGCACCATCGATCAATCCAGCCAGTAAAGATTTCCTTTTACATACTATGAAATAAAATTACTTACACACAACAATGATCTCCACCTCGGCGGTGTCCTGTCCGTACTTGTTGGTGGCCTGGATCTTGTACGTGCCGGAGTCCTTGCGGCGCGGGCTCGAGTGTTGGTACTTGCTCAAGTAAGGTACGTTTGCCACTAGGAAATTAAAACAGACGATAGAATAAAATATTGTATCTATCTATTTTCCTAAGCCAATAGAAACTACTTTTATAATTATTTTTACTTTGACAGAATTACAGAATGACACTACGACCTCGCAGAGAATAGGCGTGTGAAAGTGCCTTTGTTTTATTCACCGAGTGACTCTACCGCAGGCTTATATACTCGTAAGTCTGGCGATACAAAAATTCCCATATTGTGGTAAGGTCGGTACGCGCTTACCATTTAGCGATCGGTCAGCTTGTTTGTCATGAAACGAATTGAAAAACTCACATTTGAGTCCATTGCCGCTAGTGACGTTCTTTCCGTTCAGGCTCCATACGACGTCAGGCGCGGGTTCACCCGACACCTTGACGTCGAGCGCGATGGGCTCGCCCTCGTGCACTCTGATGGGCCTCAGGTTACGGCGGTCGATCTTGGGCGCCACTGTGAAATATATACGTGTGTAATTTGTAAAATTACATATAATGTAAAAGTTACATTTTCAAGTCACTTTCAGAAAGACACAATGGAAAGCTACCGCCCGTTAAATCCTAACCTTCTGAAAAAAAAATTTGTTTTATTAAATGATAAATAATAAAAATGATAAATAATATAAATAAAATAGTTTTACGTCGGGGGTTGAAATGAGTGTTTCTTTTCTTTTCTTTCTTTCTGAGTTAACTATTTTTAAAAAACAAATATATAATAATAATATAGATTCCCATGAAAAAAAAACTTAGATAATTTTGTTCTAAGCAAAGAATATATATTATGTACACAAGAGAAGTCAAAGTTTGGGCTTTATAAACGCGAATAAAATGTGATTGATTAAAAATTGTTAAAAAAATACTCACATCTCCTAGGCTTGCACGTGACGGACTTGCTAGCGTCGCTGGGTTCACCAGGACCAGCCTCGTTCACGGCCTTAACCCTGAACTCGTACTCCGTACCCTCGTCCAAGTTGGGCACGGTGGCCTTCTCATTGTCGTTTGGACCCACCTGATAATAGGTTTAATGTTTTATTTTAGTAAACTGACAGCTTATTTACTAATAAGTGATAACTATTAAGCGCCGTAAGTGTTGAAGTGAAAATACTAAGTATGTAAAGTTTTTATAAACAAAGTAAGTGGACTATTTATATCTCAGATTAAATAAAAAATTCGTTGATTTGGGGATCTCATTTACCAATTTGTTGATTTCTCAGATACATTTGCTACTATTTACTCTGATAGTTATAAACAAAGTTTCTCTTTTCGCGACACGATACCTTTATCGTTTCGCGATATGATACAATATATAGTATCTATGTGTTATTTTTTATATTATTTATGTTTTTTTTTCGAATCTCACCTCACAAGCTTTAACCCATTTAGTGGTTCCAATCTCCCGCTTCTCAATGATGTAGCCAGTGATAGGAGCGCCGCCATCTTTGATGGGCTTCTGCCATTTGAGATCCACGTGATCCTTGTCCCAGTCCACAACTTCTGGTGTGCCAGGTTTACCAGGCTCATCTAAAATGTATAAATTTTATAAGCTTACTCATATTTCAAGATAAACTTTTAATAATTTGATTACGTAGACTGCACTATGACATCGATACACTAAGGCGCGGCGGATTTAATAAAATCAACATGGAAAAGCATCTTTCCTTAAAGTGCAAAACTTGATATTATATTCCGGTAGATTTTACGCTCTGATAGTTTCAATTATCAATTAATACATAGAAAAGCTTTTTACGCTTACCAAATGGATTCTTAGCGATGATGAACTCTGTGGCCTCGAGAGGCTCAGATACTCCTTCGTTGTTGACGGCAGACACACGGAATTTGTACTCGTGGCCTGGGGCGAGGTTTTCAATTTCTGCCTTCGGATCCTTGGTTTTGAGGGCCGGGAGCCATCTACCAGTTTCTGTGTCCAACTTCTCGACGAGGTAGTGGTCTATTGGTGCTCCACCATCGTCCAGTGGTGGGTTCCATTTGAGCTGGCATCCCTCCTTGTGTACGTCCGAGATCTAAAAAAGTAAAATTATACTTTATTAATCGTTGCTTTAAAATAATCAATTTAAAGCTTTGCGCATTATTTGAAAAGGGTGTATTTTTACTCGGTTTTTTGATGAAGTAGTTTACAACAAATCTTTCTTGTTTACTCTGATTTATTTTACGACTATGTAATAATTTAAGTAATACGTAAATATATTTACCTTGAGCGGTCCTTCTGGTTTGGCAGGCACGTCCAATACATTAATCTGTATGGTCGCCTCATCCTTGCCGCTGCTGTTCTCAGCCTTCAGCACGTATGTTCCGCTGTGTTTGCGTGACGCGACCATCACGGAGAACTTCGTGCGGTAGTCCTCAACGTCTAGCGAGAGGTCATCGCGAGGGGACAGCCTCTCCTTGTTGTGGAACCTAATAAAGGAGTTGATTTTTAACAAAAGAAAATTAAGAGTTTTTGAAAAATAAAGAAAAAAAATTATAGAGCCAAATGTTGATTTATGGCTGTTTTACCATTTAAAGCGCTCATATACTTGTAAATTGGAATAGCTTATGCTAGAACTGGATATTAATGCTAGCCATACACGTAAGGTTATACCTGAACGGTTTGCCTGAAGAGTTGAGTTGTACAGGTAAACCGGAGCGTGTATGTTGCACAACTGAGCCGGTTTCCATACAGTATCAGCTCAAGTTTACCTGACAGGTATAACTGTGCAGGCAAACCCGTCAGGTACAACCCTTACGTGAATGGCTAGCTTAGATGGTATAAAAAATATATAAAAAAAACTTACCAAGTCTTAGTCGGTGGTGGTTCACCGGACACCTTGACATCCAGACGGATGTTCTGTCCGGCTTTGAGCGTGATGTCGCGCATGTTAGTGCGGTCAATCTTAGGTGGCGCTAAGAAATAAAACAATATTAGAATCATCATTATCAACATTCAACCATTAGAGACCTACTTCTGGGGCTCGTATTTACTAAACCTTATCTTCCTCAACGTGTACGTGTGTGTCCGTACTACAAATCTGAAAGTTGTTTGTGTCTCTTTCAAGCCAAAAAGTACTGAACGGATTTTGATGAAACTTGGTTACATAGTTTAGGCTCTGGATTATTGTAGGATACATAGGCTACATTTTATCCCGAAAAGTACAGTGTTCCCATGAGATACTGAATTTACGCGGGTGGAGCCGCGACCAAAAGCTAGTAATTATTAAAACCTATCTGATAAGCTTACCGAATCGATCCTTAGCCAACAAGTTCTCCGACGGCGCGGAAGGTTTGCTCGGTCCGGCCTTGTTCACCGCCTTCACTCTGAACTGGTACGTTTTACCCTCGATCAGATCCGGTACCTTAGCTTCTGTCTTTGTTCCAGGAACCTAAAAGAAATATATTAATATGAAATGAAGATTCGCAAACAAAAGATTATTGGTCTGTGAATCATCACACGGATGCCGCGTTACAAGGGGAAGTCCTGTCATTTAAATATAGTTTTACTGCATATCCAGATTTTAATTTAATATAACGGGTCATAACCCGTTACATGTATATATTCACGTACAGAATAAGGTCAATCTATCTTTGAATAAAATATGTTTATTTATAAATATCAATAACGCGCCCTATTTGAACTAAACTTTTTAATACAAGTCTGTTTCAATAAATCTTACCTCGGCAGCTTTAACCCATTTGCCGGTGTCCCTGTCCTTCTTCTCGACGATGTACCCCGTAATGGGGGCGCCGCCGTCACTGGTGGGCGCGTCCCACTTGAGTACCACGTGCTCGGAGCTCCAGTCCTTGAACTCGGGCTTGCCGGGTGCATCGGGTTCGCCTGGGGATTGAGATTCGATTTAGATTTTGGAATAAGGTAAGGTAATGGAAACTTTGTAGTCAGATTGCAGCGGAAATACAATTCATCTTTGCGACCTTATGGAATGTTAAGTATATACATAAAGGACTGAATAGGAACGGAAGGCCGGTTCTACTATGTAATTAAATCTTTAAAAAATGCATAATTTTTTTATTCTCAGGTACGCTGTCGTACTCGATACGCTGGTTTTGATGACCTGAGACTTCTTGGTAGATTTTCAAAGTTTTTTGATATCTAGGTGTGTTATTGCAATGATTTTTTTTTTTTCATATCAAAGCACACTTACCATACGGATTCTTGGCTGTGGTAGCGGTTTCCGTAACTAGCGGTTCGCTCTCTCCCTCAGGGTTGACAGCTTTAACTCGGAACATGTAGTCTTTGCCCTCGTTCAGCCCTGTGACGTCAGCCTCAGGGGTCTTGGTCGTGCAGACCGGTACCCATCTACCGGAGTCCGTGTCCATACGCTCCACTACATAGCTCTCGACTGGTTCACCACCATCGTCCTCTGGTGGCTCCCATTTGAGCTTGCAGCCGTCGGCCATAACGTCGGATACCTATGGCAAAATATATAATTGAAGTGTTGTTTTTACGTTATATTTTCTACGAAAAATTTCTCTCTAAAATGAGCCATACGTCATCGAGTATAGGTATAGTAAAAATAGTCGATGTTAATTACCTTGAGTGGTCCTTTCGGTTTTGCCGGTTTGCCGACAACTGTCACTTCGATTTCAACGGTATCAGTGCCAGAATCATTTTTGGCAGTCACCACGTATTTGCCACCATCAGCTCTGGTCAGCTTCTGGAGGCTGAAAGATGTGTGGTAGTCCACATTTTCGATCTTAAGCCTATCCTGGCTCTTGAGGGTCTCGCCCTTGAAGGTCCAGGTGATGGTTGGTTCTGGCTCGCCCTTGACGTCGGCTTCCATCTTCAGAGTTTCTCCAACCTTCACCTTCCTGCTCTGCAAGTTCTTGCGGTCGATCTTCGGAGCCACTAAAATGATTAAACAGGATTGTTTAGCAAGTCAAAGTAAAATCTTGTGAAAGAACAAAACTCTACATTTTGTTTTACAAAAAGTACAAAGCGCGAAACACACAAGAGAGACAGGAGAAAACAAAAATAAAATTTGGACGACTACAATACATAAATGAATACCAACCTTTGGATAAACACTTAAATCTTTAGATTTTTGGTAATCATAATATTCTCTCCTATTTAATAATATTTTGTTTATTAAAAACTTACAGAATCTAGGCTTGGCGACAACAGACTTGCTCGGCTCAGAGGGCTCAGATTGACCGGCCTTGTTTAGTGCGATGACTCTGAACTGGTACTCGTGACCCTCTTCAACATCAGTCACGTGCGCTGTGGGCCTGTCACCACTAGTACGTAAACAATCTTGCCATGACCTGAGGGTATAATGGAAAATTAAAACACCGTAATATTTTTAGATTCCGAAGAAAAATCTGTTGCCCAAATCGTAACAACGCTGTCCATAGTGTGGAATTTTTATGTAAATTTTTTGCTAATAGTCAGTGCCACATTAATTAGTAACGTTTGAAACGCATCAATAACGACGTTTAATTTTAGTAGGCCTCAAATAAAATAAGAATTCACTGTCACTATTTAAAAAAGTGATAAAAACGATATTTTTACCTATCACCCTTCTCTCTCTTCTGTATGATGTATCCGGTGATGGGTGCGCCTCCATCCTCCTTGGGTGGAGACCATTCCAGGTCCACAAAGTCCTTGTCCCAGTTCCTGGGCTCTGGACGACCAGGTTTTCCAGGCTCGTCTGCAATAATAAACACATTAATCATAATCTCATAATCATTATAAAATACATTTGATTTTGACTACCGCTCTATATTGCTAAGGGAAATTTATCCAACAGGGCAAGGTAAAAGCTTCTTAAAATAATGAGTAGAAGAGAAATAAAAGTCAGATATTATAAAGTTACAGGTTATCCTCATATATCCAACAAAATGAACGCATCTAAGAAAAAAATATGTCAGTTACCGTAAGGATTCTTGGCGATGATGCTCTTCTCGGTCTCCAACTCCTCGGACTCGCCCTCCTTGTTGACGGCCTTCACCCTGAACTTGTAGGGCTTGCCCTCTTGCAGACCGGTCACGTTGGCCTTGCAGTCCTTGGCAGTACCACATGGTATCCATGTGCCTAGAATAATTTTAATTATATTAGTTTTCTGCGCAAAAAATTTGATTCGATGATTTGACTATCGAAATATGTAGCATATTACGACATAAATTATGGAATTGCTAAAAATTGTGTCGGAGCAAAAATAATAAATAACGCCGTTGATTATTAACACGTTGAATTCAGAGCTTTTTTTTTGGAAAAAAAATCGGTTGTCTGTAAAGTCGGTTTACTGACGAAAGTTGAACGTGACAACGTCATGTTTATAGTGTGTGCGGAACTAATCGTTTGCGCCTTAGGTAGGGACAGGGGTGAGGGGGCGGGTTGCTTGCTGCTCGCAACGCACATGAGATGTGTGTTGCCGCCGTGAAGTCCGGCGCCGAACTGAGTAATAACATCAAGCGCCCCCGCCTCTCCGTCACACCGCTCATATACCTAAGGCGCGGCCAGCTGAGGTAACGGCACATGCGTCATATTTAGCGAGGTAACGCTGGTAATGGCATGAGTCATGTTTTTTCGTGCGTGCAGCCGGCTCTATCAAATTATAAGACGTTATCATTTAAAAAATATTAAAATACTTTATCGTTCTTTAATTATTTTCTACTTTTAACCAGTTGAAATAGAAATCTATTAACAGATTATTTAACACACCAGTGAGTGGATCAAGTTTCTCAATCTCGTAGTATTCGATAGGTGCTCCACCATCGTCCTCTGGTTTCTGCCAAGTCAGAGTGCAAGAGTTCTTTGTGACGTCAGACACTTCCAATGGACCTTTAGGCTTAGATGGTTTACCTGTAAGAAACGAAATGTACACTTTAACTAACATATCACCAACATACAATAATATAATATCTCATAATGTTATTCGCTTAAATAAGTATTCTTTATTGATTTAGAGACCATCAGTTACTTTAATATTATATATTCTGTTCAGATCAAATATAATAGTTTTGTACACAAAAACATTAAATTCGCTTAAAGTGTGACATTGTATTTCTTTATTGTACAGTAAAAAAATATAGTGTGCTATTGTCTTCTTGTATACAAAAAGATTAAATAGAAATGGTCCTGAGCTAAGAATATTCTGTTTCAATTACTACATAAGTACTTTTTTTACTTGTTTTTGTACTCCATCATACTCACCAATAACAACGATTTCAACATCAGCTTCGTCTTCGCCTACTTCGTTCTTGGCTTTGATTGTGTATTTGCCGCTGTTGGCGCGTTTCGTCTTGGTCATCAAGAACTTGGTGTTGTAGTCAATGTTGATGATCTCCAGGTTGTCCTTATTCTGCAGCTCTTCGCCCTTGAAGTACCAGGTGACAGTCGCTGGAGGTTCTCCAAAGATCTTGACGTCGAGAGAAACCGGTAGACCAGCCTTCACTGTGATTTGGTTCAGGTTTGTGCGGTCGATTCTTGGTTTCACTGCAAAATCGAATTCAGTTGTTCCGTTATTTATTCTAGGTTATGCTTAATTGCTTAGTTTATCCTCGTGGACATAGACGAGTAGGAGTAATAAGATTATTCAATTAATTTATTTTGCATATGTGTGTTGCATATAGGTCTTCCATTGAGTAAAGTTGCAGCATATAGCTTGGGACATGCTAATGTTACTTAAGTAATAATATATTTTGTTAGTCTATTTTCAGATCTCAAGTAAATTATACGGACGCTCGAACGGTGAAGGAAAACATCGTGAGGAAACCCACACATGATTGGCCCTAGACGTATAGACCAGTCATTCCTCTGGACTAGACTGACTATGTTGTGAGAATGCCGTATGTGCTTGGGCAACCATACGACATTTAAAAACCAACTGTCCCAGGCACTACAATATTTCAAGAGTGGTTACTTCGCTCGGAGAATACTGTATTATAAATCATTCAATAAGGGATGAAAAGGCCTAAGTAGTCTATTTTACGTTCAAGTTAATATTACAATTATTTTAATAAGACACATTCTTATGTTGATACAATATACCAGTCAAAAAGAACATATTAAAAATTAAGTACGTACATTAATGGATGAACAAAATAATATTAATACTAATCAATATTAATAAATCAATAAAAAATAATCAATATTATTAATATTTATTAATATTAATATCAGTTTACTACTAATTATGTCTTACACTCTCGTTTATTTTCATATTCTTTTTCATCCACAAACTTAATTTATATTTTCAATTTTATAACTTACAGAATCGTGGCTTAGCCGTGTGCCAGTTGGTGTTCTCGGAAGGCTCCGATTGGCCAGCCTTATTCACCGCACGAACTCTGAATTGGTATTGGTTGCCTTCTTCCAGTTTTGGTACTGTGCCTTGGCAGATGTTGCCCTGGACTTCGATTGCCTGAAATAGCACATATAAGTATGAGGTTTTATCAAAATGTTACAATTGTAGGTGCAACTGATTTTTGCGTGTACCTAGTAGAAAATTTAGACCATCCCCCCAAGCTGAGAAAACGTTGAAAAGTCTTGGTCCAAATATAATTTGTAAAAGCGGCTAAAATTGGATGAATTATGATAAAGTAATTTCTTATAATAAATATAAGATAAAGATAAAGTAGTGAAAAGTAATTTATTCATTACTTTTTCCTAGTAGGTACGTACAGATTTCAAAAGGATTTTGCACTAGTGCAAGAAATTAAATCAATAGCATGATAGACTGTGCAATGTGCTTTATGTAATTTACTGACAAATCATCACTACTGTGCTTTATAATTAATTAACTTTATGCCTCCGAGCTCTACTTTTACCTTTACATCATAAATGTAGAGAAAGGAGAAACCCTGGAACAGATAGCTGACATCACCCACTATTCAAAACAAGTGGAATTTTCAGTCATTTATTAATGGGTATTATGTTACTAACTTAAGATGTCATTGATTTTATGGAACTTATTTTATCATTATATTTATTTTAATCAGCAAAATAGGACTTTTATTTTTCACCTTTACTATAACAGATCAATTATTATGCAATAACAAGCCAGTGAGGCTTTCTAAATATTGTGAATTCTAGCTAACATAATATTATATTTCATACTCACTTTAACGAACTCTCCCCGATCACGGTCCATGTACTCAATGATGTATCCAGTGATAGGAGCACCATTGTCCCTGATGGGGGGCTCCCAGCGTAATTTGACTGACTTCTCGTCGTAGTCCACGATATCGGGGAGCCCAGGCGGCGCTGGTACGTCGTACGGGTTCTTGGCTAGTATAGCGTGGTCGGTGTCTAGTGGTTCTGACTCTCCTTCCTCGTTCAGTGCCTTCACACGGAACTGGTAAGTATGACCAGCTTCGAGACCTATGGAAAATTCAAATGTAAATTAATTTATATTTTCTGATATACATATATATCAGGCAATCTTTTTCGGTTTCTGTATTGCAATGTATTTAGACTTTCCGTTAGGAAGACGAGATTAAATAGAGTTTGCTTATCTGTAGTAATTAGTTATGGCTTCAAACATACACGATAGGCACCATTGTTTTAAAATTACTGACAATCTCGCTCATTTAAATCGTTTCAGAAAATAAAGCTTCGACTATGAAATATAACTTTTCTCTCTCCCTTCTCAGTATTTTACCCACCTGTTACAGTAGCTTCCGTAACATCTGGATCGATGGTGCCAGCTGGCACCCATTTGCCGGTGATGGTGTCCATCTTCTCCACCAGGTAGGCGCTGAGTGGCAGACCGCCGGTGTGCTTGGGTTTCTTCCACGCGAGTTTCACGTGGTCTGCGTGGACGTCGGACACTTCGAGTGGACCTTCTGGCTTGCCTGGCTTGTCTGTGGATGAAGGATCATCATTAGTGTTGTTTTTTATGACAAAATTGCCTGATGGAAAACAAATAGCTTTAGATGCTCGCTAAAGCTTGTACAACCGTTATTTGATGTCAATTTGTATTGTTACCTGTATTTCTAAAGTTTAGATAGTTACTTTAGGACTAGCAGTTATTATGGATTATGTAATCCAAACTTGTTATTACTATATCTTAGTAAGTATATAATATAGTAATATTGTAAGTTAGTGCTTTTTTACTGATATACCATATTCTATAAAATGAGTAAAAAATTTCCAGTGACTTACCGAGCACAGTAATTTCTACTGTAGCCTCGTCAACGCCAGAATCGTTCTCTGCCTTTAGAGTATAGATACCGGAGTTCTTCCATGACGACTCGAAGATCTGAAGCTTGGTGTTGTAATCTTCATTCTCCAATTTGACTCCGGGGCCGTTCTCAACAACCTGAAATATATAGTCATGATTTCATTGAATTATGCTTATCGTAGGGTTTTTAATTTATTGACTGCGATAACTGTGATTTTCTGCAGGAAAAAAATCGTTAACTTTTTAACTTTTTGGTATGAAAATGTATTAGGTAGGTACTTTGTACAGTTTCATATTTTCTTTTTTGGTAACTGCTTCACTTGTACTTGTACTTGCATGTTTGTGTCCTTTGCTTTAGTTCAAATTTCATTTTATAGCAATAACTTGTTTATACATAACGTGAAAATAATATTTAATTTTCTAATATCAAAATTAACTGTAGGGTCAAAATTTACAGTACCTTGTTGGCGAAGGTCCATGTCTTGGTCGGTGGGGGTTCACCCTTGATATCGACGTCTAATTTGATAGTGGCACCGGCGCGAACACGTATAGCGACCATCTTGTCGCGGTTGATCAATGGTTTCACTGGTAAAAGAATAAATCGTTTGATATGAAGCAAATTATTTGTTCGTGTACTGATATATCTTAAAAATATGGATTACAAGCAAGGTATTATTGTATTCAGTATTGAATTTAAATTAAGTATCAATAAGATTTAACCCAAAATGGCGCTTGCCTTCTCGCTCGCCTGTGTCTGCTCAGATACGTGCCGGGACCTTTACTGAAATATCGAGAATAGCAACTCGAATATACAACATGATACTCACGGAATCTGGCTTTAGCGATATGCGGCTGAGTCGGTTCGCCTGGCTCACCAGGGCCGGCTTTATTGACCGCGCGGACACGGAACTGGTACGTGTTGCCCTCCTTTAGGTCTGGCACACGAGCCTTGCACTCTGGCGTGTTGGTAACCAAGGCCTCTTGCCAGTGACCATACTTCTCCTTCTTCTCGATGATGTAGCCCGTGATTGGTGCACCTCCAGTGCTCTTTGGTGCCTCCCATTTAAGGTCGACACGGTCAACGTCCCAATCTTCGATGGTCGGAACGGAGGGCTTGCCAGGAATATCTAAAAAAGATAGCACGACATTGAATAACTTGCTGCGTTGCCTTACTTCGCATATTTGAATAACATGTAAAATTAGGGTAAGCAAAATGTTCCTTATGTCATTGAGAATTCTATGTATTTTCGATGGTAGGTATCAACATAAAAATAAGCTTACCGTAAGGGTTCTTAGCAATGATGGACGCGTCTGTCTTTAGTGGTTCAGATTCACCTTCCTCATTGACAGCCTTTACTCTGAACTCGTATTCTTCACCTTCTTGTAGACCTTTCACTTCCATTTCAGTGTCATCTGTTTTACCAACTGGCACCCATCTGCCAGTAGCCTTGTTGAGTTTCTCAACAACGTAACCAGTGACTGGTTTTCCACCGTCGTCTTCTGGTTTCTTCCAGGCGAGTTTGCAGCCGTTCTTGGTAACATCGGTGACCTTGAGTGGACCACCGGGTTTGCCTGGTGCTGAGAGGACAGTGATTTCTACTTCAGCCTCATCTGAACCGTGCTCGTTGGTTGCTAGGATACGGTAGGTGCCAGTCATAGCCCGTACCGACTCCTTGATGTCCAGCTTTGTGTTATAGTCAACATTGATAATGTTCTCAGTAACCTGCGAAGTAATTAATAGAGTTGGTACAGTAAATGTATGACATTTTAGAATGAAAGAAGAATTGTCCTAATTCTTCTTAATTCTTTAACCAAATTTGTACATTTTAATGAGTTTTTTTGCTCATTTCTATAATATATGGCTTACCTCTTTCTCCTCCTTCTTCCATTTCTGGAACCACTGCACTTTAGGTGCTGGCTCACCGCGCACGTTGACGTCGAAGAATATCGGCTTGCCCGCGCGCACTGCCACCGCCTTCAAGTTCGTGCGATCGATGCGTGGTTTCACTATTGGAAACAGGTATTTTACAAACTATTCGAATCACATATTTCATTTATTTCTTATTTTTCTTCTAAGTTTTATGAATATTTTTTCTATTTACTTATATAAAGTATCAAATCTACCGATAGAGGATTACTTATCACAATTACAATAAGATTAGTTGATTGGTGTCTTTATATACTAAGGCGGGTCAATAAGTCCGTGACTTTTTGAATTTCTAACCTCCTTACTGAAAAAGCAACACTACTCCTGTCAACAGGCATCTGTCAGTTGACTCCTATCAAAATTTGAACTTGCTGCGTCAGTTAGTTTGTGTTTTACAGCTATCTTTATCAGACTATCCAGTAACTTAAGGAAACAATGGAAAAAAGTGAATTTCGTGTGCTTATTAAGCATTATTTTTTGCGAAAAAAAACCATTACCGAGACCAAGGCCAAGCTTGATAAATACTATGGGGACTCTGCACCATCGATTTCAATGGTAAAAAAGTGGTTTACTGAATTTCGTTGTGGCCTTACAAGCACTGAAGATGCCGAACGTCCTGGACGCCCAGTTGAGGTCTCTACACCCGAAACAATCGAAAAAATTCACGATATGGTGTTGGCCGACCGAAGATTGAAAGTGCAAGAGATTGTGGAAGCCATAGGCATCTCGCATGGCTCAGTGGTTTCAATTTTGAATGATCACTTGGGCATGAGAAAGCTTTCCGCAAGATGGGTGCCGCGTTTGCTCACAGTCGACCACAAACGCAATCGTGTAACAACTTCACAGGAAGGTTTGGCGTTGTTTAATCACAATATGGAGGAGTTTTTTAACCGTGGACGAAACATGGATCCATCACAATACACCAGAGACCAAACAACAGTCAAAACAGTGTGTTTCTAAGGGTGAATCGGCGCCAAAGAAGGCCAAGGTGGGTTTGTCAGCCAATAAAGTTATGGCGACTGTTTTTTGGGATGCACGTGGGATAATCCACATTGACTATCTTCAAAAGGGAAGAACAATTAATGGGGAATATTATGCCAACTTATTGGACCGCTTCAATGAGGATTTGAAAAAAAACCGACCTCATTTGGCCAAGAAAAAAGTTCTTTTTCACTAAGACAATGCAAGGGTGCACACATGTGCAGTTGCCATGGCAAAAATCCATGAATTGGGCTATGAATTGCTCCCACATCCACCCTATTCTCAAGATTTGGCTCCGAGTGACTACTTCTTGTTCCCAAACCTGAAAAAATGGCTCGGTGGAAAAAGATTTGACTCCAATGATGAAGTCATCTCGCAAACAAAGGCTTATTTTGAGGACCTCGACAAATCATATTTTTTGGAAGGGATAAAAAAATTGGAGAAGCGTTGGACAAAGTGTATAGAGCTCAAGGGGGACTACGTTGAAAAATAAAATGATTTATTTATCAAAAAATCTGTGTTTTATTCCAAAAGTCACGGACTTATTGACCCGCCCTCGTACTAAATATTAATGTCAAGACAGCACAAAGCCTACTTCAACCACTTTACCTTATTGTTAACATTAGTATAATATAACAGAATTTAGTGTTTTTGAACACTAAATTCTGTTATATTCTTCTCACATTTCAAGAGAGAGGAATGACAACTGACGCCCGAAATTAATAAATATTAATCATCTCACTAATTTGTACTTTAATGTGAGCAATAAAGTGTTTAACTGTCTATCTCATTTTAGCTATCCGAGATCATCAAGATTTCAATACATTTCAACGGTCTAGGATTAACATCACGCCATGAAGTCAATCCAAGATTTTAGATACGTTATTAATTTCGTACGTAACACTACAGCGATACGCGCAATTTTTATAAGATAGCTATAAAACTTTTACATTTTTTCACAAAAAGATACACGTTTCATTGCAAGACCACCGCGTCGCGTGACACGTCGCGGTGTAAACTGACCCTAAGTACATAATATTATAATCAGTTGACGAATCGTATGCTGTAGTCATTTGTCATGGTCTTCTCGTTATGTAAGGCCCACTTGCGCAGATCGGGTTAAAGTTAACCCAGATCTGCGCAAGTGGACCTAAACGAGTTATATACTTACATGCTTTATGCCTGATCGTGGTCATCTTGGTGGGATCGGAGGCGTCGGACGGGCCGGCCTTGTTGACGGCGATCACGCGGAACTCGAACTCGCCGCCCTCGGGTAGACCCTCTACCTTGCCGGAGGTAGCGTTGCCGGGCACCTGAGGTAAAAAGTTTTTAGGTAAGGTATTTTGCAAAAAAGTTCTGTATTTGTTTAGGCTGAAATTGAATAAATTGCTGTTTTGTAGGTAATGAGATATATGGTGGTAACCAATTCGTAGTTTTGTAAAAGAACAATTTTAGAAGGCATTTAAAAATGCCAACCCCGTCGTGCTCAACCTAATTATACACCATCAATATTCCGTGAGCCTAAGGTTCGGTTTACACCGAAACGTGACACGGCGCGACGATGCTGTCAATTGTGCATACGTTGTGCATCAATTGTCACGCGACGGGACAGCAAGAACTAAAACATTTTCGATTGTATAATTTTTATATTTTTTATCTATATTAGTTTGGAATAACATAATATAATATAATATATATACTTAGTCTGTCCATAAATACTGTTACAATTAAAAATAAACAAAATATTACATTTGAATTTAAAATCTGTCATTTTTATATGATTGTTTGTGTTTTCTCATTTTGGCGCCAATACATTGTACAATATTTTGCGATATTAAAATGGAGTGGGGTGATAAAGAGAACCGAATCGCTGTGTATGCAATTACACAAAGTAGGTATGGAGCCAAATGCAATTTTTAAAACTCTCCATACGCTTGGTATTAGTAAAATGATTGTGTTTGTGACCGGGCTATTAATAGGTGCAATGAGATCTCCTCTGTTTGTGACAGAAAAAGATCTGGCCGTCCACGTAGTGTTCGTACGAAAAAGGTGGTCAAAGCAGTAAGGAAAGAATTCGAAGAAATCCTGTCCAAAAGCAAAAGATTTTATTTCGGGAGATGAAGATATCACCTAGAACCATGTCGCGTATTTTAAAATATGACTTAGGACTCGCAGCCTATAAGAGACGTACTGGTCATTTCTTAACTGATCATTTAAAAAAGAATAGGGTGGTAAAATTGAAACAACTACTGAAGCGGTACGCAAAGGGAGGTCACTGAAAAATTTTGTTTACGGATTAGAATTTTTTTATAATTGAATTTTTTATAATTAAATTAACAACATTTTAACAAACAAAATGACCGTATTTATGCTTAAAGCTCTAAGGAAGCTTCCCAATTCGTCGACAGAGTGCAACGTGGGCACTATCCGACTTCAGTAATGGTTTGGTGGGGTATTAGCAATGAAGGAGTGACTGAGCAATACTTTTGTGAAAAAGGTATCAAAACATCGGCACAAGTGTATCAAGATACCATTTTTGAGAAGGTAGTGGAGTCTCTTAACACCATGTTCAATAAGCAAGAATGGTCCTTCCAGCAAGACTCGGCGCCAGGTCATAAAGCTCAGTCTATGCAGTTTTGGTTGGAAACGAACGTTTCGAACTTCATCAGAGCTGAAGACTGGCCGTCGTCTAGTCCCGATCTTAATCCGCTGAATTATGATTTATGGTCAGTTTTAGAGAGTACGGCTTGCTCTAAACGCCATGATAATTTGGAGTCCCTAAAATAATCCGTACGATTGGCAGTGAAGAATTTTCCCATGGAAAGAGTGCGTGCTTCTATTGATAACTGGCCTCAACGTTTAAAGGACTGTATTGCAGCCAATGGAGACCATTTCGAATAAGTTTTTTATATTTTAAATTGTTTTATATTTATGTATTAAACAAACACACTGTAAAAGTAATAAATGTTATTAGCGATAGATTTTTTTTCTTTGTTTCAGTATTTATGGCAAGACTAGGTAGGTACTTAATATATATATATATATATATATATATATATATATAGGTAGGTATATATATATATATATATATATATATAGGTAGGCCTTTTATATATATATATATATATAAGGCAAAGCTGATTGACTGATGTATCAACGCACAGGCCAAATCCTTGAGGCTAGAAATACACACGTATTTCTCATATAACGTAGGCATCTAAGGAAGGACTAAGGAAGGATTTTTCAAAGTTCAACGCCCAAGGGGGTAAAATAGGTGATAAAATTTGTATGCAACTTTTTATAGCTTGGACATATTTGAATAATATTTCGTATGAATTGAGTATGGAAAACATAATGAATTATACGTAGGTATTTCAGCGTTTTCTAAAATTCAACCCCTAGGTGGGTAAAAAAGGTAGTAAAATTTGTATGCAACTTTTTATACCTTGGACATATTTGCATAATATTTTATATGAATTGAGTATGGAAAACAATTAATTATACGTGTTTCAGCGTTTTCTAAAATTCAAGGTGGGTAAAGTAGGAGATGAAATTTTAAAACCTAATATCACGCGGGCGAAGCTGCGAGCAATGAATGCTAGTATTATTATAAAAAATAAATATGTCATTCCAATCTATAAGGAAAAAAGATGATACAGTTTCTGCTGTCACCGCGTCATACTCTTTGCAAAGCTGTATCGCTATTAAATAGTGCGCACCGTGTCGCGTCTCGGTGTGAAACTGAACTGTCAAATAAATGATTATCACGAAAAAAAATCCTTCTTAAAACTTGGTAAGTAAGGCTGCGAACATATTGTCCGGAATCCGTAAGGCCGGGAAAAATTCGGAGCACAGAATATAGAACTCTGCGCTAATTTAATACAGCTGAAAATCGTACACAAGATTAAATCTGTCGAGTCGAGTGGTCAAATCAAAAGTCAAAGATTATCAATTCTATTGTATAAATACAGCGTTCTACATTCAATGCTCTGTATTTTCTCCGGCCGTCCGGATTCCGGAAAGAACAGTTCCAGCCTAAGTGGGCAACCTCAGTTGCTCCTTACCTCAGCGGCATTCTCCCAGTCTCCGCCCTTGGGCCTCTTCTGTATGATGTACTTCTGTACGGGAGCTCCGCCGTCGTTCTTGGGCGGGTCCCACTTGATCTCCGCGCTCTGGTTGTCATGGTCAGCCACTTCCACGTTGCCCGGCTTGTCCGCCTTGTCTAGATGGGTATAAATTTACAACACGCTTAGTTACCTATCTGGTACCAGACAAAGTAGTCAACGCTGAACGAATATTCGACCCTTAAATCTCCGATTTATTTTAAAATACCACGTAAAATTATAAATAATTCAAATTAAATACAATATCGACAAAGTTCCTGGTCGACCAGTTTCTAAACATGTTTCTTGCACTTGGATGCCTCAAAATATTTCAACACAAAGGAAGTGACCGCAGAAGTGATTGAACTATGTATTTACAAGTTAGTGTTTTGCGATTCAACGGCGCCGTTAAGCGATTATAATCTTATGCCTGATCGAGCCGCAATGCGTTCGACAGTACGCCGCGTTGGGCACTGTGTCCGTCTATCCATCTGTCGTTTTGCCACGGCATTTAATGCCTTCATAATCCAATGTAAGTTACATTAACCTACAAATCTCACTCCGATGCCGCGCAGTACTAGGGATGCTACCAACTAACCGAATGGATTCTTGGCCAGTATAGGCTTCTCTGTCTCGAGTGGCTCGGAGTCGCCCTCGTCGTTGACGGCCGTCACTCGGAACTTGTACTGGTGGCCCGGCTCCAGCCCAGTCACCTCCATCTCCAGCGGCTTCTTGTCGCCCGCAACCCTGATGAATAAATAAATAATATTTTTCATTTCAATAACTACAATTTTTATTAAAAAAAAAACGTAAATTATATAGCACAAGTTACCCGGGCTATTATTACGAATCTTATTGACACCGCATTTATTAAAATCGGACCACTAATTTAGGCACAACGGTGGAACAAACATACATAGACTGCCAAAATCATTACCTTGCCTTTGGGCTTCGCCGTAGTCGGTTAGAATAAACGTAAAATGCTACTTTCGCTCGTCAAACCACAGATTAAAGAAAGAGGAAGAGATAAACAGATGCATAGTAAGCGTGCGGTGTGCCCACGATTGTGTGGAAAAATTGTGGGACGTTAAAATTCCCGATCATATCAGCATGAACACTCCCGATCATATCAGCTTTCAAACAAAAAAAACTAGATCAAAAGCGGTTCATCCGTTTGGGAGCTACGATACCATGGACAGACAGACACACACACACAAACTTATAACACCCCTCTGATTGCGTCGGGGAACAATAATACAACAATGACAATCGAACGATATAGCCACATATTTTAGGCTTCTTGCCGTTTAAATAACACAATTCACCAACCTGCCAACTCTGACCCATTTGCCAGTCGCCAAATCCATTTTCTCGAGCTCATACTCCTTGATGGGACTTCCACCGTCATCTTCCGGTTTCTCCCACTTGACTTTGCAGCCTTCGGCATGGATATCGCTAACTTCCAACGGGCCTAGTGATAAAACAAAACATCATAAAATACTAGCTTTTTTCAAGATTAAAAGTAGTCTATACCTATGTTAATTACCATACCAAATTTCATCATACATACATCCATGCTCACAAACTTTCACATTTATTATAGTAGTAAGACGTCAATCAATCCATCTACCAACCGATTTATTTGTCGAAGTTCATTATTACAGACACTTCTTATTTTATTATAATAACGAAATGAACTACGAATCGTGCAGACGGTAAGAGATTACCGCCGGCAATTTTCCTGGTCCTTAAAATCACCAATCCACCTTGGCTTCCCGGTGACCTCACTCACTCGGCGAAATACAACGCAAGCGTTATTTCACGCTAGTCTTCTGTGAGGCCGTGGTGTTTATCCTACCGGATAAATAGCTGGCCCATTCGTGCCGAAACATTTCTCTACCTTGCCCTTGCCCTCAAAAAATAAAACCGTATAAATATTTTAGTGTTACATTATTAAAAAACTAACAAATTCAATTGTGTAACAACTAACAAATACTACCTATATTTATCGACATTACATAAACATAGCGACGCGTTACTTCATTTTATCAGCCAACTAGGTACATTATTTTAGTAATACTATCTGACTTATACTAATTACGATACATTATTTCACATTCATAAATATGAATTACTTAGTAATTACAAGGTACCTAGTATGTACGCTACTTCTAAAAAGATGTCTACCAACAGGTTTCATAATACTTAAATATAAAAAATACCTTTTCCTACGTAATTTATCAATTTACCTTTATTTTTGATGTTTCTACAAAACTTTACCTACCGTGCGCGTGCGCACAAAATAAGAACGAATATAATTTTTTCTTATTTAAAAAACAATAACTATTTTGTAATAAAAAAATACTACTAGAACGTGCCATTAAAATTACACAACATGAGCACAGTTATTGGTGACGCGTTACTTCGACTCCAGACTCGATAGTTCGTCTGAGGATTTCAACGTCAATCTCAAAGCAAATCTAAATTATAAGTATATATATAATAATATAACTTTTTAAATAATTATCCGCCCTCGTCCCTAAATAACTATCTAGTTAAACGAAACTGCAGTAAAGAAACTGAAGATATGAAAAATTAATATTTCACTAGTATATAATCGTAAAATAAATATAAAGTGGGGGGGGTTACTTAGATAAAACTTTCACACGAAAGATAAATTTTATGGTTGCGGATAAATTTTATGATTTTTATACTTAAAAATATTTCCCAATAGCAATAGATTTTTTTTCCTGCGGCTCCAATTTTTCCCGCTTAAATTTCATTAAAATCCGTTAAGTAGTTTTTGCGTGAAAGAGTCACAACATCCATCCATCCATCTTCACAAACTTTCACATTTATAATTTAGTAGTAAGAAAATAAACAACTTACTAAGGAATATCTAAATACTAGCTTAAGCACGCGGCTGTATCGTATCCCAAACACTGTACTTTTTGGGGCAAAAAGTAGCCTATGTGTTAGACCTGGGCTTAAACCACCACCATACCAAATTTCAGTAGCTTTTGTGTGAAAGAGTAACAAACATCCATTCATCCTCACCAACTTTAACATGTATAATAGTAGTGGAAGTAGTGGATTACCTTGCGGTGAGCTCGGCTTGCTCAGCACCGTGAGCTCGACGGTCTCCTCATCGAAGCCGTTGCTGTTCTCCGCGCGCAGCGTGTACTTGCCCGTGTCGCGGCGCACCGCGCTCGTGATGGTGAAGTCTGTGTGGTAGGGAACGTTCTCAATCTTGATGCGCTCCGTGTTCACGAGCTTGACGTTCTCGCGCCATGACCTGGAATGATTGTGGTCGATTAATATGACATTAAGTGGCCGGACATATTAAAACGACGCCATGTTGTGGGAAACTAATGAAATGTCATTAATGTCAAATCTTCGAGATTTGAGCGCACTAGGCGACAGGGGAGCGACACGACGCGACGCATCCGTACTAGAATGCTGCAAATCGCAATGGAGAGCCGCGTAGTGCGGTATACAAGTTATATCTCATACAAAGAAAATTTGAACGTGTCTCGTTGAGTGTTACGCCTAAAATGCGGTCCGACGTTAAGAGGCATATTACATCTCGACTGTGATTTATGCGTAAAATGGCCAATTATGGCGTTCTTGATCTCAGAAACAAAGATACATTAACAATTTTGACATATTGAATAGTGCAGTATAGCTTTTTTTTTTAATTAAACCCAAAATTGCAGAGAAAGATTTTCATGAAATGCGCGAAGGCACTTTTTTGAGCTCCTGGATTGAACTACTGTTCTAAGCAAATGAAATAATAAATCTTTGATTCAATATTGAAAAAAAATTTATTCTGAGCCAAAAAAACTTCGAAAATCGCTTCAAGTTAACTGTGAATTACTCCTATCTACGATAATATTATTAAGCAAAATTTATACCAGAACAAATGTTACTTCATGAGGAATAAAGATTTTTAAATTTTAAAGCATGAATTTATTACCTATTTCAATAAAAACGATAAATATAACTGCTAAATGCTAATATAAAGCTTCAAATACCTAATCTCGCAGAGTGTAGACTTGTAAAAGGGGTCCTTAATGATAAAATCATAATTGAATTAAGAGATTAATGTAGGGGACGGCGCGTACGCAGTCCCCACTACCAAAAATTACGCGTCCGAGTTATCCGCATTAGGGATAATCGCAGAGGTCAACCCAACCGCAGTGCAATGGAAGGGCCTCGCTCTGGGGGAACCGCCTTATTGATCACGGTATCCCCTACGCCAGGTAAGTATGATTTCAAAATCTCGATACGGGGTAGTCATTATTTGTTCCGCGTTTTCGATAGCGCGATGTAAAAATCAAGTGTTCTGTGAGGGTGACACCTGGCAGAAATGTTGCGTACTACGATGTAAACTTGTTTCAATATTCACAATATAGATGGCGCTACTCTTGCATGCATTGCTTTGCCAAACTTGCATTTAACTTTTGTTTTTATTATGGTATTCCATAGCTGTTGATGTTGAAGATTGATTTTATTAGAATTTAAAACTGATCTCAGAATGATAATACCTAATACAAATAACTATAAGGATGTTAAAATGTTAGTAAAGTAGTAAATATTGAGGAAGCTAAAAATCTTCTTTCTTTCGCTTTCAGTTGACGTAAAAACCGTCATAATAAAAAAGCGAAACAAAGAAGAATAATAAATCGAAATGAAATAGAATATATTATATTATAATTTTAATATGATAAGTAAGATTATTGATGATATTTGAAGAATTGAAATTGAGAGATATAAAAAAATATATATTACTTGATATCTCAAAAAGTAGTAAAATTAAGTAATACTCGTAGTTGCAATGCTAGCTATAGTTATATCTAAAGCAACAATAACAATTCCTATAGCAATAATAACTAATATACATTAACAATAATGTACATACCACGTGCACTCAGGTGTGGGTTCACCGATCACGTCGACCGACCACTTGTGCGTGCGGCCGGCCTTGATGATCACCGACTTGAGGGTTGACCTCTCGATACGTGGCTTCACTGTATTAAAACATTCCATTATTATAATATGTAAACAATAATAATATAATACTACAAACTTTTCGGCAAACGAGTATTTCGATAACAATCCAAGCAACAATCCCCAAGTGAATATTATGTACGTCTTAACGTAGAATAACCTTTTTTTTTACTAACAATGCTGTGTACAATGTTAGATTAATGAATTCAATAATGTTTATTTTTATAAGATTACTAACATGATTTTGTATGAACTTGATTCATTAATTATTTTTGTACCATAACTAAAAAAAAACGGATGTCTGTAAAGTCGGTTTACTGACGATAGTTGAACGTGACAACGCCTCAGAGCGAGATAACGCCGCATAGCGAGGTAACGCCGCATATCGAGGTAGCGCCGCATGAGTCATGTTTTTTCGCGTGTTGCGTTCAGCCAGCTCCATCGATTTATAAGACGTTGTCACGTCAATAAATAAAAATAATATCGCTTGCAGCTAGTAACTTACATACACTGCAGTTAGGTACAACATATCAGTATTCAGTATACTTAAAAAAGGTACGATTATAAAACTGAAAAGTTATAAAACTCATATATCAAAGTGTAAGTTTTACTACTAACTTTTCTGTTTTATAACTATTACGATGATTTATGTTTGCCTTAATTTGGATGAGCTTTGGAACAGCGCTCCTAGCGGAAATGTTCGGTACTAAATTTGTTCTTACTAAATATTAATTTACAATCGTTAAAAACTCACTCTCCGCGCACTAATATTAGGATTGTATCAATAATAGTCACCCATTTATACTCATTCACTTTGAACTTTGGAATTCCTTTACTGTTGTTTGTTACTTTTGATTTATTCCTATTTTGTTAATTTTCCTATTACTGGAACCGAACCGAATACTTACGGTTTTTGTGCTTGCAGAGATGGTTGTCGGTGGGCTCGGAGGCATCTCCCACACCCGCCTTGTTGTAAGCCTTCACTCTGAACTGGTAAGTCATCTTCTCCTTCAGACCCTCAACCTTGGCTTCCGTGTCAGGTTTCTCAGTTTTGGTTACCTGAACAACCGTTATTATAGTTACAGACATTCATTCATACTTCACGGTTACAGTAAATCAAGTAAACATATTTGTCAAATAGTATTGTTAAAGACAGATACAATCTAAATTCACTGGTCAACCCACAGAATAGATAAATCTAATTTGGAATTTTAGGATATTTGACAATCGTTGCATTATAATTAACATAATTATCATCATCACCTTCAGATTCTCAGATTTTAGAAAAAAATATTATTGTGCTATTTTTATGTAAGTATATTGTCAAACCTCGAAGGTCCGGCTCTCTTAGGTTTAACAAGCCAATGCTCAGGTCTGACTCGACAGCCCAAATACTTAATTGAAGTTTTTAGGCCTTTGACTCGAGTCAAGTCGCTTCTAAGGCCGACTAGGCAAACCCCGAAATAGATTCATTTTACTTTCGACATTTCGTTGAAAAGGCACGAACTTCTAGGTTTGACTAAAAATACTTTAGTCAAAGCCCGAAATTGGAATTTATTTCGGACAACTGAGATAAAGTAGTCCCGGGAAGAGACTACATAGTATATATTATGGACCTTTAATTGTAACATGTAATGCGCAACAATAGAATTCCACTATGTCAATGACAGTGGAATTGGCTTTTATCAATAGTAAAATTACCAACTTTTTATTAGCTTAGCCTCACCATCGAAATCCCTAGATTTTGATGTCATCACTTATTTTGTTTGATTCCCTATCATAAAAACAATTGCAAAAACCTAAATATACCAATGCATGTACAATATAACGAGTAGCATAATTATTAAGATACTGCAATATTTAAGTATTTACCTCGACCCAGTCAGCGCTGAACTTGTCTTTCATCTCGATGATGTAGCCCTGCACTGGACGTCCGCCGTTGTCCGCGGGCGGCTCCCACTTGAGCGTGACAGACTGGTTGTCGTAGTCGACGATGGATGGCTTGCCTGGCGCTTTAGGAGGATCTGCGGAAATAATGATGAAATAAGGAATTGTCAAATCCTATTTAATATGAAACAGAAAGAAAGGAAGAAGACACTATGTATGAAAGGAAAAATAGTTTAGTATATATAGTTTCCGCAATTAATTAGTCTGACATTATGTTTTTTCGATGGACAGTTGAATTTTGTCGAATTCGTTCCTAGCTAGACATCCATACGGAGCGTGTACTTTAAATAATTAAATTTTATGTTCACAAACGAAATAAACATACCATACGGATTCTTTGCGACGATAAATCCATCCGTCTCCAGCGGTTCCGACTCTCCCTCCTTATTCACAGCTCGAACCCTGAATTTGTATTTGTGGTTCGGAGTCAAGCCCTTGACTGTGAACTCAGTGGGTTCCGGTCCCGTCTCACCACACGGTATCCAGTTGCCAGTGTCCTGTGGAATTAGATTTATTGTATTAGTATATGATAGATATATGTATTCTCCCTATTATCAACCATAAAAGTCAAAGATGTTTAAAATACTTATTGCGTATGCAATCCATAGTATAATTCGAATTCACAATGTAATTTATGTTCTAGTTTTTTACGGAGACTTTCAAAGACTATTGTTGTGTTTCTCATAGGTTTTGGCGGGTCTCAATGCAAGGAACAGATCACACCAATACAATTTAATTTCAAAAAAGGTTTCTAAAAGTTACCAGGTCCATTTTCTCGAGCGTGTACCCTGTGATGTCTGATCCCTGCCAGTCATCAGGCTTCTGCCATTTGACCGTGGCCTTCTCGGCGCGGATGTCAGCCACTTCCAGAGGACCGTTGGGGCGGTTCGGTTTGTCTAAAATGATTACATAATCATTAAATACGCAATCAATTACGATATTATTTTTTGTTAATACAAGTTAATATTTTTTATCTTATAAAGTGAATTGCGTTAATTGCATGTCAGAAATCTAGAAAGAAATTATAATACCATTAGTCTTTTAGTGTCAGAGTTATTTCTATATAATTATAATGGATTTATCTCCTTTAGATTCAATGTTGATGATACCGAGAGCTTTTATAATTGATATTTAAATTATATCATTTTCTTTCAAGGTCCGTAGTCTCTGTCTATTCAGATAACCGGCTTATGTTCTTGAGGATATAATATACTATGTATGTATGAATGTCCTTACCTAGCACTACAACATCGGCCACACTCTCACATGTGCCGGAGGAGTTTGTGAGGACGAGCTTGTATTTGCCTCCATCGACTCTGGTAGTCCTCCTGACGGTGAGTACGGTGTTCCTCTCGTACTTGTCGATTGTGATACGATCACCATCATCCTTGATTTCCTATATATATACAATCATGTGAAAGATAATATAATTATATTGCTGCTGCTAGAAAGTAAAAAATTAATGATGCTTGCACTTGCCATAAAAAGAATAAAGATGTGTCTGCGTTATTAATGAATATGTATGATGTGAAAATTGTAAAACGTGCTTTGCTTGGTTGCGCATAAGATAATATAACGGTCCCTATTTCCAGGATCTTCCTGCTGAGTAACCACGTCGCTAAAAGGTTAAAATAGTGGTATTAAATAAACCATAATTGAATACCACTATTTTAACTTTTTAGCGACGACAAAATTATTAAATATTATTTATTGGCTACATCATATACTTGATTGTTTAGAAGAATATTTATTTGTGTTAAGTAGAAGTGTTCACATAAATCAAAGAAGAGTCAGCACAGAAGTGGAAGTTTTAATTTCAGTCACTGCAGTGATAAAGAATTATTGAGAAGATGCATTGAATAGTGCAATAATACTATGAATAGTGATATTAAAATTGATAGTAATGCTATTCTCTTTAAATGTAATTTTGGTTGTGGTTATGATCTATACTAAATTCTGTAGACTGTATGTTTATTGATAAAAATACAATGTTTTAAATTGGAGTTTATGAAGAAATTATGTGATAGAATAATAGTGATGAATGTATTTTTTTAACCGAAACTTCAATGCATCTTTAAAATTTAGACACCAAAAGCTTTCAAATTTTTTATGACAAAAAATCGTGGATCGAGCAATGTTATTTTAGTTAATGTCTTACTGAATATTCATATAATGTAAAAAAAGTTTTATTGAATATTTAATCCTACAATCTTGTCATTTTCGTAAAAAGTATTTTTGATTTTTTATTCAGTAAAACAATTCATATTGTATAGTATATGTTAGCACATAGTGTATTTAAGAGTTTGTGTATGAGCGAAAATTAGAACATTATAACAACATTTATTTGCACCCATCTAACCTTCTCCTTGGTCGCCTTGCCACGTTTCTTTTTTTGGGGAAAAAAATAAAATAAAATTTAATACACAAATACGCCAATGTATTTTTTTTTATTGTTTTGCTTTATTTAAAACTCAACTAAAATCTATTTAGAATCACCAATGTATAGTTGGGATTATTTTTAAAAGCCTTATTTATTTTAAGGCTATATTTAAATCTAAAACTACTTTTCTAATATTTTTAACACACTACTGCAAATACTACTGAACAAAAAAAAATTGTAAACAAAAAAAAAGCAACATACCTCTTCTACCAAGATCCATTTAACCTCGGGTTCAGGTTCACCACCATACTTAATGTCGTATGTGATGACCTGACCCTTCTTGATGATCATGCCTTGAAGACCTTCTCCCTTGATGAAAGGTTTAACTGAAATAAGATATGAAATTATGTGACAAAAAGAAAGTTATAGCAGCAATTGAAAGATCAAAATAATAGAAATAAAAAGGTATGATATAAAAAAAATTTAGGTAGGTATACAGATGAATACTTAGTCTGGCCATAAATACTGTTGCAATTAAAAATAAACAAAATATTACATTTGAATTTGGAATTTGTCATTTTATATTGTTGGTTGTGTTTTCTCATTTTGGCGCTAATACATTGTACAATATTTTGCGATATTAAAATGGAGTGGGGTGATAAAGAGAACCGAATCGCTGTGATTGCATTACACAAAGTAGGTATGGAGCTAAATGTAATTTTTAAAACTCTCCATACGCTTGGTATTAGTAAAATATTTGTGTACCGGGCTATTAATAGGTACAATGAGACTTCCTTTGTTTGTGAGAGAAAAAGACCTGGCCGTCCACGTAGTGTTCGTACTAAACAGGTGGTCAAAGCAGTAAGGGAAAGAATTCGAAGAAATCCTGTCCGAAAGCAAAAGATTTTATCTCAGGAGATGAAGATAGCACCTAGAACCATGTCGCGTATTTTAAAAGATGCCTTAGGACTTGCAGCCTATAAGAGACTTACTGGTCATTTCTTAACTGATAATTTAAAAAAGAATAGGGTGGTAAAATCGAAACAACTACTGAAGCGGTACGCAAAGGGAGGTCACAGAAAAATTTTGTTTACGGATGAGAATTTTTTTACAATTGATCAACATTTTAACAAACAAAATGACCGTATTTATGCTCAAAGCTCTAAGGAAGCTTCCCAATTAGTCGACAGACTGCAACGTGGGCACTATCCGACTTCAGTGATGGTTTGTTGGGGTATTAGCTATGAAGGAGTGACTGAGCCATACTTTTGTGAAAAAGGTATCAAAACATCGGCACAAGTATATCAAGATCCCATTCTTGAGAAGGTAGTGATGCCCTTTAACAACACCATGTTCAATAACCAAGAATGATCCTTCCAGCAAGACTCGGCACCGGGTCATTAAGCTCGGTCTACGCAGTCTTGGTTGGAAACGAACGTTTCGGACTTCATCGGAGCTAAAGACTAGCCGTCGTCTAGTCCCGATCTTAATCCGCTGGATTATGATTTATGGTCAGTTTTAGAGAGTACGGCTTGCTCTAAACGCCATGATAATTTGGAGTCCCTAAAACAATCCGTACGATTGGCAGTGAAGAGCTTTCCCATGGAAAGAGTGCGTGCTTCTATTGATAACTGGCCTCAACGTTTAAAGGACTGTATTGCAGCCAATGGAGACCACTTCGAGTAAGCTTTTTATATTTTAAATTGTTTTATATTTATGTATTAAATATAACACACTGTAAAAGTAATAAATGTTATTTGCAATAGAATTGTTTTTTTATTTGTTTCAGTATTTATAGCTCGACTAGGTATATTAAACCGTAAAAATATTTTAAAAGAGAACTGTTTAATCGAATATCATTAATTAAATCATGTCCGTCAAAAAAGTAAAACATTACAATTTTAATACATATTAAGAAAAAAAAAGAAAAAATGATGCATGATACCTTTAATATAGAATATGTGAGAAGAGGAAAAATTAGATCTGTAACAGGGATACACTTACCGAATCTACACTTAGCGACAATAGGCTTAGTGCTATCACTGGGTTCACCAGGACCAGCCTTGTTAATGGCTCGCACTCTGAACTCGTAAGTGCATCCTTCCTTCAGTCCATCCTGAGTCGCGGTCAACGCGTCTCCAGGCACCGTTACACCCTGGACCCAGTCTTTGCCGAATTTTTCCTGCAATTGAAAAATGTAATGTACATTATATGTAATAATATAATAATAATAGAATAAGGTGGCTCCTTATCTTATGTTATTATTTGTTACATAGACATAAGCAAACATTGTAATAATTTTGATTTTAAAAGAATAATTTTCCATCTTTTTGGTAAAAGATGGTCCCAGACGAGTTTCTTGCCGGCTCTTCTCGCTGGGTTAGTTCCCGAACCGGTGGTAGGCATCACGTAGTAACGACGTTCAAAAAGAGTATTTAAAAATACCAATTTTGAATAAAAAAATTTTGATTTGATTTGATTTGATTTAATTGAAAGACAATTTTTAATGTTTGCCTTTGAAAGTCGTTTTCTTTCGAAAGTTTTTTATTTTTTTTATCAATACCTCAGTGGATTTATGTTCATGGGACACATTAATGTTTATTTCGATCGTATTTTATATAGCGTGTTTTCGTTTTTTTTCTGACAAACAGAGCAGTGCTTACCTTATATTCAACGACGTATCCTGTGATAGGTGCACCACCATCATTGTCAGGCTTCTGCCATTTGAGATCTGCGTGGTCCTTGTCCCAATCTGTAACTTCCACGCTCTTGGGCTTCGATGGTTCGTCTGTAAAATAAATTCAAATAAGAAACATTGCAAACTAAGCCCAACTCTATACTTGCACTCGAATAATATGCTTTCTTATGTAGGGGACATCTCGCCCTAGGGCAATATTTTGACCGGGCGAGATGTCGCCTAATCCAAATTTGCAAACCTTGAGTGATATCAGTAGAAAAATATTACGCTTTTATATCATACCCCATGGGTCCTTAGCCAACACAGGCTTAGAGAATATTCCAGGTTCACTGGAACCGATCTTGTTAACAGCCCTTATTCTGAACTTGTAAGTCTTCTTCGGAATGAGATCTTCCACTTTGTATTTGCATGGTTCACCATGGTTGACTTCAGCAACACCATCCCAAGCGGCTTTGAGAGACAGGTCCTAAAATATAGGAATATAGATTAATTTATTCAACCAGATCAGGTGTTTGGTATTGTCTACGACGATATTTTACAAGTCATTTTATCATGTCATTTTGTAGACATTGCTAAATAACGTCCTACGCAATACAGGAAATGAAAGATTTATGGGAAAGAATACTTAAGTGTCCGAAAAGATTTTTATGAAAATATTTTTTTTATTTTAGAATCGCAATATTTAACCTGTCTCTCAATGATGTATTTAATTATCGGTGATCCTCCATCGTCTTGCGGTGCCTTCCATGTAACAATACAAGATGTCTGGAAGACCTCAGCGACCGCCACATCTTGAGGTGGCGTCGGCGGACTCTGCATGTTAATGGTAACATCCTTGGAGTCTTCGCCCTGGGCGTTGGTAAGTTTGATCTGGTATTTACCAGAACCTTCGCGAACTGGTTTCTTGATCTTGAACAATATTTTTTCTTGTTCAACCACTGCTTCAACTTCTTTGGCGGGTAACGCTTTGCCATCCTTGAAAAGCTTGGCTTCGAGTGGCGATACCCGTGTGCCAGAAACTGAAAAATTCGTAAATAATTTATTTAACAATACAGAAAGCAGATGTTTTTTTTAACAATTTTCGATTTTTAAATATTCTTATTTTTAACTACCTACGCAAATTATAGAGGGGTGTTATAAATTTGACGTGTCTTTACATGTGTGTATGTGTATGTCTGTTTGTGGCATCGTAACTTAAAATTTTAAATTTTGGTTGTTATTCTAGGTATTAGTAAACTTACTTTTGTAAGGCACTTCAATAACAAACGGTTGTCCAGCAGTACCATTAAACTCATCAGGGCAATCTATTTGAGGTTTAGATTCACCCTTCTTGACAGTCAGCTTACAAGACGAGCTGAGCTTGCCAGATTCACAGAGAATTTCACCATCGTCTTCCATCTCTAGCTTGTTGAATATGAGTTGATGCTTACCACCACCTAAGTTTTTAATTTCAATCCTGTCCAAAAAATAATTTGTTAAAATAATTTGATGAAAAGTTATTAACAGTTTTTGCATTTTACATACAACTGTTTGTTTACCTGTCATTGGGTACAATTGGTTGGCCATTGAAAGACCATACAGCCTCAGCAGTTTGATCCTGCAACTCGACTTCAAGGACTACTTTATCCCTCTCAATTGCTTCTGTATCCTTCAACTTCTTATTGAAGCGATTCGAGTCTGTTGAAGAAAAAAAAGGTGTAAAGGTTGCATTACTCGAAGAATGTCGCATTTAAAAATTGATCTGTCAATTTCAGCCTAGCACACGTTAAGTGCATGAATTTGACATCCATAATAGGTTTCTCACGTGCTTAATCGTTCAGATACTGAATATTATGTTAGATCGATCTGACATTTTCATACAATTTTGTAAAATTTCACAAAATATGACATCCTTTAAGGATGTCAAATCAAGTATGTATGTTTCCAAATGGCTATTGAAAACCCTTTAATTATATTGATACTCACAATTGACAATCAATTCGCATGCAGTTTCATCGGCGTTGCTGACACACTTAAAGTTGCCAGCGTCTGTGACCTTTGCATCTTTAATGACGACTTTTCGTTTACGTCCTTCCTTCACAATAGTAATACGTTTATCAGCTTTGAGTGGTTCATTGTTCTTAAACCTATAATAAAATAGACATTAGACAGTATAATATTATTAAATTTCTTCAACACCGATAGATAGATAGATACATATATATAATATAGAGCGTTCATAGTAAATCCTTACCATTTTACATCTCCAGCTGCGTCGTCTAATTCACAGAGGAGAGTTATCGTGTCTTTCTCTATCGCTTGTTGCGACTTAAGTACCTTGGTGAATTTGTATGGGTATTCTGGAAAATATTTTTTAATTGATGTCATGTTTGGTGTAAAACCGTCAGATTAAGTAATCACTGTGCAAATATTTTGGTGTTAGTAGTCATTTAACTGTAATTATAGAAGAACTTTTTAGCTCATTTACTTACCTACAATCTTAACATCACATTCTGATTTATCTGGTTGCTTTTCTATTCTACACGTGTATTTTCCAGCATCATCCATTTTAGCCTTCCTAATTACTAGCTTACAAACGCCAGATAAGTCCTTAGAAATTTGGAATTCTTCACCGTCTTCAAGTTTTTGTTCACCTTTCCACCAAGATACAATAGCAAGACTGTTCGATATCGCACATTCTAGAACCACTTCATGTTTAGTGTAACCTGTAAGGCTCTTCTTTAAGTGCTTTGTGAAGGTGTACGTAGGATCCGGTTCTTCTACTTGAAGGAAAGCAGTACTGCTAATTCCACCAATTTCGATGGTAATCTTACCAGTATCTTCGACCTTAGGATTCATAATTATCAATTTATATGAATCCTTTTCGTTAGTCATCTTATATTTGGAGCCAGGGAACAGTTCCTAAAAACCAGAATTAATTTTATTATGATGAATAATAACAAGCTAGGTAAAATGTACATTTATATGTAATCAAGAAATATTTTAACTTACATCCTTGCGGAAGAACCACTTTGGTTTCGCATTAGGCTTTGTAAAGATGGCTTCAAATGTGACCTTTTTATCTTTACCTTCTTTTGCGTTTTGATCTACGAGGGGTTTCAAGAAAGAATCTTGTTTCTGAAAAATACGAAACCTTTTAATACATTTTAATCAAATTATTTATTATAAAGTGCAAAGATCAAAAAAGTGCTTATAAAAAGAAATGTGCTGTTTTCCATAAATTCCAAAGTTGTGATATTTTTGAACAAACACCAAAAGAATTGAAGTTTGTAAATATCTCTGTGAAGAAAAACCTCCTTTCTTAAATCGTGTATTTAAGCATGATTATTTACAGAAACTGAAATTTTCTAGAGATCGCAGTGATGGAAATGAAAATTTCGAAGCGCTGAAGATATAATACGGAAGTAAAAAAACATACTCTTCGGTCCTCAAGAGAGTTATTGTTTCATTTTATTTAAAATAGTTTCTTTTACATCGATATCATTGTGCAACTGGTGCTATGTGCTCATAATGAAATCGTTTGTGCTTAACGACTGAGAAAAAAGTAATAAGAACCCGAAGAAATGTGCTACACAACGTAAAGTACGATAGAACGTGATGCACTGAAATCTAACAAGGTATCGAACATTGTACTTCAAATGTTAGAGATCAGCGCGAGAGAAGAAGAAAAAAAATGTGTAGGTGTAAACGTGTGACAAATTTTGGTGCATATCAAATTTTCAGTGTAACCATTCACAATGCATTGTGTCATCTAACGGTTTACGATGGCCATGCCAAACCTCAGATCGTCTTTTATGCGATTGCAGCACCGGCCAATCCGGGATCAATTCTGCTAGTGAGATTCTTCTACTGTCAGATTTCTATAACATATCCACAAACCTTATTGAAGTATTGTCTGTTAGTTGAAGGTTTCAGAATGAGTCTTGTGAGACTGTTTTGTGTGTACTAGGGAACATATTAAAGTTCCTTTTAAATAAATTAAATATTGATTCTATGTTATGTATAAAGAAACAAAACAATATTGTATAAATAGAAATCACACAATATAACAAAGTATTCGTATACGATGTCATATTATGTACAGAGTTTATACCTGTAAAATAATAAAGATAAAAATAGAACGAGTGTTGTGATGAAACACAAACTTGAACGAAGATTTCAAAAATTACCAAACAATGCTCACACTTTTAAGGAATAAAGAAATAAAACATTGGTGAAAAACAATTGCTTATAGGTAAACAAAAATATTGCAAATGTGCAAAATATAACGTAAATCAACAATTTAATGTGAATCTACAAAATATTTTTTACAAAATAGAGGTTCTTCATAATAAAAATTTACATACAAAAGATTTATCATATTAGTTACAAAGACTAAACTAGATATTATATGAAACCAGAAGTTATGAAGAACTTCTATCGATATTTTTGCTTATATCCGAACCTGAAAATAACCATCTGTTTTTGGACGATCAAATATAGCTGGAAGAGACCAAGCTCTTTTTATTTCTCTAACATCCTAAAATTGACAACAATATAATATACATTTATACACAGTATTTACTATAAAAAAATATAATTTCAGCAATATTAAAAGCTGTGTTTAGAAATCCAAGAAAACCAACACATTATGGTGTCTGTTGGAATGTAAGTACTAACTTGATAGAAAAATTTATTCCATAACCAACTAGCCATTATGGAAATTCTAACAAAGATTTATAACATCTCAAGAACACTAAAACACACAACATAATAGATTTTATGAATTCACTGAATCCATGGATTTATTGACAGGTAAATAAATATAAACGATTAATACGTATTATACCAAGAAGGTTTATTGTTTTAAAAATGTTAACTTGATAATCAGTTAAAATGGTACGTTCCTTGACCGTTCATTATTATTTCACTTGTTATTATCAAAAAATTGTCCTGTAACGTAATTTACAAAATGTTTTACAAAATGTTAACAAAAAACCTATAAAATAATATATTTAATAAGTTTGAAAACCTTGACCCAATTCCAATTAGGCAAATCATTTTTATCAGCCGGGAACCTACAGATTTCTTCACCATCTAATATAGCCTTCACAAATTCATCTTCGTCATGAAACCCATTTGCTAACTGTCAGAAATAAATAAATATACAGATTTTGCTTTAATAGTATGTTTTATAATGCATCATCATCAATAAAATCAACTATCAGTGGAAACCTTTTATTGGCTTCATGTTAAGTTTGCTGTCTTAATTTTAAGTTTATAAGCTGTTGGTTTCCCAAATTAAATAAAAAAAAAAAAAATGTAAGCGCTTCTTATTTCACAAAATTCTTTGTTTCTTATTTTTTATCGTTTCTGTTTCAAGCGGGATTTACACAGTTGACTAACGCCCGAAATTAATAATTTAATCAACCTAAGGGCTGGTTTTTCTCTTAAGTCTTATCTGAGGAATAAATATGTGACTTTGATAGATTTTGTATAAAAAATCTGTCAAAGGTACATATTTATTCCTCAGGTAAGAGTTATCTGACAGTTGAAAAATCACCCTTAATCTCATTTTAGCTATCTGAGATTTCAATATATTTTAACGATCCTAGGATTAACTACACGTCAATTTTTGTTTGAGAAGCTGAGATTGAAGTCAATCTAAGATTTGACGTATTGACGTATCTAACGTTATTAATTTCGGGCGTAAAGCCACACGACTCATGCCGCACGACGAAAATCGACTGAAATCGACTGTCAAAACTGCCTGCCCGCGTAAATCCGCTTAAATTTATTTACTGATCGTACTATTTTTAAAATAAAAGTGATTATTATTGCTTCGTATGTAACTGACTAACTAACTAAATTATATTTATCACACAGCCGTTAAAACGAATCAAATCTTTGTATCCTAAATTAAAAATATATATATTTTAGCTTTATATAAATATATGGCTTAAAAATATAGTTACCTTTTCCACTTTTTTAAGAGCTGGTATTGGTTTTTCAACCTCCTTTAAGTCACCCCAATCAGGGTCGTCTTTTTTCTCACCCCATTTGGCGTACTTCCTCTTTTTGAGCATAGCACGGAAGTCCATTCCGCTAGCGTCTAAATATATTCAAAAAGATTATTAATCATTTAATATACCAAAAATTATTTTTATGTGTAAATTAAAGTAAAAAAAAATTTCATTGTAAACCCAGCGCATGTAATTCCAAAAAGTATATGTCGATTCAACAGTGACGACTGACGACGCAATATTGGATGATTTTTTTACCTTTTATATGTTTCGAAAAAATATGACAAGCATTCCATGAACTGAATCTACCGAAAGTATTTGCGACAAGCGTCAGTTCACGTCAGACGCGTAGCAGTGCGCTCTTTTTAAGAAAGCGATTCAAAATTGAACTTTACTCACTACACAAAAGTATACAGATTTCATTGCAAAAGTTCGAATTGCGAGATGCACCGCGCTGCGCGCCGCTATTGCAATGAAACATGAATGTTTTTGTATAGTGAATAATGTTCGCTCGCTATCTAAAAAAGAGCGCGCCGCTTGTCGGTGTGAGCTGACCCTAAGCTCAAGTAATTTTATTTTCTCCAATATATTTTTTAAATCGTTCCGTATTGAGTTTAAATTAGTAACTCTTATATATAAAATTCTCGTATCATAGTGTTCGGGGACACACTCCTCTTAATTTTTATATGATGTGGCATTAAAAAATACATACAATGGCATAACAACGTTGCCGGGTCAGCTTGTGATAATATAAAATTAGTAGTGGATGTTGTAAAACAAATTTTGACCAAGTTAGAACAAAAATAAATTTAACTAATTGTGCCTATTATTTTCCTGAAATGGAATAAAAAATCAACCAAATAATATCTCAAAAAAAAATGTATCATTACCAAATCTTTTATGAAAATAAAACATTTTACCGCAATTTTCTTTATAATTATTATATGATTATGTGAATGAAGTTTTCATGTATTTTATTTTACCTTACTATTTGGATGCAAATGGCTCGATGATCGAATAATAACGACGTAAGTGTTATAATTACCAGAGACGTAGAGTTGAATTTCTGCTGAGTCCTCTCCATGGATGTTACTGACAACTATTTTGTATTTCCCTTCATCTATGGGTTTTACTTTTCTCATGCAAAGTGTAATAAGTCCAGTGTCACCGTCTGTGACAAACTTAAAACGACCACCCTCGAGGATTTCAGAAACTCCTTTGTAGAACTTGAATGTTGGCGGTGGGTTACCTTCCACTTGCACGGTGAGGTAACCGGTTTGATCTAGTGTGTTTCAAAGCAGAAAACAGTATAAAACAATTTCATTTGTTTCTAGATTAGTGTTGCAGTAACAAAGCAAGTTTTGTAGACGCTTCTACTGGAAGTCTTTCTATACGTGCAACTTGACTCAAAGCTAAGTATTATGAAATACCCATTATAAAAATCTATTGATTTTAAAAGTATTTAAAGTTCTGTCTTCTATTGTTAGTTAGTCAAATTGTGAACTATTTTAGATAGGATAGTTAATTTAATACTAAGTGGCAAAATTTCAGTAGCTAAATGCGTTGTGCATTGTAAAAAACTTTAAATAGATAGATCGTAGTTCTAATCTAAGTATTTTTTTTTTGCGTTTGTATTTCATTCTAATCTAAAGTGGCCAATAATTACCATGATTTGTTAAAGTACTAACCTTCCACTGCTGTGTAATTTTCTTGTACGTCCACGATAACAGGAGGTCCTTCATTTCCAATAGGCTTCAGTGGAACAGACGGTTTGTTGATAAGATCTTCCAAGTCTTGCACAGAAGGTCTCCTCGCGTCGCTCGATTTCCTTCGCTATAGTACCCGTATACTTATTAGTACTCTCTCAATTTATGTACATGAGTAGTTAATCACATTTAGCAGAACATATAGCGTAGCAAGATGTTAAAACATATATTTTGTGTTTACTTAAGTAACAAAATCAAGTTTCAGCTGATTAAGTTTCATTTCTTAAATGTGCGTTCAAAATTTTAGAATTCATTTTTTAAATTACTGTTTTAAACTTTATATTGGTATCCGTGGTCAGAAAATTATACTCCACTATTATAACTTAATCAGCATTAAAAAGATATGATAAACTTCAGAATTGACAGTTGAAAATATTTAAATTATCTTCACTAGACATTTTAAAAGCTTAGCAGTCACAATATAAAGTCATCGAAGATTGCTAAAGTGTTTGAATCCGTATTAAAATAAGATTGAAAAATTATATTCATAATACAAGACACATTAGTTGTGTTATGACAGATGGTGTGTATCATGCGCGTTCGCCAAACATACCCTTCTGGACTTCCTGATGTATGTAGCACAAGTGTACCGCACGAAATTATATTAACTATGACTGATGTTAATTTTTATGTCACACGTGACGTTACACGCATTATAAATATTTTAGCCTTGTTTATGACGATCGGACGTTTAAAATTGCAGTGATATATTGTTTAGCATTTGAAGCCTCTAAAGTTTATCGCACGAGAAATTTAAAAATTGTTACACAAAACTAAAAGAGGTTTTTGAGAATCAGCCCATAATATTTTTCACAATTTAATTTGATTCTCCTATAATACTTTTTAAAGTTTATTAAATGTAAAGTATTTTTTTTATGAATATAGTTCTATATATTGAAGTAGTTTTTTTTAAATGAATTTTTATTGCGTGATAAATTCTTCAAAGACTATAAGTACCAATTACCATAATATTGAAGTCACTTACTTGAAAATTCGAAAGCAGATAATTATTATTAATTTATTAGGTACTTAATCAACTGTTGAAAAGGATTCCATTAAAGCCTAACTTTTGTTCGTGGCTCCACCTGCGTAAATCCAGTATCCAACCCACGGGAACACTGTACTCTTACGGGTTAAAATGTGTTAATCCAGAGCCTAAACTACTTCCATACCAAATTTCATCAAAATCCGTTTTGCTTGAAACGGTCTATCCTCACAAACTTTCACATTTATAATAGCAGTAGGAACTTAAAGATTTCATAGAAACAATTAACTGTCTATATCATTGTCTTTAATATATATTTCATAATACATATTAAATTGAAGCAGCACATGTTCCATATATTATTGTAATATTTGCGTATTATAATTTATATGAGTGCTATAATGTCACGTGCAAAATAACGATCTCAATATAGACTTGCACCTGTTTTTATTTAATTAATAAATCTATTCGCTTAGCGACTGCCATGGTTAGGGCAGGATTTCTTTGTAGAGAAAAAATTATCCCTTCTTTTAGAATTTTTTGACTATTTCTGCAAACTGTACAAAGTAAGGATTTTAAATTTTAGTATAAAAAAACGTACAGTTGAAAAAAATACTAAACTAATTTTGATGAAATTTGGTATGGTACCTACTATCTTAGTTTAAAGCTCTGGATTAATTAACAAATGCTACTTTTTATGTCCCAAAAAAGTACAGTGTCCCCACTGTATTTACGGAGCCGCGGGAAAAAGCTAGAATAGCATATTTATATCATATTATTTTTTAACTTTTCCACGTTCAAATGTTTTCTTCAAATAAAAAATAGGTTTCGATCGATTCTTAAAGCTCTTATTTCCTACCTAGTGTAGGAAATAGGGCAGTGTTTTGATCCTGAAAGTTGTTATTTTAATTTTTGTAGATACTTTATGCTACAAAACTTTTATTTTGATAGGCATTATCTACTATTGTAGAGGAAATACCATGATTATCAAAATTTGATTAATTTGTAAAAGTACATAAGACGAGCTTTATCGTATTTTTGTTTATTTAAAATTCGGGAACTTAAAATTTGATTTGCTAAATAATAAAATGTGACCCCCAAGTTTTAATTTAAAAAACAAAACGAGTCATGTAATGAAGGTTGCTTAAGCCTGCAGGCTCTGCAAACCTATGTTAAGGAACGAATTACTTGGTAACAATTGTATCTGGAAAATGTCATAACGTTGAATAATAAAAATACATATTGATGACTTTATATTATAATGAAAAGCATTAAAGTACTTACCCCATCGCCTTTGGGCACTTCCAAATTAGCAGGCTTTTTTGCCACCGCTGCCATTTTAATTAAAGATGCCACAAAATAACTTAAACTATTTAATCACAGTTTTATCACAGTAACCGCTCCATTGCTTAGTTTATCTTAATGTATTTAATATATTCTTATAGTATCGTTTAACTGTATACATATTTTAAATTTAAGTTAAATGCTATTTTTGTGTTACACCCTTTGTGTCGATAAGGCTATTCGATGTGTCGTTTCATCTAAAATTGTCCGCGAATGTCAAAAGACTGAGGGGTCGCGCGGGCGCAATTACCTTGCTCCAACGGGGGGGTGAGGGGACCGCGTCTATTTGTGCAGAGCACAAATCAGCAGACCAGTTCAATTAATTATCAGATTAAGGTGAGCCATCCGTGTACTTTGCCATTAACATTTGTGTAAAGTTGTCGACAGCCGATATCGACAATAATTTAGGCGGTATATTTGGATGAGGAAGCAGCGATGAACAGAACCTACTTCGAATCCAAATGAACATTTACATCGTTCAATACGCATCTGTTTAGCGTTTGAAGTATCAATCGTGTAGAGATTTTAAATGTAGTTGCGATTTCTAAGAAAGTAAGATTTTGTTTATTACCAATAAATTTCAATTCTGTTTTTAAATTCATGCTTTTTGAAACCCATCCTTTTGAGGAATGATTATCCTATTATGTATGCTATTCTGATGCTTAGATTGCATAAAATAACTTTTTCTTAATTCTGCTCTAGAAGAACAGATGCAATATTACTATTCTATTTTATTATCTGAATGAAGCCAATACGTTATATTCTTCTTTACTTTCCATTACTATTTAATTAATCATCTTCTTAGTATAAGGCGCATCTATTCCCACCTAAAAGGTCTATACTATTTTCTTGCTATTTTTTAGCGAAACAGAAAGAATTTATGATTGTTTTAGTTAAACAATAGATTTATCTCAAATATCATTAAACGCACCATCGCGATTTGTTTGTAAACTTTTTGGCAATGTAAAACAAATAATTCGTATGATATCATCTCTGGCACCAGACGCTGTACTTGCTCTATCTTACTCTGTGTTCTCACAATGTAGAAAGCGTCATAACAATGCTGTAGATTCGTAGTAGTGAATTTGAATGTTCCGTCACTAATACTATAAATGCCCGCTGCTACACACCTAACGCTATATAGTAATGGGCTTTAGATGGTAATTAATTAATTGTTTTTCTCATTAATGATTTTATAACTGCCATTAATTAATATAAACGGTTAAAAATCTTTTAAACAAAACTTTAATTCGATCACGTTTTTAAAACTTGAGAGGTAAATAAAACATGAGAATTTAATGATAACTATAGTATATAGTAATAGTAACTAGTAGTAGTCCGGTGATCGAAATTTTATTAGCCTTGTCAAAGGCTAACCTCTATAATCAAAGATCGAATCATGGATAGTCGAAAAATTTTAAATTTTTTATCCAATGATATAAAGTAAAATGAAATCTATACATATTTCAATAAAGGGATTGAAATTTATTAAATAAACCTGTGAAACAAAAAAACAGGCGAATATAAATTCATAAGTTATCTATATAATGTAAAGAGATAGATTGATAAACGACAAAATTGTATAACGCATGGTAGTGTGTGAACATTGAATATTTTACTTTACTTAATTAATTTTATATTTTAAGAATTTAATATCATATAGGTATTTTCAAAATATCAAGTGATATTAAAAATAGAATTGTAAAGTATTTTGTGAGCTTCGTCATGATACGAATTTATTTGTAACCTATCAATAACAATTAGTATAAAATATTACATGTCGATTAAAAATACCCAGAAGTGATGGCCAACATTTTTTATACTGTATCTATGCCAAGTATTCTATAGATGCCAGTCCCACAGAACACTAGGGCGGACAGCCCACGCGATATAACATAGATATTGCTACCATCTATATCTATATGTCAATCAAATTTATCTGTTATTTCTATTTCTGTCTCGACCTTGTTCATAATAATAACATTGTTTAATTCTGAACCGATGTGTAACGTCTAGATGTTTGTTGATACGTTTCTAACATTCCCTTAGTATCTAATATTTTCGATTTCAATTTATCTTAATTATAAGCTTTTAACTTTAAATGAAACTTGTTTTCAGTATTCATGGTATATTAATTTGTGTTAAAGTGACTCACAGGCAAAGTGAAATATATTTTATCCAAAATAATTGTGTTTCTGAGATAGCATTTAATGTTCCGTCATTTTAATTACAAAAAATATACCCTGATATTTGGAATACGTATCATATTTTGAATTTTAAAAATGAATTATGTAAGGTTCAATTGAATTCGATTACTCGATGATTATTGTGAAGGGAAACATCTGAAAGGCATTCGTACGAAAGCACTAAAGGCGAAACAAAATATACGGATACACATTCTAATAAAACATTTCATTCATCAGATCAATAACGCGGTGTGACAGACGTTGAAATAAAATATATATCCTCAGCTTCACTCGCCGCCATCCATCATTGTTTCTGGCACCAGGTTGCAATTAATGTCTTAGTTTTAAAGTTTGCGTCACCTTGGCTTAGCTTTTTAGGTCTGGGTTTATGACTTTTGTCAGTATAAGTCAAACATCAACAGGAGTTAAAAAAGGGATATCGTCAAAGTTATTTTTACAAGTCTTCTACTTAATACAATTTTATACATTCATTGTCGTTATTATACTAACATTAAAGAGTAATGGTAGGTATACGACCATATGATGCAAAATGTTAACTACTGTTCTTAAAAAAACAAAAGTTATTATTATCAACAGTATGTATGTGGATCGTAAAAATAGCAATATTAACTTATATTTCTAACGTGCTTTGTTCGGCGTTGATCTAAAATCACTTGGTCATTAATATTATAGATCTTTGCTTGGCTTCCGCTTCTAAATTCGATTGATTTATTTATTCGGTATCAACAATAATTATGATATACGACACATCGTTTTGGAACGTTCCCTACGTTATCTCTTTTTTGTGGCATCTTTAAAAATATACTACTTAATATTTAATACTATGGACAAAATAACATTAATACCACTACAAGCTAAGGGATGCATTTTACTACTGTTCACATTGTTAATAGGTGTGCACGTATGCATTATTATCATAAAGCATAACTAGAGCATTGATATAAGATAGCGTGGGCTGGTGTCATCGTTATAACAATTAATTTATAGAACAAATGGCAACAGATCGAACATATAAGCATTTTAACATATATTAAAGTGAGCAAAATGTACATTTAACGTTTTGAAAGCATGCAGATTATTTTCAGTATTAGTGTCTATTTATTTACATGATTGTAACATTAAATGTTAGAACGATAAGGAGTTATTTGCGCTAGAAATAACTATACGAAGTTATATACGAATTTGAGACATTTTACAAGAATATTATCCAAAACAAATTGTACTGCACAATTCGTTTCGTCTACACCTCTTTCATATTCGACAAATACATTAATCACGTTTGAAAATTCTATGTTAGCCACGAATCTATCTTTAACATATATTTCTAAACATATATCTCCACACTGGTATACCTGCCCCTCGATTTCCCCAGGTCTGCCACGTTTTTTCTTTTTTGGAAAAAAATTGTAATTTTAGTAAAACATTCACTGTTATGGTTCACATATACCTATGTGTAAATAAAAATATTTCAGTTTTCCTGAAAATGTATGTCAGTGTAAAATGTAAGTGTGAAATACTAGGTGTGCATCTATAATTAGTTTAAATATATAGCTCGTCCCCCGGCTTATTACACTTAAAATAAATTTAGTGTAAGTATATTCTAATAACGCTATTTTGATTGTAGAGTTCAAAATACTGACAACTATTGGTCCATCAAATTATTTTTAAAGAAATGGACATGTCTCTTAGTATCTATTGACGTCTATTAAGGTTCGAGAAGTGCAAAATGTAGATGAATTTAATGTAAGTAGGACGAGAAAAGAAGTAAGGACTTAATGTAAGTAATTAAATTATTTTATAATTATTTCTATCGATCATTACAAGTGAAAATTCAACCAAAACATAGGGCACAATTCGTGAATAATGACAAGTTTTAGGTGCAATAGTGATATATGACTGTTATGTTTTTGTTGTTAAGTAAATTGATAACTTATTGCCAAATTGTGATAGAAATTTGCGATTATTTGCTAACATTCCCAAATCGATCTCATAATTTTCTGTAAAAAAAACTGGCGCAAAATGCTTTGCAAAGCAAGCAGCGTCCTCCTTAAACCGACCAGCCTCAAACAATCTCACCTTTTTCTCGTCTACAACTTCTCCAGGACGTAATTTGGTGACCTGTTGTTTAAAAAACATTGAAATATCCCTTACAGGTGGTATCGCCTAACTCTGTCGCCGACCCTTTCCCTACAGTCCTACCAATTTATTCGCGCAGTGATTCCATGGCATTGTTGCATTTGTTAACATCAACAGTTAGTTTTTATTTAAATTTATCATGTGTGCTATTGCAATGTTTACCATTATGTGTTAATTAATTGGCCTATAAGGCGGTTCAGATCATTTGTGTGCATACGTGCGTACAAGCTGTGCAATTTATGTGTGTGCCTTGCTGCGATATGTGTGCAATTGTGCAAAAGTTTTGTGCTTTGTAATTGACATGGAACAGTTCTGGATGCTTACATTGTGATGTTTTTTTTTTCATTTATTGAGACTTTATTTGAAAATATAACAAACCCTGTTATTATGTATAATGTAAGTATCCAGATCATTAGAGTGATGTGTTTTAGATTCCGCCTAATGCAGATACATGTTTTGTAAAATAACAGTTAAATATATTTATATTTATTACGGCAACATTATGACGGACAGCATTCACGAATTATTCATTGCAGTTTTGCTATTACCTTCTTTTCCTCTATCACCTCACCAGGTCTAAGTTTTCTATGCTCCTGTGGATTACGTGTTGTAGAATCTTAATATCTACATTCTCTACGATCCAAATAGTTTTCTGTTTCAACTGCTATTACATTCTACCCTATTAAGCTAGGAGTTGAGGATCAAGCTCTACATCAAATCAAGTAAATCCACTTAAAATAGACGTTACTCAAGCACCAGGTTTTGTGTGAAGCGTCCTCATATTCACAGTGAGAAGCATAACCAAAAGGATAAATCAGGGTGTTCTATTGTTATGGGTTCGGCTCGACAGAATAGGTTCTACAGGGTTCATAAAATTTATTGATATCACGCTCTTTGAATACTGTGAGTATTGTCACAAATTGTACAGGGGTCCTTTATTCATATTGGTGCGTGCTATCAATGTGCTAATCTAATATTTATAAAATCTACAGTGACACAGCAAATAATATGGTTTCTACAAGATTTTTTTTCATACCTTCTTCCATATTATGATGATTTTGATTCAGACTAGATTTACTATTTTGAAAATTTATAAAATTATCTTAACTATACTAACAAAGATATTATCTACATACCTCATCGCTGATAATGAGCGAAGGTCTTCTACCCAGTTCTTCTGGTGGAGGAATGAGAGATCCTCTTCTGGGTGTGGAAGCTCCAGGTGATAAAGATGGCTTACGCAGTGGTTCCGGTTTTGGCGACTTCTCTTTAATCACCTCAATCTTAGGCGGTTCCTCGGGTTCAGGTGCTTTGATTTCTGGCACTTTAGGTTTCTCAGGCTAAATAACAAAAAATACATAATATTGTAATATTAGTATTCCAAAAAATATTTACTCACTATCACAAACCTATTTTGAAATTAAAACATTCAATAAGTTTCAGTCATAGTTTTTTGGATTTGAAATTGAAATGTACAACATGATTTTAAATTGCATTAACCTGTTCCTTTTCTTGTTTTTCCTTTGTTGTGCGTGTTGGAGAAATTCTCTCATACTTCTCAAGGTCTGATCGTTCATAGTCTGGGATTTCTGGCAAGTCTTCTGCCTTCTTCTTTGTTGTTGATATCTTTGCTTTTTTGGCTTCCTCCTCAATCTTTTCTTCTTTGACTGCTACTTTCTGTAATAATTTAAGGATATTATCATTTGATCCTTATAACGTACACTATTATTCTTTTAAGATTTGAAACTCGCATACATTTGAATTTTCCTTTGTACTTAATGTTAGAGATGTTGAGATCAGATGATATTTTTGTCTATTAGTATAAAAGTTTGAAGCTCCCTAAATAAGTCACTTACCAGTAACAATACATTTAAAAAATACATTAACAAAGAAATCTTTCTTTAGATAATGTATTATTAAAATATACTTTTTTAGCAACACAGAGAAAAATTACATTCTTTAAAGCAGACAAATAGAAACAACGACAAAATAAATCTTATACAATAAGACGCAAAATAGACCAAAGAGACAAGAGGGAAACCAAATAAGAGTCACATATAAATGAAGAGGACATACACAGAAAATATGTTAGAACAGGTAATAAAAAAGTTGGTAATAACATGTAAAATAAAAATATTACAATATATCACTTAAAAATAAAAATAAAACAGACGTTACAATATAGTGTTGCCTTATAACATAGGTTTTAATTTTATAACTACATAAATATGTATTTTGAACATCGATACATAGGAACTTAAATGTTATTATAGATAATTGAGAAAATAATTTTTTGAATATTATTTTGACTTAATTAAGTAAAAACCTTGTTCATTTTAACAGAGCTATATTGTATGTAAAAGTCATACAGCCAAGTTTTTACTTCCTTTGTCAAAACTAAAGTAAGTAGTTGAACTTATCTAAAATTTTAATAGAAATTAAATACGGATAAGTACAATGGTTTGTCTAATTAGACTACAAGTGCGTAAAATAGGAAACATAGTGGTGCTTTTGTAAACTTTTGTAACTGAATAGCTTGTTTTGTTTAGTACTATAATACAATCTAAACGGTGTAAAATATAGATTATAGAAAATAGTGCAAGTTTTTTTTAACCTTTACCTCCTGTCTTTCTTCAAGATCATCAAAATTCCGTCTAACTCCATTCACTGAGTCGACCTAAATATTCAAAAAAACGGCGACTGACTAAATTGATAATATATAACGTTATCAATTATATGTCGTATTTAAACAAAGTTAGATTATATAAAATGAAGAATCAATTACCTACAGGTGTAATATATTAATATTGTTAGAGGTACAGACGATAATAATAATACTGATTGTATAACAGTATAACAAAATGCTCGTAAAGAGAAAAACTGACAGTACTTAATTTAAAGTTGTGAGTGGTTTGAAAGTTATAACTACTTGTCTATTTGTAATTACTTATTATATTAAATATATAATTATAATTAAATTTAGTACTAAAAATGCAAAATGCATGCGATAACAAGGTTATATCTTAAATAGTATTGAAGATAGGTAAAACATTTATAGACTATAATATAATACCGAAATTGATATAGTATCATGATCAATAATAATAGTAGTTAAAATTAGATGATTCAGATATATTACCCTAAATTTGTAAATTTACCTCTATTTTTATTTTAGGACCTAGACTTGAAATATTTTGATATGGCGAGTCCCCAAAATTGTTTTCATTATTCAAGTCGGATTTATTATTTACATCCTGTAATAAATGTATGAATTTTACATAAAATCGAGTCAAAGATGAAACAATTGAAGTATTAAAATTGCTTTTATAATAATAATAATTTTGGCAAGAAAATAGGCTATAAAAATATCAAAGGTACGAGTAAAAGTTAAAACTTAGAAGAGGGAAATATAAAAAATCTTACATATCATGTTTTATTGAAAAAAACGGAGTAAGAAGTTAGAGAAAACTTTTAAAACTTACAAGTAAGATGGTAAATTTACTGATAGTATTTAACAGCAATAATTAAATAACGACCATTATGAGACACTTTATAGAATAGAAATAAGAGACTTTTCAAAACTAATTACCTTAAGGTTTTCATTAGACACTGAGGTATCAAAAGATTTATCCCCTGTTCTATTTGATTGAGCGTCATTTTTCGAATCAGGGAGTCGCAATTTACTATCATCCTGTTTTATGTAAATAAAATTATTTTAAACAATTTGAACGTAAAAAGTAAGTCAATAGATATGAAAACATTAAAGGTAACTGACTCCAAATAAAACGTTGCAATAATGAAGGAAAGAAGTAAATAACGTGCATTATTAGGTATTGGAGTATAACAGTACTTTTGAAACATAAGGGTCAAAATTGATTATAATTTAATTTAATACTAAATATGCAAAATGCAAGGTTATATCAAATAATAATAATAGTATGTTTTTTGCAAGAATGTAGTGTTCGTAAATAGTATTGAAGATAGTCGAAACATTTATGGACTCTAAAACAGTACCAAAATTTATTTAGTATCATGATCAATAATGATAGTAGTTAAAATTAGATGATTCAGACATATTACCCTAAATTTTTAAATTTACCTCTATTTTTATTTTAGGACCTAGACTTGAAATATTTTGATATGGCGAGTCCCCAAAATTGTTTTCATTATTCAAGTCGAATTTATTATTTACATCCTGTAATAAATTTATAAACTTTACATAAAATCGAGTCAAAGATGAAACAATTGAAGAATTAAAATTGCTTTTATAATAAAAATAATTGTGGCAAGAAAATAAACTAAAAAAATATCAAAGGTACGAGTAAAAGTTAAAGCTTAGAAGAGGGAAATGTTAAAATCTTACATATCATGTTTTATTGAAAAAAACGGAGTAAGAAGTTAGAGAAAACTTTTGAAACTTACAAGTAAGATGGTAAATTTACTGATAGTATTTAACAGCAATAATTAAATAACGACGACTATGAGACACTTTATAGAATAGAAATAAGAGACTTTTCAAAACTAATTACCTTAAGGTTTTCGTTACACACTGAGGTATCAAAAGATTTATCCCCTGTTCTATTTGATTGACCGTCATTTTTCGAATCAGGGAATCGCAATTTACTATCATCCTGTTTTTAGTAAATAAAATTATTTTAAACAATTTGAACTTAAAAAGTAAGTCAATAGATATGAAGACAATAAAGCTAACTGACTCCAAATAAAACGTTGCAATAATGAAGGAAACAAGTAAATAATGTGCATTATTAGGTATTGGAGTATGACAGCACTTTTGAAACATAAGGATTAAAATTGATTATAATTAAATTTAACACTAAAAATGCAAAATGCAAGGTTATATCAAATAATAATAATAGTATGTTTTTTGCAAGAATGTAGTGTTTTGAAGTTAGGCGAAACATTTATGGACTCTAAAATAATACCAAAATTTATTTAGTATCATGATCAATAATAATAGTAGTTAAAATTAGATGATTCAGATATATTACCCTAAATTTGTAAATTTACCTCTATTTTTATTTTAGGACCTAGACTTGAAATATTTTGATATGGCGAGACCCCAAAATTGTTTTCATTATTCAAGTCGGATTTATTATTTACATCCTGTAATAAATTTATAAACTTTACATAAAATCGAGTCAAAGATGAAACAATTGAAGGATTCAAATTGATTTTATAATAAAAATAATTATGGCAAGAAAATAGGCTAAAAAATATCAAAGGTACGAGTAAAAGTTAAAGCTTAGAAGAGGGAAATGTTAAAATCTTACATATCATGTTTTATTGAAAAAAACGGAGTAAGAAGTTAGAGAAAACTTTTGAAACTTACAAGTAAGATGGTAAATTTACTGATAGTATTTAACAGCAATAATTAAATAACGACAACTATGAGACACTTTATAGAATAGAAATAAGAGACTTTTCAAAATTAATTACCTTAAGATTTTCGTTAGACACTGAAGTATCAAAAGATTTATCCCCGGTTCTATTTGATTGACCGTCATTTTTCGAATCAGGGAATCGCAATTTACTAACATCCTGTTTTATGTAAATAAAATAATTTTAAATAATTTGAACGTAAAAAGTAAGTCAATAGATATGAAGACATTAAAGGTAACTGACTCCAAATAAAACGTTGCAATAATGAAGGAAAAAAGTTAAGAATGTGCATTATTAGGTATTGGAGTATAACAGCACTTTTGAAACATAAAGATTAAAATTGAATTTAAGAATTGATTTTCCATTTAATACTAAAAAACCATAATGCAAGGTTATATTGATAATAATAATAGTATGTTTTTTGCAAGAATGTAGTGTTCGTTAATAGTATTGAAGATAGTTAAAACATTTACAGACTCTAATATAATACCAAAATTGATTTAGTATCATGATCAATAATGATAGTAGTTAAAATTAGATGATTCAGACATATTACCCTAAGTTTGTAAATTTACCTCTATTTTTATTTTAGGACCTAGACTTGAAATATTTTGATATGGCGAGTCCTCAAAATTGTTTTCATTATTCAAGTCGGATTTATTATTTACATCCTGTAATAAATTTATAAACTTTACATAAGATCGAGTCAAAGATGAAACAATTAAAAAATATAAATTGCTTTTATAATAAAAATAATAGTGGCAAGAAAATAGGCTAAAAAAATATCTAAGCTACGAGTAAAAGTTAAAACTTAGAAGAGGGAAATATAAAAAATCTTACATATCATGTTTTAATGAAAAAAAAATGAAGTAAGAAGTTAGAGAAAACTTTTGAAACTTACAAGTAAGATGGTATGACTATGAGACACTTTATAGAATAGAAATAAGCGACTTTTCAAAACTAATTACCTTAAGGTTTTCGTTAGACACTGAGGTATCAAAAGATTTATCCCCTGTTCTACTTGATTGACCGTCATTTTTCGAATCAGGGAATCGCAATTTACTATCATCCTGTGTTATGTAAATAAAATAATTTTAAACAATTTGAACGTAAAAAGTAAGTCAATAGATATGAAGACATCAAAGGTAACTGACTCCAAATAAAACGTTGCAATAATAAAGAAAAAAAGTTACGAATGTGCATTATTAGGTATTGGAGTATAACAGCACTTTTGAAACAAAGATTAAAATTGAATTTAATATATAATAAATTAAAACTTAGAAGAGGGAAATATAAAAAATCTTACATATCATGTTTTAATGAAAAAAAAAAGGAGTAAGAAGTTAGAGAAAACTTTTGAAACATACAAGTAAGATGGTATGACTATGAGACACTTTATAGAATAGAAATAAGAGACTTTTCAAAACTAATTACCTTAAGGTTTTCGTTAAACACTGAGGTAACAAAAGATTTATCCCCTGTTCTATTTGATTGACCGTCATTTTTCGAATCAGGGAATCGCAATTTACTATCATCCTGTTTTATGTAAATAAAATTATTTTAAACAATTTGAACGTAAAAAGTAAGTCAATAGATATGAAAACATTAAAGGTATCTGACTCCAAATAAAGCGTTGCAATAATGAAGAAAAGAAGTAAATAATGTGCATTATTAGTTATTGGAGTAAAACAGCACTTTTGGAAAAAAAGGATTACAATTGATTATAATTAAATTTAGTACTAAAAATGCAAAATTCAAGGTTATATCAAATAATAATAATAGTATGTTTTTTGCAAGAATGTAGTGTTTTGAAGATAGGCGAAACATTTATGGACTCTAAAATAATATCAAAATTTATTTAGTATCATTATCAATAATGATAGTAGTTAAAATTAGATGATTCAGACATATTACCCTAAATTTGTAAATTTACCTCTATTTTTATTTTAGGACCTAGACATGAAATATTTTGATATGGCGAGACCCCAAAATTGTTTTCATTATTCAAGTCGGATTTATTATTTACATCCTGTAATAAATTTATAAACTTTAGATAAAATCGAGTCAAAGATGAAACAATTGAAGAATTAAATATGTTTTTGTAATAAAAATAATTGTGGCAAGAAAATAGGCTAAAAAAATATCAAAGGTACGAGTAAAAGTTAAAGCTTAGAAGAGGGAAATATAAAAAATCTTACCTATTACGTTTTATTGAAAAAAACGGAGTAAGAAGTAAGAGAAAACTTTTGAAACTTACAAGTAAGATGGTACATTTACTGATAGTATTTAACAGCAATAATTAAATAACGACCACTATGAGACACTTTATAGAATAGAAATAAGAGACTTTTCAAAATTAATTACCTTAAGATTTTCGTTAGACACTGAAGTATCAAAAGATTTATCCCCGGTTCTATTTGATTGACCGTCATTTTTCGAATCAGGGAATCGCAATTTACTGACATCCTGTTTTATGTAAATAAAATAATTTTAAATAATTTGAACGTAAAAAGTAAGTCAATAGATATGAAGACATTAAAGGTAACTGACTCCAAATAAAACGTTGCAATAATGAAGGAAAAAAGTTAAGAATGTGCATTATTAGGTATTGAAGTATAACAGCACTTTTGAAACAAAGATTAAAATTGAATTTAATATATAATAAATTAAAACTTAGAAGAGGGAAATATAAAAAATCTTACATATCATGTTTAAATGAAAAAAAAACGGAGTAAGAAGTTAGAGAAAACTTTTGAAACATACAAGTAAGATGGTATGACTATGAGACACTTTATAGAATAGAAATAAGAGACTTTTCAAAACTAATTACCTTAAGGTTTTCGTAAGACACTGAGGTATCAAAAGATTTATCCCCTGTTCTATTTGATTGACCGTCATTTTTCGAATCAGGGAATCGCAATTTACTATCATCCTGTTTTATGTAAATAAAATAATTTTAAATAATTTGAACGTAAAAAGTAAGTCAATAGATATGAAGACATTAAAGGTATCTGACTCCTAATAAAACGTTGCAATAATGAAGGAAAAACGTTAAGAATGTGCATTATTAGGTATTGGAGTATAACAGCACTTTTGAAACAAAGATTAAAATTGAATTTAAGAATTGATTTTAAATTTAATACTAAAAAACCATAATGCAAGGTTATATTGAATAATAATAATAGTATGTTTATTGCAAAAATGTAGTGTTCGTTAATAGTATTGAAGATAGGTAAAACATTTACAGACTCTAATATAATACCAAAATTGATTTAGTATCATGATCAATAATGATAGTAGTTAAAATTGGATGATTCAGACATATTACCCTATGTTTGTAAATTTACCTCTATTTTCATTTTAGGACCTAGACTTGAAATATTTTGATATGGCGAGTCCTCAAAATTGTTTTCATTATTCAAGTCGGATATATTATTTACATCCTGTAAAAAATTTATAAACTTTACATAAAATCGAGTCAAAGATGAAACAATTAAAGAATATAAATTGCTTTTATAATAAAAATAATAGTGGCAAGAAAATAGGCTAAAAAAATATCTAAGGTACGAGTAAAAGTTGAAACTTAGAAGAGGGAAATATAAAAAATCTTACATATCATGTTTTAATGAAAAAAAAACGGAGTAAGAAGTTAGAGAAAACTTTTGAAACTTACAAGTAAGATGGTATGACTATGAGACACTTTATAGAATAGAAATGAGACTTTTCAAAACTAATTACCTTAAGGTTTTCGTTAGATACTGAGGTATCAAAAGATTTATCCCCTGTTCTATTTGATTGATCGTCATTTTTCGAATCAGGTAATCGCAATTTACTATCATCCTGTTTTATGTAAATAAAATTATTTTAAACAATTTGAACGTAAAAAGTATGTCAATACATATGAAGACATTAAAGGTAACTGACTCCAAATAAAACGTTGCATTAATGAAGGCAAGAAGTTAAGTATATGCATTATTAGGTATTGGAGTATAACAGCACTTTCGAAACTTTAAAGGAATAAGAAAATTTTCGTAGACTGAAGTAACCAGTAGAAATTTAACTAACAATATAAAAACAAAATGTATACAATGTATTTTGTACTCTCGAAAACTAATTACCTCAATATTTTCGTATGGCCTTGAACTATCAAAAGATAATAATATATGTGATCTATTTGATTGACCATCTGTCTTCACATCAGTGCATCGAAATTTACTATTATCCTGTTCAATAGTTATAAAATTATTATAAACAACTTAAATGCAATCAAGAGATACGACATACAAGAGGACACTAGAGACAAGTCCAAAGATTGTAAAATTTAGAAAATAAATCAAGAATATGCACATGGGCATTGAAATCAAGATAGATTACTATTTTTGAAATCATTTGAAAATTACCTGAATTTTTAAATCCGGACCTAAATTGGGAATACTGTCGGATGATGTATTTGAAAGAGCATTGTCTATGCTTAAACTATCCCGCTCTTCATATTGATCCTAAAGAAATTTGAGAAAGTCAAAAAAAATAAATTAATTTAGGTTCGCAAAAAAAAAAATTGTAACTAGCCCTCTCACTAAAATACTTGAAAAAGACAAAAAAAGATTAACTGAGAACTACCTTCATTTTTCTGTTATGACCTAAGTTTGAAATTATTTTGGAATTTAAAGGTCCATTGCTATTTTCATTATTCAAATTCAACGAGTTGCATTGTTCCTGGATAGATTTTGAAAAATAATATTTAATTTTAATTAAATAAACGTTTAAAAACCTTTAAACAAAAAAATAAGATTAGCATGCTAAATCCTGAAGAAACAGAAATATTATGTGAGAATATTTTTTGTTAAAAGTAAATAAAATAGAAGTTGAGCTGGGAAGAGAAAGAAACTATACCTAGAGTTATATACATTAACAGTAGAGTTTAATTTCCTAAGATATTTATCTTCTGTTTGTTCAAAGGAATTCTTATTATTTTTAGTATTTCTTATCTCATCATCACCCTGTTTGATTAAGAGCATATTCATTTTATACCATAAATAAAAGCAGGCATAATAAAAAGATGAAAAGGTCACTTATAAAACGATTGATAACAAAAAACTACGAAAAGAATTCCAAGCATACAGATAATTGTACAATACCAAAAAGAAACATAAGATAAAGGCTCAAATATAAGGAGTAAGCTGTTAAACATAGAAAACGATCTACAAGTAAATAATCATAATTGAAAGGAAAAAAGATATTGAAAAAATATATATTTCTTAAAAATCGAATCGAAAATAAGAAATCACCTAAATACGATACAAAATGAAATTCGATTCCTTTTTTTTAGGCTATTGATTTTACCTTTATATTAACACAAATGTCTGAATCAAAAGATTTGTCTCCTGATTGATCAAAATATCCGTTTTTACTCCCATTACTGTACCGCATGTCATTATTTTCCTGTTGATTGACAAAAAATTTAAACACTTAGTACTTAAAAATACAAACTAATTGTAAAAAAAAAACATGGTGCTAGAATTTTTATTAGTATAAAAGTGCAGAACTTAACTTATAAATTGTGCCTAAATCGTAAATATATTATATTCGATGTGCAGAAATGAGGTACAAAATGAGGTACAATATGGTTTCATGCTTTTTGGTATGTTCTAATGAAGTAAACTTTTTTACCTTACTATTTGGCTAATGAATGAGCTCATTAAAATTAAGACAATCATAGTGTTCGCGCCTTTAACGTGGCAACGCCCCGCGGGCACCGCGAGCGCTGCGGTGGTACGCGAAGTATTGTTGTTGTTGTGGTGTGTTGCCGCGTTAAAGGCGAGAACACATAGTATTGACTTAACTTGATTTTTTAAGATTACTCACTTAAAATCTAATGCGTGTCGAGGCCGATTTAAAAATAATCACCTATTGCTTTATTTTACACAGTGCTGAATACAAGTATTCATCACAAGTGATGTTAGTAGACATTAACTTTTTTTTTTTATATTTCATTTTATTACCTCTGTATGTTGCCGTTTTTTTGTTATTTTATCTTCGATTTTGTTTTCACTCTAATCACAAAAATTAACAAATAATATTCTTAACAAAGTAGGTTAGGTTAGGTTAGGTTAGGTAAGTTAGTAGACATTAACATTTTTTTTATATTTCATTTTATTACATCGGTATGTTGCCGTTTTTCTGTTATTTCATCTTCGATTTTATTTTCACCCTAATCACAAAAATTAACAAATAATATTCTTAACAAAGTAGGTAGCTATTACATATTATAACAAATAGTACATTACTAATAATTATTTACGTGGACATAATTTGCAAAGCAGTAAGCACTGGACATGTACAAAGACCATGGAAATTGCCATGCAGTTTAAGCATAAGTGCTCTCACCTTTAGTTTTACTTGTTCTAATTCCATCTTTTCGGGTTCCTTTTTGATGGGCTAGAAATCATAAGTTGAGGGGTAAGCTAGGAATTTGTACTGCAAAATTCAATCAGTACCTATCTATTTCCTTACACGAAATTGCAAGGTAAGTGATTAAGGGTAAACACCATTCAGTAAACATTTTAAATTAAATGTTTTGATTTGCATGAAGCCTTTTATATATTGATTTGCCAAAGCAAAAACTATTCGATTCTACTTCAAACAAAACCTTAAAAACTAGTGTTCATATTGAACATACTATTAAATAAATAAATAAAATAAATTTAAAAATCCACATTAGGATTTGTGAAACACTGGATAGTATTATATTTTATAACTTTAGACAGAATCATTCGATAGAAAGCGTAAGCTTACCTTGAGGGCTGTTTTCTTTACTACAGCTGCAGTCGTTTCCTCCTTTTCCCCAATTGAGGACACTGAAGATTTTCTGCTGTCTGTCGTTTCTTTTGTAACCTGTATGATAAAATATACTTATTATAGATAGAGAGCTGATTTATTAAAATCGGACTAGTAGATAAGACGCTACGATGGAACAAAATATAAACTGTCAAAATCATTACCCTTCCTTTTGGCTTCGCCGTAGTCGGATAAAAATCACTGCCACCAGCCCCCTATCTATTAATGGATATTATTGATAAAAGTAAATAATCTAGATCTCACCTTCAGAGCTTTATTTTCGACGATAGAGCTGCGTCTGCTATCAGTCGTTGTTTCTTGAGCCTAGATATAAATAGTTATTATTTTTAATTAAATGTGCGGTATATGTATGTGCACAATGATTTTACAAGCGGTCAAATTCTGCACTCACCTCGCTCTGTATTGAAGTTCTTCTGCTGCTAGTCTAAGCAAAAAGTGAAAAACAATTAACACAAATGAACACACTTCGTACAAATTATTATTGAACACATTAACAATGATAGTTAAACATATGCCATAATAATGTCATATACAAGTTTATCGAAATTGTGTTTTTACAAGTAGCTGGTGATTTAATTGCTGCTTATGAATTCATTATAGTTTTGATACTATAATTAACCTAATGAAATAGCAAGTGCTTAAAATATATTTAGAATTAAAGAAGCGAAGAGAAGAGAAGAATTTAAAGTATATACACTTTATACAGGAAGAATAAATTGAGATGAAAAAGCAAGAAGATTAAGAAAAATAGATAGCAGAGACTGGTGGAATAATTTTAATTCCCTCACCTCGCTCAGAATTGACGTCCTTCTGCTTTCAGTCTAAAACACATTTAAATGATTGTGAGAACATAATTTATATTAGCACATTCATATGGGTATAAACATGGTATATACAATAAACGCAAAAAACAATTGTACATAACAGAAGTAACATTTCGGGATAAAGAGGAAAACATATTATGAAAGTTAGGATATTGAAATTTGATTCCGTTATTTTAATATCCTACAAATTACTTTTCCTAATAGAGGTAAAATATTTTGCAGATTTTTATTTTATTCCGAGAAATAGTTTTTTTTATACTGACTTAAAAACCATGCTGATATTTTGATAAATACATATAAAATGAACCTAAGCAGATTTGAATTGTTGGTAAATGCAAAGGATATTCCACATAATACATTAATAATAGCACATACATTAATAATAGCACATACATAAATATTATTATCGTTGGGTAACACAGGGATCATAAATACAAAATCAAGTGCATGTCGAGTTTTCTTTTATACCTTTACTTCAATACGCTGTGCTTGTTTGGCAACAACTTCCACCTGTTAGAGGTTATAAGGTTTAATCATGGTATCTTGATTTCTTTTACATTTTAACCTATCTGACAGTAAAAAGGAGATTTTAAAGTGATATATTATACTTGAAACGAGACTATATTGTATGTATTATATATAATCGGTTTCTCGAAATCGGCTACAAGTATCACCATGAGTATGCAGGGAGTTTTGGGGGAGAAAAATCGATCTAGGGGTTACCTCGGGGAAATTGCACATTTTTAAGCTATTTATTTCATCGTGCAACAATTTAACAATAATTTCAACACTATTATGTCAGTCCGATTGGCTGTTTGGGTTGCATTTTTGCTTTGTTCGGAAATTCGGAATGTGGTGGGTTCAAATCTCGGTTAGATGAATATTTCTGTGATTATTTTTATTTTCCAAATTTAACAAAATATCGAGCAAAGCTCGGTTACCCAGGTACGATTAATTAACTTAGCTGAATGAATTTTTTTCCTGTATTTTTTCCCCTCTCAATTTCTTAAATGCCGAAAATATTCAAGGCACTTTTTTTATAAGCTATAATATTATCGAAATAAATTAAAAGGATGACGGGTTAAATAAACCGCCCGTCCGTCCGTCGGGTCCGGTGTGTCCAATAATCATAAAATCAATCGCACAATAAATTAAAACTGGGAAGAATGAGATTCAATTATTATGGACAGAACACTGTTAACCTTGATGTTCTGATGTCATAGAAACAAAAAGTATGAACTTTAAAAAAATCATATGATACTGATGTGCTTTTAGAAGATCAACAACTGCCAAACCGATCCAAAAAAATAAAGTATAACGTTTCGGTAACTAGATAAGGTTTAAGCAATATGCTCACAGACATAAGAACTATATTGGACATACCGGCCAGTGCCCATACAAAAATGCCTATCATATTTTGTACCAATTTCCTTATTTTATAAATCAGTATTTATGTACCTTGGCAGTCGTCTTTTCTTTTTCCTTCTTTTCTTTTGTCGATGGTGTTGGTGTTATCTTTTCATATTTTTCCAACACTGGCCTTTCGTAGTCATCAACAAAGTCCAGTTCAGGCTAAAACATAAAATCAAAGTTAGTTTAACGGAATGCACGTAAAAAGATTTTGCATACCTTATTTTTCATCCTTGCTTTTTAGAACAAGCAAAACAATGCGTTAGAAATCTGTAATAAATACATGTAAAGCAGCATGCGACTTGCGATTTCGACTTGAAATTTCCGACGTCACAATGTAGGGAAATAATAGGGACCAAGAAATATAAAATAAAGTGTATGAACAGTAAAATCGTGTTGGTGTAGGAACATAAAATATATAGGCAACAAATGACGAATATTTTGATTTGAACAATTAATATAGGTAGTGAGAAATGAAAACATGTAGTGTGAAAATAAAACGGACGTCACGAGTGTACACTTGTCATATGTTTAAAAATGTTACCCCTGTCTTAATATCCTTATCGGTAAGTTTAGCAGCGCCTTTCTTTAAACTCACTTTCTGCGTATTTATTTTCTTAAGTTCTGGTATTTCGAATGTGAATTTTTTTAACTTTTCAGGTGCCTACAGGAGTAAAATAAGTTAGAACATTTTAGAATTTATTTATATGGAAATAAAATAATAACATAGAAGGAACATAAAGAAATTGCCGAAACGTGAAAAAATAAGAGAGTGACAAGAAAAGTTCTGAAAGAGAAGAATAGTGAGAAAGAAACATAGAAAGTGGACGTCACGATATTGTTAAAACCATTGTATCATTACCCCTATTTCGGTTTTATTTTCTGTTTCTGTTATTTGGGCTTGTTCCACCTTCTTTACAGTTCTCTTTAGTTTAGGTAGTACCAATTTTTTTCCTTCTATTTTCAGCGTTGCCTGAATAATCAACATGTAAGCTGAATTCTCAAAATTTATAATTTTTTGAAGCCTAATGTTAGAGCTTATGAGCGATTAGTGTGATTTTGCAGCGGAATAGAAAACCAGTCTAGTTAATAGTTATATTGAAAAATTGTTATTTATTTTATAATTATCTCAGAATTATTTACAATGTCTATCATCTACCAAAGAAATATCTACTGAAAACCACTGAAAACATATTATTACTCTACATCTATCCAATACCTCATCATCGTCTTTATTTGCGACAGCAGGTTTCTTAATTTTAAGCTCTGCTGCTTCTGATCCCTCCTATAAATTAATTTTATATTTACACAAGAAACGTGGAAGATTTTTACAGTGTATAATTTGTATTTTATTACGTACAAATAAGTTAAATTGCAAAAAAAACCAATTCTAATGTACACTATTAAAAATATATTACTTCAAAATGAATTACTTGTAAGGCTGAGATAATTAAAAAATAATAAAAGCAAGTACCGTAGGTTTCTTTTTCTTAACAATTTTCTTTTTAAGGGATGCTTCTTCAGGTGCAGTTGTGCTTGTTTTAGTTCTGGGCTTGGTAAGACTCACAGATTCTTCAGTTTCCTCAGGCTAATATAGCGATTAATAATAAAAGTAAAGATAAGAAGCACTAAAAATAGTGAGATAGTAAAAGTGACTTGTAGAAGATGGAATGAAAACTTGTACTGTGTAATAAATAAAAGTCATTGGCGTGAGCAGTGGTATTGTGCAAAAGAATATTTGCTAAGGTAAGCTTTACGTGCTCAAAATTGGTAATAATTTTCAAGTAGTAACTTCCAAATTAAAATTATTCAAAAATTCAAAAAAATATAATCAAATTATTTTTTTAATACTTTTAATTGTAATTAGGTATTTTATGAATTATTAAATATTGAATTTGAGTTTTATTACAGAAATTGAAAAATACCTGCATAGCGGTCGGACGTTTAACTGTATCTTCCTCAACTATTTCTGGTTTCTTAATCATAAGTTGGGCTTCCGCCTCACCTTCCTATATGTTACCATTGTATTTAATTAGATTGTAAAATTGCATTAATATTATGTATGTGTGAAATGTGTATACTGACCGTAGGCTTAGATTCTGATGGTTGTTTTTGTGTAAGACTAACTGGTTCAGGTTCTGGTTTACCCGGAGTTTTAGGCTTAGATAAGCTGACATTTTCATCCACGTCCATTGACTAAGGAGAAAAATGAATTTGAATCAATTTAGAATCATCAAAATCAATATATATAACTTTGTAAACAAAATTATTTTGACATACCTCTGGTTTGTCTTTATCTTTAAGTGAAGGTCTTTTCCTAAGTGTCGCAGAAGATTCAACATCATCGACTTTTTTGGTATCCTATATAAATTGTTTCATAAAAATGTGATAATTAATTCAATAAGCAATGTGCTTTAGTTAAAAATATATTTCTTTTATCATTTGCAATCATTTATTTCCAGCAAATAATAATTAATTATTATTAATGAAGCAAAAAATAGAAAGCGTCTTTTAGCAGTATTTTAAGCGGTTTGTGTCAGTATATTTTAATATACCTTTTTCTTTTTTTCAAGGGGTGTGGGAGAGATTTTCTCATACTTTTCAAGTACAGGTCTCTCATAATCATCGATAAACTCTTCTTCCTTAACCTTCAAAGTAATATTTAGGTTAGAGTATCATTGCATGGAATTAGTTTAGTAATCATGTCAGAAATCTATTAAAGTACTAACTATAAAACTATAAAAGTAAATAGAGTAGGTATATTATGTTGTATAGAGAAATAGTGGAGACAGAAAAAATAATTTTAAAATGTTGGCGATGCTGCACCTAAAAGGAACAAAAATTAGAACACAGCACATCGATCCAAAAGCAGAGCAAAGCTTTTTATACTTACCGTATCAAAAATAATAAAGTTAATTAGAAAAAAAATAGAAAATGTAAAAAATATAGGCTGTGAATTGTGATTTGTTTCATGTTTAGAATATGTGACAATAATAGTTATATTGATATATTTGGTTATGCTTAGTGTTTCAGTGTAATGTGTAATTATGTACCTCTTTGTCCTTGAGTGATGGGCGTTTCTTTGTTTTAGTTGCGTCATGTTTGAGTGATTTCTTTTTAGGGTTTTCAGGTAAATTTGCTTCCTCCTAAACAAGTTTTATATTAAAATTTGTGCTTGAGAAAACTAGAAGTAGTTTTTGTATTACTTCCATAAAATAACTTATTTGAAATACCTTATCAGCAACCACTGATGCTTTTCTTATAGATGGCATTTTTAGCTCCTCCGCTTGTGGCTCAAGTTTATTTTTATCCGTTTCTGTATCAGCCTCGTCCTAATAACACCACGAGTTTAATTAACTTAGAAAACCAATATTATTTTTAGTAAATAAATGTGCAAAAATAGTATTTAATACCTCTTTATTGATAGGTAGTCTATCTTGTTTAGGTAAAGGAGTTTCTGTTTTATCGCGAGTCGGACCACTGACATCTTCAGGAGAAACCTATAATTATTTCGTAAGTCTAAAAATTGTTGGCAGAATTTCAAAATGTGTTTATTTTAAAAAGAAATTTTTCGTATTGCTTTTAATAAGCAAATCTAAGTGTTAGAAATAGTACCTCTTCATTATCAAAACTATTTTGATTAGACGTTGAAGAAGAATTTTTATCGTACACTATATCACTCGTATGATTTAAATCATTTACTTTAGAATTAGATTCCATTAAAGGATTACTGTGAACATTTTCGTAGGGCTCCTACAACATGAATAGAATTTTTGTATTTTGAAAATTGTTTAGTGTTAATAAATTTTTTTCTTTAGGTTTAAATAAGATGCAGCCTATACCTGAGTACAAATACTTTCCGCTTGAGTTGAATAATTTTTGTCATTTTCGATGCTATTGCTCCTTTCTGGAGAAACCTATAAATTTTAAGTACTTTTTAAATATTATTTTAATAATAACTTCTATAATCAACGAACATGTCCCATTATGTATTTGAATAATAATTTTGATTGTATTTTGTACCTTTGAATAAGTGGAAGAAATTGAAAAAATACAATTATTATTTTCATTATACTCGTTAGTCGCATTATACTCTTCTAAATGTGAATTTTCAGTATCAACATTAGGAGATACCTACAAACGTATAAAATGCTGATGTCATATTTATCTTTTTTATCTTTTACAATTTTAATATAACTATATAATTAAGTTGATACCTGATTAATAATAGCTAAAGTATCCTTTACTAAGGTAGTTTCTGAATTTAAAATGTCAGTATACTCTGATGATACCTAGAATTTCAATAATTTTAAAATAATCTCGAGTGATTTATTAAAAACTCAAATAGAAAATAGATAGGATAAAAATACCTACCTTCATGTTATTACAACTATTAATTGATGAAATAGACGTCTTATGATTTAATATACTGCTTTTACGCGATGTACTAATAAGAAGACATTCTTCAGTATAATTAACATGTGCAGCAGATACCTATAATTTTGATATAATATTCATATTTTTCAAATTTTTACTTTCATTTCGAAATAAATCGTCAAAACATTACACTTTTTGCATTTATAAGTAAGGGAAACGTATCAAATATACCTTCGTATTATCAGAACGGTCTACTGATGGAGATAAAGATGTATTATCGTGTATTTTATTTTTATTATCATCGACACTACCATTCTTGTCAATAAATTCAGAAGGCTACAAAGATAACATAACATTATATTAAGGTATGCAAAAACATAACAAAAAATATTGAATATATTACAATCTGAACAGTCTCGAATGCGGGTAATAAAATCAATCTGAAAACATTCGGTATTTTCCCATGTTGTATAAATTAATATATTTGTTACCTATCATACCTTTTTATTACTATCTAGACTCTCCTCTTTAGATGAAGTGTTTTCGTAGAAATCGAGCTCTGAACTCTCACTGCCCTCAAATGACACCTATTATTTTTATACAATTAAAATATGTTGGATAGTTTGAAAAAAAGCATGTCCCGTACTGCTGTTTGCAAAATACACAATCCAAATAAAAAAAAACACATATTACCATTAAACTAGTAGAGCTATGAGTTGATGAAAGGGACCTTCTAAGAACTTTTTTATTATACGATGAATTACTTAAGAGCGTTTCTTCTGCACTACTTTTGTTGATTTCAGGAGGTAACTATAAGTCAATTTTCAAAATACGATTTAGTGTCTTACTCATCACATAATATAATTGATGTGCTACTAAATAAAATATTTTTTACTAACTAGGAATATTCAAATAGTTATGTCCCGTAATATTTTGAAAAAAAAAGGATGAAATTTAGTTTTACCTTCGTATTACCAAAGTCATGATAAGGATCACTTGATAAGGAATTTTCATCATCAACGTTGGGATTCGTTAAATTATTTTTGTTAGTTGGACACTGAGAATAGTCATCATAATGTATTTTGTCATATTCTGTATCTATATTAGATTCAATATCAAGCTCTGTAGATTTCTGTAAATTTGCGAATTTTGTTAAAAAAAATCTTTTTAAGATTGTGATTAAAAAAAAACTTAATTATCTAATAACTACAATTATTTGAATAAAAATTTAAAGGTACCTTTGCATTATCCAAACAATTATCATTTTTTAATGAAAGACAATTTTTAAAATTACTTTTATCAGATTCTATAGCATCATAACTGTTTGAAACAACAGTTTCCTGTAACGCAATATAATATAATCATAATCGAACAAATTTTTTTAATAAAAAATACATATCGCATACTGTTTTCTTAAGAAACATTTTGTACCATTGAATTTTGGTTTGTAGACGATGGATTTCCGTCCATATCTTCGGATTGTGATAAGCCATTTACTCCATTTTTGTGTGTTATATAGCTATTAATGTTAGGTATTTCCTACAACATATGATACATATTATCTGACACATATACTCGACATGACAAAACAAATTTCAAACTGTTTGAACCCTATCACATATAGCAAAAAATCTTTTCAATATGTATGTTATTTTAGTTCGATTGTAGAAAAATCTATTTTCACTAAAAGTATTCGGCCTTATACATGACTCATTCATAAATAATTTAAAAATAGTCATAATAACTATTTTATTAAAATTACTATTTTCGTTAACATTAACTTTATTACTATCAAATTCATAAAAATCCTGTATATGTCATTAAATATTAAGTACGTAAATCCTGTATAAAAGAAAGATTTATCCAATTTGGTGTAGTCGTTTGGATGTTACGCGCGTACAAACATTTCGGTAATTCATTTTTATTTACATAGATTATGTTAAAAAAATAATTCCATTTTCGTCATTGGCCACAAAAGTCTTTACTAAAATGGAACAAAACTCTTGTGTATTATGATATATAAATTATCTTTGCATCCTTACTACACCTTGATTAATTGATGATTTTTATTATTAAATTTGTCAGATTGTGAGGTATGATCAATGAGGTAATTTTTTTTACTGCATTTAATTTATTATTATCCTGCGATGCAAAATAACAAATATTTTTTGCGAAAATAAGGGAAAATCATTAAATACCCGCAAATATAATATTTTAGCATAATATCATACTATCTATGATTCTTCGAAAATATAAATATAATACCTGACAATAGTCTAATAATTTTTACCTTTTCACCCAATTTTTGCGATAGTTTTTGCTCATCTTGTTGATCGTCATATTTTCTAAGGGTTGTTTTAGATACTTTGCTATCATATTCATCTTCAGGTTCAGGTTCCAAAAAATTTTGCCTTATGCTAGACCTACGCCTCTCCTCGATCTATTTTATTAGATAAGATTTTTTATATCTATTCTATAATAAGTTAATTTCATTAAATAACTTTAATAATATTATATGTGCTCAGCAAAAGTAACTAGAAAGTTTTTATAAATATTCGATATGTGTGTTTTTTTCTTCAATTAAGTGATAGTGTTAAAGTAGCAGTATGTATACTAACCGTACGTGTTTCTGTGATTTGTTTGTGTGTAAATGTATCATCTTCAAGTTGTTTTTGTTGTTTGCCTCCAACTTTGGTCTCAGTTATATTAACTTCGTCTACATCCATTGGCTAAAGAGAAGTATAAGATTATTACGAGTCACCAAAAACAATTTTATTAAAATCATTTTGATGCTGTCGTACCTCAGGTTTATCTTTCACAGAATCTGGTTGGTCTTTATGTGATGATCGTTTCTCAGTAATCGTTGAAGATATTTCTTCATATCTTTCATCCTAAATTAAAATATGTTTTAACGAGGTTAAAAACAAAATGAACCAAATTTAGAAAACAAACATTTACAACAGACAAATTTATTTAAGTCTAGAATTATGATTTAATAGAAATATAATGTAATATAAATTTTTAATCATAATTTTGTTTGTAATACTCGTAATATTTTGTTAAAATAGAATACAGTGCGACTAGAAAAACAATAATACCTTTGTCTTTTTTTCTAAAGGCGTTGGTGTGATTCTTTCATACTTTTCGAGAACAGGTCTCTCGTAATCATCAATAAATTCTTCCTCTTTGTCCTTAAAATAATATTCATTTTATTTTTATTATTTTCTAGTCAATCAAGTAAGTCAAACTCTTGCTAGCAAAAAAAAACGGAAAAGTGGTAAAAGAGGCAAACAAGTGTAAAATTGTGAAAAAGTGTAACATAGTATTCAGTGCAAATAAAAAGAGTAGTGTCATAAAATAAAACAAAACCCGAGTCGTTTTATAAATTAAAAATATCGACGACACACGCAGCGAAAGCTTTAGCATAGGTTTACTTACCTGACTGTTAAAGGGTTTAAAGTAAGTATGAGTGTATAGAATCGTGCATAGTATGTTTAAATTTAATGTGTAAAAAGATAAAAATAGAAAAAAGACGCATAATGGATAATATTATTTTAGTGCAATGTTTGGTTTCAGTCATAAAATGTTTTTATGTAAGTGTACCTCTTTCTCTTTAAGAGACGGACGTTTTTTAGGCTTTGTTCCATCAGTCTTAATAGTTTTAGTTCTAGGTTTCTCCTCTGACTTTTTCTCTTCGTCCTATATGAAATCAAATTAGGGTGTTTTGTTTTATAGAATTACTTGAGGTATTATAACAACATACGCATTAAGTATATTTTACCTTTTCTTTGGGAACAGAGACTTTACGGAGTTTTGGCATTTCTGGTTCCTCTTCCATTGGCTTAGGTTTAATTTTACCAGTCAAACTGTCTATCTCATCCTAATAGAATATAATCATTTAAAATTTAATAAACATAAATAAACAGATTTATTATTTTAAGAAAGATTACGTATTCAATATAATATGTAATTACTCTACCTTTGTTTCACTCGCTCGTCGTTTATCTTTAGGCTTAGTTATTTTCTCGTACTTTTCAAGTGTAGGCCTTTCATAATTGTCAATGAATTCAGGTGAATCCTAATAAAAGTTCAATCTAATGAAACCATCATACCATTACGTCATTAATTTTAAATTTCTTTTTTAAATATTAATGCATTCAATTCACAATTAAAGGTACCTACTCGTAAAATATTTTGGTTTAAAAATAGTTTGTTATAATACCTCTTTGATTCCGTTTTGTTTCTTAGTTCTGTCGGTGGGTGTTGGAGTCACTTTATCATACTTTTCAAGCTCTGGTGATTCGTAATCGTCTACGTAATCTTTTTGCTCTTCAGGTTTTCTTATAGGTCTCTCACTCTTGGCTGACTGTGGTTGTTCCAAGTTTTGTTCCGAAGGTCTCTCAAGGACTTTTGATAGTTTTGGGTTAGGTACGTCCTCCTCAGGTCCTTCAGGCTTTGGTATACCCTTCTTAATACTGAGTCTACGTGTAGTTTCCTCAACCTAATTTCATTACAATTTGTAAGTAAATGAACAAAATAGAATCTTTTTAATTTCTTTACAATCTTAATTTTTATATACCTGTTCTTTATTGACTTTAGACTGTCGTCTTGATGTTACTGCAATCGAAGAATCATCGCTTTCATCATCTTGACTCTTGATACTTTCAGCAATAGATCCACGATGTGGCTGAGTTCATACAAATATTATTTAGAATGCTTAGCCTTTTATACGCATAAATTAAAAGTGTTATGTGTAAAGTGTTATTTGTTGAGTATTTACCTTTGGAGTGTCATCCACCCTTTGCCTTTTTTCAAGGGGTGTAGGTGTAATCTTTTCGTATTTCTCCAAAACGGGTCTCTCGTAATCATCGATGAACTCCACTTCCTATATTGAAATACAATTTAACACATAATACTAGTTAACACAACACACACCAAACATGACATTTATACAAATTATTAACATCGAATAATTAGCTTATATGAAAATGGTGTTAATTTACCGTAATTTAATTTAACTAACACTGACATAAATGACAATTCTTCACATGTTTTGATATTCACTTAAAGCGGCACATTTTATCATTGTTTTGCTTAAAAAACGAACTCTTACCTCTACCTTCTTTTTAATAACCTTCTTCTTAACGACTTTCTTTTCTTCAGTTTTTTTAGGTTCTTCTTTGGGCTTTGGCTCCTCTTTAGGTTTTGTTGGCTTGAGTTTAGGAATTTCGAGTTTAGTCTCAGACTCAGCCTCTTTCTTCTTCTTCTCAATTTTTTCAACAAGAGCTAATTTCTCAGCCTCTGTCTTAGCAGTCTTCTTCTCAAGAATTTCTTTAGCTTCTTCTATTTCAACATCAGCTTTTTTCTCTTCTTCTATCTTCATCTTTTTCGTTTCCATTTTAGTTTCAGTTTTCTTAGCTTCTGCTTTGACTTCAATTTTTTCTGCAGTTTTTTGAGACTCAACAACAGTTTCCTGTTTTTTGGTTTCAATTTGAACTTTCGAAGATCTTCTAGCTGAAGTCTTCTTTTCTTCAATTATACTTACTTCTTCTTCCTCCTTTGAAAAAGTAATATTTTATGATATAATAGGAAGTATAAAAGTATTTATTAGTATAATAATTAATTAATATAATTATAACTAACTAAATAAAAGTTCGTAAAATATTCACGTTTATTTCTTTGAAATGATAAATTATTAACACTATTGACACTAAGTGAGTATAGTAAGGCGCTTTAATCATTATTATTGACGTCAATAAGTGTTCTTTGTAAACCCATTTTAAATTCAAATTTTGACTTTGAAATGATTAATATGTTTATAGTACTTAACGTACGGATTAGGTCCGGAGCAGACCACGGATTTAATTGGTGCATTTAAACTTAGGGGTTTCTTCCTTAAATTAGGGAAAAAAATCCTCTAGGTGGAGGATTTTTACGGTTATTTTTTGAGGTTAGTATTTTATTGTTTTCAATTAAATTAAGCTTTTGATCGATATAACATCGACAAGGAATTTGAAAAGTCAACCTGTAGAAAATAAACTTTTAATATAAAAAGGACATAATAATATTGTAAGAACATATCTTTAAATTTATTTATCAGTTTATTTTAGTTTGGAGAGAAATATTTTTGAGACTTGGAACACTACACAAAAATCAGAATGCAGTGTAAATAGTACAATAGAGCTGAAAATCAAAAACACGAGTGTAGTGCTGCCATAATGGTCCGATCCAAACCAAATCAGTAAGTGTGTAAGCAACATTATAAGAATCACCTGTCGTTGGTCTACATGATTTTCTTCAATAACTGATTTTTCTTCTATAACAGATTTTTCCTCTACAATAGACATTTCCTCTTCCGACTCCATGATAGTGGTCTCTTCCTCCTCCTCAACTTTTTTCTTTTTCTGAAAACAACGATTCTCTCAGTAATAATTAAAATTCTATTTGAAACATTTGTTATCGAATAATTATTAATTGTTTATAATTCGCAACCAAAATGAACTGTATTTCATAAAATGTTATGTTACACAAAGCCTACATTTTTTGAAATGTAATTTTTTTATAAAAATACTTTAAATTTTAGTACGTATTTTTCCACGTGTATTGAATAACGAACTTAAAAATTAAACTTAAACATTATGTACTCATATTATTCTGATAGCTGTTAAATTAAAATATCACATCTACACGCACCTTTTCTTCTACGAGAGTTAAATCAGCACTTGATTCATCTTCTCCAAATTCATTTTTAATGACAACTCTGTAGTTAGCTACATGTTTAGAAGAAACTTTACGAATAATGAGCCGGGCATTTGTTCCATCAAATGATGTGTCGACTTCAGAAGAGTCACGAATGACCATCGAATTTCTGTACCACGTACAGCGACATGACTGATCTGATATTTTAAGTACTGCAACGAATTCTGCTTCCTCATTTTCTTTCCTTGCCTATAAAATGATACAAGCACTCAGTAAAGTAGTTTATACTCATAGGTTTTGTATTAATACATACAGGAAATAAAATATTAAACAAACTATAAAAGTAGGTAAGTACTAAAAAAAATAATAACTACTCCAAAACTTAAAATGCTACAAAACAAAGAAATCTCCCAGGTCGTCCCCACCAGGCAGAGTACTCTATAGGCTCAAAGAGTTTCCTCGCTGGATTGCGATACTTATTCTCTGGGCCAGGTAGGTGCCGGCTTTGGGGTCTCGGGTGGCCTCAATGATTTTTTTGGAGATTTCTCTGAAAAGTTTGTGCGCACCCAGGGTTTCAACCCCAAACGGTTCAAATATGAGATCCCCACTAAGGTTCTCATATTTGCGCCACTTAAGGTTTTCCGCCTGGTTGGCACCTGCAGAACTCGAGGTGCCCTGGACATGGGACGGAGTAAGTGTATCGACGCAAGTAGCGTCCCATACAAGAGCCCGTCCCACTCTCCAAGGGACCAGGGTCATACCGTCTGGTCTCTTGCCATCGTCGCGCGCCAAACCAGAGGGTTCCAGCACAGCTGGCACTCCGGCGGTGACAAGAGCCCGACAGATGAGATCGTTCAGGCAGTGATGTCGGGAGATGCGGCCGGTGCTTGGTTGACAGTACAGCTCGTGGTGTCCGAGGCTGTCCACGTTTGCGCCACAAACACAGCGATGGGGGACGACGTGGGGGATGTCAAGTGGCTAACTGGAAAGCTGTTCGATCCAGTAATGTGCCCGTATTGTGTGACGGTAATGCTTGTAGCCAAAGGCCCGACTCCCACTTCTCCGCAGCTAACAGGCGAGCCTGCTCCACAGGACTGAAGGACGTATTAAGAAGATTATTCCGTACCAGTCTGCAGAGTGGCTCGTCCCAGTACCTTTGTGAAAAGTATTGTCAGGCAATTCGCTACAAGCACTAGTTGCGCTCCATGCGTCCTTGGCCTCGTCCAGAAAGGGAACTGTATTGGAGTAGGATGGGTGATATAGTATTTTGGAGATAAGACTATTGTTCGCGTGGACTGAGGACAAGAAGGCCGGAAGCGATATGTCAGAGGGCTTTCCACCACCGAGGGCCACCGAACCTAACTGGAAGCGTCATCGAAATTTGTGTTCAAAATATTGGAGAACGTTAGTCTTATGGCATCATCCAACTGTTTGAGAAGTTGAGGGAACTTCCATAGTTGACAACACCGTAACACATATGTCAATTTAGGTACGAAAATGCAAAAACGGATTAGGGTAAAGGCCATGTGACAGTTAATTTGGAGGAGGCGGTCTAAAGTTTCATTAAAATTTTGTAATTTGTTATCTTTGAAGTCCGGGAGGGATTCGTCTAAAATAGGTTAGCCCAAAAGGAAGAGCGAATCCTTGTTAATGACATACAGTTGTGGAGCTATATAGGTAGCTCATAGCTTTTATATTGCACTTTTAAGAATTCTTACCAAACTTCTGAGATGCTTGATGATTTGAGGCTTATCACCCTTCTCTTCAGGAATATCTGTAATTTCCACTTGTTGTGACGTAGCTTCGCCTTTTTCGTTTTTGGCGACAAGCTTGTATGAACCTTTATCTTGTTGTGATACGTTTGAAATTTCTAACTTAACAGCGAATTCACCCTTTAATAAAAGTAATAAGTATATTACAATATGAATAGTATTGAGTTTATATTATTTTGTAAAAATAATTGAAGGTTAAACTTACTTCTCTTACAGGCTCTATTAGCACTGTATGCCTTGAATCTTCCTTAACTGCACTAGATTCTTTAAACCAAGTACACGAAGGTGCAAATTTACTTAATACCTTACACTCGACTATAACAGTCTTCTTTTTAACAATTTTTATAATCTTTGGTTTTTCTTTTATTACTGGAATGACTGTAGAAAAACAAAGTAAGAATTAGTTTCAGTGTACTCGAGAATTCTATAGGAACAAAATATAAAATTCATACTAGTAGATAGTAGTACAGTTATACATACTTTCAATATTGAGCGTTAGATTTGCATTAAGTTCACCAAGTTCATTTTTGATGTTACATTTATACAGTCCGGAATCATCAATACCAGGGTCTACTAGTTCTAAAATTATAGTATAGATGTCCTCTTTCACCTCAACCCTGGTTTTTATTTTCGACGAGTCCCTTATTTCTTTTCCTTCGTGGTACCACACAATCGTTGGCATAGGGCTAGCTTTGACTTTACATCCCATAATTACTAATTTACCATTATCTTTGGATTGAATAGTAGGCTTTTCAACAAATGTTGGTCCCTCACCCTCTGGTTCTGGTTCTGCCTCTATATTTAAGTTAAGATTAGCATTGCTTTCTCCAAATTCATTTTGAACATGACAGCGGTAAGCGCCACCATCCGCTGCTGTTGGATTAGATAAAACCAATACCAATTCATAAATGTCTTCACTAATTACAGAGGAACTTATTTGTATTTTACTGCTAGCCTTAATAACGGTTGTGCCCCTATACCACGTAACTTGAGCCGCCGGCTTAGCTTTGCAGACACAACGCATCGTAATGAGTGTGCCATCTTCATTGGGAATGATACGAGGTTTCTCCACAAATGACGGTGCGAAACCATTCTCATCATCCCCACCTAGAGAAAAATGGAATATTTTATTTAAGTCTTTCAAATTGTAAACGGAAGTCTGCAACATGCTGCTCAAAAGCCTAAGCTAAATCATGCATCGCTACTGTATGCGTACATACTTTAATATGCTACTTGAATTATTATTTGTAAATTACCTTGGAAGTTGAGAGCGATATTGGCATTACTCTCACCGTAAACATTGAAAGCATTACATCTATAGTTCCCACCATCTTCCCTAGTTGGACTAACAATCTCTAATGTTAAATTATATGTGTCTTTGCCTACTGCTTTACGAGACATTTTCATTTTGACACCATCTCTAATTTCTTTATCTCCGTGAAACCAAGTTATGTCTGGGTCAGGATGTGCTTCTAATATACATTCCATTATAAGAATATCTCCTTCTTGTCTAATAGTAGGTTTTTTCGGGAATCTGGGAGCTTTTCCATCAGGGATTCTGCGTAAAAATTGTTCTATATAGTAACCTAGGAAGGAAGACTTTATAGCCAATTATTAGATAAAATGAAAAAAAAATCTTACTTTGGTTTATCCCCACTTTGGAAATTTAAATTTATTTTTGCTACGCCTTCACCATGTTTATTTTTTGCTACAGCTCTATATTCTCCTTTGTCAGAATTTTCTACTCCTATTATTTCCAATCGCGCCATGTGATATAATGTTTGATCTTCGTCTAATGATATTTTGTAACGACTACTTTCTTTTATTAGTTTCTTTCCATGATACCTGTGGGTTCGATTCTGTTTTTACTTTTGAGTTTCATATTTTCAAATCATTAAATATACTTTTAATCCTTTGTTCTTACCATGAAATGGTCGGCTTCGGTTTGCCTACACATCGACATTCAAACATAATATTGTTGCCATCTTCTGATTGCCTGATGACGGGTCTCTCCGTAAATGTGGGTTTGATCACGTCTTCAGGCACAGGCGCTTCATCGCCTACATTGATTTCCATGTCATTAGATACACATAACATAACTCGCAGGTTTTGCAGCTTTCTCAAAATCACGTTCATTTGAATATTTAAGATGTTTTCGAACATTATAAGAAAATTAATTGGTTCTCAGGATCATATTATATAAAAGTTAATCAGGGAGTATAAAAAGTCGTAGATAGTAGTAAATAACTTTTGAATAAATATATAAATATTATGTAAGTATATTGACCGATAATAAGACTATCCTATCCTTCTAGAAAATACTCAATGAGTACGCATCACAGTTGCTAATGTTACAAGTAGTTAAAATGGTGCGTACGCTGAAGCAAAATATAGCAACATCTACGTAATAAACAATAATGGTCATATTAATAAAGCATATAATATAAGAGTTAATGTGCTTACTGTTGTTATAAAAGGACATAAATGGAAATGTTAGTCTACATGTATATCGTGTGTTGTGTATGTTTATACATTTGTCACATTTAATTCGTAGAAAACATCTTAAACAAAAAATTAAAAAATAGAGTTTGTGTTGAGTAGCTTTACATTGTGGAAATTAGTTTAATGAAATTGAAAAAGCTTCGCAAAATCTACGCTTTATGATAATAAAAAACATAGTAAATGAAATGGCTGCACACAAGTAACAAATAAAAATCAATAAATTTATTCAATAATGACACGTTTTCATGATAAGGATTTTACTGATATATGATATCATAGATTTTAAATCTTGCATAACATTATATTATTTTATGTGAACCTCAAGGCCTAGATTTATTTTTTTCATATAAAATAGAATTAGAATGATAATTATAATTCCTGTTTTTAATTATTAATACTATTTTGAAGTATGGCAAACATTAAGTTTGACTTGAAACATTTTCCCGCATCAATATGGTTAAGAAAAACCAAATTTAAAACAAATTAATCAAAGCCAAATTAAGGTTAGATCCAAAATAATATCTTTACAAAAGTAAAAAAACAGAAACTGTAGCTTTAATATTCACAAATTGACTGATATACTTAATTATATCAAACTATGCAATTCAAAAATATAATATATTTATCATAGCTTCTTTGGATAGTGGTAATATTATAGAACTACCTAATTGTAGTTCAATTTATATCATTATTTTAGCTTTATTTATTTACAATTAGTGAGAACACATTAAGTGATGACATGAGACATTTAATTTTAATACATTCGATTAAATAAATAAGCTTTATAGAGTTACATAGAATTATTACGCATATAATCTTGTATATTTTCAAAGCTTCTAACTTGTCATTAAATTTAGACAGTGGTTTTAACCTATCTGAACCTGTAACCACTTTTCAGTATGGATTATGACGAAATTTCTCAAAATATCACAAAAGTAGCCATAATTGTCATTAGAAAATTATAGCAGTACCTAGTTTGTTGCGTAAGAATTATATGTATTAAAATGAAAATATTGATGAAATAAACAATGACGATGATTTCATGAAATATAATGTTAATGATAATTTAATAATAAAACTTTAATGAAATCATGGAACTCACTGTCGAAGTTTAGGCTGATCGTAGCGTTACTTTCGCCCAATTCGTTCTTCGCAGTAACCCTGTATTTGCCCGCGTCTTCAACGGTCACGTTGTTGATCTCCAATGAGGCATAGTATGACTTGCCTTCCTTGCTCACTGTTAACTGCAAATGAAAAATAATAGTTTTAGTCATATTACTTCTGTTTTATTTCAAATGTTTTAGGTATTCTTATGATCTGTGATACCAAAAATATTGGTTCTTACAGAGCGCGTTTACAAATGTGTTGTTTGACAGCGGTCTAGTACGGACTGACATTTGTTTAGAAATGTTTTGTGCACTAAATTCATGCATAATAGCAAAACACGTGAAAATGTTGAGGAGACTTTTTATGCTTTTTTCATAATTATTTTGTTTTAGTCATATTACTTCTGTTTTATTTCTAATGTTTTAGGTATTCTTATGATCTGTGATACCAAAAATATTGGTTCTTACAGAGCGCGTTTACAAATGTGTTGTTTGACAGCGGTCTAGTACGGACTGACATTTGTTTAGAAATGTTTTGTGCACTAAATTCATGCATAATAACAAAACACGTGAAAATGTTGAGGAGACTTTTTATGCTTTTTTCATAATTATTTTTATTAGATTACATTTAAGCTATATTTGGGTGTTTTTGAACAAATAAAGTAAGCTACATAGGAGCAGAAAAATGTTCCTTATCCGACCTCTTTTTGTAATTTTGTATGAAGATTCTAAAAAATTGTTTTTGCTATATTAAAAATCTTAATTTTATAATATTTTTAAATCAATTTTAGATATAAAAGTACTATGTTTGTGATAATTATTAGTTTTGTAGGGTTTTGTTTCATTTGGTTGCAAATTGGACCGAAAAACAGAAACTTATGTAAAATTTATAATCGCGTCCTTAATAAAAAAACTTCATAATCAACATTCACAAAATTGACTACATAGCCACCAAAGAAACTTTTAAACTTTTGGCAATCAGAAATAATTAACTAATTTTAATAATAATTGATCTATAATATCATGTCTGATTTTGGACATGTTAATTTAAAATTAATAGAAAACAATAGTGAAATAGAACAACATCATAATAAAGGCGATGCGAAGTGTCATAAGCTCTATTTTTGGTCTATATTTAACCTAAATAGTACGAAAGTGACGAAAGTAGCAGATATAGGTCAAGGTCATCTAATTTTAAAATAGAAAAAAGAACTAGTTTACAAGTGGCAATGATGACAATATAAGCATTTGGTCATTCAGCTTTGTATATTTAATATGTGAAAAAAAAAAAACAACAAGTTAATTAGGCATTAGCCTTAGTGTACGTTTATTGATGATATTTCTTGATTTAGCCTCCTCTATATTATAGTACCATGAATATTGTATTAAGAGTGTCCGTTTTTATAAGCCTATCTTTTAAGTTTAGCTTTACGAGTTTAAGCCTTTTGTGTTATAGCTTATGTAGCTCGCATTGGGTTTGACTTCCGTCACGAAGAGGTAAGGACGTGGAGTGTCCATTTTTTAAAATGTTTCTAGCTTTACGAGTTTAAACGCTTTGTGTTTCGGCTTACGTATATTAGTTTCACGTTTTGATGCTATTTACCTTATGTCTCGCACTGGGTTTGACCTCCACCATGCTGTGGAACCATGTGACAGTGGGCACGGGCTCTGCTTCGATGCGGCACTCGAATACCAGTCGCTTGCCATCATCCTCTTGTCTGATGGCGGGCTTGCGCGCGAACGTAGGTGCTTTACCGTCTATTTGCCTGAAAATTATAATTGTCAATGTTATTTATACAGTCTCATAAAAATAACTTATTTTTATTCGTTATAGTCGGGATGTTATTAAATTCTACATTGCAACGGTGTAAAAATTATATTATTCTGTATATGATGTATCCATGAACATTTTGGTCCTTACAATTTTTACGGTGAGCTTTTCACGGTACTTAAAAATTTCACAACTTAGCTAAGCTTAAAATATTTATAAGTTAAACAGCTACATAATATAATTTTATTGCATTTAATTAGCTTTCTTTGTTCTTATAAGCCTCAACAGGTTTATGTGTTTTAGTTAGATCCAATTTAATATTTTTGTAAACATACCGATTTCATTAAAATTTTCACACGTTACTAATAATTATGAACTTATCAACACATATACCGAATTTTCAAACCGGTGCGTAAAAGGATCTGGGTGCCTAGCAGCTGAACAATTGACAGCTGTGTAAACGTAACGTTAACGAAAGAGATTTCTATGAAAATTATGACAGCGCCCATACAATTGACATTCGATAACGTTACGTTTACGTAGCTGTCAATTGTTCCTGCTAGGCTCCCTGAACAGAGTAGAACAGAAAGTGTCAAAATAATAATTTGTTGAAGAAGTATTAAAAAAGTATCAAATTATTACTTACTTCTGTTTGTCCTCGTCAGCGGCTGAAAAAATAAAATTGAGGATTAATTGTAAGTAATGGGTTAAATAATGTGGATGTTTGTTTATATTCAACCTATTTATATCCCAGTTTGAATCGATTCAGTCCCAACGATCGGTATTTAGGTTATGGCGTTTCTGAGATTGTGCACTAGATTTTGTTTGTAGTTATTTTTGGACTCAATAATCTATAGTTGTTATTGATATTCTGCTATTAAATGAATTTTGAAGTTGATTTTGTTAGTAACAACTTAGTGCATTTCTCACCCTACCTATGTATTTTATGCGTAGTTGTAAAGTACGATTTTAAACTCAGTTAAATATTATAATATTTTCTATTCACTTCATCTCTCTTTCTGTATATGTCTGTTTGTTGAAACATAGTGTTCTGTAAGTAAATTATTGACTGAGAGTATAAATATTAATTTGTCTAGATTGATCAACGTAAAATTTTCATACAACATGAAAACCCTGTGATCATAAGAATAAAAAACAAACAGAAAGAAATCTAACATGACAAAAAATGTTTTTGGTGGTAAACATTATGTTCACCACCAAAAACAATTACCAGCCATGTATGGATTATTTTGAAATAACATAAATCAATACAAAATTTCGTACTTCTGTGTAAATGCGAATTATAATATTATGTTGAGTCAAATTACTGAAAGGTATGTCCATTATTACTGTCAGATTCACAAGCGTTACTACAGGGTGCTCGGTTAACAAAAATAGATATTCAAGGAGCGTAATCAGTGTTCGATTCTCAATCCAAATATATATCTTTATATATATAATTCTACTGTACGTGTGTATGTCACTGAACTCCTCCTAAACGGCTGGACCGATTTGAATGAATTTTATTGTACGCGTTTGGGTGGCGCCCTGGATGGTTTAGATTCACAAATCAGCCCGGCAGGACAACGTCTGTCGGGTTCGCTCGTATATAAATAAATATATTTAACTTGTGACTTTTAATTTTAAACAGATTATCCTATGAATGTACAGCAGTGTGATGGTGTCCATGCGAAGTGAGAATTGTCAGGAAATATTAATCATGTTATTTTTCCTTTAATCGCGAACATTTTTAGTAATGCGTACTGCCATTACTTATGTAATATTGTTGCCTAATGTTGGGTTACATATTTCATTCGGTTAACCAAGCACCCTGTATATTATATTGCAACGCTCATGCGATAGTTCGTGCGATATCTACAACATTTAAAATCTTTGTATTTATTACAATAATTTGGTACAGTTGATGGTAAGTGCGTCAGCGATTCTGCTTAAAGTTTTAATGATAGAATTCATGATTTCCGACTAAATCTATATCTGGATTTATGGCTTCCTTCAAACATGCACTAAAGTAGGGTGTTTATATTACGAAATTTGAGTTTAGTGGCTAGGGGAGAAATATATCACCAATAATTAATAATATAGATAATGATCAAAACTAGTCGTATCTACATAAATCATAATAACAATTTTTTGTCGTGTTACATAACTTCCTTGTCTAAAGTATTTAATGGAACATTTTATGGCATTTAAAAAACATTATCAAGGAGCGTCAAATGCATAGCGTCATTTTCACAGATGTTTCATAGTTTAAAATTATAAATCAGTACACGTAAAAAAGTAACGAAATCTTAACTTGTTTTACATTTCTGTCAAAGTATATACGTTTGAAAATCACTCAAATTACTCAACTGAGAGGCCAATTAAAAACAATGTTTATTTAATTTACAAATGTTCAGACGTGTAGTCAAGCGTTCTCTTGCCAAAAAAAATGTGTAGTGATTTTTTATTTATGATTATTTTTGTCTATGACAAATATGTTTATTTTCGGATAGGTATTTAGTTACGTGTACGTTTGCTATATTTATTTATCGTTAATAGATATGCAATCTCGGCTATTTCTGTTGTGACTTGTGCAAATTTTTAAAGAAAAATAAAGATGTAATCAATACATTTGTATAGGTCACGTTTCAGAACACGTATAAGGATATAAGGACGTCACAGACAGCGAAGATACTATAATATTTTATCTTAAGATGCCTGGATATATTTCATATTACATTGCTATATATACTAATATTAAAATATGTAGTATCTTAGCCGCATGTGATAGTTCATACAAACTGTATAGCAAGTGATATTTTATCTTAACATAAAATATTATAGTATCTTCTGTGATGCAAGGCAGATATGATTTTCGAATATGATGGAATAATATTCTATCATTATCTCCCTTTTAATAAGGGAGAGGGATATTTTTTAAACCAGTGATTTTAAAGAATACTTGCCAAAGTAATAAAAATTAATTAAATTAAACGTAAACAAAAATAGTTTGTTTATAGAAAGTTTATGGAACTTTAAATTGATAAAAATAATAATGGCTTACGACTGAAGTTTCAGTTGATAAAAGTAACAATTGCTTACGAGTGAAGTTCAAGGTAATATGAGTAAAAATGGACTCACGGTAGTAGTTTAGATTGATAAAAGTAACAATGGGATTAATATAAGTAAGATTTGACTCACAGTAGTAGTTTAGATTGATAACAGTAACAATGGGATTATAGGTCAAGTTTAAGTTAATATGAGTAATATTTGACTCACAGTAGTAGTTTAGATTGATAACAGTAACAATGGGATTATAGGTCAAGTTTAAGTTAATATGAGTAATATTTGACTCACAGTAGTAGTTTAGATTGATAACAGTAACAATGGGATTATAGGTCAAGTTTAAGTTAATATGAGTAATATTTGACTCACAGTAGTAGTTTAGATTGATAACAGTAACAATGGGATTATAGGTCAAGTTTAAGTTAATATGAGTAATATTTGACTCACAGTAGTAGTTTAGATTGATAACAGTAACAATGGGATTATAGGTCAAGTTTAAGTTAATATGAGTAATATTTGACTCACAGTAGTAGTTTAGATTGATAACAGTAACAATGGGATTATAGGTCAAGTTTAAGTTAATATGAGTAATATTTGACTCACAGTAGTAGTTTAGATTGATAACAGTAACAATGGGATTATAGGTCAAGTTTAAGCTAATATGAGTAATATTTGACTCACGGTAGTAGTTTAGATTGATAACAGTAACAATGGGATTATAGGTCAAGTTTAAGTTAATATGAGTAATATTTGACTCGCGTTAGTAGTCATTCAAGTTGATAAAAGTAACGATGGGCTGCTGGGCGACGTTCAAGTTTCTATGAGTAATAATGGACACGCGTCAGTAGTTCAGGTTGATAAAAGTAACGATTGTTTTTTGGGTGTAGTCTAAATTAATATGAGTAAAAATAGACTTACGGTAGTAGTTTAGGTTAATAAAAGTAACGTTGGGCTTACGGGGGAAGTTAATAATGGTAATAATATTTAAAACATTAAAAATAATAATGTAGTAAATCAAGTTGAAAAGTTCAAGTTACTATGAGTAATATTGGACTTACATCAGTAGTCATTCAAGTTGATAAAAGAAACGATGGGCTTACGGGAAAGTTCAAGTTAATATTATGAGTAATAATTGACTCACGGCATAGTTTATAAAATTAATTATTATGAATTTATGCCCAAAGATAAATTTAATGAAAGGAATAACATCCTCAAACCAAAATTTTAAGTAGCCACATAGATACTTCTATATAATAGACTGCGACTACGGCTGAAGTTAAAATAGATGGATGTGTGGGAATAGTGGAAGCCCCAATGGGTGATCTCTGACCGAGCGAGAACAGATTGAACAAAGTAGCTGAAGATCAAGTAACTTGAACTTACGCCTTACGGCATGTTTGATTAAACTAATAATTATAATATATACAAGCAATGAAATTAAAAGCAATGTTGAATCATGTACAGTGTGATATCGGTTTCAGATCTTTTTGGTGAAATAGTAGTAAACTCAAGATAGAATCTCAAGTTTATAGAAGTAACAATGTACAACATCGAAAAAGTTCCTGCTCGACCAGTTTCTAAACATTTTTCTTTTCACTATGACGCCTAAAAATATTTAAGCAGAAAGTAAGTGACCGCAATGGCTGCGGACGTGGTTGACCTATATATTTACACGTAAGTATGTGTGCGTGCGCACGATTTAACGGCGCTGTTAAGCGACTTTCATCTTATGCCTAGTCGAGCGGCAACTTGTTCGATAATACAGCTAAGTTAAAATTACAAATTAGACAAAGAACTCACGGCTGAAGTTCAAGTTGATGGAGGCGGCCACCTCGCCCATCTTATTCTTAGCCTTGACTTTGTACAGTCCCGCGTCCGTCTCGACCACATCGTCCAGCTCCAGCACCACTAGGAACTTGTTGTGAGCGATGCTCTGGATTCTGGGGAATAAGCGGCAATTTTACTGACTAATAAACAGTTGAAATGTCTTGTCGAAATGCGCTGATTTTCTGCGCAGATAATTGAGTACACACGAGCAGTAGTAACAAGTAGCTATCTTCCAATCGAGCGAAAAGCCAAAAAAAAAAACATGCATAGTTTTTTTAATTGGCTTTTCGAAAAGTACATAATAGGCCAGGATATATTGTCTTTGCAATGGCATATCCACGATTAACCATTGACGAAAGAAAGTTATCAAAAAAATGAGATCGTCGGATAGCATTAATAACTCTCTATAAAAAAAAATGCACGAGTTACGTTACAGCAATAGAAAATGTAATGAAGATAAATATAAAATTGATTTTACTAAAATAAATACCAACTGCGATTATCATTGTTTTAACAAAAAAATACACAAATAACATGAGGATTTGAACAGTAATTTTCGTTTTTCAATCATAGCGCAAAATAGTTTTTTAGCCCTTTTTACTCCTGTAACTTTTTGATTTAGCAACTGATTACTACGCCTTGAGGGCGCCATATGTACTTAACCTCCAATCACTGAAGTAGTCCCCAATATTCGCACGTTGAAACGGTTAGCTTAAACCGGCCAAGTGCGAGTAGGACACGCGCACGAAGGGTTCCGTACAAAACGTAAAGAAAATGACGTTTGTTGCATAGTATTTGTTGTTCAGCGACAACGGAAAATCATCATCTTTTCAAATTTCAACTGTCTAGCTATTACGGATAAGGCGATAAGCCTGGTGACAGACAGACGGACGAACAGACGGACGGACAGACAGACAGCGCATTCTCAGTAATAGGGTCTCGTTTTTGTCCTTTGGGTAGGGAAGGGTTCCCTACCGTAAAGGGTTACTATATTTTGTTAATATTCTGAATTTTGACAAAGACAGATATTATCATCATCTTATACTTTAAACGAGACAATCTTCTTATTATATAAAGTAACATGTCCTGTCTGATTCATTAACTACTGAATATAGTTATAAACTGTGATAGGTCCACTAAGAAGGGATTTTGCGAGATTCGCCCCCTAAAGGGGTAAAAACGTATCAACGTTAGTATGTGACTTTTTGTTTGTGGTCAGATCTGTTTGGAATTTCGTGGTATTGCTCTTTGACATGATTTACTAAAACTCTAATTCGATATTTTCTAAAATTCGATCTCTTAAAAGGTAAAAAAGGGTATTCAACTTTGTATGGGGAAATTATTAAATGAGCATTTCGGTTTGGAACTTTGTAAATGTACCTAAAAGAAAATAAGTAAACACCCTTCATACCCCTGCACAGGGGTAGAAAAGAAATGGACATACGTATACATACATAGAACGTATTAAATAATCTCATGGATCATGGATCATCATTGGACAGTGGCTATAAAATAGTTCATAACGCAATATATTCATATATACATACATACATAAATACAAATAAAATAGAAGTGTCCGTTTGTAATTTTAAATTAACTAAATTATAAAAAAGGAAAAAAGAAAAAGCTATCCACTAAGTGCATATTAGGTTAGGAAACTATATACGGTACTTAAAATTAAAATTTTGTCTGTCCGTCTGTATGTTCCGGCTAATCTCTTAAACGGCTCGACTAATTTCCACGGGAATTTCACTGGCAGATAGCTGATGTTATAAGGAGTAACATAGGCTACTTTTATCTTTTTTAAAGTTGCGGGTACCAGCTAGTCTTGTTTTAAAATTGGTCTAACTTAGTTTTATCCATGAGAAACTGCGCATTTTTAAGTTATATTTGTTTTTTCTTTCATCGTCCAACATTATATCAAGTTGAGCCGTAAAAATACTCACTTGAACACTGTCCTGCTGTCCTCCTTGAGCAGTTCGTCGCTGCGGTACCAGCAAATCTCTGGCTTGGGGGAGGCCAGCAGCTGGCACTCGAACACCAGCTTGTTGCCATCGTCCTCCTGGCGCAGGGACGGCTTCTGCGTGAAGCTCGGCGCGAAATCCTCCGACACCCCCATCTTATGTCATCACTGGTCGCCGAATAATGTCATACCACACCGATACACTACCTGGAAAACTAGAATGAATTAATCCTAGGTATCCTATTATAAATGTGAAAGTTTGTGAGGATGGATAGATGGATAGTTGGACGTATGGATGGATGGATGAATGGAAGATTGTAACTCTTTCACGCAAATACTGCTTAACGGATTATGATGAAATTTGGTATGGTAGTGGTTAAAGCTCTGGATTAAAACTTAAGCTACTTTTTATCCCAAAAAAGTATAGTGTTCCCGTTGGATACTGTATTTACGCGGGCAGAGACGCGGGTAAAAGCTAGTTCAGAAATATTGAGTTATTACTACTTAATAAACTTAAAAAAATATATTTTTTATGTGTAGTTTATTATTTAAATACATGTAAAAATACAAAGTTTAAAATTTTTTGCTAAATTATTAAAAAAACGGTCATAATTTTTACTTACATCATAATATATTAAAATTAATTATTACTAAAATATTGAACAAATATTTTTACCTAATAGTGACGTCACAGTTAATGTGACTTTTGTATGGAGCGTTTTCACGAGACTTGTAAAATTTTGAAAACAAACCGTTCATTCCTTAGAAAATATTGATTTCTAATATTTTACCGTTTCTTCTGAGAACTAACTCGTATTTAAGAGTAGTGAAGAAAATGTTTTTTTTCAATGTTTTTAGCCCAAGCCACGACCGATATAGGATTTTAAGTTTGTTAATCCTGTGGCTTTGTAGTGAACTCGCATGTAACCGGTTTTATATTGTCGATTGTTTTTATTATTTTTTGTATAAATAGCTTAAAAAGACTAACAAATAACCAAGTTGTTGGTTGTCATGACGACAAATAACACATTTTTAATATTATATTAATTGTGTCCAATGAAATTTTAAACTTTATTAAATTAGATTAATAAAAAACAAAAAAGTAGTTATTGTACTGCGTGTATGAAAAATAATAGACTAAATAAAAATATCTCATATTTTACCTATACTAAGGATAATAATAGATAAGTAAATATTTCATTTTCTAGATGTCTTGCTTTAAATTATAAGAGCGTCCATAGACTCCTTGAGTCACACGCGTGATCGTGCAGGTTCGATGCCGGGTTGTGCAGTACTAGTTAGCTGTTAGACTTTCTCAACCGTATGCTGCCGCTAGACTTATTTAATTTACCCCCATCTTCTGTGACAACCCTGACAAAATTTGGGTCGTAATATGAAAGGCGTTCCTCTGTACGTAAGTATATATTTTTACTCTGTAACAGTGCCCTCTACAAAAACTTGAGTCAAGTTCATAATGCAGTTTAGTGTTCTAAACCTATGAGAAAAATACTCGCAATATATTAGTCCCCTGGTCTTGGGCACAATTCTCATGCAATAGAAAAATAATTAATCAAAAAAATGGAAAAAAAAAACTAATTATTAGAACGTAATACAGTTTGTTCGAGCGAACTTCACTCGAAATCAGGTGACGTTTGGTGGAATTATTAATAACTAGTTTATATTATGGTAAAGTTTGATGCACTGTTAGCTGGCATTTTACTAACGCAATTTTACTTTCTTTTTTTATGTACTTTAAAAAAGGATTATTTAATTATTAAATATTCGAAAACCTGTGTGGTTCAGTTGTTGAGCGCGTTGATTCTCAAGCCTCAATCCCGCCACAGAAACAAAATAGTTTTCTGTGTTCCTGGGTCACGGCTGTGTATTAAATATGTGTATAATATTATAATAAAAATCTTAAAATTATGTTTAGTAAAAAAGCTTTAAATATATTTCCGTTGTCTGGAATCCGTAACACAAGTTCTTCTTAAACTTAGCACGGGACTAGATTGATGTGGTGTGAAGCCTGAAGGCGCCCATAGATATGATTCTTATTACTAGATATTATATAAAATAAATCAACCAGAGAGACACCAACTTATCTGTTAGGCAACGATTGCATTGACCCTTGAAACATTTTTCAAGATTCAATTATTATGATTGAGTGAGGGTTTTTAATTCGTGACATCTGACAGCTTTTTGACACGACAAGAACCGTCGTCCTACCAAGCGCCGCCTGGTGACAGAAAAAGAATTGAAAATTCTTATTGAACGTTTTTGATACCACTTACGCCACCAAATGACTTTTTGTGTGCGTCGGGTCTGGCCCTCTTTCGAGTAATATTGTTCTGTGGGCTGGCCCCTAATGGCAGAAAAAATATCAAAAACCCTCATTAAAAAGTGGGTTTAAAATTCCAAACAATATTTTGTAAGGAGATAAGTATACTGAATATCAACCGAACATTAAAATAAGTAAATATTTTTTATAAAACTATAACCAATTACCGAACTGTGCAAATTATATATTATCTGATGTTACCCTGCCTATTATTACGAATCTATTGACACCTCATTCAATTAAATTAAAAGAGTAGTTTAGTTTATCAATGTCTCTAAAGAATAGGTCATTCAAGGCATGACAGTGATAGTTCAGTCATCTGTTCAGATTTGAGGGCTGATACTGAATACTCAATAAAATATTATAATAAGATACCTACACCAGAGGCAGGCTTGATTAGTATCTACTGTGATGAAATAGGCTATGGAGTGGGTGTATACCTAAATAATTTGTGTACAGAACAACAAGTAACTAGCACATGTTTGCCCGGGGCACCTTGTGAACAATTAGTTAGCCGGGCAGTTAATGCTACTTATTGCCATAGCACAACTATAGTTATATTAGCCGGAACAAGAGGAGAGATAAACAAAAAACAGATGACAGATTATATAGATATTTTAAGTAACAAAAAAACGTTAAGAAACTTATTTTGTTTACGTTCCCTTACATTAAAAAACTGCAACACGAGAGTAGCGAAAATGATATTAGGTTTAAGTTAAACAGCCGTGACATACTGTTTTAAGTAACACTTAACCACAAATAGATGTGGTTGACATTAATAATATTTTAAGTTTTAGATTTAATAATTTCACATAATATGATAAGTATTTCTTATCACAGTTTTGTACCTGACGCATAGAAGAAGAAGAAGAAGAAGAAGAAAGAAGAATTATTTTATTTTCCAAGAAATTGGTAATACAAGGATGTTGTTATACAATATAGGTCACAATTTCTGCCTCTAGGGCGTGGAAATATTTACAATATAAATAAAGATCACGCAAATTAAAAACTTTTAAACAATAATTGTAATAATTATATCATATCACCAAAACCTTTCATAAGTCAAAATTTAAAATCTGTCTTAATCATCATAAAATCTAAATAATATTTATAATATGTCAAAATCATCATATTTAATAACTTATATTAATTAAGTAATAATTATTATAGCAATGTCAAATCAATCATTATTATTTATGTCATTTTATTTGTAATATGTAGATATAGAAAATAAAATAAAAAGAATTTAAAACAGAATAAAATAAATATTTAAAACATATTTTTGAATTTTTTGGTAACTATAACATCATTAAAGAACTCTTGTGTTGTGTAGTAGCTTTTATCTAGTAACCAGGTGAATAGTTCGTTTTTAAATTTATTGCATGTAGTATTATTATTTTTAATTCTATTGGGTATATTATTGTATATTTTAATAGTCATGCAATATGCGTTCTTGCTATGAATTGCTAACCGCTGTGTTGGAATAGTAATATTTTTACTACTGGTTCTTTTACATCTGGCATTTTGTTTATAATTCTGATCTTCAAATAACGCAGTATATTTTTTTATAAATAGGCACGTTTCTAATATATATAGACTAGCAAGAGGAAGTATTTTAAACTTTCTAAAAAGAGGTCTACAATGTGCTAGTCTATCAGCTCCTGCCATAGCTCTGATACATTTTTTTGTATTAAGAATGCTTTGTTTAAATCTACTGAATTTCCCCACAATACTAAACCATATCTTAATGTTGAAGAAACGTATCCATGATAGGCTGTTACAGCGGCATCTAGTGAAACAATATTTTTTATCCTCCTCAGAGCAAATACAAACCTATTAAGTTTATTACAAACATTATCTATGTGATCTTTCCAATTTAAGTTACTGTCTAAAATAAATCCTAGAAATTTAGTAGAAGGTACGCATTTAATAGGGCTTACTTTTATTTCTAAATGTTTGTCATTATTATTAGTCGATTTATAAAATTTTATTATTTTAGTTTTTTCTAGATTGACCTGTAAATTATTACAATACAACCATTTCGTCACATTTTTAATTTCATTTTCAATCTCGTCGTTTAAATATTGTTTGCAGGATTTTATTAGCAATGTTGTATCGTCAGCGAACATGATGCCCTCATGTTTTAAAATTTTTGGCAAATCATTTATATATATTATAAATAAGTTTGGACCCAAAATACTCCCTTGTGGTACACCGCAACTATTGATTCTGTATTCAGATCTATAAGAAATTTCTCTATTGTTTATAATATTTGTTATTTCAGTACATTGCTTTCTGTCTTTTAGATACGATTCAAACCATTTATGTGCATTCCCCCTTATACCATATCTATTTAATTTATCTAATAGGCGTTCATGATTAACAAAATCGAAAGCTTTACTCATATCAAGGAATACTACTGCTACAGATAACCTTTTGTCAATTGCCTCTGTTACTTGTTTTATTAGTGAAAAACAGGCCAGTGTTGTGGAGCTACCTTTTGTAAAGCCAAATTGTTGTTTGCTAAATAGATTTCTTGAATTTAAATATTGCACTATCTTAGATTGCATAGCCTTTTCGAAAATTTTTGAAATAACTGGTATTAATGTAACTGGTCTAAAATTACACATATTATTTTTCTCGCCTTTTTTAAAGATAGGTCTAACTACAGATACTTTTAACGCAGTTGGAAAATGACCTTGTTCAAAGGATAGATTAACTAGATGACAGAGGGGGTAACAGATATACTTTGCAGACAACTTTATAATCTTGGTGTTAATATGGTCATATCCAGTCGATTGAGTATTATTCAGAGAATTAATAATTTTGTAGATGTCATTGGGAATTAAGGGAGATAGGTATATTGAATTTGATTCAGTATTAACTAAAATGTCATTTCTATTCTTAACAAGCACGTCAATCGGATTCTTATTATGATTATTATTTGTTATGTCAATGTAGTATTTATTAAACAATTCTGCAATGTCAATTATTTTTGTGTATATTTTATCACCTACTTGTATATTGTCAATATTATTACGTGTGCTTCTGCCATCAATATCATTTTTTATTAATGCCCATGTGGCTTTGCACTTGTTTTTTGACATTTTTAAAAACTTACTATTGTTTTTTGTTTTAGATGTATTAATACAGTGTTTTAAGATGCTAGAATATTTATTGTATTTTTTTAATAATTCGTTTTTATTCACAGCATCATGTCTATATTTAAAATATAAAATACGTTTTACGGCACAAGATTTTTTTATGCCTTTCGTAAGCCAACCCATTTTTATCGGCTTATTATTGACTTTTTCATTTATCCACGGAAAGCAAAGATCATATAAAAGTACAAAAATATCAAAAAAATTATTAAAACTTTCTTCACAATCTGTTATATTAAATACATCATTAAATGTTAACGAGGCCATGTAATTCAAAAATTTTGTAATGTTGTCTGTATTAAAATCGCGCCGTTTGGTAAAGTAATAGCTAGCCTTTGATTTTTTATTTTTATTATGTACCGGAAATGTAATTGTCTGCCCAGTTTCATGGTCAGAAAGAGCCAAATGGTGAACGTCTGCTTTGTATGATTTTAAGTTGCTCACAATTAAATCTATGCTGGACCGACCCCGAGTAGGTAGGTTTATATTAACTTGTATGTTGTGATTTAGTAGTACGGACCTTAATTCTTTATGTTCGTTTGACTCTTTCATTACATCGATATTCCAGTCACCACATATAATTATCTTTTTATTATTTAGACGGCTGCACTCTATTATCAGAGAATCCATGCTACTTATAAAAAAGTTAATGTCTTCTTTAGGCACCCTGTATATACATATTATTATTATATTATAGCAAACTAATTCTATTCCGCAACACTCAAAGACGCGTTCCTTAGCATATTTTTCACTTATGTGTAGGTATTTAAACTGTAGTCCTTTTTTAACTAGTATGCAAGATCCACCCCTTTTTTTGTTTTTCCTCGAAAAGTACGCTGCAACTTCATAATTCGGCAGTTGTAAATTTTTTTCTGAATTTTTCATCAAAAATGTTTCACTTAAGCAAATAATGTCTACAGAACCTACCTTTGACTGTAAAACTGTTTTTAACGCAATCTGTAATATGTCCAATTTATTTAAGATTCCGGCAATATTTTGATGAAATATAGTTAAGTTTTCATTATTTATAAAAAAGACTGATCTATATTTGTAACATTTTTAGGTGATATTTTTTTGAAATAGTCTGTTATTTTATTTTTTTTGCATGTACTGTTTGTTATTAAGTTGTAATTGTTTTTGTTAAACCTACTGTTAATGTTCTGACTGAAGTAGTCCGGAATTGTTTTCTTAAGCTTAAGACTTCTACTAAGGTTATTATTAATTTGTTGCTTAAATCCGGATATAAATGTTTTCTCATAATCTTTGCTATCTATTTCGAGATTTATTTTTTCACTTATTTTATTTAACAATGATTTTTGATGTAAGCTGTAGCCAATATTAATAACTTTCACACTAGGGAAATCTTGAAAAGTTGATGCTAATTTAGTTTGAATAGTATAGTCTGACATAAAGTTTTTACTATTTACACAATATGGAACTATAAGTACATTTGTTTGAGCTAATTTTGGGAGCGTATAAGTGATACCAGATATAAAAGAATTCAAGTTCCTTTTGTTAACACTCGCAGCCAGAACGACATAGTCTAATTTTGTAAACATTTTTGCTGATTCATTACTTATGTTAAACATCTGTGAGTAAGTGGCATTTTGTTTTATAATACCTATTACCGAATATTTATCGTTCCACGTATTTTGCCTATATTTTTGTATTACGTTACTAAGACCTTTTGTATATTGATCTCCGACAATACATATCTCAGATTTTTTATTTTGTTTTAATTGTAGTACCTCATTTTTGGTTTGTTGATAATTATTAAAATATACGTTTTTAATTAATATACACTTAATTTCTGACCATATTTTACATAAGAAGTGATACTCATAATTATAATTATACATTGAATTTACAATAGGGTTTATGTCAGGATGAATATAATAACAGTTTTCATAATTCTTAACTATTGAATAAATTGTATTATTGAGAAAATGAGTATTAAGGTAACGATTATATTTTACTCCTACTATAAACACTTGCACATTTTGTAGTTTGCCAAGGATATTACAAATATCAGTAAACAGTTTATAGGGATTCTTGTCATTGCTACCAATACCAATAATAACTATGCTATTTTTTGTTAATAAATTCGATTCACACAAGTCATTACAATATTGTAATATCTTATAACCTGTAGCATAAGGCTTAACGAATCCATGTACACTATAATAGGCATTGTAAAAGTCTTTAGAATTGCGAAGCTTGTTATGAATGCCTACTGATAAGCTGGTCATTTGTTGATCGCCTAATACATAAATCATATTATTCTGTCTCAAGTGCCCTTCAGTGTTGTCCCGTCCTTGGAACGCAATGTAGTTGTTTGTAGCGATCGGCGATTCCGTCGTTTTTTTGCGTAATAAATAATTATTTTCAGTTGAATCTTGAATATTAATATGTGACAAAGTTGAGTTTTTAGGTTTTATTTTGAGTGGCGTTAACATATATGGCGGCATAGCTAGATGGCTATTTAATTTTTTATTTTTAAGACAAGCCAAAGAATTGACTAAACTGACCACTGCTTCTATTGAGCAGTGTATTTATTCTGACAACTATACAGCTTGGAATATGTTTCAAATAATTTAAATTAGTTTCTAAGACAACAGAGGCCCACTCTAGCATTGTCATAAACAATAATATAAATTATTCAAATTAATTACCTACCAAAAGTGTTAGCAAAAATTGTAATCATAATGTAAACCTGGTGCATCAAAATTGCAAGGAATGGTAGGTAAAGAATTAGAGATTGAGCTGTTTCTTAATGTATATAACACTGATATTATGTGTATAATCAGAACATTGGTTTAGAAAATATTAATTAATATTTAACTTTTGTAGTCCCCAGGTAGCTACTTCGTTCCATCGAGAGAATGCCATTAGGGGTGGATCTTTAATATTCACGAATAAAAAATTTAAATTTAAAAAACGAAACATATTGTAAGACTCTCTACTGAACGATTAATTGAGGTAGCCTGGGCCTTTAGTCAAGATGCATTCGATAATTTCGACGGCGAAGTTAGAAATCAAAAATGTATGGGATTTAACATAAGTTATTGCAAAGTGACATGTCGCCCTGTATTGAGTTGAGCCACCTTATTATTGTAAGCGTATACAGGCCTCCATCAGGTTCATACGATTTATTTGAACAAATCATGGAACAAGTGTTAACTAAAATATGTGCACCTAACAAAAAGATTTTTGTATGTAGTGATTTCAAAATTAATTTACTAGACTTAAACTCCACCACTGTTAGATTCACATTATTGTTAAAATCCTATAACCTCATTAATTTATTTTATGATCCAACAAGAGCATACTCTTGACTGCTTAGCATACTCGTGATACAACAGCTAATTGTATTGATAATATTTTCACTAATATTACTCCTTATAATAAAAAATGCGCTTAGCAAATGGACAGTTTGCCTCATTTAATATTGATTGTGAAAACGACCCTCAGGAAATTTTTGTTTATATTCCTGTGAATACAAAACGTATTGAGAAATTTAGAGGTAAATTAGTTTCAAATATTCAACAGTTAAATAGCTTTGATGAAACATTTAATAAACTATTTAAAATAAATAAATCCCAGTTTAACCCTATATTTATTTCTAAAACGGTCAAATTAAATAATAGAAAAAGTATTTTTAAGAACTGGGCCACTGCAGGGATAATAGTAAGTAGACAAAGATTGTATGATTTGTACAACGAAAAGAGATTTAACAGAAGTGAATCTTTTAAGCTATATGTCAAGAAAGAAAGAAAGAAAGAAAGTATTCAACAATTTTTTTAAAAATCTGTCAAGCAGCAAAGGCACTTCACATAAAAAGAAAAATAATAAACTCTATAAATAAAGTGAAAACCACTTGGAAGATAATTGCAGAGGAGACTGGAAGAGGCAGAGGCAAATGTAACTCTAAATTTTAACTTTGCATTAAAAAGGTCAATTCTGACCTAGAAGTTGCGACGGTCTTTGAACAGTTTTTTGCTGACATTCCGGTGTCAACTACAAAAAATTTAAGTTCTTCACCTGCAGTTGCTAAAAATACTCAGATAAAATGTCAAGGAATGTGATTTAAATTTTAATAGAATTGACTTCAGAGATATTATTAACATCTTCAAATTACTCTATATTAAAAGTGATACTAATTTCTGGGGTATGTCTATAAAAGTTAGAAAATCAATCATTGACATCATTGACCCCTACCTAGCCTTAGTTTTTGATAATTGTATTAAGAATATATTATAAGAATATATTATAAGAGTATATTCCCTGACCTAATAAAGCATAGCAAGGTGATGGCTCTTTTCAAGGCTGGGAATAAGTCCGACCCAGCCAATTATAGACTAATATCTATACTACCGACATTTAGAAAAAACTTTAAGATAATTATCTTAAATCAATTGCTGGTTCACTTTAACTTAAATAATCTATCTACATAGTAATCAATTCGATTTTACTAAAGGTCGATTTACAACAGGTGCAGTCATCAGTCTTCTATGCAGCATATTTGAGGCCTGGGAGGGATCGCATGATGCACTTGATGTCTTTTGTGATCTATCTAAGGCTTTCGACTGTGTCGAGCATGATACGTTGGTCAGAAAATTATACCATTATGTTATAAGGGACACGGCACTTGAACTTTTAACTTCTTATCTTAAAATAGAACGCAGAGAGTGGAAGTAAATTCTACAAGGTCTACTTGGACCAAAATAGAACTAGGTAGGCCACCAGGTTCCATTTTGGGCCCGTTTCTTTTTCTCATCTATATAAATGACCTTCCTTATCTAGTTAAAGATAAGCATGAGAAGGTACTTTTTGCTGATGACACTTTACTAATTTTTGATGTGAAGCGACGACAGTCAAATTATGACGTAGTAAATAGTGCTCTCTCAAAAATGGTACATTGGTTTAATATTGATAATTTACTTTTAAATTAAAATAAAACAAAATGCTAAAAAAGTTTAGCCTGCCAAATGTTAGGCAGGCACAAACCAGTGTACTATTAAATTATGAGAAAATGAACTTAGTGGACACCACAGTATTTCTAGGAATAACACTAGATTGCTAATTGCAAATCTGGCAGATAGGCTCAATTTTGCAGCAGTCAAAAAAATTAGGGACATTTTCGATGAGGACACAGCGTGACTAGTTTATTTTAGTTATTTTCATAGTATAATGTCATACGGCATCCTTCTATGGGGAAACGCTGCGGACATTAACACAATATTTGTGCTACATAAGCGAGCTATATGTTCTATTTATAGAAATACCGGTGGTCAGTCAGACTTAGCAAAGTAAGTAGATATATATTATTATAAAGGTCAATGTGTACGCCTTTACAATAGAATCCCAGAAAACGTTCAAAATCTTACCATTAATAAATTTAAAAAGTTGTTAAAGAACGTTTGTGTGGTAAAGCTTATTGTGTGTCAATGATTTCATTAACGATTGTACACCTTAGGAATAAGATGGCCACCTACATGGCTGCTTCTGTATACCTACTTAAGTATCTTGACTTTTGTTATATAGATTAAGTTACTACATTGTAATACATTTTTTTTTAAACAATTTCTCATCTTTTTACTAAAAGGCCTGTTGCGTGTTTCTTATGCCGGTTTTTCTTGCTGAGCTAGTTTCCGAAGCGGTGGTGGGCATCATGTAGGACAATTATATAAGGGTTACTTGGTAACCTACATGGAAATATAAAAAAAAAGAGTTTTGACTTTGAGTTTAGGCGATTATATAGGATAGGAAGAATTAATTATGTGTATGGCGGCGGTGTCGCAAAAGAAAACACAGTACGTTTTTGGTTCCAACGTTTTCGTTCTGGAAATTTTGACCTGCAGAACAAGCCGCGTGGACGGCTGGAGACCAAGGTTGATAATGAAGAATTGAAGGCTATTGTGGAAGCGGATCCATCACAAACCACGTCCGTTAGCTGCAGGCTGCGGTGTTAGTGATAAAACTGTTTTAATCTACTTGTGGGTGCAAATTGGGATAGTGAAAAAGCTTGAAAGGTGGGTTTTTTGGGGAAAAGGCCTCATGAATTGAGTGCAGCAAATCGACAAACGCGCGTCGACTGCTGCGTTACATTACATTACTCAACCGGCACAATAATTAAGTGATTTTAAATCGAATCATTACCTGTGATGAAAAGTGGATCTTGTACGATAATCGGGAACGCTCATCGCAATGGCTGAACCCTGGCGAACCAGCCAAAGCCTGCCCCAAGCGAAAATTGACTTAACAAATGTTACTTGTAAGCGTTTGGTGGACTAGTGCCGGTGTCGTTCCCTACAGCTTTCTTAAATCTGGCCAGACGATTACGGCAGATGTCTATTGCCAGCAACTACAAATCATGATGGAAAAACTAGCTGCTAAACAACCGAGGTTGGTCATTCGCTCCACTAGGCCACTGCTGCTTCAGGACAACGCTAGACCACACACTGCACAACAGACGGCTACCAAATTACGGCAACTTCAATTGGAATGTCTAAGAAATTCACCGTAATCCCCGGACTTTGCTTCAACAGATTAACATTTTTTTCGAAATTTGGATAACTTCTTGCAATGGTAAAAATTCAACTCCGATGGGGCTGTCCAAAGCATCTTCAAAGATTTTATTGATTCCTGTCCAAATGGTTTTTTTAGTAAAGGAATCAATGAACTTCCTATGCGATGGCAAAAGTGCATAGATAGCAATGGTATATAATATACTTTGATTAAATATATGTTATATTTAAAAAAAAACGACTTTATGTTCCTCATTTTCGATCGCCATTTTCATCTGTAATGACGTAATATTAGATATTGCTTGATTAATTTTTATATTCTTTAATTACATATATATATATATATATATATATATATATATATATATATATATAAATTATAAATTTATGAATATAAATTATGAAATCATTTATACTTATATATTTTTTTTATTAATTGTTAAACATTTATTGCATGAAGTTTATTGTCAAATTGAATTTAATTTTACCTTTTTTTTTATCTACAAACAATGTGTAATCAAATCAAAAAACTTGAAATAAATGGCTTTTTATTTTATTTATTTATTATTATTATTATGTGTACGTGCGCACGATTCATTGGCGCTGTTAAGTTATATTGATCTTATGCCTGACCGACTACTTGTTCGATAGTAAATACATCCATAGACTTTAAAATTCAAATACCCTTCCTTTTCGCTTCGCCAAAATCTGGTAAAAAGGTATAAGCCAAAGCAAAGGTCATTTTACAAATTAATATTTTAATCTTATTTAAATTGGCCATTTTCTTGAAAAATTTCTAAAGAATCGACAATATTTGATTTTGTGACGTGAAAATCAAGTAAATACGTGTATTTTTCTATAAATATTATAACATTTTTCTATAAATAATAGTAGTATAAAATAATAATATAATATTACTTTTTTCGATAATTTTAAAAGGAGAAACAAAATATAGGCCCCGTTTGGCCATTCATACTGCAAATTTTTGTGAAGCTTTCGAGATAAAGTTTACAAAGTATCTACATAATCTTTGTAGCGTTGTAGTAATAAATAGGTAGTTTAATAACGTTTGTTCACCTTTTGTTAGGGCATAACAAAAATATGGATTATGTTTACATAAAAACCTTAAAAAACTAAAATGCAATTTTAATACATTTTTATTTTGTAAAATATTTTATTTTGTGATATCGCTTTTTATGTAATTTATTAACAATAAAATTAAATTGTATTTGAATACACCTAACATTAGTTATATATTTATTTTAATAGAGCATTATTACATTTTTATTTAATTGTTCAATTATAACAAGAAACCAAGAATAATTTCGACTGTAACAAGTCATAACCACTAATTATAAAGCCTCTACGGATTATCAAACATCTCACGCTCTCCATATTATCATACGCTTACATTACAAGTATTTTAATTAAACGTAGCGTGTTACTCATACGGATCCAAACCACCTCTGAAAATCATCAATCATCGAATCATTGCATCAGTTTTCATAAGTCATATCTCATATCAATAACTAAGACGGAGTCGAGTGCCAATTTCAGGAGTGAGTCACTACGGTCAGCGCCACCTAGCGGACCAAGGTGAAGTGTGGCGCGTGGGCGCACATTTTCACAAGTAAACGAAACGTCCCAATCTATTTCTGTGACTGCTGAAGGCCTTCAAGAATCTCGCGCTTTCTCATAATTTCCGACGATTAGATAATCCGAATTTTTAAATGAATTTTAAGATTTTAGATGAGTTTTAATTCTATAATAGGAAAATCTTTAATGGAATGAAATAGATCTAGAATATTTTCGAGCAAAAGTGCATTAACAGGAAAATGTCACCAAAAATAAAGAAAAAATACGTACCGAAAAAATTGGTAAAAAATCCAAAGCACAAATTGTCAATTCACAATTCAATCACAATAACACAGATACTCGAGAACTGGACGAAGGTAAAGCAAATGTTTCGAGTAGAATTCGCCGGCGGCGGGACGCGTCGGGTCGTTTTCGATATCGTAACTAAACTGTGAAAAGTTGGCGATGGGCCGAGGTGGTGTGGGAATTCGCGTGGGCAGCTGCAGCCGGTTGGATAACGGCTGACGTCGCCATTGCAGAGGTGTTTTCCGACGAACATAGAATATGAAGTAATGAATCAAAGATCGAAGTCTATGAAATGAGTCAATGAGTCAATATATGAAATGAACTCATGTATAGAAGAATCGAAATCAAAACAAATTGTGATAGACCACAGCAATGCTGAACTTGTTTGAGATGTTGATAAATATTGAAATCATGAATTATTAACATAGTGGACAGCCCTATAGAACCATATAAACCCTATATAGAATAGAATAGAATAACATACAGTACCCTAATCCTCCTCTTAATGTAAATAAGTGCAGGCGAAGAAACGATAGGGGTTGATGATGATAATGATAAAGTTAATAATTGAGAAAGTCAATCAGCTGATAGCAACACATATCAATGCGGAGATAGTTCTAAGATCACGACACAACAATGTTCCACTGAACCCGAAAAGTACTTACCAATACTTGGCAGGTGTGTCTAGCGTTCGAACAGTGAGTAATGTTCAAATTACTGAAATTGACAAGTATATCTAAATGAATGTAGTTCATTAGATACCTCTATCCTGATTGAGTATTGTATGCAGCTGCATAGGTACCTACATCAAAATTTTTGCACTCTAAAAATAATAGAGATATGAAATCCTGTTTTTAATTTAATACATCTATGTATGAAATAGAATAATAATAAATGAAACTTTTAAGTGAGCGAAAATATGGTAGGTACTTATTACGTCAGAATTTCTTTATCTAGTTACTTCGTATACATATAATGACTAGTTTAGTTCGGTTCCTATTGAAATACAGCGTTGCGGATCCGTTAGCAACATAATGCTGAATGGGAACCAATTTGGTATCACCTTGATTTAATTACTGTAATCAAGGTATTTGTAAAATGTTCTGTTATACCAAATAAATTTCTTTTTCTTTCTAATGACGTTGTAACTTCTATCGTTGCAGTTTATTTTGCCAAGTCTAGATTTCTCAGCCATAAAGTACGATTAAAAAGGCTTTTATTGAAGTTGTTAATTTTAGTTATAAAAACTAGCCGCACTTTATAAAGGAATGAGTTGTTCGTGTTTAATAATTCGTAAATGAATAATAACGATCTACGTGACTTTAATCACGTGATATTGACTAAAAGTGATTTCATCCTAGCAACCCACAAAAACAAAATATCTACGGCTACCATATTATTTCACCCACATTTTGAAGACAATATGTCAACGTTATCCTGTCATGTCTTTTTAGGAAATTAGTCATTAATTATTATGAGTGTCATACGTGTTTATTTCTCTTCTGCAAAAAGTGCTCAAACTAGAAGTTGTATTCTGCCAATCACATTTTTGAAGAATAATAAGATAATGTTTTCCTTTCATTTTTTGGAAGTCAATAACTAACGTCATATTACGGAAGGAGAATGAAACTTCATTCTCACGGTGCACTCAATAATTTACAAAGCCTGTATGGGCCATATCTAGTTTTACAGTGGCTATATTGGCAGTTTACGATACCAGATATAAAAACAAGGGAAGTTACACAAGAAAGAGTACCAAACTATAAAAAGTCGCAATTGGGCGGTGAAATTTTTTTTGTGAAAATATAAATACAATAAAAGTATATGAAGCTTTTAGTGGTCTAATAAGTAATAACTGATTAAGGAATAAAATATTAAGGTTTAAATATCAACGTGTTTAATCGTAACGATTTGATGGTGTAAGCCGAACTGCGCAGTTTTATCGATTGTGTGTGTGGCAAATCGTTATGTTGATTCGCTACAGTTTTCCATACACACGATAGATTAAACTGAACAGCGATATAGTTCAAATAAACGTCACTCGAAACAAACGAGTACTAGGAGCCGGTAGAAGTCGTAATTCGTACACAAAATTATTCTCGGATTGGTGGACTAGCTGTCAAAATCAAATATGACAGATTCAGAACAGCTGATTTCTTCTTCCAAGTAGCTGAATACTTCTTCCAAGCAGATTCTTTTAAAAATATGAAACGTCTATGCTAGTTTCGACTAGACGTAACTACGACGACTAAAACGACGACTAAAAGTTGTATTGGTGCCCCAGAGTACGAGTTTATGAAACTTTATAGCTTTTCAGTAGAACGGGCAGCTACGTAAACGAATATCACATGGGAAAAAAATCGAATGCATTAGAATTGGGCACCTGAGCATTGACGTCCATTTATTTACTCCTGCTGGATATATTTGAATTGCTTGGCAACCAGCGTTGTCAGGTGGACGATTAATGTATATCTTCTGTTTCATGAGTCAATGCTAATGCATATTAAACTCGCTGTTTTGTTTAATATAGAAAAAAAATAAAATTATAACCTATGTTTTAGATGTTATTTTTTTGTTTAATCGGAACAATCTGATACAGACGCTTTACGCTTTTTTAAAACGTATAAGATCGTTGGTTTAATATTACTTCGTTCACTTTGTAAAAATACATAATTATTACAATTTAGAAATTATACGTCATTACTTTTGTAAATAAAATCTGATAGCGTGACCAGCGCAGTCGCCAAGTATTTAGCAGCCGTAACTATCTTTTCTCGAAGAATTTCATGGCTTTTTTTTTTTTAAAAGTAGAATTTTTAATTATACGAATTCACAGAAATAAAATGAATGTATGAATACAAGTTCACTGATAACTTTGTAATCCTTATTTATATAACAAACCTAATAAATTGAGAAGTGGTAGGTTATTTTAGGTTCGAGCAGATGCTTCGGGACGAAAGGGCCGACTCGACCGGACGAATAGATGGATAGTGATTGATTCGAGTACGCACTGGTAGCTCTAGTGTTGCGGGTGTCCACGGCCAGTGATAATTTTATTTATGGAATAGATCTAGAAACAAGCAAATGGACTGCCTTATGATAAGCAATTACTAATTAAGATATCCGCAACACCGGAGCAATTATAAGTGCATTTACGGTCATTAAAACCCTAAATTCCTTGGTCTTCGGGTAACCTACAAAACGAAATGAGATCCCACAAAAACATTAAATGAAAAAAGCCAATTATTTCCTTCGCAAAAAATTATGAGATGTCGTAGAGATGTCTATTTCGAGATAATCATTTAGTTAGTTACTCATAAAAATTTTGTTACCGTATGTGGAAGGTTTTATTTTTATATATTTTTTATATTATAGTAACTTCTGAATTGGTGAGTCTTGAATTGGACTTGGTCTCTACGATATCTCATAACTTTATGCGAATGAAATACTTGACTTTTTTCATTTAATGTTTTTGTGGGATATTATTTTTTCTTAAGCTAACTTGTTAGTGTTGGGTGATTGACTAGTTTTCATTTCTTTGAGATGTTTTCAAATGAACTATTATACGAAAAGGGCGGGAAAAATAAATATTTAAACACATAGACCTTGAAGAAACCTTGGTCGTGTTCAGATTTCATAAACACAATTTCGTTTTTAAAGATGAAATGAAATTAATGAAACTTATGTACAATAATTGGGAAGACGACTATATGTAAAATATATAGTTTGATTTATAGTATGTAAATCTATTTATATCTAATTTATAGTATAGAAATATTATAATATGATATTTAAAGGATTTGTACTACTACTTGATAAACGTAAAAAAATATAGTATTTTATGTGTAGTTTAGTTATTAAATACATCTAAAAAATACCAAAAAGTTTCAAAAAGTTTTGGCTAAATTAGTAAAAAACCTACATCATTAGTTTACTTACATCATAAACAAAAACATTCAAATTGCGAAATTTTATATGCAAATCGCTGTACCTACTTTTGAAAATATTGATTTTTATATACTATTTCTTCTAAGAACTTACTCATATTTAAGAGTCCTATTCATTAATGCAAAGGGAAAAAATCAATCGCCTAGCCTATTGTTCATGATATTGTTATATGTTGTTAATTATATTTTTAAATCATAAGGATACATATTATATATATTATATACCTAGTCTAAATTAATGCGGCAAATTAAAGGTCTAAATTGCATCGGATGTCCATCCGATGAAAAAAAATGAAAGTGATAATTAAAGGATTTATATTTTTTCTGCCCTGAGAAAATCTATAGCAGTACTACAGATTAAAGAGGAACAAATAAACAGCTACATAGTTAGCTTTGGATTTGATTGCACTACTACAAGCATACAACGTGTCCACGATATAGTGTAAAAATGGTGGGCCGTTTCGGATTGATTTGGTTCGTTCTATGAGAGCTGTTTCTCTGTACGTAAGTATATTATTTACTATCGTAAGCTGTTTCTCTGTAAGTACATAATATATATATTTTCTACTCTGTGGCAGTACAGTGCGTCCACGTTGCTAATGGCCCTCGGCAATCTTTTTTCTATGAAAATCAACGATGTATGAAATACGACGGTTCCCCGAAAGACATTAGAAACGTGGTTTTACTGGAAGTCAAAATGTACATGTAATGTATCTTTTAATGTATCCTCAATGCGAATGCCGTGAGTTATCAGTGCAAATGTCATAATTGACCAATGTCGCTTAAGCCGTATTCACATTCACCGATTGAAACAAGTCATTTAACCAGTACGGACGTGACATGGTAAATTTTGTCAATTGCACTGATGACTCTCTACATCCTTAACTCGGATGAACTATATTTACTACATAACTGCAAGAGTTTGAATATCGAGCTGCACCTTGCTGCGTAGCGCGGCGCCGCTCTTGCAATGACACGAGTAATATATTCTTGCGTAGAACTGTGCATAGTCAGGCGTTTGTCACTCGCTCAAGGACACGTGTTATTTGCTTACTCCTCGGCGTCTCTCTCACGAGACAATCGATAAAGGGCCGCCGCACGCCGCACGCCCGCGAGAGGACTCACACCGCACGATCCTGCGCTTACGCGTCGAAATGCAACGTAATCATTGTGCAGTAGTAGTTTAACAACTAAACTTAGTAGTTTTAGAAGTTTTTTAGTAGGGACTTAGTTTTTAGGAGTTTTTTTTTGTAGGAAATAGCATAAATAATATTCTAGCCAGATAAATTATAAAAAGCGTTCTTAAATAAAAATTTCAAATTTTAAAATTGCAATACCTACTTATTTAAGAATTTATTGATTTTCCTCCGTTTTGCTGTTTTCTTTATTATGATATAAAAAAAAAAAAAAAAAAAATGTATACTCAAATCATTTTATAACATATTTAATTGACAAATAAATTACAATAATCCTCATAGGTATAACCCCAGCGCATTTGTGCGATAGCGCGTTAATACGTGAGTCGCAACACAATCTCGACTCTTTTTACTTATGGTACATTTTTTCTCGCTGCGAAAAGCAGATATTATTATAAAGATTTTGTAGGCTACTTTAGCTTAGGTATTTTCGCTTTTGTATGGAAGTGATGTTTCTGTTACGTAGTAACTATTTATTAATCTGTGGTTTAGTTAAATTTTGCGTTATTTTAATCTCGGTGTGAACTGACTTTTAGTTAACCAGAAAATTCTCCGCAAAACCAACGCTTCTAACCTTCAACCGACAGAAATAGCCCGAGTACTATTCATAGACGAATTCATAGCAACAGAAGGCCTTAGCATAAATATTTTTCACACTAGAGCATTACCTGTCCCATTCACACTTGAGTAAAAATTTGTCTATCTCAGTCTATGTGGCAGGTGGCCAAACCGAACATTACGAAATATGAAAATCATTATTAATAAAAGTTTCATTACTTTTCTTAATCATCATTTATAATGACTGTGAATTACGATAATGATTGGCCTTAGTTTCAATGCTGAACGAGAGTGAATTGCGTAACACTCTTTGATCCAAGTGGGTCTCTATGTATTAATTATTAGTATGCTCTATGTAGTATGCTCTATGTATCATTGGATACACTTTACAGGGTGTTTTTTCAGTCAGTGTCCAAACTTTCAGAAGTGAATATTAACTCTTGAATATAAGTAACATTCCTACTTAAAAAAAGTCAGCTGTTTCCTACAAAAGGGCTTCGGCATAGACAGCAATTTGTAGAAAACAGCAGATTTTTTTAATCAAGTAGGAAAGTTAATCCCATAGTAAAAGTTGCTTATATTCAAGAGTATATTCACTCCTGAAAGTTTAGACACTGACTTACAAAATATTATGTTTATCTATACCGTGAACTATTGTTTTCATTTTCACTTGTATTTTTTTTTATTGTATTTTTTGTTGTATTGTATTAAAACTACTTCATCGACGTATGAGAGAAATTTTTTAGAAAAATAATCACGATTTTCGGTTACGCGCCATGTTGTTTTCTTTCATCGTTGTAATACCAATAAGATATATGCCATTTCGAATTTTAATGTCAGATACGCGTAGCGCAGTTACATAGGCACTAGGATTTTTTGGTCTCGGGTTCAAATCTTGGTCAGACGAAAATATATTTTTAATATTTTTCTTTTATAATTTTTATTTGTTTTCTCGCACTAGTAAAACTCCGGGTAATGCTTGGTCTCCCAGGTAATATATACTATACTATAGTAGTATAATATTGTTGAAAGCGGTATACCTAAATAATATTTCACTTCTATCGGTAGTCCATATAATTGCCATTTGTTTTTTATTATTGAATTGTATGTATACTTCCGCGGTTTTCCGCATTTACTAAGAATCGCTTGACCCAGTTCTGAGGTAACAAATATAAAAAAATACAGTAGAATTGAGAAGCTCCTCCTTTTTTGAAGTCGGTTGAAATAACTTGAATTCGGTTAAAATAATAAATAAATTCTTTATTGGCAAACAAAGGTGAGGTTCCTATGATTTAGACCACTCGTATATTTTGTCTCGTTCTGGAGAGCCGAGGAATTTGTCAACATTTCGGTTTATCATATATATATATATATATATATATATATATATATATCTTTTTTTTCAGGAGAAATAGGGGTTCATTTATAAAAATTAACCGCTTTTCCTTCTCGTCACGCTTCTTCACGCTATAACTTGAAAACAGCGAGACTGATTTGGTCTTGAAATTATTGTGGAAGTTCAGGGCCTATTTAAATAGTAAGAAGATTAAAAATAAAGGCGAGGAAAATGCTAAAAACAAAAATTGAATTTTCTCATACCTATTAATAATTGTTCCCTGTGTTCAATTGGTCACTTGGCTGTCAAATATTAATAGATACGTTGAATATATCTGTATGGTTTATTTCAGAAATATTGATCGGCCTTAGTAGGCTGGTAGGCAGTAGGTGTAGGTGTAGGTGCAGATTTAGGTGTAGGTTGAAAGTATAGTTATAGTTATTTATTCTGTTAATGTATTTTTGTTATAAAACGACGGAACAACGTGTGTCGGCTAGTCTATGATATAAACGAATAATAGTTACTAATCTATGGGATAAGCAGCTAATTTTACCAACCGCAAATTGATTGACGGATGCTTACAATAACAATGTATTGTTATGAATAACCTAAGTGGATAGTGAGCTAAATACTCGTAAAAATCCTTTTTTCTTTTCTGTTTAAAATTCTATTTTTTTCATATATTTGACTGGCTAAAGCTTAAGAGAAGAAAGACTCAAATAAACATTCAATCCTTTAATATGGCATATAATATGGTATCTAAATTCGTATTCCTATTCGTTGAAATGAACTTTTTAAAATGAAATACTTAGTATATTCATACATGTTAAAATTTTTAAAATTACAGATACAATTTACTGATTCATGTAAAATTATATTCTGTTTAACTAATACTTAGATAATGTACAACAATTATAATTAAAGGGCGTCACTGATGGCGAAGATATTATAATATTTTATCTTAAGATTCCTGGGTCTATTTCATATTTCAGTACGTAATATGAAAATATTATATAGTACTAGCTGTCTATGATAATATAAAATATATAGTGTCTTCGCTGTCTGTGACGCCAGTTACTGTCGCTAATGCCCGCTTGCACGGTTAAACTAAAAAAAAAACCTTAAATAACGATTTACAAAATCATTTCTGAGTCGTCAAAATGATCAATCCAAATTTAAAAAAACAAGTTTGTTCTAAAAATATATGATACTAGCTGTTAATAAAATATCCCAACATTGTAGAGTGATTGTAACTCAGATTGTAGCAACGTGCAGTGCTACGACGCTACGGTAGACCTACGAGTCCGCTACGATTGCTCGTAGCGGTCGCTACGAAATTTATTTCCTTTTTATTTGCTTATATATTTTATCTTTTAAACAAATAAAGAGGATATAAATTTCGAAGTTTAATATAAATATTTCTATACTAATATTGTAAAGAGAAAAGATTTGTTAAATATCTAATATATTTATTATTATCTATTAGTTATCTATATAAAAGGCAAAGCTGATCGACTATTGTATCAACGCACACGCCAAACCCTTAAGGCTAGAAATTTGAAATTTTGCACACGTATTTCTCATATAACCTACAATTAACTTATATTTTTCTATTGTTCTAAACGTTCAAATATATTTTATAGTAGTAGCCTTAGATAAATGATTGGTCTCGGCGCTCGACAAGATACCGCGCTATCTAACAACAAGAGCTTCGTGAATGTGGCAACTCATAATTGTAATGTGGGTTTATAATATCAGTGTGTGTAAGACAATTTCAAGTGTTTTTTCAATATAATATTTACGAAACTGTAATAAAATATACATGTCACTTTGTTGGGCTACTAAAACACTATTGCGTAGCAAAATTAATTCTTTTTTCGAAAATTGTGAAATTATAATTCAAATGCATTTTGCACACGGTCATACCCAGACTAATAAATAATTTTATATATATTTTATAGACTTATGTTGGTTTAACGATCTTAGCTGTACTTCATGAGAGTTTACATTCGAAGTTTATTGCTGTAAACTAATAAAAATATAATTAACAAGAAACCAGCAAAAAGAAACAGCAGACTAAATAACCAAGTTAGCTGCTCAGAAATCCTACTACTATTATAAATCTGATAATATGGATGGATGGATTTTCGTTACTCTTTCACGCAAAAACTACTGAACGGATTTTGATGAAATTTGCTATGGTAGTAGTTTTATTTCTGGATAAATACTTTTTGTGTTACACCGTGTAACACAGAGAGAAGGTTCAAGCCTTCAAACCAGGGTGGTAAGCCTTGGAGTTAGCTAGTACCTACGTGATAGGTCAGATAACTTAATATTTTTACTACTCAACCTAATCTAAGGCTTAAAAGTCTAGAATAAGCTAGCTTTTGGCCACGGATTCGCCTACATAAATACAGAATGTACGGAACACTGTAGTATTTATCCAGAAATAAAACTACTACCATAGCAAATTTCATCAAAATCCGTTCAGTAGTTTTTGCGTGAAAGAGTAACGAAAATCCATCCATCCATATTATCAGATTTATAATAGTAGTAGGATTTCTGAGTTACACCGTGTAACACAGAGAGAAGGTTCAAGCCTTGAAACAACTTAAAACTCTTTGCACAAAAATGAAATTACAAACGAAATTTCTATGCGTTTATTATAAAAGGGCGTCCGCTATGCTGACGTCAAGCTGACACAGATAAAAAAACCCTCAATCAATTCACAACGAAACTTTTCCGAACTTAACCGAACTATTCAAAATTGAACTTTATTAATTACACAAGATACACGTTTCATTGTAAGAGGTCGAATTTCAAGTTGTACCGCGCAGCACAGCGCATGTGCAGTGTATGACTGATGTTATATAAAACGTGTATATTTTTGCGCATTAGCGACTAAAGTACAATTTTTAATAGCTATCTTAAAATGCAGCGCCGTGGCGCGTCGCGTATTGTCGCTGTGTGAAATGACCGTTATAAGAAATCCTACTAATGTTATACTCCTAATATAAATGTGACGGTTTGTGAGGATGGATGGATGTTATTAACTATTTCACACAAAAACTACTGAACGTACTTTCATGTAATTTGCTATAGCAGTAGTTTAGGCTCTGGATTGAAACTAGGCTACTTTTCATCCCGAAAAAGTAAAGTGTTCCTTGGGGATACTGTATTTACGCGGGCGGAGCCACGGGCAACAGCTAGTCACACATAAAATCGGTATTTGATAATTAACGTACGTTAGCAATACTGGCTGATAATTATTGTTTCATACAAAACCATCCCACGTTCTCGCGTGGGATACACCGAGTGTTGGCAGCATTGACCTTATTGTTCTATATCGGACGTGAATCACATTCTTAGAATTGCGATTTCTGTACACTTCGATACACCCCCTTGTTCGTGAAAATATATAAACTACTGATTAGCTAATCACCGCTTCTGTCTTTGTCAGATACTTTGTAACAACGACGATGACATGACGAGGATTCTGATTGATTAGTTAGTGGTGTAAATGTTTTAATGAGTAACTAAATTTTGCCAGCGTCTTCGTATGCGCAAGAAGAAGTCTCGCGGGAACCGTAGATTTTGCCGCAATAAAAAGTTGCCTATGTGCTTATCCAGAGTCTTAAATACTACATTCCAAATTTCATCAAAATCCGTTTAGTAGTTATTGCGTGAAAGAGTTACAACCCTCCACACATCCATACACACAAACTTTCAAGGATGCGAAATATTCATGTGTTGATTTATCGACGTGAGGCGATTCGCACCTCTCAAATAATCACCATGGCATGCTTTACCGAGAAGTTACTCATATATATTTTAATTAATTAATTAAAGTCACTTTTTAACACCTAAGGTCATTAGCGACTACCATAGTTACATCTCTATGTTCCCATACATATTTATATTTTTAACGAAGTTAATTGTCTGTATATATCCATTATTATTTCAACAATTCTCTTTTGACGTGACAACGACTTATAATTCGATGGAGCCGGCTGCACGCACGAAAAAATATGACTCATGCGGCGTTACCTCGCTCTGAGGCATTCCATTTATTTTGACGTTGTCACGTTCTACTATTGTCAGTAAACCGACTTTACAGACAACCGGTTTTTTTTATATTATTAGGTAAATTACATGATAATTTTTCACTAACATAAGTCTGACATTCTTCTAACAGATGTAGTACAGTTATCTAACTGTAGGGTACTATAATTACGTGGGTGGAGCCGCGGTCAACAGCTACAACTCCCTCGGGAACACTGTACTTTTTCGGGATAAAATGTAGCCTATTTTTTAATCCAGAGCCTAATCTACCATACCAAATTTCATCGAAATCCGTTCAGCAGTTTTTGCATGAAAGAGAAGAAAGAGAAACTTCCATCCATCCATTCTCACAAACATTCACATTTATAATATTAGTAGGATTATTCATTTATGCAATAAAAAAATCAGTCGTCTAGTCTATACCGACCAAAGATAAAATTAGGTTAGAGGTAAGCGTAATTTCACCTGGATTACAACGGCTTAGGTCGTATATCTGCAAAAGCTAGGGGATACAGTGATACTTTAACTCACTTCAACGAATATTCATATAAAATATGACTAACGATTTATTAATTATCTCAACTTCTCTATGTATCTGAATTAAAATAATTACGGAAAATGAAATATAAATGAAAATTGTACAATCCAATAGTATTTTATTTTGTGGTCACTTTTTAAACAGCGGGTTAAAACTCCCAATGTCTTTTAAAAATCAAATTTTTAAACAAAATCACAGTAGATAAAAAGTATTCCGCACTTGTAACATACTCAATGTAATTTATTATTAAAACGTTGAATAAAATTTTGTTTTTGAATTGTTTGTTTGTGAGTGTGTAAGTGCCAGATCAGATAGAGTTGGACAGATATAGACCAACATACGTCTTGCAGCTGTTAGCTTCAAATGTTAGCAAAAGATATAAAAATTTTCCTCTAGCAACAGTTTGTATATTTTATAATTTTACTCAGATAAGAATTAGGTCGAAGAGATTTTAATCAGACACATTTTTAATCAGACACAGTTTTTATTTGAAGTCAAAGTCAAAGTCGAAAAAATTTATTCAAAATAGGTATTTTTATACACTTTCTGAACGTTGATATACATGATGCCTACCATCGGTTCGGGAACTAGCCCGGCGAGAAGAACCGGCATAAGAAACTCGCGCGGGGTCATCTTTTATCAAAAATATGGAAAATTGTTCTTTTAAAAATATAAAAAAGGCATATATAACAATGTTATGAATAAAACTACATAATGAGAGTACAATAATATATGTAATTTAGAAGTACCCTCTGGTCACCTCATTCCCAAGGTGTGCTATCATTCATAAAATCATTAACTTTATAATAGGCTTTAGCACACAAACGTTCTTTAACTACTTTTTTAAATTTATTGATAGAAAAATTTTGAACGCTTTCTGGGATCTTATTATATAGGCGTATACACTGGCCTTAAATCGAATTCTTTACTTTACTAAGTCTAGTCACTGGTACATCAAGCTTATACTTATTTCGGGTATTTCTATTGTGGTTGTCACTTTTCTTTTTGAATAGGTTTAATTTTTTTTAACATATAATACATTTGATAGAACATACTGAGAAGCTACAGTTAAGATTCTAGTTTCTTTAAACTTCTCTCTTAATGACGTTTTGGGGGCCAGCTTGTCGATTGCCCGAACAGCTCGCTTCTGTAGCACAAATATAGTATTTATATCGGCAGCATTTCCGCACAGTAGAATGCCATAGGACATTATACTGTAGAAGTAACTAAAATATACAAGTCTTGCTGTATTTTCGTCTGAAAATTGTCTTATCTTACTGTAGGCCCCACTGTAGTTTTGCGTCTCAAGTAAACCTAAAAAGACAGCTGTATCTACTAGTTCCTTACCTTTTCCATTCAATAGAACATTGGTTTCAGTTTGCCTTACTTTGGCAACGTGAACTTTATACATTTAGTTTTTTTGCTATTTAACAAAAGATTATTAACACTAAACCAGTGTACTATTTTTGAGAGAGCATTATTTACTTCGTCATAGCCTGAGTTTTGGCGATTAATATTAAAAGTATGTGATGTGTCATCGGCAAATAAGACTATCCCGTTTTTTTCATTAATAAGATATGGTAGGTCATTTATATAGACCAGAAAAAGAAAGGGTCCTAAAATCTCAATTTTAGTACCTTTGGATCTTTTTCCATTTATCTCAACCCTCTGAGTCCTATTTGATAAATTAGATTTTAAGAGGACGAGTGCTGGTCCCCTTACTCCATAGTGGCATAGTTTTCTTATCAACGTTGTGTGCTGCACGCAATCAAATGCATTAGAGAGATCGCAAAAAACTCCTAGAGCATCCTGCGATCCCTCCCAAGCATCAAAAATATAACTAATCAGATCAACGCCAGTATCTGTTGAAGAGCGACCCTTCGTCCAAAATTGTTCGTCCAAAAAAAAAAAAAAAACAAATTGTTTATTATGTAAAATGTTATTTATATTAAAGTGTGCTAGTAACTGAGTAAGTGTTATTTTTTCATATATTTTACTTAGTGTTGGTAAAATAGATCGGATCGGTCGGTCGTACGGTCGGAAGTTAGATGGATCCGACTTACTACCAGACTTAAACAGAGGTAAAACTTTACTATGTTTCATTAGATCAGGCAATACGCCACTTTTTATACAATCATTAAAAATAGTTGTTAAGAAAGGTGAGATAATATCGATTATAGATTTAATAACATTCATTGATAGGCCCCATAAATCTGCAGTATTCTTAATATTTAATAAATTAAAATTTTAATAATGTCTTGCGGTCCTATTTCTTTAAATCTAAATTCGATTTCAAACTCTTTTACATTATCTTTAAGAAGTAATTCAGCGTCAGCAGGAGAGGCATACAAATTTTTAGTAGTTGAAACTGGAATGTCAGCAAAGAATTTCTCAAAAGCAGTTTTCAATGATTTGCCAAGTTGTTTTAATCTTATTTTTCAAATTTTTAATTTTATTTCTAATTTGAAGAGATTTTGCTGCAGAGCAAACTTGCTTAAATGTTTTTGAATATAACCGTACGTAATTTTTAAATTCTTCACTTTGATTTATTGTTCTTTCATTATAAAGTTCATACAATTTTAATCTACTTTTTAAAATACCTGCTGTTGTCCATTCGCTAAATTTAATTTATTGTTTGTTCTCACTGTCTTAGGGGTGAAAATAATATCAAATTTGTGTTTTATTAATTTAAACAGTTTACCAAACGACATATCCGGGCTACTATGATACTCTAAATGTCCAATATTAGCTATAATTTCACCTCTAAACTTCTCAATATATTTGACATTTATTGGTATACATGTGTTTCTGTCCTTATGTAATTGTTTTCAATTATTATCTATAGGGAAAATGGCCCGCTGTCCACAGTGATCAGAGCTTAGTATGTTAATGACTTCTTTATTTAATGGATCTATGTTGGTAAAAATGTTATCAATGCATGTAGCAGAGCTATCACTGATCCTTGTTGGTTCAAAGAATAAATGAGTTAAGTTATATGATTTTAACAATGAAGTAAATCTAACAGTGGTGGAATTACTTTCTAAAATATTTATATTAAAATCACCACACAATAATATATGTTTGTTAGATACACTTATCTTAGTTAATAACGTTTCCATTATTTTTTCAAATGAATCATATAACCCTAAAGGAGGCCTGTATACGCTAACAATAATAAAGTGTCCCACCTCTATACAGGCTATTTCAGTTGTTCGTTCTGTAGAGAGGCTTACTATGTCTTTACGTTCTTTATATTTTAAATTCTTCTTAATTAATATAAGTGAGCCGCCTCTTATGGCTTTTTCTCTGCAGAAAGAACTAGCCAGCTGGTGCATACCAAGATTTAACATAATTTCATTTTTCTTAAACCAATGTTGCGTTATACATAAAATGTCTAAATTATTGTTTAAAAACAACTCAATTTCTAATTCCTTACCAGACATACCTTGTATGTTTTGATGCACCAGCGCAAGTTTACATAATTTATTATCTTTAATTAAAATATTATTTTCGTGATGACTTATACCTACAATGCTAGAGACTTCCTCTGTTGTCTTACAGGCTAATTAAAATTATTATTATTTGGAACATTTTCCAAGGTGTTATAATAAGTCATATTATTATGACTAAACTGCTCAATAGAAGCAGTTGTTGTCTTACTAGCCAAGTACTTGGCTGAGTTAAAACATAAAAAAGTTAATAAGTTTGCTTGCTATAAGTTAAGACTTATAGCAAGTACGCACTTGTATAAGTCTTGTAAAATAAAAGGATAGGTAATATCAGCTATCTGATGTCAATTTACATAATTTATAATTTAAAATAGTATTAATGTCGATTATATTTATTTTATTGTCATATTTATTTAATAATATACAATTATTATAACAGCAGTATACAATTGGCTGTTAAGCTTATATCTAATTTTGTTTTCCCGTGGCAACCGTTTTATGTAAGGAAATGTGAATAATACAACCTTATTAATATTTAGCAGTTTGTTTAATGCAGTGCAAATGAAGAATACGAATGTGCCTACCTGTAACATCTGAACCGCAAATCTCGTATTTACCTTTAGCTATCAATTTGCTCTCAATTAATTATAAACTGTTTTAAGTATAAACTGAGCCCGGACCAATCAAATGTTGGTTTCACGTTTATGAGAATACCATTTTGCTGTTTTAACATATCGAGACTGCATTTAAACTGTATTATTGTAAGATTTAACTAGCAGAATCGACCTACTAAAGACACAATTTCATAAACAGGAACCAATTAAAAAATATTGTGTCGTAGTAAATATTTTTAAATTGGTTTCATGTAGGTGAGAAAACCAGTAACATTTGACAGCGGCTTAAACAAAATGTCGTTGAATGAGAATTTTATGAAAATCTATCAAAATCATGACAGCGCGCACATACAAATTTCATTCGGAAACGTTACGTTTACGCCGCTGTCAAATGTTACTGCTAGCACCCCTCTCAGAATAATGACAGAAGCAATGCTATAGTCCTTAATCTGAGACCTGATGTTAATTGACAATTTTTTTAACTGAATCAAGCTTTGTAATATAATCAGTTATATTTTATTACTATGATTACACAATAACAAACTACTGTTGTGAAAAACAGTGTTACTAATTTAAACTGACATTATTAAAATATATCACGGGTTGTGGACAGGAAGTTATTTTATGCTGAAATGCTAAAAATATTAACGTTCGGCGTATGCGATGCAGATCTTCAAAGTTTCTAGTAAAGGTTCGATTGAAAATTAAAAAATTCGGAAAATTTATTTAGAATTTTTGTTTGCGTTGAAAAATAATTTGGTATTAAATTATTCGTTTAAATGAATAGATTAAATGTGCACAAATTGTGAGACTGTAAAGGTGAGAACGTTGTTATTGACAAGGTTGAGTGTGTTTAGTTGTTTACCTATAACTGTGCAGGTGAGGTTGGCACACTTCCACCGTGAAACAGAAGGTGACCGTCATTCGGTTGTAAATTGAACATTAGCGTATTGCCTAAAAATAAGATAAAACGGAGACATCGTTTTGTATTTCTTCACAAGTAAGTGTATAGGTACGAAAAATTTGTAATCTTATACTTTAAACGAGCTAATCTTGTAAATACAATCGGAATCTCGGAAATGGCTGCAAGTATTTCCATGAAATTTAGTATGCAGGGAGTTTTGGGAAGGAAAAATCTCTGGAAACTGCGCATTTTTAAGTTATATAATTGTTTTCTCCTTCGTAATGCAACAATACATTATCAATAATTTCGACTCTAATAAAATGTTATTCCAATTAACAGTTTGGTATGCGTGTGTGTAATTTTTTTTTTTAATCCTCTAGGAACTACCCAGTTACCCACTAGTTACCCAGGTTCTTTTCCTTTAATAGTTTACAGGAATCAATTTTCGTAATTATTTTTGTCTAGGTGTTGCTCGCAACTATGTGCGCGCAAAGGAAAATCCTAAATTTTAAAATTAAAATCTGTGCTAAATTTTATCTGTGCCATCTATATCTGTGCCAAAATTCATCAAAATCGGTCCAGTAGTTTCGGAGCATATTCAATGCAAACTAACAAATATTTCCGATCTATAATTTTAGTATACGTATACTGGGTGATTTTTTATTCCGTTTCGAGAGAAACAGGGTTTAATAAGTACATGAAATAGAGTACTTTGCCATTCTTAGTTTACTTTTATTTTCTTTTTTCTAACTTAGTGAAAATTATTTAATAACATCGCACTATCAATTAGAAATAATTATGTACTTATAATTAAAATTAATTAATATAATAAATACTTTTTATAAAAAAATTATAAAAAATATTATAAAAAAAAATAATTACATACTATTTCAGAAAAAACATAAAAATATTGAAATTACAAAAAACTTGTCACCCTATTCACCCCTGTGAGTGGATGCGCGTGATTGGAGCGTACAACGACGCGCGGTGAGCGAGGCCCCGTTGCCCCCGCAGTAGGGTGACCTAAATTAATAATCTTTTTAAGATTTTTCAACTTTCAAATATTTGAGCTTCGATATAATGCATTTTTTTTTTCTATTTTTGATACTAAACGTGTTTCTCTCGAATCGGAATAAAAAATCTTCCAGTATAGATAACATTTCGTTTGGGTTGGCTTGTAGGTACGCGCATTTGACCCGTGTTTCAGTAGGAAATAGAGATAAACAATCAATTTATTATACTTTCTATGATAAGACTGACCTCAAGGATGATTATAATATAAAGAAAAAAAATTGCAAAAGTTTACTAAATACACATTTTTATTTTGACAAAAAAATAATTTATAGTTCTTGAAAATAACAGTAAGTACGTGTTTACAGAAAACGTTGTATCATTTAATAATATTCTTTATTTTTATTACAAAACACATAAATTTACAACTAATGTAATTTTCGAGTTTGCCTATAATCGTAAACATAACAGCACTTTGATCAGTTTCCAAATGTGTTATCGTTACGTTGTGAAATATTGTGATTTCGCATACATTTTCATGCAAAATACGCTTATGTTGATTTAATTATTTCAATTATAGGGCATTCGTTGAAAACATTACCCTTATGAGGTAGAAGCTTTCATTTCCTTAGTGTAAAGCTAGCCATACACGTAAGGGTGTACCTGACAGGTTTGCACGCACACATTTACCTGTCAGGTATGCTTGAGCTGATAGTGTATGGAAACCTGCACAGTTGTGTAACATAACCTGTCAGGTATACCGTTACGTGTAAGCCTAGAATTAGCATTATTTTATTTGTCAATTCCTATCGTTCCTGTGTTCCTCGCAACTTTAAGTTTTCGCAGTACGCGATTACCATACATTTTGCCGCAATAAGACGTAGTCTTATATCCTTCTCCGAGGTCCAATCGACCGTTCATCTAAATCCGTTCAATGATTAAGGCGTTATTGTGTGTCTCACAGACAGACAGACAAGACCCGGGGGTTAATTGTGTTGCATAATGTCAACAGTAATTTTAAGAGATGTAATTGTCAATGTCATATTGACAGATGTCACGAATAAAGCCTATTTAGTTTATTTTAGATATAAGGCTATCTAAGTCTACACTGAGTATACTCAGTGTAGACTGTAGACGTATTTGTGTTAGACATATCTCATATGTAATACGTATCTGTGTTAAGCACCAATAAAGGAGAATATGAGAATTGTTGCTGTATTATTATCAGCACCACTCAAGCGTAAGAAGGACATACAAAACAAGAGGTCGTAGCTCGCTACAAATTGCTTACTGTTCAAGACAAGGCAAGAATGGCTAAGCCCAATTGCTTTTTAAATAATGTTTTGAGTAATAATAAATATTACCCTCGGGTTCGTGCGCGCAAAACGAAATTAGAAACCGTCGTTTAGCCACGATAAAAAGAAATATCAAATTTCGTCAGAATCAGTTCAGTAGTTTTTGCGCGAGTAGCAAACGTACATCCATCAATCCTCACAAACTTTCATATATATATATAATAGTAGTTATAATATTAATATGTTTGTTTTTTTTTTATTACTTTGACAAAAAACGTAATGTGCTTGAACGTAGATATTATGCTATCGATCGCAAGGACAATGAAAATAATTTATTACGTTTTAACCAACATGTGTTTTCGGCAAATTAAATAAAAACACTATTTTCTTTAATCAATGTAGACAATAACAAAATGATATAAAGGGCTGAATAACGTGAAGTTGCAGAGCAATGTGATCAAAATGTTCCTGTCAAGTCCGTTCCTATTTGGAACATGTTTGGAGCACAACCCAACCCAATGAGTATATTTCAGAGAAGTGACGAGACATGACAAAGGCATGTTGGAATCATTCTTAGAAACTGTCTTGTGATAGTTCTTTTGGGATTCTAACATATCAATAGCTATAAATCTAATATTTCTTATTTCTAATCTGTTTTCATTTGTTCCCAGAAAATAATAATGTTATGTACACACGCAGCATTTTTATTTATGCAAAATTATATTTTGTCTGTGTAGACAGGCGTTTCCAAGTCGTATTCAGGATTAAAAGTATGTTGAATTAATATTATGAAATCCAACAAATATCGGTACAGCAACACCACACTGTTAATGTGTTTCGAGAAAAGTCGTTTTCCATACATTGACTGTCAGTTCCATAGAAAAACGAAGATTGCCGTAGGTACATTAGAAATTCAGTTTGTACTTATTGTACAATCCTAGAATGCATAATACATTTTACAACTAATTAGGCTTTATCTAATTATTAAGGTATTTTGTCGAACCATATAAAAATAATTGCTGTTACAAAAACTTTAAAATTTATATAGACTGTGGTTTAAATAAAAACGAATTAGAACTATAACAATGCGAACAATATTTACGACAAGTGTTACAAACAAAAATATTGAAAACATGGTTTCAAATACTTTCGGATAAAATTTTTATTTTGTGTTAAATTTTGTACAATTAAATCTTTATCAAATCTGAATCTACCTACATTTATTTTAAAATTACTATTTCTAATAAATAAAGTGTTGATTTATATTACACCACCCAAAAATGTATTACAAAATATGGTGTAACTTTTCTGTTATAATATTAGGATCAAAATCACGAACAAAATATGTTACCACAGTGTTAGTACCTACTACCTATAGGTACACATAAATACCTATATTTTATCGTAAATTTATGATTAGTCCAAAATAAATTCTGGTTAACATGATTTTAATAGCACTTCTGATGCATAAATCAGTAAAATTAATATCTTTTGGCATAGTTTACAGCGTGTGCCTTTAGCCTTATATTATAATAATATTTAATTAATAATTATCATACCTAGACCTAAATATCGTACATGCGTTAAACATCAATCACACTTATACGATTTGCAGATTATACAAACCAAACAATACCAAAAGCAAGTAGTTGTAAGTTACAACATTTCTACACACCTATGTACTGCAATCGCTGTTCTTTAAAATGGTGTGGTGTAGACGACTATTTTTTAGAATGCACTTACACTAGTAAACACCCTAAATCATTTAATTTAATCGCTGTATAACTAGACAGTTTTAACAGACAAAAAGTGTATTATTTTAACAATATTAAAGACACCTACTTTTTTAATTCTATATGTATGTGATATTCATAATATGTGAATAATTGAAAACGCTGTCGCTCGTAATACAATAAAATAAAGGTAAAGTCTTCATATAAACGCTAAATCATGAAATTTAGACGTTTCCAAATTCGGCAGTAAGTCTTAATTTCAAAATCTTACACACGTTATTAACTCTGCGATTAGTCAAAATTGTATCATTGAACATGTCGCTTTGGTTAACACTACAAAATGTAGGAAAAATTTTCGTGTAAACGCTAGATCATGGAAATGGAAATCAGCCGTTTAGCAATACGGCCGTAATACATCTGACCGGCGCAGATCAAAAATAGTCCGCGCCGATCGGTGCCGCGCCGCATACAAAAGTGGTCTTCGGCACCGTCATCCCGCCTTATCAAATTTCCCTGCCCACACCCAACGCCCACGCAACAGCGATCACCACATTCTAAGCCCGACCACCGCCCGCGCCGGACCCGTTAGTATGTTAACACTGAACACAGCACTGAAGCATTAAAAAAGCACACTTACAGCTCACTAATCTCTCAACACGCGCAACGGTACGCTCTCCGCGCCGGTCGTCGGTAAACTGTTCCCGCAAACCCGAACACTCGGCCAGTGTTCCCAAAATACCCGTCATTGTGTATACTCTAATACCTAGGCTTTAGTAAACGGACTTATAAATAGTTATCCGATTCAAAGGTAAAAGAAATAAAACCGAAAGCAGGCAAACCGTTAACCTTAATGCTCCGACCTGGATGCGTACGCGCAGACTCGACGCTCCAATTCAGTGATTCAGTCATATCGGGCAGATATTGTTATGTATCGCTTTGTACTTACATGCATGCACGCATGAAAATCATGTAGACAGATGAAGGTATTTGTTCGCAATACGCCGATTTTAAAATATTACTTTTAAATTATGTCCCGGAATCCGGCGGACCCGGGAAAATTCAGAGCACTGAAAATAGAACTCTGCATTCTTCTTCTTCTTCTTTTTATATTTGGCTCCGTAGTGATTCAACTGTGCATTTAAACAATAGAGATAATAATCGAACACACGAGTGTCAAGTCAAATTTCAATGTCAAATCTGAAAACTCGACACTCATCTGTTCGATTTACAACTCTATTGTATTAGCGCAGTTATAATTTCAATGCTCTGAATTCTCTCCGGCCTTACGGATTCCTGACAATATAGTCCCAGCCTTATTAGCTTAGAGAATGTACCAGTATCATTACCGTTATTCGATTCTTATTAAAAATATCTAAAAGCCAAATGCATGCAAGTGTAAAAAGCTTTTCATCCATACATTATATTCGTATATTGTCACAGATTCGGGCGACAGATATTTCAATTTATTTGATAAAATTAAGACTGTATGATGCATAGTCTCAAAACATTATGCCGAATACCGATGAATATAAATATTAAGTATAGTTTGCTATAGTTAATTATTTTATTTAGACAAAATAAATATATAAAGAAACATTTAGGAGTTCGCAAACTTGGGATCAAATTGGAAAAAGTTAAAAAAGTGAAAGTCAAAGTGACAAATCACGATTTGTCACTTCGTCATAGATGTCATAATAAAAAATCTGTCAAATTTACTTAATATCGTCGTTCCGACAGTTGACAATTCATGGGCCAGACTTTTTTTTTTAATATATGGCGTCGGCTTATCTTAAAACCATTTGCCAGTATCAAGTAAAAAAGGCGGGAAATAGAACTTTCGTTTAAATTTTTCAACACTGTATTTCCTATACCGTCGAGTCTAAAGTCTCGTCAAAGTCCAAATAAATAGTCAGTACAGTCCATGAGTCATGTCAGTCGATTCAGTAAAGTGGTATTCTACCACTAAACTACTACCAAAACTCCCTAGTCCTCTCCTTTCAGTAAAGCTTCTGCTTTACTGAAAGTTCCTAGGGAGTTTTGGCGGGAACACAAAATAGCACGATTTTAGAAGTTGTACCACTTGCCCATACTTGTGCACGTTAACGAATATTTAATGGTTAATATTCTACCGATATTACACATTAAGAACCGAGATAACACAAATTTATGAAATATTACAAATTCCACAACGTCATCCATTGTCCGGCAAAACTCCAGGGCCAGACGTTAGCAGTTAGATAATAATTATAATCTGACGTGTATTTTACTTGGTTTATTTCTTTCGAATGACACGTATTATGTTACTTGGGTTGATTGAATTTCTAATTATTTTAATTTTGGTAGCATTTTCACAGAGATCATTGTTTACATAAATTATTATTAGGGCTCCCATATACGGCCCGGCTTACCTTCAGTTCGGCCTGAACAGATGCAAAATCGTATCGTCTGTGTGCAATTTTGAGATCGCATCAGTCGGCCGGATGGACTTAAGCGATTCGTTCCAGATTTGCCAACTCTGTTTTTGCAAATTTACTAAACTCGCGTTGATTTCTACTAAATACTACTAAAAAATACCGAAAACTATAAAAAAACACTGCAGCTTAGGTTAGTTAGTTAGTTTAGTTAATTATATTGAAATTTTATTATATATTAAATTTTATTATAAATACGGTTAAATTAAAATATACTAGGAAATATTACTTATATAGTAATTAAACGGGTAGTTTTAAGTAAATTACGGACGAATGCTACGTTGTATGATTTTGATAAGGTGTAATTTTTTTTGTTCTTGTTTTGTGTCTAACCAAGGCCATATTGCATATGATTACTGTCTGGCTCTTTCCTACTAAAACACTACAAATAACTAAATTCTTACTAAGGAGGAATAAAATACTTAATTTAGTAGTAAAACTTTGTAAAATAACTAAGTTGGCAACATTAATTCTGGACTGATCAGACCATGTGACAAATCGCTTCAGTTCTCGCCAGAGCCGCGGCCGTGCGGGCGTGTATCGTGTACAAGCGTATTGAGTTTACAATTAAAAAACACGACCGTAGCTCGCGGCAAACCAGAACGAACTGATGCGATTTTTCCGTGTTAGTGCTCGAATCTGTTCCGGCCGAAATGACGTCAGTAGGGTTAGATGCGATTTTTTCCGTGTATGTGCTCGAATCCGTTCATGCCGAACTGACGTCAGTTCTAACTGAAACGATCGGCCTCTCGTCTGTGGGCGCCTTTAACGTCGCTCGTGGTTTTTTGTTTATCCTACGAAATGAGACCCCTTCGTAATATGGATCTATGTTTCGTTATTAAAAACTTTTTAAGTAGAGATGAATAAAGTCGTAAGAAAAAAAAGGAAACTAAGTTACATAATCCTGTACCACTTGCATTTTCATTGCAGGTTTCTGCGCTACAGAGAGATGTTATAAGAAAAAGTTTAGATTTAGATAAAGAAACACTTTATGAGTCCTATAAAACTATTGCTCAGAGCTCATGTTTTGAATTGGATACTTTCCTGTATATATATTTTTTATTAATGGTATAAGTGGTCTAAAAATATAAGATAGTTTATAAAAGGAATATTATAATAAAAAGCAATATTTTCAAAGTAACTGCGAATTGTTTGAAGCAATTTTGTGAGTCTTGTGAAAACAAAGTAAGTTGTTACGAAATGTTTGTGCCTTTATTTTTATACTCATAATTGTAAATCTTTTTGTATTTGACGTAAGTAAACTAAAAATGTAGGTGTTTTACACTAATGTTGTAAAAATATTCCTTGTAACTAATTACAAAACTACACCTAATTACTTATTGAATTAAAAAAAAAAATGTTTACATGAAGGCAAATACCCAATAGGTGTATAAAATTCAAAAGCACTTTTAGCCATACACCATACTAACTTCGAACATAGTTCTAACTTAGACGTTAGAACTGACCGTGCATGGGCTTGGATTAGCATGACACTGTAACGGCCCGTTTCAATAACCTATCTACCAATAACTATTTGTTAGAAACGTCAAATTTGTATCGCCAAAAACCGGCAAATTAACAAATAGTTATTGGTAGATAGGTTATTGAAACCGGCCATAAGCCGTTAGTGGTGTACCTATAAGGGTCAATTCACACCGCGACGATACGCGATGCTACATTGCACTGCATTTAACTTCACTACACTACTTTATTCACTACACAAGGAGATACCTTTCATTGTAAGAGTTCGATTAACAAGTTGCACAGCGCACGTGCAGTATATGCCTGATTTCATATGAAACGTGTATTTTTTGTTTAGTGAATAAAGTTCAATTTTGAATAGCTATATTAAAAATGCAGCGCTGTGTAGCGCCGCGTATCATCGCGGTGTGAACTGTCCCTAAGTGTAGCCATACACCATACTGCCGATATATACACGATACTGCCATACTGGACGATAGTCCAATCGACTTGACGCTACCGATTATATCAGTTGGAACCAATCGTATTCGTTCGATTCGTTCGTGGTGTATAATATGGACGAAGTGCAAATTGAGTCATGCCGATTGGACAATAGGCAGGATGGTATATGACTATTCGAATACGAAATACGAAACTCGAATCATTGCTAAATCTTAATTAATTTTTGGTTGGGATCCAATATGTTGCATTATTTATTCTATATATCTATCCCACATCCCTTTAAAGCAAAGACTCCTACATAGATACATTCATATCGCCTGCTAGCCATTATAAACGGCTGAATTTTTTTCATTGCATAAATGAATAATACTCTTAAATATGAGTAAGTTTACAGAAGAAAAAGTATATTAAAAATCAATATTTTCAACACACATCAGATTCATACAGCCTCAGATTAATTTATTTAATCTGAGGGTACAGCGATTTTTTCACAAAATTTCGCATGTCCCGTAAAAACGCGCCTTACAAAAGCCGTACAAAACTGTGACGTCACGATTAAGTAAAATTATATTGAATAGAAAAAATGTACTTTTTACATGTAGAAAAATTGATCTTGTTACTATACTACACATAACTTCATATGCGCAAAAGAAAATCCCGCGGGAACCGTATATTTTCCCGCGATAAAAAGTAGCCTGTGTCCTTCTCCTATGGTCTAGACTGTAGGTAGGACCGACTGTGATGACATTTGGCACAGATATAGAGTATATCTGTGCCAAAATGTCATCAAAATCGGTTCAGTAGTTTCGGAGCCTATTATATTCAATGCAAACAAACAAAGAAACAAATATTTCCTCTTTATAATATTTGTCTTAATTTAACGGTCCGTTCAATGTCATTGCAACAGATTTTCACTGTATTCCTTTTTTCAGCAACGACAATGAACTTAATTAGATTTGTGTTTCAGATTATTGCAATAACAGTGTTGTAACACGTAAGCGTGCGCTCGCCTTATTTTGTCACTCTTTTCAGCAGATGACCCAAAAACATCATTCAGGTCAATAAGTACGTATGTAATTTATAAATAAACTAGCTGTCCCGTAACACGTTGCTCCAGCTTAACTGGGATACATAAATCATAATACAACCCACACCAACATCTAGGTAAAAGGAAGGGAGGGAAGTGGAGAAAACTTTAAGAATAATAAAATTAAAAACTACTGAACGGATTTTGATGAAATTTGGTATGGCTGTAGATTAAGCTCTGAATTAGCACATAGACTTATTGATCCAAAAAAGTACAGTGTTCCCGTGTGACACTGTTTTTACGCGGGCGGAGCCGCGGGAAAAGGCTAGGTTATATATACGTTTATGTTCTTACAAAATTTTTATTAAATTTTCATGTACTAATTAACAATCCTTGAATTGTCATTGAATTTTGTGTATTGAATGTTGTAATTTCTAAAGTTTGGTTATTTTTAGTATTTAATAATTATCTTAAGAATATTATATTTTGCATTTATTTTTATGTGATAGGAGTACTTTATAATGATTAACTAATTATAAAACTGTTATAGTTTACTAAATGTTAATGATATGTATAATGTTGTGTATAGTTGTTACTGGATATTAGAGCTTAAATGTTTATTGCTTAAGACATTCATGTAACCTGAAATAATAAATATATACTCTAATGTCTGTACCTGTACCTTATTGAATAGTATATATATAAAAAAAAAACTACTTTATAAGTGCTCTAATTTTCTACACACTTTGTTCCACTTCAAAAGCCGCAATTTCCCTTCGATATTCTATTTGTCCATGAGACCCTGACATATATAACGTGATATTTAGTTCATTTGGCTCTTGCCAAGTAAATGAGCTGTTTCGAGTGCGATTATCTTTACTCATTTATCTAAACTATCGTCTATTTTACTCTTCATTGACAATGTGAGTCTTATATTGTCACCTTTGTCATCTTTGTTTTCAAAAAGTACTTCGATTTTCTTTATAACTTACTGAGACAAAAAAAACACACCTTACATTATCAAATATGAAAGTAGTAATAACATAACAATAATAATAATATTATAATAATATGTATGGACGCTTCCACTCTACGTCGATCTGGTCCCGTGGTAAGTTCTTGTAGAACTTGTGTTACGGGTACCAGACAACGGAAATGTACATAATAATTTTGTACTATACACATATTTAGCGTTTTTATTATGGTATACACATATTTAATTCACATCTATATTCCAGGAACAAAGAAAACTTTTTTGTTCCTTTGGCGGGATTCGAACTCCGGCTTGAGTACTGACGCGCTCAACCACTGAGCCACAAAAGTCATAAGGATAGGTTAGTTTAGGTTAGGTTACATAAATGACATAAATTATACGTATTATAGTTTTTAAAAGGCCAAAGTCAGACAGTTGCAAACCCTTATTTCAGAAATTTCGTATTCTGCCTCTGGTATGCTTGTACATTAGGGATATTTGTACTTTTGTAAAACAAAATTCACAGTACTTTCCCAAAAATTCTGACATTAATAATAGAAGTACTACACCAAGATACAAGTATAAACTATATCTGCCTCAGTGCCGGTATGATATCTATAAAAAAATGTGTACATCAATGCCATTACTGTATATAACAAGCTACCTGACCATTTCAAAAGCTTAAGCCTAGATAATTTTAAAAGACAATTAACTTAATGGCTGTTAAATAATTGTTTTTATACATTAAATTAATATATGACATTTAAAGAAAGATAAATGAATATTACCTTAATGTACAAAAATGATATTAGATATATAACTTTTACTTGTTACATAACATTATAATGATTTTGACATAATATTTTAGTAATGAATTTATTTGATTTAATGATGATTATGAATTATGAATGTTATTTTTAAATTTACAAATATGACATTATATATCTAATTTTTACTCTTTACATGACATGATGATTTTGACATAATATTTTATTAGTGAATTAATTTGATTTTATGATGATTATTAATTATGAATACTATTAAGATTTTATTGTTATGATGACATGTTGAGCTATATCTTACTTTTTATATTGATTTTTGATACTTGTGACAATTGTCCAATTTTTTTTTTGTTATTCCCCTTTTTTTAATAATACCGTGATATATCCCGTGGGCCGTGATATATCATTATTTAATTTCTAGGACTAATACTAAAATTGTGTGATTTATTTAATTATTATTTAAATTGTTATGATTAATAATTTTTGATGCTCCTAAATTATTAACTATATTTCTATATTTTATTTAATTCCAATCTGTTGCAATTTATAAATGTTACCTTCACACACCTAACACCTTGCATGTCAAGGATATTTTGCGCGCCATTGTGATGGCAGAATGTTGGATCCTAGTTATTATAATATTTTTAAGACCTTATGTATACCATATTCTTGCAATAAAGGATTGATTGATTGATTGAAAGAAAATGACGTTAGAAACTAAATCTCTATTAATGTACTATATGAGCAGTACTTAAAAATATTTTTTTCATAATAATTTGGAAAAGATGTTAAAAACAACTTTAAAAATATACAAGCAACTTCTTGCTATAACTTCCTGCTTAAAACCTTATTGACAAGAAACATGCTTGTGTCATAATATGTCACAACAGAAATATCACTCATCTTCCTGTTAAAAATGACAGTCAAGGAAAAACACTCGATCAAAATACCAATACAATGTGAGTTTAAATTTACTTTGTGATGTTCAAAGGTGTCTTCACAGCTGCCTACAATCAGCAGGTCGCGGTATTCGCCAGCTTAAAAAACTGGACCAGGAAGGCTCTATACAATGAAATCGACTTGCTCACCCAAGCCTGCTACTCGCAGATCATACCTGGACTATACCTGAGCAATGTCAGGGCTGCAGCCGACAGGGACATACTGAGAAGATTAAACATTACCCACATTCTGACAGTTGAAAATCGGAAGCTACCCAGAAGTACAATAGAAGACAATGCCATCAGCAACTTATTTATCAAAGCATCAGACACTTCAGATACCAATCTACTAAGATATTTTCCATTGTCTAATTCGTTCATTGATGAAGGGTTGAGTAAAGGCAACGTAATCGTGCATTGCCATTTCGGTGTATCCAGATCTGCCACTTTGGTTATCGCGTATTTAATGTTCAAATATAGATTGTCTTTCGAAAAAGCGTATAATGTTGTGAAGCAGAGAAGGAAATTCATTCATCCAAACCCTGGCTTCGTCAGACAGCTGAAGGAGTATGAGAGAGCGAACTACAGAGTGACCGGTTTTAAAAAATTGGGGGCGTTCTATAACGTGAACGCTAGGAACGTCAAAATAGCGATATCCCTTGTCGCTATTTTAGCATCTGTTTTCATACCTATAGCTTTTTTCATGACATTATAGCTGAATCATGTAACTAAAAATGTGTTTTATTGTTTATCCTTAACTGTTTGGGGCTCAACTTTTTTCATATTTTGCGCAAAATATCCTTTTGGCAAAATATTTGGTTTCATTATTTTCAAAGTGAAAGGACATACCTACAATTATTATATATTTTATTTTTGTATCTAATGTCAGAATACGAGGAATTATCACTAGTATTGAGATGTTTAAAGGTCATTTATCATCATCATTGTTCGAACCAGATTTGAAGACAACATTTTTTGTTGTTTCAATGCTGGGGTCGTACCCATGATCTCCAGAGTTGAGAGACTAACACTCAACCACTGGACCACGGAGGCATTACCACCATCACAAGTGAAACTTTAATTCTAAATAGCTAAATTTAACACAAGCTTCCCCAATCTTCTAGCGCATATTTTATTTAACAACAAAATATTTCTTCTTTCATCTTCATAACGTTTTCTATTTTATATTACAGTTTGAAGAAGTGTTAAGAGCTTTTACGGATGACAGGAACGGCAAATAAACTTTCAATAAGTGTGTGAATATAAATATAAATTACCTATATTATTGTCATGTTTATTAAACATTAAGTATTATAAGACATTGGATTACAATAATTTACTTTAGATACAATGTAAAGCGAATGCGCGTTGTTCAAAATGTTTACATTATTCAGCCAGAAAATTTGTTAATCGAAATGCGTTAAATTGGTTAGGTAACCTTGTTTGTAACTAGCTAAAGTAGTATGCTTAGGTTTTTTCTTGTAATCATTATTACCTATAGTCTAGTTCTAGGTTCGTTTGTCACTGATATTACGGTTACGGTCTAGTTCTAGGTTTGTTTGTCACTGATATTACGGGGTGGGTAGTTTAAGGCAACACCAGCGGAGCCAGAAGTACCTTGGCCCTGCTTTTAACAATCATGGAAGAGTAATCAGAAAGTATGGAGGGTATAGGAAAGGTGGAGCAGTGTCCATACATGAAAAAGTGTCTTTAAATAAGCATTACTCTTCTGACTCTAGCGCCATTATGGCCAGATTTGAGGCTGTTATTTAACTGCTTTTGTCGGACACGTTTTAGCTTTTCTGCCGTAGAGAGATAGTCCTATTTTCCTCTACTTTCCATATCAGAAAGGACGTCTATGTATTTAACACAGATTTTCTTTTTTTTTTTCAAATAATACGTCTGTCAGTGCCAAGTACAATGTAAATGTATCAATGTCACGCGATCTTTGGCCCGTGTGCTATTGTGATAAATGTCAAAATCGTGTGTCACACAGTCAGTATGTCATCACCAGGCTGTTATATTTGAATTTTCCTCGGCGGTATTAATTGGACGCGCTAAATATATGCAGAGGTTAACACAGGTGTCCAAACTGTGGCAGCGGCTCATAAACAATACCTACGCGTGTAAATTCGTCTGAACGCTGGCAAACTCCTAGAAGCTTGACTGTACGAGTTAATGGAGACATGCGGGGGATTTCTTACTGGCTCACTGACTGACGGTATTGATGGCTCCGTGAGATCGTTCTAGTTTTCAAAAATATTTTGAAAATTCAGTGGCAGTTCCTATCATTTAGAGATTTTTTATGTGTATCTTTCATTTATAAATGTGAAAGTATGTGAGGATGGATGGATGGATGATTGTTACTCTTTCACGCAAAAACTACTGAGCTAATTTCGATGACATTTGGTATGGTAATAGACTCTGGATTCAAACATAGGCTACTTTTTATAATAATAATATATATAGAGACCACGCTAGACGCTTGAGACCACGTCAATCCGTCCCGTGGTAAGTTCTCGAAGAACTTGTGTTACCAGACAACGGAAATACATTTAATACTTTTATATTATACACATATATAATTTTAAAAAATCTTAAATATGTATATAATATAAAAGTAATCCACATCGCACATATTTAAGAGTTTTACTATATTATACACATATATAATAAAAATCTGGAATATGTGGTCACATCTATGACCAAGTAACACGGAAAAACTTTTTGTTCCTTCGGCGGGAATCGATCCCGCGACCCCCGGTTTGAGCACCAACAGGCTCAACCACTGAGCACACAGAGGTCGTCAATCCTGAAAAAGTATTCCTGTGGGATACCCGATACTATTTACGCGGGCGGTGCCGCGGGAAAAAGCTAGTATCATCCTAACCTTCTCAAAAACTGTCTAGAATCTAGATAATTATTATTATGTACCTACAGAATATCTAAAAGTTATATTTTAACTAAGTAATAAGTATAGATTTAGGTAAGCCTTGGTCATTCTTTCAGAAAAACAACAGCTAAGTGATATAAGACCTATCACTAGATTGTGATTAGATGTAAGCAGCGACAAGACTTCCAAATAAGCTATCCGACACTTATTAGAATCTACTTACTTATATTACAACAGCTTGAGTTAATTTAAAAAAAAAATACAAATATCATCAGCAAATTAAATTTAGCATAGGTACAGTTTAACATAATATTTTATAACAAGAAAGACATACCATTGCTACCGCATTTTGATTACATTCATAATGAGCTTGCTACATTACATCCTTACGGTCCTGAATTTGTGTACCTAAATAGTACGGAATACGAAATAAGTAATTTTTTGCAAACAACTTAACTTCCAAATAGTCAAACCTTAAAACCAATCTCGTAAGAATTTTAAAACTGACTTTCGATTTAAGTATCGTATATACTTGTATTTATTAAGAAACTATTAATTTGAAGTTGCAAGTTTGAAACGGACACTTTAATTTTCTTTATTTGTATAGATGACCCACAATTGTTAGTTAATTCAAAGTAGCAAAGAAGTATACGATGTTTTTTTTTCTAAAGGTTGACTGTTTTTTACTCCGACAGATTTTAATAGACACGGCCGGTCTGGCAACATAGTCCAAAATATTTTGTCTATTTTCGTGTTGCCCGTGACGCTACTCCATGGAATGTACGACAACCGACGTTATTTTAGTTCAATACGATTTTTTTTATTGAAAACAGTCGACTACTGTATGTAATTATCCGGCTTATTCGAAACATAAAAATATTCAAAAGTCTATCAAGGTACAATATACTAGGTAAAATTTCACAAAAATAATGTAGAGATCAAAAAAGAGAGAATAAATATCGTTATTTATTTTTAAACAAACAAATATAAATCGACTTCTAAAGCTGCAAAGTGAAAGCTATAATAACGTCTTAAAAATGCACTTAAAATTCAGCTAAAATTTTATTATTTCTGAGCTAGGTACTTAATCTTTTTATTTATGTGGTCGAGCTAACTTGAACTTGAGTTTCATTAGTAAAACGTTAATTTAAAATTTTATTTTTTATTAAATTAAAATATAATGTTTGTATTTTGATGTAGTGTGTTAAAATTAATTATTTTTTAAAATTAATTCAAGGATTTCTGCATTTGTTTGAGTTGGTACCGACTTCAAAAATAAGAAGATTGAGTAGAGAAATAGTTAAAATTTAGCTGAATTGAAAATGGGGACTATTTAGTTACACACGTCAGTCAGTTTTCTGTGAGGCCTTAGTATTTCTCCGATTGAGTCGGACCATTTGTACCGTAGCATGGCTCATGCGGTTAAAATTATAAACCCTCTTAATTAAGTAATACAAGGTTCTGGATTAACGGTTAAAATTCTCTGTTCAGATCCAATTTAAACTAAACATAAACAATAATATAAAATACTACCAAATTAATGTGCTATTGTATTTTTTTACGCCCTTAGGTCCTCAGTACACCTACGCGTTCCCATGCGACAGTGAGTCGCTGCGAAAATGCTGCGGTAGCGAAACATCTGCGAAACGTTAGTTCACTGCAGTTTTTTTTGCAATGACATGTCATTGTAAGTTTCGTAGACAACGAAATCATTGCTTTCAGATTTTGAAGGGAAAGAACTGCTGTTGCTAGCGTCGTGTTAAAAAGAAAGCGTATAATCTGGGTTTTCTGTTTCCATGGTGCGAAAATCTGCATGCGGACGCCTTGCGATGCGAAACACCACTAGCGTCTGTATCTGTGTAACGGCTACTGCTCAGTTCATCGCGAAACTATACCAACAAGGACGCATCCATTTAATCTAGCTTAGTGCTAGAGATAGTCATAGCATATTTGCGAAATTCTGCCACATTACTTACAGTTTTTCGTTATTTCGTTGACGCATACGATCGCGTAGGCCGTAGGTGTACCAAGGGGCAAGGGCGTTATTGTAAGGTTAAAAAGTGACATGTCAAATTGATAGCATTGTAGCGCTCCTTTGCTTCTTTGTTTACATTTAGATTAAATTGGATCTGAACGGACTATTAATATGTTCGTTGACCGTAGCTGCGTAAAATATTAGAAAGAGAATTTTCGTTTTAGAATTAGGTCTTATAGATGATTGTATTCAGACAGCAGTCTGTTACAGTTCGTGTGTACAAAAATACATTATAAATATAGAATGTTACGTAACATGTTATTTATATAATATCGCTAGTTCTTTTCGTGGCTTAGTCATTCCTAATATTACAATTATTGCACCATAGAATACGAAACCAACCAGATTTAATGGTTTAATTGTAGAAATCTATAATTTGTATGACAATATTCATAAAAATCTAAATGAGTCTTAAATGTAAGTAGTTTCAGATCGTAGAGTTAGCAATCCTAATGCCCATAAGATTAATTGATATCTGCAATAATGCAAGCAATATATTCTACTTGTTTTTAAATGTTAGTAAGTAGGTTACTAATACCTATATGTTAAAGTATGTGTCCTCACCAAGATATTTTTCAAATCTAAGACTGACGGGTTAATTCAAAATAAAACATAACAAGGCTTCATAAGAAAAATGTATTTCATAAATTTATTAAAATCAAAAATGTTTACAATGTTTTTTTTACAAACAATAATTTATTACAAAATACAATAATTAAAATCTATTTCATTTTGTGCGTTATACATTAATTATAATAACAATTAAATCTAATAATCTCACAAAAATAACCTATCAGAGATTCTACTCCATGAAACAGTACATAATATTATTGCTTCTAAAACTTAATAGAATATTCCTTAGCTATGTCTTAACAATGTAAAAATCCTAAAAAAGTGACTGTACATAATAATCTCATAAGGCACTTATACTAAATGTCTTATTCCAAAGTTAGAAAGCACCTAAAGGAAGAACATAGTGTCTATTTACATTTTACAATGTACATTTAAGGCACTCGAAAAGCACTCTGTTTCTTTAAGGAAGACAAGAAACTATCATTTACAGTATATACAAGGTTGTGTTTTTTTTTTCCTATTAGAATGAGCTTGAAATTACTTGAAAACAATATTTCAGTAAAAAAAATAAAGATAGAAAATTTGATAATTATGTTATAATTTTTGAAGAGAGACCTAACCAAACCAACAGTTAACTTCTGCACAGAATTTTTTTGAGGACTATTAAGCTGTGTCAAATATCCACACATATAAATGCAGCAAAAAGCGACTGGTTCAGAAGAAATTTAGACTTAAAATTAATCAATAAATCAGTCTCGTTGAACAATTACCTTATTCAAGTATCAAAATTACTCGTTCCTAGTCTATTTCTATTGAATCATCTGCAAATATTGATTTTCTTCATAAAACGAAGACAATGAAGTTTGGAGATCGTTCACAACCATGTTATCGCCTCCTTGGACCGGATGTGTTGTACTCGAAACAGTCTCAGAACTCTTCCAATTTTCACAATTCTCCACATATTCCAACGTTCTCTGATATGTTTCTTGTCGCATATTATTTTGCGTGTTCTTCTTCCTCCCGTTCGTAGCTTCTATTTGGGACTGAGATATATCCCAAACTTGAACCTCACTAGCCTGATTATTCTGACCTCTCAAACTGTTCATACTGCAGTCTGTCTGTTGTTCATTAACATTCTTAACATGTCCGTTCTGTTTCTGACTCCCGACAGACATATTTACAGAATTTTGTCCAGATTTCGGAATATTATGTTTGTTGTATTGATTGCCTGGATAATCCCATTGATTATATGGTCGCTGCTGGTTATAATATTGGTTGTTGTTCATCATAGCCTGATTGTACTGATGATTGTTTTTCGGTGGCGGTGGGCCCATAACGTTAACATCATTTACAACAGTGTTGTACGCAGGTGGTTGATGATATTGAATATTTTGGTTATACTGCATAGGCGTATTGTTTTGCATGGGCGGACAAGCATTTTGTTGGTCACAGTAACTGTTTATTGCTCCCCTACTCATATTTCCACTATTATCTACACTCATCATGGATCCGCGAGACATTTGCATCTGATGCATTTGGTTATTTTGAATCTGATAGTTAGAATGCTGCTGGTAATTCATCATGTGATGATTATATGCCATATTTTGCTGATTCATATTCATAGCTGGCATTCCATGCGTACCTTGCAATCCTTGTATGCCCTGCATTCCCTGCATATGATTTTGATTATAACCTTGCATTACTTGATACGGCATGTTTTGGTTTCTCATACCGTTTACAGGATTTTGAATGGGGTACTGTGGCGCTTGCATATAGTTCTGATTTTGGTACTGAGTAGGAACGTTATTGAAATTTTTGTTTGGAATTTTCGAATTACAGTTTTGTGCACTTTGCTGATATTGCACCTGAGAAGGTCCATTCATATTCATATTAGTCGAATTCATCATCATGTTTTGATTCTGATTTGACACTACGTTACTGTTCATTGTCATGTTAGACATGTTTTGTATCATTGGGCTCGTTATAGGACTATGCAGACCCGGATGCATGGGACTAGGCATACCGTGACTCATTGGACTGGCTATATTTTGTCCCATGGGACTCGCCATATTGACCATGGGGCTCGGCATATTTTGGGAAATGGGACTTCCAATATTGTTATGTCGAGGGCTCATCATCATTTGGTTAGGCATTTGGGGACTTAAAATGCTCTGCATACTTTGAGGACTCATAGCATTGTGCTGGGGTGACATTACACTCATAACGCTTTGTGGACTTAGAATATTGTAAACGCTTGAAGGACTCATAACACCATGAGGCATTGTTTGTGGACTCCTTACACTCTGGGGACTCATGGCACTATGGGGTAAACTTTGAGGACTGAGCATGCTATGAACTACATTTGGACTCATAACAGTTTGAGGACTCATTACTACGGTTTTGGGGCTCACAGCAGGTTTTTGAGGTAGTATGTTATTATTTCTAGCTTTGTTTGCTTGTTCTGTCTTATTTGCTGTCATATTTTGTAATGAATGTAAAGGATTATTATTTGTTACTTCACCTGCAGGAGTTTTCTCCTTTTCACAGTTCTCTAACGGAACTTCGGGTATTACTTGCTCTTGAAGTGGAGTATTTTTGTCATCTGGGGTTTTAACTCCTAAAAGAGACCCGCTGTTTCCAGACATACTAACATCTAAAGACCTTAAATCGACATGAATATCACTTATGTTGAGATCACTTCCTATGGCACCTAAATTTTTGAGAAGAGAATCGTCACTAGTAGCTACATCACTGATTTTGTCACTGGAATTGTTCGTGTTTTGAACTTCACTGGTTGTAGTGTCTTTGGTAGTTTTGTCTTGTTCAGATTTGTTCGATTTTTCTTGTTCGGGATTGGTGGAGTCAGTCTTAGCTGGTGCTGCCGAGTCGGTTCCCAATATTGATTGGTTAAGATATTGCATCATTTCGTCTGGTATCACCAGCTTGTTCTCCACCATTTCGCCTTCAGCCACCTATAGAAAATTAAGGATTATTAAACTTTTATTTATTCCTTATTTTTACATACAACTTTTGTGTGTATTACAACTATTGAAAAAAATTACAAAAATGTATTTACCTGTTCTAGATTAACTTCTTGGTTAGGATGATGGACTTGGGCTGTAGTAACGACGACAGTGTTTGTAGAATTTGACCTGGACTCTTTATAGGTCACCTCATGGTCATCTTCAGTTTTGAATGGGAATGGTGCATCTCCCTGTAAAAAAAAAACAAAAATGTAAAGAAGGCATTTCACTGATTTGACTATGCATGAAATAATCTCAATAAATATTAATTTGAAAAAGTCTTTGAAAATAGATTTTTCATACTTGCATCTTTTTTATGTTTTGTCAACAATGACATTATATTTAAAAAAAACTTACCAAATCCTCGGGATTACATGGGTAAGGTTGATATCCATGTGTCTGATCACTCAAATTGGATTGTTCTGATAGTCTTCTCGCTTCTTCTTTTACTTGGATGTTAGGATCCAATTCCAAAGCTAGTTCCTCAGCCCTGACTTCTGAACAGGTCACACCTCGTAGCAGTACAGCCTGGGGATTAAAATAGTTGTAAGTTTTCTAATAATTCGCCTTTGAACCATGAGGTTAAGGTAGGTAAATATGAATTTTACTACCACAGTTAGTCAAAATCGAATCAAACGAAGCAGTATTTCAAAATACGTACCTGATTCCCCTGCGATGTTCTGACAGCTTGAACTGCCGCTAAGGCTGATGAAGGCGGTGGAGCATACCCGACACAGGACACTTGACTTGATCTGAAATAATAATATTAATTTAGAAAAATATTCTTCATGGCGTACATGTAAAAATTTTGTTCTTTATTCTGCATGCAAAGACGGTAGATAAGCTTTTTCGGATATTATTTTTATCTATTAAAGGGCAGAAAAGAAAAATAATAGCCAGCCAGCAAAGAATAATGTGTTAGTTTAATGCTCTATGACAATATGCTATGTACTATCAGGGAATGTAATTCATAAGCAGGTTGACTGCTATCATAATTTGTTCGTTTGTGTTATTAATATGATATTAAACTGACATGACGGTAGGCTGTCACAATATAATTGTGACAGCATACCGTCATTATAATACAAATAAATTATGAGAACACTCTACATGCTTATGAATTAGATTCCCTGATAGTGCGTTACGGGTTGATATGGAAGCTTACTAACTCAACGATTTTATCACAAGGACAGACTTCACCCATATACCATAGCGTACAACTCCTCATATGGGCTGTGAGCAATATTATCTATTTCTGCTCAGAAATATTAACTATGATTATAGGGGTCACCTTCTGCTGCTATCCGGGGATAATGGGTCGTACATGTGTGGGAGCCGCGCCGCCGCGACCGATGCCTGGCTGCTCTTGCGCGAGATGTCCGAGGACCTGGTGATGGTAACACTGTCGGTTTAGATAGACCTCATCTGCCTTTTATTAAGCTATTCATGAGTTATGCATAAGCGGTTTTGATGATATATAATAGTGGAAAAGTAATGAATTAAATAACAAGTTGTAATTATAATGTCAACAAGTAACTATTCTAATTTACTACTATCGTGGTTTAGTGCTATAACAGGTTATCATTATTTAGAGATGATGTTATTGTGACTTTTCTCGACTCACATTGATTTGCGAGCTTAAGAAGCCTCTGCACGGCTTGTACTTTTTCAAATGTATAAATTTACCTGGCGCTGTACAAGCTGCTCCCGGAGGAGATGCCGCTGTCGCGCCGCGTGTTCGGTCCTGTCTTCAGGTCCACTGTCACGTTGGTGTTGCCCACCTCCGTCCGTCCGGGGATACCACCTGTGAAAAAGTCATAATAGAAATTATATTCTTAGAGTACATACAAGTTTATAAGCTAAGGTTTAGTGTTTTGTGACACGCCAATCATATGTAGGTATATTTTTAACCCCCGACAAAAAAGAGATATAAGTTTGTTATAAGTTTGACATGTCTGCCTGTGTCTGTCCGTGGCATCGTAGGTCTCAAGCGGATGAACCGATTTTGAACTAGGTTTTTTTTTTTGCTTGAAAGCTGACATGAGCGAAAGTGTTCTTAGCTATAACTTATTTCAGACAGCACATTAAGATAATTCGGGGGTTACTTAAAATTTTAATTTTGTTTTTTATAAAGTATATGGTAAATCCTTATAATATAAAGCAACAACAAAAGCAATTTCTTCGGCTTATGAACACCCGCAACAACAGACTATTTTCATAGCGTTCCAGATCTTATAAATCCCCAATTACCTTTGGGCTCCAGTGAGGGTTGACTCACGCAGTGAAATACAACACAAGCGTTATTTCGCACTGGATTTTACTTAGGCAGTATCTTTTTGGTTAAGCCAGCCCATTTTTGCCGAAGACTGGCTGCCCCACTGTAGTTGATACGACTTACCACCACCAATATCAGCGGCATGTATCGGCGGCATGAGACGTCCCACGCCCATCTTGTGGAAACGTGGCGCGTGGTGCTGAGCCCGGGGTTCGCCTATCGCTACCATGGCGCGTAACATTAGTGGTAGGTGACCAACCTCACCGACCACTTCTTGCTCCACCTGGAGAAAAAGATAAAGTTTGAATGCATTTAAAGATTGTAAAAAACAATAAACAAGTAAAAGTACATAAGTGATAAGATCATTCGCGTACGAAAATGTAACGAATGAAACCATTTTGGAATGATAAACAATAATTATAAAAATGTGTTTTTTCGTTAATTAGGTACCTACTGATTGAAGTTATTATGGTGCTTCATTGATTGAAGCGTTTTCTACACAACTATGAAAATATGTGGATATTATTTGGACTTACTTCTCCATCAAGCCTGAAGTAAGGTGCCCCGTTTTCATCACTAAACCCACCGAGACCAGCGCCACCGAAATCCAGTTCACCGCACTGGGCTGATAACTGAAAAATTATATCCAAAAAATTAGCCATAATACCTTGATGTCATGATAACTTATTTGACAAAAAAGAGGTTCTAAGATCTTTAGGAATTTCCTTCTAAAACTATAAAGCTAAGTAAGAGCTTAATCCCTTATAAAAGGATATACGCGAAACCGTGACTGATATAATGCATGTGTGATATATGTAGACTTCATTTGTATCAGTTCCCATCTTTATGTAATCACTAACCCCGTACGATGCGTATGCGCATCTCATCAAAGAACATGAAATATCATACCTGATGAGATGGCGTATGTAGCCCATGGGGGAGGGGAGAGGCGGGACTCTCGCTCTTGACGGACGCGGAGGAGGTGTGCCCTCTGATGCCCAGGGGTACCCCACCCTCCTCCGATCTCGGAGAGGATCCCGCACCACCGCCACCGGACTCCGCTGAGTCGTCGCCTCTGCTGCATCCTGGAAAAAATATTATAAAGATTCTAGAAGGTTCTATCAAGGACGATAGCTAAGCTCTTTGCTTTTTTACTCAAAGTGGTTCCACGTATGAATAAAATTGGCCAGTTTCAATAAAACATAAACCTCTTTAGATTCATTGAACATACAAATACTTTAATTTTAGCACCAAATCGTTAGAAAATTATAAGGGTTCCTAAAAATATCTGAAGAACAAAAACCCGCATGGAGATATATTCAAATAGTTTTCCTTTACCTTTATGCTTCTTGCTCGCATAGAACTCGGCTCCGTGGACTGTCTTCACGTGTTTCCTGAGTGATGACGGGTCAGTGTATCGCTTTGTACATCCAGGCGCTTTACAAACGTACGGTTTCTGGAATATAATATTTTCCCATTTTTAGTACACGTTGCAATAGATTAGCTTTCAGGATAGAAGGAGTATTGGCTAATATTATGACTTACTAGCTGGTGCCCGCAACATCGTTTGCGTGGAAACGGACTCCTATTTTTTTTTAACGGAACCTTAAGATAAAGGAAGTCCAAGTTACTCCTTACAATCGCAGCTATCTGCCAGTGAAATTACGGTCAAAATGAGTCTGACCGTTTCACAAATTAGCCGCAACAAACAGACAGTCAAAAATCAATAACAAATATTTTATGTGTAGGTACTGTATATATAGGTACCATCATTTGTATTTAGTGCAAAGCTGTAAATTTTAAATTGCGACAGAGAAGGCAATTATATTTATTTGTATAGATTATAACAAGATTTTACTCAAAGCTTACACAATTTAGTAGTAGTTTAACAATTATTCACTATAAAAAATGAGTCAGTTGTCTTATGCCCGCTAGAGACAACAACCATAAAACTGTACAGTTCGGGCACAGTAGACATATTATTTACTTAGTATACATATTTTGTGTGCGTGCGCCAAATTGGGCGGTCTAGTATGAATATGTAGTACTGTATACGTCTACTGTGACTAGGGTTGCCAACTATACTGTTAAAAACAGTATTATACTGTTTTTCACTACATTATACTTTTTACTGTTGAACAAAAATAAAGTATACAAATTACTGTTTTCAGCATCAAAATGCTTACCACTATTAGTAATTAGGGCTCAGTGCAGCGCAGCCACAAACAAATCACAATAATGGAGTTTCAGAACGAATCTGTCAATGTCAAATATTCAAGCATCAATACTGTCACTCACTGACACAGACATGCGAGTGTGTGATCTTAACATAACCTCCGTGTAAACCTTATTTTTGTTTTGAAGGTGTGTTGGTGTATAGTGTTTTTAGTGCACAAAAGATGGAAAGTCATAACGAATCACCTTCTCCTCCTACTACGCCAAGAAAGAAACCCAAAGCCAGTGGCGGGAGGATAGAAATAGAGCTACTTTTTATTTAATAAAAAATGAGCTCCTCGTTCATTATAATTTTGTTTATGATTGTGGTGAGGCGTATGAAGTTTTAAACAAGACTGTAACGACTGTAAAGACTTCTCAAACCTAAATATACTTTATTTCTTTTAAAAAAAGTTGGCAACCCTAACAGTGACCGAACTGTGCAGTTTTATCGTTGTGGTGTGTAGCATTATACACACAAAAAATACCTCATTGCTGTGTGTTCTATTCTGGTGCTTGGCTCGGTCACTGGCGTTGGAGAAGGCTTTTGCGCAGCCGGGGTACTCGCAGGTGTAGGGCTTCTCCCCCGTGTGGCTGCGGAGGTGGGTCTTGAGGTTCTCCAGCCGAGAGTAGGCTTTGCAGCAGCCTTCGAACTGGAATTTGATGAAAATAAATATTTTTTATAGATAGGTTATGTTGCATTAGCTGGTAAGAGCGAGTTAAAATGGTTTTAGACCTAGTTGACCAAAAGAGAGTCTTCAGCGGGGCCGAAGAAAACTAGAAGTTTTTTTAATGTAATAGAATAATATTTTAGGAGTTATTTGCCATTTAAACATTTTCTAAAGATGTTAGTACGCTTACATACGCGCCGCAGCTTCTGCAACACTAAGAATAAAAAAAACGCGCCAAGTACGAGTCGGACTCGTGTGCACGAAGATTTTCGTACAAAACGGCAAAAAATAGGTTTGCTGTATAGGATC